>CM066032.1:221884929-223126726 GCA_033557465.1 Ichthyophis bannanicus | reverse complement strand
GAGAGAGGATCGTAGCTCGGGGGAGAACCATGGGGCGGAGCTTTTATTTTTTGTCCTCGCTGTATTTTTCGGGTTTGAGCGTTGTGATAAGGCAAGCAGGCTGGAGTTCCATTGAGAGATTAGTTCATCAAGGTCTGGTGAGCTATAGTTGAGGAGTGATGGGATCTCCGAAAGGATGTGTTCCCTATCGAAGGGGCGAAAGCATCTGGTAGCAGCTCTAGAGGTGTTGCTTGTGTGTTGACTTCTGTCTGGCTGGTCAATGTTGATGGGTATCTGGATAATGATCAATTTGTGGTCGGACCAGGGTACCTCTACGATTGATACTGGAGGATTGTTGTTTTGGATCATGACTGGGTGAGGGGTAAATACCATGTCCAGAATGTTCCCCTTTGTATGCGTGGGTTCGTTGATGATTTGTTTGAATCCCAGGTCTTCCATTGCTTCAAGGAAAGCATTTGCGTGGTTTTGGGGTAGAGAAGGGAGATTGAAATCACCCATTATCCAGTTTGGTTTCTTGGGATTGAGTGTGTTAGTAGCAAGGTCTTAGGAAGGGCTAAAACTGGAAATGGGCTGGAATAGGACTGGAAATGGCTGATCGGGGAATAGGATTGTAAATGGGCTGATGGGGGCTGGAATAGGACTAGAAATGGGCTGACGGGAAGGGCTAAGAATGGAAATGGGCTGATGGGGGGAGCTTGGACTGCAAATGGGCTGGAAATGGCTGAAGGGGGAATAGGACAGGAAATGGGCTGATGGGGGCTGTAATAGGACTGGAAGTGGGCTGATGGGAGCTGGAATAGGGCTGGAAATTTATTTATTTATTTATTTATTTTATTTATTTATTTATTTAGTATACATTTGTATACCGCTACTTCCAGCGATCAGCAGCGGTTTGATTACAGATTGGAAATTGTCAAATCATGACAGGAAATTTTTGAGGTATAAATACATTGATTAGACAGGAAAGCACAGCACACAGAGAACTATTTTACAGGGAACATGGGCTATGGAGGGTTAAGTGGTTTGCCCAAGACCACAAGGAGCACCTGTGGGACTAGAAACCTCAGTCCTTCCGGCCCAAGGTTGCTGTCCTCCAGTGGGATTTGAACCCCTGACCTTCCGGCCCGAAGTACCTTGCCCCAACCACTAGGCCACTCCTCCACTGGGCTGATGGGGGATGGAATGGGACTGGAAATAAGCATATGGGGGGGCAAGGACTGGAAATGGGCTTATGTGGGGGCATGGGAGAATGGGACTAGAAGGGAGCGGAGGCTGGGTGGATCTAGAACTAGAAGGGAGCTGATTTTGGGAGAGGACTAGAAGGGGATGGGGAATGAGGATGGAGAGGGGAAAAGGTATTTTGTGTGGGAGGGTAGAAAAATCTACGATTGGCCGGGTATTGGGAGAGTAAGTGGGGATTGAGAATGGAAGGGTGAAATATGAGTGGATGATAAAAGAATAAAGAAAGAAATGGGGGAAAGAACAAAAGGGGACAGATCAGTATATTAAAGCAGATATAGATAGAGAATGGAAAAAATCTAAAGGACAAATAGACAGCTCTCAGAAGATACGAAGAAACCAGAAGAAAGTGACTGGAGCAATTGCAACTGAAAAATAAAATGCCCAAACAAAAGGTAGAAAAATACTTTTTATTTTGAATTTATTAACTGGAATATGTCAGGTCTGGGAAGTGTGTATTGCTAACATCTTTGCGTTTTTGTTTAGTGCAATAGGAAATTAATTTATAGTTTTATTTCTCCAGTGTTGTACATTTCATGTTTGGCTTTTGGGGTTTCCAATTTAATTATTATCTTCCTATTTCTAAATTGTGATCCCTTGTTCTTTGTTTGGTGATGGCCTATGTTCTGCATGTGTAACCAAGTTGAGGTATTCTGTTCATATTGTTTCTATTTGACAATGCCACTTGTTCTCTTTCCTCAGGAGAAAATGTGTTGGTATTCTATGAGATGTATTGGTTTAATATTTGCAGTGCTGCCTTTTTGATAGGTAGGGTTTGGTGGTTTTGAGTCCTGGTAGTGCTGTTATGATACGGTGGGTTTGCTTTGGGTTCTAAATGGTCAGTGTTTATACTTCCTAATAGGCCTGGCTTTTGGCACTGGAATATAGTAATTTAGAAATCTGTTAGTCTTTCTTTATCCAGACACTCATTAAGAGGCATGATTACTAAAAGCACATTATGCAAATACTTATGCAAATGAGACTCCTTATGCAAATTATTCACCACATTTAATCTCCGCACCCCCCTTGGGTTGCCTCTGACTACAGAAAGTATTGGCACTGGGGAAGGGGAGAAAATAAGATTGGTGGGGGGACAGAGGGATTTATGATGGAGAAATTAAACATGGCCAAAACCAAACTTCTTATTTTTCCCCCTAAATCTTCTTCCCCCTTCCTCCTTTCTATGTCGTTGTAGATAACACTCTTCTACTTCGTTTTCTCAGCCCGTAGCCTTAGTGTCATATTTGACTCCTCCCTCTCCTTCCCCTCACATATCCAACAGATGGCTAAAACCTGTTATTTGACTATTGCAACCTCCTTCCTGCTGGTCTCCCTCTGAGTCACGTCTCTCCCCTTCAATCTGTTCAGAACTCTGCGTCGCAACTAATTTTTCAGCAGCCTCAATATACTCATATAACACCTCTTCTCAAATTACCACATTGGTTTCCCTTCCAAACTGTTTCCATATCCAATTCAAACTTCTCCTTATGACCTATAAATGCATTCATCCTTCTGTTCCTCATTACCTTTCCTCTCTCCCTACACCCCTTCTCGTGAACTCCGCTCTTCTACTGGCTTACTTCTCTCTTTGCCCTTTTCTTCCACTGCCAAATCCAGACTTTGATCCTTTCATCTTGCTGCTCCCTATGCCGGGAACAGACTATCTGAGTCTGTACCTCAGGTTTCATCTCTGTCCCTTTTCAAATCCATACTAAAGGCTCACCTCTTTGAGGCAGCTTTTGGATCCTGATCCTTTTTCCCTTGTGTCTCCTTACCCTTCCCTATTCTGCCATTATACTTCTCTTGTCTTTTCTGTCTTAGATTGAAAGCTCTCATGAGAAGGGACCTTCTCTTTATGTGTCTGTACAGCGCTGCTTATGCCTTGTAGTGTTATATAAATGATTAGTAGTAGTATTAGTAGATAGGCAACTGGAGAAAGAGAGTGAAATGGTAGAGTTCGGCCATGGGGAGTGATGGGGACTAGTGGAGACAGATTTGAGTGGGAGGAGTTCTCAAACTTTGGACTATTCTATTGGATTAGCACAACCATAATGGTTGGGAATCTCTGCACTAGAGCTAACTCTCACTAACTCCTCCGTAAAAAAAAGAGAGAGTATGCATTCAGTCTTTACCCACCTATAATGCATCTAGTAGGGATGAGCACATTTTTGTTTCTTTTGGGGATTTTTACAATTTTTTTTCTGATATTTTAGGTGGGTTTTTCTTCATTTGTTGTATACATTTGTTTCAATAGACAAATCAGGCACTTAGGGGCCCTTTTACTAAAGAACATTATGGGTTTGCACCAAATACATGAATAGCATGAACAATTATGTTTGTTAGGTGTAAAGTCTCTCTGTCAATTGTCAGGGGAGGACATGTTACTGGCAGTTAACGTCTGTGCCATATCCTAACGTGCAGCGCTAATACCATGAGTGCACTTAATTCCACCTATTGAGGTGGAGGTAATTGCACCCATGCTAATTGCAACATTGATAGGTAATGCATGAGATGTGCCTCCGCGCTACCTGCAATGCACTCACCATGCCCACTCTCAGCCCTTAACCCACCCATTCACCATCCTGTTGCATGAGTCACAGTTACCATGCGAATCAGCGTGCGGTAACTGTCCTACCTCTGCGCTAACAGTTACTGTGTCCCTACATCTTGTGACGCTGTAGCGGTGCCAGAAGCCATGGAAACAGATGGTGACCCGGTGGAAGGTCCGGGTACTGCAGCTAAAGGCAAGATTTTCCCTTCTCAGCACAAGATGCACATGGCTAATCAGCTAACACAGCTCACCTCGGGGGAGGGGAGAAGCAGAGTTGCTGATTGGGCACACCCTAGCAGGAGGCGGGATCCCCAGAGCACAAGCAGCTTGTTAAACAGGAAGAAGGAAGAAGGAAGAGAGAATGAGAAAGGGAACAGGAATGAGAGAAAGAAGCAACCGAGGAGGAGAAAGGAAATACAGGAAACAGAAGAAGCAGATGTGTGCTTTAGAGACGGAGTAGCCTTGGATGCCAGAGCCTTTGACTTTGAAGGAGAAACGCTCCCCAGCTGCAATTCCAGGAGAACGCTTGCCAAGCCAAGAAGCAGGTACCAGGGAGACTCAGTGCATGGAAGAACCTTCTGGGAGCAAGAGAAGGGCGAGGTACTGAGAGACCCAGGGGTAAAGCCTATGCTTGTGGAACAGAGAGCTGACCTGTGGAAAGAATGGCAGACTGCTAAAGAACATTCAGGCATTCCTCAACACAAGGTACAGGGTGTCTTTAATTCTGATAACAGCTTTTATGAGAAGCCAGACTGTGTGAGTGCTTATTTTAAAACCCAGGGCAAACCCAGGTTTTATGAGGGCAGTTGGCTGCAACCAGAAGCTCACTCAGATAAACCCTGCTTTTCTCCTCAAACTGCTGACAGAGTTAGCAAGCAAACTAGCTACAAGGACGTAGCAGATATTCGCTAGAGATATATGCCAGAAGGTTTTAGGAGGTCCTAAGTTTGAATGCCTATCTAAAAATCCTTCACCTGCAAATGAACTGACTTACCCAGCACTTGCTGACAGAGACAAGTGGGGGAGGGGTAACTCCAGTGCAGTGAATGAGCATAGTAAGAGAGACAGCATTATTTGTTTGCCTGAAGAGAAACCCACAAGCTATCACTCACCTCAGGAAGGAGTTAATTCCCCGCCTAGCCCATATAGCAAGCAGGCTGAAGAACTCCTGAAAGAGTTTAAAGCTTTCCTAGAGAAACGAACTGTTCCTGGACAGAAAGTAATTGAATCAGTACAGAGCCCAGAAGCACAAGTGCCATTGGTTCATCCCTTACCGATGCTGGATTTGAATCAGCCAATGGACTGCTCGACCTGTCTCATAGACAAAGAATAGTCAAGCAAAGCTTGTGTGGTCGTTCGTTATAATATGCTGAAATGCATGCTGTTTAAGTTCCTTACCAGAAGAGCTTATGAAGAGATAAGAATAAGCTGAAGCACAACTTAGTTACAGTGCATGAACTTTATTGTTTGCTCTTTGTTTAAGTGATTTCAAGTAAAGCTCACATGACAGGAATGTGAACTCCTGTGTTAAAGGACAGTTTTGAACACAGTGTTGGAAAAAGCCTGTTTTCCTTTTGTTCTTGTTTTGGCTACAAAAGTATATTCCTTTACGCCTGTTCCATTCCACCACGGAGCGGGAGAAATAAATCCTTATATAAAAAAATATTCTTTATACCTGCCTTGTCATTCGACCTTCACAACTACAACTTAACCTCAAGGCACATCCCTCCCCAAACCCTCAAGGTTAGGGAGCGGGTGCTGGCTATAATCTGCACTAACTGTATAGCACACTTTAGTAAAAGGCGCCCTTAAAAATGGTTTTATGCACATAAACAAAATTCCGAAACTTCAACAAGGAAGAGGTACTCTCCAAAACCATACCGTTGTTTGACCTCACAGAAACCAATCTTGAAGAAATGCTCTCTGTATGGAATAGCAGTCTCAACACCATTTCTAACCAACCAACCAGAGACACAAAACCAAGAAAAAGGAAGCCCACCCCATGGTACTCCCCTGAACTACTGACATCACTCCGCCACCTAAGAAAACTCGAAAGAAGATGGCGACGCTCACGATCCACTGAAGACCTGGACAACTACAACACAAACCTGGAGAAACACCGCAACGAAGTAAACGAGACAAGGAGACGCTACCACGCAACATTACTGCAACGCTCCCTAAATAAACCAAAGGACCTATTTAGCCTTGTAAGGACCCTCACAAAGGAAACTTCCCCCGCCCAAAAAAACATGCCAGAGCCACAAGAATATGCAGATTACCTACAGTCATAAACAATTCAGACTGTTAAGGCACCACCACCCAACCCTGTAAACAGGACACAGCACCCTTCGCCACTAATCGCCTTCTCACCATCCACAGCGAAGCATGTTGAAGACACAATCAAAGTGATCAACACCACCACAGTGCCAAACGACCCCTGCCCAGCGTTCTGGATAAAGACACTGTGCAAGGAATTCAGCCCCTTCCTAACCAAGATCATTAATCTCTCCTTCAGCACGGGAGCATTCCCACACACCCTGAAACAAACATCCATTAGACCACTAATAAAAAACTGCAAGTTGGATACGCAGAAAGTCGAATCATTTAGGCTGATCTCAAGTATCCCTTTAATGGCCAAGACAATTAAAAAGATTGCTTAACAACAAATCCAGAATCACATCGAGACCAACGCACCCCTAGACCCATGCCAACATGGATTCAGAGAAGCACATGGGGTCGAGACATTACTGACCATCCTCTTCAATACTCTAACCACCGGTCTAAACAAAACCAGAGGAGGTTATGCCCTAATCTTCCTTGACATCGCTGCAGCGTTCGATTCTGTGGACCACGTGCTACTCATGGAGCGGCTGGCAGAGAAAGGGATCCAGGACACAGCCTTGAGATGATGCGAATCCTACCTTTCAGACAGATGGCAGCATATGAGGACAGGATCCACAACTTCCAAACCTTTTCAGCAAAAACAAGGTGTACCACAGGGATCCTCCCTTTCAGCGATGTTCTTTAACATATACATGCAGCCCATCTGTACACTTGCCCAATCCTTCGGCATCTCATGCCTTGCATATGCCAACGACGTATTACTCTATACGCCATTCACCACCGACCAGCCGGATTTCTCACCACTAACTACTTGCTTCAGCGCTATAGCAGACTGGATCTACACCCAAAACCTTAGAATAAATTTTAAGAAAACTGAGGCACTATTCATTACCAGAGATCAATCTTTCACACCACCGGCAGTACTAAAAGTAAGAGACGCCAAACTTCATAGCAAGCCAACCATCCGCTACCTAGGGATAACACTCGATCAACAACTAAACATGAAAGCCCATATAAATAACACCGTCAAGGCAGTATACCTTAAGATTCGCACAATCCGCCACCTACGACCTCTGCTAGACCCGGATGACTTTAGGACAGTCTACCAGGCACTAATCATCCCTCATTTCGATTATGCCAACATCATCCTACAGGGACTACCAAAGAGAGCGCTGATCCCACTACAACTAGCCATGAATGCCGCAGCCAGAATTCTACACGGTGCAGCCAAGAGGGACCACATAACACCAATTCTAAAGCACCTTCACTGGCTGCCAGTCTATTGCAGAATTACCTTCAAGATCCTGGTGATGACATTCAAAGCCATCAATAGAATCACCTCCTCCTCCATCATGGACCTCATCATCCCCACTCCCACAAATAGAGCCAGAAGATCAGCCACTGTAAACACCCTGAGTATCCCCAGCAAGATCACAAAATGCTCACAGTCCACAAAAAAGAGAGCTTTTGAGTACTATGCTCCTTCATACTGGAATGCACTCCCACCTAACATTCATTCCATTACAGACCTTACCACTTTCAGGAAGGCCCTGAAACATCACCTCTTCCTGCAACACTACGGCACCACACAATGACCACCCATCCCCATTCAATTAAACAGCCACCTCACTACCCATTATACATGACACTAGCACAACACGATAGCTCTAGCCGAACCCGAGCAGGACCATGTTCATAGTAACTAAGAATGTTTATAGTAACTCAGAATGTAAATAACTAGCCTACATCCTGTATATAGTTTACCCAGTTTAACCCAAGTTTATCAACCCTTGTTCTCTGTAAGTCCAGTGTGGGCCCCCGTGCCTGGACAAAGTTGATGTTACCTGTAAACCGAGCTGAATTTGAAAAGCGCGGTATAGAAAAGACTTTAAATAAATAAATAAATCAGTTATACACATGCACATTCATAGGTTTATGTGCATACAATGAATTTTCCTTGCACTTTTTTTAGTTACCTAAACAAATCAAAGGCATGCAGATAAATGCACATTCCTAGTATCTAGCGGCTCGATATCAAAAGCACTTCTTTAGATAGCAGCATCTGCTCTCTGGAGAAATGCCACTGACTGCGTTAATGGTATTTTATTTGACTGGCATGGCCGGCACTTAAAAGAAATGTTGACTGCAACATTGAATGTTCAGTTTCTTTTCACAGCAGAAAAACACCGATCAACCACAGTGTTGCCTAATTGCCTGAAAAGTAAATACTTAAAATTCCATTTAAAAATACCTAGGATTAGAAGCCCTAATTAGGGGTATGATTTCCGAGCACTTAGCTGCTACTTCTTTTGGGACCAGACGGGAGAAGCTTGCTGCATCAGGACTGATGAGAAGCTCCCCACAGCTGTAGCTTGAAATTTCATTGAGCCTGGATGAGAGGATACGATTCCAGTAGCCTGATCCAGATGTTGGCTGTCACTCTTGCAGTCTTAAGAGGTCCGAATGTGGACATGACTAGGGTAGTATGGAAAGGGGATGCCACCAATACGAATGGAAGAATGTCAGCTGCAGCTTTGTCTCCGCATGTGGAAATGGTAGCTGCTGAAGGCATAAAATCTGTAAGTCCCATGTTTTCCTCCAGTGCAGTTTTAATGTTGGATCTGATTAGTATAAAGCTGCTCCCAGGTAATTCTAGCCTTTATGTGGGCTATGTTTGCTTTGCTAGAGAACTCTATTTCAACATTACTATCTATCTGTTTGTTTAGAAACTCAATGAACCATGCAGTCCTAGAGTACTAATCTTGGGGAATGCAAGCTACAGGTTGAGTTATTGGTCCAGCATGTTACCACCATGTTGTCTGTACAGAATGAGTTGATTCAAGATAAGATGGCGATTCACCAGAAACTGGACAATATTGAGAATCATATGTGCACGTTAAACCTATGGGCTATTAATTTCTTTAAGTTCCTGTTAAAGCAGCCAATGGATATTTTTAAGAAATATCTCTATGATGTATTAGAACTCTAGGAGGAAGTGATACCACCAATTAGCAAGGTTTCTTTCTTGCCAACTGGGAAAAAATGGCTGCCATTAGGGGCCTCTCCTGTTATTAACATATCTGTAGATAGTCTAGATCTCTTTAAATTTCTGAAGAAAACTGGAGAGGGAGAGGAAAGAAAAGGAACTCTGTAACATTTCTGTTCCCTATAGATAGAGATCATATCCTGAAGCTTTTCTTTCACAGAAGATATCTTCAGTTCCTTATCCAAAAATCTGGATTTTTCCTATCTTTTGCAGGGATACCCAAAAGCAAAGGAAAAAATTATCACTTTGTACCAAGAGACCTTGGCAATTGGTGCTTTTTTTTGTTGCAGTTTCCTTGTAAATGTCATTACGTTTCAGAATGTAAAATGTGTCTTCTATATTCCTTTGCAGTTATAGTTTTTTTTTTAATTATTTAGCTGTAAGGTGTAGTTTGGACTAGGTTAGGGGGAGCTAGTTAGGTGTGGTGACCGGCCTTCTTTTGATTGTTTAAGTATCTCTGCTCTCAAATAGTTTTATCTTTTTTGATGAGTGATCATCTCACATCCAGTGATCACTAGATGGTGTGGTTCAGTATTAGGACTAGAGCTAATAAAGTTCATTCAAAAGTGAGGGTACTAGGCTTCAGGAAAACTAATTTTGCCAAGATGATCAATACTTCAAGGAGTCATTAGTGGGATGGGAACAGCTAGGGGATGTAGAAAAGCAGTGGGTGAAACTGAAAGGGGATATTTTAAAAGCAACAAACGTTTTTGTTAGGAAAGTAAATATATGTAAAAGCAAAAGGAGGGCATTTTGGTTCTCAAAAACATAGCTGAAAAGGTGAAGAAAAAAGGGGGTGGCCTTCATAAAATACAAAAGATCACAGAAAGAGTAAGAGAAGCATCAATATTTGAAAAAACTAAGAGAAGCTAGGAAAGTAGGCAGGAAAGCAAATATATAAATGGAAGAAAAAATAGCCAAGGCAGTAATATGGGAGGACAAAGCATTTTTCAGATATTTTAGTGAGAGGAGGAAATGCAAAAGTGGTATTGTCAAGGGTGAAGAGGAGGAATATGTAGAAGCTGATGAGGATAAAGCGGAATTGCTTAACAAGTATTTTTGTTCTGTGTTCATAGTGAAGGGCCAGGAGCAGGACTTCAGAAAACATTCACAAATAGGAAAAAAGTGAGGGGGATTTTGAACGGTTTTAAGAAAACTATGTTTGTGAGGAGCTAGATAAACTAACAGTAGACAAAAAAAGTTGCAGCTGGATAAGATACATCCCCAAGAACTTGGGGAAGTTCTAGCTGCTCCACTGTCTGACCTTTTCGATGCTTCATTAGAGTGGGAATTTTTTTTTAAAAAAACAGGGTTTTATTTTATACTGCTTTACCATTTTAGTCAAAGTGGTTTATATTGTAATTTAAACTTGGTAATGGTAATTGACAACTTGGAATTTTCTGAGGCAATGGAGGATTATGTAACTTACCCAAGGCACAAGGAGTACTATTATTTATTTATTTTATTTATTTATTTAAAAGGATTTCTATACCGCCTTCTCCTTTAATCAAGGCGGTCTCCACAGCAAACAATTATAAGACTGATTTTGGTGTGATCATGCAGTGATACTGTGTGTGTGTGTGTGTGTACATGGTAGTGTATAGTAGATTCTGTTTGAGCTATTTACATAGTGGGAATTGAACCCCTGGTCATTTGGGTCTTAAGCCAACACTCTAATCATTCAGCTATTCCTCTACACTGGAATTTCAGAGGACTGGAGAAGGTGCATGTGGTCCCTTTACACAAAAACAGACGTAAGAGTGAGTTTGGAAACTACAGGCCAGTTTGTCTGACTTCTGTGGTGAATAAACAAATTGAGCACCCTAGGGATGGACCCTAAAGTGACTGACTGGTTAGAGATTGGTTGAATGAGAGGTGATGAAGTGTATAGGTAAATGGAGCTCTCTCTGAGGAGAAGGATATTACCAGTGGTGCATCGTAGGGATTTGTCCTTGGTCCAAGGGAGTGGTACAGTATAGGAGGTGAAGAACTTCTGTCCATGAAAGAAGAGCGGGACCTGGGCATGATTGTTTCTGATAATTTTAAGGTGGCTATGCCATATCACCCCACAATACAAGCACCAACATGAAGTATCATACAAAACTAATTAGAACCTCTCGAAGCCATCCCAGGGAACTGTTTGATATAGCAGAATATCTAATAAAAAATCCCAGCTCGAAGAAAACAGACATTACTTTATGCCCATATGACATGGCTAAATTTTCCAAGCCAAGCTAAGCATTTCCACCATTAGAACAATCCTGCAAACACCTGAGTCAAACAACAACTCTTTCAGCCACACCTGGGCGAATTTTAAAACTATTTCCACTAAATAATTGAAGAACATCATCTCAAGCCTTAACACCATAACATCCTTTCTCCATACCCAGTATATTGGGTCCAACTCATCAAACATGAGCTCAGCCCAATTCTACACAAGATAGTGCAGTCACCCCTTTCTCTAGGCTACATCTCTAAGAACCTTAAGTGTGCCTCAATCAGGCCTAGACTCAGCATCCCCAACCTCCTACAGACCCATCTGCAGCATTCATTTTGTCACCAAACTCATTGACAAGGCAGTGCAACTGCAGATGCAAGATTATACCCCCACACCCCCCTTGACTCACAGCAAGACTGATTCAGACCGTTCCATAGTGTTGAAACCCTAATTACCTCTCTCCTAGACACTCAGATAAAAGGAATAGAAAACCCAACACAAGGATTTCTAATCATCTTCCTAGATATCTCCACAGCCTTTGATTCAATAAGCCACCATAACCTTGTGTCACGACTTCATTCAATTGGTCTAAGCCACAGAACTCTAGAATGGTTCCAGTCTTACCTGGAGGACCATTACCAACAAGTAGGGCCGCTCAACTCCTATCCCGACAAGCAGTACCAAGGCCTACCACAAGGGTCAGTCCTATCCTTGCAACTGTTCAACATCTTTATACAACTGCTATGTTCAATAATCCAGAAATACAAGATTCTTACTCCAATAACATCTTAATCTACACATGACCTAATGGGAGACAGCCAACATGGCTTTAGACAAGGAAGATCTTGTCTTACTAATCTGTTATGTTTTTTTGAAGGAGTGAATAATCAGGTGGACAAAGGTGAGTCAGTTGATATTGTGTATCTGGACTTTCAGAAAGCCTTTGACAAGGTCCCTCATGAGAGACTTTTGGCAAAACTAAAGAGTCATGGGTTAGGAAGCAGTGTACTATTGTGGATCAGGAACTGATTAAAAGATAGAAAGCAGAGGGTAGGGCTAAACGGCCAATTTTCCCAATGGAGAAAGGTGAATAGTGGTGTACGCCAGGGTTCTGTGCTGGGTCTGCTGCTTTTTGACATATTCATAAATGACCTGGAAAGTGGAATAACGAGTGAGGTTATCAAATTTGCAGATGACACAAAACTATTTAAAGTTGTTAAAACCCAAGAGGATTGTGGAAAATTGCAAGAGGATCTTGATAAATTGGAAGACTGGGCATCAAAATGGCAGATGAAATTTAATGTGGACAAGTGCAAGGTTATGCACCTATGTCATGTCATCTGGAGAAGATGCGGACATGACACTGAGGGGCGTAATGGAGGCAAAATGTAAAACTGAAAGAAGCGAGTCATCTATTTTGTTTTTTTTCCTATTTATAGTAACATAGTAGTTGACGGCAGATAAAGACCAGCATGGTCCATCCAGTCTGCCTAGCAAGATGGCAAGAGTAGGTGCACCTGTCGCTCCGCGCAGGCCACCCCTCCCCATATCCTTGTTCAGGGGTAAACCCACCACTCCATGTATGAGATCCCTATTTGTTGAGACGTTATATGGTTCAGAAGTTAGATGGTACCGTTTCTAGCTAGGGAAGTAGGAGACTAAAGTCTTGGTTCCCTCTAAGGAAAGAGGATCTATATAAATGCGTGGTGCAAAGTATGGCCTGCTGTGTAAGTAGGAGTGTGTATAAGCTGTCTAAAGCCCAGATCCTTCAAGAAGGTTATCTTATGGTATCTCCCGGGACAATCAGATTCTAGCTAGAACAGAAATGATCAAAATCAGAACATGTAACTATACAGTAGAAGGAAAGCTGATTGGTGTAGGGTGGTAATGAGTAAAAAATTATGAGTTAGTGTCCCTTTAATCTGAACCAAGAAAGCCTCTGAATGAGTGACAGGAAAGAAAACACTTCAGTATAGTGGTATAAGATATAATAAGGTGCCTCCAAGAAAAATATTGCTGAGGGCTGCCAACTGTCATGGTGGCGCACCCCTCTGCAGTACTATTTTGGCACTACCATCAGGCTCACTGACCTGTTGTTTCACAGATCACATTACATTGGCCATTCTACAACTGTAAGGTCTTTGGATAATTTTAATGATGTCTTACAAATTACAAATAGTAGGCTTGCATTTTCATTTTTGAGTTCTGTCAGTGATATGGATTGTATACCAAGAGATTTGCTACCTTAATTTGTCGATTTTCCCTATTGTATCTTCCAGGTTCATGGATATTTGTTTCAGTTTCTTTCAATTGTCACCATTAAAAACCCTTTATGGCATGGGTATTTCTCTTACATCTTCCTCAGTAAAATCCAAAGCAAAGAATTCCCGCTATACCGGGAAGATGTATTACAACTATTTGATAAACTGAATAGTAGCAAATCACCTGGACCGGATGGTATACATCCAAGAGTGTTGAAAGAACTGAAATATGAGATTGCAGACCTGCTATTAGTAATCTGTGAACTTTCATTAAAATCATCTGTAATACCTGAAGATTGGAGGGTCGCCAATGTAACGCCAATTTTTAAAAAGGGTTCCAGGGGTGATTCAGGAAATTACAGACCGGTGAGCCTGACGTCAGTACCAGGGAAAATGGTAGAAACCATCATAAAGAACAAAATTACACAGCATGTAGATAGTCATGGCCTAATGGGAGACAGCCAACATGGCTTTAGACAAGGAAGATCTTGTCTTACTAATCTGATATGTTTTTTTGAAGGTGTGAATAAACAGGTAGACAAAGGTGAGTCAGTTTATATAGTGTATCTGGACTTTCAGAAAGCCTTTGACAAGGTCCCTCATCAGAGACTTTTGGCAAAACTAAAAAGTCATGGGATAGGAGGCAGTGTACTATTGTGGATCGAGAACTGGTTAAAAGATAGAAAGCAGAGGGTAGGGCTAAATGGCCAATTTTCCCAATGGAAAAAGGTGAATAGTGGAGTACCCCAGGGATCTGTACTGGGTCCACTACTTTTTGACATATTCATAAATGACCTGGAAAAGGGAATAACTAGTGAGGTTATCAAATTTGCAGACGACACAAAACTGTTTAAAGTTGTTAAAACCCAAGAGGACTGTGGAAAACTGCAGGAGGATCTGGATAAATTGGAAGACTGGGCATCCAAATGGCAGATGAAAATTAATGTGGACAAGTGCAAAGTTATGCAACTAGGAAACAACCCCCCACACTATGGTTACACGATGCAAGGTTCCACATTGGGAACCACCACCCAGGAAAAAGATTTAGGAGTCATCGTGGATAACATGTTAAAATCCTCCGCCCAGTGTGCAGCGGCGGCCAAGAAAGCAAATAGAATGCTAGGTATCATAAGGAAAGGAATGGAAAATAAAACAAAGGATATTATAATGCCTCTGTATCGTTCCATAGTACAGCCGCACCTTGAATATTGTGTGCAATTCTGGTCACCGTATCTTAAAAAGGATATAGCGTTATTAGAAAAGGTACAGAGAAGAGCCACCAAAATGGTAAAGGGGATGGAAGGCTACTCCTATGAAGAGAGGCTACAAAGGTTAGGGCTCTTCAACCTGGAAAAGAGACAGCTGAGGGGAGATATGATAGAGGTCTATAAATTAATGAATGGAGTGGCATGGGTAAACGTAGATTGATTGTTTACGCTATCAGAATATAGAAAGACTAGGGGACATGTAATGAAGCTACAGGGTAAACTATTTACGACAAATAAGAGAAAATATTTTTTCACTCAACGTGTAATCAAACTCTGGAATTTGTTACCGGAGGATGTAGTAAGAGCTGTTAGTGTAGCTGGGTTTAAAAAAGGTTTGGACAAGTTCCTGGAGGAAAGGTCCATAAACCATTATTAAAAAGGGACCCAGGATATCAATGCTTGACCCAATACAAGCATTGTGCAACATGTGTCTTTTGGGGATACTGCTAGGTACATAAGACCTAGATTGGCCACTGTTGGAAACAGGATACTGGGCTTGATGGACCTTGGTCTGACCCAGTATGGCATATCTTATGTTCTTATGTTCTTAGTTTAGTCTCTCCGCCATTTCCTTGTCATACAACAGCACTCAAGTTTGTTCCAAGCCAGCAGCATAGCTTGTGAGCCCAGAGGGCATGGCTTGAGATGCAGGAATACCATTAAGTCAGCTCTCAAGGTTAGACCATGCCACTACTACTACTACTACTGATCATTTGTATAGTGTTGCAAGGCATATGCAGCACTGTAAAGGTGCATGTAAAAGATGGTCCCTGCTTATCAATGCTTACAATATTGTCAAAACAAACAAACAACAGCTGAAGGCAAGCATATATCTAGGTGAATGGTAAGGACACACGGTAAGTGGATCAGAATCCAAAAGTGACCTCGAAGAGGTGACTTTTCAGCCCGGATTTGAAAAGGGACAGAGATGAAGTCTGACGTACAGACTCAGGTAATTTGTTCCAGGCATAAGGAGCAGCAAAGTGAAAGGACCAAAGTCTGGAGTTGGCAGTGGAAGAGCAGGGCACAGATAGAAATGATCAGCCAGAAGAGCGGAGTTCCCGAGGAGGGATGTAGGGAGAAATAATAGAGGAAAGGTAGTGAGTAGCAACATAATGTGTGCACTTATAGGTCAGTAGAAGACATTTGAACTGGATATGGAAATGGATAGGGAGCCAATGAAGTGACTTGAAGGGTTCATATGAGCATATCGAGTCTGGTAGAAGATTAGATGTGCACGTGAGTTTTGAACAGACTGAAGGGGTGAGAGATAATTCAGAGGGAGACCAGCAAGGAGGAGATTGCAATAGTCTAGACAAGAGATGACTAAAGAGTGGATAAGTGTCTTATTGTATTCAGAAAAGAAGGGGGAATTTTGCTGATGTTATAGAGAAAGAAACAACAGGTTTTAGCTATCAGTTGGATGTGAATAGAAAAGGAGAGGGAAGAGTCAAAGACAACCCCAAGGTTGTGAGCCGAAGAAACAGGAAGTAGTAGAGCGTTATCCACAGAGATTGAGAAAGGAGGAAAGGGGAGGTGGGTTTAGGGGGAAAAATAAGAAGCTCGGTTTTGGCTATGTTCAATTTCAAATGGCAGAGAGATATCCAGGCAGCAATGTCAGGCAGGAAGAGATCTGGGCCTGTATTGCTGGAGATATTTCAGGAGTAGAGAGGTAGATCTGAGAGTCATCAGCATAAAGATGGTACTGAAAACCATGGGAGGAGATGAGTGCACCAAGGGACTGGGCATAGAGAGAGAAAAGGAGTGTGCCCAAGACAGACCCTTGGAGTACACCAACTGAGAGTGGGATAGCAGTAGAGGAGGAACCACCAGAAAAAAACACTAAAAGAGCAATGGGAGTAATAAGAAGAGAACCAGGACAGCGCAGAGTCCTTAAAGCCAAGTGAGGACAAAATGTCAAGGAGAAGGTAGTGGTCAATCATGTCAAAAGCAGCAGAAAGGTCAAGAAGGATGAGGATTGAGTAATGGCCCTTGAATTTTGCCAGGAACAGGTCTTTGAAAACTTTTGCAGGATCCTTTTCAGTAGAATGTAAAGTACGAAAGCCAGATTGCAATGGATCCAGAAGAGCTTGAGAGGAGAGAAATTCAAGGCAATGGCAGTGAACCACTTGTTAAAGTGGTTTAGAAAAGAAGTGGAGGAGGGAGAAGGGTTGATAATTGCAAGGCCAAGTAGGGCCTAGAGAGGGTTTCTTAAGGATAGGTGTGACCACAGCATGTTTGAAGGCTGTAGGAACAGTTGCAGTGGAGAGCGATAGGTTGAGAATATGAGAGATGGAAGGGATGATAGTGGGGAAGATGGAGTTTAGTAGATGGGTAGGAACAAGATCAGAGGAGCAGGTAGTGAGTTTGGAGGAGGAAAGGGGCACAGCGGTCAGCAATGGGCCTGTGGAAGAGCTACACTGTTATCCCAAGCTAGACACCCAGGATCTTCCCTCTGCAAAGTGTTAGCTTTGGCAGGATATTTCTTTATTCCCTTCAGTAGGAATCAGCGGCACTCTTCTATCCTTCTGGGCTAGTAAGGTGCTTCTGTTGCTTTCTCCACTGGTCCCGCAGCATGTTTCCTCTTTCCTTGGCTAGACTAATATCAGCCATTTGCAGGTCTCTCATAGCTCAGTCCTTTCAATCCTTCCTCTCTAGAAGTCGATGTGAAGTTTTCTGGTATTTGTCAGTATGTCAGACAGCAGGCCAGCACCAGGACATTCCGAGGACAGAGCGGAGGTGGCACCCAGGGATAACTAGGCAACAGTGATATTCAGTCGTTGCCTCAGTAGTGAAAGTCAAGTGCAGTCAAGTTTGGCCTAACTTTCCCCACAAAACTAACTGGGCAGCGGCTGAATATCGCTGTTGCCTAGTTAGCTTCCTAGCTATCAGGCTGACCCAGATGTGCATGCAGCTAACAGCTTCTGAATGGGCTGGATATGGCCCCGGCATTGAATATCCAGGTCTAGGGCTCAGCAGGAATGGCTAGCCCCTGTAATCACACTAGCAGCCATCACTGAGTATCAGACCCCTAATATAAGGTGATACTGAATGGGGAGCATCTAATCAAGCCCATTCCAATATTTTACATTAAACTAGTTATATTTCTCAAACAATCAGCCATGATATGCTTGAACTATCCAAAACAGAACTCTATATTGGACTGCATCTGAAATAACATCAAAAAAGCCACAAACATTGACATGACTCCTGACTGTTTCTTATTTGGTATCACTCAATAATTATGAAGAAAGCTGGGAATTCACAACATTCCTCCCAATTGTATTTATAAATAACATTTACAGTTATACAGTGTTAAGGATAAGGATCTATAATGCCCTGACATTCAGAAGGCAACATATGCTTCTATTAAAAAAAAAATTAAATCCTCAGCTTTAATGCCCACTGATTTATTTTTTCAATGAACAGTACTTCTGAACATTTAGGATAGAAACATGACATATTATTAAGCTGCATCACAGAAATGAACATACTATAGTATGTATCAAAAGTCTTCCTTTCTCCTTCATAGAGAAAACTTATTTACAAAGAGATATGCCGGGGAATCATTCAGAGTATTAAAAAAAAGTAGGTGGAATCCTAACCTCTCAGTGAGCAGCCCTTTTACATCAATAAATCACAAACCCAGCCATCTTCTTCTTAAGCAGAGGCTGAGTACCATGCAGTGCTGGCCATTAACAATCACTCATTTTGAAGCATGTTTCTGACTTGACAGCTGATGAGTTGTGAGCTATTAGCTCAGGATTCTCCCTAATCACATTGCCAGAGAGAGAGTCTAGTAGCGTCTAACAACCCTACAATAGATGGAAAGGATAAGAAAAATCTGCACAAAAATGAGCCTGAATTACCAAATGGGAAACATATATCTGGAAAGTGCTGGAATATGGCTGCATAGGCATCAGGAGACAGTGCCAGGTACATGCAGCTAAACAGCTTCTGAATGAGCTGGGAAAATGAAGCTATCTGTAGAAAATGCCATGAGGTGGTGGTGCAGCATTTAATATCACCTGCTAAGGACCCATTAATCAATTGCAGACCAGTATCTGCAGAAAACGTCATGCGGCAGTGCAGCATTGAATATCGCCAGATAAGGGCCTAGTAACTGGACAGTGGAGCACCAGCACCCTAGTCCAATGGACAAGGCAGGGAGGAACTGGCCAGTGGGTGGCAGGATAGTGAGAAATATCCAGATAGATATGCAGATACCAAGATAGGGAAACTTGCACCTGATTGGCTAGTTGTGCGGACACGTGCTCTCTGGATAGAGTCATCATACTAGCAATATGGCATCCTGAGGGGGGACTCACTAATTCTGTGAGGTAGAGGTGGAGATGCTAGTATGTATGGTGCTACACTGGGAGGGACTCCTGTGCCCAGCTGGGTACAAGAAAGCCAACCTACAGATGTCCACCCAGTTCTGGAGAGGGATCAATGCCCAGGCGGTTAAGATTCATGACACATGGGTGGACATACAGTATGACTGCATAGGGCAGGCCAGCACAGTAGGCAGGAAAGAAGAGCTGCCTATGATGGCAGGGCTGGGAGGGAGCATGGGCTGTAAAGAGCAACAGTGGTGAATATGCACCAATGTACTCTGACTGTCACACAATTTAAAGAGCCAACAGTACATCCCAGCACCTACAAGGAGAGCAGGCACACAAACAACTTCAGAGCCAACTTGGGCTTGTACAAGGCAATAGTTGCCCAGACAAACCTTCATCCAAATGCTGGCTCCTCCCCCAATTGTTGACCGTTAAACCTCACAAGCATGATCATCTGAACACCACCTTTCCCACAACAATCCTGTAGATATGCACAAGGGGACAACATACTTATGAAAAGAAAACATTGCATTGTATTTATGTAGATGGTCACTCTCTGTGCACATAAAATGAATGTGCTGATGATGATACGAGTGTGTGTGGTAGACAACAGGAACTATTGGTCCCTCTGGCTGCTACTGCTGCATGTTTCCCCCTAAGAAGCTGATGACCAAGGTGAATGCCTCTTCCTTCCCAATCAGTGTACCCTCCCTTGTACACACGCACAGCATTAACAGAGTTTAATTTCTGATATCATAAAACCCCTGTAGGCCAACAGTGCATAGTGACAGGATGAAAATTGGAAGGGAGGTGCACAGATGAATATGAGTGGGTAAGTCATGTGATTTGATCCTGGTGAGATTTGGGTTGGGGGAAGGACAGAAAGGATGCCCAGTGCACTCTGAAAATGTCACAGCCAAGGAACAGGTCCCATGGCCACGCCTAAGTGCCAGGTGGCACACAGAGCCACAGTTGCAGCCGAAGAATATGTAGCAACTTGTAAATAACAATGCCATGCCCTATGTGAACCCCAGCATGGCAAGTCTGAAAATAACATGTTAAAATAAAATCCCCTTCCCAAATCAAGTAAGGATTGGCCTGGTCTGGAACCACTGACCTCAGAATTCAAAGACAGTGTACCTATAAATGGAGCCATTGTGCTGCACAATGGCCTTAATACTACCTTAACCCCACCGGCTATCCCACATCTGTGTCATAGGAATGGTGCCATCAACCCCTGTTTACTGAATGTTCTGAAGTATGTCTGTTCTGAAGTCCAATGTAAAACACAGTGCAGGTTGTTTTGCCCAGTGAATAAATTCACAATTGCCCCAGTGACATGCACCAAGGCCTCTGCCACCACCATGTATATGTGCAAGAACATTGCTGCGGCTAACACCTGGAACTGCCTACCTGCGTCTGTGCGGCAGGCTTTCTCCCTGGCCCTCTTCAAATCCAGGTTGAAGACCCACCTCTTCACCGTTGCATTCAGATCCTGACTTCCATCCTCATCCTACCCTAACCCCCGTCAACATTTATGACCAAACTATAGACCAAGCTGTACCAAGCTGTACCACACTGTACCTTCCGCAGAACTGACTAATGCTCTGTACTGTTTTAATTAGATTGTAAGCTCCGATGAGCACAACTCTGATGGGCAGGGATTGTCTCTTGTATCTTAGCCACCTCTTGTAGGTTAGCTGTGCAGCGCTGCATGCGTAGCACTTTACAAGTGCTGATTAGTAGTAGTAGTAGTAGTAATAGTAGTAGTAGAACAACTGTGTCACTACAACTAGGTGTACAGTCAAATGCATATATGAAGCCAGCCTGATCTGTTGTTATCCAATATGTCACTATTACAAATGGCACAACTTGAAGCAGGTTTGCCTTGGGACATGCCTCAGACAGAACAACTAGACATGGCAAATTGATGTACTTGAAGAGGTACATATCAGGGGCCTAGGCCCTGGAGCTTGTTGCAGGAACACCTGTCATTACATTCACTAGGCTAAAAAATGGCACATATGGTGTGGCATCCTGCCTAGAATCAGAGACATTTGGAACTCCACAGGGAGCAGGGGCTCATAGCATGACTTCTACATGACACAGTGAGGGGCATGGCTGTCTGAGTGCAGGCCAGTGTGCTGCAAAATGGGTAAATTGCTCTCCAACCCAAGAGTCCACAGTGCAAGGACAGACCATGCCATCTATAAAGTATGGTGAAAAACAAATATCACATTTGTTGATCAGCTGCCCACATATCTCTAGCATACATTTGGGTGTGATGTATCAATCTTATGCATGCTCAGCAGCCACAGCCCCCCCCCCCACCCCTTCGTAAGCAACACAAATGCATAGTTTTGAACAGGTCTGGAAATAAGATGTTCATATTGGCCACATGTTAAAGTCAATATGATGAAATATCATGCAATGTATACAGAATGAACCACTGAATGTCATCCATGTGGTTGCACATACACACTACCACCCAGCACAGTCACTGTAACAACCCTCCTATGTGCCAAAGCTATACAGATGAGGTGGGGTGATTAATGCCTGAGCCTGTGAATGAGGGTAGATGCCATGTGGGAAACCATATGACTCACAGCATGACAGCCATCACTGTGCCATTGTCAGGAGAAGTGCATGGGGTCCCATATGCCAATAATGTTGTAATGACAGCCAGTTGTAACACAGGTGCAGTGTGTATGCATATGAGAAGGTCTGAGAAAGTGGTATGCTGTGTGACCTGTGAGTGGGTATGAAACCCCTTCTGCTATCTCTGTGATGCGGTTCATGCCAAATATGTCAATACCCTTATGAGGGTGAATAGGGGGGGGGGGGGGAGAGGGCAAAAAATAAACCAAATACTGTGGATGCTTCCATAGGTGGGGGAACACCAGCTGCAAGGGCACTGGTAGAGCAAAATGTGAAGGCATCAGCAAATGACAGACAGCCAAAGCAGGGCAATCATGTCAAGTAGGACATGTATGGGAGGGAGCACAAGAGGGTGACCTCAGAATCCGGATATTGTGGGCCTGTTGTTAGAGTACATGTTTTGCTTTCCACAGGGACTTTTATGTTTACCAGCAGCTAGAGAGTCTGAAAGTGAAATTCTGGACCCTATGGTGACATCACTGGAGCGCTTGTCACATCTATGCTCTGAGTTGGCTGAGGAAGTAGGAAAAGACATACATCTATAGAGTGCATCTGTGTTAGGGCTAGCTGACATTGCAACATGGACTGGTAGTCAACCCTGGATGCGCCCTCTCCCTATGGTCCCAAATTTTGTGGCCTATGTTCTGAACCAACCAAAACAATGCAGGCCTATGCAGTGTCCCTGCCATGCAGACATGAATCAGGTGGGTGGGGGTGGGACATATTTATGCAGATGTCCAGTGTCTGCCTGATAGTAGGTATGGTATGGCAAGCAATGTGCAGCTGTAGTAGCAAGCAGCATGTCCTCAATCAACTCTGCATGGCTGACCACCACTCCTCACACTATTGCAATGATATAGGCAGCATCCAGTAGGTGCCATATACAGGACCATGTACATATGCTAACTGTTGCAACATATGCAAAGTGGTAGGGAGGAGCTGTAATAGGATACAATAGGGGTGGACTGGCTTTCAAGAGCAATGGAGTCCAGTGTCCTGTGTCCCATTGCATAGGTAGGTGCCTCCAGGATGTGTCCCAGTCTTACTAACATACATATCTGGTCATTCCTCCTGGGGCTTGGGATATGTCAGCTCTTATTTTATTTATTTATTTATTTAGCTGCATTTATATCCCGCTTTTCACTGGGTCAAAGCGGTTGGGGGATACATTTAACACGAGGGGATATGAGACACATACACTAATACAGGGAACATGGGCAATGGAGGGTTAAGTGGCTTGCCCAAGACCACAAGGAGCACCTGTGGGACTAGAAACCCCAGTCCTTCTGGCCCAAGGTTGCTGTCCTCTAGTGGGATTTGAACCACTGACCTTCCGGCCTGTAGTACCTTGCCCCAACCACTAGGCCACTGCTCCCTCTTGCCAAGTTGCACAGCAGGCTCATGTGCCTTTGGGGCTCTATACAATAATGGCCCCAAGCAGCAATGGCCTCCCATCAATCCATTGGCTATGGCCAGGAAGGAAGGCTAGACTGACTCCAATGTAGCAATGCTGTGAATGCCACCCTAACCAGCATTATAAGACCTTAAAGCAAACACATCTACAATACTACTACTAGTAGTAATCATTTCTATAGCGCTACAAGGCATACATAGCACAGTACAGACAAATGCATAAAAGACGGTCCCTACTCGTAAGAGATTACAATCTAATCAAGACAAAAAATACAGTAGCTGAGAACAAAGGTACACATAGGGAAGGAAAACACATAAGAGAACAAAGGTCAGGATCCAAAGGCAGCCTCAACAAGGTGAGCTTTTAGCATGGATTTGAAAAGGGGCAGAGATGAAACCCAACACAGAGTCAGGTAGTTTGTTCCAGGCATAGGGAACAGCAAGGTAAAAGAATAAAAGTCTGGAGATGGCAGTGTTAAAAAAGGACATAGAGAGAAGCAAGCCACAAGAGGAGCAGAGGACACGAGGAAGGATGTAGGGAGAGAGGAGAGAGGAAAGGTAGTAAGGGGCAGTAGAATAATTGCATTTATAAGCCAGAAGAAGTTTAAAATGGATACGGAAATGAAAAGGGAGCCAATGAAGTGATTTGAGAAGAGGGGTTATGTGAATATATCGTGGCTGGCAGAAGATTAGCTGTGGAGCTGAGTTCTGAGTTCTGAACAGATTGAAGAGGAGCAAGATGGCTCAATGGGAGACCAGCAAGGAGGAGGTTACAATAGTCAAGATGGGAGGTGACTAGAGAGTGGATAAGTGTCTTAATAATGTGTTCAGAAAGGAAGTGGTGAATTTTGCTAATGTTATAAAGGAAGAAACAACAGGTCTTAGCAATTTATTTAACAGATTTTTCATACTGCTTTATCATTTCAGTCATATTGTAACTTAAACCTAGCAATGTACATTAAACAGGCACATTGATATTTTTTTTTTCTGAGGCAATGGAGAGTTAAGTGACTTGCCCAAGGCCACAAGCAGTGCTAGTGGGAAACAAACCCTGGGCTTTTGGTTCTCAAGACAGTGCACTAACATTAGGCAAACTCTCCACTCTGTTTAGCAATGAGTTGGATGTGTGTGGAGAAGGAGAGGGAGGAGTCAAAGATGAACACCATGGTTGCGGGCTGAGGGATCAGGAAGTAGAAGAGTGCTATTCAAAGAAATAGAGAAAGGAGGAAGGGGGAGGTATGTTTAAGGGGAAAAATAAGAAGTTCCTTATCGTTCCGCCAGTTTAGTCCTCCACCACTGGGTAGTGCACCTCCTCCTGCAGCTTGGAGACTGGACCAATCAATATCTTCCCCTCACTGGATGTAGCTTACAGGAATTCCCCATCAGCTCCCAGTGTGTCCAGTCTCCATGCAGCAGGAGGATGTAGTGAGCCTAGGTGCTGGGCTCACTGGAGGAACTAATAAGAAGCAGGCTAGTTAGTGTATTTGTCAGTGGATTTCTTACTGTTAATTTTGGGGTTCTCTATTTCTATTTGTTTGGGTTAGATCGCTGTGGTTTCTATTTAGCCCTGGGTAATTGGTTACTGCCTCTTTTAAAAAAAAACAACAAAGAGAATGGCGGCACGAGACCGGGAAAAAAACAGAACCGGAGAGAGGTGTTTTCCTTCAGGGGAGCTTCTGTCTCTGCCAAGCCACTTTACAGTACCGGGCTTTATTTAGTGGGATCTCTTTCCCCTGGAAGGCACAGGGTAGAGCTCCTGCCGTGACTCACAGGCACTTCAGATTGCAGCCGCCGGCTTCAGGGGCTTCTCTTGTCGCCGGTAGAAGTCTCCCGATGGCTTAGTTAACCAGAGATTGAGCCGCGGAGCTGCATTTGTAAGTTGAGTCCTGCCATTGCAGCCGATTGAAGCGCGGAGAGCCTAGGCCGGTTCTCCTGCGCGGCCCACCAAAACGCTGTGTGGAAACCGCGGCCATTTTGAGCACGCGGTTTCCCCAGCGGTTTCTCTCGTCGTGGCGGCAGCACTGTTCGCCGGAGCAGGGAGTGTTGCTGGTTCGGCTTCAGCGGTTTACAAGGCAAGCAGCTTCATTTTGGGGGTTTTAGCTAGTTCTTGCTCTTTCTTTATTTGTTTTATGAACTTTGTCTTTTATTTTGGTTTCTTTTTCTTTTGGGCTTTGTCTCCCAGGGCAAGCTTAGAGCAACTTTCTTTTTCTAAACAGATCAGTTAGGGGCAAGGTTTCCTAAAGGGAATGTGATTACAACAACAAAAAAAAGGAAACGTCTATATTGAATACTCAGAGTAAGTACAATATAGGTATATCAGACCTTCTTCACTGTGTTGTTGGTGGGTTCTGCAGACACTTGTTTCCTTCTGTGATGGTCAGCTCATGTCAGCTAGAGCACAGTGTGTAATTTGCAGCACCCGTAGGCGCACGTCACCAGAGATGGGCATCTGTCGGTACTGTGCATCAGGATCCAGCAAAGTCCCTCAACAGATGGAGAGTTCTTCAGCTCCGGTTCCTCCGGAAGTGGTTCCGGTAGCAGAAGGTGAGGCTTGGGTAGCGGAGCCGGCCACGCCGGTTCCCGTGGACACCCCAGGTAACCCAAGTATGAGTGTTGATCAGGGGTTCTCTACGCAGATGGAGGAATTTTCCCCAGATTTCGTGTTACTAATGCATCAGGCGTTCTGTCGTCGATGGCAAGGTCAGCTGCAGAGCTCGTTGCCTCTCCCTTCCACTAGTACGTGCGCCGGGCTAGCAGAGCGTGAAAGTTTGGCCTTAAGAGCAGCTAAGAGGCCTCATTTGCCAGAGCCCTCTCCCTCTGAAGTGGGATGGCAGGAGGGGGAGGAGGCAGACCTCGATATGGATATGGATTTGGATGATTTGGAGGAGGGAGAGATTCCTGAGCCCGAGGACCAGGCCAGGGTCATTCAGGTGTTCCGCAAATAGGAGTTACCGGTTCTCATTACTGAGGCCTTGCAGACTGTTAGGCTTTTCTCCGAATAACCACTCGATGACGAGGATACGGCAGATCCCATCATTCAGGTGGTGCGTCAGATGTAAGTGGTGTTTCCGATCAATAAGGTGATAGACCAGATGATTCAGACCGAATGGGATCATCCTGAAGCAGGGCTAAAGGGGCTGCGAATTATGAACAAACTGTATCCCTTGGCAGATAAGGACAAGGAGAGGTTTCGTTCTCCGAAGATTGATGCGGCGGTCTCGGCGGTCAAGAAGAAGACCACGATCCCGGTAGAAGGCAGCGCTGTTCTAAAAGAACCGCAGGATAGGAAGATGGATGGTTTGTTAAAGCAGTCCTTTAAAGCCGATGCGATTTCTTTGCAGGCCTCCGTTTGTGGTGCTGGGGTAGCAAGAGTCTGTCTCCGCTGGGTGCAGCACCTGAAACAGTCAGAGGCGTTTGGTCCAGACGAGGTGAGGGAGCTTCACTGCTTGGAACCGGGATCGGCATATTTGGCAGATGTGCACTACAATCTGATTAGAGCCTTGTCTAATATTATTATCAAACACAAAACACTCTTCAAATTAATAATCCAAAACCAAAAAGAGTGAAAAACAAAAATGAGCAATGCAAAACTGAAACCTTAAATGTAAATTTATTTGTCGGAAGATCAGCCATGAAGTAAATTACTCCTCGAAGCTGTTACTTCCATTTTAATTAATATATGTGTATGCCCCCTAAAGAGCAGTAAAAGGCGGAAAATAAACCACTATATAGGTGCCACCTTTAAAAATAGCCCAAATACTTGTTTAAAATCAGTCAACTTAACTGAGTCAGCACGGGTCATCTGGTCCTTCAATGTTAGCCAGATATCTTCAACTTCTTAGAATTATCAGAAGGAAGCTTTACAAAGCCAGCAGTTATCCAAGGAGAACACAGCACTGCGTTTCGGGCATATTAAAGTTGTTTGCCCTGTCTCAACGCTTCAAATACTGCCATGCCGATGAAGAATTGTCAAAAGGCATTTCTGCCACTCTGAAACGCCGATGCATGCTCTTTGTGAATCCGAGAAATTCCTTTTTTCTCGGATTCACAAAGAGCATGCGTCGGCGTTTCAGAGCGACAGAAACGCCTTTTGACAATTCTTCATCGGCATGGCAGTATTTGAAGCGTTGAGACAGGGCAAACAACTTTAATATGCCCGAAACGCAGTGCTGTGTTCTCCTTGGATAACTGCTGGCTTTGTAAAGCTTCCTTCTGATAATTCTAAGAAGTTGAAGATATCTGGCTAACATTGAAGGACCAGATGACCCGTGCTGACTCAGTTAAGTTGACTGATTTTAAACAAGTATTTGGGCTATTTTTAAAGGTGGCACCTATATAGTGGTTTATTTTCCGCCTTTCCTTGAGAGTTCAATTAGCAACCTTGGCCTGCTATAGAGGTAGAGTACACGGCATGACCCTTGGAGCTCACGGGGATATAGTATGTTTTCTCAAAGCGGTTTCCAGGCTGCGCCCAGCACGTCGCATTTTCGTTCCGCCGTGGGACCTCAACTTGGTGTTGAGGGCTCTGGGACAGGCTCTGTTTGAGCCTTTAAACCAAGTTTTGATTAAAGATTTGACTCTTAAAACGGTGTTTTTGGTGGCTATTTGTTCAGCTAGACGCATTTCGGAATTACAAGCGCTTTCGTGCAGATAACCATTTCTGTTTATTCAGAGACAAAGTGGTCCTTCGATCGGTGCCCTCTTTCTTGCCAAAAGTGGCTTCTCCTTTTCATCTAAATCAGTCAGTGTCTCTGCTGGTTTTACAATCAGAGGTAGGGCAAGCTTCGGATCGGGGATTGAGTCGCTTGGACTTAAAGCTGGTGCTGCGGCATTATTTGTCAGTTTCAGAATCCTTTCGCAAGTCGGATCATTTGTTCATGTTGTTTGGAGGTGCCCAGAAAGGGGAGGCAGTGACGAAGGCCTCCATTTCCAGGTGGATTAAGGAGGCCATTGTCTCAGCTTATCTGTTACATGGGCGTCCAGCTCCTGTAGGTCTCAGAGCACACTCTACCAGAGCACAGGCAGCTTCCTGGGCAGAGCACAGTTTGGTTCCGCCATTGGAAATTTGCAGGGCGGCTACCTGGTCGTCACTGCATACTTTCAGTAAACACTACCATCTGGATGTGTTAGCGGAGAAGGATGCCTGTTTCGGGTCAGCGGTCTTGCGTGCCGGCTGGCAGGGTCCCTCCCGTTAATACTGATCTGGTACATCCCAGTGGTGGAGGACTAAACTGGAGGAACGATAAGGAAATAGAAATTACACATACCTGGTAATTGTAGTTCCTTGAGTGACGACAGTATAGTCCTCATTCCCACCCTCGGTTTCGACGGATAGCGCGGCACGCGTTCGGCAGTGAGAGACGAGTTTACAGGTGAGTTCTTTCTCAGGGGGCCAGTTCCCTGGTTCGGTTTTTCTGCCAGTAGGTTCTTCTCCTTCTATTGATTTCTTGTTCCTGGCTCAGGAAGAGAAAGAACGCCCATGGGGGAAGTCTCACCCTTTCCTTTTCGGGGGAGGGGGCTTTGATGTTTACTGTTTCAAATTATTTTCAGTTGTTTCAAATTGTTACAAAAAAAAAGAAAAAACTGTGGTTAGCTACTTATTCGTTGCTCTTTTGAGTCTGCTTTGTCAATAGTTCACTGGGGGCTGATGGGGGATTCCTGAAAGCTACATCCAGTGAGGGGACGATTTTGATTGGTCCAGTCTCCAAGCTGCAGGAGGAGGTGCACTACCCAGTGGTGGAGGACTAAACTGTCATCACTCAAGGAACTACAATTACCAGGTATGTGTAATTTCTATTTTGGTTTTGACCATGTTCACTTTCAAATGGTGGTGGGACATCCAGGTAGTGGTCAGATAGAGAGGAAGAGATTCAAGCTTGGAGTGTTGGAGAAATATCAGGTATAGAAAGATAGATCTCAGAGTCATCAACATAAAAATGGTACTGAAAGCCATGGAAGGAGATGAGAACACTGAGAGACTGGGTATAGAGAGAGAAAAGGAGCGGGCCCAGGACAAAGCCTTGGCATACACCAACTGAGAGTGGGAAAACAGTAGAGAAGGAACCACCAGAATAAACACTGAAAGAGCAATGGGAGTGATAAGAAGAGAGCCAGGACAACACAGAGCCTCTAAAACCAAGTGAGGATAAAGTGTCGAGGATAAGGTGGTAGTCGACCATGTCAAAAGCAGCAGAAAGGTCAAAAAGGATGAGGACTGAGTAAAGGCCCTTGGATTTTGCCAAAAATGGGTCACAGGAGACTTTGGCAAGAGCCATTTCAGTAGCATCTAAAAGACAAAAAACAGTTTCAATTGATCCAGAAGGGCTTGAGAGGAGAGAAAGTCAAGGCAATGGCGGTGAATCTCACATTCAAGTAGTTTAGAAATGAAGGGGAAGAGGGAGCTGGGTCAATAATAAGAAGGACAGGTAGGGTCTAGTGAACATTTCTTGAGGAGAGGTATGACCACAGCATGCTTGAAGGTTGCTGGGACAGCTGCAGAGGAGAGTGATAGGTTGAGAATATGAGAAATAAAAGGGATGATAATGGAGGAGATGGAGTTAAGGAGACAGGTGGGGATAGGATAAGAGAAGCAGTAGTGAGTTTAGAAGAGAAAAGATGAGAGGTTTCCTCATCGGAGATATAAGAAAAGGAAGAGAGGGTAGTGGAGGTTGAGAGGAAGAGTTGGGAGTGAAGAGGAGATGCAGCTTGTCTCATGGAAATTTGGAGTGTAATCTTGTGAACTTTGTCATGGAAGTAGTCGGCCAGGGTTTGGGCAGAAAGGGAAGGGGGGTCAGAGGCAGAGATGCCTTGAGGAGAGGGTTGAGAGTTGTAAAAAGACGGTAAGGGTCAGAGGCAAGAGATTTAGTCAGATGAACATAGTAGTTTTGCTTGACGAATGCTAAGGCTGACTGGAAAGAAGCAAGTATGAATTTGAAGTGAAGAAAACACTGGTCAACATTTAAATCATTACTGACTTTAAAAGGCCCTAATCTGTAGTATCTTGGTGAGTGGAACACGAATATAACATTAAAAAAATGTTATTGGCTCTCGCTTTGAAGATATTGCATGTAGTTCATTTTTGACATTTCACCATGTAATTTTATCCAGTAGGACATCAACAACATCCCAAATAAGCCTTGAATGATGTAATATTGCATCACATTGCATAATACCAGCATGCACACATCATCCAGAGTTGAATGCATCATTTTCTGATACAATGCAATACTACTGCCAGATGGCTGCTGAAGCCATCTGACGTCAGCAGTGTACTATACGCAGTCGGAAAGGAAAGTAATCTGGTATTCTGTTCCGATATTGAAAGCCTCTTGAATGCCTTAAAAATCACTCATGACCCACAAGACTGGAGACTATTTATAGACTCTTCGAAACTGAATCTGAAGGCTATGCTTTTGAACAACGGAAACCGTCTTCCATCTATTCCAGTAGCGCATGCCGTCCACATGAAAGAGACATATGATAACTTAAAGCATCTACTGACTTCCATTAACTATAACAAGTACAGCTGGCACCTCTGTGGTGACTTGAAGGTAGTTGCCCTTTTAATGGGACTGCAGCAGGGTAACCATGGCAGGTCGCACCCGGTGCCCTAATCCCCTCCCTTCCAAACCCTTTTCCTCCCCACTCCCCCCTCCATCCATTGCCCTGCCCCTTACAAATTACACCGACAACAATTTTCTTATTGGAAGTACCAACCGGTCGCAGCTTTATTATAATTTATCAAACAATTAAAACTTTACACCAAAACAGTTCTATTAACAATCTCCCACCAGCAGAGCGATGCCCCACCAGCCATACAATTAGCAAAGCGGGCTCGCAACCACTCCGGCCGTGTCCAGCCACTGGCCAATTTCCTACCGCCCTTTCCTCGACCTTGCCATGTGACTAGCAAAGGCCAGCAGAGCTTATCCGGGTCGGGGGCACCCCGCCCCCGCCCAAGTATGTCCTAAAGGCTCCGGACCCCGGAGACCTCCGGGATCCCGCTTATCACCACTGCCCCCCAACTGCGACACCCCGAAACCCCACCAACTCCGCCAAAAGATGAGGGAGGGAGGGCGGGGAGCCTTCACGCCGCCAAAAAACCGCCGCCGAAAAGGGGGGAGGAAACTGCGGCCCCATCCTTTTAAGCGGCCCAGACGCCGGCAGCTCTAATTGGCTCTGCTCCTCAGACTCTGTGGAGCCAATCAATTTAAATGACGCTGCTGACGTCATCCGACTCCCACTCAACTCCTGCTCTCCCTCTCCCCCCCCCCCCCTTCGAAGCCAGAATTAGGGGCCGTGACCGGGCCGACCGCCCGGTTACCGGCGTACTTCGCGACTCCGCACTCGTACTTTCATTAACCGTGGCAGGTCGCACCCGGTGCCCTAATCCCCTCCCTTCCAAACCCTTTTCCTCCCCACTCCCCCCTCCATCCATTGCCCTGCCCCTTACAAATTACACCGACAACAATTTTCTTATTGGAAGTACCAACCGGTCGCAGCTTTATTATAATTTATCAAACAATTAAAACTTTACACCAAAACAGTTCTATTAACAATCTCCCACCAGCGGAGCGATGCCCCACCAGTCATACAATTAGCAAAGCGGGCTCGCAACCACTCCGGCCGTGTCCAGCCACTGGCCAATTTCCTACCGCCCTTTCCCCGACCTCGCCATGTGACTAGCAAAGGCCAGCAGGGCTTATCCGGGTCGGGGGCACCCCGCCCCCGCCCAAGTATGTCCTAAAGGCTCCGGACCCCGGAGACCTCCGGGATCCCGCCACCGGCACAGGCATATTAATGCCCCTGTGCCGCCCCCCTAATGCCCAACTGCGTCCGGTCAGTCTCCCGATGGAGAACACCTTCCAAGGCCTCTGCCAATCATTCAAAAGTAAATCAACACCCACCGGGGATAAATGAACTCCATCCGGCCGGTACAGCCCAGAACAAGTCACCTCCACCCACGGGTGTAAAACTTGAAGTCCACCTTGCCCAGTTATCCATCGCCCTATTTGTCGATTTATTTTTGTGAGCCCTCTTGACCAGCGCCGCTGGGCAGCGCAAGCAGGCCTGGGAATAATGTCTGACCAAATTAACATAACCCCCGGAACATACGCAATATCAACGCTAAATCTTTCGTTACAGCTCTGATGAGCTGCTTACAGGTCCAGGCCACCAGGTCGTTGCCACCTAGGTGCAACAGTAGTAGCCTCGGCGTGCTCCTCACTCGCTCGTGGTGCCGAAGCAAAGGCAGGAGCTGAGACCATCGCAACCCCCTCTCACCCAGCCATAGAAGCGACACCCGGGCAGGATCCAGCCCCAGGTTAGGCCCAAACGGTCGCACCGCCGCTCGCTGACCTGCCCAAAACATGAAGGAGTGCCCTATCATCCAACAGCTGTGGGCACTCCGGTCTCCAACTGCAACAGAAAATAAGAATCAATCCATGCAACAGATTCACACCCCCCCCCCACCCCTCACAAACGAACATAACCCCGGAACGCCTGAGAACGCCACCGCCCAATACTCTGAATGTCCTGCTGCGACAAGCCATCAGCAGCAGCGCTGGTAGCCGTGCCGATGCGAAGGAATGAGCCGCATACTGCTCCGGGCACTCCCCTACTAACTTCAATGCCAACTTCAGGACTGCCACTACCTGAAAACGCGTAAGCAGCTGCCCGTCCGCATGCAGGAATAACCCCCCATCCCCCGCTGGGCGTATCCGTAAATACGCCCGCATTGCGCCCACCGAGCACATGGCAAACCCTGAAATACCGCTCAGACGCACCCACAAACCCTTGCCCTGTGGCTCAGTCTTAGATTTTGCCAACAAAACTCTCAACTGCCCCTTTTCAAAGCAAACATGCTGCTGCTGTAAAATCCCGACTGATCCCGCCCTTCTCGATTGCGCCACCAGCTCCCCCATGCGGAAGGCACCAAAAAAGGCCAGGCTAAAAACCGACCGAAACAGCACGGCCTCATACTGAGACGAGGCCACTTCAGGTAATGACTTGCATAACCTGACCAACACTTCATGGGTGATCGGCCTACGAGCATCCGGATGCACTGGCGTCTCCCGGCCCCACCCTTGTAAGATCCTGCGGGCTAAAAAACCTCCCAACGGTAAGTCCCAACCAACTGCTTTCACAAAAAATTCAAAGCCCGCCAAGTGGCTATGCACTGACGAACGAGCCAATCCGGTCTGTTCAGCCCAGACTACATATTGCCCCAGCAAATGAGCTGATACCGGCCCAAACTGCCAACCACAACTTTCCAGAAAGGCCACAACCTTTTCACAGCCGCGCAGATACGCTGCCCACGTCCCAGCAGCTACGGAACTCTGCAGCAAGTCCTTCATCCCGGGTGGCCAAGACTCCATAACTTCCAAGGGACCGCGCCTCCCTCTGCCTCCGCTTGTGGTGCCAGTCGATGAAATTGATCCAACTTGAAACGGGAAAGAGAATCAGCAATCTCATTAGCATAACCTGGTATATGACGTGCCCTAAGGTATACATTCAAATGTAAACATGCTAAAATCACTTCCCGCATCAAGTTCGCTACCATTACACAGTGTGGCGAATAATGGTTCACCAGACTCACCACTGCTTCATTATCACACCACCAAAGAACTCTTCTGTTACGAAGCCTATCGGGCCACAACTCCAATGCCACTAAAATGGGAAACAACTCTAAAAAAGTGATATTGCTGGTGAGACGCGACTCGTGCCAAGCTTGTGGCCAGCGCTCAGCACACCAAGCCCCCTGAAGTAAATACCCAAACCTATGCCACCCGCCGCATCTGTATACAACTGCAAGTCCGCACTACTGATCTCTGGCTCCATTAAAACTGTGGTCCCATTGAACTCCTCCAAAAAGACCTGCCAGATCCGCAAATCCGCCGTAATCGACTTCGAGACGCACCCCAAACGTAGCTGCTGCCAACCGATGCAAAAATACCCTCCCCATAGGGATTACCTGACAAGCAAAATTTAACGATCCTATCAAAGCTTGCATCTCCTTCAGTGTTAACGTCGATGATGCCAGCAAATTAGCCACCAACACGCGCAATCTGCAAACTTTGTCCTGAGGAAGACGTGCCACCATTAATTCCGAATCGAGCTCCACCCCCAGAAACGTGATCCGCGTGGCAGGACCTTCCATCTTGTCTTTCGCCAGAGGCACTCCCAATTCCAGCGCCACCTCTACGAGACCGTCCAGCAATGCCCGGCATTCCGCCGATTGAGCCGACCCGACAAATAAAAAATCGTCCAAATAGTGCACTACTTCGCTATACCCACCTTACGCTCAACCGCCCACTGCAAAAAGGTACTGAACTTCTCGAAGTATGAACAGGACACAGAACAGCCCATGGGCATGCATTTATCAAAATAAATCCCTTCGTCAAAGCGAAAACCCAATAAATAAAAGGAGGAAGGGTGCACCAGAAGCAGCCTGAAGGCCGATTCAATATCGGCCTTCGCCATTTGTGCCCTAAGCCCAGCTTCCCCTACTAGGTTCACTGCCTTATCGAACGACGCATATCGCACGGAACAGAACTCCCGCGGGATATAGTCATTAACCGACTCACCTATCGGGCTGGACAAATTATGTATCAGGCGGAATTTCCCCGGCTACTTTTTTGGTATTATTCCTAAAGGAGAAATTATCATTCTCGCGAATGGCTGTATCAAAAACGGGCCCGCCACTCTACCCAGCATCAATTCACGTTCCAATTTTTCTTTTACTACAGCCGCGAAGTGCCTAACGGACCAGGAATTCCGCACCGCCTGCCCCCCCCCGCCGGCCCACACACGGGAATTACAAAACCAAAATTAAAACCAGAATACAAAACTTCCCTATCGTGTCGTCTGGGGTACTGGCCCAACCACACATTCAACACTTCAACTCTAATTGGCATGGGAGCGAGGCCAAATAACCCTTCATTGCTGTGCGCCAGGGTTAGGGGCCTGAGAGACCCCTTTTTTAACGCATTTGCCCGCAGAATGGGCTCCGCCACAAATGGAACAGACGTGCTCGAATTTGCAGTCTGGAAAGGGGCACGAGGTCTTGTTAAACCTCCAGCAAACATCGCCTGCCCCATTTCCCCCTTGCGCGCTGCTGCCCGAGACTCCCTCCCCCGCGAAAGGACCGACCCGCCCCAGCCGCACTCCCAACTGCGCCGTTTGCCCCTCCCCCGCCACCCCCACTCACTCTGGCCGACATCTGGGTCAACCACAATTAATGTCCTGCATACCCCACGACACGAATCGATTCTCTTCCATCTTGTCCCTAATGTTTTCGTCATAGTTTAACCATGACCACCCTTAGTGCGTCTGTGAAGCTTCCAAAATTGAATCCGCATACGATAACAGCATCTCATAGTGTCCCGGATGATGCAGCCCCCTAACGCTAGCCAAACGTAGAAACGCACGGGTCCAATTGACCACATTCCGTGATACTTTCTTGACGCGCCCAGCCTTCCCATCTTCTCTACGTTTTTTCTTACTTTTCCCCGAACGCTTGCGACCTTCTAACAGACGGAAAATATCAATATAACGATGCTTTTTAATTCTCTGCCGTAACTTCTTTGGGACTCCCTCCCATAACTCCGAAATAGCCACTGCTGAAAGCGCACTTCCGCCACTACCCCGTCGCACCACCCCTTTCTCACTCCTCCTCCGACACGCGCTATCATCCGATGAGGACGACGAGGAAGACGAATCTGAGGATGACACGGATGAAGAGCTCGACCTGCGACGCCTCCGACAGGAATGCTTCCCCCGTTTTGTCCTTTTGACCTTCCTTTTTCCACCCTCTCTACCACTGTTCCCTCTAAGCTGTGCGCGTGTGCGCACGCACACACCTCGCTGAGAGAGCGCACATACTTTACAACAGAGCGCACAAAAATTACGGCTCTGATTCTGATAGAAAACAACACAGACGTCTTAAAATTTAAAAGTTATGATTGTAATTACTAGAAATTTCCCGCTTCATTTAATTTGATTAAAATCAATGTGGTGTACATACTGTATTCTGAAGTGTAGTTAAATTTTAAAGTATATAACTCCGAGTGTCGTTATGTAGCGCACAAAAATTTAACCTTCCTTCAAAAGCCGCACACAGCTGATATTTTATGCGCACACAGCCTACAGAAAATTAGAGGGAACATTGCTCTCTACTCTGCTCCCCAGATTCCTCCTGTAACTCACCCGAATCAAATGCCGCAGGCGCCACCACTTCCGCAGGGCCACCATCCACCGGGCTGCGTTCCATGTCTTGCCGCTGGCCACCCTCCTCTCTAGACGCTCCCCCACTGGACCTCCCCCCATGGCACAACCGGATTCGTATCTACGTGCTCTGCTCGCAGCTGTCCAACGTCAGTTCCTCCTGGTACTCACTCTGGAACCTGTGAAGACAAAATAGGAAACAGAGGGGAGGGAACAGCAGAGGACCACCCCGGCTGCCACGCCTCCAACCATTCCCCCTGGAGGAACCCTGACAGCCCCCCAACCAGTGCCTCCATTGTGGAGGGCCACTCCAAGCCCCGTAGCTACTGTGGCCCCACGGCGCGCCCTCGTATGATGCCATGCTCCTATGAAGCATGTCAGGTGTTCCTGGGGGCCCAGCATAATGCCCCTCCCTAGATTCCCAGAGCTCCACCCCCCCTGAGCTACATTCCCCTGCTCCTGATCAATCCCACCCCTAGCTATGTCACCCCCTTCCCTTAGAGCTCCTTGCTCCCCAACACCAGTAGGCCCCAGCCCAGCACAAGCCCAACCTCCCCTTACTTGAGGCTGCCCCCGCTGGATATTGCCCCTGCACTCTGACCCTGAAGCCCCTTTTCCCCTTACTGATGGCCTCCCCCCCTGATGGCCCCCCCCCCCGCCCTGGCTGAGGCACCTTTGATCGGATAGGACTTCTGTGGGAAGTTCTGCGCTGCCCACGCCCCCCACCTCTACTCCCCCTTGTTGCAGCCCTACTCCTACTCATATTCGGAGTACGCCGCCCACGACAACTCCCAGTCAGCCTGTCCGGGCCCCCCGCACCAGCCCCCAATCCTCCCCAAGCCATCTTCCCTGGAAAAGAAAAAACACAGCCCCTATCAACAGTGACAAATGTAACCTCAAGAAGGCTCAAAATACCGTGACTGCTATTGTAACAGTAGTCAGCGAAATTAAACTTCGTCCCACTCCTTGCTCAAAACAAAGTTACTTGCCTCGTCTGCTCCGACGGCGGATCAAGCACAGCGCCGCGCTCTCCTCCCCTGCACTCGCTCTCCTCCCCTGCACACTCAGTCAGGGTCCTCGGCAGAAGCGGGACTTCGTGCCACCCCCACACGCCTTGAATTTCACCGCTGCACCCCTGACACCTTGAAGAAGGCCCACACGCCGCTCCTGACCACCGCAACCCAGTCGAGCCTTCACGCCGCCAAAAAAACGCCACCGAAAAGGGGGGAGGAAACTGCGGCCCCATCCTTTTAAGCGGCCCAGACGCCGGCAGCTCTAATTGGCTCCGCTCCTCAGACTCTGCGGAGCCAATCAATTTAAATGACGCTGCCGACGTCATCCGACTCCCGCTCAACTCCTGCTCTCCCTCTCCACCCCCCCCTTCGAAGCCGGAAGTAGGGGCCGGGACCGGGCCGACCGCCCGGTTACCGGCGTACTTCGCGACTCCGCGCTCGTACTTTCCTATATATAAAATACATGTGTTTCTTATGTGAGTGGGATAGCCGAGCAAGGGATTGGCACTACTTGCGGAAGGAATGGAATCGCAGACAAAATGTAACAGTTGGAGAGAAGAATATCCAGCACCCAGCTCTGGTTGAGGCTCACAAAATCCTGCTACCACCCCTTCACATCAAACTAGGTTTGATGAAAAACTTTGTAAAAGCCATGGACCGCACTTCACCAGCTTTCCGATACCTGCATGAAAAATTCCCTCAACTCAGCGAAGCAAAGATTAAAGAGGCAGTTTTTGTGGGTCCTCAGATTTGAGAGCTCTTCAAAGATGACCGGTTCAACAACTTGCTGCAGGGTGATGCAAAACAAGCATGGAGTGCTTTTTGCCTAGTGTCAACAAACTTTCTCGGGAATGTTAGGGCAGAAAACTACAAGGAAATAGTAAAAGACATGCTGATGCAGTATCAGAAACTTGGCTGCAATATGTCTCTAAAGATCCATTTCCTTGATTCCCATCTCGATTTCTTTCCTGACAACTGTGGTATGGTTAGTGATGAACAGGGCGAACATTTTCACCAGGATATCGCAACGATGGAGCAAAGATACCAGGGAAAATGGTCCACTACAATGCTGGCTGACTACTGCTGGACACTCCCCAGAGAAGCTCCCGAACAGCTGTACAAGAGACAGGCGAAAAAATATAAGAAGTAGTCTATGACTTGGTTTTTTACAGGTATTAACCGAAGGCCTATTATATATTTACTATTGACATGTATTTTGTGATGAAAACATAATTCTTGCAGATTATAAAAAAACTAGAGCCAACTTTGCAATTTCACTGTCATATTCGTGTTCAGCATATAAAAATTGATAAGAAATGACTATTTTTATTTCAGTAACATGACTTTTGTAAAAATTTGTTGACCAGTGAAATCAGCAAGGGTGCAGGATTTTCTCGATATGCGCTCAGCTCAGCGAGCACAGGAGCCTAGATAATGAGTAGTCAAAGACAGCCAGGGTGGAGGTAGAGTGCACCTCACAGGACATGGGATGGGCAGAGCAAGAGCATCCAAAGCAGAAAAGAGTACAGTATTATTGTGGTAGGCTATGGCCTATATAATAGCCTGTACATGTATGAGCCTGCAAGCTAGGCCTGAGTCCCCACCCCCACTACTAGAAATAGTAGTGCTGAGAAAGACCAAAGTCAGTGAAGGCTGAGGATCTGCCTTAAACCGCTCTAAACTGCTTTTAATAAGTTTGTATTAATCCTTTATTCAATACTTTTATGCTGATGCAATGACCTTGTAGCAGGAATGTATTATGTCTAGAAACTGAGCCTGTGTTAGCATAGCCGGAGAAGGGGGAACAGGGCCCAGTGATGGTCCCCGATTGGATAGGTGCAGGGGGCATTGGGACCAATAGAAAGTCTGCCTATATCAAACTGTGAAGCTTGTATATAAGGAAGTTGTTCCTGTTCGCCATTGCTCAGTCCTTTGATGCTTGGGCCTTGTGCACAATAAATTGGTTTGGATCCTTGAACTGACTCCGGGTATTATTTATTGCATGCTATCAGTGCTGCCACATGTCTTGGTTCCCTGACCGGGAAATGTGAGTAGTGTGATGGTATGCCAGTGAATATACCATGACTTCTCGCCTCTAAAGGTTTTGTCCGGCCTGGAGCCGCTCCTGACTGATTGCAGGAGAGCCTTCGGCGCCACCCATCCTCTTGTATCGGGGAGGGCTCCTCTTGCCTCCGCAGGTGGCCGGTTCCGGCCGGCCTACACCTCGAACCCGAGGGGGGTCCAGGATCCAACCCATGATCCGGTGAGTAGTACTTTTCTGCTAATCAGTCAGTCTGTCAGTCAGTTGGGTTTCTGGAATAAGCGCTTGAGAGTCTGATCACCTCTCTCGGGGCGGTCCTAGTAAGTCTCAGAAGTCTTAAAGGTATAAGCAGAGACTGAACCAACCCCCCAGTCAGTCAGTCAGTCAGTCAGGTTTTATGGAATGTGGGGATTTTATTCTGTCTTGAATGTCTGCGTGTGTGAATGAGGTCTTGAATACAGACCAAGCGAGGTGCTGGCTCCTGACTAGTGCATTGCCAGGTCACGAGAAAGGAGAAAGTGTTTGGTGTTTGTCCTTCGTGTTTACCGATTAGGGAATAGTATTAAAGAAACAACTCAGGGGTCACTTCTACAAAGACAGCTGTCTCAATGAGCGTGTGTCTCTCTCTTGCAAGAGTGAGAGGGGGGGCATGTCTTTCACACAGCCTGGAGAAAGACAGGAAGAAAGGAATGCCTGGGGAAGGAATGTATCCTTTACTTAACGCTTTGGAGGTTTCAATTATTCTACGCTCTGCAGCTAGGTTAATTTGTGCTTATTTCAGGAAAATTGTACCTGTTTTATTCAATATGTTCTAATAGTGATGTTCCTTCTGCTATGGTCATGTATTATATAACATTTGATAGGAATGATAGAGAAATTAATGAAACTGCTTTTGTTCTCCCTTTGACTTACGAAGTTAAGAGCCCTGATAGGACAATGACGTGTTAGTGTTAGTGTTTACAGTGTCTAGTAATTTACGGCTGCTTCGAAAGCCAGGAGAGAGACCTACTGTTTATCTTGTTAAGATAATGCCTGTCTTTCCCGAACTGTAAGATGTGTTGGTGTCCAGAGAAAGAATGTACTGTGTTTTGTAAGGTCTTTTAAATTCTCAGTTTCAGAAGTACAGTCTTAGTTTAAAGCTTTGAAATAGGTTTAGACAGTTGTTAATTAGAATGAGCACATGCATCCATTATGCTTAGTCCACAGGGGAATGCAGCCCGCCCCCTCTGTCTGTTGACAAGTACGTCATCATGTGGGGGGAGGGGTGGGAGTCCGCGTAGATTCTGTTGAAATGTATGTATAGCAAGGGCTTGCTGGAGTCTACTGACTTAAGATGTCTCCGTCCCGATTAGAAATGCTCTGTGAAAGGCTAATGTTATTGTAGTTTCCCGTGTTCATCTGATTGTAGGAAAAATGTTCCCCGATCAATTCCTGGTTAATTGTTTATGAAGTGTGTATTTATCCTCCTGGATACAGTGCTGCCATGAGGAACAGTGTAAAGTATTAGTAGCAACCACAAGCGAGGGGGACCCGTTTTATTCTGTCCCAGAATCTCCAGACATTCCACTCTGTCTGTCCCAGTATCTTTATAGGCCAGTCCCCGCAGTCCACTGATGACACTGCAAGTAGGGATTCATTTGCCAGTTCAGGGTCACTCACAGCCAGCGCCCGAGAACATGAAGTGGAACCCAGACAGTCCCGATTGCTGTATACCTTCAGAAGTACAACTACAAGTAAAAGGGATGGTCACGTTAATACCAAAAGCCGACCAGCCTTGTTTATGTGACTTTTTCCGCCACTGATTTACTGAACTGAAAAATGCATTATGCCTCCTACACTGAGAAACCTTAGAATTTGATTAAACTAATGAACAGTATTATGCAGACCCATCAGCCTTGATGGCCCCAAGTGGGATCCAAATAGTGCAGGCAGCCCTCACTATATACCCCATGCGATCCAGCAGCCCATGAGCATTTGAGTTTTTGTCAGTCAGTCCCAGAGAGATATAAAACAGAAATTGCAGAAACTGGATGGATTTGCGGGCATGAATACAGCACAGTTAATGGAAGTTGTTCAGAATGTATGTGAATCGTAAGAATGGATGTGGCAGATCTTCTTGCAGCCGCTTTGGTTGAACGATGTGGAGGAGGTTTTCCTAATTGAAAGAGCAGAGGAAAGTGGAAGGGGTCATGAAAATGATTAGTCCCCTCTGGGTGCGAATCAGTGCGCCCATTGCAGAAAAGAAGAACATTAGAGAAGTGAATGCCCGCATTTTGACTGACTCCACCCCCAGGAGGGGAGGGGGGAGTATTTGGAGAACAGGAGGTGGAACAGGAGGAGCACAGTGTTCCAGCACAAGAGGGAAGAAGCTATTGAGGGAGTGGCAGTTGCAACAGGCTATGACATGGATGAAGACTAGGCCAGACTGGATTCCAAGTTCACCCCAGGAGCTTATGATCAGTCTGAAAATAGGGGACCAATATATGGACTTTATGGGGGATATAGGAGCAAAATACTAAAGCCAGTAGCCCCTTTGTCTTCTCGATGCATCATCATTGTCAGAGCCACTGGGAACAGGGCCACCAAGCCATTCCTGCTGAACCGCATGTATAAACTAGGGGGACAGAAAATAGCGCGCCAATTCCTGTATATGCCTGAATGCCCTATTCCACTTTTGGGCCGAGATATGCTTGCTAAGCTCCAGGTACAGATACCCTTTGCTGAAGGGGGAGAAATGCAAATGACTGTGAACCCAAAGCCTGCTGGATTGATGGTGCTGACTGTTCCCCGAGAAGAAGAGTAGCGGTTCTATAGTACGTCTCCAGCCACGACAATTAGCTCCTGAATATCCGCCAACCTCTCAGCTCCACCTGATGTATGGGCAGAAGATAATCCACCTGGCCTAGCGTAGAACATAGCCCCTGGACCTGAAAAATGCCTTCTTCTGCATACGCCTAACCCCCCCTGAACTTTTGTTTGCTGTTGAATGGCAAGACCCCACAACAGGAAGGCGGGGGCCAACTCACCTGGACTTGATTACCCCAAGAATTCAAGGAATCACCCACTTTTTCAGTGCTGCTTTAAATCAGGATATTTCAAGCTACTATGTGAACCCAGGAGAAAGGGTTCTTCTTCAGTATGTGGATGATCTGCTCAAATACAGAAAGTGAAAAGCTACAAGCCACCAGTGAACTCTTGCACCTTCTAAATGAGGCTGGATACAAAGTCTCAAGGCGCGATTATGTCAAACAAGTTAAATTCTTGGATTCCAGTTGTCCAGCGGAATTCGATGCCTGGGACTAGAACACAAAGAAGCTGTATGCAGTATTCCTACTCCAGCCACCAGGAGGCAAGTGTGAGCCTTCTTGGGTGCTGCAGGGTACTGTCGTATATGGATCCCCAATGGCCTGCCAGATATCCAGGAACCTTTGCTCCTCTATGTCCATGAGTCACAAGGAAATGCTTTGGGAGTGTTGACTCCATCTCTTAGATATTGGCAGCGACCATTTGGATACAGTTGCAGAAGGCAGGCCCCCTTGTTGGAGAGCCATTGCAGCCACAGCCCTCCTAGTGAGCGAAGCTGACAAGCTCACTTTGGGACAGAATCTTTAAGTCATCGTACCACACTCTGTCTTGACCCTAATGGAACACAAAGGGAACTTCTGGCTCACTAATTCGCAAATGTTGACGTATCAGAGTATGCCTCTATGGACAACATGCAGCTGGCTTGCTTCTGCTCCAGGCAGTCGCACTCACAAAGGATAGCGGCAGATGCATTCCTGATCTCATAGTCCATGGGTCTGCTATATGCATTCCCATCTACTCCTCTGATCACCAAGACTCTGTTCAAAATTCAGAACAAGAAAGCATCAGTGATACTGATCACTTCCAGGTGGCCCAGGCAACCCTGGTTCCCACTACTACTCTCGCTGGTGGTGACACTCCCACTCTTCCTGGGTCATGTCCCGGACCTCCTGACTCAGGAGGAGGGCTCCCTCCTAAACCCCAATGTGGGGTCACTGACTCTGATGGCTTTGCTGCTGAGAGTAGCCTTGGCCCCACTCCACTTGCCACAAGAAGTTAAAGAGATACTGCTGTCCTCCAGGAAGCCCTCCATGAGGAGGGCCTACACCTTTAAGTGGCGCAGGTTCCTCCTGTGGTGTGCGGACAGGAAGGAGAACCAATTCTCCTGCTAAGTACAGTTGGTATTTCAATACCTAGTGCATCTGTCACACACAGGACTGAAATCTATCTCGGTCCGGGTGCATCTGAGCGCTATAGCCGCTCACCATCACCCAGTATGGGGCAAGCCCTTATCCAGCCTGTCCCTGGTCCCCTGGTTCCTTTGGGGCCTCCTGCTATCCAAGCCCCCTATCTGTCCTCCAGTGGCTGAATGAGACCTCAACATGGTGCTCTCCCAGCTGACCAGACCACCGTTCGAGCCCCTGGCTACCTGCCACCTCAGATATCTATCTTGGAAGGTGGCCTTCTTGGTGGCTCTGACTTCAGCTCGCAGAGTCAGCATACTTAAAGTGCTGGGGGCAGACCCCCGTACACCAGGTTCTTCAAAAACAGGGTAGTACTCTGCACTCACCCTAAGTTCCTCCTGAAAGTGGTATCCCCATTTCACCTCAATCAAGGAGTGGTATTCCCTGCCTTCTACCCGCAGCCTCATGCTGGCAGGGAGGAGCTCATACTCCACACACTGGACTGTAAACAGACCATGTCCTTCTATCTGCAGTGGACCCAGGGCAATCACAAAGCACCTCAACCTTTCATGTCCTATGACCCCAGCAGACTGGGGATCCCTGTAACCAAGCGTACCCTATCCTCTTGGGTGGCAAACTGCATCACCCTCGCTTATGAATGAGCAGGCCTCTCTCTGGAGCACCAGATCACAGCACACTGCATGAGGGCAATGGCCATATCGGTGGCCCACCTCCATTCTGTGCCAGTGACAGAAATTTACAGAGCCACCACTTGGTCATCCATTTACATGTCCACAGCGCACTACTACCTGGAAAGCGAATTCCACAGGGGCAAAACCTTTGGTCAGGCAGTGCTATGTAATATCATTGGAATGTAGGCAACTCCTGCCCTCTGACCCTTCTATGTTCAGGCTACTGGAGTGATATTATTACTGGATACAAGGGTCTTGCAGAGTCTCTCAGCGGGGACTCACCGTCTGCAACTCGCGGCTACCCAAGTCGTCGTTGGTACTGTTGTGGTTTGATCCTCGGCAGCCTGGAGCTAGGTAGTCCCATATGTGAGGACTAACTTTCTGCTTGTTCCTGGAGAAAGAGTAGTTGCTCACCTGTAACAAGTCTTTTCCAGGAACAGCAAGAATCAGTCCTCACAACCCTCCCTCCTCCCCTGGGAGTTGCTCTCCTTCTGTTTTGATTTGACTGTCATTTTAGCTATGTCATATGACTGAGCAAGATGGCACCCTTGGGCGGGAAGGGGACCACGCATGTGTGGCAGCATTCCCAAAGGCTTTCTTTGAAAGCTGGGGGAAATGCTCTGCGCTGGCTCCATCGGCATTGACATCACCCATATATGAGGTTTGATTCCTGCTGCTCCCAGAGAACATCTTTTACAGGTGAGTAACAACACTTTGGGGCATGTTTACTAAACACCGTTGCTGTGCGGGTTCCCGTTAGTGTGCTGGTGCCATATAAGGAGTGGGCGGGCCAGGCAGAAAAAAGCAAAAAACTGGACCATACGTGTGTGCGTCGCGCTAATGTGCGGGGCCCACATTAGCGCGTGGGAAGGCTAAGAGGGGCGCTGCTGCAAAACCAAACAACAGAGCCGTAGTACAACGGTGAAGACACCGACCAATGGTGCAGGGGCCAGGGATTCAAACCCCCATTGCGCTCAACAAAAAAGACCAGCTGAGGCACCAACATTTATGGGCAAAAGTGGTTAGGAGGCATATTAATTTTGGGCAGCAGAAGGCGGCGCACTGTTATTTTTATTACGGCATGAGGCGGCGCACTGTTTAGTGTGGGCGGCAGATGGCGGCGCATTGTTAAGTTTGGGCGGCAGAAGGCGGTGCGCTGATAAATGTGGGCAACAGAAGGCGGCGAGCCGGTGGGCAGAAGGCGGCACGCTGATGTGTGAGGGGGCAGTCCAATAGTGGGAGGGATAAGTGGCGCGCTGATGTGCAAATAACAGGAACCAAGCCATAGCACAATGGTTAAGACACTGACCACTCGTGCAGGGATCATGGGTTCAATTCCCCACAGTGCCCATTGAAGACAGCTGGCTGAGGCATTATTTTAGGGGCATTTCCATGTTGTGCGGCATAAGGCGGCGCGCTGTTAATTTAGTGCGCCACAAGATGGCGCGCTGATGGCTACAAGGCTGCGCGCGGATGCACAAACACAGGAACAGAGCCACAGCACAATGGTTAAGACACTGATCAATGGTGCAGGGGCCAGGGGTTCAACCCCTCACAGTGCCCAGTGAACAAGGCTGGCTGGGGCAGTATGTATCATGGTGAGGAGTGCTGCAGGAGGCCTTCCATTCATATTTTATTTCCCACCACTAGTAAACCCGCTCTCACAGTGTGTTAACATACAGATGCCCGTAAGGCACATGTTACAGTGCACTGTCCGCCAAGGCACCCTAGAATGTCCCCTATAGGGCACCACGTATGTTGTGACACAGGATAATGTATAGTGCACCCTATATGGATGGCAACCATAAGGTGGCCTATAGGGCGCCCTATAAAGCACCCTCAGAGGCACCTAATGGGTATAGTAAGCTGTGTGTGGTTTTGCCGGCATAGACATATGTACAGTAAATTAAAAAAAAGCTGTGGACAGCCCTATCAAAGGGCTCCACTGTGTGTTTGAACCCATGACCTCTGGCTGTACAGGGAGTGACGTAACCATTGGGCTACAGCTCTATAGCTGATAGCAAGCCCCTGGCTGGCTGCAGAGAGCCTGCACGTCACCCCACAGACAGTCTGCTGTTGTAGACAGGATAAGGTTAGGCCACCCGTACCCATGATGCACTGCACATGCAAATCAGCTGTCCACAGATGCACACAAGATGGGGAATGCACCCCAACAGCTACCCGGCCTGGTAGGGGGAATTGTCCATGTGCACCCACACAGCACCTCGGCCTGGTAGGGGGTCCTGAGCGGGTGGACTACCAGCAAAGAGTAGCTACACACCGTCACATTGTGCGGGTACTGTGCTCACCCTGAGGGTGTGATGTGGCGGCCAGGACCAGGTCCACAACACCAGCCATGGCTGGATGAGGCCATGACAGAGCTCCAAAACAGTACTAACCTGTGAGATAGGAAGGTGCTGCAGAAACATGTTGGATATCTCTGTCTGTCTCAGTTAGTGGAAACCCCCATGGACCCCCCCCCCCTAGGTGGCCAAAGTTACACCCACACACCACCACCCCCACAGGGTGGCAAACAGGGCCCCCCCCCCCACGGCAGTAGAGTTGACCATCATCCCCAGTCCTGCTGGGGAACACCCTACAGGGCAGTCCAAGCAGCTCCACACACATCCATAACACAATATCAGACATACTTTAGACCTGGATATCCAAAGATGCACCCCAGCACTATCAGATATTCACCTGCAGCAAGCCATCAGCCGCTGCACCCTGCAAGGCACTCCATCAAGACACATACCAGCTGTGAACAGTCTGCTGGTTAGCCCTGATGGAAATGCATGCACCCAAAACTGGGGTGGCAGCACACACAAGCAGAGAGTTCTGTGAGGAGACCCCAACAGGAAACCCATATATCACAAGACAGAAACACAATACAGCACTATGGGGGTGCCTAGCCATGCTGTCATCACTGCACACTCAGGGTGAGAGTGCTCCCCCAGCAGCACATACAGAGGTCACCCTGTCTGTGTAGGTGGTGGCATGGCACTACAATGTCACAGCCAGTGCCCTATGCCCTGTGCAGATGCATCCTGGCCAGCCCACCATGTCTGACCTATACCCATGGTACCTTGCTGCTCATTATGCACATTGGCAGGCCAATACTGGCAGTAGTGCTGGCAGTGTGGGTTGGGGAAGGTGTTTGCAGCCAACACACACTGTATAGACAGACACACACTCCCACACCTATGCCAGCATTGTGCTACTATTGAGGGGGTGATTAGCCTTGGCCACCACACCGGTCCTGGGCACGGCACAGGCATGGATATGGTACGCAGTACTGCTGGGGGTCACTCCCCAGGGTGGTGAACACCATCAGAGGCCAGGCCTGGAGCACGCACCGCAGACACCAAACAGATTGTTTGGATGGGGTCAACTAGCAGTATATGCGTAACGTAGGGATATCTATCAGCCTGTACTCTTAGCAAACGTTTCAGAGCTGTGTACCTCAGGTGTAGGGTGACATTGCTAAGGTATGCAGGTGCTGGTATTGGGAGATGCACGCAGGGTCCAATGTTCTGCCTCTACAGGAGACATTGGCCAATGGGGCCTGTGGGTGTGGGTGTGGGTGTGTCTGCCCCTGTTGGCTGCTGCTTTACGGCAGCGCTTCCCCACTCCAGCCCAGTTTTGCATCACACTGTTCGGGTCTTCCTGCTGTCCCTCATGAATATGCATGAGCTACATCTACATACCGTGCATAGATATACAGCACAGGCATTTGTATGAGTGGCAGCATGGAACCTGACTGGTGTGTGGCCCACCAGGACTGCATTTGGGGGATTCTGCTGTAGGTTCTGCCCCTGTTCATGGTGTCTGTGCTCAGTGGGGTAAAAGATAGACGTATTACCATTGCATATGTCCTCGTCACGAAAGGTGTGTCCTTACTGTCACTGTTTATTTGTGGGGAAAATATGTGGGCAGGATTGCTGGTAGCCCCAGCTGGTCTTTGAACCTGTGACCTTCTGTTCTTGCATGCATTGTCTGTGTGCACTGCACCACCGTGTAGCCACAGCTTGGCTGAATTCCCTGGATAGTCCATGACTGTGGATCCGGCAGGGCCTGTCTGTTGCTGTGGACTGTGCCAGCCTGCACATGGCTAGGCCTCTGTCTTCTGTCGCTAGCAGCCACTGCCCCCTGCACCACATGTACTCGTCCGCCAACAAGCTGGCATGAGCTTCTCCCATAAAAGGCAGGTGACCTGATTGGAATGTGGCAGTACGGGACTGCATTTGGGGTACTTGGCTGTGGGTAATGCCCATTGTTGTGGTGTGTGTGCGTTGTTGGGTAAAATATGGGTGCTTTCCCCATGCTTATGTCCCCTGCAATACAGGGGTGTCTGGGCAACAGTGATATTAATGGGCAACCATAGCAAACACTCCCAGGAAAGCTCCACAAAAGGAAATGTTTTTTGGAAGAGTCTCCGCTCCGTAAACCCTTCCAAAATTCATTTCTTTTTTCTGGAGCTTTGCTGGGTGTGTTTTCTGTATTTTCCCATCACTATAACTGTTCCCCAGCTGAATTACTATTTTTAATAGTTCTGTTGTGGTCATTTTCTATTTTTATTTGCACTTTTGTGCTGTGCACATGTATCACACTGCTCACGTTTTGCTGGTTTCCCCGGTTTTCCTGTACATTGCTGACGGAAATGGTTTCTCTTCCCTTTCTCTTCCCTTTCTCTTCCCTTTCTCTTCCCTTTAAATGCTTTCTACCGCGGTAGTTTTTACATGCAAATTCGGGCCCGATACTGTGCGGGGAGCCTCTCCTCTCCCACTCTCCACCCATTGACCCCGTCCCTCCACCCCTCCGGAGCCTTCCTCCGCCCTCCTTTAGCCATTCCACGCCTCTATCGGACATTTGCGGGCCCGCACTTGTACGGGGCCTGTTAGTGTGCCGCGCACCTTTGCAGGGGTGACACGCACGTGTGCGGGGCGTTTATTAGCGTTTATTAGCATTTCAGTGCCGCGTTTCCGTGCGCTATTTTGCGGCGCGCACATTTCCGGTTTTTAGTAAACATCCCCCTTTGTCTCCTAACTAGAAGACCTCTTTGTAAAGAAAAACTTGTTTATTTCTTACTACTCAGAGACTTTCATGCCTATTCCATATGCATATCTTAAAAGCTTTATTCTGCTTGTATGCTAAGCTATACTCTGATTTGATTTAAATAAAAAAAACTCTCTAGAGCAAATTTATTTCTATGACTATGTACTCTATTTTACTTTCTATGCCAAGCTATTCTCCGATTTGATTTAAATGAAAAGTTCTCTGGTGGTACTAAGACCTGACTGATTCAGCAAAAACTCTGAAGTCTACAATACAGATTTATCAGCTTCAAGCCAAAGATTGTCGTTTTTCCCCAAGATTTAGAGCATATTCCAGAAGATAAATACTTACAAGTGCAGGCCTAGTTTCAGCTGTAGTTGTCCCTTTTGGTAGTCCTTCAAGACTCATAGGGTGCTTAAGTTCTATTTAAATTGCCAGCGCTGCCCTGTTGGAAATTTACTTAGTGTTGCATGCAAGATTAGACAGCAGGAGATCACACATGTTTCTATTTGGTAGAGTTCCTAAAAATGTTTGTTTGTTTTTTTAATTCACATTTGTTCATTTCATTAATGATAAGCAGCGTAAAAGTTACCAGAAAACGTTTTGATTTTGTGTTTCTCACAACAGGAGCATCAGTCAATCTAAATATTTTTTGTGTTTTTATTTCCATTTGTTTTAACAGAACGTCGGATGTGACTATGAGTTAAATTCCTTTGCAACTGAAGATCGATGCGGTGTCTGCCTAGGAGATGGTTCCACCTGTCAAACTGTGAAGAAGATATTCAATCAAACTGAAGGATTTGGTAAGTGATGTGCTAACCGGTTTGCATCGGGGCATTCTGGGAGTGTTCCATGGATGGCATCCGGGGATAGCAAGTCAGCGGTGATATTCAGCCACTGCCCAGTTATCCCTTGACGATGAAAGTTTGGCACATTAATTTCCTGCTTCACCAGCTGAACCAAATATTTGGTGCCGGTGGCTGGATATGGGCCCAGCATTAAATATCCAGGTTTAGCATTCAGCAGCAATGGCTAGCCACTGTAATTGTGCTAGCTGCTACCGCTGAATATCGGGCAGTAAATTTTTAAGGCACCTTAACAAATCGAATATGCACTACTGAATGCATACCCCTTCTCCTTGACAACCCAAACTGGAACTCACCTGTTCCAAGGATTGGATTCTTTCCCTCCCTGCAAACTACTAGACAAGAGTTGTCTTCCAATTCTTCAAATCGTCTCACTCCTACTATGCTTACCTTAGGACACTAATAAATACTAGGAGTGTGGAGGCAAAAAGAATTTGTATCATTTAGCTTTTGGACAAAAGTACTAAAAGTTTGGTCTTGTTTTGACCTTTTTACAGGTTTTTTCTTCATTTCCAGATTTTCATCATTAGTGAACCCTGTTACCCAGTATCGCGTGATATTTGTACATGCATGAATATTGCATACTATTGCATAATAGTACGCACTATTTGCTAATAGTTTGCACTACTGGTGAAAATCTGGAAATGATGACATTTTGTTGTTTATCATTTTTATTTGAAAACAATATGAAACTAAACAGAAAATATTGTTGACATTTTCCATTTTGTTTCAAACAAATGCACATCCCTAAAACATACTTTAGAAATGAAAACTGCTTGCTTGTTTTTCCCGGTTTCGTAGGAAGTTGCTTATAGTACAGATAGGCCACTCCATTCCTTGAATGCTGCAAGGTGCTTAGGTTTTAGGATATCTACAAAAAATATGCAGGAGATGGATTTGTAGATAATGGAGACAGTGCATTCAGATATTGTACATCTCATGCCTATTCCGTATGCATATCTTAAAAGCTGACTGGCTAAGGATACTTGATTATCAGAGCTGAATACTTTTGTCTCTGAATCTGCAGCTGCTCCTATTCCTGACTAGCAAACTAACCTGAATTCTCTAGAACAGGTATATCCAACAGGTAGATCGCGATCTACCTGTAGATCGCAGAGGGGTCAGAGGTAGATCGCCAGCCCCACTTGGCTCCATCTCTCCAGCAGCTCACCCCGTCGCTAGGAGAGAGCTCGTGCCGGGAGGTAGTCTGCAGAGGGCTTGCCGCCGCTGCTGATCCTTTACCTGTCTTTTTTCCCTGCCTGCAGGAATCTTGCCTGCGGGTATATTGGGGGCGCTTGTTGTTTTCGTGCCAATAGTTTGTGGATACCCCAGGGGGCTGCTGCCCATGCCCTGCGACGAGACGCCACAGGCCCGGCATCATACATGGTCTCCTGCCTCTCAAAATCACCCATTCCTGCCCCCACCCAACACCCCTTAGAAGTGTGCTATATACCGGGCGATATCCATTCGCCCGGGCTTTAACTGAATACACTTACTGTATTAGTTGTGTCGTGTGCTGGTCATTGGTCACTTTATAGTTCACTTTCATTAAATGTTTTCGGGCAGACACAACAAAGTGTCAAGAATTTGGTGATTTTGGCGGCTTTTCCAATTTTGTTCTAACTTGCTTATGCCTTGCCTTCAAATTGGTTCAAACCACTGTGACTTTTGCTTGCCTCTGCAATTTTATTTTGCCTAGCCTTTGCGTTGATTCTACACTGCAATTTTATTTCGCCTTGCCTTTGCATAGATTCTACACTGTGTGCAGAATTTATTAAATTGCGTGTGATGGTATTTGAATTTGTTTGGCGGTATTTGATTTTATCTGGTTTGCTGGACGTGTTTGATTTTTTTTGATGATTGTTTGGTAGTATTTGATTATTGGTGCCCATCTGATGAATTCTTATTTTTACTTTTAGAACTGCATTTGTGGTTTTGGCATCTCCAGTCCTTGTATTGCACATCATCCAGAGGTCTTCAGTTCCTGTTGATCTTTAATACTCTAGGACAGTGACAGTTTTGGACCAGATTCAGCCAGTATTTATACTAACTTAGCAGATTTGGCCTTCTTACATCCAGCCACCCCAGTATAACGAAGATGAGTGTTCCAAAGAAGAGAAAAACCTACCCTTTTCATGATGAATGGGAAATGGACTACTTCTTCATCAGGGTGAAAGACAAGTGTTATTGTCTAATTTGTAACGCCCCGGTATCCTTGCCCAAAAAGAGTAATCTGGAACGTCATTATAAGGCTCTGCATAGCAATAAGTTTGATGCTGATTTTCCACCCAAAAGTGAAATTCGTAAACTGAAGCTCAAAGAACTTAAATCGAAATTGGCTACTCAGCAACAGTTGATGGCGAAGCCAAGGTCACATTCGGTCAATGCAACCATAGCATCCTTCAAGGTCAGCAACCTGATCACAAAGAAATGCAAACCTTTCACTGAAGGGGAATTTGTAAAAGATTGTTTTCTTGAAGCAGCAGACAATCTTTTTGAAGGATTTAAAAATAAGAAAGCGATCATAGCTGCTATTCAAGATGTACAATTGTCAAGAAACACCGTCATGCGGCGAATAGAAAAGATGTGTGGAGACACAACTGAACAATTGTTGGAGGATGTTTCCAATTGTGTTGCTTTCTCACTCCAACTGGATGAATCTACAGACATAAGAGACATAGCCCAGATACTAGTCTTTATCCGGATGATTTTTGAAGACTTTAGTGTTAAAGAAGAACTACTTGGAATGATTTCTTTAAAAGGGAGAACTACTGGTCAGGAAATATTCAGTTCTTTCCATTCTTTAGTGACAAAGTGTAATCTTCCATTGCATAGGCTTGTTTTCATCACTACTGATGGAGCAAGAGCAATGACGGGTGAGGTTAACGGTTTCATAGTCCTCTGTAGACAGCATGATGACTTCCCAGATTTCCTTTCTTACCACTGCATCATTCACCAGCAAGTTTTGGCAAGCAAGAGACTCAATACAAAGACTGTCATGGACATCACTTTCAAAATTGTAAATTGAGTTTGTGGAAGATCACTTCAAAGATGGCTTTTCAATCTTACTCTTGATGAAGGGGCAGCGGAAATCATTTTGCACACAGATGTAAGGTGGATAAGTAGGCACACATTTCTGCAAAGATTTCGTGACTTGCTGAATGAAATAAGAAGTTTTTTGAAGGAGAGGGGAGATGACCAAGCAGAGTTTGAAGATGAGGAGTGGTTATGTGATCTGGAATTTCTCACTGACTTTACAGGCGAACTAAGTGATATGAACCTTGAACTACAAGGTAAAAACAAATGCATTGGTGAGATGATGAGTACAGTTTCATCCTACAAGAGCAAATTTGAGCTAATGATGACTGACCTTGCAAACAACACTTTTGATCATTTTCCTAATACGCAGGACCATCTGGGACAATATCCAAATTTTGTTTTACAGAATGAGAAGTATGTGACAGAAATCTGTTCTGTTATCCAGGAATTCGAAAATAGATTCTGTGACTTCCAAAAAATTGGAACAGTTGTGGAGTACTTGTCATACCCATTCAAAGTAGATGTGGACATTAAAAGTAGATGTGCTATCAGTAAAAAATACTCATTGAACAAGCCATCTCTTGAAAACGAAATATTAACCCTTAAAAATGACATTTTTCTCAAGACCCGTGCTGAGCAAGAATCATCTTGAGAAGATGCAGTGAAGCTGTACGATCCTGTTTTGGTTCAACTTATTTGTGTGAATCTGCATTTTCCCATCTGAAAATGACAGAGTACACAACGTTCCAACATGACAGATGAACATCACCAGGATTCCCTGAGACTGGCCCTCACGCAATATTCACCCAACTTCAAAAAGCTGGTAGATGAAATGCAGGCTCAGATGTCTCACTAAAGAGCAAGAGCGAAATATTAAAGATTGTGCAAGATCAGCCAGGATCAATACTTGACCTAAATTTAACACAAATTACTCAATAAAAGTTAAAGAAAGTTATTAAGACAGTTAAAGAAAGTTATTACTCAATAAAACTTTAAGAAAAAATGTACTTTCCATTTCCCCTCGCAGTTCTTACTGGATCTTCGTCTCTCTGTTTTGTTTTTGCTTAATTTGCTTAACAGCTGATCAAATCCCAGTAAATGACAGAAGGTTCATTAAAAAATGGGGTGGGGGGAATCCTCCAACTTTATTGGGTTAAAATTTAATTTGAAACTAATTTGAAACTTAATTTTCATGGTGGTAGATCACCGGCACTTTTGGCCGGAAAAAGTAGATCACGACTTGTTTGAAGTTGGACATGCCTGCTCTAGAACATTAGCATTTGAACTTATATCCGCCAGCCCTTCTTTACTTTTCAATATACAGGAACTGAATAAAGTTAACCAAATCAAAAATACAACTTTAAGACACATCCCTAGCGTGACTAGAGTTGTCTGTTTACTTTCAGCTAGGTAATACTGGTACTCTGTTCTGCCCAGCTAAACTCTTACTATTCCTCCAGAATACCTGACTGCTTCATTGGTGGTGACTACATTTGGTCCAAACAGTGATTTGTCCAGCCCAAATTAACTGGTCAGAAGAGGAAGAATTTCAAAAGTGCAGATTTGTTAAGATAACTCTTGAAGTTACTTGTGCAAATCTTTTGAATATTGACCTCTAGGGATCTGTATAGCCCCTCACAGGCAAGCTCCATTAGGGCACATGCAAACTCAGAAACGGGTACTCTTAAAAATGGAACACTCCATATGTTCTTTACTGCAAAATACATTCTTGTAAATAGGACACATATTAGTGAGGAATGAAAGAGTCTATGCAGTTGTTCTGAATTGCATGAATGGAGAATATTGACTCATCGCCTAATTCATGTGCTATTTGTGAAATTGTTACCATGGAAGGCATTTATTTATAGTATAATTGTGTTTCTTGGAAGCACAGCTCTTGGATGGAAAACACCTTTTGTTCCTGAGCATCCGGTTCACATTTGTCATATAAGTGGTGGGATCCTAAAGTATATCTTCCCATTGACATGTCCTAAACATGTTTGACACCATGCAGACTTTTATCTGCCCATCAGGTAGACAGTTTTCAATGAACCCATTTATATGGTAAAACAATGGGGCATGCTTACTAAAGTGTGGTAAATCTTTGCCATTAACATTATGCTAGCTACCACTGCTAAAACTCAAACCTGGATATTCAATGCCGGAGTCATATCGGCCGGGTATTGAATATTTAAGTTGCCTGGATTGACAGGAAGCTAACCAGGCAATGGTGATATTCAGCTGCTGTCCAGTTACTGTAGCTTCCGCAGCAAAAGTAAGGCAACATAAATAGAAGAACTGTTCTTTGCATGAATGTTTGTGCTGTGAGGAGGGCCGAGAGGATTGGTCAGTTGGAAGGAAAGACAAAGAGGCATCAGCAACTTTGCTTCTGAATGTGAGTGGAGTGTGATGGTGAGTTAAAAATATGTTGTGGTATTAGGTTTATATCTGTATTTTTGGTTTGGCTGTTTTCTTTTCAGTGTACAAGCAATGTGTAGGGCACAAAATGGACATGAGTGGAGAGTGGGAAGGGTGTGAATGGAATGCCAGAAACTGGGGCTGGAAAGGGAGGTGCTCAGATTGTAAGCCCTCTGGGGATAGGGAAATACCTACTGAAACGGTCCTTTCCAAACTCTCCAATGACCAGTTCCTGACAAAATCCAAGGGCCTTTACTTGATTCTCAGCCTTCTTGATCTTTCTGCTGCTTTTGATACTGTTAACTACCACTTTCTTCACGATACCATGTCCTCGCTTGGTTTTAAGGGCTCTTTGCTATCCTGGCTCCCTTCTTATCTCTCCCATTGCACTTTAGGCATTCATACTGGTGGCTCCTCCTCTACTGCTATCCCACTCTCAGTTGGTGTACCCCAAGGGTCTGTCTTCTGCCCACTCCTTTTCTGTCTCTATACCCAGTCCCTTGGTGCACTCATCTCCTCCTATGGTTTTCAGTACCATCTTTACCCTGATGACTCTCAGATCTACCTCTCTACACCTGAAATCTCTCCGGCAATACAGGCCCGGATCTCTGCTTGCCTGACACTGCTGCCTCATGTCTCACTGCCATTTGAAATGGAACATGGCCAAAACCGAGCTTCTTATTTTTCCCCCTAAACCCACCTCTCCCCTTCCTCCTTTCTCATTCTCTGTGGATAATACTCTACTACTCTCTGTTTCCTCAGCCTGCAACATTGTGGCTGTCTTTGACTCCTCCCTCTCCATCTCTACACACATCCAACTGATAACTAAAACCTGTTGTTTCTTTCTCTATAACATCAGCAAAATTTGTCCCTTCCTTTCTGAACATACTACTAAGAGGCTTATTCACGTTTTAGTCAACTCCTGTCTAAACTATTGAAACCTCCTCCTTCCTAGTCTCCCTCTGAATCATCTTTTCCCCCTTCAATCTGTTCAAAAAGCTGCGCAGCTAAGCTTCTACCATCTTCAATATGCTCATACAGTATAAATCCTCTTCTCAGATCACTTCATTGGCTCCCTATCCGTTTCCATATGCTGTTCAAACTTCACCTACTGACCTATAAGTGCACTCGTTCTGTTGCTCCTCACTACCCTTCTTCTCTTATCTCTCTCTACACCATGCCTCAGGAACTCCACTCTTCTGGCAGATGACTTCTATCTGTCCCTTTCTCTTCTACTGTCAACTTCAGACTTCAATCCTTTCACCTTGCTGCTTCTTATGCATGGAACAAACTACCTGAGTCTGTACAGCAGGCTTCATCTCTGGCCCTTTTCAAATCCAGGCTGAAAACTCACCTCTTCGAGACCGCTTTTGGATTCTGATCCCCCTAATTGTCTATGTGTTTCCTTACCACTCCCCTAGGTGTATCCTTGTCCTCAGCTGTTGTGTTGTCTGTCTTGACTAGATTGTAAGCTCCGATGAGCAGGAACCATCTCTTACATGTGTCTGTACAGCACTGCGTACTCCCTGTAGCGCTATAGAAATGATCAGTAGTAATAGTAGTAGTAGTAGTAGTACCTGAACGTAACTTGCCTTGAACTACTATTGGAAAGGCATGAGCTAAATATAAATAAATAAAGATAATATCCCAGGAAGTCCCACAGAAGCCAGGGAGAGGACAAGGAATGGGAGGAGGACTAGAGTGGCTGAGAGCCAGACAGCAGCCAGGAGAAGGTAGAGAGGGCCCCTCACATGCCAACCTGCCAGCAAAGTATCTTGTATATACCCTGAGCTGTTGCAGGGATGGCGCCAGAGATAAGAACATAAGAACATAAGAAATGCCATACTGGGTGAGACCAAGGTCCATCAAGCCCAGTATCCTGTTTCCAACAGTGGCCAATCTAGGTCATACGTACCTAGCAGTTTCCCCAAAAGACACAGGTTCCACAATGCTTGTATTGGGTCAAGCATTGATATCCTGGGTCCCTTTTTAATAATGGTTTATGGACCTTTCCTCCAGGAACATGTCCAAACCTTTTTTAAACCCAGCTATACTCGGCTGACACGCGTTAATCGACGTTGGTCGTGTTTGCTTTTCTTCAAAAAAAGATTGCCTTTTTCTAGATGCCTAGGAAACAGAAGGCAAAGCATTGGGAGCTTCCCAAGCCGACGACGACGATGACTACGGGGCCAACCGATACTTTTGTGCGGCCCGTGAGTGCTGGTTTGCGTCAGGAGCACAGCTTGCTGAGGGCGATGGAGGCGGAAGGAGGCCTCTCATGCCCTTCTGAGCTACAGGTCACCTTAAACCCTGATACCCGAAGCCCGCCAGAGCAGCCTACAGCGCCAGACGTGGGAGCAGCAGAGGCCGAGTCCCCGAGGAGTGAGGGGCTCGTTGCCATACCGTCGACGCTGTTGGGGACGGAGGCGGAGGTGTTGGTTCCCTCTGCCGAGTTGGCTGGCGTGGAGAAGTTGTCAGCTGCCATCGGAGTGGCCCCGACAGCTATGGACACAGTGGTTGGATTGGATACTCGTTTCAAAATGCCGGTTCAATCTGTTCTTCTTCGCCCTGAAGTAATTACTTTGGATTCCTTGTGGGATGGCCTTAGGGTGCTAGAAACTTCCTTTACATCTCAGTTTGCTGCTATGTATGAGGTTTTTCCCTCTTTGGCTCAATTGGTCATGCAGCAGAAGCAAGAGTTGGCAGATATTTCTTCCAAGGTTGCCCAGCTGGAGGTAAAAATTGAGGATGCAGTTACAATTCCAGGTACTGTTGTTAAGGATTTGTCTACAATCCATGGGAAAATAGAGATGTTAGAAAATTCGGTCCGCAAGAGGAATTTGCGCTTGTTGAATTTTCCCCGTGTTCCGGTTACCTCGCCGAAGGAGTTATTTAATACCTATGCTTCTTCTATCTTGAAAATTCCTCTGGAATCTGTTCCCCCTTTGGCTAGGGTTTTTTACTTGCCAACTGCCAAGCGCAAGACCCATGGTGCTTCCTCTCCTGTGCATTCACCCCCAATGGATTCATTAGATCTGACTGGGTTCTTGGAAACCACCGATCCTACATATGTTCCTAGAGCAACCTTGCTGCTGACAGTTGCTTTTGACTCAGACCGTGATTTTTTGTTGAAACTATATTTTAAAGTTAGAAATGAGCCATTTATGGGGGGTGTAGTTAGGATGTTTCCTGACGTCTCAAAAGCCACACAGAAACGTCGACAGCAGTTTTTGTTGCTTCGACCCCAGGTTCTACAGCTGGGTGGCCTTTTCTTTCTTAGATATCCTTGTCGATGTTTAGTTAAATACCAGTGTGTTAGTTATACCTTTTTTGAGCTTTCCCATCTAACCCAGTTCATAGTTGGTCAGAATGCTCTCCTGTCTTAGCTTAATTCGGGAGTTATTAAATAGCAGCTTCACGTGTCATATTTCCTAAACCTTTTCCTTGGATTTGTGTCTTGTTCCCCCCAATTGTTTGTGGGCTAGTGAATTGTTACTTCATTAATCTTTGTGGGCTAAGGTTTTCCTTATGCTGTAAATGATAAGTTCTTTCATTTGAATATTCTTTACTGTAACAAGGATGTATCTTGCGAGTTATTGTGAAATTGCATAAATAAAAATTTTTAAAAAAACAAAACAGCTATACTAACAGCCTTTACTACATCCTCCAGTAACAAATTCCAGAGTTTGATTACACGTTGAGTGACAAAATATTTTCTTTTATTAGTCTTAAAGAGTTTACCCTGTAGCTCCATTGCATGTCCCCTAGTCTTTCTATATTCTGATAACGTAAACAATCGATCTATGTTTACCCGTTCTACTCTGTTCATTAATTTATAGACTTCTATCATATTTCCCCTCAGCCGTCTCTTTTCCAGGTTAAAGAGCCCTAACCTTTTTGGCCTTTCTTCATAGGAGTATCCTTCCATCCCCTTTATCATTTTGGTGGCTCTTCTCTGAACCTTTTCTAATAACGCTATATCCTTTTTAAGATACGGTGACCAGAATTGCACACAATATTCAAGGTCCGGTCTCACCATGGAACGATATAGAGGCATTATAATATATTTTGTTTTATTTTCCATTCCTTTCCTTATGATACCTAGCATTCTATTTGCTCTCTTGGCTGCCGCTGTACACTGGGCCGAAGGTTTTAACATGTTGGTTCAAGGTGTTAGATGGTTCAAGGTGTTGGAGCTGTAGGCAAACCTTAAGCCTTATGCCTTCCCCGGCTCCCAGAATGTATTCTTTAGCTTTGAATGGCTTGCTCTTTGCTGCCCCCCTGAACCTGCTGCCTAGTTTGCCCGATGGTTGGGCTGTCTTTGAGCCCAAGTGTGCACTTTTGTAGTGAAGATAATGATTCCTTGCTGGAGATGGAGATTTATAACTACTCCTGGCTGTTTGGCAAGCAAAGCCTAGAGATGTCATCAGCCTCTAACAAAACAATTTGGAAGGCTATAATGAAATCTGAGAGCAGTCTGGGGTTGCCAACTGCTCAGTGAGTCAGCATACATACCTGTACTGTGACTTGAGGGGGCAGTAGAAGAGTAGAGCTACAAGCAGTGAAGGCGTGTAAGGGCAACATCTCTACATCGTGATAGCTACCATCCTATCCCTAGTGGATCAGGGAGAATATGCAGGGGTAGAAACAAGGCAGCACTGGTTGAACTTTCTTGTTCACAGATAATGGCAGCTTCCCTTTCAGTAGGTGGGATAAGTGCCACCTGTGTTAGCTCCCATTAACTAAGGCAGGACAGCAATAATGTTTAAACTCTCCCTCCAGGCCCCACTATTACAATTTATTAGGCAGCCTGACCCAGGGCCATATCAAGCTATAACTGCACTTTGTGCAACTTGCAAACTTGGTGCCCCCCCCCCCATGACATCAGACTTTTATAAGTTGTGTATTTTCTATTCACACTCGCCACTCTACCCAGACTCATGCCTCCCACCTCACTCATGCCTTCCTCAATCACACTCCTCCCCCAGACTCACATTTCCCTACTCGCCACTCTGTCCAGACTCATACCTCACACCTCAATCATGCCCATTTCTCAGACTCATCGCCCCCTCCACACTTACCACCCTGCCCAGGTTCATGTTTTACTCATGCCCCTTATAATCACACCATCTTTCCAGACTTCCCTCTCTCTATTTACACTCACCACCCTGCCCAGACTCTTGCCACACTCTGCCCCCCTCTATCACACCCATTTCCCAGATTCACCGCCATCTCCACAGTTACCAGCCTGCCCAGGCATATGCCCCTCTTTATCATACCCATCCCCCAGACTGACAGCCCCCTCCACACTTACCATCTTGCATAGGATCATGCCCCCTCAGTCACATCACCCTCCCAGATTCATGCCTCACTCACACCCCTCTCTATCATATCCATCCCTCAGATTCACCTCTTCCCACACAGATCATCCTGCCCAAGCTCATATGCCCTTCGATCACACCATATCCCGGATTCAACAATTCACACTCACCATTCTGCCCAGGATCAAGCCTCACTCATGACCCTCTCAGTCACACCCCTTCGCAAGACTTATCTCTCCCTATCCATACTCAGGCATGAACCTGGGCAGAGTGTTCACTTATGCCCCTGTCAATCACACCTTTCCCTTCACAATGGGCCCCTCCATCTTTGACTTTAGTCTAATTTGAGCCTCATAATCTTTGATGTTTATTTGAAACCCCCCTCTGTCTATACCTTTTTAATATCATCAACAAACTTGGAAGGAGGAAGGGAAAAAGTGCAATTAAGATGCCTCCAGCAGCACGGCATTATTGGAGGCTGACATTTGACCGCTACCAGAGGCAGGCAGAAGGGACATGAAGGAACTGTTAAATGCAATAGTAGTGTCAACAGAAGGCAAAGAAGACCCTTGGATGTGGTTAAAAAGAAATCCAGGAGTGGCAGCGACAGGCAAAGAAGGCTCCAGGGGCTGTAAAAAGCAAAATCTTGGAGTGGCAGCAGCAGACAGAAAAGGGCCATAGAGCGATGGCAGGATGGAAAAACAAAATATCAGAGCAGCAATAGGCAGCATGTGCAGCAGATGGCCATTATTGGATATAGTAGGGAGGCAGCGGCAGTGGTGGCATTAGGCAGTCACTTCTGTTTATTCAACTTATTTTTATGAAAAGGAGCACAGTTCAAGGCAGGCAGCAAAGCAGAACTGCCAGTGGCATGCTGTTCTCTCTCCCCGCACATGGCTCGATGAAAGTGTAGGCTTAGTGCTTTTCATTGTTGCCACAGGGTGCTACAGTGCTTGTTTGTTTGTTTTTTAACTCAACTTTTCAAGTGGCTGCAACCCCAAATGAGGATTTTGTGACCCCATTTAGGGTCGCAACCCACAGTTTGAGAACCACTATTCTACTGGGACTTCAATGCCGGCAGTTCATGCGTGTTCTAAATGCTCCTTGCGGCCCAGCGTGTCTTGATCTCGAGATTTGCATCAAGACATGCTGGATCACAAGGACACACTTAGAATGCACTTGTATTGCTGGCACTGAAGTCCCAGAATAGCAATCTGCAGAGCCATGAAAGCCGCATAAGCCCCTGATGCTCCGCTCAGCTGCGGCTCCCCCGAATAGAGCTGTGTGGCATATGGCAGAAATGACTCACCAGAAAATGCAGACTTAAAACAGCACTCAGCACAGTACTCCTGCTCACATATGGTGTAATTCAGGTGAGGTCTCCTGCAAAAGGCTTCAGTTCTGGTGGGGGGTTCAACTTTAGGTCCAAATTTAAATGCACCCCCACTTTTTTGTGCCCTGTGTGGCCGTGCTGCTTGCACCGGCCTAGGTACAGTCCTGGCCTGACCCTCAGCAGCCATTTTGAACCCAGGATCTGCTAGAGTCATGGCAGCCATTTTGAACCCAGGATCATACAGAGCTGGAGCAACTGGGGATCACTTCTGTGCACCCTAGATGCCAAAGATCACTGGTAAGGCCAGAGATGGGATCAGGGGCTGGAGGGTTTTGAGTTTTGGTCTTGGGGGAGGGGGGGTCTTGCTGTGGAGGGACAAATGGGGTTATTGTTGGGGAGGATCAGATGTAAGGGAGCAATGGCTTGGGAATGAGAGGATCTCCTGTCCAGGGAGGGTCAGAAAGGGATTTGATATCAAGGGGGTGGGGATATCTAAACCTATGCGGGGTTTGCAGACGATAGGATGTCAAAGAGAGCTGATCAGGGCTGGAATCACAGTTAGGGCATAATCAAGGATAAGACGAGAGGATTGACAGTGGTCCCTTCAGCAGGCATTTATTTTTACCTTGGAATAGCTGTAAATGCTTACATCTACATTTTTTTCAGAGCAACATGGATTCCCCTTCTAATCATGAGGAATCTATGTTGATATTGCAGGCCTGTCCTAATTTATTTATTTATTTAACCAGTTTTGTATACCACCTTATCCTTCAATCAAAGTGGTTGACAAGACAACAAAGGCTTACATATTGAGGGTATGGGAAAACAAAAACGATACATTACAATATAAATACAAAACAAAACAGTATGTTATAATACTATATCATAGTGAAATTAAATATACATAATGGTTAATTTAAGTTATTTCACCAAATGATTCTATAATGATTCTAATGATTCTTCTCCCTAACTTTACCATATCCCTTTGACATCTAAATGCAGTAAGCATCCCCATGTCTAAATAGTAGGCTTGTGTGCACCATTGTTTTTCAGGCTTGTTTTGTTAATCAGAATATACATATTCAATTTGACTTTGGGAATCAAACCATTAGTTCATTCATCCCATTTGTCCCTATTAAAGTCTATGAGGGAAGCTATTTTGCAATGCAACAGTCAGTTTTGCCATTCATTTTCAAGCAAACCCACTTGAAAGTTAATGGCAGGCAGCTCTAACAATACTACAAGCAATTAAGAGTGTCACAAACCCCTAGGGGCACCAGAAGGAGCGTAAAGAGTACATACAGTGGCAGGGTGTGTACCAGAAACCACCATCAGAAAGGCAAAGTGCTACAAAGAGCACAAAAAACACCTCAAGATAGTAGAAGAGGGCAAATCAGCACTACAATTGGTGCAAGCACACTAAGGCATTTTGAGAGGAGCAAAATGGCAAGACCAACACAAGACCTAGATCAGCTACAAGGCTCTAAATTATACCAAGAGGACCAGCACAGCGCAGCACCCACATTAGCTAGAAGGCCCTAAATATATGCCAGAAGGACAAGCACAGCACAGCACCAGGATGGGCTGGAAGGTCTTAAATAATGCCAGGAGGATCAAAACAGCACAACACCCAGATTGGCTGAAAGGCCCTAAAACAGCAGAGGAGAGCCAACACCATCACAAAAGAGGCAGTACGAGCTCAGGCTGCAGAAGTGGGGGAGTTCATTTAAGCTGTATGCTCACAAGTTAGAGTCCTAGCACTGAGGACATTGGTTCCAGCATAAGAACCTTAAGTACAGAGGAAGATCCCAGAAGGGTGGAAGAAGCATCCATGGACTGAAGGATGTAAAGAAAAGTCAGAGAATACAGCTCAAAAGAGCTAATGAAAACCAAAACAGCAGCAAGATAGGCTGGAAGCCTTCCTAATGAAAGACTAATGCATCTATCAGAAAACCAATTAACGTAATGAAGGATGGTGAATGTGAGGGCAGTATGTTACCTCATGATAGCTAGGGTTGATTCAGCTATCAGACTGGCAAGGCGGGAGTCCCCCTTCCTCCATCAGCACTCCATGCTTATCCCTCCCAATAGGAAAGGTACAGGGTGAAAGAAGCATTCATGACATGCACTCTAATCATTCAGAACAAACTAAGGAATTTTTAGTGAATGACTCAACAGTTTCTTAGTGGAGAAGGGCAATCTGTCATCCCATAATAGCTAGGGCTGATTCTGCTATCATACTGGCTAAGCAGGTATCCCTACTAATACAAATACCATTCTTCAGTCAAGGGTATAATAGTAGCTAGATAAACTAGATAAACTGAAGAGTAGCAAATCACCTGGGCCGGATGGAATACATCCAAGGGTGTTGAAAGAACTGAAATATGAGATTGCAGACCTGCTATTAGTAATCTGTGAACTATCATTAAAATCATCTCTAATACCTGAAGATTGGAGGATCGCCAATGTAACACCTATTTTTAAAAAGGGTTCCAGGGGTGATCCGGGAAACTACAGACCAGTGAGCCTCACGTCAGTACCGGGAAAAATGGTAGAAACCATCATAAAGAATAAAATTACTCAGCATGTAGATAGTCATGGCCTAATGGGAGACAGCCAACATGGCTTTAGACAAGGAAGATCTTGTCTTACTAATCTGTTATGTTTTTTTGAAAGTGTGAATAAACAGGTGGACAAAGGTGAGTCGGTTGATATAGTGTATCTGGACTTTCAGAAAGCCTTTGACAAGCTCCCTAATCAGAGACTTTTGGCAAAACTAAAGAGTCATGGGATAGGAGGCAGTGTACTACTGTGGATCAAGAACTGGTTAAAAGAAAGCAGAGGGTTGGGCTAAATGGCCAATTTTCCCAATGGAAAAAGGTGAATAGTGGTGTACCCCAGGGATCTGTGCTGGGTCTGCTGCTTTTTGACATATTCATAAATGACCTGGAAAGTGGAATAACGAGTGAGGTTATCAAATTTGCAGATGACACAAAACTATTTAAAGTTGTTAAAACCCAAGAGGATTGTGGAAAATTGCAAGAGGATCTTGATAAATTGGAAGACTGGGCATCAAAATGGCAGATGAAATTTAATGTGGACAAGTGCAAAGTTATGCACCTATGGAAGAACAACCCAAACTATGGTTACACGATGCAAGGTTCCACATTTGGAACCAACACCCAGGAAAAAGATTTAGGCGTCATTGTGGATAACATGTTAAAACCCTCCGCCCAGTGTGCAGCGGCAGCCAAGAGAGCAAATAGAATGCTAGGTATCATAAGGAAAGGAATGGAAAATAAAACAAAAGATATTATAATGCCTCTGTATCGTTCCATGGTGAGACCGCACCTTGAATATTGTGTGCAATTCTGGTCGCCATATCTTAAAAAGGATATAGCATTATTAGAAAAGGTTCAGAGAAGAGCCACCAAAATGGTAAAGGGGATGGAAGGATACTCCTATGAAGAAAGGCTAAAAAGGTTAGGGCTCTTTAACCTGGAAAAGAGACGGCTGAGGGGAGATATGATAGAAGTCTATAAATTAATGAACGGAGTGGAACGGATAAACGTGGATCGATTGTTTACGTTATCAGAATATAGAAAGACTAGGGGACATGCAATGAAGCTACAGGGTAAATTATTTAAGACAAATAAGAGAAAATATTTTTTCACTCAACGTGTAATCAAACTCTGGAATCTGTTACCGGAGGATGTAGTAAGGGCTGTTAGTATAGCTGGGTTTAAAAAAGGTTTGGACAAGTTCCTGGAGGAAAGGTCCATAAACCACTATTAAAAAGGGACCCAGGATATCAATGCTTGACCCAATACAAGCATTGTGGAACCTGTGTCTTTTGGGGATATTGCTAGGTACGTATGACCTAGATTGGCCACTGTTGGAAACAGGATACTGGGCTTGATGGACCTCGGTCTGACCCAGTATGGCATGTCTTATGTTCTTATGTTCTTATGTTCCCTTTGCCCTTCAGTGGAGATGAGACCAACCAGCAGCTCTTTCTCAGTCGCGCCAGAAACTGCAGCTCTTTCTGCTCTCCTTAAAAAGTCCTGTCTCTTTAACTTGAGCAGTGGACTAGAAGAGCCCTTAACCATACCCTAGGAACACCCTGGGTTTTTTTGATTACTTGTGCTATTACTGTTCTTGCCTTCCTTCTCTTCTTTCTTTCTCTGATCACTTAACTTTCTAGACATATCCTTCACAAGCATTATCATATGCCCGGGATAGGCGCTGACTGCCTGCTTACGATGCTGATACTCTTCAAAGGACTTGGGGAGAGGGATGTATTTGTCCAACTAATGCTTCTATGGACCTGAATTCTTAGCTCTTGGGACCAGGGACTGTCTTGTAGCTTTTATTTTCATTTGTATTTATCTTTTAGCTTTATATAGCTGTATCCTATGAACTCATGAAGGAAGAGATAAAGTAAGTGTTTTCCCACCTCCACAGCTGCTGTTACAAGCAACAGGTGAATAAGATTGTTCCAAAATAATAATATAGTATTTTATCTTCTGAATGTGCCATTTAATGCATAGATTAGATACCATAACCTGACCTTCTACCATTGTCTCTCGCTATGTTGTATCAATAAAGTGCACATAGCATAATACAGCAGACCTTCTTCTATCAATGCTGAAGACTAAAATCAATTGAATTGCAAAACTGTAAAGGCACTTTCAAGCACCTTGTGAAAGCAGACTGTGCAGCACAAAACAGAGGCAAGAACACTCTCAAGCTGTTCTTTTTTCTTAATATTTTTATGTTTTTGTCCTTGAAGTAGCAAGCAACTCCAGCCAGTAGTCACCAGTCCCTCGTCAGTGTCTCAAAGTCAAGCTTGAAGCTGTCTGTGCTTTTTCTTCTTTGCAATCCTTAGCCTCGGACAGCCCTAGCCAAACTGCTATGTCTTCTTTCCCATCCTAAATCCCAGCCACAGACAAGCTGCTATGTTATTTCTACTTTTTAGTGCTAAACCCCAGCCAGTACTCCTTCCTCACTGTCTGAAAACTAGAAACAAATGATTCTCATGTGCTTGGGCTGGGGTGTGCATTCTAGTCTTGGTGTGACCTTATTAGCCATGGGATTTGCAGAACTTAGGCAGGGATATGTTTCTTTGGCTGCCTGTCAAGTTTTTGTAGCATGATTGGTTCAAGTGCCTTGTGCTGGCTGCTGATGATCACTCCTTGACCTCCTTCCCCTCCCAAATCGGCTCTAGTATGTCTAGTCACATGCCCGTGCATGACAAAAATGAAATTCATGGGGGGGGTGTTTCCAAGATGGCTGAAGCAGCAGTCAGTTTGGTGTGAGAGCGCTGATGGGGAGGAAGCGAAAGGGGAAGTCCGGGCCGTTGCCCTCACAGCCTGCTGACACCTCTACGCCGACTGTTAAACCTGTGTTGGGTCCGTTAGACCCATTTCTTGTGCGCACCGTGCCGGTTTCGGATGGAGCGGGAGGAGTTTTGCTTCTAGCAGGTTCGCCGGAGCTGGAGTGCCCGGCGTCTGCGTTGCTATCATCTTTGTTCCCCGCATTGAGTCCGGCGCCAAAACTGCCTCGCAGCCAGCTCCTGCCAGAAGGCTTCCTGGAGTTACGTTCTCCTCCCTTAGTTGTGGGGGACAGTTTCTCACAAGGGTCAGGTCGGGCTGTCCTGGCTGGGTCAGAGAGTGAGCCGTCTGGAAAATTGGGCTCACAAAGATCTTTGGCGCTGTTTGAGGAGGTGCGCCCAGAGAAGGAGTCTTTCTCTTCGGGTGGAGACGGTCCTTCGGCGACTATGGAGCTAGTTACATCACCTGCTGAGTCGGGAGTGGTTTTTTCTTTGCATAGACCTCAGAACTTTACATTAGAAGCTATCTGGAATGCAATTGTATCCTTGGGTGAGGTTTTGATGCCTCAAGTATCCTCTTTGGCTAACAAAGTGAATGTTTCTACGGGTTTGGTGAATGATTTGGAGAGGAAAGTTTCTACTATTCAAACGGACTGCGTTGATGTACGCAATAAGGTACTGTGTCTTGAGGAACATTCAGATGGACATAGAAAAAACTTTCAGTCTTTACAAATAAAAATTGAAATGCTGGACAATCAATCCAGAGCTAACAACTTGAGGATTATTAACTTTCCCAAAGTTCCATCGATCTCTCCTAGAGATATGTTTCAAAAGTATTTAGTGGAGACACTGGGGGTATCTCCTGAGTTAGTACCCCCTTTGGTTAAAATTTACTATTTACCCAAAGCAAAGCGTGTCTCTGCCTTAGGAGGTAATCAAACTCAGGAGAGTTTTTTGAATGTTTCTGATATATTAGAAAATTCTGGTTTAGAATCGCAGGTGCCTTCAACGTTATTAATAACTTTCGCTTTGTTATCTGACAAGGAATGGTTATTGAAGTTATTTTTTCAGAAGCGGAAAATTATGTTTCGAGGGCTTTCTGTTTGTATATATCCCGATTTATCAAGAGAAACCCAGAGGCGGCGCAAAGAGTTTCTAGTGCTTCACTCTGGGGTTACACAATTGGGAGGGCTCTTTTTTCTTAAGCACCCTTGTAAGTGTCTGGTGAAATACCAGAAGATTTCTTATATTTTTTTTGAGCCCTCCCAATTGTTGGCTTTCATAAACGCCAGACGTCTGGAAGCTTCCATTGATTCATAGGATTGTTGATCCGTTTTCATGACTGTTTGCTGTTTTCTTGATATATTGGATTTAATGAATATTACAATGTAAATTCTCCCCATTATAGTGGGCTAGAGAGAGCAGGCACTCTGTACTTATGTAATTATTTCTTTTTGTTAATGTGTCCTTTATGGTGGATGCTTTTCTGAATGCCTTCTCTATTTCTGCAAGAATGGTTTATGTAAACTTTCTTGATTATTTTTTGAAAATTTCATAAATAAAAAATATTTTAAAAAAAATGAAATTCATGAATAGCAATTTGTGAAAATTTCCTGAGCATGCATGCTCATTTAGTTGAGACTAGGGGGTATGTTTAATAAACTGCGCACTTGTGCGGAGCGCACTTGAGCGCTCTAAAATGATGCATTTAAGTGCTCTTAAGTGCCCCGCACGCGTGCGTGTCACATTAACGGGCCCCGCACACGTGCGATGAAAACGCGCACGTTTGCGGTGCGCTGATGTGCGATAGAGGCGGGGAAAGGCTAACGGAGGGTGGAGGAAGGCCCCCGAGGGGCGGAGATATGGGGTCAATGGGTGGAGAGTGGGAGGGGAGAGGCTCCCCGCACAGGAGCGGGTCCGAATTTACATGTAAAAACTACCGCGAGTGAAACACTCGCGGTAGAGCGCATTTAAAGGGAAGAGAAACCATTTCCGTCAGCAATGTACAGCAAAAACGGGGAAACCTAAAAAACGTGAGCAGTGTGATACATGTGCACAGAAGAAAATTGAAAATATAAATTGAAAATGACCACAACAAATTCCAAATAAATTATAATCCTGCTGGGCAACAGTGCTATTAATGGGCAACAATAACAAACACTCCCAGGAAAGCCCCAAAAAATAGAAATGATTTTTGGAAGGGTCTACGCTCCGAAGACTCTTTCAAAAGCACTGCAATGTAATCGAGCTTTCCTGGGAGTGTATTTCAGGTTGCCCATTGATATCACTGTTGCCCAGCTTGCTGTTATATTTTTCTCCCCTTTTTTTGAAGGGCATATCTGAGTTTTATGTGCACCCGTGTCCCCATACAAGGTAAACGAGCACACAGTAAAATTGTGCAGAGCAGGGTGTCTGACACTTGCGGCCAGGTTACCTATCTCCAGAGACTGCACTGTCTCTGTGGTCACAGTGTGGTGCAGTGGACACAGCCAGTACCTGTAGGACCAGAGGGTCACAGGTTCACATCCCAGCTGGGGCTCCTGCCAACCCAGTCCCCATAGTTTTACCCACCACTAAACAGTGAGAGTACAGACACTCTTGTATTGCAGAGAACATAAGCATGGTCCCAACACCTATATTTTACCCTACACCACACACAAACCATAACAATAGGCATTACCTACAGCCGAGTCCCCCAAACTCAGTCCTGGAGTGCTACAACTCACTCAGGTCATGTGTTTTTCCCAGATAGGGACATGTCTGCATGTTGGCGGAAGGGTACAGGTGGTGGAGGGGCGGTGGCTGCAAACCAAAGCAGACAGTGGCCTAGGCCTGTGCAGGCTGGCACCATCCACCACAACAGACAGGCTCTGTTGGATGTACAGTCATGGAATCCCCAGGGAACACAGCATATCTGTGCCAACACGGTGGTGCAGTGCACACAGACAGTGTGTGTGGGAACAGAAGGTCACAGGTTCAAATCCCAGCTGGGGCTACTGCCAATCTAGTCCACATTTTTTACCCACAACTAATGCGTGATAGTAAGGACAAAACTGTATAGCTAAGAACATATGCATGGTTCATACGCCTATATTTTACCACACCAATCTCAGACACCATAAACAGGCGCATTACCTAGAGCAGAGTCTCCCAAATGCAGTCCTGGTGGGCCCCACACCATTCAGGTTCCATGCTGCCTCTAATAATGATGCCTGTGCTGCATAGCTATGCACCATCCCCATGGTATGCAGATGTAGCTCATGCATATCTATGAGGGACAGCATGAAAACCCGAACAGTGTTTTGAACACCAGGACTGGAGTTGGGAAACCCTGCGGTAGAGCAGCAGCCAACAGGGCCAGACACACCCACACACACACACACAGGCCCCATTGGCCAATGCCTCCTGGAGAGGCAGGACATTGGGCTTTGCCTGTATCTCCCAATACTAGCAGTTGCATACCTCTGCAATGCCACCCTACACCTGGGTATATGGTACACAGCTATCAAACGTTTCCTATGATAACTGGCAGATCTCCAGTCCTATGTAAAGCACAGTTTGCTCATTGAGTTCCACCATAGCAATCATTCAGATGTCTGCGGTGTGTGCTGCAGATCTGGTCTCTGACAGTGTTTAGCACCCTGGGATGTGACCCCCAACAGTAATGCGTACCATATCCATGCATGTACTGTGTCCATGACTGGTGTGGTGGGTATGGCTGCTGAACCCCTCTATAGTAGCACAATGCTGGCATAGGTGTGGGGGTGGCTGTCTGTCTATCCAGTGTGTGGTGGCTGCAAACACCTTCCACAGCCCACACTGCCAGCAATGTTGCCAGTATTGGGCTGCCAATGTGCATAATGAGGAGCAAGGTACCATGGGTGTAGGCCGGACAGGGTGGCCTTGCCAGGGTGCATCTGCACAGGGCATAGGGCACTGACTGGGACATTGTGGTGCCCGGCCACCACCTACACAGACAGGGTGACCTCAGTATGTCCTGCTGAGAGATCACTCTCACCCTGACTGTGCAGTGAACACAGCATGGCTAGGTACACCCATAGTGCTATATAGTATTTCTCTCATGTGATATATATGGGTGTCCTTTTGGAGCCTAGTCACTGATTTATCTGTGTGCTGTCATCCCAGTTCTGGGTGCATGTATCTCCACTGGGAACATGCACTATGGTCTAGCTAGCAGACTGTAGCTGGTATGTGTCCAGATGGAGTGGTTTGTAGGGTGCAATGGCTGATGGTGTGCTGCAGGAGAATATCAAATAGTGGTGGGGTGCAGCTTACCATATCCTGGTCTAATGCCTGTCTGCTATTGTGTTATGGATGTGTATAGAGCTGCATTGACTGCCCTGTGGGGTGTCTGCACCTCAGCAGGACTAGGGTTGATGTTCCACTCTAATGCCACTGTTGCAGGGAGGTATAAGGTGGATCTATTGATGGGGGACAGTGTTTGCTGCTGGGGGGGGGGGGCGGCGTGGTGTGTGTGCATATCCCACCTGGGGGCTGCACCTGACTGAGACAGACAGACAGATGCAGAGAGAGAGCGCGATATCCATGGTGTTTGTGCAGACACTACCTATCTTACACATTAACACTGCTTTGGACCTCCCACATGGCCTCCATCAGCCATGGAAGGTGTTGTCGGACCTGGTCGTAAGCGCTTCATCGCACACTCAGAGTGAGCACAGTAAACGCACAATGTGACTGTGTGTAGGTACTCTGTGCCAGTAAAACACCTGGTCAGTACCCCCTACCAGGCCGAGGTGCTGTGGGTGTGCACCAGGTCACTTCCCCCTACCAGGCCGAGGTGCTGTGGGGGTGCATTCCCCATCTTGTGTTCATCTGTGGACAGCTGATTTGCATGTGCAGTGTATCATGGGTACTGGTGGGCTAACCCTATCCTGGTGAGCACAGTAGACTGTGCAGTGACATGCAGGCTCTTTGCAGCCAGGCAGGGGCTTGCTGCCAGCTGTAGCGCAATGGTTACTTCACTGCCTGTGAAACCAGAGATCATGGGTTCAAACCCACAGTGGGGTTATTTGATAGGGTTTTCCAAAGCATTATTTTTCTTTAATGTACATATTTTGCCAGCAAAAACACCCTCAGCATTCTGTACCCATAGGGTGCCTCTGAGGGGGCTCCATAGGGCACCCTATAGAGCACCTTATGGTTCCCGTCCATATAAGGTGCACTATACATTATCCTGTGACACAACTTATAGGGTGCCCTATAGGAGATATCTTAGGGTGCCATGGCGGACAGTGCACTCTATAATGTGCCCTATGGAGTGCCTTATAGGGTGCCTTATACGGCACCTTCACTTACGGCACGTGAGGGCGTGTTTGCTGGCAGCAATTAATAAAATAAACATACAGTGCTGCAGGAAAAATATGTACATTGCAAAGCTGATGCCACAGCCAGCCTTATGTATTAGGCACCCTGGGGAGCAAAACTCATGACCCCTGTATCAGCAGTCAGTGCCTTAACCATTATGCTGCACTGCTGCTCTGCCTTGCATGTCAGCGCACCTACTAATGCTTTTCATTCCTTAAACTGCACAGTGCTGCCATCATAAACAGTGCTCTGACCTTGCGGGACCTCATACGGCACCCTCTAAAGCGCCCTATAAGCTACATTCTAGGGTGCCTTGGCGGACAGTGCACTTTACAATGTGCCTTATGGGGCGCCTCATGTTAACACGCTTTGAGGGTGCGTTTGCTAGTAATGATAATTAAAATAAAAATAATATGCCCCCTACAGCACTCATGCCCATAATACACAATGCCTCAGCCAGCCTTGTTCATTGGGTACTTTGGGGGATTGAACTCCTGATCCCTGCACCATTGGTAGGTGCCTTAACTATTGTGCTGTGACTCTGCTCGTCTGTTGGCTCAGCAGCGCGCCGCCTTATGCGGCCCCTTATTGAGATGTCTCCTAAAACAATTAGCGCGCAGCCTTATGCTGCCCAGTATTCGACTGCCTCCAAAACATAAGCATGCCGCCTTATGCTGCTCATTATTTCACTGCCACCTAAATTATTGCATCAGCCAGCTGTCTTTATTGGCCTCTGTGGGGGATCAAACCCCTGATCCCTGCACCAGTGGTAGGTGCCTTAACCATTGTGCTGTGACTCTGCTCTTTGGCTTGCCCATCAGCGTACCACATATGCCTCCCGCGCAGCCATCTGATGCGCTAAGGTGCGGGGCGCATATGGGCGCCGCGCACCTTAGCGCATATGCAAACCTTGCATTTCCTTCTTCAGCGCGAAACGCCCACTCCTTAAATGGCACCCGCACTCTACCGCGGCCCGCACTTTACCGGGGTTTTAGTAAACATACCCCTAGGTCAAACCAAAAATTGCAATTTTTGTTGATTTTTCTATTCATACGAAAACTAATGCATATGCCTAGTAAATAGCCCCATTCTAAAATGGCATTTACAAATATATGTCAATCGACACATGTAAATGCTGTAATGTGTACATGAGAATACATAGTAACATAGTATATGACGGCAGATAAAGACCAGTATGGTCCATCTAGTCTGCCCAGCAAGGCGGCAAGAATAAGCGCACTTGCCACTCCATCACGTCACCCCTCCCCATGCTCTTTTAGGGGTGTACCCACGGCTCCATGTAGGTCATCCCTATTTGTTCAGATATAAGAGATAGTTATGTTTATTTTGATTTTATCCTGTTGCTATAAAAGGGATCCACTGCGTCTGTCCCATGCCATTTTGAATTCTGTCACTGTGTTTGCCCCCACCACTTCCATCAGGAGGGCATTCCAAGCATCCACCACCCTTCTGTGAAAAAGTATTTCCTGACATTGCCTTTCAGTTTACCCCCTTGCAGCTTCATGTTATGCCCTCTAGTTTTACAGCTTTCCTGTCTTTGGAAGAGGTTTGTTTGTCCATTAATACTCTTTGGGGTATGTTTACTAAACTCCGTTGCTGTGCTGGTCCCCGTTAGTGTGCGTGTGCCATATAAGGAACATAAGAACATAACATATGCCATACTGGGTCAGACCTAGGTCCATCAAGCCCAGTATTCTGTTTCCAACAGTGGCCAAACTAGGTCATAGGTACCTAGCAGTTTCCCCAAGAGACACAAGTTCCACAATGCTTGTACTGGGTCAAGCATTGATATCTTCGGTCACTTCTTAATAATGGTTTATGGACCTTTCCTCCAGGAACTTGTCCAAACCTTTTTTAAACCCAGCTACACTAACAGCCTTTACTACATCCTCCGGTAACAAATTCCAGAGTTTGATTACACGTTGAGTGAAAAAATATTTTCTTTTATTGGTCTTAAATAGTTTACCCTGTAGCTTCATTGCATGTCCCCTAGTCTTTCTATATTCTGATAACGTAAACAATCGATCTACGTTTACCCGTTCCATTCCATTCATTAATTTATAGACTTCTATCATATTTCCCCTCAGCCGTCTCTTTTCCAGTTTAAAGAGCCCTAACCTTTTTAGCCTTTCTTCATAGGAGTATCCTTCCATCCCCTTTACCATTTTGGGCGGTTCAGGCAGAAAAAAGAAAAAAACCCGACCGTACGTGTGTGCGTCGCACTAATGTGCGGGGCCCACATTAGCGTGTGGGAAGGCTAAGTGGGGCGATGCTGCATAACCAAACATCAAAGCCATACAACGGTGAAGACACTCACCTATGGTGCAGGGGCCATGGGTTCAAGCCCCCATTGCGCTCAATGAAAAAGACCAGCTGAGGCATTAACTTTTATGGGCAAAAGTGGTGTAGGAGGCATATTGATTATGGGCGGCGCACTTTTTTTTTATACGGCATGAGGCGGTGCACTGTTCATTGTGGGCGGCAGATGGCTGCGCGCTGTTAATTTTGTGCGCCACAAGACGGCGTGCCGATGGCTACAAGGCTGCGTGCTGCTGCACAAACACAGGACCAGAGCCACAGCACAATGGTGAAGACACTGAGCAATGGTGCAGGGACCAGGAGTTCAATCTCTCACAATGGCCAGTGAAAAAGGCTAGCTGAGGCAGTATGTTATATGTTGTGGAGTGCTGTAGGAGGCTTTTTAATTTTATTTCATGATAACTACTAGCAAACGCACTCTCACAGCATATTAATATAAGGCGGCCCATAAGGCACATGTTACAGTGCACCGTCTGCCAAGGCACCCTAGAATGTCCCCTATAGGGCAGCATTTATGTTGCGACACAGGATAATGTATAGTGCACCCTATATGGCTGGCAACCGTAACGTGCCCTATAGGGCGCCCCATAAAGCACCCTCAGAGGCACCTTATGGGTACAGTACGCTGAGGGTGTTATTGCTGGCAGCAACATATGTACAGTAAATTAAAATAACTCTTTGGACGCCCCTATTGCAGAACCCCACTGTGGGTTTGAACCCATGACATCTGGCTGCTCAGGCAGTGACGTAACCATTGGGCTATAGCTCTATAGCTGTAAGCAGCTCCTGGCTGGCTGCAGATAGCCTGTACGTCACCTCACTGACAGTCTGCTGTTGTGAACCACCCGTACCCATGATGCACTGCACATGCAAATCAGCTGTCCACGATTGAACACAGGATGGGAAATGCACCCCTAAAGCTCCCCGGCCTGGTAGGGGGAAGTGTCCGTGTGCACCCACACAGCACCTCGGCCTGGTAGGGTGTCCTGAGTGGGTGGACAAACGGCAAAGAGTAGCTAAACACCATCACATTGTGCGGTTACTGTGCTCACCCTGAGTGTGAGATGTTGCGCCCAGGACCAGGTCCACAACACCAGCCATGGCTGAATGTGGCCATGACAGAGCTCCAAAGCAGCAATAACCTGTGGAATAGGTAGGTGCGGCATAAACATTATGGAGATCTCTGTCTGGCTCAGTTAGTGGGTGGCGCCCCCCTGTAGATAAAACAGGGCCTCCCCTCAACAGATCCCCACCCCACCCTGATGCCAGCACAGTGGACCATCAACCCCAGTCCTGCTAGGGAACAGATACCCCACAGGGCTAGTCCAAGCAGCTTATCAATAACACAATAACAAATATGTACATAGTTTCCCTAAGTTATAATCCCAGTTGTATATTTCCTGTTATATGTAAGCTCACCACAGTCTGTTGATTGAAATGAGTATTCCTGTTTAATGTAAACCGCGCTGATGAAAAAGAGTACAGTATAGAAGAAATACAAATAAATAAATATCAGACAGACATTAGGCCTGAATATTCACCTGCAGCAAACCATCAGCCACTGCACCCTGCAAGGCACTCCATCACAACACATTCCAGCTGTGAACAGCCTGCTGGCTGGTCCTGATGGACATGCATGCACCCACAACTGGGGGTGGCAGCACACACAGGCAGATAAGTCCATGAAGAGGCCCCCACAGGACACCCATACATATCACATGGGAGAATCACAATATAGCACTATGGGGGTGCCTAGCCATGCTGCCATCACTGCACACTCAGGGTGAGAGTGATCTCCCAGCAGCACATACAGAAGTCACCCTGTCTGTGTAGGTGGTGGCCGGGCACTACCATGCCCCTGCCAGTGCCCTATGCCCTGTGCAGCTGCATCCTGGTCAGTCCACTCTGTCTGAGATATACCCATGGTCCCTTGCTATTCATTATGCACATTGGCAGGCCAATACTGGCAACAGTGTTGGCAGTGTGGGCTGTGGAAGGGGCTTGCAGCCAACACCCACTGTATAGACATACACACAATTCCACACCTATGCCATCATGGTGCTACTATTGAGGAGGTAATTAGCCTTGCCCACCAAACCGGTGCTGGGCACGGCAAGGCATGGATATGCTACGCAGTACTGCTGGGGGTCACTCCCCAGGGTGGTAAACACTGTCAGAGGCAAGGGCTGGAGCACGCACCGCAAACACCGAACAGATTGTTCGGATGGGGTCAACTAGCAGTATGTGCGTAACGTATGGATATCTATCTGCCAGTACTCCTAGCAAGCGTCTCAGAGCTGTGTACCGTATACCTCAGGTGTAGGGTGACATTGCTAAGGTATGCAGGTGCTAGTATTGGGAGATGCACGCAGGGTCTAATGTTCTGCCTCTCCAGAAGACATTGGCCAATGGGGCCTGTGGGTGGGTGTGGGGGTGTGTCTGGCCCTGTTGGCTGCTGCTTTACGGCAGAGATTCCCAACTCCAGTCCAGGTTTCCATCACACTGTTCGGGTTTTCCTGCTGTTCCTCATGAATATGCATGAGCTACATCTACATGCCATGGGGGTGGTGCATAGATATACAGCACAGGCATTTGTATGAGTGGCAGTATGGAACCTGACTGGTGTGTGGCCCACCAGGACTGCATTTGGGAGATTGTGCTCTAGGTACTGCCCCTGTACATGGTGTCTGTGCTCAGTGGGGTAAAACATAGACGTAGTACCATTGCATATGTCCTCACCACGAAAGGTTTGTCCTTACTATCACTGTGTAGTTGTGGGAAAAATATGTGGGCAGGATTGGTGGTAGCCCTAGCTGGGCTTTGAACCTGTGACCTTCTGTTCTTGCATGCACTGTCTGTGTGCACTGCACCACCGTGTAGCCACAGATTGGCTGGCTTCCCTGGAACATCCATGCCTGTGGATCCGGCAGGGCCTGTCTGTTGCAGTGGACTGTGCCAGCCTGCACATGGCTAGGCCTCTGTCTTCTGTGGCTAGCAGCCACTGCCCCCTGCACCACATGTACTCATCCGCCAACATGCTGGCATGAGCTTCTCTCAGAAAAAGAAGATGACCTGATTGCAATGTGGCAGTACGGGACTGCATTTGGGGGACTTGGCTGTAGGTAATGCCCATTGTTGTGGTGTGTGTGCGGTGTTGGGTAAAATATGGGTGTTTCCCCCATGCTTATGTTCCCTGCAATACAGGGGTGTCTGCACTATCTTTGTTTAGTGGTGGGTAAAACATAGGGACTGGGCTGGCAAGTGCCCCAGCTGGGATATGAACCTCTGGCCCTCTAGTCCTAGAGGTAATGGCTCTGTCCGCTGCACCACACTATGGCCAAAGAGACAGTGCAGCCCCTGGAGGTAGTAAACCTGGCAGGATGGAGTCACAAACCCTGCTGTACGCATTTTTACTGTGGGCACATGCACCCTGTCTGGTGACAAACGTGCACATAAACTCCAGAAATGACCACGGCAAATGGGGGACACAATATCACCACGCTGGGCAACAGTGATATTAATGGGCAACCATAGAAGACACTCCCAGGAAAGCTCCAACAAAAAGGAAATGTTTTTGGAAGTGTCTCCGCTCCGTACACCTTTCCAATAAACATTTCTTTTTGCTGGAGCTTTCCTGGGTGTGTTTGTTGGTTTTGCCCATTACTATAACTGTTCCCCAGCTGACTTCCTATTTTTACAATTTTTGTTGTGGTCCTTTTCTATTTTTATTTCCATTTTTGGGCTGTGCACATGTATCACACTGCTCACGTTTTGCAGGTTTCCCCGGTTTTGCTGTACATTGCTGACGGAAATGGTTTCTCTTCCCTTTAAATGCATTCTACCGCGAGTGATTCACTCGCGCTATTTTTTTTTGGAAATTCAGCACCGATAATGTGCGGGGTGCCTCTCCCCTCCCCTTCCCCGCCCATTAACCCCTTCTCTCCGCTCCTCCGGGGCCTTCCTCCGCCCTCCGTTAGCCTTTCCACGCCTCTATCGGACATTTGCGGGCCCGTACTTGTGTGGCACCCGTTACTGTGACGCGCAAGTGTGCGGGGCTTCATCGCACGTTTGCGGGGCGTTTAAGAGCACTTAAGTGCTGCTTTTAGTGCGCTATTTTGCGGCACGCAAATTAGCGCTTTTTAGTAAACATGCCCCTTTAAGTATTTAAAGGTCTAAATCATATCTCCCCTGTCCCTCCTCTCCTCCAGAGGGTACATATTTTGGTCTTCAAGTCTCTTCTCATAAGTCCTCTAACGCAAGCTCCAAATTATTTTGATCGCCTTCCTCAAACCGCTTCCAGTCTTTTTATATCCTTTGCAAGATATGGTCGCCAAAACTAAACACAATATTCAAAGTGAGGCCTCACCAGCGGCTTGTACAATGGCATTAGAACCTCTTCCTTTCTGCTGGTAATTCCTCTCTGTATGCAACCCAGCATCCTTCTGGTTTTTGCCACCGCCTTGTCACACAGTTTTGCCATCTTGAGTTCATCAGAAACATCACTCTGAGGTCCTGCTCCTGGTCTATGCACACCAATCTCTCACCCTCTATTGCATACAGTTCCCTTGGCTTTCTGCTTCCCAAGTTCATGGCACTGCACATTAAATCTTAACTGCCAAGCAATAGACCATTCTTCCAGAATTTGTAGATTTTTCCTCATGTTATCCGCTCCCTCAGGGCAGTCTACTCTGTTCCAAATTTTGGTGTCATCTTCAAAAAGACAGACTTTTTCATTCAGCCCTTCAGCAATATCACTCACAAATATATTGAACAGTTCCAGTCCCAGGACTGAACCCTGGGGCACACCTCTAATCACCTTCCTTTCATCTGAGTGAATTCCGTTAAATATCACCTTCTGTTGTCTGTCAGTCAACCAATTTCTGATCCAGTTCACCATCTTTGGACCCATCCCCAAGCTGTTGAGTTTATTGATAAGCCTCCTATGAAGAACAGTATCAAAGGCTTTGCTGAAATCTAGGTAGCTCACATCCATCGCATGCCTTTGATCTAGTTCTCTGGTCACCCAGTCAAAGAACTCAATCAGATTTGTTTGGCAAGAATGCTTCAAAAGTGGCCCCCTAACTGCTTAACATTCTTTAGTAAGCATGCTCAAATGTTTTTCTTGTAGGTATAACTTTGAAAAGTGCCGCTCATGCAAAAATGCTGTTGCTGTATTTATGCAAGGCAAGTAAAGCATAGCACAAATAAATTCTCCATACAGGAATCCAAATAAAATTTGGACCTAAGGATGCTACGGATCAATGTGCTATTTGTTAATCAAGAAATCGTGAAGTTATTTAATCAAAATGTTCTGCTAGATTCAGTGAAGCAGTCAGGAGTCATTGTGATATTAATTATGTACTTTATAGGTGACATGGATTTAAACTGTAATCTCAACACCATTCGTTCTATTGCAAACAAAATCAAAGTTTTTTTCTTCTGGCATAACTCTCATACAACATAACAGTGAACTTAGCATCTACTTAAAGGCCCTTTTACTAAAGGATAATGTGTATTTATGATGTTAATTCGTGTTAAGGGCCATTGTGTCCATAGAAATAAAAGGGCTGCAGGCATTTAACGTACGTTAACTTCATTAACTGGTATTAAAACTCTTAATAAAAGGGTCCCTTAGTTTTTAGTACTCTTTGATGTCTCAAATAGTAAAGTTTATTTTCTATGATTTAACCTTGCTTGACTTTCTTAAGCAAAATAAAAGAAAACAAACCTGAAAGCTATTATTAATAGCACTTAACTAAATGGATCATGATAACAAGCTAGCAAATGTTGTATAGGAACAGCTATGAGGGCCCACTATGACTGCCCGTATTGTTAATTTAAATGTTGCTAAATTTGAACCCTTAGTTGTTATTTTATTTATTTATATTCTCTTATATACCGCGCTGTTCTGCATCAGTGCGGTTTACATTGAACAAACTGAAATTACATTGAACAGGGCATTATAACTTGGAGATAACTATTTACAGGGAACATGGGCTATGGAGGGTTAAGTGGCTTGCCCAAGACCACAAGGAGCACCTGTGGGACTAGAAACCCCAGTCCTTCCGGCCCAAAGTTGCTGTCCTCTAGTGGGATTTGAACCCCCAACCTTCCAGCCTGAAGTACCTTGCCCCAACCACTAGGCCACTCCTCCACATCTTAACAGGAAGATGTTGTGAGCAAGTTATGGTGATGTTATTATTCTCTATTTATGTTTATGCAGTTTGCTTATGTAACAGGTCATCCTTTGATACGCAGCTATTCTAGAATCCTAGAATTGCATGCAAGGAGACTATAGAATCTTTTTCAGACAGAAATTACTTCCTTTTCCTGTTCCAGTATTTCACGAATCTGTGAATAGCTAGCATTTATCTGGAGACAGGGCTTTCTTCAGCTGTGTTTTCAAGAGTTTCTTTGGAGAGTACGAGGATATTATTTTAATATTAAGGTTGAGTAAGAGATTGTACTATCATTTGAATAAAGCAGACCATTCTAGAAGCAGTTGTATAAATTAGAGTATGTTACTGAAAGAGGAACAAATGACAGTTGCAACTTTATCCTTATTGAGGCCGATTCACAAAGGTGCATGTCCGGACCATCAGGACGCCCAAACATGGACAGGGCCAGTTGTATCCGAGTCCGCAACAGCAGGAGCTATATGTTCCCACGATTGAGGTATCAGGCTTTTAGATGGCCCAGCGCACACCTGTTTCCCTGCTGGGAAACATCATGGCATCTGTCCTTCTCCACCACACAGTGCTCCGGAGGGTGGTGTCGCCATGGCACCGGCATGTTCATCCGGAGACACCAAAGGCCCAGAGACAAAATGGCCCCTTTTCCCCACCATTTGACCCTTGGTGGGGGCCCGCAAGGCCAGGATCGGGTGGCGGGAGCCCTCCCATGGTGTCACAGTGGGGAAGGGGAGGCTGCAGGCTGTGCGTGCCACAGCACCCGGCACTTATTCCACCTTTGAGGTGGGATAAACCAGGCATCTATCACAGTGCCAGGAGACATACAGAGGCATGGCCAGAATTGCCTCTGTATGTCCTGGCACATGACCACTTCCCCGCTCGCCCCTGCTCTGCCCCAGCACCACCTCCTCCCAGCCCCATCCAGTGCTCCCCACACAAACGCATTGTACGTGCGGGGAGCACATGAGGATGGAATGGGTATCCGGGGCTGAGTGTGGGTTGGACGTCCAACCCGGATGTCCAACCCCGCTATTCGCTGGACAGAATGCCGGCCATGATGTTATACATAGAAATTCGAGAGTAGCACTTAGATGAGTGCCACTTAGACTTTTTTCCAGTGATTATTTCCAAAGCAAATAAAACAACAAACACAACGGCACTCTCTCCAGCCTCTATATACAAGGTATAGGAGTAACAAAATCTCCTCTGCCAAATGGTCCTTTTACTTTGAGCTGCCTGCAAGGGAGATTTCAAGACTTCCCAGAGGCAGGCAGTGATTAAGTGGAAATAGCTATTCCGTGAATATAGAATATTGACTATGAAACTCAAAAGGAATTACTTTACAATAAAATTCTATTAGTAGATAATTCATCCAGAAAATTGTTTAAGGTAGTTAGGGAATTAAGGGAAGGTAAGACAGGAAATGAGGTTGGTATAAGTTAGCAACCTTATTTTTTAAATAAAACATTATCAACTTGTAAAGAAAGAATTATACCATGAGATGGAAAATGAGCAGAGAACTAGTATAAATTTAGAGAGTCTGCAGGCTGAAGTGGATCAGGATGTATTAGAACTTGAGGGGATTCAGGGAAGAGTCTCTCTTTAGCCCTTTCATCAGTGAAGAACGATAAGTTTAATCGGATACTTATTTGCTTATGCTGCTGCAGCTAATGAAACGGTTTGTCAGTGGAAGTCAGAAAGTTTCCATATTATATGGAATTCTGACAGTTACTTAAAGCAAATTTATTTAGGAGATATTTTTGTTAAACAGTAAACTGATAGTACTATGTAACGAAATTGTAAAGGACTGCATTGCAAAAGAAGGTTTTCTGTTTGAATGCCGTAAGCTGCCTAGAACCTGGAGGTATAGGTGGGCTAAAAATGGATGTATTAAATTAAATTAAATTAAATTCAACCAAGTGATGAGTGTTTGGCATGGTTGCTTAGCAATTTTGTCAAAAGAAGTGGTAAGGTCGGCGTGGCTGAGGAGAAGGCTGTTGCCAAGAAATGTTGCATATGTAAAACCTATAATACATTCCTCATTAGAAAGAGATCCGGTGAGTATTAAAACAGGACCTAGTAAGGCCAGTTCTTAAGAAGCCGTCTTTGAATGTTGAAAAGTAAAAAAGTTATTGACCTATCTGTAATCTTCCTATGAAAGGAAAAGTCACTAAAGCTTTTGTTACAAGACAGTTACAGGAATATATTGAGGAAGTGAAGGGGATAAACTTTGCTCACTCCAGATTTTGCCCAGGATTTAGTATAGAGTCTATGATGGTAGCTCTACTAGAAGAAATGTGGAAAACTTTAGGTGAAGTAGAAATTCTGTTGTTACTAGATATAACAGAAACTTTTGATGCATGAAGGGGGCTGTTGTAGAAGCATTCCCATGTCTAAAACTCAGCATTGATACATGTGGATTGGCTTACATATGTTGATATAAACAATATGATTCAAAAATTATCTCTAGGGTAAATGTTTTCAGGCCTCAGTAAATGCTCGCACCATTCATTTGGCGAACGGTGTCACCATAGGATAGAGCTTCAAGTTTTTACGTACATCATAGGCCTTCCTTTTATAATTTAATCCAATGTATTACATTATTTCTAAAAAAGTACTTTTTTAGGATTCGATATATCAATTAAAAATTTTTAATATCAAACTGATTTATTCTACAATTCTGCAATAAGACCTTAATAGAATTTTTAAATTATCCAAAAGTAATTTTTTAAATTTTTATATCGTATAATTTTCATAGTATTCATAATATCCATAGAAGTATGGGTTTCCCAAAATTCAACGACTTGCACTAGAGCCAGATACACGAGTATCTGAAAGAGATAAAGATACTTTTGGTAGTACACAATCGGTCACACGACTGAACAATAGTAATCCGTTACTTATCTTTGGCGCTATCGTTGTCACTGCAAAAGATACTGCTTCAAAAACCCTGCACCATATTCTTTGGTTTCCAAGGGTTTAGAGCAAGACACCGGATTTTTCTACATTAAAATGAATCATATTTTTCAAGAATTTCGCTGTACTGTTATTGAACAATTACTCCCTGATTAACCGAGGCAGGCGGACCTGGCGCTCCGGGCCTCAACCTTTCACACCCCCCCCCCATTCCACAACAACCCCGCCCACACCCCACCCCCACAAAAGACATAACACCATAATTTCATGGAACACAACTGGTCGCAGCTTTTATTAGCCATAACAATTTAACACCAACAATAAACTTTCCAACCCCTCAATTAGCGGCACCCGGCTGCACCAGCCATACCTCAGCAAAGTGCCTGCCACCGCTAATGCAATAACTCGCCACCCGGCAAGTTACCATACCCCTCTCCCCGACTTCGCCATGCTAAGCAAAAGTCGGCCGAGGGTTTGACCGGGTCAGGGGCACCCCGCCCCCGCCCAAGTGTAGCCTGCTGCTCCGGACCCCGGAAACCTCCGGGATCCCACCCCCCCCCCAGCTGCAACACCCCAAACACCCACCGCCTAAAATTAGGGAGGGAGGGAGGGACGCCGGCACCTGAACGCAGCCTCCGCCCGACTGGCCACGCGGAGGCTGCTCTGCCCCTACTCCCCCCCTCGCTCCCCAACCCCGAGGCGATAATTGGCTCCCATGCGGCCGCGACCCACGGGAGCCAATCAATTTAAAAGACGCGCGAGCGTGCCCCGCCAGGGCCATGCACGCGCGCACCCCGCCCAGGCTGTGCACAGGGTCCCCGCGCCGGGCCGCACGCCCGGTTAATGTCGGCCGCCGGGACCCTGCCCGCGGCCTCGGGAATACGGAGAGGGGACAGGGGACGTATCCTTCTCCAGAAAGAACAACAATGGATCTATAAGATGCATACCCTTACTCCACGAGGACTAAATGATAAAATTGAATGGGCTCTTTTTTTCTAATGTTCAGCCAGCTGCTCTGTGAGCCCCGATCTGTTTTTTGGTATATTACCTTTTTGAAACGTGGAACTTGTTCATTGTCTAGGTTTTTTAATGTATGGAATTTTTCTGTGTTTCTTTGTATTTAATGTTGGTTAGTTGTTTTTTGTTTTTTATGTTATGCGAGATTGAGAGCAATAAACATTGGTGGAGTCGTGACGTCACGAACTCCATACCAATCACCGTTCCTGGACATTTGTTTAAAGAGATTGACGTCAGACGCTATCTGGTAAATCCATGAAGCGAAATGGTGGCTCAAGTCTTAATGCTTATTACTTTGTCCCGGATAAAATGCTAGATCCCTGATGAAGCCCGAAGGGGTGAAACAAAAGCTTTTGTAGGATTTTCAGTGGTTGGATCTTTAATGTAGAAAAATCCGGTGTCTTGCTCTAAACCCTTGGAAACCAAAGAATATGGTGCAGGGTTTTTGAAGCAGTATCTTTTGCAGTGACAACGATAGCGCCAAAGATAAGTAACGGATTACTATTGTTCAGTCGTGTGACCGATTGTGTACTACCAAAAGTATCTTTATCTCTTTCAGATACTCGTGTATCCGGCTCTAGTGCAAGTCGTTGAATTTTGGGAAACCCATACTTCTATGGATATTATGAATACTATGAAAATTATACGATATAAAAATTAAAAAAATTACTTTTGGATAATTTAAAAATTCTATTAAGGTCTTATTGCAGAATTGTAGAATAAATCAGTTTGATATTAAAAAAATTTTAATTGATATATCGAATCCTAAAAAAGTACTTTTTTAGAAATAATGTAATACATTGGATTAAATTATAAAGGGAAGGCCTATGATGTACGTAAAAACTTGAAGCTCTATCCTATGGTGACACCGTTCGCCAAATGAATGGTGCGAGCATTTACTGAGGCCTGAAAACATTTACCCTAGAGATAATTTTTGAATCATATTGTTTATATTCCGATTGGATTTTGTTAAACAAGGGTGGTGAAAGGAAGTGGTTTTGGTTTTTTGCATTATTATTGTTCCTTTCGGCAGTAGTTTGTAGCTGTTTACATATGTTGATACCATTTTAGAACAGGCTTTTGTCAGACATGTAAATGCTCACCGTGTCTACCTTCCCTGGGGAGTTGTTTGGGCAGGCCTACAAGTCAGCCATGGATTCTCTAATTCATATTGGGAATTGATATCTCATTGAAAATTGTCAGACATTAGCATTTACACCTGCCCCCAGGCATGAATAAGTGCCTGCTGGCAGGGGCAGCTATGAATACTGACATGATTGCTGCCCCAGTCTCAGAAAGCCCCTTATGCCTCCCCTAGACCCTATGCCCTCCCCTACCTTTTATCCAAACCTACTTACCCTTGAAGCAGTCTCCATCCTCCTAATCACCCCTCCCCTGAAGCAAATCCGGATCCCCCACCTTTCCCCTCAAGAAGCAAACCAAGCCTCCTCGCTGAGCAACTCATATCCACCTCCCTCACTGAATAGCTCCCTCCACAACACAGTACCCTCTTTCTGTCCTCCTCACAATGAAATCCCCCTGAATGGTCTCCCACAGCAGACCACCTAATCCCACTACCTGAATTTACCAGTGGTCATTGGTGGATATTGGGAGCAGAAGTGATGTCCAATAGCTCCTTCTCAGCACGTGGTCAACTCAAAAGTGGTGCTGCTGACCCCTAACAATAATTTCACAGAGGATCACATGCTAAGCAGGAACAATTGGGCATCACTCCTATTCCCACTTTCCACCAATGACCCCTGTTAAGTCTGGGATTGGGGATCAGAAGGTGGGAAGACAGCCAGGGGAAGCCATTTGGGGGGGTGTCATTGTGGGGGAGCATCAGGAAGAGAGTTGTGTGTTGTGGGGGGGACTTGGTTGTGCTTCGGGGGGGAGAAGTGAGAAGATCCTAGCTGCACAGGGGGTGGTTGGGGGATGCAGACTGCTTTGGGAGGAACAGGGCATGGACATTGGGTAGGGGAGGTGGTAGAGGTATGGTGGCAGCAAAGGGGGCTCAGGAGGTCAGGGCAGCAACTGGTGGGGGCCCAACCTGAGGTGCTAAATCGGGTATGCCATCTGTTCCTGAGCAGTGATTTTAAGATGCTGCTCCCATGCCTAGTTGGGGAAGTGTGTTCCCCCCATGAGGTTTTTCCTGGCTTCCCCCCCCCCCCCCCATGAAGTCCTGCACCTATTCTACAAGTGGCAAAACCCATTGTAAAAAACTGTCAATTTTCCACATCCTGACTGAACGTGTGCATTCCACTCTCCACATTCTTTCTAAAATATGCCTTTACATCAGAAATATTGCTGGGTAGATTAGGCACTTTGAGGGTAAAGGGGAAAACATTGGCCTGGTTTGCCTCCTTCTTAGAAGGAAGGACCAGGGCCAGCCCGTCCATTGTGTGAGAATGTTGTCCGCACAGGACCCCGTGCTTCAGGGGGCCATGCATGAACTTCATTCTCACATGATGGACGGCTTTTGCAAGAGGAGGCTGAGACTGAGATGGGACCCCTAAACATCCTGCATATACATTTTCAACATATCCCTCACGGTCACTAAAGGACAGCGGGGAAAGTTAACCAGACACAAATTCACAGAACACATTTGATTTTCTAAGAGTTCATTTTTAAGTCTCAAACTAGAAACATCCTTTATAAGTGATGAATAATAAGTCTCATGTTTCTGGATCTCAACTTGTACATTCCCAATCAGATCTTTAACTGTACAAAATTCACTTGTATTAGCCAACAATGTCTTAGTGTTAGACTGAACTTGTATTGCAGCCCATTCATCTACTGCACCAATACTGTACCCAAAGAAGAAATTGCTGTCCAAATTGATTCCAGAATGAATATAGCTGGGTGCTCCAAAGAAAACGAAAACAGCAATCCGCCTCCGCCAAAGGACCCCTAGCAACTTGAGCCTGGGTGCAACTCTGTAGCTCTCCTTCCTTCTCCTTCGGATCAACAAAGCCTCCCAAAGCATTGAGTCAAATAGAATAAAAGTTCTGCAGGAAACAAAAGGCACCAATAAATCTTTATGGATATAAATTCCATAGTGGTAGGAGTATATTACCATCCATCTGGCCAGAATGAACAGAAAGATGATGAAACATAGAAACATAGAAACATAGAAACATGATGACAGAAAAAGACCACAAGGCCCATCTAGTCTGTCCTTCCATAACAACAACTACAACAGTCTACCTTCTACCTGTAGAGATCCTCTGTGTTGGTCCCATGCTTTTTTGAATTCAGTTACTGTCCTCATCTCTACCACCTCCACTGGGAGACTATTCCACGGATCCACTACTCTTTCCGTAAAGAAATATTTCCGCATATCACTCCTGAATCTATCTCCCTTCACCCTCATCCCATGTCCCCTCGTAGCAGAACTTGCTTTCAATTGAAAGAGGCTCTCTCCCTGAACATTTATGCCACGGAGGTATTTAAACATCTCAATCATATCACCTCTATCCCGCCTTTCCTCTAAGGTGTACATATTAAGATCCTTAAGTCTGTCCTCATATGCTTTATAATGAAGCCCATTAATCATTTTAGTAGCAACCCTCTGCACCGACTCCATCCTGTTCACATCCTTTTGAAGGTGCGGTCTCCAGAATTGCACACCATACTCCAAATGAGGTCGCACCAAATATTTATACAGAGGTATTATCAGAAATTAGGTAACTTAACAAAATTGTAAATGCCACAGCTCCACTGCCACCATCAACTCAGTTGAACTACCTCCTTCCGGACGCCAATCACTCCTGGGAGTAACACTATGGTTGCCCAAGATCACCAGGTGGGACCGACCAGCAGACAGGATGGGAGGCAAGTGCAGCTGCGGCATAAGGTCACATCTGGCAGAGGACGCTGAGCTCTCCAGCCTCAAAGAAACACCAACTTGCACAAGTGGACCCTCCAAACGCTGAACAAAGGCATCCATCAGACCAGGAGTCGAGGTAACAAACACAGAGGAAGTCCTAGAAAATTGAGGAAGCTCCTTGCGAAGTTTCCCCTTCTGTTTCAGCATAGTGGAAACAACATCTGGGGACACAACTGCCTATGCGGCCATCTCTCCACATTCTATTTTACAGGGTTTTTTTATACTGCTTTATCATTTCAGTCAAAGTGTTTTACATTGTAACTTAAACTTACTAATGTATATTAAATAGGGACATTGATAAATTGGATTTTTCTGAGACAATGGATGGTTAAGTGATTTGCCCAAGGCCACAATGAATGCTAATGGGAACCAAACCCTGATATCTTGGTTCACAAGCCACTGCTCTAACCATTAGGGTACTCCTCCACATCCTATCCAAAATGTGTCTTTTTAAGTAGCATTTTACAAATGACATCTAGATGCAAACTTGGACATCCAAGCCAGAACATCTGAAAACAAGCAGGCACATCCATTTTCAGGCACGTTTTCACTAACATGAACATGCCCAATTTGGATGTCTGCAGAGGCATCTATATAGATGTTCCTGGAATAGTATTTTGGACCATGGACATCTAGGAATAGGCTAATGGTTAGAGTAGTGGGCTAGGACCAGGGAAGCCAGCATTCAAATCCCACTGCTGCTATCATTGTGATTGTGCAGAGTACTGGAGATGGTGGAGTGCCCTCTCTACACCTTCTGGATGTTTTACAGCCAAAATGAGCATGTTCCCTATGTCTATTCGTGTGTAGAGCAGGTATAACCTTAGATATGACTCCGGAAGTCCAGGATATTTCTGAGATCAAGTGGTGACCTCCAGGTCATTGGAAACGCCTCTACCATACTTCCGTTCGGATTAGTCATCCATAGAGCCAGCTTCTAAAATGCCTCTGGAGACCTCTCTGTACTTTGAGCATCTCCATGACCATTTTCAGATGTCCAAAGCATGAATAAGACTTCTAAAATAACCCCCTGTATGAGTAGTTTTAAAAAAGTTAAAAATGTGTGGCATTCGATATAAAAATACAAAAGATACAATTAGAAGGATCACAATTATATATATATATATATATATATGTATATATTGTCACCCGTGAAGGTCCCTGGAGGCTAAAAGCAGGGGTATTTCACGGGGCGTCTTCTTAAGTAGCAAGGGGAGTGGTATAAATGGTGTTGCAGTGCCCTCTGGGAGTTGTAGTCTCCCAAGCTAACGTAAGAATTAAGTTGTAGTCGAGCAGTAAGGTTTTAAGACAGGACTTTTTTATTCCCAATGTCAGATCTGTTTTGCTCAGCTTTTCCTATCTCCATAGGCTCTGACTGATCTACCCCATGACAGATCCCCCCCCCCCTTAAAATATTATGGGCTGCTGAACCTTTCAGACAGCACGTAATCTTATCATGTGTACTGTAGTGCTGCTCTACACTGACCAGACTGGCAGTGGCTGACCTATCCTTCCACGGCTTTAGGACATTCAAGTGATAAACCTGTTGGCGCCCGTTTTCGTTCTCTACCCGATATGAGACAAGCCCCACTTTCTTCACCACTGTGCAAGGCCCTTTCCAATGGGATTCAAACTTAGGTCCCAGGTCTGCTACTTGAATAAGTACCCTGTCCCCTACAGCCAATTGCCTCGGTCTTGTGCCCCTGTCGTAATAGCGCTTTTGCTCCTGTTGACTGGCCTGTAAATTCTCTATTGAGGCCTTTGACGTCCTCTCTAAACGTTCCCTCAAGTCTTTTAGAAACTGAGGTACACCAACATTTGTGTGTTTGGCTCAACCCACTGTTCATGTAAAATATCTAAAATTCCCCTAGGGGTTCGTCCAAACAGAAGTTCGTAGGGGGATGCCCCCATGGACGCTTGTATGCGTTCCCTACACACGTACAATACGAATGGGAGTAGAGTGTCCCATTCAGACATCTCTCCCTTTTTTAAACCCCCTTCTCAGCATTTGTTTTATGGACTGATTCATCCTTTCCATGAGTCCATTGGACTGCGGATGATACGCTGCAGTCCGTATATGCCTTATGCCAAACACCTCCCACACCATAGCCAAGTGCTTGGATAGAAAATTACTCCCTTGATCCGTAAGTACCTCTCTAGGGAAACCTACCTCGCAAAATAATTTCACAAGCTCCAGGGCTTTTATCCTCGTAGAGGTGTTCCTTAATGGGATAGCCCAAGGGAATCGTGTAGCATGATCTACTATTACAAGAATGTACTGAAAACCCCTCGGTGTTCTGATCAGAGGCCCTATGATGTCCATTCCTATACGGCTTATGGGCACTGCTATAGTGGGTGTGGGCACCATAGGTACTGCCTTAGGTTTTTGGGCTGTAACCCTCTGACAGGTGGGACAGGATTCACAATACTGTTTTGTCTCTTTGAAGACCCCTGGCCAATAAAACTGGGCCAATATTTGGTCCAGGGTGCCTTGGATTCCTTTGTGGCTACCCACCGGGTGGTCATGTGCCAAACGTAAAACTATGGCTTTAAAAGTCGTTGGCACTACCAACTGTTTTCGTACGGCATCGGTATGTGGGTCAATGCTCTCTCTATATAGGATTTATTTTTCTAAGAAAAACCTAGGAAGTGTAGGTCGGGCTTCCTGGGCCCATTCCAGTGCTCTCTTCAGAGCTGGGTCAGCCCGCTGTTCCGCCGGGAACGATGGGAACTTTTGAACCAGTTCTGCAGGCACCCAGGGTAATCCTGCTCCGGCCTCTAATTCGGCCCTCCCTCGGGTCCTGTAACGTTTCTCTTGACGTTTTTTAGCCTTCTCCTTTTTACCCTTCTTAGCTGGGGCGTGGATTAAATCTTCGTGTACAGGAAGAATGCCTACCTCTCCCTCGTCTAATTCTTCCCCTTGGGATTCTTCCTCCCCTTCAGGGTTCTCCGCCCTCTCAGATGACATCCTCCCCACCCCTGAGGTTCCGGCTTGCGACCGGGTGGAAACTAGGCCTGTTCTGGCGCTCAAATCTCTTACCAGCCCCTTACAAAAGGGAGGCCAGTCCCTACCTAGGATGATGTCTCTGGGCAATTTCGGGACTACGGCTACCTGTACTTCTTTTTCCGTGCCCAACCCGTGCACAGACAGTCTATGCAAGGGATAGTGTGAAAATGCGCCGTGCACGCACCTTATCCGCACCTGGCCCTCTGCTTGACTCGGGGTTGACTGATGGCGCTCCTCAATGGCTTCCCAGAGCTTGCGTGAAATCATGCTCTGGTCAGCCCCTGAGTCAAGTAGTGCCAGTGCTTCTACACCCTCTACCTGAACTTGTAGAAGGAATCCTTCTTGGACGGGCTTCTCAGCTCCAGACACGAGGACTGTCCGTTCTGTGCAGTTCCTCTGGAAATGTCCAGCTTTTCCACATGCATAACATTTCCCTTTACATGCAAACAAAACATTGTCATTAACACTCTTATCATCAGTATTATACATTTTACTCTTGGGATACTTTTCCCGTTTACTAAACTCTGCCATACCCACTGCCTTTAACACACCAACCCCTGAGGTGTCAGCCATTTCTGCTTCAAAATATCTTTCCGCCAGATTGGCTGCCTCTTCAGTGATTTGACAGTTTTGTAGGGTAAGGAAAGTTTTTACCTCTGTAGGCACAGCCTGCATAAACTGCTCCAATATAACTGTGTCTACCACTGACTCTAGGGTTCTCTTTTCAGGAGTCAGCCATTTCCAGGCTAGACTTTTCAGCCTTTGAGACAAAGCTTTGGGAGTCTCCCGAGGCTTTATTTTGGCTTCCCTGAACATTCTTCTGTAATGTAATGGGGTCAAACCTAGTCTGTCCTTGACCGCCCTCTTTATCTCACTGTAATCAGAGGCAAGGACGGCAGGCATAGCCTTTTAGGTGGATAGAGCTTCGCCCGTGAGCGACATCGCGAAGCGGGTTGCCCACTGCTCTATTGGCCATTTTAAAGCTTCGGCTATACTCTCGAAGGAATCTATGAAGTCGTCCAAATTGTCATAGGGATTCAATTGTCCCAAAGTAAATGCGTTACAAGTGTTCAGTCCTACCCCCGGAATCACAGAGGGGTTAGCAGCTCCGAGCTCCATCGGCTTCTTTAGGAGTGCTTCCATGGTCTCCAGGAGTGGCTTCTGCTGCTCCCTCATAGTGATGGCACTCTGCTCCTGGATGTGGCGGACCAGCTCGACCTGCTTGTCCCATTGGAGCTGCATCCAGTGCATCACATCTCTCGTGTCCATCCTTGGTGTCTGCGTCCCTGTGGAGAAAAAGAAAAAGAAAAGGCCCACAAAGTGCGGCACTTATGGTTCTTTTACACCGTCTATTTCTCTGCGTGCACAGTAGCGCCCCCTTTCTCACCCGTGTCCTTCTACACTTATGCCCTAGGTAAGCTTTACCTTAGCCTTCGTGTAGACTCAGGCATGTAAGAAAGGTCACTGTGCTCAGCTCCCCCTGGCCGATCTGCCAGCGAACTTGCTTCCGACGGTTCTCCCAGTACAGCAGCAGTTTCCTCCAGTAGAATTGTCCTTTAATTCTCAAGGCAAAAATTCTGCCAACTACGCCAGCCTGTCACCCGTGAAGGTCCCCGGAGGCTAAAAGCGGGGGTATTTCACGGGGCGTCTTCTTAAGTAGCAAGGGGAGTGGTATAAATGGTGTTGCAGTGCCCTCTGGGAGTTGTAGTCCCCCAAGCTAACGTAAGAATTAAGTTGTAGTTGAGAAGTAAGGATTTAAGACAGGACTTTTTATTCCCCTTCCCGGGCGGATTTTCAAAGCAATGGAAATAAGGACAAAAGGACGATACAGCTGGTACAAATAAAAGGAACAACCGGAACAAAAATACTGCTTATCTTCAGCTTATCAGTGGAACAGAAAAAGGTAATTTAAACAGCCCTTTTCACTCAAGGTAAGTTTCTTCACTTCCCTTCCTTATCAAAAACTTCCAGAAACCTCTTCAGCATAAAGAAGTGATTTCATCAGACAAAGTCAAGGTACAATCCATACAATTATCAGAAGCAGGTTCCTCATATAAATCACATTGCATTTCTTCACATTCTTCTTCTGTATAAAGTCCTTTTGGATTGCAACTCACATTATTCTTAAATAGTCTCTCTCTATGGCTAAGAGAGTTCCTCTCCTCCTCACAGCTAGAGTAGAATGGGAAATTACCACACTCTCTGGAGTTGCTATTTTGAGAGCCACATAATTCTTGGTAAGTACAGGGAAAGTCTTCACTTTCTATGTCTCTTCTATTAGAAGCAATACCCCTACCTTCACAGTCTCTCTGCTCAGAGTTTCCCGGTACAGCAGAGCCTGGCCAGGACGAAAGCATTTTTCTGCTTTTCTCTCTCTGTTTTCCCATGATCCTGAAACTCCCTTCAGGGTAGAAGCTCTCACCCTCCTTGTACCTGTTACTTGGTAGGTTGGCTTTCCTAAGCCTGGGTCCAGGAATGTCTCCTCTGCCCCTTTCTTGGTAAAGTTCACTGGGCTTCTGTTTAGCCGTGCACTGCTCTCTGAAGCAGTTCTTCTGAGTTCTTTCAGCTGCCCTGGTTCTACCGGGTTTCCAAGTTCCTCCTATCCTCCAGTTACCAGATGTTTTCTCCCAGCTACCAACGGCTCTTGAATTCCCTGGTGGTCTCTCCTCACTAACCTTTGGTAAGTGAATTTTATCTGCGTGTGTCTTGGTGTTTGCTTGAGCTCCGCCCCCTCCCAGCTGCCCCTCATTACCTAATGAGCTGTGAGCTAGCTTGCTGTTTGGGCGTGCTCTCACACCTTGTGACGTAGTCTGTGTATGTTGCCTATAGCAACTCTGGGCCATGTGCTGCATTGGGCTGTCAATGTCAGATCTGTTTTGCTCAGCTTTTCCTATCTCCATAGGCTCTGACTGATCTACCCCATGACAATATATATATATCTTTATTCCATATTTGTGGCATTTGGTAACATCTTTGTATCCTAAGTTGGATAACTTTACAATTACTTAGGTCATTAAAGGGCATGCTTAATAAAGGTTAATGCCTTTTAATTAAAGTTATTGTGCATTAAGGGCTGCCATGGCTCTTTTATTTCTATGGGCCATGACAGCACTTAATGCACTTTAACTTCTGCTAATATGCACTAAGCCTTAGTAAACATGTCCCAAGCCACATGCTTCTCCTTTATTATATTTTTCTTGATTACCAATTCCATCTTTACTTGTTTCACTTCCTCACTGTTTCCTTCTTCTGGGAAGAGAGCTGCGTTTTTCCTTCGACTAATGTACTTGTATTTTCAGGATTTTCATAATGTGTGATTTTAAACGGTATCAGCGATAAGATAATTTCTTTTTCAATATCATCATGTGCAGCAACAGTATTATGTAGATTGAAACAAATGGATTGATCAGTCCTGCAGAGCTCTATTCACACTGTAATAGTGTGAGAAAATGCTAGCTATTACAGTGTTCAATATCAAATCGTGAAAGAGTTTAGACAATGATCAGATCATCATTAACAAGCGCTGCAGAAATTCCAATCTAACCAGAATTTCAAGATGTGGCATGGGCAGGCTGTAGCTAAAAAAACAACAACCAATAATTAAAAAGGGGGTCTCCTGGGGAAGTGTAAAGAGGGATGAGGAATCTCTCTTTCTTTTCCAACTCTAGCATTTCCTCCTTATTCCTACTGGCATCATGTTATACTCCCCAACTTCGCTCATGGGTATATGTTTTGGTGTAAGGTATATTTGAATGATACCATAAAAACAGGAAAGTCAGGGCATCCTGATAGACAGATTGCAGTAAAGGTTAAAATAGCCCAGGTGCCTTTAAATGAAGAGCAGAAAGAGTTGAAAGATTGCAAATTATCCCTGTCAACTGCTATGAACATTGTAAATTCAAACAAACATACCTTGAAATGTCTCTGTACAAATACCAGAAGCCTAAAAAATAAGATGGGAGAGTTAGAATATATAGCAGTAAATGAAGAGATATATATAATAGGCAATACTAGGGTACAAATTATATCAAAATGATAGGATGGATCAAATTGGTGTGGGGGGGGGGGGGGTTGGTACTATATGTTAAAGAGGGCATTGAATCAAATAGAATAAAGTTCTACAGGAAACAAAAGACACCAATAAAACTTTATGGATATAAATTCCATAGAAGTAGGAGTATATTACCATCCATCTGGCCAGAATGAACAAACAGATGATGAAATATTATCAGAAATTGGGTATCTTAACAAAATTGGCAGCATAATAATGGGTGATTTCAATACTATCTTGGAAGCCCAGACCAGCTGTGTTCCACACTTTAAGAAAAGTGGAAGGAAGTCAAAAAACTGTCAGCATGGTTTAAAGGTGAGGTCAGAGAGGTTGTTGTTGCCAAAAAAGCATCTTTAAGGAAATGGAAAAAAGAGCCAAATGATAAAAACTGGAAACAGTAAAAGCACTGGCAAGTTATATGCAAGGCACTGATAAGGCAGGCAAAGAGAGAATTTGAGAAGAAGCTTGCTGTGGAAGCAAAACTGCAGAATAAGATTTTTTCAAGTACATTCCCAGCAAAAAAACTGTGAGAGTCAGTTGGACCATTAGAAGATAGATGGGTAAAAAGGGCACTAAGAGGGGACAAGACCATAGCAGAGAGACTGAATGAATTCTTTGCTTCGGTCTTTACCGAGGAAGATGTAGGAATGCGGAAGAATTGAAAGAAATATTGATACACCGGAAAGATATGTTACAACTATTTGAGTAGCAAATCACCTGAACCGGATAGTATACATCCAGAGTGTTGAAGGAACTGAAATATGAAATTTCAGACCTGCTATTAGTAATCTATGCACTATCATTAAAATCATCTGTAATACCTGAAGATTGGAGGATGACCAGTGTAACGCCAATTTTTAAAAAGGGTTCCAGGGGTGATCAGGGAAACTACAGACCTGTAACCCTGATGTCAGTAGGAGGAAAAATGGTAGAAACCATCATAAAGAACAAAATTACTGAACATGTAGATAGTCATGGCTTAATGGGAGACAGTCAACATGGCTTTAGACAAGGAACATAAGAACATAAGAACATAAGAAATGCCATACTGGGTCAGACCGAGGTCCATCAAGCCCAGTATCCTGTTTCCAACAGTGGCCAATCTAGGTCATACGTACCTAGCAGTTTCCCCAAAAGACACAGGTTCTGCAGTGCTTGTACTAGGTCAAGCATTGATATTCTGGGTCCCTTTTTAATAGTGGTTTATGGACCTTTCCTCCAGGAACTTGTCCAAACCTTTTTTAAACCCAGCTATACTAACAGCCCTTACTACATCCTCCGGTAACAGATTCCAGAGTTTGATTACACGTTGAGTGAAGAAATATTTTCTCTTATTTGTCTTAAATAGTTTACCCTGTAGCTTCATTACATGTCCCCTAGTCCTTCTATATTCTGATAGCGTAAACAATTGATCCACGTTTATCCGTTCCACTCCATTCATTAATTTATAGACCTCTATCATATCTCCCCTCAGCCGTCTCTTTTCCAGGTTAAAGAGCCCTAACCTTTTTAGCCTCTCTTCATAGGAGTAGCCTTCCATCCCCTTCACCAATTTTGTGGCTCTTCTCTGTACTTTTTCTAATAACTCTATGTCCTTTTTAAGATACGGTGACCAGAATTGCACACAATATTCAAGGTGCGGTCGTACCATGGAGCGATACAGAGGCATTATAATATCCTTTGTTTTATTCTCCATCCCTTTCCTTATGATACCTAGCATTCTATTTGCTTTCTTGGCCGCCGCTGCACACTGGGCGGAGGGTTTTAACATGTTATCCACGATGACTCCTAAATCTTTTTCCTGGGTGGTGGTTTCTAATGTGGAGCCTTGCATCGTGTAACTATAGTGTGGGTTGTTCTTTCCTAGGTGCATAACTTTGCACTTGTCCACATTAAATTTCATCTGCCATTTGGATGCCCAGTCTTCCAATTTATCCAGATCCTCCTGCAGTTTTCCACAATCCTCTTGGGTTTTAACAACTTTAAACAGTTTTGTGTCATCTGCAAATTTGATAACCTCACTAGTTATTCCTTTTTCCAGGTCATTTATGAATATGTCAAAAAGTAGGGGACCCAGTACAGATCCCTGGGGTACTCCACTATTCACCTTTTTCCATTGGGAATATTGGCCATTTAGCCCTACCCTCTGCTTTCTATCTTTTAACCAGTTCCCGATCCACAATAGTGCACTGCCTCCTATCCCATGACTTTTTAGCTTTGCCAAAAGTCTCTGATGGGGGACCTTGTCAAAAGCTTTCTGAAAGTCCAGATACACTATATCAACCGACTCACCTTTGTCTACCTGTTTATGCACACCTTCAAAAAAACAGATCAGATTAGTAAGACAAGATCTTCCTTGTCTAAAGCCATGTTGGCTGTCTCCCATTAGGCCATGGCTATCTACATGCTGTGTAATTTTGTTCTTTATGATGGTTTCTACCATTTTCCCTGGTACTGACGTCAGGCTCACCGGTCTGTAATTTCCCGGGTCACCCCTGGAACCCTTTTTAAAAATTGGTGTTACGTTGGCGACCCTCCAATCTTCAGGTATTACAGATGATTTTAATGAAAGTTCACAGATTACCAATAGCAGGTCTGCAATCTCATATTTCAGTTCTTTCAACACTCTGGGATGTATACCATCCGGTCCAGGTGATTTGTTACTATTCAGTTTATCAAATAGTTGTAATATATCTTCCCGGTGTAGCGATATTTCTCTCAATTCCTCTGCAGTATCACCTTTAAATACCACTTCAGTCTTGGGTAACATCCCTACATCTTCCTCAGTAAAGACCGAAGCAAAGAATTCATTCAGTCTCTCTGCTATAGCCTTGTCCCCTCTTACTGCCCCTTTTACCCCTCTATCATCTAATGGTCCAATTGACTCTCTCACAGGCCTTTTGCTACGAATGTACTTGAAAAAGTCCTTATTTTGTGTTTTTGCTTCCGTAGCAAGTTTCTTCTCAAATTCCCGCTTTGCCTGCCTTATCAATGCTTTGCATTTAACTTGCCAGTGCTTGTGTTGTTTCCAGTTTTCATCATTTGGCTCTTTTTTCCATGTCCTGAAGGTTGCTCTTTTGGCAGCAACAGCCTCTCTGACCTCACCTTTAAACCATGCTGGCAGTTTTTTGGACTTTCTTCCACTTTTCTTAATGCGTGGAATACAGCTGGTCTGGGCTTCGAGGATAGTATTTTTAAATAACACCCAAGCTTGCTGTAAGTCTTTAACCTTTGGAACCGCTCCTTTTAGTTTTTTCCGAACTATATTCCTCATTCTATCATAGTCTCCCTTTTGAAAGTTAAAAGGTAGTACTGTGGATTCCTTTACTATCTGTCCTCCACTGATTAAATCAAACATGATCATACTATGATCACTATTGCCAAGTGGTCCCAACACCCTTATTTCTTGCACCAGATCTGGCGTTCCACTAAGGACTAGGTCCAGTATGGCTTCCCCTCTGGTCGGTTCATGAATCAGCTGCTCCAAGAAGCAGTCATTTATTTCATCTAGAAACGTTATCTCTTTAGCTTGTCCTGCTGTGAGACTGTCCCAGTTGATACCGGGGTAATTGAAATCACCCATTATTACTACTCTGTTGTGGCTTTTGTTAGCTTCCTTGATTTCTTTGAGCATTTCATCATCCATTTGTTCATTCTGGCCAGGCGGTCGATAGTATACTCCCACTGCCATCACCTTCCCTTTCATAAATGGAATTTCAATCCATAGAGATTCTACAGCAAATTGTGTTCCCTGCAAAACTTTAATCCTTTCTGACTCAATGCCCTCTTTAACATAGAGCGCAACCCCTCTACCAATTTGTTCAGCTCTATCATTACGATATAATTTGTATCCAGGTATCACAGTGTCCCACTGGTTATCCTCCTTCCACCATGTCTCTGAGAGTGCAATCATATCTAACCTCTCATTTAGTGCTATATATTCTAATTCTCCCATCTTATTGTTTAGACTTCTAGCATTGGCATACAAGCATTTTAGTGACTGTATTTTATTAATTTTATTATTAATCTGGCTATTGGTAGGCATGGGTAATTGGGAATCTTTATGCTCTGTCTGCTCCTTACTCAAGGGCATTTGGGCTACTATACTCCCTTTTGGAACCTCACTGTTTTTGGTAGTATCCTTCAAGGATACCTTTGTCCGAACCATGCGCTCCTGGGTGACTGTCGGCTTTCCCCTATTTTCTAGTTTAAAAGCTTCTCTATCTCTTTTTTAAAGGTTAATGCCAGCAGTCTGGTCCCATCCTGATTAAGGTGAAGCCCATCCCTTCGGAAGAGCCCCCCCTTTCCCCAGAATGTTCCCCAGTTCCTAACAAATCCAAAACCCTCATCCTTGCACCATTGTCTCATCCACGCATTGAGACTCCGGAGCTCTGCCTGTCTTTTGGGTCCTGCACGTGGAACAGGAAGCATTTCGGAGAACGCTATCCTGGAAGTTCTGGATTTCAACTTCCTACCTAAAAGCTTAAATTTAGCCTCCAGAACTTCCCTACCACATTTTCCTATGTCATTGGTACCAACATGTACCAAGACAGCAGACTCCCCCCCAGCACTATCTATGATCCTATCTAGGCGGTGTGTGAGATCTGCTACCTTCGCACCAGGCAGGCATGTTACCAGGCGATCCTCACGTCCACCAGCCACCCAGCTATCTACATTCCTAATGATTGAATCACCAACTATAACAGCTGTCCTGACCCTCCCCTCATGGGGACATGGCCCTGGAGAAACGTCCTCGGTGCGAGAGGGTTTTACATCACCTGGAGGACAGGTCCTAGTTACAGGATCACTTCCTGCCACACCAGGGTGATGCTCTCCTGTCACGCGACCTCTCTCCTCCATGGCAACAGGGATGCTGCCAGACTGGAGGTGGGACTTCAGGACTATATCCCTGTAGGTCTCGTCCATGTACTTCTCTGTCTTTCTTATGTCTTCCAGGTCTGCTACTCTAGCCTCTAGAGAACGGACTCGTTCCCTGAGAGCAAAGAGCTCCCTGCACTTAGTGCATATGTAGGACCTCTCACCAACTGGGAGAAAATCATACATGTGACACTCAATGCAAAAGACTGGAGAACCCCCATCTCGTTGCTGGACCTCTGTCTGCATCTTAGTTTAAAGCTTGTGTTTAGGTCTTTTAAATTCGGTATATAATAAGGATTGGTGTAGATGCTTATACTAATAAAAGTGTATCTAATACCCCTAATACACCCTGTGTACCTGAAGCTTAATTAATCTCAGGTCCTCTGTGTATGACTGATTTGGATTAAGAGCTGCACCTGAGAGCAGCCCCTTTCCTCTAAGATGTGCAAGTACCTATAAAACTACAATTACCCCAGGGGTGGGTGGGTGCTGGGGAGGGAGGGAGGGAGATAAGTCCTATTAAAGAGGGCAGTTACAAGGTACCCTGTCAACCCTCAGCAGGGGGATGGGGGTACCACACAAAGCCCAGTTAGTTGAGAGAGGCAAGGTAAGTACAGCTGAAAGGGCTGAACTAGCACACCACTAAAACAAACAATAAATAATTAAACAAACAGACAAACAGTAAATAATTAAATAAACAGCTAGAACTCACAGTAAGATGTCCCAGGAGGCAAATATCCCCTCACTAGCAGAGCTCTGTAAAAGTACAGCCCTTCTCTGGTCAGAGAAAAGCAAACTTAAACAGACTATGCACACGTGGAGAAAACAGGAAGAAGGCTACACAATACCTCAGGGGGAGGGGGAGGAGTCACTCAGGCAGGCAAGGACAGGAAAAAAGTTTAACAAACAGCAGATTCTGGGGAGAGAGATTTAATTCAAAATGGCTACCACACAAAGCCCAGTTAGTTGAGAGAGGCAAGGTAAGTACAGCTGAGAGGGCTGAACTAGCACACCACTAAAACAAACAATAAATAATTAAACAAACAGTTAGACAAACAGTAAATAATTAAATAAACAGCTAGAACTCACAGTAAGATGTCCCAGGAGGCAAATATCCCCTCACTAGCAGAGCTCTGTAAAAGTACAGCCCTTCTCTGGTCAGAGAAAAGCAAACTAAAACAGACTATGCACACGTGGAGAAAACAGGAAGAAGGCTACACAATACCTCAGGGGGAGGGGAGGAGTCACTCAGGCAGGCAAGGACAGGAAAAAAGTTTAACAAACAGCAGATTCTGGGGAGAGAGATTTAATTCAAAATGGCTACCACACAAAGCCCAGTTAGTTGAGAGAGGCAAGGTAAGTACAGCTGAGAGGGCTGAACTAGCACACCACTAAAACAAACAATAAATAATTAAACAACAGTTAGACAAACAGTAAATAATTAAATTAACAGCTAGAACTCACAGTAAGATGTCCCAGGAGGCAAATATCCCCTCACTAGCAGAGCTCTGTAAAAGTACAGCCCTTCTCTGGTCAGAGAAAAGCAAACTAAAACAGACTATGCACACGTGGAGAAAACAGGAAGAAGGCTACACAATACCTCAGGGGGAGGGGGAGGAGTCACTCAGGCAGGCAAGGACAGGAAAAAAGTTTAACAAACAGCAGATTCTGGGGAGAGAGATTTAATTCAAAATGGCTACCACACAAAGCCCAGTTAGATCTTGTCTTACTAATCTGTTATGTTTTTTTTAAGGTGTGAATAAACAAGTCGACAAAGCTGAATCAGTTGATATAGTGTATCTGGACTTTCAGAAAGCCTTTGACAAGGTCCCTCATCAGAGACTTTTGCAAAACTAAAAATTCATGGGATAGCGGCAGTGTACTATTGTGGTTCAGGAACTGGTTAAAAGATAGAAAGCAGAGGGTAGGACTAAATGTCCAATTTTCCCAAAGGAGAAATGTGAATAGTGGAGTACCCTAGGGATCTGTGCTGGGTCCGCTGCTTTTTAACATATTCATAAATTACCTGGAAATGGGAATAACGAATGAAGTTATCAAATTTGCAGATGGCACAAAACTATTTAAAGTTGTTAAACCCATGAGGATTGTGGAAAATTGCAAGAGGATCTTGATAAATTAGAAGACTGGGCATCCAAATGGCAGATGAAATTTAATGTGGAGAAGTGCAAAGTTATGCACCTAGGAAAGATCAACCCAAGCTATGGTTACACGATGCAAGGTTCTACATTAGGAACCACCACCCAGGAAAAAGATTTAGGTGTCATCGTGGATAACATGTTAAAACCCTCCATCCAGTATGCAGCGGCATTCAAGAGAGCAAATAAAATTCTAGGTATCATAAGGAAAGGAATGGAAAATAAAACAAAGGATATTATAATGCATCTGCATCGTTCCATGGTGCGACCGCACCTTGAATATTGTGTGCAATTCTGGTCGCCGTATCTTAAAAAGGATATAGCGTTATTAGAAAAGGTCCAGAGAAGAGCCAACAAAATGGTAAAGGGGATAGAAGGATACCCCTATGAAGAAAGGCTAAAAAGGTTAGGGCTCTTTAACCATCATTTGTTCTGCTCTGCATTTGAAATGACAGGAAACCGTTGCAGAGCCTCCCAGCGGTAAGGAACCTCTGCTGATGCTGCATCATGCTCTAGCGTCACTTCCTTTTGGGGGCAGGATGCAGCAGCAGCAGAGGTTCCTTACCGCCAGGAAGCTCCGCACCAGTTTCCTGTCATTTCAAACGCAGAGCAGAACGAACGATGGGGGACAGGCAGCAGTTTGTATCCGTTTTTTTTTTTAACTGAAGGCGGAGTGAGGGGCTCTTTTGGGGGCATTTCTGCCGCCCCCCAAAAGTTTGCTGCCTGAGGCCACCACCTCACTCCGCCTAATGATAGAGCTGCCTATGGTCAGGGTTGTGTGACATTGCAGGGCTGGATGCAGTCTCCTTCCAGTGACTGCTCCCTGTTGACTGATAACTTGCTTTTGAGGGCCAGGCCTGTGTTGTAGGTTTGAGGCCTTTCACCTCTTGGCCTGCCTATTTTCATGGCTTACTCACCCATGCAGCTGCAACTGGATGACCCTTCAGATTCATGTGCCCAGCTATAGCTTCGCCCTGTGGTGGCCCCTGGAGTACAGCACCCCTCTCATCTCAGCACTATGCATGCTAGGGCCTCTGCCTCCACCATGCTGAAATTCTCCTGACATTTCCGGCTGTCCATTTCGTCAGTGAACCCTCGTCAGGGAGGGAGAGGATTACTCCTTGAGTGTGCTGATGAGGAACCAAGCAGTGCTCAACCGGGCATTGCAATGCGGGACTCTTGCTACCTGTGTTTTGTGGGGGAGATTGTGATATTACACAGGTAAAGCTAGCCATATCCAATGCTACACTGATTTTCCATCTTATATTTACGTATGTGTCAAAGGCCCAGCGGGGCCCGGCATAGTTTGGCACACAGGCGGCCATTTGCACAATACACTGTCGGTCAGAGGTTCCAATAAGGGCATTTTTGGCCCCAATGCACATTGCCTGGGTTCCTGCAATATGGGCTCAGGCTTCAGGCTACATACACGGGGTGTATGCATCACCTGGCGCACATTCGTTAAACCTTACATTTGCTGTTTGCCCATGTTTAATCCACCTTACTGACTATTCGTGCCTTTCTTTGAGCATGTGTTTTCCAGTGCATTCAGATGCTTTCACTGCCTTTCTCAATATCAGGCCCTAAGTGCATAAATTTGCACTTGTCCACATTAAATTTCATCTGTCATTTGGATGCCAGTCTTCCAATTTATCAAAGTCCTCTTGAAATTTTTCACAATCCACTTGTGTTTTACCACTTTTGAATAAGTTTGTGTCATCTGCAAACCTGATCACCTCACTCACTATTACCATTTCCAGGTCATTTATGAATATGTTATAAAGCAGTAGGCCCATCACAGATCCCTGGGTACACCACTATTCACCTTTTTTCCATTGAGAAAATTGGCCATTTAGCCCTACTCTCTGGGGAAGTTTTAGCCACTTCCTAATCCGCAATAGAACACTGCCTCCTCTCCCATAACTTTTTAATTTCCCCAAAAGCCTCTCATGAGGGATTTTGTCAAAGGTTTTCTGAAAGTCTGAAAATCAACCAGCTCACCTTTATCTACCTGTTTGTTCACACTTTCAAAAAAAATGTAGATTGGTGAGACAAGATTTTCATTTACTAAATCCATGCTGGCTTTCTGCTATTAAGCCATGACTGTCCATATGCTCAGTAATTTTGTTCTTTATAATGGTTTCTACCATTTTGCCTAGTACAGACATCAAGCTCACCAGTCTGTAGTTTCTCAGATCACCCCTGAAGCTCTTTTTAAAAACTGGTGTTACATTGTCCGCTCTCCAATCCTGAGGTACTACAGATGATTTTAATAATAGCGCACGGATTACTAAAAGTAGGTCTGAAATCGCATAGTTCAGTTCTTTCAGCACCATGGGATATATGTCATCCAGTCCAAGTGCCAAGATGGGCCAATATCTCAGGGAGTTGTTAGTGGGATGGGAACAGCTGGAGGATGTAGGATGTAGAAAAACAGTGGGCAAAACTGAAAGGGGATATTTTAAGGGCAACCAACCTTTTTGTTAAAATGGTAAATAAAGGTAAAAGGAAAAGGAGACCACTATGGTTTTCGAAAGAAGTAGCTGAAAAGGTAAATTTATTTATTTATTTATTTATTTTTATTTATTTATTTATTTAACTGCATTTATATCCCGCTTTTCACCGGAAAAAAAGGGAGGCCTTCATGAAATACAAGAGATCACAGAGAGAGGAAAACAGGCATCTATATTTGGAAAAAGCTAGAGAAGCTAGCAAAGTAGTCAGGAAAGCAAAGATTCAAAAAGAGGAGGAAATAGCCAATGCAATAAAATAGGGGGATAAGACATTTTTCAGATATGTTAGTGAGAAGAGGAAGGGCAAAAGTGGCATTGTCAGACTGAAGGGTGAGGGGGAGGAATATGTAGAAGCAGATGAGGGTGAAGCGGAATTGCTTAACAAATATTTCTGTTCTGTGTTTACAGATGAAGAACCAGGAACAGGACCTCAGAAAACACCCACAAACAGGAACAGAAGTGAGGGGCATCTTGAACAATTTTCAGAAAACTATGTTCATGAGAAACTAGCTAAATTTAAAGTAGACAAAGCGATGGAACCGGATGTGATACACCATAGAATACAGAGGGAACTTGGAGACGTTCTAGCAGCTCCACTGACTGACCTTTTCAATGCCTCGTTGGAGTCGGGAATGGTGCCAAAGGACTGGAGAGAGGCTCATGTGGTCCCTTTACATAAAAGGGAAATAAGGATGTGGTTGAAAACTACATACCAGTTAGTTTAACTTCAGTGGTGAGTAAATTATTGGAAATGCTGCTGAAAGCTAAAATAGTGAGGTTTCTGGAGTCCAGCAGATTACAGAATCTGAGGCAGCATGGATTCACCAGAGGCAGGTCTTGTCAGACAAATCTGATTGAGTTGTTTGACTGAGTGACCAGGGAGTTGGACCGAGGGAGAGCTGTAGATGTGGTGTATTTAGATTTCAGTAAAGCCTTTGACATTGTTCTCCCAGGTGACTTATAAACAAATTGAGCACCCTAGGGGTGGACCCTAAAGTTATTGCTTGGGTTAGAAATTGGTTGAGTGGGAGGCGACAAAGGGTACAGGTAAAATGGAGCTCACTCTGAGGAGAAGGAAGTTACCAGTGGTGTACCCCAGGGATCTGTCTTTGGTCCGATTCTTTTTAACATCTTTGTTAGTGATGTAGCGGAAGGGCTGTCGGGTGCGGTTTGCCTCTTTGCAAATGATACCAAAATCTGTAATAGAGTAGACACCCAGGAAGGTGTAGATAACATGAGGAGGGATCTAGCTAAGCTTGAAGAATGGTCTAGAATTTGGCAGCTGGGATTTAATGTTAAAAAATGCAAGGTCGTGCATTTGGGCTGCAGCAATCCAAAGGAGCAAGATAGTATAGGGGGTGAAGTACTTTTGTTCACTAAATAAGAGTGGGACCTAGGTGTGGTTGTGTCTGATGGGTTCCAGGGGTGATCCGGGCAACTACAGACCGGTGAGCCTGACGTCAGTACTGGGAAAAATGGTAGAAACCATCATAAAGAACAAAATTGCTGAACATGTAGATAGTCATGTCTTAATGGAAGACAGCCAACATGGCTTTAGATCTTGTCTTACTAATCTGTTATGTGTTTTTGAAGGTGTGAATAAACAGGTAGACAATGGTGAGTCAATTGATATAGGGGGATGTTTACTAAAAACCGGAAATGTGCGTGCCGCAAAAGAGCGCACGGAAACGCGGCACTGAAACGCTAATAAATGCGTTTAAATGCCCCGCACACGTGCGTGTCACCCCCGCAAAGGTGCGCAACACACTAACGGGCCCCGTACAAGTGCGGGCCCGCAAATGTCCGATAGAGGCGTGGAACGGCTAAAGGAGGGTGGAGGAAGGCTCCGGAGGGGCGGAGGGACGGGGTCAATGGGTGGAGAGTGGGAGGGGAGAGGCTCCCCGCACAGTATCGGGCCCGAATTTGCATGTAAAGGTATTTGCATGTAAAGGTATTTGCATTTAAAGGTAAGAGAAACCATTTCCGTCAGCAATGTACAGGAAAACCGGGGAAACCAGCAAAACGTGAGCAGTGTGATACATGTGCACAGCACAAAAGTGCAAATAAAAATAGAAAATGACCACAACAGAACTATTAAAAATAGTAATTCAGCTGGGGAACAGTTATAGTGATGGGAAAATACAGAAAACACACCCAGCAAAGCTCCAGAAAAAAGAAATGAATTTTGGAAGGGTTTACGGAGCGGAGACTCTTCCAAAAAACATTTCCTTTTGTGGAGCTTTCCTGGGAGTGTTTGCTATGGTTGCCCATTAATATCACTGTTGCCCAGCGTGGTGATATTTTGTCCCCCATTTCCCGTGGTCATTTCCGGGGTTTATGTGCACGTTTGTCACCAGACAGGGTGCATATGCCCACAGTAAATTTGCGTAGAGCAGGGTTTGTGACTCCATCCTGCCAGGCTTACTACCTCCAGGGGCTGCCCTGTCTATGTGGCCATAGTGTGGTGCAGCAGACAGAGTCAGTACCTCTAGGACCAGAGGGTCAGAGGCTCAAAGCCCAGCTGGGGCACTTGCCAGCCCAGTTCCTATATTTTACCCACCACTAAACACAGATAGCGCAGACACCCTTGTATTGCAGGGGACATAAGCATGGGGAAAACACCCATATTTTACCCAACAACGCACACATACCACAACAATGGGCATTACCCACAGCCAAGTACCCCAAATGCAGTCCCGTACTGCCACATTCCAATCAGGTCACCTGCTTTTCATGGGAGAAGCACATGCCAGCATGTTGGCGGATGAGTACATGTGGTGTAGGGGGCAGTGGCTGCTAGCGACAGAAGACAGAGGCCTAGCCATGTGCAGGCTGGCACAGTCCACAGCAACAGACAGGCCCTGCCGGATCCACAGTCATGGACTATCCAGGGAATTCAGCCAAGCTGTGGCTACACGGTGGTGCAGTGCACACAGACAATGCATGCAAGAACAGAAGGTCACAGGGTCAAAGACCAGCTGGGGCTACCAGCAATCCTGCCCACATATTTTCCCCACAAATAAACAGTGACAGTAAGGACACACCTTTTGTGACGTGGACATATGCAATGGTAATACGTCTATCTTTTACCCCACTGAGCACAGACACCATGAACAGGGGCAGAACCTACAGCAGAATCCCCCAAATGCAGTCCTGGTGGGCCACACACCAGTCAGGTTCCATGCTGCCACTCATACAAATGCCTGTGCTGTATATCTATGCACCACCCCCACGGCATGTATTCATGAGGGACAGCAGGAAGACCCGAACAGTGTGATGCAAAACTGGGCTGGAGTGGGGAAGCTCTGCCGTAAAGCAGCAGCCAACAGGGGCAGACACACCCACACCCACACCCACAGGCCCCATTGGCCAATGTCTCCTGTAGAGGCAGAACATTGGACCCTGCGTGCATCTCCCAATACCAGCACCTGCATACCTTAGCAATGTCACCCTACACCTGAGGTACACAGCTCTGAAACGTTTGCTAAGAGTACAGGCTGATAGATATCCCTACGTTACGCACATACTGCTAGTTGACCCCATCCGAACAATCTGTTTGGTGTCTGCGGTGCGTGCTCCAGGCCTGGCCTCTGACGGTGTTCACCACTCTGGGGAGTGACCCCCAGCAGTACTGCGTACCATATCCATGCCTGTGCCGTGCCCAGGACCGGTGTGGTGGCCAAGGCTAATCACCCCCTCAATAGTAGCACAATGCTGGCATAGGTGTGGGAGTGTGTGTCTGTCTATACAGTCTGTGTTGGCTGCAAACACCTTCCCCAACCCACACTGCCAGCACTACTGCCAGTATTGGCCTGCCAATGTGCATAATGAGCAGCAAGGTACCATGGGTATAGGTCAGACATGGTGGGCTGGCCAGGATGCATCTGCACAGGGCATAGGGCACTGGCTGTGACATTGTAGTGCCAGGCCACCACCTACACAGACAGGGTGACCTCTGTATGTGCTGCTGGGGGAGCACTCTCACCCTGAGTGTGCAGTGATGACAGCATGGCTAGGCACCCCCATAGTGCTGTATTGTGTTTCTCTCTTGTGATATATATGGGTTTCTTGTTGGGGTCTCCTCACAGAACTCTCTGCTTGTGTGTGCTGCCACCTAAGTTTTGGGTACATGCATTTCCATCAGGGCTAACCAGCAGACTGTTCACAGCTGGTATGTGTCTTGATGGAGTGCCTTGCAGTGGCTGATGGCTTGCTGCAGGTGAATATCAGATAGTGCTGGGGTGCATCTTTGGATATCCAGGCCTAATGTCTGCCTGATATTGTGTTATGGATGTGTGTGGAGCTGCTTGGACTGCCCTGTAGGGTGTCTGTTCCCCAGCAGGACTGGGGTTTGATGGTCCACTTTGCTGCCATTGGTGCAGGGGGGGGGAAAAGAAGGGTACTTTGATCATCTAGGGGTCCATGGGGGTTTCCACTAACTGAGACAGAGAGAGATATCCAACATGTTTCTGCAGCACCATCCTATCTCACAGGTTAGTACTGTTTTGGAGCTCTGTCATGGCCTCATCCAGCCATGGCTGGTGTTGTGGACCTGGCCCTGGCCGCCACATCACACCCTCAGGGTGAGCACAGTACCCGCACAATGTGACGTGTGTAGCTACTCTTTGCTGGTAGTCCACCCGCTCAGGACCCCTTACCAGGCCGAGGTGCTGTGTGGGTGCACATGGACAATTCCCCCTACCAGGCCGGGTAGCTCTTGGGGTGCATTCCCCATCTTGTGTGCATCTGTGGACAGCTGATTTGCATTTGCAGTGCATCATGGGTACGGGTGGCCTAACCCTATCCTGTCTACAACAGCAGACTGTCTGTGGGGTGATGTGCAGGCTCTCTGCAGCCAGCCAGGGGCTTGCTGTCAGCTATAGAGCTGTAGCCCAATGGTTATGTCACTCTCTGTACAGCCAGAGGTCATGTGTTCAAACCCACAGTGGGGCCCTTTGATAGGGCTGTCCACAGCTTTATTTTAATTTACTATACATATGTCTATGCCGGCAAAACCACACACAGCTTACTATACCCATTAGGTGCCTCTGAGGGTGATTTATAGGGTACCCTATAGGCCACCTTATGGTTGCCATCTATATAGGGTGCACTATACATTATCCTGTGTCGCAACATACATGGTGCCCTATAGGGGACTTTCTAGGGTGCCTTGGCGGACAGTGCACTGTAACATGTGCCTTACGGGCATCCGTATGTTAACACACTGTGAGAGCAGTTTTACTAGTGGTGGGAAATAAAATATATATGGAAGGCCTCCTACAGCACTCCTCACCATGATACATACTGCCCCAGCCAGCCTTGTTCACTGGGCACTGTGAGGGGTTGAACCCCCTGGCCCCTGCACCATTGGTCCCTCCTCAGAGAATTTTGGCAAAACTAAAAAGTCATGGGATAGGAGGCAGTGTACTATTGTGAATCAGGAACTGGTTAAAAGATAGAAAGCAGAGGGCAGGGCTAAATGGGCACTAAACAGTGCGCCGCCTCATGCCGTAATAAAAATAACAGTGCGCCGCCTTCTGCCGCCCAAAATTAATATGCCTCCTAACCACTTTTGCCCATAAATGTTGGTGCCTCAGCTGGTCTTTTTTGTTGAGCGCAATGGGGGTTTGAACCCCTGGCCCCTGCACCATTGGTCGGTGTCTTCACCATTGTACTATGGCTCTGTTGTTTGGTTTTGCAGCAGCGCCCCACTTAGCCTTCCCACGCGCTAATGTGGGCCCCGCACATTAGCGCGACGCACACACGTACGGTCCGGTTTTTTGCTTTTTTCTGCCTGGCCCGCCCACTCCTTATATGGCACCAGCACACTAACGGGGACCCGCACAGCAACGGAGTTTAGTAAACATACCCCATAGTGTATTTGGACTTTCAGAAAGCCTTTGACAAGGTCCCTCCTCAGAGAATTTTGGCAAAACTAAAAAGTCATGGGATAGGAGGCAGTGTACTATTGTGAATCAGGAACTGGTTAAAAGATAGAAAGCAGAGGGCAGGGCTAAATGGGCAATTTTCCCAATGGAGAAAGGTGAATAGGGGTGTACCCCAGGGATCTGTGCTGGGTCCACTGCTCTTTGACATATTCATTAATGACCTGGCAATGGGAATAACGAGTGAGGTTATCAAATTTGCAGATGACACAAAACTATTTAAAGTTGTTAAAACCCATGAGGATTGTGGAAAATTGAAAGAGGATCTTGATAAATTGGAAGACTGGGCATCAAAATGGCAGATGAAATTTAATGTGAACAAGTGCAAAGTTATGCACCTAGGGAAGAACAACCCAAACTATGGTTACACGATGCAAGGTTCTACATTAGGAACCACCACCCAGGAAAAAGATTTAGGTATCATTGTGGATAACATGTTAAAACCCTCCGCCCAGTGTGTAGCTGCAGCCAAGAGAGCAAATAGAATGCTAGGCATCATAAGGAAAGGAATGGAAAATAAAACAAAGGATATTATAATGCCTCTGTATCGTTCCATGGTGCAAACGCGCCTTGAATATTGTGTGCAATTCTGGTCACTGTATCTTAAAAAGGATAAACCAAAAAGGGGCCCAAAATATCAATGCTTGACCCAATACAAGCATTGTGGAACCTGTGTCTTTTGGGGAAACTGTTAGGTACGTATGACCTTGATTGGCCGCTGTTGGAAACAGGATACTGGGCTTGATGGACCTTGGTCTGACTCAGTATGGCATATGTTATGTTCTTATTTTCTTATCTTAAAGTAGAAACTGGTAGAAAAGGAGCCAGTCAAAGATAGAAGGATGCTTGGATGCATAGAGAGAGGAATGGCTAGCAGAAAAAAGGAGGTGATAGTGCCTCTATATAAGTCTTTGGTGCGACCTCATTTGGAGTATTGTGTGCAATTCTGGAGAGCACACCTTCAAAAGGATATAAACAGGATGGGGTCAGTACAGAGGGTGGTTACTAAAATGGTTAGTGATCTTCATTATAAAACATATGAGGATAGACTTAAGGATCTTAATAGGTACACCTTAGAGGAAAGGCGGGATAGAGGAATACCTCCATGGTATAAATGCACAAGGGGAGATCCTCTTTCGATTGAAAGCAAGTTCTGCTATGAGGGGACATGAAATGAGGGTAAAAGGGGATAGATTCAGGAGTGATATGCGGAAATATTTCTTTAGGGAAAGAGTGGTGGATCCATGGAATAGTCTCCCAGTGGAGGTGGTAGATATGAGGAGAGTATCTGAATTCAAAAAAGCATGGAACAAACACAGAGGATCTCTAAAGGAAAAAAGGGGACTGTTGTAGTTGTTGATATCGAAGGACAGACTAGATAGGCCAGGTGGTCTTTTTCTGTCGTCATTTTTCTATGTTTCTATGTTTCTATTTGCTGCTCTTTAATTTATCAAATAACTATTATATCTTCCCGATTTATCAAGTTTTGTTTCAATTCCTCTGATACATTACCTTTAAATATCATTTCTGGCATGTGTAAGTTTCCTACATCTTCTGTAGTAAAGACTAAAGCAAAGAATTCATTCAGTCTTTCCACTATGGCCTTGTCCTCTCTTAGTGCCATTTTTACCCCTCTATCTAATGGTCCAACTGGCTCTGTCACAGGTGTTTTGATATGAATGCATGTAAAAAAAATTATTAATATGTGCTTTTTCTTCCACAGCAAACGTCTTTTCAAATTCTCTTTTTGCCTGTCTTATCAATGCCTTGTATTTAACTTGCCAGTACTTATGTTGTTTCCTGTTTTTGTCATTTGGCTGTTTTTTCCATTTTCTGAAGGATTTGCTCTTAGCTATAACTGTCATTTGGTTTTCCTTCCACTTTTCTTAACGCGTGGAATACATCTGGACTGGGCTTCCAAGATAAAATTTTTAAATAACACCCAGGCCTGATGTAAACTCTTCACCTTTGCAATTGCTCCTTTTAGTTTTTTCTTAACCATGTTCCTAATTTTATCATAGTCTCCTTTTTGAAAGTTAAATGCTAGCATAGTGGATTTCCTTTTTATCCTTCCTCCATTTATTAAATCAAACTTGATCATATTATGATCGCTACCAGAGTAATTGAAATCTCCCACTATTACTGTGTTGTAGACTTTGCTAGCTTCCCTAATTTCTGTTAGCATTTCATCATCACTCTGATCATTCTGGCCAGGTGGACAGTAGTACACCCCTTCTGCCATTCCCTTCCTTTTTACATGGAATTTCTATCTATAGAAACAGGGGTGGTGTTATACTGTATATGCAGGGGTCCCAGGCAGAAACTGATGAGGGGGTCCCAAAGCCCACCTGCAAGCTATGCCTCCTTCAACCTGTGGTAGACTTGGGGCCTCCTTTGGCATGGCAGCCTAGGGCAATTGCCCTATTTACTAGCCCCTTGTGCCAGCTCTGCATAGAGATTCTACAGTTTATTTTGTTTCCTGCAAAACCTTTATCCTATTGGACTCAGTGCCCTCTTTAACATATCACGCCACTCCTCCACCAATGTCATCTACCCTGTCATTGTGATATAGTTTGTAGCTTGGTATCACAGTATCCCACTGGTTATCCTCCTTTCACGAGGCTTCTAAGATGCCAATTATATCTAACCTTTTTTTTATAGACTTTATTAGACCAGTAGCATGTTACATGCAACCCTTATATAGTTTGTCTCCCATCTTATTTCTTAGACTTCTAAAATTTGCATACAGGTATTTCAAAGTTTGTTTTTAATTCATATTAATAGCCTAGCAGGGGTAATTTGGAATCTTTAGCTCTGTCAGATTTTTACTTAAAGGCACCTGAGTTACTTTTACTTTATTAGAATCTTTCTATCAGGATGTCCTAACTTCCCTGTTTTTCTAGTATCCTTCAAAGAATGAAGCATATGTTTGACTGACTTAATTAATTTTTCTCATCTCTTATTTCAATGTTTATTCTTTTTTCTGTACAAGTGTATACTTGATTTATTTTGAAAATTGTATGAATATATATATATATATATATATATATATATATGTTTTTACAGCAGCTGTTTATAGCATCTGTTTGAAGTAGTTGGGGGTGGACATAGGGGAACATTTTCAACTATCTGTCCTTCAGAGGTTAGAAAAAAAAGGATTTTGAGTGAATGGAACCCACTGTGTGTTTTGAAAAATCTTTTTATACTAAGTAAATATGGTTTTGTGCAGTGTTTTTAAAGAATTAATCTTTCTGTATATTCTGAAGTCAAGTGCAATGAGAAATAATTGCTAGCATGGGTATCAGAGTGGAGGAGTACCCTAGTGGTTAGAGCAGCTGGCTAATATCCAAAAGATCAAGGGTTTGATTCCCACTGGCACTTCTTGTGACCTTGGGCAAGTCACTTTACCCTCCATTGTCTCAGAAGAAAAGGCTGGCAATCTACTTCTGGTGATACATTGCCAAGAAAACCCAGAGGTAGCTGGGTTGCTATGAGTCAACACTGACTTGATGGCACTTAAAAAATGGATATCAGTCATTTAGGGGTTGTTCATTGCAGGTTTCCAACTGGGCTGCAGTCATAATAAGTGCTGAGTTGGAAATCAAATAAAAACAGTGCATGTATAATAACTCAAAGCTTTAAAGCAAGAGAACAACTTTACCATATATATTCTGAGGATAATGTGTGTATGTATATGCGTTTTTGGCAGTTTAGCCCTTTCTAATCTCTGCAATTTCTTCCTACTAGTTTTGCAGTGTACCAGTCTTGCTAGTGCCTCTACAGATATGAAACCTTATTCAAAAAAGCTTTTGCCATTCTATGCCTATGGAAATAAGGCCCATTGTAACAAATGCAGACACGTACGGCCTGCTTTCCAATGTATTTTCATTTATAATGTCATGAAAAAGCATGTCAGCAAGAATGAGCTTTATTTAATAAAGCTCTTCCACAGGCAGAGAATAATAAAAAAACATTTTGAATAAATTTCCTTATTTTAGGTTAGGGAGATGGTTTCTCTATTCATTACCAGACATAATCCTTTAACATCTGCAAATTCTGCGGGTTTTTTTGTAATATTATGCAAACATATCCTCCAGAAATGCCCTTCCTCCAGCCCATCTTTTTATTTTATAACTCTTTATAGCTTTCAAATTACTGACATACCATAATGCAACCCTATAATTTTTGTGTATGAGGGGTACTGAGGCGTCCATCTGCCGACCAGACTTGATGTCCAGAGAGGTATGCTATCTGCCTGGTGCCAAAATCCAAGATGTTACATAGAGTTTGCCGAGACTCATCAAGCCCACTGACTATTACCCAATGTTGCAAATCCATGTTGGAACAAATGATATTGCCAAGTATACCTCGGAACGTATCAAAAATGACTTCATGGCTCTGGGACAGAGGGTGAAGCAGTTAGGTGCACAGGTGGTGTTCTCTTCAAGCCTCCCTGTTGAGGGTAAAGGCCAAGGCAGAGAGGCTCGCATCCTGGAGATGAATGCATGGCTGCGTGGATGGTGTCATCGAGAGCGTTTTGGTTTCCTAGACCATGGGATGCTGTTCCAAGGGTTGCAGAGCAGAGATGGCATCCATCTGTCCAAGAAAGGTCAACGTGTCTTCAGTAGTAGACTGGCTAATCTACTGAAGAGGGCTTTAAACTAGATTTGTTGGGGATGGGTGAAGAAAGCAACCAGGTAAGTGAAAGCCCCCAGGTAGATGATACATTAAATAACTTTATGGAAATGGATAACAGGGGTAACATATGGAAAGCAGTGTGTATAAATACCCGTAGCATGGGAAATAAGATCCCTGATGTTGAAGCTTTGGTGGGAGTGGCTGACTTGGATTTAGTAGCAGTTACAGAAACATGGTTCACAGAAAACTATGATTGGGATGTAACTATACCTGGCTATACTTTATTCAGAAAGGACAGGGTAGGAAGTAGGGGAGGAGGAGTGGCACTATATGTAAAAACTACTATTAAAGCTTTGGAATTACAGAGCTTAAAAGGGAGAGGGGAGGTATTGTGGGTTAAGCTAGAAAGAGGGAAAGAGAAATCTATTTACATTGGTGTGATATACAGACCTCCCTCACAAGAGGAATTGGTGGACAGAGAGTTAATCGAAGACATGCGCAGCATTGATAGGAAAGGGGAAGTGCTACTGATAGGAGATTTCAATATGCCAGATGTTGATTGGCACATTCCTGCTGCAGTATCATCTAGAAGTAAGGAGATCCTGGATTCTCTACAGGGAGAACTATTCAGGCAATTGGTAACAGACCCCACACGTGAAGGGGCCATACTGGACTTGGTGCTTACCAATGGTGAAAGTGTTTCTGATGCTGTAGTGGGAGATCATTTTGCATCCAGTGATCACCGGATGGTGTGGTTCAGTATTATCTTTATCTTTATTTGCACATTTAATATACCGCTCTTTACCAGTGGCACCAGAGCAGTGTACAATAATAGGACTAGGGCTGTTAGAATCCATTCAAAGGCGAGGATCTTAGACTTTAGGAAGACTAACTTTGCGAAGATGGGCCAATACCTCAGGGAGTCGTTAGTTGGATGGGAACAGCTGAGGGATGTAGAAAAACAGTGGGCAAAACTGAAAGGGGATATTTTAAGGGCAATCAACCTTTTTGTTAAAATGGTAAATAAAGGTAAAAGGAAAAGGAGACCGCTATGGTTTTCGAAAGAAGTAGCTGAAAAAGTGAAGAAAAAGAGGGAGGCCTTCATGAAATACAAGAGATCACAGAGAGAGGAAGAAAGGCAACTGTATTTAGAAAAACTTAGAGAAGCTAGCAAAGTAGTCAAGAAGGCAAAGATTCAAAAGGAGGAGGAAATAGCCAATGCAATAAAATGGGGGGGATAAGACATTTTTCATATATATTAGTGAGAAGAGGAAGGGCAAGAGTGGTATTGTCAGACTTAAGGGTGCAGGGGAGGAATATGTAGAAGCTGATAAGGATAAAGCGGAATTGCTTAACAAATATTTTTGTTCTGTGTTCACAGATGAAGAACCAGGAGCAGGACCTCAGAAAACACCCACAAATAGGAACAGAAGCAAAGGACATCTTGAACAATTTTCAAAAGACTGTGTTCGTGAGAAACTATCTCAACTTAAAGTAGACAAAGCGATGGGACCGGATGGGATACACCCGAGAATACTGAGGGAACTTGGAGACGTTCTAGCAGCTCCACTGACTGACCTTTTCAATGCCTCATTGGAGTCGGGAGTGGTGCCAAAGGACTGGAGAGAGGCTCATGTGGTGCCTTTACACAAAAGCAGAAGAAAGGATGTGGTTGAAAACTACAAGCCGGTTAGTTTAACTTCGGTGGTTAGTAAATTATTGGAAACGCTGCTGAAAGAGAAAATAGTGAGGTTTCTGGAGTCCAGCAGATTATAGGATCCAAGGCAGCATGGATTCACCAGAGGCAGGTCTTGTCAGACAAATCTGATTGATTTCTTTGACTGGGTGACCAGGGAGTTGGACCGAGGGAGAGCCCTAGAGGTAGTGTATTTAGATTTCAGTAAAGCCTTTGACACTGTTCCTCACAGGCGACTTATAAACAAACTGAGCACCCTAGGGATGGACCCTAAAGTTACTGCTTGGGTTAGAAATTGGTTGGGTGGGAGGCGACAAAGAGTACAAGTAAATGGAGCTCACTCTGAGGAGAAGGATGTTATCAGTGGTGTGCCCCAGGGATCTGTCCTTGGTCCGATTCTTTTTAACATCTTTGTTAGTGATATAGCGGAAGGGCTTTCGGGTAAGGTTTGCCTCTTTGCGGATGATACCAAAATCTGCAATAGAGTAGACACCCAGGAAGGGGTAGATAACATGAGGAGGGATCTAGCTAAGCTTGAAGAATGGTCCAGAATTTGGCAGCTGGGATTTAATGTTAAAAAATGTAAGGTCATGCATTTGGGCTGCAGCAATCCAAGGGAGCAATATAGTATAGGGGGTGAAGTACTTTTGTCCACTAAAGGACAGCGGGACCTAGGCGTAGTTGTGTCTGATGATCTTAAAGTAGCTAAACAGGTAGAAAAGTCGGTGCAGAGGGTGGCTACTAAAATGATTAGTGGTCTTCATTATAAAGCATATGAGGACAGACTGAAGGATCTTAATATGTACACCTTAGAGGAAAGGCGGGATAGAGGTGATATGATTGAGATGTTTAAATACCTCTGTGGCATAAATGTTCAGGGAGAGAGCCTCTTTCAATTGAAAGCAAGTTCTGCTACGAGGGGACATGGGATGAGGGTGAAGGGAGATATATTCATGAGTGATATGCGGAAATATTTCTTTACGGAAAGAGTAGTGGAACCGTGGAATAGTCTCCCAGCGGGGGTGGTAGAGATGAGTACAGTAACTGAATTCAAAAAAGCATGGGACAAACACAAAGGATCTCTAAAGGTAAAAAGGGGACTGTTGTAATTGTTATGGAAGGACAGACTAGATAGGCCATGTGGTCTTTTTCTGTCGTCATATTTCTATGTTTCTATGTTTCATCTCTTGCTCATTCTGCACCGATCTAATGAAGGACTGCAAATAGGCTTTGATGGGGGAAAGCTGGGACTGGAAATGGGCTGATGGGGGGAAGCTTGGACTGGAAATAACTGATGGGGGGGCTAGGATTGGAAATGGGATGATGGGGGCTGGAATAGGACTGGAATGGGCTGTGATGGGGAGGAGGCTTGGACTGGCAATGGGCTGTGATGGGAGAGTAAGCTGGGACTGGAAATGGGCTGTGATGGGGGGCTAGGACTGGAAATGGGCTGTGATGGGAGGGTAAGCTGGGACTGGAAATGGGCTGATGGGGAGGAGCTTAGATGTGAAATGGGCTGATGGGGGCTACTTGCACTAGCAAATGGGTTGATGGGGAGCTGAAATAGGACTAGAAATGGCTGATGGGGAGTTTGAACTGGAAATGGGCTGATGGGGGGTGGCTAGAATTGGAAATGTGCCGATGGAGGCTGGAATAGGACTGGAAATGGGCTGATGAGAGGACTAGGATTGGACATTTGAAGAAGGGGGAACTTGGACTGGAAATGGGCTGGGGGGCTGGGATAGGAATAAATGGGCTGATGGGAAGGGCTAAGACTAGAAATGGGCTGATGCGCTGGAATAGGACTGGAAATGGCTGATGGGGGAATAGAACTGGAAATGGGCTTAAGGGGGGCTGGAATCAGGGCTGGCCCATCCATTGAGCAAGAATGTTTTTTGCACAGGGCCCCGCGTTTCAGGGGGCCCAGCACAAAAAACATTCTGCATAAGCCCAGGTAGATATAAAAAACAAACAAACCCTCTGCTGCTGCTGCTGCCGCTGCCACCGCCGCTGTGGCAGTGGCAGAATCAAACAACCCATGGGGCTCCCCCTGCCCGGCAGAGCCCTCCCTGCGGCATCAGCTCCCTCAGTGTCAGCTTTCAGAGCCGCAAAGGGAGAGCTTCTCTGACCTCTCGCGGCTCTGTTAAGCCTGCCGGGACTGATAGGAAATCCCATCAGCCCCGGTGGGGTTAATAGAGTCGTGAGAAAGGGAAACTCCCTTTGCGGCTCTGAAAGCCCTGCATTGGGAGCTGATGCTGCAGGGAGGGCTCTGCCGGGCAGGGGGGGGGGGCCCGCGGGACGCTTGATTCTGCTGCTGCGGCGGCAGTGGCAGTGCCAGCGGCAGCCAGTTTGTTTTTTTAATCTACCTGGGCTGATGGGGGAGAGGGAGGTTAGGACTGGTACTGGGCTATGGGGGGGTTAGGACTAGTAATGGGCTATGGGGGGGGCTAGGACTGGAAATGGGCTGATGGAGGGGTTAGGACTGGTAATGGGCTATGGTGGGGCTAAGACTGGAAATGGGCTGATGGGGGGGTTAGGACTGGTAATGGGCTATGGGTGGGCTAGGACTGGATATGGGCTAATGGGGGGTTTAGGACTAGTAATGGGCTTTGGGGGGCTAGGAATGGAAATGGGTTGATGGGTGGGTTAGGATTGGTAATGGGCTATGGGGGTGCTAAGACTGGAAATGGGCTGATGGGGGGGTTAGGACTAGTAATGGGCTATGGGGGGGCTAGGACTGGAAATGGGCTGATGGGGGGGTTAGGACTGGTAATGTGCTATGGGGGGGCTAAGACTGGAAATGGGCTGATGGGGAGGTTAGGACTGGAAGTGGGCTGATGGGGGGGTTAGGACTGGTAATGGGCTATGGGGGAGCTAAGACTGGAAGTGGGCTGATGGGGGGTTAGGACTGGAAGTGGGCTGATGGGGGGTTAGGACTGGAAGTGGGCTGATGGGGGGGCTTAGGACTGGTAATGGGTTTTGGGGGGGCTTAGGACTGATAATGGGCTATGGGGGGCCTAGAACTGGTAATAGGCTGGGGGGGTTGCTAGGACTGGAAATGGGCTGAATGGAAACATAGAAACATAGAAATATGATGACAAAAAAAGACCACATGGCCTATCTAGTCTGTCTTTCCATAGAAACAATTACAACAGTCCCCTTTTTACCTTTAGAGATCCTTTTTTGAATTCAGTTACTGTCCTCATCTCTACCACCTCCACTGGGAGGCTATTCCATGGATTCACTACTCTTTTCGTAAAGAAATATTTCCGCATTTCACTCCTGAATCTATCTCCCTTCACCCTCATCCCATGCCCCCTCTTAGCAGAACTTGCTTTCAATTGAAAGAGGCTCTCTCCCTGAACATTTATGCCATGGAGGTATTTAAACATCTCAATCATATCACCTCTATCCCGCCTTTCCTCTAAGTTGTACATATTAAGATCCTTAAGTCTGTCCTCATATGCTTTATAAGGAAGATCACTAATCATTTTAGCAGCCACCCTCTGCACCGACTCCATCCTGTTTTCATCCTTTTGAAGGTGCAGTCTCCAGAACTGCACACTATACTCCAAATGAGGTCGCACCAAAGACTTATACAGAGGCATTATCACCTCCTTTTTTCTGCTAGCCATTCCTCTCCGTATCCACCCAAGCATCCTTCTAGCTTTTGCCATCACCTTTTCTACCTGTTTAGCAACTTTAAGATCATCAGACACAACCACGCCTAGGTCCCGCTCTTCTTTAGTGGACAAAAGTACTTCACCCCCTATACTGGGTGAGCAAAAATGTAATGTCTATTGGTAATTTTTGTGTGTTGGTGGTGTACCCCTCCCCCAAATCATTCTGTACCTTCAACTGATTTTATACTTTACTCCCTTGTATTTTACACCATTGGTCCGCCGCTGATCGCTGGAAGTGGCGGCTTACAAATGTATACCAAATAAATAAATAAATACTATATTGCTCCCTTGGATTGCTGCAGCCCAAATGTATGACCTTACATTTTTTAACATTAAATCCCAGCTGCCAAATTCTAGACCATTCTTCAAGCTTAGCTAGATCCCTCCTCATGTTATCTACACCTTCCTGGGTGTCTACTCTATAGCAGATTTTGGTATCATCCGCAAAGAGGCAAACCTTACCCAACAGCCCTTCCACTATATCACTAACAAAGATCTTAAAAAGAAGGGGGGGGGCTTGACCTGCAAATATCTGATGTGGAGGGGGGCTTGGACTGGAAATGGGATGATGGGGGGGTTAAGACTGGTAATGGGCTATGGGGGGGCCAGGACTGGTAATGGGCTGGGGGGGTTGCTAGGACTGGAAATGGGCTGAGTGGAAGGGGGCTTGAACTGCAAATAGCTGATGGGGAGGGGGGCTTGGAATGGAAATGGGCTGTGAGGGGAGAGAGCTAGGACTGGAAATGGGCTGAGTGGGGGGCTAGGACAGGAAATGGGCTGATGGAGGGGCTAGGATAGGACTGGAAATGGGTTGTTGGGGGGTGCTAAGATTGGAAATGGGCTGTGGTAGGAGCTTGGATTGTAATTGACTCATTGAGGTTTAAGAACTAGATATAGGCTCCTGGGGAGCTTGGATTGGAAGTGGGCTGAATGGATTGGAGCTAGGATTTGAGATGGGCTGATGGTGGGTCTAGGAAAGGACTAGAAATGGGCTGATGGGGGCTGGAATTGGAAATGAGCTGATGGAGGGACTTGGATAGGACTGGAAATGGATGGGGGAGCTAGGACTGGAAATGGGCTGATGGTTGGTCTAGGATAGGATTGGAAATGGGCTTATGGGGGGGCTAGGACTGGAAATGGGCTGATGTGGGTACTAGAAGGGAACGGATGCTGGGTGGGGCTGGAACTAGAAGGGAGCTGATGTTGGGGGAGGACTAGAATGGGATGGGGCTGGGAGAGTGAAATGGAGAGGGGAAAAATATTTTGTGTGGGAGGGAAGACAAATCTACAATTGGCCAGATATTGGGAGAGTAAGTGGGGACTGAAGATGGAGGGGTAAAATTTGAGTGGATGAAATAGGAATGAGGAAAGAGCAAAACGAGAAAGATTAGTATGTTAAAGCAGATGTAAAGAGAGAATGGAAAAAAACTAGAAGAGAGAAGAAAGGACAAATGGACAGCAGACGATGGAGAGTTAGCAGAAGACACAAAGAACCAGAAGAAAGTGACTGCAACTGAAAAAAAATGCACAAAAGGTAGAAAAATATCTCTTTATTTTGAATTTATTAACTGGAATGTGTCAGCTCTGGAAAATGTGCATCATTAACGTCTGTGCTTTGTTTAGTACAAGAGGAAATTAATTTATAGTTTTATTTCTACAGTGTTGTTGTACATTCCAAGTTTGGCTTTTGGGGTTCCCAGTTTAACCCTGGGAGTACCGATGGGGTCAAAAGTGACCCCATTGCAAGTTTCACAACACGTATCTCGGAAACTAGTTGTTCAAGAATGCAATCTTTTTATGACTTTTCACATGTCAATATTCTCTTTATATTGCACCATGAGAGGAATCATTTTCATCCACTAGGTGACGCTAGTGATGAATTGCAGCACAGAGTACCAGTGGGTCATTTTTGACCCCAGTTGCTTACGTCCGGTTTGGATCGTGATACAATTTGCAGTTTTGTGAATTTTTTGATCTGACAAAGGTATTTATCATTAATTATGTATCATTTATTTTTTGTACTCTTATTTTATGAAAATTACACATTTTCTGTAATTGATATCATACGTTCTCTCATTATTTCCGATGAAATCGAAAGGCTTTCAGCTCATTCATCACAATTATTCTACACCTATAGTAAGACTGCTTTGCATTTTATTCAACTTTATCTTTGTTTATTTATTTTAGGCTATTGTGTATGATGTCAAAACAAAAGTATTCAGTTGCCCAAGTAAGAGAAATATTGCAACGAGATGCTGATAGTGACGGCTCTGAGTCGTCTGATGATGCAGCATATTCAGCAAGCAAAGAAGCATATCAGCCAAGTTCGGGCAATAAATCTGATAATGACAGTCATGATTCAGATGGTGACAGCAGTTGGTCGCCAAGTGAATGTGAGACTGATGTTGAGCCAGTAACATCGCCTGCAGCAAAGAGTCAAGTTACAGGTCAAGGCAAAGGTCGAGGCTGTGCAGGACGGGGAAGAAGTCAGGAGTCCTCGGTGTCAGTATCATCTGTGAGGAATCTTAGTTGTGGTCATAGAGGAGCTAAGAGGTCATCAACTATAAGCACAAATGTTGCCATTGAAGCCTATGTATCTAAGGATGCCACATCATGGAACAGGAAACCTATAAAGCAAGCTGCTGAAAGATACACCAGAGCTAATGTCATGCCCGTACAACAAGGTCCTACAAGGTATGCTGTACAAAATGTTGATGGCCCTCTCGCAGCATTCCACTTGTTCATGAGGAAGAACTTATTGAATGAAATCATGATGTGGACGAGCAAACAAGGAAGACACATTTATGACAACACCTGGAAAGATTTGACAGATGGAGAATTTCAACGTTTTCTTGGACTTCTGATCCTCTCAGGCATGTACAAGTCACGAAATGAATCCATAGTTCAGTTGTGGAACCTTGAAGATGGTCGTTCTGTTTTCGGCAAAAATATGGCCCGTAACCATTTTCAGCAAATTTCTTGTGCTCTCAGATTTGATGATGCAACCAACAGACGTGAACAACGAGGCGTGGATAAGCTTGCTCCAATCAGACATGTTTTTGATACCTGGGAAGCAACTCTAAGTGATGCCTTTGTTCCTTGTGAAAATGTTACCGTGGATGAGCAACTACTTACATTTCGTGGCCATTTTCAGACAATATATTCCCAACAAACCTGGGAAATATGGCATAAAGCTATGGATGTTGTGTGACAGTGCAACGTCATATGTTCTGCGTCTTCAAGTATATACAGGAAGGGAACTCGGACAAAACAGGGAACAGAATCAGGGTGAAAGGGTTGTGCTGCAACTCACTGAAGGATTGACGCGATATTTCTTCTGCAGTTTATCCCTGTCACGGAAATTGCTAGAAAAACAAATGATACTTTTGGGGACAATTCGAACGAACAGAAAAAAATTACCTCCAGAATTTGTAATAGCAAAGGGCCAAGAGGTATTCACTTCACTGTTTGCCTTTCGTGATGACGCCACTCTGGTTTCCTATTGCCCGAAGAAAGGAAAAGTGGTTGTTCTTCTGAGCAGTTTGCATGATCAAGAAGAAGTAGATAACACACGTCCAGACAAAAAAAACACGCATGATCTTGGAATATAATTCTAGTAAAGGTGGAGTAGATACGGTAGATCAAATGTTGCGCACGTATACCACAAAACGAATGACAAGATGCTGGCCAGTGACAATCTTCTACAACATGTTGGACATCAGTGTTTTGAATGCCTTCATTGTTTGGATGTCACTAAATCCAGAATGGCAATCCAAGTCAAAGCACAGACGTTGTCTATTCCTCTTGGAATTAGGAAAGCAGCTACTTCAGAGTAATTGCAGCGAGACTTCTTCTAGCATTGAAGAAGCCACTGATGCTGTTTGCAATGTCGGGATCCCAAAGAAAAGGGCAAGGTGTCACTGCTGTTCCAGAGAAAAAGACAAGAAAAGCAACATAGTTTGCACCTCCTGCAAGAGCAATGTTTGCAAAGAAAATTCAGAAATTGTCTGTGTCTCATGCAAATGACTGCAGTACTTTACTGTGTTCAAGTGCATGCAAAAACTGCTTTCATGGCAACTCTTCTTCATGTAATTTTATGATAAAGCATTAAATTTCAAAACATTTAACCTTCATATAATAAATAATTAATTTGGAATAATATTTTGTCTGTTTAGTTTAAATTTTTCATGGTTAACAATTAAAATTCATCGTGGGGTCATTTATGACCCCAACGGTATTCAGTGTGTGCAAAAAATCTCAGTAATTCCAGGGTTACTTATTGTCTTCCTGTTTCCAAATTGTGATTCCTTGTTTGGTGATGGTCTATGTTCTGCATGTGCAACTGAGCTGAGGTATTCTGTTTATGTAATTCCTATTTGACATTGCCACTTGTTCTCTTTCCCCAGTAGGTCATGTATTGTTATTCTCTGAAATGTATTGGTTTAATATTTACATAGAAACATAGAAACATAGAAACATGATGACAGAAAAAGACCACAAGGCCCATCTAGTCTGTCCTTCCATAAAAACAACTACAACAGTCCACTTTTTACCTTTAGAGATCCTCTGTGTTGGTCCCATGCTTTTTGGAATTCAGTTACTGTCCTCATCTCTACCACCTCCACTAGGAGACTATTCCACGAATCCACTACTCTTTCCGTAAAGAAATATTTCCGCATATCACTCCTGAATCTATCTCCCTTCACCCTCATCCCATGTCCCCTCGTCGCAGAACTTGCTTTCAATTGAAAGAGGCTCTCTCCCTGAACATTTATGCCATGGAGGTATTTAAACATCTCAATCATATCACCTCTATCCCACCTTTCCTCTAAGGTGTACATATTAAGATCCTTAAGTCTGTCCTCATATGCTTTATAATGAAGACTACTAATCATCTTAGTAGCAACCCTCTGCACCGACTCCATCCTGTTCACATCCTTTTGAAGGTGCGGTCTCCAGAATTGCACACCATACTCCAAATGAGGTCGCACCAAAGACTTATACAGAGTGTACGGCCCTGTTTCGTACAAAAATGGACCACAACCTAATTATTATTATTACTATTATTACCTGAAATGATCAGATCCAAAACGTCAGTACAGGTGCAATCAGAGTCTCTGTTTATTAGATAACTGATGACCAAATACAGGCAGCAAAGTGGGGAAGAGAGTTCTATCGGGCACTAGGCACCTCAAGAATGCAACTCTCCCCCTTGAATATAGAAAGCATATTACAATTTATACCTTTTTTCCTTCCGCAATTTTTACATACAGCCCCGTCCCCAGAGCTATTCCTTTGTGTTCTCTCTCCCCCTCCCCTATCTTATTTCCTATTATTACTCTTTGCTCCCCTTAGTTCCTGTTGCAAAATCCCCCTGGCCCCCCTCCTCCCATACTCACCATGATCCAGCTAATCTGCTTTCTTCAGAGCCGGGCCCAGCATATATGTTGGTAGCTTTGTGGTTTCCTGTGTATGCATTTCTTTGCACATAGACCTTACAGGCCTATATCTGATATCCCCTTGCAGGTCCTAGTCTAGACTCTCCAGCCCAAACTGGCCCCTCACAAGGCTCATGATATCTCCTTATATGGTTCTTTCCGGTGCTGGATCTCTTCTTGCAGAGGCCTGTATGCTGGCTCACATGTTATAGCAGCGTGGCTGTTCTTTTTTGTGAGATTCAGGGTAGCCATTAAGTGATTATGAATCAGGAACATTATTAATCCTTAGCACTTAAAAATTAAAAGCAAATCTATCATACTAAACCCCAAATGTATCATACTTAACCTCTACCTCTACAAGCACTTAAACCCTACAACTCCCCCATTTTTTATTTAGTTTTTTTTTTATTCGGCTGGGGAATGGGAGAAATCCAAGTCTGAATAGTCTGACATGGGGACGGCTGCATAAGAAACATTGACAAGAGTAGGGCTAGTCTGAACAGGCAAAAAAGAGGTAGATATTTTGGTGAGTTGTTTCTTACAGCAGGATATAAAAACAGAAACAAAACAACAGAAGAGTAAAGCAATGATTAAAATAATGCCAGCAGAAATCAATAAACCTTTCAAGCCAGAGCCAAGGGAGTGAAACCAGGAGGAGAGAGATGAAAACCAATCTCCAATCTGGAGGCCACCCTTAAAATCATCAATATGTAGTTCAGATAAATGCTTAATCTTATTCATAGCGTCTAATACAAATATCGTATGGTTCGCTATCACAGTGCAGCAATTAGTAGCGTTGATAAAGGAACAAGTCCCTCCTTCTGCCGCGAGCAATAAATCTAAAGCCTGTCTATTCTGTAGAGTCATTTGATTATTTTGTTCAAGTGATTCAGCTAAGCGAGAAATAGATTCAGTAACAGCTTTCATTTGTATATGTAGCAAACATTGTAAGCGGCGAATAGACATGCCAAGCTCCGCTGTAAAGGCGGGGGTAGCCCAAGGAAGCCAAGAAGTAGCGCTAAGAGCTATAAGGCGGGCTTTGGTCATAGGGTAAGTGGAGTTAACATATTCATAGGAAGCTTGTAGTGCAGCATCTTCAACCATGGTGGAATCCCAGGGACTAGCAGAGCTGCGCTTATGGCGCTGGTGCAGAGGAGTAGAGGGAGAAGGCGGGGTATTATGTGAGACATTCAGGGGAATAAGGACTGAGTAAGGGGACACTTTAACTAGGGCACAGGGTAAATTGGACAGTGAAACCTTCTGGTACAAGACATCACCACAAAGCCAGTAATGGCCCACAATAGCAGAAAGAGAAAAAGAAGGTTTCCAAGTAAAGTGTGTTTTGATAGGATATGCAATAGAAGTATGGGGTTCACAGGTTAGTTTACCAGTGGTAGGGGAGTGAGCACAAGGAGTCTGACAGAGAGGATGATCATCACGGGATTTACAAGGTTTCCATTGGAGGCGGCCAGGAAGTTGGTGGCCAATGACAGAGGTAGGGAACCTGCGGCCCCGATCAGTGTTTTTGGCACCACATTGAGTTAAATCAGTACAGTAGAGAACATGAGCATAGCAGGAAGTGAAAGGAGATTGTGAGTAAGTACCCTTACGGAAAAGGAGAGTATGTGTGGAATCTATAGGGCCAACATTAAAGGTTGAAGCCCAAAAGTCAGGACCCCATACCTGAGAGTGTGCTTTAACTCGCGGGCCCCAGTGGGTGGTGTTGACACGGTTATTACAGATTTTAGAGTAGAACCAATCTACCTTAGACATATTATGCCCATAATAGAAAGGGCGCATGGTACCGTGCAAAAAGTGAAAATTATTTGTTTGGACATTCCAGGAAACATTACAGTTGTTGGCAAAAGAAACAGAAGAGTTGGTAATAAGACAGTAATAAAATATCATAGGGGGCACAGAGACACGGACAGGAAAGGAAGCAGCTTGATGGGCTGCCCAAGTATCATTACAATATAAGGGGCCACGCTCTATACATCCTTTAATATTAGGTGGGAGTTATTCCAGCACGGGATGGCACCTACAATTTCTTCAAATGGGACAGGGAGAACACGGACAGGGGCATAATTACCTCCTTGGGGCAACGGGGTACATATAATGCAATCACTAATATTCAAAAGATCAACCACTTCAAGAACGGTTGTTTTCCAAGTATTAGTGAGGGGGAGAACTGACCTACGGGAGCGGTTCAGAGAAGGGGGAGATAGAGAGGAGATAGGAGCAGAGGGAAAAGAGAGGGGACGGGAAGAAATAAAGTATAGAAACCATCCAATAAAAATTGTCAATAACATGGCAAAATATAGAAAAGCAAACTTATACGCAATATGAGGCATGCTGAGAAAAGGTCACTTAAAAGTCCAAAAACCAGAAACAGTTCAAGGTACCCAAAGATGGGCAATATGAGTCCAAGTTTGGCTTGCGTCCAGCAAGACAGCAAATGGAGTTGATGCAGAAACGATGTGGGGTCCTGAATATGTTGGATCTTGCCAGGAACTCCGATGAGGATTTCTGCGGTAGACAGTGGTTCCAATTGGGATTAAGGTATCCTTTGGGGACTGTGGATGTTGGTCACGGATGGCACAGCGTCTGGAAATCTCTGCCAAAGCCAGGCGTAGACCTGCAAGGTAAGGGGACAAAGAATCCGGTAAGGGAATAGCATTGTCAGTGAGATTGTATAGCAGCAATCGCCTTCCTGTACAAATCTCATGAGGTGTCAGAGCAATATTTTTTAGAGGACGATTTCTCAATTGAAACAGTGCCAGAGGCAAGGCCTGCAGCCAGGAAATACTTTTATCTGATTGTATCAGACGCAGAGCTGTCTTGAGCAAGCCATTGGTTCGTTCGACGAGGCCGTTGGAGGTGGGGCGGTACACAGAAACATACTTCCACTTTACACTCAGAGCTGTGGAAAAAAGATGTATTAAATGATTCCGGAAATGAGAACCATTGTCAGAATAAACAGTTCGTGGTATGCCAAAGCGAGGAAACAGATGCTTAGAAAAACAATTGAAAACTTCGGAGGCCCTTTCCTGCCTGCATGGGAAAGCTTCAATCCACTTGGAGAAGGGGCACACGCAGACTAGAAGGAATCTGTAGCCATCTACACGAACCTGCATATCTGTGAAATCAACATACCAGGAAATTAAAGGACCCTGAACTGTCGGAAGATGACCTTGGAGAGTATGCTTGCCCTTCATTGGGGAATTTTCTAAACACTGTGGGCACTTTTGGCACCACTCCTGTATTCGGAGCTTGAGACGCGGATGCCAAAAAAGTTCAGAGATCTGTGCAGACATGCTGGAAGCCGGCGCGTGTCCAACAGAATGCAACAGAGAACACAATTGCTGCAAAGACCAAAAGGAAATACAAATTTTTCCAGAGGGGTGTACCCATAACTTTTTATGCTCAGTGCACCCTAACAATTTCCACTTTTGAACCTCATCCCGTGAAAGATTCTGCTGATAATCATGCAGCGAAGGTAAGGGGTAAGTTCTTGCTCGTGTAATAACTAAAATGGGGACAGTATCTGTGACTTGCTTTGCTGCCTCATCAGCTAGGGCATTGCCAAACTGCAGGAAACCATAATGGCGGGAATGGCCAGGGACCCAGTTACAGGAAGTTAGAATATTTCTCTCACAGCGTTGCAATAATAAATCATAGAGGTACAAAATCAGGGACTTGGGTATTAATTGGCTGCTAGATGAATTAACAAACCCACGCTGTAGCCAAATCTGAAGGTATTCTCCACACAACTTTTGAACATACTGTGAGTCAGTGTAGAAAATCAGGGGCGTTGCCGGACGTTCTTCTAAGACTGCCAATATGGCGCACAGTTCAGCTGCCTGTGCTGAGTATCCCTGATCTGAGTCCAGAGCATACTGTAAACGATGCTCAGCCACTCCATCAGGGGTCAGCAATATCGCAGCAAATCCTACAGTACCTTTCTGTGCTGAACCATCTGTAAACCAAATTTCACTGTCTGGTGGCATGTCAGCGGGGGATACCATAAAGGATAAAACTTCCTCATAAGATGAATCAGGAACTGGGGTATAAACATCTACTGCTGTCTGTAGCCAACTAAGTGGACAGGTGGAGGCAGTGAGAGGACGAAAGATCACTCCACTATTCAGAATAGAAGCACAAGCTTGCTGCAGCTTAGATGGGGACAAATGTAGTGTATCTTTGTTCAGAATAGCCTTCAATTCAATGGACTGATAGAGAATCAAGGTCGTAGGAGTGAAAATAGATAAGACTTTCTCTATTGCTGCTGCCACTGCAATAACTAATTTTTCAAGGTCAGGCAATGGGAGCTCAGTACATCCAAAAGTACCAGACAAAAATGACAAAGTGGAAACCCTATCCTGAAATAGTATGGCTGCCCACGCCTGGGAACCGGTTACCACCATCAATTGAAAGGGCTTGTGATGATTTGGCAGATGTAAGGCCGGAAGACACTTTAAATCTTCCAAAATAGACTGGAGCACATTTACATGACAAGGATCTAAAGTGATTCTTTCAGAGTTCTTTACCCCACCCTTCAAATAAGGGCGGAAGCAAAGGGTCCGAGAGCTAAAAGCAGGGATCCAATTTCTGCAAAAATTAAGTGTGCCCAAAACAGAGCGAAGTTCTTTCACTGTACTGGGGACTGGTAACTGTAAGCCATGCTGCACTGTCTTATCTCCCACTTCAATAGAACCCTGGCTTAGCTGAAATCCCAAAAAGATGACTGTTGTCTGCACTAATTGTGCCTTCTCGGCATTTAATTTGTAGCCCTTGTCCTGCAGCTCGTGTATTAGTTCTCGTGTGTACTTATGCATTTGTTGATAATCTGACCCTGACAGTAAGATATCGTCTACATACTGCAATAAACACATTTCTCCAGGGAGATGTGAATTGAACTCCTGCAAATCTTGTGATAGAATCTGAGAAAAAATACTGGGACTGTCAACATATCCCTGAGGCAATCGCGTCCATTGATAATGCACTTGATCAAAAAGAAATGCCAGCAGGGGCCTCGAGTCAATATCAATTTCTACACTAAAAAAAGCATTTTTTAGATCCAATACTGTGAAATACTTGTACAGCTGTACTGTATTCAATGTGGTGGCCGGATTGGCAACTGCAGGGAATTGGGTTTCCACTACCTGGTTCAAAGCTCGTAAATCATGGACAATCCTCCACTTCCCATTAGGTTTACTGACCGGAAAGAGCGGGGTATTATATGAGGAAGTACTGTGTTCTATAATGCCATGCAGTTTGAGCTGATCAATTTCTTCTCGTGCACCCTCTATAGCTGCCCGCTATAAGGGATATTGTGGCAATTTTGGTCCCTGTTTCCCTTGTTTCAGTCTTATGAGGACTGGTGCCCCCCGTACTCGGCCGTAAGGGCTGAGTAGATATGTACCAATTTCACTGATTCCTGCAGACTGAAATTCTCCTGCCACTAGGGTAACCTGGGCCTTAACAATTAAATCTCTCCCCATCAAATTAATAGGACAATGAGAGGCATACAAAAAATTGTGATAAAGATCAAATTCTGGCCCCACCACATGAATTGGATTGGTCACTGGGGTTTTTACTGACTTACCATCAAACCCAGTAGTCATTACACTGTCTCTGCCAATAGTGCTACCTGCAGGCATGGTATTTAGGACAGACAATGTGGCTCCAGTATCAATTAGAAATTTCATCTCTTGGCCATTCAATGTTAATTTTATGTGGGGCTCCTCTGTTCCCAGTGTCACCTGCATATTATAGATGCCTAGTCATTGTCCATCTCCCCTATTACCATAGCCTGCTCTATTTGGGGGTTGCCAGGTAGGATACTGCCGTGGCCTAATAGGTGGAGGTGGGCCTTGGTTATACTCTTTCCGCCCTCGTGATGGAGGGAGAGGGGCACGGCAGGTCCGTTGAAAGTGTCCCTTTTCACCACACTGCCAGCAACAAAAATCTCTCTCTCTTTCCTGTTTTTGTCTGGGGAAGGACCGTGGTCCCTGACCCGAGAGCTGACCACGTCCTTGAACATTCAGAGCACGTGTCACAGGTTTGTGTGCGTCTTCCGAGTCACTGTCAGTGTAACTGTCACCAGAGGACTCGTATAAACGTTCCACACATTCCTCAAATAGTTTTCGTGCAGTTTTAGCCTGCTGCTTTGCTTCCCTAACCTCTTGCTGCAAGGTCTTAATAAGTTTCTTGTCAGCGGAGGATACACTGACTAATCCTTCCTTTTTTCCTTGATCTATTTCTTTTAACTGTAAGTTAAACAGATGGGCTTGAGCAGCCTTCCGGTCTCTTTCCGGTTTAGATAATTCCTCTTCTGCCTGCCTGACAAAGTGAAAAATATGTGCTTGTTGTTTCTGCCATGTTTCTGATTCTAGTGCAACTATATTTTTCAATTTCAACTGGATAGGTAGTGGTAGGGTATTGCACAAAGTTTGGAAAAACATAAGGGCCATATGAGGAGCATTATGGGGTACACCCATTTGTGCTTCCCATAGATCTTGGAACTTAGCCAAATAAGCACTAACATCTTTCCCTACCTTAAATTGCATCGATGTAAGGGGTCCCATACTTTGGGTGGGATATATATCTCTTAGTGACTCCCAAATTAAATTACGATAAGGGTTAAATAAAGCCCCATCGTATTGTGGTTCATGGACCAATACCCCATTTATATGTGCATTATTAAACACTTGATTGGCAGCATTATTGCCCAAAATCCGGGCTAATAGTGCTTTTACATCACCAATTGCCAAAGTATACCCTGCTGTCAATCGTTCAAACTTCTGTATCCATGCCCCTGCACCTTGATTTAGGGGAGGGAGTTGTTCTGACAGGTTGGTCATGTCAGTGAAACTCCAGGGAACATATACCTCTGCCCTTCCCTGTCCTTGGTTAACATGTCACACAGGAAACACCATGTAACCTGGTAATTTTGGGTTATTGGGATCTTGGCCCTCATACTTTTCCCACACTCTTAATCCTGCTTCCATGTATTTATAGTCCCATTGTGGGTCCCCTTCTCCTCCACGAATACACCTACGGGCTAAGTTTAAATCTCTAGTTTCCAGTGATCCTTGTTCTGGCCAAATTCTCATTTGTGGGGCACATGCTGAGGTCCATCCATGTAGGTTGGAACTCCAATGATATACATAAAACCCTTCACCACCCTCTTCATTAAAAACAAACTCTACAGGGGTTTTCTTAGGCTGAACTGGTTCTTTAGTGCTCTGTACAGGGCAAATACGATAGTCATGTGTGCGGGTCGTTCGAGTCCCAAGATCACACAGACTTTCAGGTCGTCGGCTAGAGTAAGGGAACCATTGGCCTGCTGCCCTATTGGTGGATTTATGGTAATCAACAGGTCCACGACCAGGAGGGGTCCCAGACTTAGTTGATAACTGAGCCGGGGTGGTATTACTCAGAATTTCCATCGGTTCCTTGGGAAAATAGTCAGGCCCCGACTTGCCCGCCCCAAACTTGGAGGGATTATCCTCTGTTGTGACCTGACAATTGTCGTTAGGGGTAAGATTAGGAGCAGAGGGAATGGGACGCAGGCGAGGTGGAGTGTTACCTCCCGTAGCCCCTAAAACTGATTGTTCATATGATCCTGGGGTCTGAGAATTTATGTCAGGAGTCAAATGTAATTTACCTGTTACTTGAACCCATCCCCTATGTGGTTCCCGGTGGGGGATGCAGATCGGGATCTCCTAAATGGCTGGGAGTCCTTATGGTGAATTATATCTTCCATTTCCCTATACAGTGGCTTATATAAGGAGGTGTCAATGTAAGGTGCAGAAGGCTCAGCTTGTTTTGTCTTTCCCAGATTCTCTTTTTGTTTTTCTGTCACCTGCTTATCATTAGGGGTTTTCTCAGATTGTTCCCTTTTGGGGTCTGTGTTTATCTGCGGGTCTGAATACCCTATTGCTGCCATGGTACGGTTCACTGTCCTACAATAAGGGGGAGGAGCCTCACTACCGAGGGTACCTGGGTTTGCCTGTTTCATCCACATAGAAATGTATTGCAAATGTTTTAACTGACTAGCATTGGTCTTATGGGACAAAACATAATCCCTAATCCTTGCTAAACAACCACCATCAAAAGACCCCTCCGGTGGCCAGCCAAGAGGGATCCCAGGAGCATTGCTCCACTTTGCCCATTTAAGGCAAACTTTCAAAATTTCCTTTCCTAATATGGGATTATCTCTCATCATCCGTTCAACCGGAGTCATTGGGGAAACCTGATTTATCATTATTCCCTGATTGTCATCTTTCTTTCTTCTAAACAGAGACATAATTTCTACGTGCCACCTGTTATTTTAAGGATCTCAATGTCCAACCTTTTTATCTACAAAGGAAGGTAGTGCACGAAATGTCCAGGACACCTTTCAAACAGAGATTCGCTTCATTCAGACCCAGCCAATCTCCTCGCGGAGGTATGGAACCGTGAGTAAGAACACACACACGTTTCGTATCAGCCGATACGTAGCTCAAACACACATACCATTCAGTCCTGACTAATAGCAGCAAAAATATCTTTACACTTTATCAATACAATAGAACAACAAGTAAACAACACTTATCAAGCTTGGTCAAAAATAAGTATACTCACGGCTTTGTCTCACAACAGTCGCCTTCCTAGGGAAATCAATCACTCACTGCTTCGTCTCCTCCGGTCTTCACTCAGCACCGGGAACACACCTCCCTCAACCTTTTGAGGGGAATCCAAAAATCTTTAAATTTATATCTTGGTCCTAGAGACCCACCCGTAGGCCAATCCCGGGCGTTCGGCACAAATTTGTACGGCCCTGTTTCGTACAAAAATGGACCACAACCTAATTATTATTATTACTATTATTACCTGAAATGATCAGATCCAAAAAGTCAGTACAGGTGCAATCAGAGTCTCTGTTTATTAGATAACTGATGACCAAATACAGGCAGCAAAGTGGGGAAGAGAGTTCTATCGGGCACTAGGCACCTCAAGAATGCAACTCTCCCCCTTGAATATAGAAAGCATATTACAATTTATACCTTTTTTCCTTCCGCAATTTTTACATACAGCCCCGTCCCCAGAGCTATTCCTTTGTGTTCTCTCCCCCTCCCCTATCTTATTTCCTATTATTACTCTTTGCTCCCCTTAGTTCCTGTTGCAAAATCCCCCTGGCCCCCCTCCTCCCATACTCACCATGATCCAGCTAATCTGCTTTCTTCAGAGCCGGGCCCAGCATATATGTTGGTAGCTTTGTGGTTTCCTGTGTATGCATTTCTTTGCACATAGACCTTACAGGCCTATATCTGATATCCCCTTGCAGGTCCTAGTCTAGACTCTCCAGCCTAAACTGGCCCCTCACAAGGCTCATGATATCTCCTTATATGGTTCTTTCCGGTGCTGGATCTCTTCTTGCAGAGGCCTGTATGCTGGCTCACATGTTATAGCAGCGTGGCTGTTCTTTTTTGTGAGATTCAGGGTAGCCATTAAGTGATTATGAATCAGGAACATTATTAATCCTTAGCACTTAAAAATTAAAAGCAAATCTATCATACTAAACCCCAAATGTATCATACTTAACCTCTACCTCTACAAGCACTTAAACCCTACAAGAGGCATTATCACCTCCTTTTTTCTGCTAGCCATTCCTCTCCGTATGCACCCAAGCATCCTTCTAGCTTTTGCCGTCGCCTTTTCTACCTGTTTAGCTACTTTAAGATCATCGGACACAACTACGCCTAGGTCCCGCTCTTCTTTAGTGGACAAAAGTACTTCACCTCCTATGCTGTATTGCTCCCTTGGATTGCTGCAGCCCAAATGCATGACCTTACATTTTTTAACATTAAATCCCAGCTGCCAAATTCTAGACCATTCTTCAAGCTTAGCTAGATCCCTCCTCATGTTATCTACACCTTCCTGGGTGTCTACTTTATTGCAGATTTTGGTACCATCTGCAAAGAGGCAAACCTTACCCGACAGCCCTTCTGCTATATCACTAACAAAGATGTTAAAAAGAATCGGACCAAGGACAGATCCCTGGGGCACACCACTGGTAACATCCTTCTCCTCAGAGTGAGCTCCATTTACTTGTACTCTTTGTCGCCTCCCACCCAACCAATTTCTAACCCAAGCAGTAACTTGCCTTTTGATAGGTAGGGTATGGTGCTTTGTGAGTCCTGGTAGTGCTGTTAGTATACGGCGGGTTTTCTATGGGTTCTAAATGTATCCACCTATCACTTGATTTCTAATAGCTATTATTCCTACAGGAACCAGTTAAACACTAACACATACTAAATGTGTAAATGTGAAAACATGTATAATTTTTTGTTGGATAACTCACCATGAGAAGAAACTTTTCCTCTCCCGAAGTGAGCCCTCCATTTTAATCATTTATAAAGGACCCAAACAGATCCTACAAACACAGAATCAACAGCACAGTCAGCTGCCATTACCATTTAAACCAAGAGATACTACCCTTTCAATCTCCGGATGACATTTAAATGATGTAAATCACTATCAACATCATTACAAAGTACTTAGTGATGACTTTCTATATTCCCAATGTTGCCCATCGAGCACAAAAAATCAGAATCTTCAATGGACCAACATCTTTCATCCTCCCGCTGCTCACAGTTCAACCTTCCAACTGCTCGCAGATCCTCTGCTCTGAAGGCTGATTGGGTTGATCATAATAGCAAGGTTCGCGCTACAACAATCAGTGTTTCAAGCCGCACAGCTTTCAAGCTCTTCTTCGGTGAATGAACCTTACCCACTTCTGGTTCCGGTTTAATAATGAACTGAGAGTGACGTCAAAGAGCCAATTATCTCCGACTAACACCTGATGAAGTAGTATTTTATTATCTTTCGATAAATTTTCTGGTAACCATAAGGATCTAAAAAAAAATATTTGGACTGATAAAGGGGATTCTACTTGAAGTATACCCTTAGTATAATCCCAGACACCATTCCAAAACTGTTTCACAGGGGGGCTTTCAAAAAGCACATGATTTAGCGTCCCAGTATCTGTGGAGCGCCGCCAACATAAGTTAGATTGAGAGAGCCCCGCTCTATACAAACGGAGCGGAGGAGATGCACTGACAGGTTAAAAACAAAATAAACGGAATCATCTAACTTCTCAACAAATAGGGGTGTCCTACATGGAGTGGTGGGTCCACCCCTATACAAAGATATGGGGAGGGTGACCTGCACAGAATGTCAGGTGCATCTACTCTTGCCGTATTGCTGGGCAGACTGGATGGACCATGCTTATCTTTATCTGCCGTCATTTACTATGTTACCATGTAACAGTCTCAAGATTGCCACAAACCAGCAGAGAAAAGAATTGTTGCAAATAAGTATTTGAGGAGAGGATGGTGTCAGAGGTTTTCAGCCTTATGGTCCATAAAGGGCATTTATCAGTCAGTTCAGCTTAAGGCAAATGACATCTGCTAGCAAACTCATTGTAACGACGCAGAAAAGTGCACCGCCGTTTACACAGGCACTCGCTTAGTGCTTGTGCATAATTTTCTAAGCTCATGTGGGTACCGACTGCAGAAAGGGATTGAATGTGAGCGTAACCAATGCACAGATGTCTCTGCTAACAGGAATCCACAGTGCATACCATTTAAATAGAGGGCAACAAAGCAATTAACTAAGCAGTGCAGATGCAGAGAAGAGCGCAGAAGAGCACGAGGCTGCGCGCAAGGTCCGAGGAGACATTAAGGCTGGGCTTACAGGTCTGTGGCAGTCGCTGGTGAGGAATTTGGACCTGTTTTGTGAGCGCACAGCCCTTGCACCTTTTTTCTGGCTTTGCTGAGGAGAATACTGAAATAAATGGTAGGGCAAGTGTGTCGGAAGAACGGTGCATGTGCTGGAATGCTATGGGGCACATAACAACAATATTATTCTGCACAAGCTTTCTGTGCAGAATGATATTGGTGTTGATGAACATTGATATTATTATGAACAGAACTTCTGAGCACAATTATATTGCACATGTGCACAAATGCCAAATGGGGGAGAGGGGGTGTGATTAGGATATAGGTGCTGCTAACACAGTTTCATGTGGGCACGTATCTGGCTTGCTGTCCTTGTTTAGCGCAGATGTTTTGCACACAGCTCATTTGCATGCTGTTTGTTTACAGTATCGCTGAGCAAAACATCTGAACTAAACTCGTGTTCAGATACCCTGCCCTAGAGTTTTAGCGCTGGGCTCTAGCGCAGAGTTTCGGCATCATGCCTATAGAGACAGTAGTGGGGGTGGTCAACTACTTTTCCTTGCAGATCTTCTTTCCCAGTTCCCAAGGTCACTGCTATAATTTTTACAGTGCAAATAAAGAATTAGGGTTCTTTTTTTATCAAGCTCTGTCAGCTTGAGAGTTTCACTGCAGCATCTCAACTATCTAAGCTCCATTAGACAAGGCATCAGAAGGAACCACCTTGAGGCTGCTTTAATGAATTATTAAAGGGACTGTAGCATCTTTATTAACTTTTAATCGCAAACAAATTGGAATAAGGGTTACATAAAACCAGATTCTTATTTCTGATCAGTGTAGTTTTCCCAGGTTCCTAACAGGATAGTGCAGCATCTTAAATACAAATACCAGGCATCTGCATCCCCCCCCCCTTGAAATCAGTGGCATATTGTGGGTTCTCCAGCGCCTAGAGGTCAATGTTTATATTTGAGCCTCTCCCCTCCCTGTAACACGTGTCACTTTAGGCCCTCTTTTTCTCCAGAGGTGCTCCAATTCCAGCTGATAGGAGGAGAGCCACAGCTGGTGGTACACCAGGCCTATCGTTTTCTTCCTGCTACAAGCGCCTTCTGCCCATGTGGTGAGGGATGGGGTAACCATTAGGCAAACTAGGCAGTTGCCAAGAGCAGCAACTTTTGGTGGGCGTCAAAGAGCAGTGCATTCAAAGCTAAACAATGAATTTTGACTGTCGTGTGGGGGGGGGGAAGTGTTAAAGCTTAAGGTTTGCCTAGGGTGCCAGTCACTGTTCCCTATAAGCTGTGCGCGTGTGCACGCGCACACACCTCGCCGAGCGAGCGCACACAACTTACAACGGAGCGCACAAAAATTCCGGAGTTCCTGGGTTTTCATATTAAACCTCGATTTTTTTAAGCCCACCGATCTACAGGCATTCTGTAATTACCGGGTAATTCCGTGATGTCACTTCCGCATCTCTGAGTCCTCCTCACTCCTCTCACATGACACAGGCTAAAGAGGGAAATAAAAGGGAGGGGCAGCCAGCTAGTCAGCCTCTCGCTGCTCTTGTGCCTGCCTGCTAGTGCCAGCCACGCGCCTCCTTTGATTCCTCCCTCAGCCAGCCTCCAGTGCCACGTGCAGAGAAGGGAGAGCAACACACTTCACCAGCGAAGAAGAGGAGACCGGTGCTCTGGGACTGCTGCCAGATTGTGTGGGGCTACGTCGGGGATAGGTGAGTGAAACGGGGATGATGGTGGCGGCGGTGCCACCGCCGTGCGTGGTCTTATGTATCAGGAACTGATCTGCAGAAAATACAACACAATCTGATTCAAACTGCTTAATGCAGAGGCGTAGCGTGGGGGGTGCAGGGGGGGCCGGGCGCAACATGGGGGGGGGGGCGCGCTCGCACTCGCAGCTCCTCTTTGCGGGTTGCACGGGGGGGGGGGGTCGGCAGAAAGGTAAGTGCGCGCGAGCAAACTCGCTTTTATTTTTTTGTGCTGCCTTGCACCAACTTGTTATAATTGTGCATCATCCCTTCCTCTTTTTCATTACTTCTTTTCAGGAGATGGTTCGTGTTTGACTGGGCTGAATAGATCGCCTTTTACTGCCCGTGGGGAGTGACGTGGGTAGGGCTTTTCCAGATTCCCGCCCCCCCCCCCCCCGGTAATATTTTGATACGAAATAAAAATATGAAAGTGGTCGAACGGAGCAGGACTCGGAGCTCTCGGTTTTACAAGAGAAATGAGCAGTGCATGCAGGAGTTCCTGGACTTAGTTTCGTATCGATTGGAGGTGTTTCCTGTTTCTATCACATGGCACAGCCAAAGTTGTGGGCTAGAGGGGAAGTTTTCAGTCTGCTGAGCTGAGTTTAGGGCCAGGTCACAGGTGTAGTATGCTCTGGCCAGAGCTTTACTTTCCCAGGGTGAGGCTGAAGACCTCGGGATTGGGGAGGCAGGATAAGTCATTGCTGGGAAGTGTGCTTTTATTTATGGACCCATTTACCCCACAGGCGCCAGTTGGAGGGGGCTGTAAATATTCTTGTTCCCAGCCGAGTAGTGATGGCGAGATGGGTTCCTCAGAAAGGATTGTTGCTGTCTCTGAAACTGCTCTATAAACTTTATTTTTAGTTGTGTGTGTGTTACATTTTGTAATTTATTCTTCATGTTTTGTGTTTATCAGCTGCCTTAGGTAATGGTAAGGTTTAAACTTAATCGAATACATTTCTGCCTAAATGTATGTGCTGCCCACTGGAGGCAATCATAGCAGCTGGCAAATTTAAATAATCAAAGAATAGTTTCCCCCTCACTTTTTTGTGTTTGTGTAGGGAAAATGTTTTGCATATCTGCTGCCTAACTTGCTATAAAAGTGCTATATTTATAAGTTGTTCATCAAAGTTTGCTGGGTAGTTTGTTGTGATGCTCCAGTAGGGCCTTTGACTTCCCATCATGTCTTATGTTTGCAATTTTAAGGAGCAGCTTTGGTTGTACAATTATCTATCTCTCTTGCTCCTTTTGGGCTTTCAGCTGAATTGGAACTGGTTTCTGTTAGCCACTGGAGCCACAAGCTTTCATTCATAATTACCTGGGGGTTTTCACCTATATAAGTAGGGCGTCTGTTAACTGTTCATAAATTATAAATGTAGGTGTATATTTTCTAGCTAATTAGGTATTCAAGAGAGTACAAAAATATTCATGTTTAATGGTGTTTTCATACAGCAGGTACTATGGCTGGGCACCTTTTTTCCCGTGGAATCAAATATGTACATTTTTGGAGTGTGTTTAATAAAGGGTGCTTCCCTGGGTAGTATGGGTAAGCATGTGTTATTGGCGCAGCACTAAAGCAGTGCAGTTCTCTGCGCTAAAAACCCACATTGCCTGGGTGGCACTGCTAGCGTGGGCCATGAAAGCCTGTACTGCTGGACCAGCAGTACAGCACCAGAGAAACGGAAACAGAAATGCATTTCCCCTTAAACATCCAGATTTCAGGCATGTACACGGCTTACTGGCCTGTAAATCGTGGAAATGCCTTTCGAGAATTGGGCCCTATGAATCATAGGGCCCAATTCTATAATTCCAAGTGTCGTTATGTAGCGCACAAAAAATGTAACCTTCCTTCAAATGCCGCACGGCTGATATTTTATGCGCACACAGCCTACAGAAAATTAGAGGGAACATTGGTGCCAGTACCTTGAACCGACTCTGGGGCTGGCCCTGCATGTGATCCACAGCTCAGATCAACTGTTTGACCTGCTTGGTGCTCTGAAGATTTTGACTGCATACCAGGAGAGACACCAGGGACAGGAAGAGTGGGTTAGAGAAGTACCTAGCCTGACATGTCAACGATGCCACTCTCTTCTCCTGCTATCAGCTGGGACCAGGCAGCAGAAGCAGAGAGTGAGAAAAAAGGGTAATAAATGCATCTATGAGCAGTGGGCAGAGGCAAAGAATTAAGACTTAGGTCTTTAGAGTTCCAGGCCAAGATTTTTATTGCAGAGGAGGGTATTTTAGCAGCTCTGTTTGTCAGCTGGACATCTGAAAATGGATTCGTACAGTAGACATGCAAATCTTGGAGACGTCCCAGGAGCCATGTTAGAAAGCGGAGTATATAGACATCCCCGGTGTGAGAACATCCAGGTAGCACAGGGGTGTTGTGGAAGTGTGCCCTGGGTGGAGCAAGGGATCTGCAGATCGTGATAAAATTTCAGAATGGCACAAGCATATCAGACCCTGGTTGTTGCAGTGTCCGTGCCTACTATACCTGCTTCTGACCACAAACAAGGTGCAAAAAAGTGCTCATTTCATGACTGCAATGCTTCCAGGAGGAAAGAGCAAAATGAGCTTACATTACAGCAATTAATAATTCCTGTCCAAAGAAATCTGCCCATAAATACATACTCCAAACATATTGCTGACCTGCTGATGTACGTCTACGTATCTGAAATGGCAGGATATAGATGCTGCCCCCCTTCTGGTCTACCCATGCTAGGGCATCCTAGTACCTGGTTCTGTGCGCATGCACTTTGGGGACATCCACATTTGTATAATGGCCTATGCCCATGCACATACCCAGCCCTGCTATCTGTGTGGGGCCTGTCTCCAGAACCAGTTACTGGGATGCTCATTTTTCTGGGTGGAGACAGAAAGATTTCAGAAGGCATGACTGCCACTCTCCTGGTTTTTGGATATTCTGCTCTGGATGTCCTAGATAATTCCTAGACGCCCCTTCTAAAATGCCACTTTAAATCAGGAAATCTCTAGTAAAACCACATAATTGGACATACACAACTAAAATATTAATTTAAATATTTAAGAGTAGCAGCAACAGAACTTCCCTCCAGTGCCAATTTCCTGGTACACAAAACCCTGCAAAGAGACCATTCAGAGCCTATAACAAAACTGTATACCATAACAGCAGTGCTGGGACTCAACCAGCACTAACCCTCCCTATGAAAAGGCTGCACTACAAGTATTACATTAAGCTCTAGTACCCTACATCTTCCACTGGAGAAACAAAGCAAGCTGTTCTGCAACAGAATTACATGTCGGCAGAATCACGTGCGGCAGACACATGCATAACACAGACATACCCTCACTAAATATAGAATGAAGGAACACCCTAGAAAAAGCAACATGCCAGCAAACTCCTAACTGGAACTCCAAGAAGCCAGACTGCAATGCAGTGCAACCCTGGAAAAATAGAAACAAATGCATTTCCCCTCGTACTGAGCAAATTATAGACATCAACGATGCACAGTTCCCAAAGATGATATATTGTAATTTATTAAATTCAAACTGAAATGTATTTTCCTACTTTATTTGTTTTGTCATGTTATTTTTCCAGTCGTGTTGATCCCAGCCTCTCTTTTCTGCTTTTCTTTGCTTGTCTTCTCCAGACTCTCCTTCCAGGGTCCGCTGTCCTTTTGTCAGTAGAGTGAACTCGTCTCATGTGCCTTTTGCTATTTCTGAAACATCATAACAGGCAACCTTTCAGAGTGGATTTCAACTTCAGGAATACAAAGAAGTCTGCAGGGGCCAAATCTGGAGAGTAGGGAGGTTGCGGGACTAGAGACATCTCGTACTTAGCCAAAAATTCATGGATAAGGAGCAATAAGTGATAGTGATACGGTTCGCTTTTTGCTCATCTATCCAGAGATGTGGGACAAATTTTGCAACAACACGATGCATCTGATGTTTTTCAGTCACAATTATATGACATAAACTTTTACTCGTGCCTGTTTCTTCAGCAACTTCACAGACAGTTCGGCAATGATTTTCAAGAAGCAAAGTACTTAATCATTGTCCATTAATGTGGTAGGCCGTCTAGTTTTGGGATCATCTTCTTTGGACATTCTGCCCAATTTGAAACGTTGATACCATTTGTAACATTGTTTGTGGCTTAAACAATCCATAAGCTTGCTGCAACTTCTGAAAAGTCTTGGTAAAAGTCAGTTTTACGCAGAATTTCACGCAAACGCATTGCTCTTCAAGATCCTTCATATTTCAACTTGCAAAAAATAGCAAAAGGCACATGAGATGAGTTCACTCTACTGCATGTAGTCCATAACTAATTGACGTGGTGTGATCAAGCAAGTAGGAGGCTAAAGCTCAAGGTTACCACTACACCACCATTATCGCGAGTCTGCTGTGTTGGCTCGCTGGTGCCCTCTTTAGCAAGTTTGGTTTCTTTTTGAACAGATCTTGTAATTTTTGAAACGTCAAAAATAAAATATTAAAAAAAAATTACCAGTTTGTGGAGACAAAGGAAAAACACTGCACTTCCTAGTGATCCACTGTTTTAAACTTCAGGTGCAAATAAATTTACTGCCAGCATTTTCAGACAAGTGGACATGCTCCAACCTTTTCTACTCCCATTAATCACTCTCTCTCCCTGTGGTGATTCACATAATCTGCCTAAGGCTATGGCAGGCACTCTATCTCAAATAATTCACAGTCCTATATGGCAGTGATATTAAAACAAGATTTCTCTTTTATTCTGATGTACTTCATAATAAGCCTAGTTTTGCATAGATCGTCCAGATAGGAAATGGAACATCCAGGTTAAGAAGGACACATTTCTCAAGTATTTCAGAAAAGACTTGCTGAAGATGGAACCTTTCATGAAATACATATAAGGACTGCGGGAAATTTATCTCCAAGTGCCAGCAAGTATAGCAAGATCACCTATGAGTAAGAGACACATTCAAAAGAACAGTATTATACAATGGCTTTGAATGTGTAAGTGCCAGTTTTGTAACCTACACGTGTAAACACCAGCATTTACACACTTATGTGCAAGATTTGCAAAACTGGATTTCCAGGAAGAGCCAATGAGAAGGCAAGCAAAATAACTTTTAGGCATATTTTGCTTAAGCAATAGCACCTATTGAGGAGAGCCTATCTGCCAATCTGTCTGTCTGTAGGTCCATACACATCCATTTGTATATGCATTGAGCTTCTCAAACAGCAATGCACAGCTGTACCGAACACTGGCGATGAGCCAGCAGGCATCCCCAGGTCCTGCTGGCAGAGAAGAGGTAGAGAGACACATGGAGCCCATGGGAGTCCCTGGGTCCCACTAGCAGAGAGAAGTGGCAACAACAGCTGAAGAGTGGGCAGAAGTTTCCAAGGCCTGCTGGCACAGAAAACAGACAGCATAAAGGAAGAGTCAGCAGGAGTCTCTGGGTCCTGCCAACCCAGAAAAGGGAGAGCGGTAGCCGAAGATCAAATGGTTGTCTCAGATCCCGCCAGCAAACATTGACAGAGTTTCAGAAAAGGGGTGGGAAGGAGAAGAGGTTGGGGTGGAAGGGAGAATGGGGGGGGGGGGGTTAGAGAAGAGGAAAAGACAGAAAGAAGGAGTGAAGTGTGAAGCATAAGAGAAGGGGTAGAGTTAGAAGAAAAGATGGAAGGGTAGGGGTGCAGCATAAGGGAAAGCATAGGCTACAGACAAGTGGGGTGGAAGTTTGAGTGGTGGAGCATAAAGGGAGCAGTGGAGTGAGAGAGAAAATAAAAAAGCGTGTAGGGGACATAGCTGAGTGTAGGGTGGATCATAAGGAAGAGGCGAGGTTAGAGGAATGGGAAGGGAAGAGAAGAGGGAAGTGCAGGGCAAGGCAAGAGTGAAAGGGAAGGAGGGAAATGGGTAAGTGCAAGGTGGGGCAGAAAGCAGGGAGTGAATGGGGTTGGCAGAGAAAGGAAACAGAGTGCAATGCTGGGTGGCAGGAGAAGGAGAGAAGTGAGAATGGCAAAGGGTAGTGTGGGAGAATAATGCAAGAAAGTGAGAGAGACAGGAAGACAGGGAAATGCACAAGAGAGAGAAACGTATATGCTTAGAGCTCTCCCTTACACACACACATAATCCCCCCCACTCCCTGACATCTCTACACACAAACAACTGCCTGTGAAGATACTGTAGATATACACATCATACCATTTGTTCACAAACACACATGCACCTCACATACACCAGCAATCATTCCTCACACTGCCCACCCACCCAGACACCCACTCGCATGTACCCTTCTGCACTACTGAGACACCTGACCAGTTTAACAGTGTTCCCCACTCAGACATGCATGAGTCTTTGAATGGAGGAAGGGGGAAATGTGCCATTGTGTCTCGCTGTAAGTATGCACTGTTCAATTTGTTGCCCTGATTTTATTAAGCACCAAAGAGGCAAGCACAATTGCTCTCTCAATCATTCATGCAAATCCCAGGTCTAAATGAGATTGCAGCAGATATAATGCTGCTGCCTAGTTCTTTTTTTTTACTACGCAAAATCAAAAATATGTGCATATGTCTCCTGCCCACATGTTCCCTTCAGGACTGTGTATGTTGCTGATTTTTATAATAGCTATTTACATGCACAGGGTATGCGGAGGGTAATTTTATAAAGCCCTGCATAGTTAATGCACCCGCATGCTAATTAGCACAATGCCGCATGGTTGCAGTGCGGTTACTGCAGGGGATGAATGCACATGCCCCCTGAGGTTAGCATGGGCCTCCACATGCTAACTTATCGCACTTTAGTAAACACGCCTCTGAGGATTTTATATATGCTTCTAGCCAAGATGGTGGCCTATAAAGGAAGAAATCAAAAAGACTCTCCAAGATAAGCAGAAATATTGCCGGTGGTCACACTTTATAGCTGACGCTGGGATGTATATCAATATATTTTCTTTTCTTTATGTTTATGTTATTGTATTATTTTCCCATTGGGCTGCAGAAGCCAAGAAAACTTTTCATTGAAAGAAATAGGCACAATTAGTAGAAAGCTTTTAACTAAATATGTCACATTAGGGTATAGAATGTCTTTTAATATATTTTACATTTTGCAACAATAATTAAATCAAATGCATTCCATCAGGTTATGTTGATATTGGAATGATTCCAAAAGAAGCAAGGGATATCAAGATAATGGAGGTAAAAGAAGCAGGAAACTTCCTTTCAATAAGAAGTGAAGACCCTGAGAAATATTACTTAAATGGTGGATTTATTATCCAGTGGAATGGAGATTACAAATTTGCTGGAACAACATTTCAGTATGAAAGAAATGGAAATTTAGAGAACCTTGCTGCACCTGGCCCAACCAATGAGTCATTATGGATACAGGTGAGTGCATCATTAGAAAAAAATCTTTCATCCGCATCTAGGGTGAAACATAATAGCAAAGTTCATTGGTAAGCATAAAAGCTTAACTGGTAAGCACAGATAACGTGGTATAGAAATGCTGAAAGTACCCAGAGGTTGCAGATCTCCCAGCACTGACTGAATCTCTTTCTTTTAACTGAAGACATGCAAACTGGTAATATCGTATTCTAACTTAAATAGCAACTCAAACAAGACCTACTTACTTCAGATTTATGTACTGTTTTACAAGCTAGTTATTAATGGAATTCGCCTTTCAAAATGGCTCTGTTTCACCCAGCCCAGGATACTCAGTTTGCCTTGCATGTACAGGATAAAGGTGGTACCGTGCCATTTTGATCAATAGATTGAGCAGGGTGGAAATGAATGAAGATTGCTTTTTCCCCAGAAGAGCCTATATATGGCTGGGATTTTTAAGTGTTCCAGTTAGTCATAATTGTCCTATTAGACAGACTGAAACACCAGAGTGAACAGCAGAACAGAGTTAATACTGTAGATGCTATTTTTACAAAAGGGTGTGTCAGAGGAAGACGTGGGTGGTGGGACATCAGACCTCTGAGTATCTTGCCAGATCCCAGTAAAAGGGGCTCCCAGAAAGGTCTCCAGCCAATGGAGATGTGTTGCTTAGAGTAGTGCTTGGGAATTGAGCAGTAAAGGGCCCCTTTTTTACACCCTAGGGGGGGGGTGGCGGGAGGTTTGAGCATCAGCAAGCATTTTGCTGACCAATATCAGCTCAAAATGTTAACAATTTATCCCATAGTATTGTTAACATTTTGCATTAGCAGGTAAGTTGCCTTATGGTTTGTGTTGTTCAGTTGAACATCAGTTAGTTGCTTGCATGTATTTGCATGCATATTCTCTGCATTGTGGATGTTTTTTTGTTACCACTAATGTGTGTTATCACTCTTTTAAATATAGGTTAGACACACACTCATGTGGTCATTTTAGATGCCTTGTATGGCTTCTACATAGGTCAATAGTGGCATTTACATGTATGGATTGGCTACATGTGTAAATAGCGATTTCTGAATATTGCTTTTGCCACATGTAGAAGCCCAAAATGCACATTCAAAGTGGGCATGTAATGGGTATGGTTTGGGAGGGCCAAAACGTTTACACATGCTTTTGCATTTTAGAATGGAAATATACGTCCATTCAAAATAATTTCACCATTTGCACCTCCTCTGAGTAACACGTTACTTAAAAGTACTCATTTGCTCAGGGATCAAAATAAGGGAGAGGGAATATATGTCCTTAATGCCTGCTTTATTGGCTCCATTATGAAGATAATTCTATTAACTCCTGCGCAGTTAATACACATTGTGATGCATGCATGTGGAGCCTTTCTATAAAGTAAACTATGAGAGTACTTTACTTTATAGCATAGGGGCATACTGACGTGTCTCAACCTAGCTGAGAGCAATTACAGCTACTCTAGAGGAAGTATAAATGTCCACATCCAGATCGGTCAGCAACACATGTAAGTTATACACTTCTATAACTTCTGCATGTAAATTTAGGCCCCACCTGCACTCCACGCAAGCTCTACCCATGCACACCCAAACTAAAAGTACACACAATGAGACTTACAGAATAGTGATTTTATTTACATTCTCTTATATACTGCATCAGTGCGGTTTACATTGAACAAACTGAAATTGCATTGAACAGGGCATTATAACTTGGAGATAACTATTTACAGGGAACATGGGCTATGGAGGGTTAAGTGGCTTGCCCAAGACCACAAGGAGCACCTGTGGGACTAGAAACCCCAGTCCTTCCAGCCCAAGGTTGCTGTCCTCTAGTGGGATTTGAACCCCCAACCTTCTGGCCTGAAGTACCTTGCCCCAACCACTAGGCCACTCCTCCATTCTGATCACCTAAAGCACATGCATTAAGTGCCTATTGATGTGCATAAGTCTTTTGTAGTAGGGACTTGCAGACATAAATAGTAAGTAGTGCATAACTTTCTGTGAGCCCTTTATAGAATTAGCCCTTATAGGAATAAGTTTTACAAAATGGAGCCACTAGGGTTGTGCATTTGTAAGAATGTATTCAGTTCATCTGAGCACTTACAGATTTTAAGTGTATGCAAATTGCTTCTGTACTGTATATGTATACTTATCCATTAATGCACATACAATCTATTTGTATGTGCAAAATAATCGCAATGTACAACAAGGCAATCAATTAAAACAAATGCGTGATAAAACATGGACAAAAACACATGTAAACTGGGAAAAATTTGGGAAATTTGCAAACATACCAAACTTTTTTTGTCAGAATCATCTATAGAGGCCACTCTACAGATAATTACTGGCACTTAAATGGGAAGTTGCAGAATAACTACTTTCATATGTAATCACCAGCATTTAATATATGGAAACTATTGAGTGATGTCTCTATTTTTTTCTATGTAAAGCATTATGAAATTGCTACTCTCAATCTATGTCCTAGCAAAAACACAGAACGAAGCAAAGAGCAATGACTCATTTCACCTCACTCTTTGTTTCTTTCTGTGATATTTGGGGTATGAGTGCTGGTTCTTGGATTTCCAGTTGTGGACAACATTATTGGCATCCTTGCGTTTTAGGTATTTTGGGCCCGATATTCAAAGCACAAGGCGGCAGATAGGCACCTGGTATAAGTGTATACCCATGCTATAACTGTCTAAATTGGATTGCCGCATACCTGGCCAAAAAACAATATCACCGTTCCGCGGGTAACACTAACTGCATAGCGATGAGAGCATAACAGGCTGTGCCATGGACGGTGCGCTGGACTAACCATATAACATAGATATTCAACAGGTATGGATGCCTCCTGGAGATGCCACAAACTGTGTAGGATTAAGCAAGGTTTGCAGATGCCTAGGAGAATAGAAAAGGCTGTGGCAAAGCTGTGTAGCAGAACATATCCATGTTTCAGCAAGGTGCAGGCAATGTGGGGAGTGCTAAGGCTTCATCAGCAGCAATGTTGGACTCAAAGAGCCTGGACACAGCGGAGGAGGCAGCAAGCTGCCCAGTCATCACAGCGACCAGGTAACCAGCACCACAGGCCCAGGTACCATGCCCCCTCCCCCGGGTGCACAGGCCCAGGGTAACCTACCTCTAATTAAGAGAGGAGGAAGTCTTCCAGCGGTACCGATTAGATGGTGCAACAATAACAGAGCTCTGTGCCCTCCTTAGCCAGGATGTGGCGCAGCCACTGGGAGAAGTCAGGCACTGCCAGTGGCAGTGCGAGTCACCACCACCTTTCTATTCCTCACCACAGAGAGCTTCCAACACATCAGAGGGGTGATGATGGGGATCACCCAATCTTCCACCAGCCACTGTATTGCTGCTGCCTGGGGCACCTCATAGCATTCCCAAGGACCCCAGAAGAGCACCAGGAGACAATGCAGGCATTCTATAATTTCACCGGCTTCTCCTCAGTGCTTAGAGCGCTGGACTGCACACATGTAGCCTGAGGGCACCCAGACAGGAACAGCAGGCCTACTGGAATCGGCATGGTTGCACCTCACTAAATATGCAACTGGTGGTGAATGCGAAGCTGTGAATAATGGATGTGTGTGCCAGGTTCCCCGGCTCATGCCATGATTCATTCATCCTAGCACAGTCAGGTTTGGGCTATACAGCTGCCAGAGGTGACCTCAGAGAGGGATAGCTCCTTGGTAGGTGCACACAGCAGTAGGCCAATGTAAAGCAAGGTGTGGACTGCATGCAGTCCTGTCTAGGGACAATAAAGGATGAGAGACCTGAGAAAGTGCATAGCAATGGTGAGAGCCAACCATACAGATGCATGGGCAGATAAGTGAGCAGAGGGATACTGATGTGCTGATGATGAGATGGGGAGGGGGAGGGGAAGGTGGAGATGGGGAGGTGGCATGTGAGATCGAGGGAGCAGAGTGGAAGGGGGAGGTAGGCAGGGGAGGTAGGGGAGGAAAGGGAGGAGGTGGTGTGGGAGGAGGGGACAGAGGAGGAGGAGGTGGGGGAGGCGGAGGTGGAAGGAGGATCTGCCACCTATGCAGAACACAGCACCCCAACCCATACCGAAAACCATTCGGCCACAAGCAACCCACAGCCAGCAACAAACAGATATCACAACCCTTGTTTGAAATGCCACACCTGGGCACCCCCATGTAACCTGCCTGCCTTATGCCCACACATACTACATGCTATGCCCCCTGTGACAACCATGGCAACCTGTTCCCTCCCCTGCCCCCCAGGTCAATTTGGCTCACACCCCACATATGTCCCCACCACAGTGTCCCTGTGCCCTGAAACACTGTTCACACATCCCGTAGCCCTGGATGCCACCAGGTCACCCCCAGAACCACTAAATGACCCCATAATCCACTGGTCCCAGCCCCTGGGCCCCCCTGATCCCACCTATTCCCACACTTTTGACATTAATACGATATAAGATAGCTCACTCAACAAATCACATTAATTCAGTTTCTCTTTAGTTGTATCTCATTATTTTCAAGGTCTCAGACAAACCATAGCACTAGTATTTGGACGTATAACTCGTCCCAATTATGTGCTCGTTGACATCAATGACCTTCTATATTTAATTATATCTTCTGAAACGGTACATAATAATCTCTTCTATATGTGCACCAATTAGAATACTTGACTTCTCATAAAACTTCACTTTTACTTCTTTGCTTCTTCTCGAAAAGCCCAACGCCAGGATTAAGGCGCCCCTGCGTTTCACTACCAATAGGTTCCTCAGGGGATCATCTCTTCATGCTTCTCATTCTACAAAAATACCATCCACAACTACCATGTTACTGAACATTCCTACTACTTATTCATTTCAACATTACCGCAATGTTAAACATTATTCAAACCTGTATAATGACGCTGCCCACGTAATTCATTTCAGGGCCTCCATATTTTCTTGTCCCAGATACTACATTCAAACTGAAAAACGCCGCGCATGCGAACTGCCAATCGTGACAGGCTATTTAAAATCCTTACCGCCACCTCTCACTTTGCCGTCATTAGCTACGCCTCTTTAATCTACGTTATTCGATCGCTCAACCGATCTAACGGTATCATGAACATTATGCTAACCTTTTTTTCTCACTTTTTTTTTCCTTAGACTCCTCACAATTCTAAGACTAATTACACTACCTAACCCACCATTATGATACCATCATTCTGTTATCAAATGCAAGCTGACCATTCGATGCTCGCATTTAGACCCATGGGTATAACAGAATCCAGCTCAAAGATCCTCTGTTCTCTAATGATCAATGCTTGTTCCTGGACTTTACCCTGCAAACCCGTCTTTACTTCATCCACACACCAACATCTTAACTGTTCAAAAATGTGCCCCATTGTCATACAATGTTGTACTAAAGGGGCTTCCTTTCTTCTACACCTCAATCTACTTCTATGCTCCCCCATCCGAACCTTAAACGGACGGATGGTCTTTCCCACATAAAGGAGATCACATGGGCATCTGATGATATAAACCACATACGAAGATTCACAGGTTGTGAAATGCCTTAACTTGTGGACAATGCCTCTGTGAATAAAACAGTCTATTTCCATTGTAATATCACATATGGTGCATTGTCCACATTTTCTATGGCCCTTCAAATTCTCTCCAGTATTCCCAAGGGTCAAAGATCTCAGCACTGCAGGACTCAAGCATTCCTTTAAGTTTCTATTCCTACGCCAAACACATCGTAAATTTCTATTTTTCATTCCAGGCAGTACTTGCAACACTCCACTGTGTTTCCGTAACACCTTCTGCATCTCTGTACTTAAGGGGGAATACTTAGTGATTAAGTTAATACAGTCAGAATCAAGCTCATTCGAATTTCTATTCCGTTGTGGTTCTAATAACAAACTCCTATTGTTATATAGCGCCCGAGTATAAGCTCGATGTACTGTTCTCCGAGGGTACCCCCTATCCTCAAAATTACTAATTGCTTTGATAAAAACTTAAACTCATTTGTGTCCGAGCAATTACGTCTGTATCTTAAAAATTGAGATAATGGAAGACTTTCTTTTAATCGTGGAGGGTGCGCACTACTGAAATGAAGGAACGTGTTCCGATAGGTGTTTTTCCGATAAATAGTTGTTGCCCAATATGTTCCACCCCTAATTATCTTCACATCCAGATATGTTATACTCTCATGGTGGAATTCATACGTGAATTTTATATTTGAATCACAGTGATTTATCCATGTGAAAAAAGATTCTAAAGTCAGCTTTGTTCCCTGCCAAAGCATGAACACGTCATCAATATATCTGTGCCAAGCTCCTACATTGGCCACATAAGGGGACTGGCCCATCCATTTTTTCTCAAATTCCCCCATGTACAGATTAGCGACGGAAGGGGCACACGTGGCCCCCATCGCCACCCCAGATATCTGTTGGTAAAGGGCTCCCTCAAACACAAAAAAATGATGATAAATCGCCAATTCTGCTAAGTGTAATAAAAACCTAATGAGATCTTCCGAAAGATCACCTCGACTACGTGATGTATGCTCCACTATATCATAAGCTGCCGACTGGGGAATACTGGTGTACAGTGACTGCACATCCATGGTAACTAAAAAAACATCTTCTAGTGTTGCCCAGTGTGACAAACCCCCCTAATATGTTCAAAAAATGAGTCGTGTCTCGCACACACGCTGGAATATCTACTAGTAATGGTCTCAAATATGAGTCTAAAAAAGTAGACAAGGGTTCTAATAGTGTTCTAATAGTGTACCTCTTGTTGACACAATCGGCTGTTGTTGATCTTTTATGAATTTTAGGGACAGTGTAGAACTTTGCTAATGTTGGAGTCAGAACATTCAAAAATTGATGTTCTTTTTTGGAGATTAACTTTTTGCTTAAAGCTTCCTTAGTAAGATTTTTATTTATTTATTTTATTTATTTGCAATGTTTTATATACCGCCATTTCCTAAGATCAGTGGCATAAGTCAAAATACAGAGAACAATGTGAAATACAGAGTAACAATAAGTAACTATCCAAAATACATGTAACTTTAAGCAACTTTGTACAGTTAAGGAGGTTCAGAACTATTTACAGTTTTGACATAATTTACATATTTACAGGTTTTAGTTATCAGCTTAGGTAGGAATGTGGGTAGTAGTAAATTGTATAGGAGTAATAGATGCAGATTGTATTATGGAGGATGGGAGGTTGTATCCATAAAACAATCCATATTGGAATAATGTTGTGTAAAGAGGTGAGTTTTTAGTTCTCTTCGAAACATTTGTAGGTCTTTTATCTCTCTAAGCTGAGCAGGGAGGTTATTCCACAAAGTGGGTGCAATATATGAGAAGGCGCTGCTGCTTGTTGTTTATTTGGTCATCCTTATTAAGTTAGGCACTAGGATGGTGTTCAGATTCCTTCTTCTTCTAGCTCTGTTATCAGGTGGGTTATGAATCAATGTGTATAGGTATGATGGGGCGATCTTATGAATTAATTTGAATATGGTCAATATGATTTTATATTGAATCCTACTCGATATGGGTAACCAATGAAGTGCATGTAAGACTGGAGTAATGTGATCAGTAAGTTTGGCTTTGGATATTATTTGTGCCGTAACATTCTGGGCCATTTGAAGGATTTTTTAATTTTTCTTTGTTATTCCTTGCAAAATACCATTACAGTAATCAAAGTGAGGGGTTATTAAGGCTTGAGTAATAGTTCTAAAATCATTGTTTTCTAGTAGTGGTCTAAGTTGATGGATCGATCTGAGTTTATAATAAATTGTTTTGGTTATTTTCTTAATGTGAGATGTGAAGCTAAGGGTTTTGTCAAGGGTGACTCCAAGATATTTGATTTCGTCTTTAACTGGAAAGGTAAAATTCAGGAGTTTGACGTCTGAAGGTGGGGAGAATTTTGTGTTTCTTGAAGTAAATAATACTTCTGTTTTTTTGAGATTTAAGTTCATATTATTTGATCGAAGCCAGAGTTCAGCTTCAGTGAGGCATGATACTAAATTATCATAGTTGGGATCAAGTATGTTGATTGGGGAGAACAACATAATGTCGTCCGCATAAATATGATAATTCAATTTATATTTTTGAAAATGGTGCATATCGGTTGTAGATACAGATTGAATAGGAGGGCGGATAGAGCAGAGCCCTGTGGTATTCCCTGTTCTTGAGGAAAAGTAGGTGATGACATTTGGTCAACTTGCACATATTGTGAACGGTCCGAGATATATGACTTAAACCATTTAAGAGTTAGTTTCTATAATCCTAGCTGACTGAGTCTTGATATGAGTATATTATGATTTACACTGTCAAATGCGGCAGATATGTCAAGAAATACCAAGATGAAGGCTTGCTTCTTGTTGTCTAGACCTTTAATGACAGTGTCTAGAAGGGCAAGTAGTAAGGTTTCCACACCGTGGAAGGGGCGAAACCCATATTAATGATCATCAAGGGGGGCAGATGTTCTATATAATCCTGAAGTTGAAGTTGGACAGCTTTTTCGATAATTTTAGCTAGGAAGGGAATACTTGCAATCGGACGATATGATGATGGGTCATTGTCATTTAGTGTTTTGTTCTTAAGAATGGGGCAGATTGCAGTTAATTTGAGTTCCTTAGGTAACTGTCCTTGCTGAAGAGATTTGTTGACTATGTCTAATATAAAGGGGGCTAGTACAGTTTTAGATGTCTTAATCCAGGATACCAGGCAAGGATCTAGGATGGATGTGGTTGTGTTAATTTTAGTGATTATGTTAAGTAGTTGCTTTTTGTCGATAAGATGGAAAGAGTCTTTAATTTCAGCTTGAAGGGCAGTACTCAGATCTTCCATCAATAATTTATAAGTGCTGATGTCTTGTAATTGTCGTAGAAGATGTTTTTTTAGTTTTTTGGGGTTGTCAGTGGTCTAATAAAGACTGTCTTTCCACACTTATCACGCCTTTGGACTGGTTGTTGTATCTTACGTGGTACCTGATTTTGTAGTGTCATATATACATATATGCAGTGGTGTCATGCTGCCCCTCCCTCCATGCATTGCGAGGGGTGGCACACATCACCAACACCATTGTGTGCTGTCCCTGGCTTCACATAGCCCACCACCGGTGGTATGGACAGCCACCTGTTGCGCCATCCTGCCATGATAGGCCCCAGGTCACTTCCCACTAACTAGCTGTGGGCCCCTATGGCTTTGGGGTGCCACAGGCTGGCCCCCTAGCTCTGTCACTATGGCCCTTAGGCCCTCCACAATCTTCCATGTGTGGAAGCACAGCTCATGGTGGAAGAGGCACATCTCCACCCACAGCCTGTCATCTGCAGATGGACCTTCCCATGGCACACTGGTGTCATGGAAAGGGTCTGGTGCAGGACCCACTGGATGTTGCACCAGTGATGCGGTGCCCGTTCCAAACACTTGGCGTGGCACAGGGCCTGCCATGCCTGTGGTGCCCCCAACCACTCAGGAACCAGGCTGTGACAGGCATATGTCACTGCCTTCTGGATGCTCCTCACCGAGGGTGGTTGAGGGCACTGCAGACACATCCTTCACCTGCACAGGCAGCTGGAAGGTTGCCACCTCAGCTGTCCCAGGCCTCAATGGAGACTGCAGATCCATCCCACCCTCCCTGCTGACTTCCTTGATTATCCTGACCTCTCAGAATCTGTCATGGATTCCGGGTCTGTAGCCTCCCCCCTACTCTCCCTTCTCCTCCTCTGGCTCCTCCTTCATTACCTCACCCTCCACACCCTTCTCCATAGCCTACCGTGCTCCCCACAGGCACATATCCTCCCTCAGACCTCTCTGCTGCCCCTTCACTATCTCCCTGTCCATTCCCCCTCCGCTCCCCTTCCCTCTCTATCACTCCCGCATGGACCCCTCCTCTTACCCCCCCCCCCCCACTGCCTCTTCCCCTCCTCTTCCATGTCCACCTCCACTGCCTCCTCCTCCTCCTCTACCATCTCTGCCTCCCCCTCCTCTACCTTCTCCTCCTCCCTCCTCTGCCCCTCCTCCACACCCCCCTCCTTCTCCCCCTCTGCTCCATCCTCCTTCATGTCCTCCTCTGCAGATGTCTCCTCCTCCGCCTCCTTCTCACTCCTCAATGTGGAGCTTGGGGTCATGACGCGGCCAATAGTGCCTGGCTGGGAAGGTTCCCCCTGGTACGCATCTCCCCTCCATCTCCATGTCTGGTGTCTGCTCTGGACCGCCAGCTGTAGGGAGAGGAAGAACAGGCAATTACATGGTTGTTTTCTCAAATTATACGTGGGGCTGTGTGGGCTATTGGTGGCCCTGCCACGCACGTCCAGACACACATATAGCTCTTCCTGGCCTGTCTGCTGACAGTGTCCCGCCATTCCTGGTGGAGCCGCTCACTGGGCAGCAGCTATGTTCCCAGGTGAATCTGGCCATCTTAGCACTTACCTGGCTCTGCTGCCACTCGATCCCATAGATACTGCATGATCACAGGCCACTGCCACCGCATGCTTCTGAAGCTGCACTTCAGGGCTTCAAGTGTGCACCGAACACCGAATTCACTGTAGGTTGGAGGTTACAGCTCACATTAGTCACCATTTCTGTGACCCTGTATCCTGACTGTCACTTCCTGGAGCCAATATTTAATAAATACAAGATTCAATATGCCATATATGCCGACGATATCATGGCATATACTCCAATCCACCTGGATGCCCCAGACTACACAGACATATCAACATGCATTCACAAAATAACGACATGGCTGAATAACAACAATTTAAAAATCAACATAAAAAAACTGAAGCAATCATCATCACAAGGGACTCCACATTCACTCCTCCTACCACCATCAACATTTCAAATACACCAATCACTGTAAAAGAGGAAGTTCGGTATATTGGAGTGATACTAGATAAATAATTTACTCTTCAGGCACACATTAACAAAACATCCAAAACGGCCTTCTTCAAACTAGCAATGCTCCAAAGACTAAAACCTCTATTCAGCAAGGAACACTTCCGTACAGTATGCTAGGCAATTATCACACCTGTGCTGGACTATTGTAATTTCCTCTTCCAAGGCCTACCCAAACAATCCACCCGTCCACTTCAAATAGTCCAAAACACCGCTGCCCGCATCATTGCTTACGCGTCACTACAAGACCATATAACTCCCATACTACAAGATCTGCATTGGCTACCAATCTCCACAAGAGCAAAATATAAATCAGTGCTCACAATCTTCAAGATCAAAAACAACATGTCACAGATATACTTCAAGAGCTCATCAGAACCAAAACAAAAGAAGGACCGGACAGAAACAGCACTAAAAACACAATACCAACTCCCAGATTATTTACAAATACCAATAAATCCACATCCATGCGAGCTTTCTCCCTAGCTGCCCCTGCTAATTGGAATGCACTCCCAGAGAAGCTACGATCCACAACTGATTTAAAAGACTTCCGCAAGTTACTCAAGACTACCTTATTCATTGAACATTATAACGAAGACCAACAATCACACCAATCTCAATCTTAATATGGGAAGTTACAAGACTGTCTACGTTTGAAATGCAATGTCACAATTTACAATTGAACACTCCTAGTAAAAGGAGCATGAAGTCACAAGCATGCTTAAATTGTTAACAAATGATGTTAATGTTTACAATTGAAAGTTCTTTGTAGAAGCTATTGTTATTGTTTAAAACTGATGTCCTTGTATAAGTTAATATAATGTTATTGTGTGAAAGACCCCCAATGTATAAGTTAATATAAAGTTATTGTTTGAAAGACCCCCAATGTACCCACCTATCCTCCCTGTATATAACCACTTGTACATAGCTTATCCTGTAAATAGCACATCAAGAAATTATTACCTCCACTCCGTGTTAACACTGCATGCCTACCCCTACTGACACTGATTTTTGATTGTTTGAAGTGTAAACTGCTTTGATTTCAGGACAAAGCAGTATATAAATCCTTTTAAATAAATAAACATGTGGTATACACGCCCCACACTATTCTGCCTTCCCAGGTACCCACACCAATTTCACTCCACTGTGGCAGTGCGGGGCAGGGATATGGCCCTTTTTATTTATTTATTTATTTATTTAACATTTTTTTATATGCCACTTTTCATTTTATCAAAGCGGTTTACAGTGAAACAGTACAAGTCTTACTGAACTATTTAAATTTAACTGTTTAAAATGTTACAACTATATACATTAGATAGGTACTTAGTTTGGGCAACATCTTATTGTGAGGGACAGTTGAGTAGGGATTTCATTCCTGTGATTGTTTGCTTCATACATTGTCATAGTCTTCATTGAAAAGGTAGACGTTTAAATATTTTCTGAAGTCAGCGATGTCTGTAAAAGCTCTTGGGTGGTGTGGGAGGGGGTATAATATTCAAATACCCTGTGAAGCACTCTTTGGGAAGAGTTGGTCGATATGAAGGCTGTTGAGAGGGTGTTTTGGAACATCCTCCTTGATCGTGTGTCTGGGAATCTTGATTATTTCTTTTAAGCATTCAGCAGACTGGTTATTTATTATCTCGAAGGCCATCATTATGGCTTTATATTCTATACTAGATCGGATGGGTAGCCAGTGGAGGTTTTTTAAGGTGGGGTGATATGCTCCTGTTTCTTTTATCCTGTAATTAATCTAACAGCTGTATTTTGTGCCAGCGGTATTTTGGGGTGGCATGGGTCACTGGTGGAACATGCGATGGTGTTGGAGGTTTTGGGCCCTCCAACTCCCTCGGGCACTGTTCCTTGTGGGTCCCACTATATGCTCTATGTCCCTGTGGGGTATGTTAGGCTGCACCTGGGCAGTGCCGTGGCCACCCCCTTGTTGGCAGCTGCATGGAACAGTCATCAGGGCAGCATTACTGTCTGCCGGTCATTGTGTCCATTCGTCTGCTTGCCATGGTGCATGTCTGTGACCTGTGTACCTCATGGTGCTGTGACTCCTGGCCACCTGTCCATGCCTGCCACTGCCAGGCACCACCAGGCCACTGTGCACTGTGACATGTTGGCTCACATGACCCACCTCCCTTCCTCTGCATCCCTTGCCCACTTCACTCTGGTTCACCTCCCTTCTCACCGTTGTTGGGTGCCACCTTCCTCCTTGCTGTTCTGACCCATCTCCCACCTCCCTCCATGCCCCACTGTGTGCTATCTTTCAGCAGGGCATCAGGTGTGCGCATTCAGGGCAGTCTGCGGTTTCTGAAAGCCTTCCTCTTGTTTCGCATGGTTTTGGTTTTCACGCCCCCATGCGTCCTATTGCTACAAGCCATGGCTCACGGCTGCATCATCATATTCCTCTTCCTCAGCATATGCATCCCTGCTGGTGGACTGCCCCTTTCACCCACTGTCATGGGCTTTGCTACCCATCATCCAGGTTCTCACTACACCACACATTGTGTGCTCCTATTTCACTGTTGTTGGCTCCCAGGGATGGCAGCATGTGACCTTTGCACATGTACCCAAGTGCTTTACTCTTGAACCTCAGCATACTTCTGGATGTAAGAAGAAAGAGAACAAGAGCCAAAATGGGCTCATAAGATCTATAGAAAAGAATTTGTCCTGTCTGACCTCATCAACCCAGAGTCTGAAAAGACACTGATGTAACTAGTAAGGGATACTTTTGAAAACTTGGGAATCTGTGTCTTTACAAAAAGGTAGAGTTGGGTAGAGAGAGAAAGGGGGAGATCATTCTGAGGGAGATGGTGAGTCTCATGATAGGTTTCCACCAAGGTTGGATATTCTGCATGTAAGCCAAACCCACTCTTCACAAAAGTAAAGTATCATTGGATTTATATAAGAAACTTAAAGCACACATTTTTCTTGTTCACTTGAGCCATTAGAGTAGAGTTTAGGTTTTAGGAAAGCAAAGATGCTGGTGCAGATCTTTATCCTTTTGTTAGGTGAAGAATATTATACAGTGATAGTTGTGAATGGCACTTAATAAATGGCACATCTCTCTTTCTATTCAGCTTCTTTTTCAAGAGAATAATCCAGGAATAAAGTATGAATATATTATACGCAAAGACAGTAACACTGAAAATGAGATAGACAATGAAGATTATTACTGGCAGTATGGGGGATGGACAGATTGTAGTGTAACATGTGGAACTGGTAAGTGGAATGTTTTTCCTTCAATATACAGTATGTGCTTCAGTTGAATTAAAAAATAAATATGATATTTTGCTTAGTGATCTCAGTTTAGTCGGGCAAACAAAAACTCTTTTAATAAATATAGGAATAATTATATTAGAAATGCATTAAAGACACATTCATCTGTTTTTTATTGTTGTTACAGTGTCATGATAGAAAAAACACAGGGGCCCTTTAGTCCGCTAAGATATTACACTTTAACATGCGTTACCAATGCACATTAAATACAGAACCTCTGTGTTAGATCTTGAGGGCATGATCAGCATGTTCCTGGCAGTTAACATGCAACTGATGACTAAGGAGTGGTGCACTTAATGCGTGTACATCTAACGACACCCATTGAGGTGTTGTTAGCAGGGCTGGTGCCACCATTAGACAAACTAGGCTGTGACCTAGAGCACAGGTCTTCTGGGGCACCCATTGCTACTCCTGCCACTCTCTACTGGTATGTTCAGCGGTGACAATGCTTTTTAGAATAGCATCAAAATGCCTAATTACCTTCAGCTCCTGCACTGCAGTGCTGTATGTACTTTCGCCCCCTTCGATTTTACTCCCTTTTTCATGGGGTGGAAGCGACTATTGCCCCCCATGTAAACCGGAAGTGGAATCGAAGGGATGTGAAAGCAAAATGGCACCACAGCGCCAGAGCTGAAGGTAACTCCCACGCTTCGGTGCCATTTTAAAAGCATTGCGCCAGTGCACATCCAGTGAGGGGGCAGCAGTGGCAGCTGTTGGAACGGGGGCTGACACAGAGGAGGAAGAAGAGATGAGGTTAACCTAGGGCGCCTCATACCCTTTCACCAGTCCTGGTCGTTAGGTGCAGCCTTGCTAATTGCTATGTTAGCTGCACTCACACTTCGCCTCTAACCTGCCAACTCTCCACATTAGCACAAGTGCCAGTTTATCTGCGTTTTAGCAGTCAGTGGCTGCCATGCCTATGTGTTAAGAGTTCATTGCTGTAAAGCACATTAACTGGTTAGCAGCACATAGTAAAAGGGCCCCTGAGTTTTAGAAGCAGTTAAATTCAGACCACAAAGGTCAGTGAGCCCGATTTACAAAATCATTACTTCATAGGTATGGATGTAACAAAATATTTTCTAATCCAGGCCCAATGAGTTCCCAACTGATTAATTACAACCTAGTAATACATCGATAGTGGCATATTTATAAAACCATATGTTATGACTTTAAGGTATGGAATTGGTCCGGTCTTTATGGGCTTAATTCAACAAAATTATTTTGAACATATTTAAAATATCAAGTGCTATAAAAAAAGATATTTATTAGAAAATAGACTGAAAAAATATTTGGTGTCTCCTAAATAAAGGTATTTAGTCAACATAGAAGAGGGACCACCAGAACCATTTTGCTAATATACCTTCAACTCCAACCGCAGATCTCTACTTGTTCAATACTCATTGTTGCCCACAATTGAGGTTGCGTGAGGTTTGCCATTTTTCTCCCTTATGCTTTGGGATGAATACTGAAGGGACCTCTGGTGGCTGAGGTGAATAGAGGTATAGGAGTGATGTTATAGAAAGCTGGGCTTTTCATCGGTTCTTTGTCTCCACCAATCTGCTGGTAGGGGAACACAACCCACTTGGTCTTCTTTATCCAGGGAATAATATTGAGCCTGTGATGGCCAGCAAATTTTTTAAATATTAGCCACCATGGATAAAAATATTCTGGATATTCAACAGCAGTGTTGGATAGTGGCTGCCTCTGAATACTTAGAGCGGTGGGGTGCTGGGACTATCCATATAGTGGCAATATTCAGGGGCAATATTCAACTGCTATCCAGATAGCTTATCTGGATAGCACTTAGGACATTTTATTGCTGTCTTAAGTTATCTGGATAGTTATATGGGTAAATACTGCTATCCGGATAACTTAAGTCTCTGCCCAGCTTTGCCCCTGGAATGCTTAAGCATCATGCTTGGGCTACCTTGGGCCTATCTGGATTGGGCCAGGGCAGTCTGTGGACATTTATTCTGAATATCTTCAATTCTTCACAGTGCTGCATCCTTGTATTTAAAGATGTTACATTAATGGGTATAGCTGCAAAAGGCCTGTGGGTAAATCCAAACCATCCATGATATCTGCAGGGAGCATGCCCAGCTTTTCCCCTGCAATTACCAAAGAGGTTTTAGATTTACCTTGGAGACCTGCAATACTTGCATCGGCACAGAGTGTGGGAAGTCCTGCAGTGCCTGCTAATCCATGTATTACAAGTCATGGTAAATCCAAGGGGAGGAGAGGTGGCGATTGGTTGCACAGAGGTGGCGATTGGTTGCACAGAGCTCTCACGAGTTCTGTGCCCCAATCACTACTGCCCCCTCCAACACCCTGATCGAACCACCGATATGAAAATATTTTTAAAAAATGGCCTACCCCACCTCTTCAGCACTGATCCCTCTGGACAGCTCCTGATCACCATCAGGAACTGTCTGGCAGGGGGAATACTGCACCCCCAGACAAAATAAATGATTCCAGCTAGTCAGTCAGGTGGCCAAAGCCCCCTCTCCCAATCCTTAAAACTAACCCAGCTACCAGTCAGGGTCCTGAGCCCCTCTCCCTCCCCCCATTAAAAACTAGCAACCCAAGCTAGTCAGTCAGCCTTCCCCCCCCCCCCCCCAGGTCATTCCTTTTAATCTGCAGTGGGTCCAGTGGCCAAAGAGAGCAGGAGCTGGAGCAGTGGATTGAGGACAACTTGGTCGATGTCCCCTGCCAGGGAAAGAATTTCTTTGGCAAACCCATGGCCGATAAGGCTGCAGAGTTGGAGACCAAGTTCATGACGAGGACCAGGCTCTCCAAGAAGAATGCTACCCTCCCCTGACGGAAGGACTCGAGTAAAAAGCCCCCTTATACAAGGAAGGGAACTGCTTACAGAAACTAACTGCAGTATCAGGCCTCTCCAGCTCCCCAGCAGGGTCAGCAGGCGAAGGGACAGGGGCGTGGCCCCTCATAAGCAGAAGGTTTCCAAGTCCCAGTCACTGGCCCCGGCCCAGTCTGACTGGAGTTTTTGACTCCTTGGGCATATCCTTTCTACCCTTTCTACCTTTGGCATATCCTTGGGTATATCCTTTCATACCCTTTCTACCTTTCTAGCAGCAGCCATTGTCCAGCAGCTCCCCCGATTAGGGGTAGAGCGCCCGAACAGGAGAGGCGGCCAATTCTCTCGCTCAGAGGCTCCTGCCCAATCGGGGCAGTGGGAGGTGAAGCTGAACTGGCAGATAAAGCCAGCTCCGATGAAGGAACCCAGCCAGCAGCAGCCATTGTCCAGCAGCTCCCCCGATTAGGGGTACAGCGCCCGAACGGGAGAGGCGGCCAATTCTTCCGCTCGGAGGCTCCTGCCCAATCGGGGCAGTGGGAGGTGAAGCTGAGCCGGCAGATAAAGCCAGCTCCGACGAGCGTGCCCGTGCTCTGCGGGCCCCCACCTGAGGGCCTCACCAGAGGGCCCCTTGGCATGGCCCTTAGGTGCGGCACAAGGATGGAAACAAGCAACAGCATCAAAAGCTCCACCAGCAACAAACCGAAGCAGCTGTAACAACATCAAAAGGTGCTCCTCCACCACCCGCCCGCCAAACAGAGAAGCTCCCCTGATCGGGGTAGAGCAACTGAATGGGAAACCCTCCCACTCGGAAGCTCCTGCCCAAGTGGGGCAGTGGGAGCACCTCTAAAACAGCGACCCAGCAGGACTCACCCACGCCTGACAGACCCGCGCCTGAGGACCTCGCCGGGAGGCCCCTTGGTGTGCACTCCGGCACAGCCACAGAAGCAACCACAGCCAACTGCCGCAACAAAGTCACCAGCAGCAAGCAAGCTCAGACAACGAAGATACGAAAGCCAACACCAGCAGAGCAAAGTAAGTGCAACCATCTACCAAATTCTGACCGGCATAAAAATGTACACATCATGGATACTGCCCATCAGCCTCCTCCTCACCCAACTCCTACCACATCAGGCAACCAACCACAAGCTACTAACAAGCACACCATGGCAGCCAGCACAGCTCTTCACACACACCCAGTACACACACTGGAACACACTCAAGACACCCAAGCACAGGAGGCAAAACAGACACAAATCCAATACACACAAGAACCCAAAAAAAGCACAGATACAACTAAGCACCCCAGCTACAATCACAATGGAACTCATCAACGCCAGATCCATAAGAAACAAAATTAACACAACAGCAGACCACATAGTAGATCAACAACCTGACATACTGAGCATTACTGAAACCTGGCTCACTCCCACCGATAACGTACTACTTAATCAAATAGTACCACCCACATACTCAGCATTCAACTGCCCACTCACACAACGAAGAGGAGGAGGGGTCCTGATCCTCACAAGAAACAGCCTAAGACTCAAGTCACGAAATGCATCAAACACAAACCAATGCAACACCATCACTGTGGAAAACAAACGGATGGCACTATGCCTCACCTACAGAGCTCCGAATGTGCCACCAGACGAACTAGCATCCACTCTAGAAGAGGTCTGTGCTGTCAACACAAGCAACAAACCTCTGCTGCTATTAGGAGACTTCAACCTAAAATCCGCCAACACAAAGGACGCTGAAGCCTTCCTACAAGCTATGGGATCCTTACAATACACCCAACTGATCAATACCCCGACATACAGACACGGATCATCACCAGACCTCATATTCGCACCCAACTTTCTAATGGACAGTGGTAACATATCAACACCAGATATCACCCCTGTTCCATGGTCAGACCATCACATAATCAAAATTAAGGTCATGCCACATGGACAAAACCATGACAAAAACCTAGACAACCCAACAGCACAAACAAGATTTAAAAGCTTTGCAGGGACCAATTTCTACAGGACACTCTACCCCACCTGAACACGGAAGAAGAGGATCTAGACGAACAAATCAGAAATTGGAACAGCATCATCAATGCAGCCGACAAAGCCACCGAACACAGACCCAAGAAAGATAGCCGCACTAGGGCACAGCACACACCCTGGTACTCAAAAATCATACGGAGCAAAAAGAGAGAACTCAGGAAGCTAGAACGGTGATGGAGACACACCAAGTCACCCAATAATCAGGCACTATACTTAACAAAACAAAAAGAGTACAACGAGCTCATCAACCAAACAAAGAGAGAATACCACACCAACATCATACTCAGATCAAACAACAAACCAAAAGAGCTCTTTGAAATTGTGAAGACACTCACCAAGGAACAGAAATCCGACAGCGAAGTGCAAATAGACCCACAAACATTCGCAGACCACATCCAAGAGAAATTCCACTCAGCCTCACGATGGAAAACTGACACAAGCACCAAACCAACCACCCCCTCAAGAAAGACTTGGGACAAATTCAGCAACCCATCCACAGAGCAGCTCTCACACATCATCACCGCACTCAACACAAGCACAGCCAAAACAGACCCATGCCCAGTTACATGGATCAAAATGACAAAGTCAAACTTCATCCACACCATACACAACATGGTGAACAGTTCACTAACCCAAGGAATCATGCCAGACCAGCTAAAACTTGCCACAATAAGACCAATCCCGAAGAAATCAGCACTCGACAAAAACAACCCAACAGCCTACAGACCTATCTCAAGCATCCCTCTACTGGCCAAGATTATTGAGAAAGCGGTACAACATCAGCTACAAGACCACATCAACAACCACACACAACTGGACCTCAACCAACACGGCTTCCGCCCCAACCACGGAGTTGAAACACTCCTGCTATACCTATTTAACGACATACTACACCTCATAGACAACAGCAAGAATGGAATACTCATGATTTTCATTGACATATCATCAGCATTTGACACAGTGGACCACGGAACGCTACTAGAAAGACTACAGAACATCGGTCTACAAGGAGCCACACTGAGGTGGTTCCACTCTTACCTAACGGACAGACAGATACAGGTCAAGATTGGGCCCAACACATCCCGACCCATAAAAGTCATGCAAGGCGTACCCCAAGGATCCGCCCTATCAGCACTATTATTTAACCTCTACATCCAGCCAATATGCAGCATCATAAAAGAACACAGGATAAAATACACAATCTATGCGGATGATATAATGATGTACACACCAATCACCCTCGACAACCCAGACTACACCAAGATAACAGATTGTCTCACACACATGAACAGCTGGTTTCAAGACAACAACCTGACCATAAACTACAGCAAGACCGAGGCGCTAATCATCACACAAAACTCCAACTTCATCCCTCCTCACAACATCAAGATAGGCACCACAACCATACCCATACAACCAGAAGTGAAATGCCTCAGAGTGACCCTGGACAAAGAACTTAACCTTCAGTCCCACATCAGCAGAACCACCAAAAATTCATACCACAGGATGAGTCTAGCACGACGCCTCAAGCCCCTCCTCGCTCAGGAACACTTACGCACAGTTTGTTAGGCACTAATAACCCCAATCCTAGACTTCTGCAACCCAATCTATCTTGGCCTAACAAAACAGACAATAAGACCATTGCAACTGGCGAAAAATACAGCAGCACGCATAATAGCCGGCACCACAAGACAAGAACACATCACACCCACCCTAAAAGAACTCCACTGGCTGCCTATTAGTGCCCGCATTAGATACAAGACAGTCATAAACATTTTCAAAATCAAACATCAGTCATCAGCTTTCAGCCTACACCCACTCATACAACCCAACAGCAGCACAAGACCGAGAAGAAGAGGCACATCCAACCGTGTCAACACACCTAAAGACATCAGCAAGGTACGCAAGGACACTGAAAAACGAGCCTTATCAAAGGCGGCACCAACAATCTGGAACACCCTCCCTGACGAACTTCGTTCAACAACAAACATTAAGGACTTCAGGAAACTGCTGAAGACGACCCTCTTCATAGAACACTACGGTAACGTCACTTAAGCCATGCAACAGACAACTCAATACCCCACCCTCGTGACTCGATAATAGTAATGAACCAAGGACCTGATATACATAGCATTGTAAATAGCGCACCAAAAATCAATGACCAGACACACTCACACGCATACAGCGCTCACTGCATGTACACACTAGATACAGTAATTTGTTGATTGTTTGCTGTTCAGACCGCCTTGATTGTAGGATAAGGCGGTATAGAAATCCATTTAAATAAATAAATAAATACCCCCAGGAGGTCAGCAGCCCGTAGGGGGATGTTTGATCCACTTTGCCGATCGGTGGCCAGCCTTCACCACTGACACTTGGGCACTCCTAGTAGTTCAGGAGGGTTACCTCCTCCACCTGGCACAGATGCCTCCCCTTTTCTTCCCAGGAGAGCCCCCCAAGACTCCCCTCACTGGGATCTACTACTGCATTGCAGACTAGCACAAATCAGGGTAATTCCAGTATAGTGCAAGGATCATAAATGGGGCTCTTCCTGTTCTCCAAAGGATTGTTGGCACTTACATATTCCTGTGCTTTGGCAAGTTTTCAGTATTGCCATCTGGACTCCAGGATGTTGATCAACTTGTCCTTGAACTCTTATCTATATGCATTATAACGGACTTAAGAGTAGAAACCTCAGCAGGGTGAGAGACAATCATGTGCTAGTATCTAAAAATGAACTGAACTCAAAGCAATATATAAATATAATGGATGAGTAAGACTCTAAGAACCACCTTAGCTAGTCAGTTTTCTGTTACAATTCCATATTTCCAATTGATGTTTGATTTTCTCCTTGACACATCATATCCAAGATCCTTCTGTGCTTATCGCATGTTTTCTTGACTTGCTCCTGTTTTTCTACTCTCCATCTTCTTTTGGTAAATATTCCATGCCTTGCTCATTTTTCCCCCCAATGAATAAATGTTTTCTACTGTTATTCCACAGTCTACTTTTGAGCCTTATATCATGACTGCAAGAAATTTCTATCCTTTAAAAAAAAAGAATTTGTTTCTTGCACACCTTGAATATCATTTTGGTATTTAAATGTCACTATTATATACCCACATCTCTGCTCGCCCAAGCTATGCATACTTACGTCCTTAAATATCATTCTTTAACATCCTGCTCGACAAGTCCAGACGAGTGGGTTATGCTTCCTGGCCATCTGATAGAGGCTTAAGAGTAGATAGACAGAGATAGAGTAGCAGATAGAGCTTCTTTCAGTGGTGTTAACACTTGTGTATATGCTGGTGCAGCACTGCGAGAAGCCAGTATTGTCTGCTTCAAGCAGGAGGCAAGGTGTGTGGACTGGTGCAGCAGTGCAAATAGGCTTGTTCCCCTGCTCCAGTTCACGGTCTTTGGCCGGTGTGATTGAGATCTGTTGGCCCAACATTTCCTTGGAGCTTGGATATGTCCATTGTGTCTTCAAACCGACAGTTGCTCTGTATCCAACTCTGTTACTCATGGGTTCCATGGTGGGCTAGAGAAGTGAGCAGGAGGGTCCCTGAGAGAAGTTTGTAAGTTTGAGTCCACCTTCCCCCCCCCCCCCCCACCCCTTGCTTCTCACTGTTCTGCATCTGCATGCTCTATTTTTTCATTTTTGTATGTTTTTAATTAGGACCTCTTTATTTAATTGGCTCTCTTCTGTGCTGCTTGTTTAAGGCAGCTTAAACATTTGAAAAGAAAAAAAACATGATAGAAGTCTATAAATTAATGAACTGAGTGGAACAGATAAACATAGATCGATTGCTTACACCATCAAAATATAGAAAGACTAGGGGACATGCAATGAAGCTACAGTGTAACCTATTTAAGACTAATAAAAGAAAATATTTTTTTCTCTCAATGCATAATCAAACTCTGGAATTTGTTACTGGAGGATGTAGTAAAAGCTGTTAGTGTAGCTAGGTTTAAAAAAGATTTGGACAAGTTCTTGGAGGAAGGGCCATAAACCATTATTAAAGGGGACCTGGGAAATCTACTGCTTGCCCCAATATAATCATTGTGGAACCTGTCTTTTGGGGAAACTGCTAGGTATTTGTGACTGATTGGCCATTTTTGGAAACAGGATATTGGGCTTGGTGGACCTTGGTCTGACCCAGTATTCCATATCTTATGTTCTTATAGGCTCAGTCCTCCATGCTCCTGTCGCCATCATAGGCCCAGTTCAAAATGGCCACAACCATGCGGTGCTTCCCCCTAGTGAATTTAAATGAATCATGACCAACAGTCTGTATAAAGCCCAGACCAAGATAATTACTGATATTTGTGATTCTGATAATTCTATATTAGTCATATTAATTATAATTCCTTTTCTCTGCAGCAGATGTTATGGACCTGCTAGGCAGACAAGGAAGCACACTAGATCGAAGAGCTATCAACCAGGGATTCTCTGGGCTCTTGGTCTGTTAGTATCAGGGTTCAGATCGGGGAAGGGAAATCTCTTTCTGGCAACCAGTATTTAAAGTTTAGGCAAATGGCACTCTCATAGCCACCTTTCTCAAAAATAGGGTTTACTTTAGGGTCACTAGAAAAAAAAAAAAAACAACTTCAACTCCAACAATTTACAGTTTATAACTTAAGATACAGTTTCATCCATTAAGTTTCAGGGGTAATTTACCTCAAGCTCTTTTCCTCTTCACTTGTATTATTTAGGTTTACATTAGTTGCACCCTTTCTTTCTAGGAATGTTTACCAGCTTCGTTTAGATAACTATGGAGTGTCCTTTCTCCCTTCATCTCATATCAAAGCACTATAGTTTAGAGTTGCTTGACCGTTTGTTCCCCCATACAAAGAAAAAAACTTAGGGGACTTTTAATAAATTATGGCACATTAAGTGAAGCAACACTGCATTAACTGTTGGAGGCATGTAAAGAATTTCCCCAGCAGTTAACACGAAGCCCTGTCCCTTAGTGCATGCCACATTAGTGTGGGTGCACTTAACTCACCTATCGAAGTGGCTTTAGGTGCCCCTGTGCTAATGTAGTTAACACACAGTGCACATCATGCCCACTCTCCACCCCATCCCACCCACTTGCAACCCTAATGGGAGTTATACCCTTAGCATGGGAATCATCCTGCACTGTCATAGCCCCATGCTACCTGACAACGTGTGTCCTAATGTGCATTCAACATGTGCCAGAACATGCATTGCTATCTAACGCCCATTAGTAAAAGGCCCTGTTACATGCTTAGGTACTTTTATGGTTTTATCTGTAGTTTGAGTTGTGGCAGGAGTCTGCAGGAACTTCGATCTTCAAGCTGTGCACCCTCTTGCACTGATGCAGTGGCTCCAAGCCTCTTTAGTTACTGATGCCGGTTTAAGTGGATGATGCAGATCTTCCTCTTATGCAGGTTGAGTACCTTGGCTGCATGTCAAAGTCTCTTGCCCATAAGGGCAAATTCCCACTAGATGTTCACAGTGTAATGGCTTAAGGGCCAAAGACAAGAAACTGTCTCTGGCTAAGGTTTTTATGATCTCCGGGCTGGGTGGTGGTACAAATCTCAGTGCACAAATTCCACAGAGGTCTCTATATAATTATTGTTGAGTTCTGTAAGTTTGTGATCATGTGACTGGACCTTGTCGCTCTTGATCTTGAAATATCCCTCTCTGTCCAAAATGTTGTCCTCGTCTACTGCCTCATCTCTTTAAATGTCCTTGATCATCTAGAAATTCCTCTTCTTCATGTCTTCTTTCAACTGACTCATCACTGCTCGATTCTGATTCCTTAGCTGATTCCTTGATTGATACTCTTTTCTTCACATTATTTTGCTTAGATTTCATCATCCAAGGATGCATGATCTTCTTAGCATAATCTTTTTCATCTCTCTGAAATTTGTTAAACTTTTAAGTATCTAATTCATTCTCTAAGAGGCCAGTTCTAAATTGGGGCATGTCTGGACAGCAACAAAATTGGATGGCCCCAACTTGTACTAGATTCTGCAACCATGGGAACTAGACATTCCCGAGGTTGCAGAATCGGGCACATAGACAGCCCGGACATGCCTAATTCCATAGCGTGAGATGTTCACCCTCCTGCCCATCTAGCTTTCCCGTGCTCCTGCTGGTGTGCTGGTGCCACGGCGTTCCATTGCCATGTCTCCAGGACGCCAAGCAGGAGCACTAACAGCCTGACACTGCTCACTGCCTTCTTTCCCTCCTGCCCGACTCTCAGCGGGCATAGCCAGTCCTAGGATCAGGAGGCAGGGGCTTACCTTCTCTTGCGCCATGCTGTTGGTGGGGCTGCCTGGCCTTATCACCATCGTTGGTGGGACTTATTCCATCTCAGAGGTGGAATAATTCCCACGTCCGTCTTCACGATGCCAGACCTACAGGTCCTTGATCAGAATAGGCCCTGTACATAAGAACATAACATAAGAACATAAGATATGTCATACTGGGTCAGACCAAGGTCCATCAAGCCCAGTATCCTGTTTACAACAGTGGCCAATCTAGGTCATACGTACCTAGCAGTTTCCCTAAAAGACACAGGTTCCACAATGCTTGTGTTGGGTCAAGCATTGATATCCTGGATCCCTTCTTAATAATGGTTTATGAAACTTTCCTCCAGGAACTTGTCCAAACCTTTTTTAACCCAGTTACACTAATAGCCTTTACTACATCCTCCAGTAACAAATTCCAGAGTTTGATTACACGTTGAGTGAAAAAATAGTTCTTGATCGACTAGAACAGGGGACTGTTACTTCTGGAGAGAGATCTGCAATTGTGAGTATATACTTCTGGGAATTTTCTGAAGGGAATTCTTTCTATTAAAGCTATTTAATCTGTGAACCCACTATTTTTTGTTCAGTCAGTCAGGGCCTATTAGCAGCAGTTTAAGTTTAAATTTAAAACACAGAAGAGAACTTTCTGGTTACATTTCATACCCAGCAGAGAGCTTGTAGTTTTAATTTAATAGTCACTCATGGCCTAGTATCAGCAAAGTACTTTTAGTTTCAATTTAAAACACAGAATAGAGCTTTCTGGTTAAATTTAGAACCCAGCAGAGAGCTTGTAGTTTAAATTTCATAATAAGTTAGAGCCTAGCAGCAGCAAAAAGCTATAATTTAAATCAAATAAGAATATAAATTAGCACAAAAGGCAAAACAGGGTCAGTACTCTTTGAGCAGCAAATAAAGTTTTCTAGAGACCTTTACAAAGAGGCCTTCTACCTAGGGGGAAAGAGACCTGTGAAACTTTTTCAATAGGTGTTAACACCAAGTGGCAGTTCAAAAGGCCATTTTGAAAGACTCCTTCTATCCAAGCAAGGACTGTTAATCATCCAGGAAGTTGGTCACAGCTTACCTCAGCAGCACAGGCATAAATAGCTCAACCAGAGCTCTGTGATCCTCAGTCTTGAAGGACTAGAACAGGGGACTGTTACTTCTGGAGAGAGATCTGCAATTGTGAGTATATACTTCTGGGAATTTTCTGAAGGGAATTCTTTCTATTAAAGCTATTTAATCTGTGAACCCACTATTTTTTGTTCAATCAGTCAGGGCCTAGTAGCAGCAGTTTAAGTTTAAATTTAAAACACAGAAGAGAACTTTCTGGTTACATTTCATACCCAGCAGAGAGCTTGTAGTTTTAATTTAATAGTCACTCAGGGCCTAGTATCAGCAAAGTACTTTTAGTTTAAATTTAAAACACAGAAGAGAGCTTTCTGGTTAACTTTGGAACCCAGCAGAGAGCTGTAGTTTAAATTTAATAGTCACTCAGGACCTAGCATCAGCAAAGTACTTTTAGTTTCAATTTAAAACACAGAAAAGAGCTTTCTGGTTAAATTTAGAACCCAGCAGAGAGCTTGTAGTTTAAATTTCATAATAAGTTAGAGCCTAGCAGCAGCAAAGTGCTATAATTTAAATCAAATAAGAATATAGATTACCTCAGCAGCACAGGACAGGGTACTGTGTAGCAGCCCACTTTTAATAAGTGTTATTTCCCTTCCTCCCTCCCCATACCCACCCACCCCTGGGATAATCGTAGCTTTATAGGTACTTACACATCTTAAAAGACAGGGGGTGCTCTCCGGTGAAGCTCGTTATCCAAATCAGTCATACACTAAGGACCTGAGATTAATTAAGCTTCAGGTGAACAAGGTATATTAAACGTATTAGGTACAGTTTTATTGGTATAAATATCCATAGCAACCCTAAGTAAGTAAAGAACTTAAAGATCTAAACAAAAACTTAAAACTAAGATGCAGACAGCAGTCCAGCAGTGAGATGGGGACTTTCCAGTCTTTTGCATTGAGTGTCACATGTATGATTTTCTCCCAGTTGGTGAGAGGTCTTAAGTGTGCACTAGGTGCAAGGAGCTCTTTGCTCTCAGGGAACAAGTCCATTCTCTAGAGGCTAGAGTAGCAGACTTGGAAAACATAAGAAAGACAGAGAGGTACATAGATGAGACCTACAGGGATATAGTCCTGAAGTCCCACCTCCAGTCTGGCAGCATCCCTGTTGCCATGGAGGAGAGAGGTCACGTGACAGGAGAGCATCACCCTGGTGTGGCAGGAAGTGATCCTGTAACTAGTACCTGTCCTCCAGGTGATGTAAAACCCTCTCGCAACGAGGAAGTTTCTCCAGGGCCATGTGGCCATGAGGGAAGGGTTAGGACAGCTGTTATAGTTAGTGATTCGATCATTAGGCATGTAGATAGCTGGGTGTCTGGTGGATGTGAGGATCGCCTGGTAACATGCCTGCCTGGTGCGAAGGTAGCGGACCTCACGCGCCACCTAGATAAGGTCTTAGATAGTGCTGGGGAGGAGTCTGCTGTCTTGGTACATGTCGGTACCAATGACATAGGAAAATGTGGCAGGGAGGTTCTGGAGGCTAAATTTAGGCTTTTAGGTAGGAAGTTGAAATCCAGAACTTCCAGGGTAGCATTCTCCAAAATGCTTCCCATTCCACGTGCAGGACCCAAAAAGCAGGCAGAGCTCCGGAGTCCCAATGCGTGGATGAGACAATGGTGCAGAGATGAGGGTTTTGGATTCGTTAGGAACTGGAGAACAATCTGGGGAAAGGAGGGGCTCTTCCGAAGGGATGGGCTTCACCTTAACCGGGATGGAACCAGGCTGCTGGAATTAACCTTTAAAAAGGAGATAGAGCAGCTTTTAAACTAGATAACAGGGGAAAGCCGACAGTCGCCCAAGAGCGGATGATTCGGAAAAATGTATCCTTGAAGGATACTGCCAAAAGCAGTGAGGTTCCAAAAAAGAGTAAAGTAGCCCAAATGCCCTCGAGTATGGAACAGACAGAGCTTAAAGATCCAAAATTACCCATGTCTACCAATAGCCAAATTAATATGAGTAAAATACATTCTCTAAAATGCTTGTATGCAAATGCTAGAAGTCTAAAGAATAAGATGGGAGAGTTAGAATATATAGCACTAAATGAAAGGTTAGATATGATTGGAATATCAGAGACATGGTGGAAGGAGGACAACCAGTGGGACACTGTGATACCTGGGTACAAACTATATCGTAATGATAGAGCTGATCAAATTGGTGGAGGGGTTGCGCTCTATGTTAGAGAGGGCATTGAGTCAGAAAGGATTAAAGTTTTGCAGGAAACAAAATTTGCTGTAGAATCTCTATGGACATGCAATGAAGTTACAGGGTAAACTATTTAAGACTAATAAAAGAAAATATTTTTTCACTCAACGTGTAATCAAACTCTGGAATTTGTTACCTGAGGATGTAGTAAAGGCTGTTAGTGTAGCTGGGTTTAAAAAAGGTTTGGACAAGTTCCTGGAGGAAAGGTCCATAAACCATTATTAAGAAGGGACCCAGGATATCAATGCTTGACCCAGTACAAGCATTGCGGAACCTGTCTCTTTTGGGGAAACTGCTAGGTACGTACGCCCTAGATTGGCCACTGTTGGAAACAGGATACTGGGCTTGATGGACCTTGGTCTGACCCAGTATGGCATATCTTATGTTCTTATGTTCTAATATTTTCTTTTATTAGTCTTAAATAGTTTACCCTGTAGCTTCATTGTATGTCCCCTAGTCTTTCTATATTCTGATAATGTAAATAATCGATCTACGTTTACCCGTTCCACTCCGTTCATTAATTTAAAGACTTCTATCATATCTCCCCTCAGCCATTTCTTTTCCAGGTTAAAGAGCCCTAACCTTTTTAGCCTTTCTTCAAAGGGGTATCCTTCCGTCCCCTTTACCATTTTGGTGGCTCTTCTCTGAACCTTTTCTAATAACGCTATATCCTTTTTAAGATACGGTGACCAGAATTGCACACAATATTCAAGGTGCGGTCTCACCATGGAACGATATATAGGCATTATAATATCCTTTGTTTTATTTTCAACTCCATTCCTTATGATCCCTAGCATTCTATTCGCTCTCTTGGCCGCCGCTGCACACTGGGCGGAGGGTTTTACATGTTATCCACAATGACGCCTAAATCTTTTTCCTGGGTGGTGGTTCCTAATGTGGAACCTTGCATCGTGTAACCATAGTTTGGGTTGTTCTTCCCTAGGTGCATAACTTTGCACTTTTCCACATTAAATTTCATCTGCCATTTTGATGCCCAGTTTTCCAATTTATCAAGATCCTCTTGCAATTTTCCACAATCCTCTTGGGTTTTAACAACTTTAAATAGTTTTGTGTCATCTGCAAATTTGATAACCTCACTCGTTATTCCCTTTTCCAGGTCATTTAAAAAGCAGCGGACCCAGCACAGATCCCTGGGGTACACCACTATTCACCTTTCTCCATTGGGAAAATTGGCCATTTAGCCCTACCCTCTGCTTTCTATCTTTTAACCAGTTCCTGATCCACAATAGTACACTGCCTCCTATCCCATGACTCTTTAGTTTTGCCAAAAGTCTCTGATGAGGGACCTTGTCAAAGGCTTTCTGAAAGTCCAAATACACTATATCAACCGACTCACCTTTGTCTACCTGTTTATTCATACCTTCAAAAAAACATAACAGATTAGTAAGACAAGATCTTACTTGTCTAAAGCCATGTTGGCTGTCACCCATTAAGCCATGACTATCTACATGTTCAGCAATTTTGTTTTTTATGATGGTTTCTACCATTTTTCCCAGTACTGACGTCAGGCTCACCGGTCTGTTGTTTCCCGGATCACCCCTGGAACCCTTTTTAAAAATTGGTGCTACGTTCGCCATCCTCCATTCTTCAGGTATTACAGATGATTTTATTGATAGTTCACAAATTACTAATAGCAGGTCTGCAATCTCATATTTCAGTTCTTTCAACACCCTTGGATGTATATCATCCGGCCCAGGTGATTTGCTTCTCTTCAGTTTATCTAAAAGTTCTAATACATCTTCCCGATGTATCGATATTTCCTTCAATTCTTCCGCACCTTTAAATACCACTTCAGTCATGGGTAACATCCCTACATCTTCCTCAGTAAAGACCGAAGCAAAGAATTCATTCAGTCTCTCCGCTATCGCCTTGTCGCCTCTTAGTGCCTCTTAGTACATCCGGGTGAGTCGGCACGCCCCTGCTCTGCCTACTCTCTGCCTCTAGCCCTCCCCCTTCAACCCCTGTCCAGTGCTCCCCGCAAAAACCCTCTGTGTGTGCAGGGATCCTGGTGGTCAGAATATGGTCCCTGCGAATAGTGGGGGTTACACGTACCTCCTAAGTGTATCAGTTGACAATTTTAATTTAAAGAATGTTTTTAATACAGTCTTGGAGACGGGAAATGTTCCGCAGGAGAAGGGTTGATGTGCTATCTCTTCACAAAGTGGTAATAGGGAAGAGGTGACAAACTATAGGCCGCATAAGCCTTACATCTGTAGTATGAAAAGTTCTCCAGGACCAAGCAGGAAGTCAGTCCTCACTGATGGGTGACGTCGGCGCCGACGGAGCCCTCGCGGAGCAATTTCCCCAGCTTTCGAAGAAAGCCTTTGGGAATTGCAGCGCGCATGCGCGGTCCCCTTCCCGCCCAAGGGTGCCATCTTGCTCAGTCTTCTTTTTTCCGCGGAGCCCTACAGACGTAGTTTGTGATCACCGCTGAAAAAGTTGATTTTTTCGTTCTGTTTTTCTCGGTTCGACGCCGTGTCCTTTTCCCGCCCGGCCTCGATACTCCGGTGTCGAGTCCGTTCACTATTTTTCGGTTTTTGTCCTTCGTGACTGGCGTTCCCGCCACTTTTTTCTTTTTCTCTGGCAGCCCGGTCTTTTGACCTCGCAGGGGCCCTTTTTCCCCCGATGGCTGCCAGCGGGTTTAAAAAGTGTGATCGGTGTACGAGGCTTATGTCTCTTACCGACACACACGACTGCTGCCTCTGCTGCCTCGGACCCAATCATGACCCGATGATTTGTGGTCCGTGTACCAAAATGTCCTCGAAGGCATTGAGGAGTCGGCAATCTCAAAAGGAGCGAATCTTCTCTGACTCCGCGTCCGGCCGGGCCCGGACCTCGTCAGAGGCTTCGACATCTCGTGACTCCGGCCCCGAGCGTCGTCGGAGCTCCTCTGAGCGGGGGTCTCCCGCCCGGGAACATCGTCGGAAGAAGAAACCCGTGAGGGCGGCATCGGAGGACGCTCCTGGTTCCTTGAGGGCCAGGTCGCATAGCCCCGATAGCCGCCCCGGGTCCTCGGAGTCGGAGAGGCCTTCGAAGCATCTTCATCTCGAAGTGGAGTCTCCTGGACGCGTGAGTACTGTAGTCCTCGTGGACTCACCTCCAAAGGAGACGCCGTCAGGGCCCGAGTTGGGGGCTGCTGGGTCTCCTGAACTTGGACTCAGGTTGACGGCCTTGGAGAGCAGTTTCGCTGCCTCCATGGACCAGCAGCGGGCATTGATTGCTGGCCTCGCCGGTGCATCTGCCCCGACCACCGGGACGTCAACGTCCAAGTTGACCCCGGAGGCCGAGCCGATCCTCGAGTCCATGCAGGCTCGAGTCGATCCTCGGCCATGGTCTCCCTCGGCCTCCTGTTCGGGACCGAGGTCATCGACGCCGGCCTCAGCGTCGGGGCAGAGGTCCTCGGCGGCCGCCTGCACGGAGCCGCTTGATTCCTCCTCGGAGGAGTCAGGCTGGGACACGGAGGAGGACGAGTCACCCGGTTATTTTCAGACTCGGTGCGTCCCCTCCGACTCGCCCGAGTCTGAGCCTCGGAGACGGTCCCCCCCTGGAGGATACCCGGTTCTCGGACTTCGTGAGGGATATGGCCAAGGCTTTGGCCTTCTCCGCGGATCCCGAGGAGGAGCCTCGAGCCGAAGAGCTCGAGGCCCTCCAGTATGACTCTCCCCCGAAGGAGGCCTTTACTGTACCGGTTCCTCCGATGCTGGAAAGACTTCTCTTCCGCATGTGGGAGAACCCGGCATCGACGCCGGTGTTAAGCAAGCGGGTCGATTCCATGTATCGAGTCCGCAAGAGCCCCGTGTTCCACAAGGCACAACTACCGCACCATTCCATGGTGGTGGAATCGGTCATGCATCGCCTCAAGAGTCAAAAGATGCACTCCTCGGTGCCTTCCGGCAAGGAGGCCCGGAACCTGGATGCCCTCGGTAGGAAGTGCTTCCAGGGCTCTATGCTTGCTTGTCGAGTCCAGACATACCATCTCTACATGGGCATGTATCTCCGAGACCTGGCAAAGGAAATTGCCGGGTTCTCTGCTGGTCTCTCCGAGGAACCTTTGCAGAGGTTCCAGGCCTTGTCCACTGGTATTCGAGAGTGCTCGAAATTTATTTCTCGAGCAGCCTATGATGGCTTCGAGGCATCGGCTCGAGTAGCCGGGGCAGGCATCGGTGCCTGCCGGCAGGCTTGGCTTCAGTCATCCAACCTCGAGCCATGGGTGCAGGACAAGTTGGTCGATGTCCCCTGCAGAGGTGAAAACCTCTTTGGCAAGCCCATGGCTGAAAAGGCTGCGCAACTCGAGACCGAGACTCTAACCAGGGCTCGCCTGTCCAGAAAGACCTCTGCCCCTTCACAGAAGAGGAAGGGCTCAGGGAAAAATCCCTTTTACCCGAGGAAGGTGTCTGCCTATAAACAACACCACCCACAATATCAAGCCTCAACAGCTCCCCATCAGGGTCAGCAGGCTAAGGGACAGGGTAATGGGTCCCGTAGGCATAAGGCCCCCAAGCCCACTACACCGGCCCCTGCTCAGCAGGGTGGGGGTTTTTGACTCTGTAAGCATAGCCTCTTCCCCCCCGCTGGCTTCTCTCAGCACAGGAGGCCGGCTGGCCCACTTTGCTCACAGGTGGTCAGTCGTAACATCAGATACCTGGGTGCTTCAGGTAGTTCAAGAGGGCTACCTTTTGCATTTTCACCAAGTACCTCCCTCCTACTTTCCAGGGGAGCCTCCAAGACCCCCTCTGCACAGGGACTTACTCCTTCAGGAGTTAGCAAGTCTTCTTCAGGAACAGGCTGTGGAACCGGTGCCCCACCACCTGAGAGGTCATGGCTTTTATTCCAGGTACTTTCTGATACCAAAAAGAACAGGAGGCCTCAGACCCATCCTAGACTTGCGCAACCTCAACACGTTCCTGCAAAGGGAAAGGTTCAAGATGCTTACCCTTGGAATCCTGCTGCCCTACCTCCAGCAGAGAGATTGGCTATGCTCCTTGGATCTAAAGGATGCTTATACTCACATCCTTATCCATCCGGACCACAGACAATATCTACGATTTGTTGTGGAAGGAAATCATTATCAGTACAGGGTACTGCCCTTTGGCCTGTCCTCCGCTCCCAGGGTGTTCACCAAATGCCTGGCAGTGGTGGCAGCCTTCCTGAGGCTTCAAGGCCTTTTTGTCTTTCCCTACCTGGACGACTGGCTCATCCAGGCACAGTCTTCCCTGGAGGTCACTCAGGCCACTCGTCGCACTGTAGCTCTGCTTCAGCACTTGGGGTTTGTCATAAACTTTGCAAAGTCCACTTTGCTCCCCTCTCAGGATCTAGAATTCATAGGAGCACGGTTGGACACTCTGCAGGCTCGTGCCTTCTTGCCTCTGGAACGGGACAACCGGCTCACGGCTCTGGCCAGCAGGTTTCACAGCTCTTCCCTGGTCTCGGCCAGGCAATTCCTGTGGCTGCTCGGCCATATGGCTTCCACGGTCCATGTCACTCCGAATGCCCGTCTACATATGAGGCCTGCTCAGTGGAGCCTTCGCACTCAATGGCATCAAGCCACAGGGAGCCTTGCGGACTTAGTACGGATCTCCGACCGCCTGGTCTCCTCTCTGCAATGGTGGCTTCATCTGCCAAATCTGCTTCTCGGCATGACTTTTCAGTCTCCTCCACCTTCCCAAGTGCTGACGACAGATGCCTCTCTCCTGGGATGGGGAGCACATTGCCAAGGGACATGTACTCAAGGCCTTTGGACCCCTTGGGAAGCTGCTCAGCAGATAAACTTCCTGGAGCTCAGGGTGATCCGCCTAGCTCTGCGGACCTTCTCTCACCTCACCTCTCATCAGTCTGTACTAGTCCAGACGGACAATCAAGTTGCCATGTTCTATGTCAACAAACAGGGGGGCACCGGCTCCCTCCTCCTATGTCAGGAGGCTCGGAGACTGTGCTCTTGGGCAGTCGACCATGGCATCCTCCTCAAAGCGGTTTACCTGCCCGGACAGGAAAATTACCAGGCCGACAAACTGAGCAGGATTCTGCAGCCACACGAGTGGAGATTAGACCCGTTGGTTGTTCAGCGGATCTTCCTCCGGTGGGGCCTCCCCACCATGGATCTTTTTGCCAGTCCTCTGAACCGGCAACTTCCCAGGTTCTGCTCCAGGCACCCGCACCCGCTCAGAGTAGCGGCGGATGCTTTCCTCATTCCGTGGTCCACGGGCCTACTGTATGCCTTTCCTCCCACGCCACTTGTGTCCAGGACGCTTTTCAAGGTTCTCCGGGACAGGGCCTCGGTAATCCTGGTAGTGCCCAGGTGGCCGAGACAGCCCTGGTTCCCACTTCTGCTACAACTGGCAGTGGACACTCCCCTTCCTCTGGGGTTTCAGCCCAATCTCCTGACTCAGGATCAAGGCACTCTCCTGCACCCCAACCTCCGGGCCCTTCACCTGATGGCCTGGCTGCTGAAAGGATAGTCCTAGCTCCGCTACTCCTCCCTCCGGAGGTGGAAGATGTCGTCCTGGCCTCTAGGCGTCCATCCACCCGGAAGTCTTACGCCCTTAAATGGCGTCGCTTCTCTGTGTGGTATTCTCAGCAGTCTGAGAACCCCTTCTCCTGCTTGGTATCGGTGGTTCTGCAATACTTGCTTCACCTTTCCAATCTCGGCCTCAAGTCCAACTCTGTAAGAGTCCACCTCAGTGCTCTCTCTGCACATCATTCGCCGGTGGACGGCAGACCTCTTTTCACACACCCCTTGATGGCGCGTTTTCTCAGAGGCCTCCTTCTGCTTAAGCCTCCCTTGCGCCCCCCCCAGCCCCTGACTGGGATCTCAATGTGGTCTTGCAGCAGATTATCTGTCCGCCTTTTGAACCTATGGCTACCTGCTCTCTTCATTTCCTTTCTTGGAAAACTCTCTTCTTGGTAGCCCTTACCTCCGCTAGGCGCGTTAGTGAACTGCAAGCCCTAGTGTCTGAGCCTCCTTACACTAGGTTCTACCCTAATAGGGTGGTCTTACGGACTCACCCAAAGTTTCTTCCAAAAGTGGTTTCCCCTTTTCATCTCAACCAAGAGGTGGTTCTTCCAACCTTCTTTCCCAGGCGGCACACCAGCCGGGCTGAGACAGTTCTGCATACCCTGGACTGTAGGAGGGCCTTATCCTTCTACCTTGACCGTACGCGGGAGCATAGAAAGGCTGTTCAGCTTTTTGTTTCTTTTGACCCCAATAGGTTGGGGGTGCCTGTCTCCAAGCGTACTTTGTCCATCTGGGTAGCTGACTCTATCGCTTGGGCTTATGGGGCAGCCGGCCTCTCCTTAGAGAGTCGAGTCACGGCTCACCGTGTCAGGGCGAAGGCTGTGTCAGTGGCTCATCTCCGCTCTGTTCCATTGGCAGACATCTGCCGGGCCACTACTTGGTCTTCAAGCCAGACTTTTGCGGCTCATTACTGCCTGGAGAGGGAGTCCCGCAGGGACAGTGCTTTCGGACAGGCAGTCCTCCACAATCTCTTTGAGGTTTAGGCAACTCCTACCCTCCGGCCCTGGTGTTGGGCTACCGGCCGGGAGCGTATTCAGAGAAGATTCCTTACTTCTGTACTGCTGAGCTAGAGGGAGCTCATTTTTCTGCTTGAGGTCTCCGGTAGCCTTAAGCTTGGGAGTCCCATCAGTGAGGACTGACTTCCTGCTTGGTCCTGGAGAAAGAGTAGTTACTCACCTGTAACAGGTGTTCTCCAGGAGCAGCAGGAATCAGTCCTCACAACCCTCCCCTCCTCCCCTCGGAGTTGCAGTCATTCTTATCCATTGTTTTTGCTAACTTTTTTGCTGTCTTTTCGCTATGTCATCAGACTGAGCAAGATGGCACCCTTGGGCGGGAAGGGGACCGCGCATGCGTGCTGCAATTCCCAAAGGCTTTCTTCGAAAGCTGGGGAAATTGCTCCGCGAGGGCTCCGTCGGCGCCGATGTCACCCATCAGTGAGAACTGATTCCTGCTGCTCCTGGAGAACACCTGTTACAGGTGAGTAACTACTCTTAATACAGGCACACTTGAAAGACAGAATAGTGGACTTTCTAGAAACCAATGGACTGCATGTTCCAAGGCAACAGGTTTTTACCAAAGGAAGATCACATCAAACAAATTTGATTGAGTTTTTTGACTGGGTAACCAGAAAACTATATCAAGGGCATGCAATGGATATGATATACCTAGATTTCAGCAAAGTCTTTGATACTGTTCCTCATAGGAGGTTTATCAATAAACAAGCAGCCTGGGGATAGGTCCCAAGGTAGTGAGCTGGAACAGAAATTGATTGACTGACAAATGACAGAAAGTGGTGATAAATGGAACTCACTCAGAAAAAAGGAAGGTGTATAGTCGCATGCCTCAAGGATCAGTCCTGGGACCAATACTGTTCAATGTATTTGTGAGTGATATTGTGGAAAGATTGAAGGGGAAAAAGTCTGTCTTTTTGCAGATGACACAAATATTTGCAATATAGTAGACACTTCTGAGGGACTGGACAACATGAAGAAATATCTACAAAAAGATGGAAGAATGGTCTAATGCTTGGCAGCTAAGATTAAACGTAAAGAAGTGCAGAGTCATACATTTTGGATGCAGAAATCCAAAGGAATTGTATGTGATAGGGGGCAAGAGATTAGTGTGCACGGACCAGGAGAGGTGCCTCGGATTGCTAGTGTCTGAGGATCTTAAGGTGGCAAAAAAATGTGACAAGATGGTAGCCAGGCCAGAAGGATGTTGGGCTGCATTCAGAGAGGAATAAACAGTAGAAAAGAGGAGGTATTATTGCCCCTCTACAAGTTGTTGGTGAGGCCTCACCAGGAGTATTGTGTTCAGTTTTTGAGACCATATCTCACAAAGGATATAAAAAGACTTGAAACGGTTCAGATGAGGGCAACCATAATGATTTGGAGCCTGTACCAGAAGATGTATGAGACAAGACTTGAAGACCTAAATATGTATACCATAGAGAAGAGGGACAGGAGAGATATGATACCGACCTTTAAATACTTAAAGGGTATTAATGAATGAACAAACCTTTTTCAAAGAAGGAGAAGCTGTAAAACTAGAGGGCATATGATGAAATCGCAAGGCAGTAAACTTAAAAGCAATATCAGGAAATACTTTTTCACTGAAAGGGTGACAGATACTTGGAATACCCTCCCGATGGAGATGGTGGGGGCAAATACACTATTGGAATTCAAATGGCATAGGACAGATGCAGTAGACCCCTTTATAACAAGAGGTTGAAATCAAAGCAAATTTAAATATCTCTTATACTTCAATAAATAGAGGGGGGTGACTTGCACGAAGCAGTGGATACAACCCCAAACAAAGGTATAGCGGAGTTGAAATTTCAACCACTCTAGCCACCTTACTGCGCAGACTAGATGGACCATACTGGTCTTTATCTGCCATTATATACTATGTTACTATGTAATTGCTCATTAAAAAAATCATCCTGTTGTGGGGCGTTCCCAAGATGGCCACGGCAGCAGCCAGTCTCGTGTGAGCCCGTGGAATGGGGAAGAAGCGAAAGGGGAAGCCGGGGCCGTTGCCCTCCCAGCCCTTAGGTGCCTCTACGCCAATTACTAATCAGGTGGTGGGTCCTTTGGATCCGTTTCTGGTTCGAGCAGCACGAGCTTCGGAAGGAGCGGGGGGTGATAATCGGCTAGCAGTTTCACCAGAGCTGGAGTGCCCGGTGTCTGCTTCGGCGTCATCTCTGTCCCCCGCATTGAGCCCTGCGCCGAAATTGATCCACAGCCGGAAGGCTTCCTGGAGTTTGCTTCTCCTCCGTTGATCGGAGAAGGGGTCTTATCGAGAGGGCCAGGGCAGGCTGTGCTAGTGGAACAAGAGAGTGTGGTTCCTGTGGAGTCTTGCTCGATAAAACCTTCGGCGGTGTTTGGAGAGGTGTGTGCTGGAAAGGAGATCCTTTCTACGCGAGTAGGGCAGTCGTCGGCGTTTATAGAGCCAGAGATAACTGAACTTGCTTCAGAAGTGGTATTTTCTCTACAGCGACCTCAGAATTTTAAGTTGGAGGCGATTTGGAACGCAATTGTATCACTGGGAAAAGTATTTTTGCCTCAAGTGTCTTCTTTGGCTACTAAAGTGCATACTTCTACTGGAGCAGTGCGTGAGTTGCAGGGAAAAGTTTCTGCGATGCAAATGGAGTGGGAAGATACATGCAACAAGGTTGTGAGTCTCGAGGAACATTCGGACATTTATAGAAAGAACCTTTTCTCACTTCAAGTAAAATTGGAGCATTTGGATAATGCTTCTCGAGCTAACTTGAGAATTATTCATTTCCCAAGGGTCCTTTCAATTACAGCTAGAGATATGTTTCAAAGATATTTAGTGGAAATTTTAGGAGTATCTTCTGAGTTAGTCCCTCCCCTGGTAAAAATGTATTATCTACCTAAGGCAAAACTTGCTTCAGCCTGGGATGGGATAGGGGGGAATCAAACTCAGGAGGATATCTTGAATATCACAGATTTGTTAGAAAATTCTGGATTTGATTCTCAGGTTACCTCCACATTATTAATAACATTTGCTTTGTTATCAGATAAGGAATGGTTGTTAAAAATGTTCTTTCAAAAGTGGAAACTTCTATTTCATGGTTTAGCTGTGCGAATATATCCTGATCTAGCAAGAGATACCCTGAAGCGGCGCAGAGAGTTTCTTTTGCTCCGGTCTGGGGTTTTAAAATTGGGAGGGCTCTTTTTTCTTAAGCACCCATGTAAGTGTTTGGTGAAATACCAGTCAGTTTCTTATATATTTTATGAGCCCTCCCAATTGTTAGCTTTCATAAATGCCAGACGTCTGGAGTCTTCTATTGATCCTTCTTAGGCTTAACATAGTAATAATTCCGAATGATGACTTTGCCGGTTTCTTTTGTGCTGTGTTTAATTGATTGAGATTAGGTATCCTCCCCCTTTATTGTGGGCTAGGGAGAGCTGACATATATGTAATGCTTATGATTCTTACTTTTAAGAAGTACTCTGGGGTTGTCTTGAGTACTTTTCTTTATGTTTGCTCTGTTTCTGCAAGAATAGTTTATGTAAACTTTCTTGATTTATATGTAAAATCTTATAAATATAAAATTTAAAAAAAATCATCCTGTGTTATTCCTTTTTTCAGTTTCTCAGATATTTGTTTAGTTGTACCCTTAGGCTCAACGTCTATTTCAGATGTTGTTTCAATAATAAGCAGCAGGAAATCAAGACTATATTTATTTAATATTGCATTCATTTCTCGCTAAATTTTCTATTAGATGTAAAAACATTTATCTCTTTAATTACTCAAAGACCCCTAAGGATCATATCATGTTTTTTATGTATAGAATAAAGGGCATTTTCATGTAGTTCTGCTTGAATTAAATATTTATGTAAATTTAATAAATCCGTCTACATATGTTCATTAATTTTTTTAATGACTTTCTCAACTAGTGCCAATCTTTGTAAAATTTCACTAATTCGATTATCCGAGTAACTATATCCACTTTCCCGTTTAGTAATTTCAGATGCCATTATAAAAATGATGAATATAGCACCAAATCCATGTTAAAATATCTAATCAATCCAAAAGTATTTATGCTGGAAAAATAAGGCAATCACAAATAAAAATCCAGCATCTGATTCTATCTTGTCAATTAATAAAGGACTATCGAACACTGTGATTGAGAGCAGAGTGGTACTCTGTAGCTCATATCATTCACTTCTGTTTCATCATCAGTCCTTATCAAGCCCAGGTCTTTATAAAATAGGCTTAAAATAGATGCTTTTTGGACTTCTCACATAGACTTTCTGTGTATAGGTGCCTATTCTTTTTGGGACATGAATGCTCACAGTTATACCTGTCTTGGTGCAGGGTGTAAATGTGCTCCCCTAATTTCCCAGGAGTAGGAAAGAAGGGGAGCACAGTAAAAGCCCTATGTGCATTGATAGCTCAGGCACCTTATTATAAACGTATCCCCTTAAAGTGCAAGCTTCATGTGTATTCAAAGCCTTGCTTAGCAGTTGGTAGGAGTGATATGTGATTATTGCTATGTTCCAGTTCTTTATTTGAATGCACTTGGGCCATTTTAGTCTTACCTCAAGCTCTCTTTTTGAATACTCTAAATTCACCATTTTGCCAGTATCCACTGAAAATATCTGAACCATATAACCTGTTGGTTTTCCCTCATGATCTAGTTTAAAATGTATTGTAGCTCCTCATCTAAAATATTCCTCAAGATTTTCCAGCATTTCACAATAATCTTGATCTGTAAAACTGAAAATGTCCTGCTCTCATTGTGAACAAAGAGATTCAACTGTACCTGGGGACAGGACTGGCCCCAGAATTGATTCAAGATTTTGGAACCTTAGCTAGACTTTAAGCCTCACCCCCCCCCCCCCCCCCTTGGCTGTCAAAACCTATTCGTTAGCTTTGAATGCCCTGTTCTTTTTTGCCCCTTAAAAGTTGCTCCCTAGGTGACTTCCTAGTTTGCCTAGTGGTTAGGCCAGCCCTGCATGAGGAGGAGGATTTTAAAAACTATTTACATAGGTAAACAGCTGCTTTACATGTAAACAGGCTGTCTGAGAATTCTCCTTCAGCTAAAAATACGTATGTCCTATTGAGCAGTATCAAAATATAATACAAATAAGTCACTTCCTCACTTGGTTTGTAGCTTGTCTTGCTATTAGGGCTTGTGTACATAAGTGATGCTGAGAGCTAAGCTATCAGTATCTTAACTACTGGCAGGGTCACCCAAGAAAGACAGGTCTCAGCTGAGGTGCCAGAGCAAGACAAAATACCCATCTGGGCAGCAGCAGAATGGGACAGTATTGGTGACGGAGGATCACATTTCTATGACAACAGCAACAACACTAGAATTTCTTGTACTGAAGAAACGCCTGGCAATCCACTTACATATCTTGCCATGAAAACCCAATGGATAGTCACAACAAAACAAATTGCACTATAGTGCTGGAAGATGAGACCCCCAGGTTGGAAGGCACTCAACTGGCTACTGGGGAGGAGCTGAAGACTTTTCAGAGTAATGCCAGCATTTATGATGTGCTGGATCAGAGTCCATGGAACATCTGACTGCCGATGTAGCTGTACATGAAATAAAGAGTCAGAAGCTGCAAAGATGTCTTACATTCTGAGGCATGGAACAATGAATGTATGAAGCACGAATCATGGGAAGTTAGAGGAGATCAAGAATGAAATGGAATGTGTACAACTCAATCTGTTGGATATCAGTGAACTGAAATGCACTGGCATCGGGCACTTTGCATCTGATGATCACATGGTCTACTATACTGGACATGATAGACAAAGAAATTGTGTTGCATTTATAATCAAGAAGAAACTCGCAAGAACTCCAATAAAATACAATGCAATTAGTGAACGCTCAATTTCTGTTTGTCAACTATAAGTTAGGTATATGCCCCAACAACAGCTGCAGAAGAGGAAGAAGTTGATGAGTTCTATGAACAAGTACAATCTGAAATTGACAGAACATGAAAACAGGATATCCTGATAGTCATGGGTGACTGGAACACAAAAGTTGGCAACAAAGAACAAGGCAAAGTGATTGGAAAATATGGACTTGACAAAAGAAATGAAGCTTCAGAAAGATTGATAGAATTCTGCAAGACCAACAATCTATTCATCTCAAACACCTTCTTCCAGCAACACAATCGGCATCTGTACCCATGGACTTCACCCAATGGATTGTACAAAAATCAAATTGACTACACCTGATGAAGTCAACGATGGAAAAACTCTTTAACATCAACCAAGACAAAACTTGGAGATGACTGTGGTACATACCACCAACTACTAATATTCAAATTCAAGCTGAAGTTGAAAAAAAACAAGTCACTCATGAATGTAACAAAATATAACCTTGAGAATATACCACCGGAATTTAAAGACTGCCTGAAAAATTGATTTGCTGACAGAGCTCCAGAAGAGTTATGGGATGCCATCAAGAAGGCTTTGTTGGAAGAAAGTGAGAAGTCTCTACAAAAAGCCAAAAAGCAAAAACAGCCAAAAGGGATGGCCGAAAAAAAGCTGAAAATTGCCCAGAAACACAGAGAAGCTAAAGTGAGAGGAGAAAGAGAGGCAATTGAGGAACTCAACAGAGATTTCCAATGTGCAGAAAGATGCATCCAAGGAAATAGAATCAGAAACTATTAGAAGTACAAGAGTGGCTTTCCTAAAGCTATGAAAGTTTAAAAAAAAATTCTGCCTCAATTTGGAATACTACAAGATGCTCAAGGATCCATGTTGAATGATGCTGAGAAGATCAAGAGAAAGTGTAAGGAGTCATTATACCATAAAAATCAAGGGAATCAACAGCCATTTCAACCTGTACCTTATAATCAGGAACCATTGGTGATAAAAGAAGAAGTCGAAGCAGCATTGAAAACCTTATCAAAATACAAAGCACTGGGCATTGATAGCATTTCCATTGAAGTATTACAGCAATCAGATTCAGCTGTTACCGTGCTTACAAGACTGTCAAGGGAAATTTGGAAGACATCATCATGGCCAACTGACTGGAAAATATCTGTGTTTATACCAATACTAAAGAAAGGTGATCCAAATGACTGTGGAAATTATTGCACAATCGCTCTGATCCCACATGCCAGCAAGATTTTACTCAAGATTATTCAGCAGAGACTACAAACATACCTGGAACGAGAACTGCTTGAAGTGCAAGCAGGATTCTGGAAAGGACGAGGAACGAGAGACATCACGGATGTGAGATGGATCCTTGAAAAGAGAAAAGAATACCAAAACCTTGAGAAACTCTGGGCCACATTAAGAAGCATGGTTATGCCAGAACATTTGATCATTCTCTTGTGCAACCTTTACATTGATCAAGAAGCAACAGTTTGAATGGAACAAGGAGAATCAGAAAAGTTTAAAATCAGGGGAGGAGCTTTGTCCAAGATGGCGGCGGTTGCTGTTTCGCTCTGAGCGTGTTTCTTATCGATATGGGCAAGAAACGTAAGGGGAAGGGGCCTGCGGAGTCTGTCCAGCTTCCCCCAACCTCGACGCCGATTTCTACGGGTCCGATGGACTCCTTTGTTATTCGTTCTCAGCGTGCACAAGTTGGTGAAGGGGATGAGTCTCGGGCTGATACGGCGCCGGAGTCGGGTGGCTCGGCGTCTATCTCCGGCATATCTCTCTCCCCCGAGAGTCCGGCATCGAAGGTGACTCGAGGGTTGCCTTTGCCAGAAGGGTTCCTGGAGCTTGGCGTCCTTCCGAAATCGGCGCTCGCTAGTGGCTCGGACGGTCCAGGATCTGTGGGGCAGACAGTCGTTTTGCAGACTGCTGCTAGGCTGGTCGAGTCGGTGACAGCTTCGTTGCCGTGTGCAGGAGAGTCTAAAGATCAGCGCTTAGCTGTTAATCGAGGTCAGAAGCGGATAGCAGGCGTGGAAGTGAATTTAAAGAGCACCTCGGTGCAACAACATTTCACACTACAGCGTCCTGAGATGTTTACGTTAGAGACGATTTGGCAAGCCATTCTCTCCTTAGGGGAAGCGATAGTGCCTACGGTAGCTTCTCTGGAAAGAAAAGTGGAGGAACAGGGTTCAACGGTGGAAGTTGTCCAACAAAGAGTTTCTGGTTTGCAACTTGACATTACTACAGTACAACAGAAGGTGGAAGTCCTTGAAGAACAAGTGGACATGTATAAGAAATCTTTTCTTACTACACAGACTAAGTTGGAACAATTGGATAATGCTCTTAGGTTGAATAACCTTAGGTTAATTAATTTCCCTAGAATGCTATCTATTTCTCCAGTAGAAATGTTTCGTTTATATTTAATGGAAGTGTTGGGGGTATCATCTGAATTAATTCTACCCTTGGTTAGAGTGTATTACCTCCCTAAGGCTAAGATTACTATGGCTGAGTCTAATGTTAGGAATGGTTTGGAACAAGTTAACCTTTTGAATGTTACTGAAATGCTTGAGAGTTCTCAAAGTGAAGACCCGGTACCCTCTACGTTGCTGGTAACGTTTGCTCTCCTTTCGGATAGGGAGTGGCTGTTGAAGCTTTTTTTTAAGAAAAGGAATATACCGTTTAAAGGGTTGTTAGTTAGGATTTTTCCTGATTTAGCTAGGACCACTCAGAAGCGTAGGAAGGAATTTTTGTTATTGCGCCCAGGTATTTTGCAGTTGGGTGGTTTGTTTTTTCTTAAACATCCTTGTAAGTGTTTAGTCAAATTAGACTCAGTTTCTTATGTTTTTTACGAACCAGCCCAACTAGTAGCTTTCATTAATGCTAAATGTTTGGAGACCTCGGCATGACTCCCTGGTACTCTCATAAAAGTGTGACTTAGTGGGGCAACTGCCTTATGTTTTCTTATCAATTTTTGGTATCTCTTTTTTCATGGCTCCTCCAGTGGTGGGCTAGGGTGGAAAATGTTTGAAATTATTTTCTTCTTTCTGGTTTTGTTCCAGTCTCTTTTTATTTCTTTCTTTGATGTTTTCCCGTTTCTTCAAGAATGTTTGTAACTTCTTGTTATATTGTAAAAATGTTGAAAATATAAAATTAAAAAAAAAAAAAAAAAAAAAAAATCAGCAAAGGTGTATGACAAAGCTGCATACTTTCCCCCTACCTGTTTAGTTTATATGCAGAACAAATCATCAGAGAAGCATGACTGTATGAAGACAACTGAGGTGTGAAAATTGGTGGAAGACTCAACAAACTTCGCTACACCGATGATACCACATTACTGGTTGAAAGTGAAGACGATCCGAAACATTTGCTTCTTAAGATCAAGGAGACAGGGAAAATCCAAAATAAATTTTGTCAGGTGCACTGTCACAGGAGACGGAGATGGATTTCTCTCTCCCGCTGCAGTGAACCCCTTTTATTAAGTTGTGAAGAACAAAACATTACTTAGCTTAAACAGCACACTAAAATCCTTCTAAATCAGGAAACAAGACTGATACGACGTGGCACGTTTCGAGTAAAACACAAATCCTGCTTCAGGCAAACCAGGACCAGTCAATATTAAGGACTCCAACAACTGTGCTTTGATTATGTGGATTCAAAAGTCTTTAAAGTGTTGCGAACAATCATGGATTTTTAAACTTGACACTTTGTCTCCTAATGGCTTCAATTTGGAGCTGAATTGGCCTAGTTTGCTTTGACATTTTCCAATCATCTTTGGAGCACTCTGTTCAGTGATCGTCTGCGATTATCTTCTGAAGATCACAGATTGAAATCAACCAATAAGGTAGCAGAGCCAGGAACCACCCACTGAACAGAGTGCTCCAAAGATGATTGGAAAATGTCAAATCAAACTAGGCCAATCCAGCTCCAAATTGAAGCCATTAGGAGACAAAGGAGTATGTTTACTAAACTGCGTTAGTGTGATTCGCGTTAGGAGCCGCGGTAGAGACAGAAACCCCAAATAAGGACATGGGCGGTACATCGTTACCGATAACGCGCGTTACCAGGCGCCATAAATGAACGAGCGCTACATGGCACGTTACCACGCATTAATCTTAAGAAGGCACGCAGGCATACAAGCACAGCAACAGAGCTGTAGCACAATGGTTACAACCCAGACTGCTAGTACATGTGTCATGGGTTCGATTCCCCAGTGGGCCTAATGTATAAGGCTGGCTGAGGCATCACCCTTTACATTTAAGTAGTGATTGTTGAGGCATTTCACTTGTATTTTAATTAGTGCTGCCAGCAAACACACCCTCACGGTGGCATAACCTAATGTGCCGCATAAGGCACCCCATAACGCACTCCATAGGGCACATTATAAAATGTACTGTCCGCCAAGGCACCCTATAATGTCCCCTATAGGACACCTGATAAGGCTGTGAACAAAGCCCTGGCTGGCTGCAGAAGGACTGCACGTCATCACACAAACTGACTGCTGTGGTTACCAGGATAGGGTTAACCCACCCATACCAATGATGCACTGCACATGCAAATCATCAGTCGAGAGATGGGCACAAGATTGGGTATGCACCCCCACAGCACCTCGGCCTGGTAGGGGGAATAGACCGTGTGTGGTACTGCCACAGAGTAGCCACAGACAGTCACATTGTGCGGGTACTGTGCCCACACTGAGGTTGAGGTGGGGCGCCCAGCACCAGGTCCACAGCACCTTTCATGACTGAAATACACCATCCTACAGGTCCCCATCAGTGTGCGATAGGTAGTTAAGTTAGACACACCTAGGATACATCTGTGTCCTGCTGTATGTCTCGGTCATGTCTAGTCCCTATGGGCGATGCTGCACCCAGAATAGTGCATATCCTGTGTTGGTGCCATCGTTACCTACTGTAGGTGAAGGGGTGGGGGGTGTACAGACCCATAGGCAGATTATGTACCACCACACAACCCACCCTCTGGGGCTCAGGGTGGGAAACAGGATCACCGACCAACAGATCCACATTCTACCTCCCTGCAATGGTAGCAGTAGAGGGGACCATCAACCCCAGTCCTGCTGAGGAACAGACAGAGCGGTACACATCCATAACACAATAGCAGACAGACGGCAGGCCTGGAAATGCTCAGCTGCCCCCCACCATTATCTGACATTCTCCAGCAGCAAGCCTCCAGCCGCGGCACCCTGCAAGGTGTTCCAGCAAGACACATACTAGCTGCAGACAGTCTGCCAGCTAGTCCATAGTGCATGGTCCTGGAGAAAATGCATGTACCCAGAACGGGGAGGTCAACATACACACCAAGCAGATAAGTCAGTGATCAGGCCCCAAAAGAAAACCCATAAATATCACATGAGAAAAATGCTATATAGCACTATGGGGGAACCTAGCCATGCCATGGTCACTGCTCAGTCAGGGTGAGAGTGACCTCCCAGCAGGACATGCTATGGCCAACCTGTCCGTGCAGGTGGTGGCCAGGCACTACAATGTCCAAGCCATTGCCCTATGCCATGTGCAGATGCATCCAGGCCAGGCCACCCTATCCAGGCTATTCCCACAGTACCTTGCTCCTCATTATGCACATTGGCAGGCCAATACTGGCAACAGTGCTAGCAGTGTGGGCTGTGGAGGGTGTTGGCAGCCACCACACACTGGATAGACAGACACACAATCCCCACACCTATGCCAGCATTGTGCAACTATAGAGGTGTTGGGCAGACCAGGCCACCACACCAGTCCTGGGCACAGTGCAGGCATGGCTATGGTACGCAATACTGTAGGAGTCACTCCCCAGGTTGGTAAACACTGTCAGACACAAGACCTGTAGCACACTCCACAGACATCAGAAAGGTTGTTATGATGCAGCTCACTCAGAAAATTGTACTTAACTTAGGAATTGCTATCTGCCAGTAATCATAGCAACCTTTTGATATATGTGTATCATATTCCCAGGTTTAGGGTGGCATTACTAAGGTATGCAAGTGCTAATATTGGGAGATGCACACAGAGCCCAAAGTCCTGCCTCTCCAGGAGGCTTTGGATAATGGGGCCTGTGGGTGCGGGTGTGTCTGCCCCTGTTGGCTGCTGCTTTACGGCAGAGGTGCCAAACACTGTTTGGGTTTTCATGCTGTCCCTCATGAATATGCATGAGATACATCTGCATACCATGGGGGTGGAGCATAAAAATGCAGCACAGGCATCTTTATCAGAGGCAGCATGCAACCGGAATGGTGTTTGGCCCTCCAGGACTGCATTTGGGAGACTCTGCTCTAGGTAATGTGCATGTTTATGGTGTCTGTGCTCTGTAGGGTAAAATGTAGGTGTCTTGGGCATGTTTACGTCATCTGCAATAAAGGTGCTGTCTGTATTAGCACGTTGTAGTAGTGGGTAAAATATGGGGACTGGGTTGGCAGGAACCACAGCTGGGACTTGAACCTGTGACCTTCTGTTTCTGAATACACTGGTTTTGTGCACTGCACCACCTTGTTGTCACAGAGTCAGTGTATTCCTTGGTGATACCATGACGGTTCGTCAGACAGGGCCCGTCTGTTGCAGTACACGGCACTCACCTACACAGGGCTAGGCCACGGTCTACTCTGGGCAGCTGCCACTGCCCCCTCCACTACCAGTATCCCTCAGCCACCATGCTGACATGCCCTTCTGCTGGTGGTGCGCAGTCTCAGGCCATCCAGTGTGCAGGTAGGCGGCTGCCTATGGTGCGGGTTCTGGGGTAGGGGTGCATGCATAGACATCCACGCACCCCCCAGCCCCGCCTGCCAATGTTCCGTGCCCTTGGGGGTAGCTGTTGGGTACTATCCCCTGTGACACTGTGGGAAACACACTCGTGCCCATGTTGGGCCTTCAGCAGTTGCTGTCTGGCTGCTCTGCTGTTTCGTTAATAACACAAAAACTCCAAACAAGGCAGACAAGAAAAAAGAAAAAGAAAAAGAAAGAGAAAAAATGAGACAGAGATCACACTGGGAGTGAAAATGGCATAGAGGAAAAAAGGGGGGGAAAAGACCTCAGTATACCTCCATGCAGCCCCGGAAGGAAGAGTCTCACAAAGGGTACAAGAACCAATACTAAATGAACAGACTCATTTCACATCAAGGGTCCAAATCCAAAACCACCCCCAAAAAAACCTCTGAGATGCACATATGAAACTCCAACAGTGTTGAAAATGCAGAAAACAGCCAAAAAAACAAACCAGCAATGAGACAAAGATAAAGCTTATCTTAAAGTCGAAGCAGGACAAAAAACAGGAACGAGCTCTGACTTAAGCCCTGACACTTAGGGGTATGTTTACTAAACTGCGGTAAACGTGAATAACGCGCGTTGTTTGACGTTAACGATCGTTAGTGCACTATAGCATGCGCTGTAGCGCATTAACGATCGTAAACACGCTATAGTGCGCGTTATCACACGCTAACGCGCGTGATGCTCCGCAGCATGGTAAAACAACGCAGAAGGCGGAGAGAGGGCGGAGAGAAGGGGTCAATGGGCGGAGAGTGGGTGGGGAGAGGCTCCCATTACACTAACGCGCTGAATTTCAGAGCTGAATTCCAACGCAAATGAAAACCTGCCGTTAAAGGCATATTAAAGGGGAGAGAAACCATTTAAATGTCAGCAATGTACAGCCTAGGCAGGGAAACCAAAAAAAAAGGTGATAAGTGTGATACATGTGCACAAAACAAAAGGGCACAGAAACACTGAAAATGACCCCAACAAACTGGAAAAAAACAGCAACCAAGCTGGCCAATAGTGGTATCAATGAGAAACATCAACCCCCCCCCCCCCCGAGTAAGCTCCATTGAACAGATATTTATGTATTTCTTTATGTTAGTTATGTATTTATAAACCGCGGAAGGGTCCATACCCCGTCCCCATACAAGGTGCACGGGCCCACAGTGAAATAGCACTGTTCAGGGACTTCCCCACCATCGGACAGGGTTCCTATGGCATGCACATGTCCCACAACATCAGGGCGGGCATGTCGGAACGGGCAACCGGTCAGATGCTGGAGAAGGGGATACAGAGGGCTGCAGGCGGCACATGCTGTGGAGCAGCTGGGCCACAATGGGGACTAGGGTGATGCCTAGCTGGCCCATAGGAATGCTGAAACAGTAGAGCAGCCAGACAGCAACTGCTGAGGGCCCAACATGGGCAAGAGTGTGCTTCCCACAGTGTCACAGGGAATAGTACCCAGCAGGTACCCCAAATGGCACGGAACATTGGCAGGCGGTGTTGAGGGAAAGCGTGGGCAGCTATGCGGGCACCCCCACCCCAGAACACGCACAATAGGCAGCTGCCTACCTGCACACTGGATGGCTTGAGACCGCACACCACTAGCACCACCAGCAGAAGGGCATGTCAGCATGGTGGCTGAGGGATACTGATGGTGGAGGGGGCAGTGGCAGCTGCCCAGAGCAGACCGTGGCCTAGCCCCCATCACGTGGGTGCAGTGCACTCCAACAGAAAGGCCCTGTCTGACCAACAGTCATGTTATCACCAGGGAACACACTATCTCTGTGAGAACATGGTGGTGCAGTGCGCAGAACCAGTGTATTCAGAAGCAGAGGGTCACAGGTTCAGATCCCAGCTGTGGTTTCCGCCAACCCAGTCCTCATATTTTACCCACTACTAGAACGGGCTAATACAGACAGAACCGTTCTTGCAGATGACGTAAACATGCCCAAAACACCCACATTTTACCCTACAGAGCACAGACACCATAAACATGCACATTACCTAGAGCAGAGCCTCCCAAATGCAGTCCTGGAGAGCCAAACACCATCCCGGTTCCATGCTGCCTCTGATAAAGATGCCTGTGCTGCATTTCTATGCGCCACCCCCATGGTATGCAGATGTATCTCATGCATATTCATGAGGGACAGCATGAAAACCCGAACAGTGTTTGGCACCACAGGACTGGAGTTGGGAACCTCTGCCGTAAAGCAGCAGCCAACAGGGGCAGACACACCCACACCCATAGGCCCCATTATCCAAAGCCTCCTGGAGAGGCAGGACTTTGGGCTCTGCGTGCATCTCCCAATACTAGCACATGCATACCGTATTAATGCCACCCTAAACCTGGGAATATGTTACACAGCTATCAGAAGGTTGCTATGAGCACTGGCAGATAGCAATTCCTAGGTTAAGTACAATTTCCTGAGTGAGCTGCATCATAGCAACCTTTCTGATGTCTGTGGAGTGTGCTACAGGTCCTGTGTCTAACAGTGTTTACCAACCTGGGGAGTGACTCCGACAGTATTGCGTACCATAGCCATGCCTGCACTGTGCCCAGGACTGGTGTGGTGGCCTGGGCTGCCCAACACCTCTAGTGTTGCACAGTGCTTGCATAGTGTGGGGAGTGCTTGTCTGTCTATCCAGTGTGTGGTGGCTTCCAACACCCTCCACAGCCCACACTGCTAGCACTGTTGCCAGTATTGGCCTGCCAATGTGCATAATGAGGAGCAAGGTACCGTGGGAATAGCCTGGATAGGGTGGCCTGGCCTGTCCGCATCTGCACAGGGCATAGGGCAATGGCCGGACATTGTAGTGCCCGGTACCACCTGCACGGACAGGGTGGCCATAGCATGTCCTGCTGGGAGGTCACTCTCACCCTGACTGAGCAGTGACCATGGCATGGCTAGGTTCCACCATAGTGCTACATAGCATTTCTCTTATGTGATATATATGGGTTTCCTTTTGGGGACCAATCACGGACTTATCTGCTTGGTGTGTATGCTGATATCCCCGTTCTGGGTACATGCATCTCCTCCAGTACCATGCACTATGGACTAGCTGGCGGACTGTCTGCAGCTAGTATGTGTCTTGCTGGAACACCGTGCAGCGGCTGGAGGCTTGCTGCTGGGGAATGTCAGATAATGGTGGGGGGCAGCTGAGCATTTCCAGACCTGCTGTCTGTCTGCTCTTGCTGTATGGGTGTGTACTGCTCTGCATTGCCTGCCCTGTAGGGTGTTTGATCCTGAGTGGGACTTGGTTGATGGTCCCCTCTACTGCCACCATTACAGAGGGTTAGAAGTGGATCGGTGGGCGGGAGATCCTGTCCCCCACCCTGAGCCCTAGAGGGTGTGTTGGGTGGTGGTATGTAATCTCCCTGGTAACCACAGCAGAATGTGGGTGTGGTGCCGTGCAGTCCTCCTGTAGCCAGCCATGTGTTTATTAGCAGCTCTAGCCCACTGGTTACTTCACTGCCCATGGAGCCAGTGGTCATAGGTTCACAACCCACAGTGGGGTTCATTGATAGGGCTGTCTTAGGCATTGTCTATTTTTACTATATATTAGTGCTGCCAGCAGAACTACCCTCAGGGTACTGTCACCTTAGGGTAGCTCAATAGGCGCCCTATGGTGCGCCTTATATGGCGCCCTATAGGGCGCTCCTTACACGGCGCCCTATAGGGTGCACATTGCACTTCGCCCTATATTATATGTATTATATGCCATTTGAAAGGAATATTTAGGCGCTCCCTATAGGGCGCGCCTTACACTTCGCCTTATAGGGAGCGCCTAAATATTCCTATCAACTGGTATATAATACATGACCATGTCAGAGAGAACGTCACTATTGGAACATATTTCATAGGAAGGGTACACTTTTCCTGACATATGCAAACTGTAACCCGCCTGCAGACTGCGGATTAAAATATTATAGTCGGCTTTCAAAGGATGCCTCAGCCAGCCTTACTCATTGGGCACAATGGGGAATCGAACCCATGACTCTTGTACCATCAGTCTGTGTAGTAACCATTGTGCTACAGCTCTGTTTCTGTCTTTGGGTGTCTGCGTGCTGTCTTAAGCATGCGCGCATTAGCGCGCTGTAACGATCGTTGCTGTGTGGCGCACAATAACGCGCATAACTGCGCGTTATTGGTTATGATGTCCCGCCCATGTCCTTTTTTGGCTTTCCTTTCACTAACGCGGCTCCTAACGCGAATTGCACTAACGCAGTTTAGTAAACATACCCCTTAGTGTTTCGCCTCGCGGCTTCTTCAGGGAGCTGGAGTCAATGAGAACTCAAATTATAGAAAGTTGCTGATTGTGAACGCTGCAGACAAAGGCCACAGAGCTGTGCTGTATCGTGGCGTCTTGCCCAAATCAAAAAGATGTTTTGTACCCTTTGTGAGACTCTTCCTTCCGGGGCTGCACGGAGGTATACTGAGGTCTTTCCCCCCCCCCCCCTTTTTTCCTCTATGCCATTTTCACTCCCAGTGTGATCTCTGTCTCATTTTTTCTTTTTCTCTTTCTTGCTCTGCTCTTTCAGCATTCGTATGGGCCACCTAGGCATCACCCTAGTCCGCACTGTGGCCCAGCTCCACCACAGTATGTGCCGCCTGCGGCCCTCTGTATCCCCACTTCCGGCATCTGTCCAGTTGCCGTTCCAACATGCCCGCCCTGATGTTGCGGGACATGTGCACGCCATAGGAACCCTGTCCGATGGAGGGGAAAACCCTGAGCAGCGCTATTTCACTGTGGGCTCATTCACCTTGTATGGGGACGGAGTATAGACCCTTCCACGATTTATATCTGTTCTATGGAGCTTACTCGGGGGGGAGGGGTTGATGTTTCTCATTGCTACCACTATTGGCCAGCTTGGTTATGTTTTTTTTCCAGTTTGTTGAGGTCATTTTCAGTGTTTATGTGCCCTTTTGTTCTGTGCACATGTATCACACTTATCGCTTTTTTTAGGTTTCCCTGCCTGGGCTGTACATTGCTGACACTGAAATTGTTTCTCTCCCCTGTAATGTGCATTTAACGGCAGGTTTTCAATCGCGTTTGGATTCAGCTCTTCAGATCAGCGCGTTAGTGTGAAGGGAGCCTCTCCCCTCCCACTCTCCGCCCACTGACCCCTTCTCTCTGCCCTCTCTCCACCTTCTGCGGTGTTTTACCGCGCCGCTGAGCTTTACGATCGTTAATGTTGGTTAACGTGCGTTATGTAACATTAACGATTGTTAGCACATCATAACACGCGTTAAGATGCGCTAACGATCGTTAACGTTACATAACACGCGTTATGTAACGTTACCGCAGTTTAGTAAACATCCCCCAAAGTGTCAAGTTAAAAATCCATGGTTGTTGGCAACGCTGAAGCTTCTGAACACGATCACTGCCCCGAGGGTCGATCAGGACATGATGATGATATGCCAAAAGGCAGGGTTTTTGTTTTACCTGAAACATGTCACGTCGTATACAGGACAGTCTTGTTTCCTGATTTAGAGGGATTTCAGCATGCTGTTTAAGCTAAGTAACGTTTTGTTCTTCACAACTTTATTAAAAGGGTTCACTGCAGCGGGGGAGAGAAATCCATCTCCGTCTCCTGTGACAGTGCACCCGACAAAATTTATTTTGGATTTTCACTGTCTCCCTCTAGTTCTTGTATTTTTGGGATATTTTTTGATCTTAGAGGATACGGGGTGTTTCTCTTTTGTTTCTCAAGATCAAGGGACATAATCTTAAAATGGGCCTACACCTTAATGTAAAGAAGACAAAGATACTGACAACTGGCAAAATCGAATAGTTCATCACTGATGGAGAAGAAATTGAAATAGTTGACAACTTTAACCTACTTGGATCAACTATTAATAAAGAAAATACAGCAGTCAAGAAATCCAATGACACATTGCTCTTGGCAGAATGGCTATGAAGTATACATACAAAGATTTGACTTGTTCAAGCCATGGATTTTTAAATAATGTCATAAGGATACGAAAGTTGGACAGTGAAAAAGATAAGAAGAAAACTGAGTTTGAATTATGGTGCTGGCAACAAATACTGTGTATACCATAGACTGCCCGAAGAGCAAACCAGTCAGTACTAGAGGAGATCAAACCTAAGCTTTCCTTAGAATCTCATATGACAAGACTTTGACTTTCATACTTTGGACACATCATATGAAGATAGAGATCCTTAGAGAAAGACATCATGCTTGGCATGGTAGAAGGTCAATGCAAGAAAGGAAGGTCAGCAATAAGATGAACTGATACAATAACAGCAGCTATTGGTACCACTTTATCAACAATGAGCCACCTGACTGAAGACCGAACACAGTTTAGGACAACTATCCAGAGAGTTGCCTAAGTCGACACAGACTTGACGGCACTTAACAACAACAAGAGGTTTGAGGGAGGAGCAAAGTTTTAACGTTTTTTGACAGTAACAAGGCCCGGTTGTTTGCAAAGGGTTTTGCAACTCATTTTCACTGAGTCTGAGGGAGGAGCAAGTTTTAGAGTTTTATTTTTTGGCTTAAGTTTTATTTGAATTGTGATTTTATGTTATTTGTATTGCTTGTTTGTTGTTTTATAGTTATTATGGATGTATTTTAGCAATCCATTAAGAATAGTTATCTGACTGGAGTATATGGAATATAAGCAGCTGAAATAAATAAAAAAATAAATTGTATCTTCAAGTCTATGAGGTAGGTTTAGTAAAGTGTGCTCAGCAGTTAACACATGCTTTACTGCACAGTAACCGTTAGCGTGGGCCACACAGGGACAAAAGTTCAGTATGTCAATTAGAGATACCAGCACTCTGTTCCAGAACCACCCAAAATCTGTTTCCAAGCATTTAGCAATAAACAACCCAGAAAAGAGACCTCAGAGTGATCATACTTTATCCTCTATCGAGCAGTGCTGAAGAAAAGAATAACCAATGGACACCTACGCTTTAAAATTTATTGCTAAGTTAGGAGAGCTTTGTCTTAGCAACAGTAATAAAATAATGATCTCTGTGTAATTCCTTTCTTCCTAGCAAGCTAGCCCCAAGTGGATGCTATGTTCCCTACCCCCTGATAAGCACAACAGCACTATGCATTACTGATGCCAAGACCAGGATTAGGGTCTTCTTGAAGAGGCAGACACAGTTTTGGGCAGGCCAGGAGAGATACTGGCCATGGCTACTAGGTTGGAGTGTATGTCCAAGCAGCCAGGCAGAAGCAGAGACAGAGACGAGATAGTTTAGAGATAAAGACTGTAGGTATAAGGAATTGTATGTATGAGGGAGAGAATTCACATAGGAATGAAGTGGGCAAAAAACCTAGTCCTTTGTCTGAAAACCTCTTATCCTTTCATGACCAAGGAGGTACCAAATGCCACTATATGTATCCCGAAGGGACTAGCCTCAAACCAGTGACCTTTGCGTTAGAAGGCAGATATCTTGTAGGAGAGGATTGGTCATCCTCAGGGCTCAGGGTATTTGCATGTGGAGCCCATCCACCAGCCAGAAGGTAACTGGTCCAGATTTATAGCCAGGCAGGCTGGACCTCTCAGCTTGATACAGGGTGTCTCCGAGGCTCATTCCAGTGGTGTCTGCATTCTTTCAGTGTCCACACTGATACAAAAGAACAGTGTCCATTTCTATTCACTGTAAATGAGTCAGTCTGCAGCATCCCGGAAGACTCTAACTCTGCTCTGTTCCATAGGAATAGACTGTTGCTGTAGTTACTACAGCCCACAACAATAGCTACCTTGTATTAAAATGGCCAGTGCATTAAAAATCCCATGTTAACTGCTTAGCATGTGACTGGGTAGGAACAGAGTGGTTTATGGGCACAGAGTGGGTATGGGCTGTAAATTAAGGCAGCTGTCGATTTTGCAGTTAATATAAGTTCATTTAACACCTTCTCAAAAGGAGGCGTTAAGTGCACCCATGTAAATTGCAAATGAACTTAACGCAGGGGTAAGGAACTTTTCACTGTGCTGTCAGGGGCATGCTGGCCATTCTCCTGACAGTTAGGGCATAGGCTTTGCACTTACCTACTGTATGTTAACTTTTACTCCTAATGCACGATAAGTGCAAAAACTTACCACACTTTAGTAAACATGTCCCATGTTCATTATTTTCCAGAGAAATTCTACCCACACAAAAATCAAAATGGAAGTGTGTGCATATTTTCTCCTTGAAAATTGCTGAAAAAACAAACAAACCCACAGCTAAAAAGTACTAGTGGGCTTTGTCCCAAGTTGGACAGTTTGTAAATTGCCTCCTCTGTTTAAGCAATACATTTATACAGAATCTTGAAATCTAATGCTCTTTCTAATTATGACAACCTCTTTTCCACAGTGAAAATCAATTTATATTTTTCCTCTGTTTTGTCCATTCTTCCTTTATGACAATGCTTCCCAACCATTTCCTGGAAGGACACCTAGCCAACAGCATTTTCAGGATGTTGTGTTAAGTGCTGTCGAATCGGTGTCGATTCATGGTGACCCTCTGGATAGTTCTCCTAAACTGTGTTCGGTCTTCAGTCAGGTGGCGCATTGTTGATAGAGTGGCACCCATAGCTGCTGTTATTGTATTGATCCATCTCATTGCTGGCCCTCCCTTTTTGCATTGACCTTCTACCTTGCCAAGCATGATGTCTTTCTCTAACAATCTCTCTCTTCGCATGATATGTCCAAAGTACGAAAGTCAAAGTCTTGTCATTTGAGCTTCTGAGCATCCAAGCAATGGAGGAGTAGCCTAATGGTTAAAGCACTGGCTTGGGCCCCAAGAAACCAGGGATCAATTTCTATTAGCACTTCTTGTGGCCTGGGGCAAGTCACTTAACCCTCCATTGAGTCTGAAAAATCCAAGTTAATGTCCCTGTTTCATGTACATTACCATGTTTAAGTTACAATATAAACCACTTTGACTGAAATGATAAAGCTTCTAAAGAAAGCTTAGGTTTGATCTCCTTTGGTTTGTTCTTTGGGCAGTCCATGGTATACACAGTATTCGTCGCCAGCATCATAATTCAAAGCCATCAATTTTCTTCCTGTCTATCTTTTTCATTGTCCAACTTTTGCATCTCTATGACGTTATTGAAAATACAATGACTTGAACAAGTCGAATCTTTGTATGGAGAGAGACATCTCTGCTTTTTTTTTTTTTTTTTTTAATTTAGCTTTTCAACACCATACAGAAAAAAAAGACGAAAACCACTGCAAACAAACCCATAACAATTAAGTACCAACGTACAAGGTAAAACCCACCTACCCTGCTTACCCCCCCTCCCTCCAGAGTCCATCAGCACCTAACATAACTGCCAACTGGTGGCTAAGCATCAGGTTAAATAGCTTGAGCATTTACAAAGACTGAGCAACAGGCAGGCACCACAAAATCGTTCAAATCCTTCCATTTCAAATACTTAGTTTGAACATGTGGTATACCTTTTCTGGGCATTTGTTCATACTTGCTATACACACATACAAGATTCCACCATGCTAGCCAATGAGCATTATATGTATGTGTCCAATTCAATACAATTAGGTGTAAAGCAACCCCCACCATAAAATCTAGCAGAAAATGGGATTCCTTTTTAACGGAGGGTATCTCTGTAGCTGAGCAAAATACTAGTATGGCCCAGGAGAGGGGGGCTTTAAAATACAGAATCCTTTGAACCCATTCCCACACCTGAGACCAAAAGGCCTGGACACAAGGACACTTAAACACTAAATGGTCTAAGGTACCTATGGCTTGCAGACAGGACCAGCATTTATTACTAGCAGCGCGGTCCCACCTAGCCATTCTGGCTGGGGTAAAATATGCTCTGTGGGCTAAAAAAAAAGAGCGATTGGGTAATAGAAGCCAATTTAGACACTCGGACTTATTTTGCCCAAAATTTCTCCCTTTGTGGTATAGAAAGGGTGACCCCTGTGTCGTGACTCCAAACATGCTGCAGACCTTTTAACTGGGAGGGAGCTTTTTGGGACAGTATTTTACAGTACTGGGAGGCGATCCCTGCCGCTTGTGTGACTTTCTGGATAATAGGGTCAATGCCCTTCTCCTTACCTACTTGCTTAAAGTCTACCCCAGTTTTCCCGACACAGTGCCTAATTTGTAACCATTGAAAGTATAATGATCCCGGGATGTTAAACTCCCGTTGCAGGGTGTCAAATTTCTTCCATGCTCCACCTTCTATAAGCTGACCTAAGTACCAGATACCACATGAGTACCACTGGCTCCAGGCAAATGTTTCTCATTGAATCTTGAACAATGGATTGTGCCACAGAGGAGTGGACTCAGCTATTCCATCGCCCTCACTCAATGTGTGTATAAGGGTTAAGAAGGCTTTCTGCGTGTCCCGGATCACCAACGAGGCGACCTTATACGGCAGAAGCGTACCAGCCAGCACCTTCCTAGGAAAAGGAGCAGCAAGCTTCTCTTCCAGGGCCAGCCAAACTGGACTTTGCTCCGTTAGCTGCTCTGTCCATCTAGAACCCTGTTTAAGCAAGAAGGCGCTGTGATATGACCGAAAATCTGGGAAATTGACCCCGCCTTCTTCCTTTCTAGCTTTGAGCTTCTTCAGAGCTATTCTGGGAGGCTTATTATTCCATAGGTACTGGCTTAGCAGACCCTCTATCTGGCCATAGATATGCGCTGGTAGATAGCATGGCAGCATTTCTAGCATATAGTTTATCTTTGGGACAATGGTCATTTTGATCGTCTCTAGCCTACCCCACTAAGAAAAGGCCAAGGGGGACCATTTAGTAGTCATGGCCCGGATTTTAGATAGTAGGGTTGTGGAGTTAAACTTAATAGTCTCATCCAACAGATAGCAGAATTGCACCCCTAAATATTTGACCATTTTTGATTCCCATAGGAAGGGGAATTGTGTCATGTCCCTTTTTTGCGCATATGGGTTTAATGGAAAAGCAATGGACTTTGACCAGTTGATTCTATACCCCGAAAGTCGAGAATATTGCTCAATCTGGGTAAATATTTGTGACACAGAGTCTGGGGTAGTGAATAGTAGTAAATCATCGGCATAGGCCGAGAGTTTAACTTCTTTGCCAGCGATGCATACTCCATGAATTTTTGGATTCTGTCTTAGTAAAAGGGCAAGGGGCTCCAATGCAAGGTTAAATAGTAAGGGGGATAAAGGGCAACCCTGTCGAGTGCCCCAATTGAGCTTTATAACTTTCGATTGAGTGGCATTTATGCAAATGGTGGCCAAGGGATGGGCGTACATTACCTTGAGCCACTTTATGAATCTTTCCCCGAATCCAAACCAATCAAGAACTGAGAACATAAATGACCACTCCAAGCGGTCAAACACTTTCTCAGCATCAAGAGATAGACCTAAGATGGGGTGACTCACATGCTCAGCACCCGCCAGGATGTGGCATAAAAGTCTGGCATTATCTGAAGTTGACCTGCCCTCGACAAACCCACATTGATCAGGGTGTATAAATCAAGGTGCCACCTTAGTCAGATGGCGTGCTAGAACTGTTGCATAGATTTTGTAATCTGAGTTTAACAGCGAGATAGGGTGATAATTGCTTACCAATTGGGGATCTCTGCCTGCTTTTTCCAGGACAATTACATTTGCCGCAGCGAAAGATCCAGGCTGCGAAGACTTCTGCTCTAGCGATAGAAAGTACTTCTGGAGCTGTGGGGCTAAATCTTTGGCAAAAGTTTTTAAAAATTCAATAGGCAGCCCATCAGGGCCAGATGCCTTCCCCCTAGACAAAGAATCAATAGCCTGGCAGATTTCAGAAACCGAGAAAGGAGCATCTAATCCCTCGGCCATCTCTTTGTCTAGATTTGGTCTTTGTATCTCTGCTAGTAAGGCAGTGAACTCCACTTGGGTATACTCTGCCTCTGATTTGTATAGGTGAGCAAAGAAGGATCTAAATGACTCTGTGATTTCCGCATCTGTCACTAGAAGGCTCTGGCTTTGTGGGTCACTTATAGCCGCAATCCTGCCAGCATCTCTACGAGCCCACAATGCATTCGCTAATAGTTGACCGGACTTATTGCTCTCCCAGTAGTAGACCCCTTTCTGTGTGCTAATGTTGCATGAAGCTTCATTCGACAGCAGCTGGTTATATTTAAATCTTAGATGCTGCAATCGAAGCAAGATACTAGGGTCAGAGCGTCTGGCTAAAATGCGCTCCCCTGCCTTTGTTTGCGTGTCCAGCCCCTGCAATTGCATCTTGGCCAGCTTTGCTAGGTTAATACCATAACTAGTTATAGTCACTCTAATGTAGGCCTTAAACCCTTCCCACCATGCCTAACCTGCAGTGTCTTGAAGAGCGTTAAGCTGGAAATACTCCACAATCGCGGCCTGGATCTTAATTCAAAACTCCCCATCATTAAGAAGAGATCTGTCAAAAAAACACCTCCCTGTGGAGGAGCCAGCGTTATCATCCTGCAATGATACCGATACGGCAGCATGATCCGAAATGTGGGCCGCATGGATGGTTGTTGTTGCTACCCTTGGGATCAATGACTTGGAAATCAGCAATAGATCAATGCAAGATAGGGACTAATGTGGGGGGGAAAAAAGTTAAACTCCTGTTCCGCAGAGTGCTGCAGCCTCCAGGCGTCCACTAGCCCAGCATCTTCAACAAGGAGCGGAGAATCATCAGGGTCCTAGGAGGCTTCATCGTTTTGTGGGGATTTTTGTAGACTAAAGGGTCAAGTACTAGGTTAAAATCACCTCCCAAAACTAAAGGCGTGGGGAGAGTCGCGTGAACCTCCTCGGCTAAGGAGTTGAAAAATTCAGGGTTGTCAGAATTAGGTGCATAAATATTCATACACGCCACCTCTGTTCCCCTGAACTTTAAAAGGACTTTAGTCCATCTACCTTCCTTATCCGAGCGGGTTTGTATCACCCATGGGACCAAAGCTTTCCTAATCAAAATGGCGACCCCATTACGTTTGTGGACAGCCGCAAAGTAGGCTACCAATGAGAAGGGTTTCATACTCAGTTTCAAGGATTCTCTCATATTCAAATGAGTTTCCTGCAGGAACAGGACATTGGCTTTTTCTTGCCGCCCATAAAGAATTATTTTTTTACACTTTGTGAGTTATTGATCCCTTTCACGTTTAAGGAGAGTATCTTGAGACCCGTCATTTTGGCAACCTTCTGCACCAAGCTTGCCCAGGCCAATGAGGCCACACAGTGACACCATACCTACACAGCCCACCTGTCATGGATTTAATTGTAGCCCAAGACTGCATAGCCAAGCTTATACAATTAAAAATAGCCCCTGATGCCGCCACTAAGCGGAAGACAAACTCAATTGAAGCTGCAATGAACTCTGGGGGAAAACTAACCTCAAAAAATTGCTGGGAGAACCCAGGAGAGTGAGGTGGGCCTGGAGGTACAACTTCTAAAAGGATTACCACCATCCCATTAGATAGAGGAGCAGTACACTAGACTAATTATACACGGCAAAGCTCATTGTTACCGCTCCTCCCTCTAGCATCAAACTCATAATGCCTAACCTAATACACTTCTTGCTCTTAAACAACAATAAAACTTAACGATGTCTTAACCAGTTCCAGCATTATTAACAGACAGCTTAAGGGTAGCAGCCAGCTTCTGCATAATTTCACTGCCCCTTTAGCAGCTTCCCCGATCTCCAATGAAAAGGAAAGGGGGGATCCTTCCGCCGGATCCTGGCCTCGAGATTCTCATGTATATGGATCATTGCATCTGGGACAGTTCCTTGTCTTCAAGGTATGCAGCGAGGGCCCCCGGATCCTCAAAGGTCCTTGTTTGGTTGTGCAATGTCACCCTCATCCGGGCCAGGTACAGCAGGCCAAACCTCGCTTGCAGCTGTTGCATCCGGGGTCTCAATGCCAAGAAGCCTTTTCGCCAGTCCACTGTGTTCTTGGCAAAATCAGGAAAAAATAGCAGTCTATGCCCTTCAAAATCTATGGGGGAGCGCATACGAGCCACCTCCAGGATTTGCACCACTTGCTGAAAACGGAGGATCCGTAGGATGATAGGCCTCGGACATTTGGTGTTAAGCTGCGCTTGCGAGGGGACTCTGTGCGCTCGTTCGATCTCAAAATGGAACTCAAACGCGAGGTCTAACACTCAGGGGATCGTGTTCTGCAGGAAAGTAAACATATCCTTCCACTCAGCACCCTCCGGGACTCCGACTATCCGCACGTTGTTCCTTCGTGCTCTATTGTTCCCATCCTTGAGGTCCTTCTGCAGCGTTTTAATTTGCTTCGCTTGTCTGTCAATGATCCGCAGTCGCTCCTCGTGCACAGCTAACACGTGACCTGTTTTATCCTGCCGGAGCGTAAGCGTCTCCATGCAAGCTCGCATTGCCCCTAAGTCGTCTTGGACTGCTGTCAGCGATTTGCCATTCGAGTGGACCATCTCCCTGATTGCCTTGCAGAGCATCAGGTTCCCGTGTGGCCGCCATCTTCTGAGGGGAAGGTGGCTCTGTCTTCGATCTCTTTGCACTGTTGTTCTGCACGGCCGGAAAGTCCAGGTGCGTCAGCTTGGGCCCTGACATATTCCAGTGCAACCTCTTTGAAGTTTAGCTGCTTTTTTGATGGATTTAATGGTGTCTTAGATAGGATTCCTGACAGGCCCCTCCAGAGCAGAAGCTCTACGCAGCCATCTTACTCGGCACCAGGCTCCGCCTCTCGACATCTCTGCTTTTGAGAATCTTGTCTAAGTCCTTCAAAACCATTCTGCCAAGAGCAATGCATCGTTGGATTTCTTGACTGCTTGTCGGGGGAGGGGGGGTTGATAGTTGATCTAAGTAGGTTAAAGTTGTCTACCATTTCAATTTCTTCTCCATCAACGATGAACTTATTGATTTTGTCAGTTGTCAGGATCTTTGTCTTCTTTACATTAAGGTGCAGGCCCATTTTAAGACTATGTTCCTTGAGAAGCAAATGTTTCAGATCGTCTTCATTTTCAGCCAGTAATGTGGTATCATCAGCATAGCGAAGGTTGTTGATGAGTCTTCCACCACTCTTCACACCTTGGTTGTCTTCATACAGTCCTGCTTCTCTGATGATTTGTTCTGCATATAAATTAAACAGGCAGGGGGAAAGTATGCTGTCTTGTCATACACTTTTGCTGATTTTAAACCATTCTGTTCCTCCTTGTTCCGTTTGAACAGTTGCTTCTTGATCAATGTAAAAGTTATTCAAGAGAACTATCAGGTGTTTTGGTATACCTATGTTTCTTAATGTGGCCCAGAGTTTCTCATTGTTTACACAGTCACAAATCTGATTTATTTTTTTGATTAAGTGACCAGAGGTTTGGATTGAGGCAGAGAATTAAATGTGGTGTAGATTTCAGAGATTGTTCCACATAGACGATTTATAAATAACTGAGTGCCCCCTTAGTATGGGTTGTAAAGTGACCGACTTGGTTGGAAACTGCTTGAGTGGGAGGTAACAAAGTATAGAGGTATATGGAGTTCTCTCCAAGGATAAGCACATCAACAGTGGCGTGCTGCAGGGATTGATCATTAGTTTGATTCTTTTTAACATTCTTGTAAGCAATATCACAGAAGAATTGGCAGGTAAAGTTTGCCTCTTAGCAAATGATCCCAAGATTTGCAATAAGGTAAACACCCTAGAAAGTATGGATGATATGAGGAGGGATTTAGCAAAGCTTGAAGAATGATCTAGGATTTGATAGCTAAGATGTAATGCTAAAAAATGCAAGATCTTGCATTTGAGCTACAAAACCCGAAAGGAGCAGTAAAGAAGAACAGAAGTTGGAGGTGATTAAGGTGGCCAAACAGAAAAAATGATGGCAAAAGCCAGAAGGATGCTTGGCTCCATAAAGGAATGGCCAACAGGAAAAAGGAGGTGATAGTGCTAATGTATGTGATGAGACCTCATTTGAGTGTTGTGTAGAGTTCTAAAAATCACACCTTCGAAAAAAAATGGAGCCAGCCAGAGGGTGGCTACTAAAATGGTCAGTGGTCTTTGTCATAGGGATAGGCTTAAAGATCTCAATACATATACTTTGGAAGAAGGATGGGAGAGGTGTGATATGCTAGAGACATTTAGATACATCTGTGGAATAAATACCCAGGAAGTGGTCTTCTTCCAGTTGAAAGGAAGCTCTGGAATGAGAGGTTATAGGATGAAGATGAAAGGAGATAGACTCAAGAGTAATCTTTAACTTTAACTTTATCTTTAATTTTATTCCATACTTGATAGACCGCTTACGTTAAAAACATTAAAGCGGTGTACAAATAAAATAAAAGGCAGCACTGCAAACTACGGAAAAGGAACGCCAAAAATCATAGGAAAGAAAGAAAAGAATAGTACAAGGAAAGATTGTGCAAAACAATAATAAATAACAATTAACAAGAGCACAAGTTAAAACAACAAACAGTAACCAAGTAACAAAGATTAAAAACAATAAAATCAAACAATAAAAGGTAATAATAGCCGTCAATTAACAATATTCAAACACTAACCTAATAATTAACACAAAAATATAAAAACAAAGAATATAAAAACAAAGAATACAGACAGCATCACTTAACAAAGACAGACAGAAGGGGACAAGACCAACTAGGCTTAAGACAAGACACTTAACCAGGGACGGTATCAGGGAGGGAAAATCATAGGGAAAAATCAGGGAGGGAGATCAAATACTTTGTGAAACAAATGAGTTTTGAGAGAGGATTTAAACTGTGAGTAGGAGGATTCTAAGCGGAGGGATGAAGGTAAGGCATTCCATAACCAAGGTCCAAGGAAGAAGAAAGCAGCCTGACGGGTTTTTTCAAGGTGGGCATGAGATGGAGGACGGTAAGACCAAACGGTTAACGTGCAGGGAGCGGAGCTGGCGGTAGGGTGTGTGAAGGGAGATTAAATCAGCCAGATATAAAGGGTTATTAGTATAGAGTGCACGGTGAACAAGAATCAGAAATTTGTAATGAAACCTAACACGGAGGGGCAACCAGTGAAGACGAATGAGAATGGGAGTGATGTGGTCAAAACGGCGGGCAAAGGTTACAATACGGGCGGCAGTGTTTTGGATGAGCTGTAAACGATGAAGTTGGTACTTGGGGAGATTGGCCAGAAAAATGTTACAATAGTCGAGACGACTAATAATAAGCGCAAGGGCGAGAGTGACCAGGGACCCAAGGGGAAGAATAGAACGAACAGCCCGGAGGCGACGAAGAATGGCAAAGGAGTATCTTGTAAGGGAAGAAATATGATCATGAAAAGAGAGAGAAGAATCAAGAATCACCCCGAGATACCGAAAAGAGGACACCAAAGGGACAGGAATAGAATCAATCATAGGTGTGACCGACGGACATGACCCAGAAAGTGAAACCCACATAGCAGTGGACTTAGAAGGGTTAAGACGGAGAAAGTGTTGAGAGAGCCAGGAGGCCACCTGGGAGAGACAAGCGTTGAAGGGAGAAAGATCTAAGGAAAGTGGAGAGGTGTGAAAGAGCAAAATAATATCATCCGCATAGACATAACAAGACACAGGATATTGCTGAAGTACCAAAAGCAAAGGGGCTAGGAAAATATTAAACAACAAAGGGGACAAAACAGAACCCTGAGGGACACCGCAAGTGAGAGGACAAGAACTGGAAGACTTACCATTTAAAGTAACAGAAAAGGAGCGGGAAGTGAGGAAAGAACGGAACCAGAGAAGAACCGCCCCACGTAACCCCACCTCAGCAAGACGAGTGAGAAGAAGAGTGTGATCAATTAAATCAAAAGCCGCGGATAGATCAAGAGAAACCAGAAGAGTGAGATCACCGCGGTCATGTGCAACGTGTATTTCATTTAGGACAGCAAGAAGAACAGTCTCAGTACTATGACCTTGACGGAAGCCAGCCTGCCGAGGGTGAAGTGTGTTTGTGGACTCGACATGGGAAGACAACTGATGGAATGCAAATCGCTCCAGAAGTTTGGCCAGGTAGGGAAGGTTTGAAACAGGGCGCCAGTTGGCAAGAACTGAGGGGTCAAGGGAGGGTTGTTTTAAGAGTGGATGAACAATCGCTGATTTCCAAGGAGAGGGGAACAAACCAGAAGAGAAACTCGTATTAATGATAGTAGTGATAATGGGGACCAGCTGTAGAGAGGGTTCAGACAGCCAACGAGAAGGAATAGGATCAAGGGAACAAGTGGTCTTACGGGTGGTAGATAGAGTTGAGAGAATTTCAGACGGGAGAATTGGATGAAAAAAAGACCATGTATGGGCAAGAGCCCGATTGGGCAGAACGGTAGATGGCAACAGTGCATGATTAGTGGCAACGGGATCGTAAGGAGAAGCAGGTGGCGAGGGCGGGGGAGGAGGGGGAGTAGGAAAGGATGACCAAAGGTCAAGAACTTTTTGGGAAAAGAAAGTAGCCAACGAATGGGGATCTGGGGACTGAGTGACCATAGTGCGTGGAGAACTAGTGTTTGATAACATAATTTATGCAAGATCTGAAAGAGCTGACGAGAAGAGTTTGCCGCTTCAGCAATTTCAGCCTCGTAATATGCCCGCTTTGCAGATTGAATGGCCAAACGGTAGTCAGCATAAAGCTGTTTGAAACGGACATATAACTCAGAAGAAGGGTGGCGAGACCAGCGGCGATGTATCTGGCGGAGTTGGGCCCGTTGCAGCCGTAAAGCAGGATGGAACCAAGAGGAGTGACCAGGGTTGGGCAGACGGGGACAGGGACGTAGTGGCGCTAACTGGTCCAAGGCATCCTTTAGGAGAGAGTCCCAAAGGGAGGCCTGGCTGTCAGAGGACAGTGAAGCAAAATCAGAGGGAAAAACTGAAAGAGCAGGAGGAAAGGAGGCCAAAGTGTCCGGGGTCAAACGGCGACGGAGAGGAGGAGGGGAAGAGGGCGCCAGAAAAGAAGACATCGAGAGCGGAGGGAAAGTAACTGAGAACAGAACACAACGATGATCAGACCAAGGGATATCCAGCAAGGAGGGGGGGGAAATCTGAGCAGCCAACGCAGGTGATGATACTACAAGGTCCAGAGTGTGACCAGCAGTATGGGTGGGACCTGTAACATGACGGTGAAAGGCAACATCATGAAAGAAATTCAGCACAGCAAAGTCCTTCTGCCGACTGGGACTGTCAGCGTGGATATTAAAATCACCCAAGATGATAAGGCCAGGAAACTGTAAGACAATATCAGAGAGAAACTGAAGAATACCCTCCCAACGCTCGGTAGAGAGGGAAGGCGGAAGGTAAAGAAGAAGAAAATGAAGCGGGGGGTAGGAATGAAGACGGAGAAGGAGAGACTCAGAAAACCCAACAGAGGGAGAAATCACCTCCTCCAGAGAAATAGCAGTGCGGTAAAGCAAAGCAACCCCTCCACCCCCCCGGCCCAGCCTGGGAGAGGAGAAAGCTGAGTAACCAGAGGGCAGGGAGCTGGCGAGAACAGGGCTATCACCCTCCTTTAGCCAAGTCTCAGTGAGGAAACAGAGATCAAGAGAGTGTTGTATGATTAAATCAGACACCAATAAAGATTTTGACTTAAGGGAACGACAGTTCAACAGTGAGACCTGAAGCACAGTAGTGGGGGCCAAGCCAACAGATACAGGAGGCAGGGGAAACCACTGGGGAGATGTTCGAACCGGTTTACAAGGAATGAGATTACTATAACAGCGAGCTAGAGAACCAGATAGAGAACCGGCTGAGGGCAGGGAACGCCGCCCCCAGAAAACTGGGATGGCAGACATACCTGTGCTTCGAGCAGAATTCCTAAAACAGCTTTCCAGAGAAGCCGCAGATGTCCACAGAGTGAGAAATCCAAAGACCGCAAAGAGAACATTCGGCCGCAGATGCGCCCCTCGCTCGCCCCAAGGAGCTCGACCAAGGAGCAGGACCTGCTCCTTGGTCGCGCTCCTTCGGCGCGCGCGGAATGCCGCAGACAGCTTTAATTTATATAGTGCTGGATACCTGGAGGATCGCGACCGTGGGAACGCGGTCGCGTCACTTCCGGCTGGGAGACAGTGAGTCTTGAGGCACACGGAGGGCAGGCAACAGGCAAGGGAACCTGGAGGATCGCGACCGCGGGAACGCGGTCGCGTCACTTCCGGCTGGGAGACAGTGAGTCTTGAGGCACACGGAGGGCAGTCTATATTTCTTTATGGAAATGGTGGTGGATGCATGGAACAGTGGAGGTGAACATAAGAAGATAAGAACATAAGATATGTCATACTGGGTTAGAGCAAAAGTCCATCAAGTCCAGTATCCTCTTCCAAAAGTCCATCAAGTTCACTATCCTGTTCCAAGCAGTGGCCAATCCAGGTTACAAGTACCTGTCAGGTTCACAAAGGGAAAACAGTTTCCATGCTGATAATCCCAGGGGTAAGCAGTAGATTTTCCAGTCCACTTTAATAATGGTTTATGGACTTTTTCTCCAGGAACTTGCCCAAACTTCTTTACAACCCAGCTACTCTAACAACTTTTATTACATTGCCCTGGCAATGAATTCCAGAATTTGATTATGCGCTGAGTGAAAAGTATTTTCTCCAATTTTGTCTTAAATATGCTACAGTATAGCTTCAATGCATGTCCCCTAGTCTTTCTTCTTTTTGAAGGAGTAAACAGCTATTCTACCTTTACCCATTCTACTCCACTCATTATTTTATAGACCTCTGTCATATCTCCCCTCAGCCATCTATTTTCCAAGATGAAGAGCCGTAACCTTTTAAGCCTTTCCTCGTAGGAGTATCTTTCAATAACCTTTATCATTTTGGTTGTTCTTTTTTTAGATATAGCCACCAGAACTGCATGCAATATTCAAGGCATGGTCGCACTATGGAGCGATGCAGAGGCATTATAATATGCTTGGTTTTATTTGCTATTTCTTTCCTTAGGATTGTTAGAATTCTGTTTGCTTTCTTGGCTGCTGTTGCACATTGAACAGAGGGTTTCAAGGTATTGTCCATGATGACGCCTAGATCCTTTTCCTGGATGGTGATATCTCATGTGGATCTTGGATCATATAAATATAATTTGGGTTGTTCTTCCCTAATGTGCATAACGTCGGCCATTTATACACCCAGTCTCCAGGGCTGGCCCCACAGTTTGTCAAGGTGTTGGCACACTAGGCAAATCATAAGCTTTATGGCTCCCTCCTCACTTCCCTCCCTTCCAGCTAGAATCTATTGTTTAGCTTTGAATGTCCTGCTATTTGTTGTCCTCCAGTAGCGGACACCCTAGGCAAAACCCTAGTTTGTCTGATGGTTGGCCAGCCCTGTTGTTCTCCCAGCTTCCCAAGGTCCTCTTGCAATTTTTCACAACCCCCTTGTGATTTAAGAACTTTGAATAATTTTGTGTCATCTGCAAATTTGATCACCTCATTCATTGTTCCTATTTCCAGGTCATTTATTTATTTATTTATTTTATTTAACCAGTTTTATATACCACCTTATCCTTCAAGCAAAGTGGTTACAAGACAAGGTATACAAATATAAGTAAAAGCAAGGAAAGGTATTGGGGAGTATAGGAAGAATACACAAAACAGGAATACAAATTGTATAAGTACATGCTTAAGCTAAATCCTAAGTAGTACCATAAAATTGTATAAATAGAAACGTCTTAAGCATTTGTCTGAAGTCTTTTAAGTTTCTTGTTGCCCGTATGCAATCAGGTAAAGTATTCCATAGTTCGGGCGCATGTAATGACGGAGCCCTTTTGGATGTTGCCTGATTTGTTTTATGGAAATCAAATGTAATAGCAATTCTGTTGTCCATACTGTTTCTAAGCAGTCTCAAGCTAGTAGGTTTTGAAGGACATTAGCTGAGATATTATTGAAGATTTTAAAAATATTCAATGTAGTCTTGCATTTTATACTAGCTTGTATAGTCAGCCAGTGGAGGCTCTGAAACACTGGAGTGACATGATCGCTTTTTGCAGAATTAGTAATGATTCTAGCTGCCGTATTTTGCACCAATTGAAGGGGTAAATAGATTGAATAGGGAGACCATGATAAATCAAATTTCTATAATCTAATATAGGCGTGATAATTGCTTGAAATACAGTCCTAAAATGGTCTTGATTTAAAATTGGTCTGAGCCTCCTTATGAGTTTCAATTTATAATATGCTTGAGCAGTAGCTTTGTGAATATGAAAATGTAGGTTTAACTTCATATCTAATGTGATTCCAAGGTATTTTACCTCTTTTTTTACTTTAATGTAGTTGTCCCGGATGCAGATAGTAGAAGGGAAGTCAAAGTTGTTTTCTCTAGTTATAAACATGGCCTCTGTTTTATTATAGTTGATTGACATATTGTTATCACTAAGCCATACAATCATGTTTATTTATGAATATGTTATGAAGCAGCCTAGCACAGCTCCTGGGGTACTCCACTATTCACCTTTCCCCATTGAGAAAATTGGCCATTTAGCCCTATTCTCTCTTTTTTATCTTTTAACCCATTTCCAATTCACAATAGTACATTGCCTCTTATCCCATGACTTTTTTACTTCTTCAAAGGTTTCTCATGAGGGATCTTTTCAAAAGCTTTCTGAAACTCCAGATACAGTATATCAACTAACTCACTTTTATCTACTTATTGTGGTGAGGAGAGCTCCCAGGAAGAGATGGAAGTGGAAAAAAACCCTGTTTTTCCCTTTAAAACAAGTGACAGTTCAGTTGTGCACAGTGTTTGCAAGGCAGGCAAGAAAAAAACTCAGCTCTCTGCTGAGGCCAGGCTACGCCCTAGTTCAGACGTAGAGCCAAGCTTGCTCAATGATTGGTCACACCTGTGCAGAGGCAAGGGAGTGCCTGGCAGCAAACGGTTTTTAAAAACACACTCAGAGCAGAGAGAGGAGACACGGCACACACAGGAGACACAGGACACACAGGAGAGAAGGGAGACACACACACAGGAGACGCAGCAGAGAGAGCAGAGCCAGCAGGTCCAGGAGAAGCTGGAAAGGAATAGATCTGCAGCCAGAGCAGACAGAGCAACAGAGGCATACGAAGGAGAAACTCTGAGAGATCCTGGAAAGGGAAAAAGGTTCCAAGGAAACTTTCAAGAGAGTGGCTATCTGGGAAGGAGTGGAGAAAGGCACCAGAAGGCTGAGTTCCATAGCCTGAAAGATATCAGGAGGAAAGGAATGAGTAGCTGCCTGAGAGACCCGCCCCAAGGTAAAGCCAGTACATGTAAACCTGAACAGCTTGCAGAGAAAGAGTTTGCTTCCGCTAGTGTCCAGGAGCCAAACCTAACATCTGCTAAGAGGTGGGTGGATAGTTTTATGTATGAAGAGAACCGAAACCCAGATAAGAGCAGAGAAACTGAGCTTTTAACAATAGAAGCATTAAGAAAACTGTTTGCAGAGAGGAAGCTTTACCCTCCCAATACAAGTGTGCCTTCTCAGGGTGATTTGCTGTTGAAGCAGTTCCAAGAATTTTTAGAAGACAGGAAGGCTGGGCAAGTTTATAAAACTGGTGGAAGTAAGAAGTACCCGGTGTCCATAGAAGAGATGCAGGTGGATTCTTATATGCCAGAAGCTGAGTCAGAATTGTCACCAATGGATTGTTCTTTTTGTCTAAAGGAGAACTGAGCATTGTTGAACAGGGTTGAAAGACTGTGAAACAATATAGTGACTAATTTCTGTGACTGCCAAGAGTTGGAAAAAGCCAAGTCTGTGTTCTACTAAGTATGTGAGCTTCTGAAGCCAAGAAGCTGCCTTTAGTAAAAGTTTATTTTGGAAAAGAAAACAGCAGCTGTTAAAAACGTTTACCTGATACGTGGAATGACCACAAGAAGCTGTGCTCTGTGAAAGTTTATTTGAATGAAAGCTGCTGCCCAGTGATAGAAGGTTTTGTTGCATTTTTCCCCTGTTAACCTGATTTATTCTTATGTTGGAGAAGCATCTTTTGGCTTTTGTATTTTTGAGCTTTAATGCCTTGGAATCCCACAAAAAATTAATTTTCTTGCTGCCTTAAACCACCGGTCTCACAACTACATTTGTCCTTATATAAGTAAGCCAACTACAAGTCCCAGAATCCCTCTGGTGACAAACAAGGGAAGCTTTATTTAAAAGGACACTATAAGGCTGCTCTATGCTTGTAAGCCTTCGGGCCCAAGCAAGGGCATCACACTATTTATTCACGCCTTCAAAAAAATATAACAGATTAGTGTGACAAGACTTTCCTTGGCTAAATCCATGTTGGCTTTTTCCCATTAAACCATGACTGTTTATATGTTCAGTAATTTTGTTCATTATAATGGTTTCTACCATTTTGCCTGGCACGGACGTTGGGCTACTGGTCTGCAGTTTCCCAGATCACCCTTGGGAACTCTTTTAAAATCAACATTACATTGGCCTTCTCCAGTTTTCATGTATTATAGAAGATTTTAACGATGGTTTACAAATTTCTATTTTTTTAAATTCACATATTTTTATTGAACATTTTAAGTGTTACAATAAATTCATGTAACAAACAACTAAAACAAAAGAAAAAACAAACCCACCTAATCACCCCATTCAAGGATTCGTCCAGACATCACAAAAAGGCATCCACTAGTTCCTAAGAGCAGTTATGCCAAAGTCCTTCTTACAGTCGCTGCACTTTCACAGCCTTGTACTTTTAATTTTCCTCTGGTCCCTTCACAAGGATTGTGATATGCTTGGACTAGATTTCCAGCTCCTGTAAGCAGGGATCACCTGCACCAACCAGCAGGGCTGTGCAGCCCTGGAGCACCACCACCTAGGGTTGCCAACTGGCCAGTTTTTGTATGGCCATGTTCCCTCACAAATAAAACAACCATGCAAAAGCCTGGATTTTTGGGAGGGAACAATCTGCGTGAACTGCTGTCGTCGCTGCTGCTTCTACTGCCACCACCGCCGAGGCTTTTCCCAAGTCTACAGCACCGACGGCATCAATCACCCCCTGGCCTCCCCCCAGCAGCACAAGTGGTGGCTTAAAAAACCCCAAACAAAAGCGCTGAGTTCCGATTCCAACACATTGGTCTCTGCCAGTCATGCCCCCTTCTGATGAATATTTCTGCATCAGAAGAGGCCGGGACTGGCAGAAACAAGCGTGCTGGAATCAGGATCCTCTGCTTTTGCTTGTGGCGGCAATTTAGGGGTAAGATGAGAAAGAAGAGCAGCCACATTAGGCATCAGCGATGGAGGGGTCCCAGAAGTGGAGGGTACATGCCGGACACAGGGTGCAGGGGGATAGATGCTCCAGAAGGAAGGGTGCAGAGGGACAGCTGCTGGACACTGGGGCCAGAGGAAAGATGCTGGACGTGAGGGTGGGACGGGGAACAGATGCTGGCCAGGGGAAGGAAGGCCAGATACTGGCCGCAGGGGAAAGGCGGAGGGCAGATGCTGGCCATAGGATGAGAGGGCTGGGGGTTGAAGATTGCTAGAGGAAGGATGGAGAACAGATGCTAGGCATGGGGGGAAGGGATAAGGGAAAAAGGGCTGATGATGGGAGGACATAGGAGTAAAGGGCAGATGGGGGCATAGGAGGGAAAGGGCAGATGGAGGACATGGGAGGATATATGAGAAAAGGGCAGATTCTGGGCATGATGGGGGGAGATGGGGATAGATAGGGCAGATGCAGGGGATGAGGGAGATAGTGAGAGAAAGGGCAGACTGAGGAGAGATGATGGATATGGGGAAGTATAGGTATAGGAACACAAAGGAGAGATGCTGGGTATGAGGGGAGAGAGAGGAGTAGAGCTAGTTAAAGACTGGGAAATAAGAGGCTGGGGAAAGAGAGAGAGAGAGGGAATGAGAGGATTGCGGTGAGGTAAAAGATGGAAAGCTGTAGCACAGTAGGTTACTGAACTCTGTAACCTCCTCAGGTTCAGAAACTGCTAAAACATAATCAGGAGTTAGTGGGCCTGTTTCCTGAGTGCAGTTGAAGCCTGCATAAAAGGCTCCAGTGCCCTGCCCTTTTGAGGCTTTCCTAACCAGAGCTCCACAGATCAAACAAACAGTAAGGATTTGAGGGTTTCTTTGTTTGTTTTATTATATTACATTGCTAGCTCTCTGACTGGGAGCTCTTAAAAGGGTTTTGTGTATATTTTTTAAAGCAAGGTTACTTTCATTTTTGCTGTTTTAGGGGAACTTTCCTTGAGCACAGTATGTTGCTGAACTCTGTAACCTCCTCAGGTTCAGAAACTGCTAACACCTAATCAGGTGTTAGTTCCCTCCCTACCCACCCCGACTCCCACCCACCCCTAGTGAGCAGTCTTGCTTTATAGGGCACCTCCCCCCCTTTAACAAATCACAGTGAATTGGACCAGTACATTTTGAATATAATTAAAGAGATTTAACTGCTTTTTCTCTGAAAGGACAGCTGCGAAACCGGCTGGTACTTGGTAGATCTCTCTCTTTTGCTTTAACAGATACCTAAGCTCCACGAACGGAACAATGGCTGGGAAAAATCGTATTGCTAAAGCTGTTGCCCCCGTTACAGCTTCTGCCTCGGTCCAGACAGAGGTCCTAATGCCAGTTGAAGAACCGGTTCCATGTGCAGGGTGCCTTCATGCTGAAGCTCTGAGGAAACAAGTGGAGGAACTCAGAGAGGAGGTGGCGAGGCTGAGGAGCATTCAAGACAGTGAGAAGTACATTGATGAGATGCTTCTTGCAGCAACCAGGCTCTCCAGCGCAGGAGAAGATGGGTGCCAACAGAATGTCGATGGTTGGACAAAAGTCACCAGAGCCTGCAAAATCACCAATCCAACTTCTCCAGCCCTTGAATTGAAGAACCATTATGCAGCCCTGGAAGTGGAGGAGGTGAAAGCATCCCTGGAAAGGGAAGAACCAGAGTTCAAGTACCCCATAGTTGCGGAATCAGTGACCAGAAGGAAACGAAGGGTAGTGGTGGTTGGAGACTCTCTTCTGAGGGGTACTGAGGCGTCCATCTGCCGACCAGACTTGATGTCCAGAGAGGTATGCTGTCTGCCTGGTGCCAAGATCCAAGATGTTACAGAGAGTTTGCCGAGACTCATCAAGCCCACTGACTATTACCCAATGTTGCTAATCCATGTTGGAACAAATGATACTGCCAGGTATACCTCGGAATGTATCAAATGTGACTTCATGGCTCTGGGACAGAGGGTGAAGCAGTTAGGTGCACAGGTCGTGTTCTCTTCAATCCTCCCTGTTGAGGGTAAAGGCCAAGGCAGAGAGGCTCGCATCCTGGAGATGAATGCATGGCTGCGTGGATGGTGTCTTCGAGAGCATTTTGGTTTCCTAGACCATGGGATGCTGTTCCAAGGGTTGCAGAGCAGAGATGGCATCCATCTGTCCAAGAAAGGTCAACGCATCTTTGGTAGTAGACTGGCTAATCTACTGAAGAGGGCTTTAAACTAGATTCATTGGGGATGGGTGAAGAAAGCCCCCAGGTAAGTGAAAGTCGCCAGGTAGGTGATACATTAAATACCTTTATGGAAATGGGTAACAGGGGTAACATATGGAAAGCATTAATGCCCGTAGCATGGAAAATAAGATCCCTGAAGTTGAAGCTTTGGTGGGAGTGGCTGACTTGGATTTAGTGGCAGTTACAGAAACATGGTTCACAGAAAACCATGACTGGGATGTAACTATACCTGGCTATACTTTATTCAGAAAGGACAGGGTAGGAAGAAGGGGAGGAGGAGTGGCACTATATGTAAAAACTACTATTAAAGCTTTGGAATTACAGAGCTTAAAAGGGAGAGAGGAGGCATTGTGGGTTAAACTAGAAAGAGGGAAAGAGAAATCTATTTGCATTGGTGTGATATACAGACCTCCCTCACAAGAGGAAGAGGTGGACAGAGAGTTAATTGAAGACATACGCAGCATTGCTAGGAAAGGGGAAGTGCTACTGCTAGGAGATTTCAATATGCCAGATGTTGATTGGCACATTCCTGCTGCAGTATCATCTAGAAGTAAGGAGATCCTGGATTCTCTACAGGAAGAACTATTCAGGCAATTGGTAACAGACCCCACACGTGAAGGGGCCATACTGGACTTGGTGCTTACCAATGATGAAAGTGTTTCTGATGTTGTAGTGGGAGATCATTTTGCATCCAGTGATCACCAGATGGTGTGGTTCAGTATTAGGACTAGGGCTGTTAGAATCCATTCCAAGGTGAAGATCTTAGACTTAAGGAAGACTAACTTTGCGAAGATGGGCCAATACCTCAGGGAGTCGTTAGTGGGATGGGAACAGCTGGGGGATGTAGAAAAACAGTGGGAAAAACTGAAAGGGGGTATTTTAAAGGCAACCAACCTTTTTGTTAAAATGGTAAATAAAGGCAAAAGGAACAGGAGACCGCTATGGTTTTCGAAGGAAGTAGCTGAAAAAGTGAAGAAAAAGAGGGAGGCCTTCATGAAATACAAGAGATCACAGAGAGAGGAAGACAGGCATCTGTATTTGGAAAAACTTAGAGAAGCTAGCAAAGTAGTCAAGAAGGCAAAGATTCAAAAGGAGGAGGAAATAGCCAATGCAATAAAATGGGGGGATAAGACATTTTTCAGATATATTAGTGAGAAGAGGAAGGGCAAAAGTGGTATTGTCAGACTCAAGGGTGCAGGGGGGGAATATGTAGAAGCTGATAAGGATAAAGCGGAATTGCTTAACAAATATTTTTGTTCTGTGTTCACAGATGAAGAACCAGGAGCAGGACCTCAGAAAACACCCACAAATAAGAACAGAAGCGAGGGACATCTTGAACAATTTTCAGAAGACTGTGTTCGTGAGAAACTAGCTCAACTTAAAGTAGACAAAGCGATGGGACCGGATGGGATACACCCTAGAATACTGAGGGAACTTGGGGACGTTCTAGCAACTCCACTGACTGACTTTTTTAATGCCTCGTTGGAGTCGGGAGTGGTGCCAAAGGACTGGAGAGAGGCTCATGTGGTGCCTTTACACAAAAGCGGAAGTAAGGATGTGGTTGAAAACTACAGGCCGGTTAGTTTAACTTCGTTGGTGAGTAAATTATTGGAAACGCTGCTGAAAGAGAAAATAGTGAGGTTTCTGGAGTCCAGCGGATTACAGGATCCGAGGCAGCATGGATTCACCAGAGGCAGGTCTTGTCAGACAAATCTGATTGATTTCTTTGACTGGGTGACCAGGGAGTTGGACCGAGGGAGAGCTCTAGATGTGGTGTATTTAGATTTCAGTAAAGCCTTTGACACTGTTCCTCACAGGCGACTTATAAACAAACTGAGCACCCTAGGGATGGACCCTAAAGTTACTGCTTGGGTTAGAAATTGGTTGGGTGGGAGGCGACAAAGAGTACAAGTAAATGGAGCTCACTCTGAGGAGAAGGATGTTACCAGTGGTGTGCCCCAGGGATCTGTCCTTGGTCCGATTCTTTTTAACATCTTTGTTAGTGATATAGCGGAAGGGCTGTCGGGTAAGGTTTGCCTCTTTGCGGATGATACCAAAATCTGCAATAGAGTAGACACCCAGGAAGGTGTAGATAACATGAGGAGGGATCTAGCTAAGCTTGAAGAATGGTCTAGAATTTGGCAGCTGGGATTTAATGTTAAAAAATGTAAGGTCATGCATTTGGGCTGCAGCAATCCAAGGGACCAATACAGTATAGGAGGTGAAGTACTTTTGTCCACTAAAGAAGAGCGGGACCTAGGCGTGGTTGTGTCTGATGATCTTAAAGTAGCTAAACAGGTAGAAAAGGCGACGGCAAAAGCTAGAAGGATGCTTGGGTGCATATGGAGAGGAATGGCTAGCAGAAAAAAGGAGGTGATAATGCCTCTGTATAAGTCCTTGGTGCGACCTCATTTGGAGTATGGTGTGCAATTCTGGAGACCGCACCTTCAAAAGGATGTGAACAGGATGGAGTCGGTGCAGAGGGTTGCTACTAAAATGATTAATGGGCTTCATTATAAAGCATATGAGGACAGACCTAAGGATCTTAATATGTACACCTTAGAGGAAAGGCGGGATAGAGGTGATATGATTGAGATGTTTAAATACCTCCGTGGCATAAATGTTCAGGGAGAGAGCCTCTTTCAATTGAAAGCAAGTTCTGCGACGAGGGGACATGGGATGAGGGTGAAGGGAGATAGTTTCAGGAGTGATATGCGGAAATATTTCTTTACGGAAAGAGTAGTGGATCCGTGGAATAGTCTTCCAGTGGAGGTGGTAGAGATGAGGACAGTAACTGAATTCAAAAAAGCATTGGACCAACACAGAGGATCTCTAAACGTAAAAAGTGGACTGTTGTAGTTGTTGTTATGGAAGGACAGACTAGATAGGCCTTGTGATCTTTTTCTGTCATCATGTTTCTATGTTTCTAAATATGGTTCTTTTTTTATTTGGTGAAGGTCCATCTGTGTTCTGTATGAGGGACTAAGGCTGGGTATTCCAGAGTTGCCAAGTTACCCAATTCCAGGAATGAGATTTTTGGTCAGTTCTGGTTTTAAATTTGCCTTAACAAAGCAGTATGGTATTTGTAGTTCCTGATTTTACCCATTGAAATCATAACTGCAGATTCCCTAGTGCACCAGAATGAGATGATCAGAAATCCAGGACTGGCAAAGTCTTACTCCTGGAATCAGATAACTAGGTAACTCTGGTATTCTGTTGAATGTAATTTCTATTTAAAAATGTGTAGTAATCTGGCTTGTTCAGCTTTCCTAATAGATTTACTGATGTTCGAGGGCCCACTGCAATATTTACAGTGCTCTCCTTGGGTGAGTTTTGGAAGTTATTTATTTATTTATTTACATTCTCTTATATACTGCGCTATTCTGCATCAGTGTGGTTTATGTTAGTGATGGCATGGTAGATCTGGCTCTTGGCTCTGAAGGATTTTGTTTGTATTAATTTGCAATAGACCTGGTACTCGGAGGATTGGTATTACCATTACTGAGATCTTTGTTTTGTACAGTTAGCTATATGGGGAAGTAACCTGGGGGGGGGGGGAGTCTGTGGATGCAAAATATATATTTGGATTTAATACCAGATGGGTGAGCAAATGTGTACTGGGGGTTCTGTGACTGAATGAATGTGGAAGAATACAACCTCTTATACTCCCTCTAGGGTTTACCCCATTGCATGCAGGGATGTGTAGTCTTGCTTTTCTTATGGAGTGCATTGGAGAAAACAGATCTACATATCCCTTCATGCAATGAGGTAAATCCAGAACTGAATCAGGCCTGTTGGGTGCATCTGGAGCCAGTTGGCAACCCTAACTCCCTCCCCCACACACTTCGATATGGCCTGCAGATACTAAAGCCTGCACTACTACCCTCTCTGCAGCTATCTGTTGGGGGTAGGGCTTTGCGGAACAGAAGGAGGGGTACAAGTAGAAACATAGAAACATGATGACAGAAAAAGACCACAAGGCCCATCTAGTCTGTCCTTCCATAACAACAACTACAACACTCCACTTTTTACCTTTAGAGATCCTCTGTGTTGGTCCCATGCTTTTTTGAATTCAGTTACTGTCCTCATCTTTACCACCTCCACTGGGAGACCATTCCACGGATCCACTACTCTTTCCGTAAAGAAATATTTCCGCATATCACTCCTGAATCTATCTCCCTTCACCCTCATCCCATGTCCCCTCGTCGCAGAACTTGCTTTCAATTGAAAGAGGCTCTCTCCCTGAACATTTATGCCACGGAGGTATATAGAAACATAGAAACAGAACAGGTAGCAGATTTTTAACTTTCAAGAAATTGGCAACCCTATTATCATTCCAAATCTGCTACCTCAGATATTGGACCCAGAGGTAACTTGCCCAACCTGGCATATGCCCTGCCTGCCCGCTCACATTCTTCAATGGACTGGGGAGAGGAAGAATGTGTTTGCCTGGCTAATGGTATTATTGTACTGTATTCCCATCTTGGAGCAGGTATTGCCTATCTTTTAGCACCCTGTGCCAACCAGCAGGCCTGTGTGGCCCTGGAGTACCATCACCATACTCAGGACTGTACCAAGCCCTGTGCGAGCGGTGCAGCCGCACAGGGCGTAGAGACTTAAAGGGTGCATTTCAGCTCTCTGCTGTTGCCTGCTGCCACCACTTTTTCAGCTTCTTCCAAAATAAACCTAAAAGTGTATCCCACATCTATATCCTACCTAACAAAAGAGATCACTCAAACAAAAATAAATTTTTGTCGGAGCTACTGCCATGAAAACTTACGCTCTCTCGAGGCAGAATGCTCCTTTTTAATCAGAAATTTTTTAAAAGAGATAGCAACACCCCAAAATACCCAAAAGGATATGAACAACCCATAGGGTACAAAACCGAATGTGAAAATGAGTCCTATGATGTATAGCCTACACTCCACAATATAGCTGCCAAATATTATAATGGATGTTTTCTAACTTAAGCGTTTCTTGTGGAGAGACCAATGTGGGTTTGTGCCTGGGAGATCCACTGCGGATAATGGCCACCTTCTCTGCAACCTGTTGGAGAGTGTATCGGCAGATAATACACCATATGTCGCCCTCTCTTTGGATGCTGAGAAAGCGTTCGATCGATTAGAGTGGCCGTTCCTATTTTTCATCCTGAACTGGTTTGGGCTGGGAGATGGCTTCATCAACAAAGTTAAGATACTATATGCCAACACATTTGCCTGTATTCGTGTGAATGGCATACTGTCCCGCCCCTTTTCCCTTCATAGGGGCACCAGGCAGGGATGCCCTCTTTCTCCCTTGTTATTCAACCTTGCGTTGGAGCCTTTAGCTATTGCTATCCGACAGAGTACTGTCATTCAAGGCATAACGGTAGGGGACATTCAGATAAAACTCTCAGCTTATGCTGACGATATCCTTTTGTTTACTCAGCCGGCGGAGATTCGACATATCCTAACCCTGATCGATAGTTACTCCAGAGTCTCTGGCTATAAGATTAATTGGTCCAAATCAGTGGCTTTCCCTCTAAATAACTACCCCTCCGCGCTTGAGATGGCGCCCTTTCCCTTTAAGTGGGAATCGGATAGCATAAAATATCTGGGAACGTGGTACAATGCCTCGATTGATATCATGATCCAAAAGAACGGGGAGGAGTTACTGCACTTGATTCGGCAAAGGTCTTTGTCGTGGTCTCCCTTGCAGTTGTCATGGTGGGGTAGGTTGGAAGTAATTAAAATGACTCTAGTGCCCAAAATTAATTACGTATTAAGCATGCTTCCTTTTTTGCTTCCCCCTCCATTATATAAGAAACTGGAGAACAGTCTTTTGCATTTTTTGTGGAATGGACGCCCATCTCGCATAGCTGCTAAAAAGCTTAAAGCTCCTAGGGAGAAGGGCGGAGTCCACTTCCCTGACTTCTTGAGATATCATCAGGCTTTCCTTTTAAAGCAAGGGGTGCGATGGTTGGTTTTTGGGGAACAGGATGCCCGGCCTTCGTGGGTGGAGGTGGAGGCTCGCCTGGCCGCACCCTACCCCCTTTCCAACCTATTAGGTTCTCGGCACCCGGAGTGGTCGTGCGTCGGGTGGGTGATCCGGTCCACACAGGAGGCTTATTTGAATCTGGCTAATTTGCTCGCTGCAGAAGATCCTCCTTCTTTTCAGCTTCCGCTTTGGTGGAACCCGCGATTCCGAATACGGGGCAGAATGTTTGCTTGGAAGAAGTGGCAAGACTCGGGTATTTGGTCCCTAGGTCAGCTGGTTGGACCGGATGGTTGGAAAGATTTTGCCTCCTTAAAGGGGACGTTCTCCCTCCCAGATTCCAGTTTTTATAGATGGGTTCAGCTTAAACACTGTATAGAAGCCTCTAATGTCAGCGTGGCGAAACTCACTCCGGAAGGGAGGTTATTGAAGGGACTAAAGGATATCTCGGATCAGCCGGGAGTCGCCTCTAAACTTTATGCCTTGTGGAAAGATTATGCTGCTGACAGATTCGTAGGGCTAGCTCGGGTGTGGGAGTCGGACCTGTCCCGCCAGATCTCCCCTGCCAATTGGAAAATCCTATGGGGCCCCATTACTCGAGTCTCCCGCTCAGCTGCAATTACACAATCTTTGTTTTTTTTCTTGCACAGGGCGTATATTACACCAGTGAAGCTAGCCAAATGGGACAAGGACGCCACGGGTAGGTGCTGGTCGTGCCAAGGGGCGGCTGGCACCTTTTCCCATATGTTTTTTGATTGCCCCTTAGTGCAGCAGTTTTGGCGGCAAGTTTTGACCAAAATATGTTGTGTCTTAAATCTCCCCTTGGTAGGGACGAAGGATTTGCTTTTCTTTCGGTCTTTAGATCTTCACTCGGGCAAGCTTAAAGATGAGAGCTTTCTGCTAAATTACATGCTGGCCATTGCCCTAAAAACGATCCTGGAACATTGGAAAAACTTTCAGGATCTGAGTTCCGGAAAATGGTGGCATTTATTATGTTATTACTCTAAGTTAGAAAAAATGTATAGCAAACTACATCAACCTGAGAGCCGGGAGTTGAACATTACGAGATGGTCCTTGCTGGATCAATATGTTGCCCGCTCTCAGGTGGGAACTGGAGCTCTTGCTGAGGGCCCCATGTAACTTTCTTCCCGAGGTTTTGTAAGATTGGGTTTGAGGGAGTTGGTAGAGGAGTTTCTTATTCCCCAGAGGGTCCGGCAGGCGGGTGGGTGATGGGGGGGTGTGGGGACTCATTTCTTCTGTGCTGTATGTTAGTTTTTATTTTTTAGTTCTCTTTTGCTTTGTGGGTTGTTTATATTGTAATTGTATTGGTTGGTGTCTGTTGTTTAAAAGCTGAAATAAATAATTAAAAAAAAAAAATTTACAAGTGTGCATTCATTGACATTTATTCACTTTGTTCGCATGCTAATTGCCTGTTCATGCATATACCTATGAATTAACACATGAACAATCAATCAATCTGCATGCTCAAAAAAACATTTTAGTGCATAAAAAACACAGATTTAAGATGAATGTGAGAAAAACCACAAAAACTCCTTGCACAGTTATGCAAAATGTTAAATAAAAAAATTACAAAAAAAACCCTTTGCACAAAAATCTGGTAAAATTTGGAAAATACAAACACTAGCTGAACTTTCTTTTGGCCATGTATATTCCTGTGAAAATTTCTATTACTGTAGTCACTAAGTGCAAAGGCTATATGCTGACTGTTGGGGGCATGGTCAGCAAATGCCCTACAGTTAGCGCACAGTGCACACACTTACAGCACAGGATTGGCATTAAATGCATTGGTAGATAGTACTGATGCACTCTTGCCAGCTGCCGAAAGACATAAAACAAGCCCATGCACAAACAAAAGAAGCCTCCATTAATGTCTTGATGATAGCTCCACCACCCAATCACAACCCTCTCCTATAACAGCTCCCTACCCAATCACAACCCTCGTCCAATTACAGACCCCCCCCACCTGATCACAACCCCCCGATAGCAGACCGTGTCAGACCACAACCCCCCCCCCCCCCCGAAGCCATAATGTACTTACCAGGATAGCCCTGGTAGTCTAACGGATGGGGTAGGAGTGCTCTTCCTCTGCTTTTTATTTGGCAGATAATCTGTGAGACAACCATTAGGAGGCCATAGCCACAATTCTGAATCCAGGCAGGAGTGAAGGGAAATCGTTCCTGCTCCATCGACTAGACTACCAGAGCTACACTGGAAAATGTTCAGGGGGTGTGGGAGGGTCACATTATGTTCTCCGAGGTGGGGGCTGTGCTCTGAGGGGTGTTTGCCATGAGGGGGTTGTAATCATGGGGAATCTGCCATCAGGGGAGGGTTATGATCAGGTGTGGGGGGGGGGGGGCTACCACTGGGGGGAGGGGTTGTAATTGAATGGGGAGCTGCCATTGTGGGAGGGTTCTGATCGAGAGGGTTTTGGTGCATTGAGCTGAGAGTTTTTTTGTACAGCAGCCTTTCTACTTAGCGCTGGCACTGCAGATGTATTTAATGACACCTCCTAAGGTCATGTATAGTGCGCTGAAACGGCTTTGCACACTCGTTCCCCACCCAGATCCTGCCCTAAAATGTGATAAGCTGTTAGCACAAGATTTTTACTGTACTTTCTATCTTAGCATGGGATAGCTGTGAACAGGGGACAATGTTCATAGTTAGCGTGTGCTAAACCCACATTTACTACCTAGCATCCTTTAGTAAACATCCACCTAAAATTGTATTTTGAAAACAGTTTTCGACAAGCACTCTGTAATAAAGTTGATACTGTATTAGGCAATTCCATGTGGAGGGGAGCTGGCCTGAAAATCTGAATATCAGCACTTCATGCATTTTTCACCAAGATAAGCAGGGTCTCTCAACTACTTCTAATTATTTCTATTTTTTGGAGGGGGGGAGAGAGAAGGGATATGGCACTTTCCTCCTGCTGGACCAGTGGGGGGGGGGGGGAATCCAGAGCTCTGTATGAAAATATTTCCTGACTAATAACCATTTAGATTGTTCTCCATTTAATAGCAAACCTTATAAGCAAAATAAAGTTGTAATTACATTTTGTGACAGCTGCCCCTTCTCAGTCATTCCATATACAATCATATGAGAAATAGATAGATCATCAGGATTTACTCAGTTTTGAAGACAAAATTATTCTTAACAATAAATATCAAATCAGTTCAAGTTGTAGAGGAACACTTGGATGGATACGTACCTACCACAGCTGATAGATCTATTTGTCCAAGAACTACTTAAACTGATATCCAGCTACTAAACTGGAGACAACATTTCCGTATAATAGGAAATTCTCAGTGGGGATGACTGTGCCACTCGGAAGAGTCTGATTGCTTTTTTAATATGTTGAATAAGAGGCTGATTCACTCCTGAATGATTTGCACTTCTAAAGAGTTTCAGTATAATTAAAGGACTTCAATCTGCTACCCAGGCGGAGAGAGTATGTGTCAACACTGGGCTTCTGTTCATCCAAATCAGCTTTTCTACCTTCTTAGAGGCTGTTTTTTTCTTCTTGAAATGTGTACATTAGTTATTCTCCAGAAAATTAACACTGAGAAATATATGTATCAGATCTTCAAAAACTGATTATAGGAAATTGCAGTTACTAAAAAGTGCAATATTTATTATAAAGGGCATTCTTAAAAAGGACTATGACCATTAAGAATTAAACCTTTCTGAGTGCTGAAAACCACTAAACAATTGGCTATTTTAATGTTAAACAATGAATTCTCCAAACATCTACATCTGTGCAGTTCCAGATTGCAGTTTTCTATATTTACATCCACAATGCATCAATGACCCATAATTTCCTCCAAAGATTTTTCTCCAGAGTTGCAGTACTTGTGTATTACCACATGGGTAGTTAGATAACTCCCTAATCTTCGGTGTAAACATTTTCAAGTACATTCCACTTAAGCGATAGCGCCTGCTGGGGAGATTCCATCTGTTTGTCCAGTATGTCTGTACACAACTGTCTGCATATGTGCAAACGAACATAGTATGGCTTAGGCAGAGCAGGGGCACAAAGAGACAGTGGCAGTCCCAAAGTCTAGCTGACAAGAAGAGAACTGGAGCCACACTGAGAAGATCCATCAGGAATCTCAGGGTCCCACCAGCAGGAAGAAAGGAGGAGTGGCATTGAAGCGCTGGTAGGAATCCCCAGATCCCACCAGCAGGAAGAAAGGGGGAGTAACACTGAAGAGCTGGCAGGAATCCTGAGGACCCACCAGCAGGAAGAAAGGAGGAGTAGCACTGAAGAGCCAGCAGGAATCCCTAGGTCCCACCAGCAGGAAGAAAGGGGGAGTAACACTGAAGAGCTGGCAGGAATCCTCAGGTCCCACCAGCAGGAAGAAAGGGGGAGTAACACTGAAGAGCTGGCAGGAATCCTCAGGACCCACCAGCAGGAAGAAAGGAGGAGTAGCACTGAAGAGCCAGCAGGAATCTCCAGGTCCCACCAGCAAGAAGAAAGGGGGAGTAGCACTGAAGAGCTGGCAGGAATCCCCAGGTCCCACCAGCAGGAAGAAAGGGGGAGTAGCACTCTAGAGCCAGCAGGAAGAAAGGAGGAGTAGCACTGAAGCGCTGGTAGGAATCCCTAGGTCCTACCAGCAGGAAGAAAGGAGGAGTAACACTGAAGAGCTGGCAGGACTCCTCAGATCCCACCAGCAGGAAGAAAGGAGGAGTAGCACTGAAGAGCTGGCAGGAATCCCCAGGTCCCACCAGCAGGAAGAAAGAAGGTGTAGCACTGAAGAGCTGGCAGGAATCCTCAGGTCCCACCAGCAGGAAGAAAGGGGAAGTAGCACTGAAGCGCTGGTAGGAATCTCCAGGCCCCAGGCCACACCAGCAGGAAGAAAGCTAACTCCACATGGCAACTGTAACGCATTCTTCACTCTCTTTCTGCCCCATATGTTCCTTCTACCTCCAGGCCCAAGGCCCCCTCTCTCTCCCTCCTTCCGATCCTGCTCCTTCTGTACTGGCTTCTCACTTCGCCTCCAAAGTTCAATCTATTCGACAACTTTTTCCTGGCTGTCCTCCACCTCTCTCTCCCCCCCCCCCCTACTCCGTCTTTAGCCCCTCCTCTGTCCCCGACCTCCGGTATTCCGCCCCTTTCCCATCGCTGGTCCTTCTTCCAACCCATCACTCTCCCAGAACTAACAAGGGTCCTCACCATCACTCGGAAAACTACATGTCCTTCTGACCCCATCCCCTTGCAGTGGCTCCCCGAGCCCTCCCTGGCTCTGTCCCCTCTGATTCTTTCTATTTTCAACACTAGCTTGCTGTCTGGCATCTTCCCCTCCCATTGGAAGCATGCCCTTATCTGTCCCCTTTTGAAGAAACCCAACTTAGATCCCTCAGTTCCCTCAAACTGGCACCCCATCTCTAACCTGCCCTTTCTCTCTAAGCTTCTCGAGAGACTGGTCTTCTCTCAGCTTTCTGCGCACCTTGAGGCTTCCTTGGTTCTTCACCCCCGTCAATCTGGTTTTCTCCCTGGCCACAGTACTGAATCTATTCTTATTTCTTTTTTCAACGAGTTACATGTCGCTCACGATCAAGGTTCTATATCTCTAGCCATCTCACTCGATCTTTCTGCTGCTTTTGATGTCATCGACCACCGTACTCTTCTCTCACGTCTTAGTACTATCGGTCTGTCTGGCCAAGTTCTACACTGGTTCCTCTCTTTTCTTGTTAATCGGTCTTTTTCGGTTCTTTCTGGTACTACCTCTTCTTCTCCAACGCCTCTTCACTGTGGTGTCCCTCAGGGTTCAGTATTGGCACCACTGCTATTTAACATCTTCCTGGCCCCTCTCTCTCTGCTTATTCAACAGCATAGTATCTCTGCGTATTATTACGCAGATGATATCATTCTTCTTAATCACACTGATTCACTCTCTCCCGATATTGGTCCCTTCAACGTCTGTCTTTCCTCTGTTTCCTCTTGGCTCTCTGATAATTATCTGCATGTTAATTTATCGAAAACTGCGGCCATCTGGTTCACTGCTGGTGCTCCTGTCCTTTCTCTTGCTCTGCTTTTCTCAGCTGCTCCCATCCCTCTTGTCACCTCACTGCGCTATCTCGGTGTTACTCTGGATTCTGCTCTGACCTTTAGAGAGCACGTTTCCTCTGTTGTTCAATGTTCATTTCACACCCTTCAGCAACTCCGTGCAGTCCGTCCTTTTCTTTCTTCCTCTTCTCTAACCACTTTGCTCCTTTCTCTTGTCACTTCACGTTTGGATTATTGTAATGCCTCTCTAGCTGGTCTTCCCCTCACCCAACTTCGTAGACTTCAATTGGTTCACAACACTACTGCCCGTCTCTTGACCCACACCTCTCGGTCTGCTCATGTCACCCCCCTTCTTATCCGGCTACACTGGCTACCTATCCCTTTCCGTATTCAGTATAAGATCCTCATTTTCGTACATAGATCACTCCACACTGGCATTCCACTTTACCTCTCCGATCTGGTCCATTTTCACTGTCCCCCAAGAATCCTCAGATCTATTCATGCCAACCATTTATTTCTTCCCTCTCCATCCCAGGCTCGCCTTGAGTCAACGCGCTCTTCCGCCTTCTTCTTTCTCGGTCCTCGTCTCTGGAATTCCCTGCCATCCGCCCTCCGTCTGGAACTTTCTTTTCCCGCCTTCAAAGCGAAACTCAAAACCTATCTTTTCTGGACAGCTTTTGACCTTCCTCACCCCTCTCTGTCTTCCTCTCCCCCCCCCCTCGTTGATACCCAATGAGTACTTATTCCTCTTGTTGTTATTGCTGTCTACTGTCCCTTTCCTCTAACGCTGTCCCTTTCCTATCAACAAATGGTGTTCCTTTTCCATTTCCTTCTTCAGCAGTATTCCCTTTGTTTTTATTGTAAACCGCCATATGCCTCGGTTCTGGCGGTATATTAAGTTTTAAATAAAGATAAAGAAAAAAGTAGCACTCAAGAGCTGGCAGGAATCCCCAGGTCCCACCAGCAGGAAGAAAGGAGGAGTAGCACTGAAGAGCTGGCAGGAATCCCCAGGTCCCACCAGCAGGAAGAAAGGAGGAGTGGCACTAAAGAGCCATCAGGAAGAAAGGAGGAAAAGCACTGAAGAGCTGGCAGGAAGAAAGGAGACGTGTGCACTTCCCTTTTCTCCTGTACCCACTCCTTGTCCCTCCCTCCTTCTTGCACTATTCACCCTCTGTTACCTTTAATACCCCTTTCTGTCACTTTCCCTTGCTCCCACCCACCCATGACCTCTTCCTTCCCTCCCTCCCCTGCTACCCAACTTTGCGCTCTGCCTCCTTTCACTGCCAGACTTTCATTCCCTCCCTCCTTTTCCTTCTCCCTTAATGCATTCACCCTTTATTTTAGTTCCTCCTCTAAACCTGCCCCTTTCCTTATGCTCCACTTCTTCTCCTTTCCTCCACATAGTAACGTGGAGTCTGATCCATGAAGGGGCACATCCAGGCCATCTGAGTTGTCCAGACGTCCCAGAGCAGGACGGGCTCTGTTGTACCTGATTTTACACCACGGGAGTGTCTGCAGGATCAGGCACCAAGATGGCCCAGCGTGTCCCTGCATCAGCCACAGGAGACATCCAGGAAGCAGCATGGCCAGGCATCCCTCTGCTTCCACTAGTGCACTGGTGCCATGACGTCCCGTCACCATGACAAAAGGATGCCCTGCAGGAGCACCGAAGGCCTGATTTCCCACCAGACCAGTTTTCCTGCCACCCGACCCTTGGCAGGGTCTGCCATGGCCGGGATCGGGTGGCGGGGCCTCATCTTCTGTAGGGCTACCAGGCTGGATCACATGGGCACCCCACACTTATTCCACCTCCGAGGTGCAATAAGCTGGGCATCCTCCTGGTGACTGCCTGACGTACAGGATAATGGCCTGAATCAGCCCTGTACATACAGGTGCCTGGCCCGCCCCCACTCCGCTCATTCTCTGTCCCCATGCCTCTCCTGTCCAGATCTCCCCTGACTTCATGATTCCTTTAATATGTTCCAGGACTCCAGTTCCTGAGGCAGCAAAACAGCCCCACATCATTATAGAACCTCCACCATATTTAACTGTAGGAAGGGTGGTTTTTTTCCTTACAAGCTTCATTTCTTCGCTTGTAAATGTATCGCTGATCTGCATTGTCAAAGAGCTCAAGTTTGATTTCATCTGTCCACAGAATATTTTCCCAGGAGGACTGTGGTTTCCTAAGGTGGGTTTGAGCAAAGATCAGGTGTGTCTTTATATGTCTCTTTGAAATGTGAGGTCCTCCTTGGCCTTCACCCATGAAATCCTTCTTTGTTTAGTGCGCTGCATATGGTGCGGGTTGAAACCACCACTCAAGATTGTTCCAGGTCAGCCTTAAGCTCTTTGGGTGTTGTACGTGGCGTTTTTCAAACAGTTTGCACTAATCTTCGAAGACTTTGTGGATACATTTTCCTCTTCCCATCATGTCCTGGGAGGTTCACGACAGTTCCATGAGCAGAAAACATCTTAGTAATATTGTGTTGTGAACTGTAGACACAGGAATCCCAAGGTCTTTGGAAATGACCTTGTACCCCTTTGAAGTTTGATGCTTGGTGATAATGGCTTTTCTAATGGTCTCAGGCAGCTCTTGTCTTCATCATTGTAAAAATGGAACAGGAAGTGAATGTGGCCATTTTAAACATCAGAGCCATCATTCATTGGCTGATTTAAGACATGTGAGTACTAACAATTGATCACAGGCACGCCTAATTTTACTGCAGTGGGAATGTGTTCTTCTGTTAAAACTGATTTTAATTGTTTATATGGGTGCCAATAATCATGTCCTGACAATGTCCCAGTTTTTATACTATTTCCTACCATTTCCTATTATAATTGGTCTTGTTTTATTAGATTTTATTTATGTATCAAATGTGTGCATATATTGTCCAAAACCATTTCACTGGCCACTTTCTTTTTAGGAGATATTGGATATTAAGGGCCCGATTCTGTGCCATGAATAGCGGGGATAGACATCCCAATGGTTGTGCGGGGAAGTTAGATGGGGGTGGGGAATAGGTGGCTCAGTGGCGGAGTCTGGGTAGAGTTTGGGCGGTTGTTGGCCCTGGACATACAGGGCCGATTCTAATGTCAGCCCTATATGTCCAGGGCTGGTGACATCTGTGGGGAAGTTATTTTACCTCCAAGGTGGAATAACTTTCCTGGACGTGTTCTTTTTATTATGCCGGGGCACAGATGGGGTAGGGGGCAGGAGGACATTCCCCACAGCCTGACCTTGGCCTTAGGAGGCCAGATTGGGAGTTGGGTTGCAGGGAATAAGATTTTTATTCTGGCAGCCAGCATTGCGGCTCTTCAATGCCATGGCAACATGATACCATGGAGCCGCAGCTCCATACAAAAGCCTTGACTGAGCTAGCTGGGGACAGTCCTGTATATGTAGGCTGGACTGAATCGCAATCCCGGCCTGCACATACAGGACTGTTCGCGATTCTGATCCGGCGGGGATAGATGTGCCCCCATGGGATCAGAATTGCGATCCCTTCTGCATGTCCAGCTTAGACTGGACATACAGAGGGGATCTACGTCCAGAATGAAATAAGCCTGTGAGGGGTTGAACTGCAAGGGTGCCAATAATGTTGATCACAAGTCTTTTCTCATATGCTTTCTAGTGCAGGCTACATATCATCTTGGTTGCCTTCCTCTGAAGCAGTTGATGTCTTTTTATATCCTTTTTAAGGTACAGTCTCCAAAATGAAACACAGTACTCCAAGTGAGGCCTCATAAATGACCTGTACAAGGGCTCTAATACCTCCTTCTTCCTGCTGGTTATTCCTTTCTGTATGCAGCCCAGCATCCTTCTTGTTTTGGCACACTGCTTCGCCACCTTATTTATTTATTTATTTTTGAAACTTTTATATACCGTCAATTCCCAAGATTCACCTTGAGATCTTCGGACACTATCACCCCGAGGTCCCTCTCTTGGTCTGTACACACCAGCCCCTAATTCTGTATTGCATACTGTTCCTTTGGGTTTCTGCATCCCAAGTGCGTCACTGCATTTCTTTGCATTAAATCTCAATTGGCAACTATTTGACCATTCTTCTAGTTTTTGTAAATCTTCTCTCATATTGTCTACTCCTCTGAAGTGTCCACTCTATTGCCAGTCTTCACATCATCTGCAAAAGGGCAAATATTTCCTTTTAACCTTTCAGCAATATCACCCAAAAAGACACTGAACAGTAGTCGTCCCAGGAACCATCCCTGAGGCACTCCATTACTCAGCCTCCTTTCTTCATTCATCACTACCCTCTGGAGTCTGTCAGTGAAAAAGTTCTTGATCCAGTTAACTGTCTTTGGATCCATACCCAGGCTGCTCAGTTTATTCACAAGCCTCCTATGAGGAACAGTATCAAAGGCTTTGCTGAAATCTAAGTAGATCACATCCATCACATGTCCTTGATCTAGTTCTCTGGTCACCCAAAGAAATCAGATATGTTTGACATGATGTTCCCTTGTTGCCTCGGATCTTACAGCCTGTTGACTTCCAGAGAAACCATTATCCTTTCTTTCAGAAGCACCTACATTACTTTTCCTATCATTGAGGTAAGGCTTACTGGCCTGTAGTCTGTCACCTCTTCTCCATCGCCCCATTTGTGAAGAGAGACCATATTAGCCCTTCTCCAGTCTCGCGGTACCTCCCCTGTCTCCAGGGATCTATTAAACACATCTTTTAAAGTTCCTGCCAAAACCTCCCTGAGCTCCTTCAGTATCCTAGGATGTATCAGATCCAGTCCCATGGAGAATAAAACCAAGGATATTATAATGCCTCTGAATCGGTCCATGGTGTGACCACACCTTGAATATTGTGTGCAATTCTGGTCGCCATATTTTAAAAAGGATATAGCAGAATTAGAAAAGGTGCAGAGAAGAGTCACCAAAATGGCAAAGAGGATGGAATGATACCCCTATGAGGAAAGGCTTAAAAGGTTAGGGCTTTTCAACTTGGAAAAGATATAGCTGATGGGAGGTATGATAGAGGTCTATAAATTAATGAATGGAATGGAACAGGTAAATATAGATCAGTTTTTTGTGCCATCAAAAAGTAGAAACACTAGGGGACATTCTATGAAGCTACAATGTAACCCATGTAAGACTAATAAGAGAAAATATTTTTTCACTCAACGCATAATCAAACTCTGGAATTCGTTACCGGAGGATGTAGTAAAAGCTGTTAGTGTAGCTGGGTTTAAAAAAGGTTTGGACAACTTCCTGGAGGAAAGATCCATAAACCATTATTACAGAGGATCTGGGAAATCTACTGTTTGCCCTGAGACAAGCATCGTGGAACCTGTGTGCCTTTTGGGAACCTGCCAGGTACTTGTGACCTGGATTAGCCACTTTTGGAAACAGGATACTGGGCTTGATGGACCTTAGTCTGACCCAGTATAGCATTTCTTATGTTATTTATTAATACTATCACTCTTAGGTGGGAACTAGCTAGACTCTGCATATTTCATCATTGGCCCAATTAGATTGAGGCCAGCACATTCCAGTGGTAGCTAGGCTTGCCTAGATTGGCATGCAACAGAGCTTGTCCTGCTGGACTAAGGGCTCAATAAAGGATTTTCTTGAACTGTGAGAAATGTTGTTACCCCTGCTGTTTTTGTGCTTGTGGTCTTTAGGGAGATGTTCCTTTGTTTTTCTTTCTTTTGTATCATGCAATGAGGCTTGCCCTACAAATCTAGAGCCTGTTCTGAGAACCGCTGACCGTGCTGGACTATGGCCAGCACTAGGCAGCTCTTGTAGTACTAGCTATGCCCCAGAGGTTAGCAAAAATGACTGTAGTGGAAAGTCATGAGCACCCATCTGGACTGACGACACCAGGTAAGGCAATATCCATTAGAGATGGCTATGCCAAAGGGTGATGGTGGTCACTGGGTTGTTGACAGTAGCTGGAGCTAGTACTCCTCATGAACAATGTGGGTGCCTGCACTAGATAAAGACTGCTGACACAGCACTGGGGATGGTGCTGGATGAAGGTCAGTTCTCTACAGGAGTGAGCTATGTAGACTGCAGCCAGCAATCTGTGCAGACAACAGTATAAACTATTGTTCTGAAATTGCTCATCACAATCGTGCAGAGTTACTACTACTATAATTTATATAGCACTACAAGACGTACACAGCGCTGTACAGAGACATGTAAGAGACAGTCCCTGCTCCTAAGAGTTTAGGGTCCGATTTTCTTCTGGGCGGGCTATGTGCTATTACAGCGCATACGTCTGCCCACTCACCCTTAACCCCGGATATTCAATGCTGCGGTGACGGCATTGAATATCTGGCTTATGCGCCAAGGGGTCAACGCCACAGAGTCTAAGGGGTATGTTTACTAAAGTGCGGTAAATGTGAATAACGCACGTTGTATGACATTAACGATTGTAAGTGCAGTATAACGCGCGTAATCACGTGCCAACGACCGTTAACGTCATACTACGCGCGTTAACCGTAGTTAACGTTCGTAAAGCCCCGCGGCGCGTTAAAACAGCGCAGAAAGTGGAGAGTGGGCGGAGAGAAGGGGTCAATGGGTGGAGAGTGGGCGGGAAGAGGCTCCCCTCACACTAACGTGCTGAATTTCTGAGCTCAATGCCAACGCGAATGAAAACCTGTCGTTAAAGGCATATTAAAGGGAAGAGAAACCATTTCCGTCAGCAATGTACAGCAAAACCGGGGAAACCTACAAAACGTGAGCAGTGTGATACATGTGCACAGAACAACATCTCACATAAAACTTTACAAATGACCACAAGAAACATTGTAAAAATTATAATCCAGCTGGGCAACAGTGATAGCAATGGGCAACAATGAAAAACACTCCCAGGAAAGCACCAAAAAAAGAAATGATGTTTGGAAGGGTCTACACTCCGTAGACCCTTTCAAAGATCATTTCATTGTAATGGAGCTTTCCTGGGAGTGTTTTGTAATGTTGCCCAATGATATCATTGTTGCCCAGCTTGGTTATGCGTGTTTGCCCCTTTTTCGAGGTCTTTTGTGAGGTGTATTTGCACCTTTGTCTCCATACAAGGTAAATGAGCCCACAGTAACATTGTGCAGAGCAGGGTTTCTGACTCGTCAGGCCGGGTTTCCTATCTCCAGGGACTGCACAGTCTCTGTGGCCACAGTGTGGTGCAACAGACACAGCCAGTGCCTATCAGACTAAAGGGTCACAGGTTCAAATCCCAGCTGGGGCTCCTGCCAACCCAGTCCCCATAGCCTTACCCACCACTAAACAGTGATAGTAAAGACACTCCTTTATTGCAGAGAACATACGCATGGTTACTACGCCTATATTTTACCACACCAGAAACAGGCGCATTACCTAGAGCAGAGTCTCACAAATGCAGTCCTGGAGGGCCCCACACCATTCAGGTTCCATGCTGCCTCTAATAAAGATGCCTGTGCTGCATATCTATGCACCAGCCCCATGGTATGCAGATATAGCTCATGCATATTTATGAGGGAAAGCATGAAAACCCGAACAGTGTTTGGAACACCAGGACTGGAGTTGGGGAACTCTGCCGTAAAGCAGCAGCCAACAGGGCCAGACACACCCACACACACACCCACAGGCCCCATTGGCCAATGCCTCCTGGAGAGGCAGGACATTGGGCCCTGCCTGTATCTCCCAATACTAGCAGTTGCATACCTTAGCAATGCCACCCTACACCTGGGTATATGGTACACAGCTATCAAACGTTTCCTACGTTAAGCACATTTTGCTCAGTGAGCTCCACCATCACAATCATTCTGATGTCTGCGGTGTATGCTGCAGGTCTGGTCTCTGACAGTGTTTACCACCCTGGGGAGTGACCCCCAACAGTCTTGCGTACCATATCCATGCCTGTACTGTACCCAGGACTGGTGTGGTGGGTATGGCTGCTGAACACCTCTATAGTAGCACAATGCTGGCATAGGTGTGGGGTTGGCTGTCTGTCTATCCAGTGTGTGGTGGCTGCAAACACCTTCCACAGCCCACACTGCCAGCAATGTTGCCAGTATTGGGCTGCCAATGTGCATAATGAGGAGCAAGGTACCATGGGTATAGGCCGGACAGGGTGGCCTGGCCAGGGTGCATCTGCACAGGGCATAGGGCAGTGACAGGCACATTTTAGTGCCCGGCCACCACCTACACAGACAGGGTGACCTCAGTATGTCCTGCTGAGAGATCACTCTCACCCTGACTGTGCAGTGACCACAGCATGGCTAGGCACCCCCATAGTGCTATCTAGTATTTCTCTCATGTGATAGATATGGGTTTTTCTTTTGGGGCCCAGTCACTGATTTATCTGCTTGCTGTGTATGCTGACATCCCAATTCTGGGTGCATGCATCTCCACTGGGTACATGCACTATTGACTAACTAGCAGACTGTTTGCAGCTGGTATGTGTCATGATGGAGTGGCTTGCAGGGTGCAGCAGCTGATGGCTTGCACCAGGGGAATATCAGATAGTGGTGGGGTGCAGCATACCATATCCAGGCCTAATGTCTGTCTGCTATTGTGTTATGGATGTGTACAGAGCTGCATTGACTGCCCTGTGGGGTGTCTGTTCCCCTCTACTGCCACCTTTGCAGGGAGGTAGAATGTGGATCTTTTGATAGGAGACCCTGTTTGCCGCCCTAGGGGAGGGGGGTGGTGGTGGTGGTGCATGGGCCACCTAGGGGCTACACCTGACTGAAACAGACAGAGATGTCCAAGGTGTTTCTGCAGAAGCTACCTATCTCACACATTAACACTGCTTTGGACCTGCACCATGGCCTCTTTCAGCCATGGACGTTGCTGTGGACCTGGTGCTGGGCGCCTCACTGCACCCTCAGGGTGAGCACACTACCCGCACAATGTGATGGTGTGTAGCTACTCTGTGCCGGTACAACATACGGTCAGTACCCCCTACCAGGCCGAGGTGCTGTGGGGGTGCACATGGTCACCTCCCCCTACCAGGCCGAGGTGCTGTGGGGGTGCAGTCCCCGTCTTGTGTTTATCTGTGGACAGCTGATTTGCATGTGCAGTGCATCATGGGTGTGACTGGCACAATCCAACCCTGGGAAAATCCAGTGCCTGCTCACAGGCTCTGATAACCCATAGGCCATCACACGTACATCTTTTAGGTGCATAGGTGTAAGACACCCTACGGTGTCTGTAATATAAGGTGCCCATGCTGGTAAAAACACACGTACCCACGCACGATTGTACGCACGCACCAACGCACGTAGCTACACACGGGGCTACGCCCGTACCAACGCACGCAGCCACGCACGCAGCCACACACGCTGCGAGGGTGTGTTTCTGTAACCACTACTCAACGTAAAGAAAAACATGCCTCCTCATTCCCTATGTAATGTACAGGGTGATGCCTGGGCCAGCCTTCTGTGTTAGGCACACTGGGGACTCGAACCCATGCTGCCTGTAACAGCAGTCAGTACACTAACCATTGTGCTACAGCTCTGTTTCAGTGATTTGTGTCTGTACGCCTTCATACGATTAACGCGCAGTAACGCGCCACGGCGCCCTGTAACGCTCGTTAGTTTTTGGAATGCGCGTTAGTGGTTACGATGTCCCGCCCATGTCCTTTTTTGGCTTTCCTTTCACTAACGCAGCTCCTAATGCGATTTGCACTAACGCAGTTTAGTAAACATACCCCTAACTGTATAGCAGCGAAATTGGACCACTGCACAGTTAATGGCGAGCCAAAAAACTGGCCTAGTTTTAGCCGCGGACCACTAATTGTGTAGTGGTCTAATATCACCACTATAGGTTAGCGGCTGTCACCACCTCTGCTCTGCCCCAGAAAGCCCTCAACACACCCCGATGCTAACCAGATAGCATTGGGGCGTATATGGGAAATAGTCGAGAATATTCAATGGCACTAACCATGTAGGTGATGTTGAATATCCCCATTTAAGGCATTTTACACGGTTTACTTGGCTGTAAACCGTGTGAATGCCTTTCGAATATCGGGCCCTTACAGTCTAGACAAGACAGACAACACAGTTGATGATTAGGATATATCTGGGGGAATAGTAAGAAAAACATAGGAGGTGAACAGGAGACTAGGGGGATCAGGATCCAAAAGCAGTCTCAAAGAAGTGAGCTTTTAGCCCAGATTTGAACAGGGCCAAAGATTAGCCTGATGCACTGACTTGGGTAGTTTCTTCCAGGCATAAGAAGCAGCAAGGTAGAAAGATCAAAGTCTGGATTTGTGTAATCAGTGAGTTATAATAAGAATAAAAATAAAAGTCTTTACCTGGGGTTTCAGGTGCCTTTGGTTTGTTGGAGGTGCTGGCATTTGGCAGGAGAAATCTGAAACAGTGTCAAAAATAAAAAATAAAAGCAGGACTGACATGGCCACATGTAAACAAAATAAAGTTCGGGCTTGCGGCAGTTCAGGGCAGTAAGGGTTTAAACCTTAATAATGCTGTGTAGTTTTTAAATGAGAAAGCAAGTATGGCAGCCATTTTAAAATGAAAATAAAGAAAAGAGTAGAGCTATAATGGTGAGCAGGTTTTAAAAAGCATGACTGCAGTACAAAATTAAATAAAGACTGGGGCTTCTGGCTGCCTTTAATTGAATAGTTAAATGAAAGGGCACGAGGCTACAGCTTATCAGGCAGAGCAGAGATTTCCCTAGAGAGCTCTGCTGAAGCTTCTTGAAGGCAGGAAGCCAGAATTTCAGTGACCCAATTTTGTAAATTTTATTTCTAATCTATTAAGATTTAAGGTGATAGTATTAAAAATCATTTAAAAGAATTATTTGGGGTGTTGGGGGGGTTCTTTAATTTGTAGGTAAGAGTGAGTTTTAAAGGGTGCTTGGAACTATTTCTTTGGGAAGTGAGTGGAAGAATATTTCTTTGGCGTGTTTGGCATGCTGGTGTGTGTTTGAGTTGAGAGTCAGTTGGGGTTTGTTTGTGAATAGAGAGGTTGATGTGTTCACTGTGGTAGAGAGGAAAGGTTTACTTTTAGAGATTTTTGGTAAATAAAAGAGAGAATCCTTAGGTAATTCAATCAAACTGGATGTCTCTCTATAGCTTTCTGGAGAAGAAAGAGGTAAAGGTGATATTTTTCTAAAAGGATTGCCTGGTGAGATTTCCTTCCGTCTCCTTTGAACAAGTGGTTTAAATATTGTTCTGAAATTTACCGAGCTGTCTAATACTTAATTGCTGAAAGCTGAAACTAATCTATGGAAGATTTGGTTGGTTGGTCAAGAAGCCAGAGAGTTGTCAAAGCTATTTAAAGCTGACAATTTGTTTCAAGTTTCCCAGGGATGATAGTTCTTAAGAAGCTTTGGCAGTTTTAAACTGATTTTCTGTGAGAAGTTCTGAGAGAAAAAAGTTTTAGTGACTCAAACAGCTGTAAATGGTAAAGCTGCTGTGTGTGGAGACACAGGCTATGAGACTGAGTTGTGACATTGGTTTATGTGCACTGGTTGCCAGTAAAGCTCAGTTCTAAGAAGAATCTCCAACTTAAAAAAAAAATCTGATTGATGATCAGGAATGATTTAAGAGAAAAAGGGACTGAAGTCCTGTAGCTGTTTGTTGCAGCTTTCCTGAGGTTCTGCTACAGCTTTGATTCTGATACTAAAGCACTGCTTTTAAAAGCAGACAGCTTTTAGCTTTCTCTGACAGCTTGAAGTATCTACAGAAGTGGAATTTTTTAAAGTGCCACAAAGGCCCATACCTAGCCCTTTGCAAGTGGTGCGGCCGCACAGGGCACAAAGGCTTAAGGGGCGCATTTTAGCTGTCTGCCTTTGCCCCCCGCCACCACTTTTTCTTCTCTCAGCGGCGGCAGGCAACGACAGACAGCTAAAATGCGCCCCTTAAGCCTTCTCGCCGGCATGCTAAGCAGATCTGTCCCTCCCTGCAAGAGCCTTAGCATGCCGGAGACTTGCACATCGGGTGCGCCTCTTCTCTCCCGCTGCGAAGGGGGAGGGGGGGCGTGCGCCCGATGTGCAAGTCACACAGGGCGCTATTTACACTCGGTATGGCCCTGGTGACACAGCTAGTTTGGTGTGTGTGTATGCTTGTGTGTGTGAGGGTGGGGAGTTTTATTTATTTATCTAGCTATTCTTATATACTGCTATGGGCCTCATGCAGAAATGCAGGTTGGGGGCTGCATATCCCAGAGGGACGTGCAGCCCCGCAAGCCATTGAGGCCTGATTTCCCCACTGGCTCTACCTGTATGTCCTGTGCATCAGGATGGGGAGAGCTGGAGAGGGAGCAGAATCAGGACGGAGTGGGGTGGGCCAACCTGGCAGCACATACAGGGCTGATTCAGGTCACAGCCCTGTACGTGCTGCCGTGCCCTTGGGGACACACTGCTTATTCCACCTCAAAAGTGGAATAAGCAGCACTTTTGCTATGATCAGGGCCGGGGATCCCCCCCTGGGGCCAGGGTCAGATATGGGGGGTCTCTGCCACCCGAACCAGGCCACAGCAAGCTAACCTTGGGTTGGACAGCTGGGAAAAGGGGGGTCAGGAATGTTGGAGTCAGGGGCACCTGAGGGGAGGATGTCCCCACAGGCGGCAGGGGCACGCCGAGCCATTCTTGGGCCCGATTCTGGCTACTGCAGGAATGTTTTATTCCCATGGTCCATAATCGGATCCAAATGGGCCCGTCTTGCTTGGGGCCATCCGGACAGCCCGGATGTGCCCTTCTGGAATCAGGCTCCACATCTACAAGTCTGAGCAGTTTATATGAGAAACAAAATGGCTCCATACGGCTTTACATCGAACATATGTAAATTACTAGAGGCAACATTAAATATCTAAGTATAACACTATGGTAACAGATGGTGGCAAGAAAGGCATCATTTATTTAACTGGGCTTATATGCCACTTCTCTACCAGTCAAAGTGGTGTACATTCAGGTACTGTATAAATATATTTTTTTTCTCCCTTGTTTACAAAGGGCTCACAATCTATTTTTGTACCTGAGGCAGCAGAGGGTTAAGTGGCTTGCTCAAGGCACACCTATGAGACTAGAAACCCTAGTCCTTCTGGCCCAAGGTTACTTTTCTCTAGAAGGATTTGAACACCTGGCCCTCCAGCCCCAGGTAACTTGCCCCAACCACTAGGCCACTCCTCCCTAATATGGGGCACTGTGTAATCAGGGGTATGGTTACACATTGTGGAATCGCTCAGTTGCTTGTGAGATATTATAGCTATGTCTCGTAGGTGAGATTTGTTTTTATTTTCTTTTGGAAGTCTGCTAGGTTATTTATGGCATATAGGTTCTCTGGGAATGCATTCCATGAAGTTGGGGTGTATAGTGAGATGACTCTGTTGGATATTGTCTGGTCACTCTTTGTAAGGGTTTATTTAATTATCTTTTTCTTTAACACAAGCACTCTGGCTCTACTACTTTAACCATACCTTCTGCTATCATCTCAACCACAACTCAACCATGGACCTCATTCCAGAACGTCCCTCTTGACAAACTGCAGCACATCATTACTCTCATCAGTGCCACCACCTCCCTCCTAGATCCATGCCCAGTAACATGGATCAAGCAAATAAAGACCTTCATACTCCCATTTATATCTACAATCCTCCACGCCTCCCTCAATCAAGCCTACCTCCCCCCATCGCTCAAACTAGTCTCTGTGAGAACCCTCCTGAAGAAACCCAACCTGAATCCCACCTTACCCTCTCCTACAGACCCATTGCCAGCGTTCCTTTCTTCTCCAAGGTCATCGAAAAAGCAGTACAAATTCAGCTACAGGAGCACCTTGACAGATTTGCCCCACTTGACCACAACCAACATGGCTTCCGCCCATTTCATAGTGATGAAACACTGCTCACATCTGTAATCTTTCGCTGCTCTCTACTTTCGGTTACGCTCCTGGGTTCATTTCACAGAGATAGTAGGGTTAGTAGCACAATAAGACAACCAAAACTGGTGTGGCTTGGAAAAAGGTCTTTATATAGAAATAGGCTTATTACATAGGTACAGAACAGAGATATAAGGTTGTTACAGAGCTGCTTCCATGTATATCAATGAGACTGTGTGTGGGTGCATGTGTGTGTGTGAGAGAGAGAGAGGGGTGGGCAAGAAGTGTGTGTCAGAGCCTCATAGTAAGAAGTGTCCCATGAATGGGGAGAGAGAGAGAACAAAAGGGGGGGGGGGGTAAGGAGAAGTGTGTGTGTCCGATGAATAGGAAGAGGGAGATATTTTGTGTTTCTCTGTATTTATAGTGAAATTCTTCAGCACCTCCCTTTGTCATAGTTTGGTTTGTTTGAGGTCTGCTATCACTTGATTAGCAAGGAGGGGCTGTTTGTCTTTCAGACTAATCAGGTAAACTATGCTCATTAAGTCTGGAGACTGACATCACCAGGGGGTCAGAGCTAATCTCATCAGGTAAACTACGCTCATTAAGTCTGGAGACTGACATCACCAGAGGGTCAAAGCTGCTTGCAATCCAAGGTCTGGGAAAAGCCATGACACCTATGCTAGGCATAATATCATGCTGATGTATGCTGACATGACATCTCCCACACCTTTTTTATTTTTATTTATTATTTGTGCCTGGAAATGATGGAAGCAAACCTGTGGTACCTGTCCCAGCTGCAATTACATGATAGTAGGCAGCTTGTCTAATACCTCCTGTATTAAATACCTTGCTATGTCCAGCAGGTCCCCTCTCCTGCACAGTACTGTCTCTAGTGTTCTAGAGATAAGCAAGTCCCATTATGAGTCCAAACCTCGTGTCTTAGGTAGGGCAGCCACTACTGGGGGGGCAAACCCAATATGCCACCTCAGTGCCCGCCTTAGAGAGAATGAGGGATGCATAAGGGATGCAGGAATTTCTGAGGAGGTTAAAGCTGAAAGGTACCAGGATGCTATGAGTGAGGGTAGGAAGCAATACTAGACTGCAGCTGATTCTGGTATTCCATGTAGTAGGAAATGCCAAATTAGCGAAATTAGTAGGCCAAATGAGCCTGGATGTAGAGGTAGATGCTGGAGAAATTAAGTGTAACTACCTTAAAATGTTGAAGGTATTCTGTAGGACATGCGCTGCAAGGAGATGTACATTTGTTTCATTTTACAACACAGGAAAATTATGATAATGCATGGCAATATTTGTACAGCAGTTAAAATAATAATAGGGTGAATAAAAACATTAAAGACATGATCAGCAGTAGGTGAGTAACCAAATAACAATTCCCACACAGACACATGAGCATCTTGTAGCAAGTGTTCAACAATTTGTCGAATGTGTCCATTCTCATAAGTGATGGTGTGATTCACTTCAGTGGATGTTGTTTTAAGGTGATCAATATAGGCATGGAGTTCTGTAAAGTTGAGCAGTTTATGTAGTGTCTCTTCTCCCATGCCAAGTGGTAATGGATGCACAGCATATGAGATAAAGTCTGGAATGTCCATAGAGTCATTGGTAATCAGCGGTGTGGAATAAGTTGTCCCGTTAATGGTGATGGAGACCAGTGGTGTATGAATGCACCAGGTATTGTTTAGTAAATAGTTTGAACTGTACAGCAAAGTGTTCTTAGGAAGGCGGATGTCATGCATTCTGGGAGCAATCGAAAAAGAAACATTCTGGGGAAAGAACAGATGAAAACAAAAATGTCCAGCTCCAAGGTAATACAAACTGTGTGGGGTAGTCAGGGAATATGAGAGCTTAACCGTCCGGGAGCAAGAGGAAGAATTGTTCCAGCAGGAGGTATCAGCCTCCTTAAATTGGTGAGGTTCACACTTGAACTGAAATGTAGTCTGCTCACACAAACTGGGGTCCATCGGCTTGAATGAAGTCCAGGTATCGTCCAGTGGCTACACCCAGGTGAGATGGTCCACAGGATGCATAAGCATATTATCAAACTGCACACCAATATTAACAACAGGATAAACAACTGTGTGTTGTCCTGACCATGGGATCAAAGTACAAATAGAGCAGCCTTGTGGTGAACAAATGGGAACACTAACTGTCCACCAATCAAGGTGAGCTATAGCAAATTCAGGTATTTTGGTACTAGCCATATGGACGAGAGATGGTGGCCAGTGTCCTAACTTAGCAGTGATCAGAATTTCCTTTAGTATAGTAATAAGCTCGATCTGTACTTGATCACAGGCAAGAGCCCAGGAAATATTCTTTCCCAATCTATATTCTGCATGTGCTAAGGTAACAATTTTCTGTTCTATAATGGGAGATATAAGAGCAAAGGTATCTACAACTACATTGGACAGTTTAGAGGAAGCTTTATTAATAATATGTTGTGAGGTAAAGCCATCAGCAGCATGCTGAGCAGTGGATCCCATTTTATTACGGAGCACCTATATATCAATTATATTAAGGGCACCCAGTGCAGTCCCTGTGCCACCTAAAATTGTATCAATTAATTCACGCTTGTGTCGAAATTGCTTGGCTCAGGGTGCTACTGACTGCATATCAAACCAAGTATTGAGCATTTGTATGTGGGTGCATGTGTGTGTGTGAGAGAGAGAGAGAGGGGGGGACAAGAAGTGTGTGTCAGAGCCTCATAGTAAGAAGTGTCCCATGAATGTAGAGAGATAGAGAACAAAAGGGGGGAGGGAAGGAGAAGTGTGTGTGTCCGATGAATAGGAAGAGAGAGAGATTTTGTGTTTCTCTGTATTTATAGTGAAATTCTTCAGTACCTTCCTTTGTCATAATTTGATTTGTTTGAGGTCTGCTATCACTTGATTAGCAAGGAGGGGCTGTTTGTCCTTCAGACTAATCAGGTAAACTATGCTCATTAAGTCTGGAGACTGACATCACCAGGAGGTCAGAGCTAATCTCATCAGGTAAACTACGCTCATTAAGTCTGGAGACTGACATCACCAGAGGGTCAAAGCTGCTTGCAATCCAAGGTCTGGGAAAAGCCATGACACCTATGCTAGGCATAATGTCATGCTGATGTATGCTGAACCCGCCTGAACACACTTGTAACTGGAACGGAAAAACTCCACTCAGGATTCATTCTATTATTCCTTGAAATAACTGCAGCCTTTGACATGGTATCCCACCAGACTCTCATCAATCAGCTTAACACCATTGGCATCTAAGACACCCCACTCAAATGGATTCACTCCTACCTCTCCCAGCGAACTCAGCAAATGAGAACTGGCAACCAATCCTCATAACCTTTCACCCTCCCCCAAGGAGTACCTCAAGGATCTGCCCTTTCCTCTCTCCTCTTCATATCAGACCCCTCTGCCTCATCCTCCAGAGCTGCAATGCCGGCTACCAACTCTATGCAGACAATATAATGATCTTCACCCCTTTCAATACCACCTGCCCTGACTACTCCACCTTCACAACCTGCTTCACAGAAATCATCACATGGTTACAACAGCACAATCTCACAATCAATTTCAGCAAAACAGAGTTCCTACATGCCTGAAGGGATCCCAGCTTTACCCCCCCCCCACACACACACACACACACACAAAGTATCAAACTGGGCGACACTGAAATTCAAGTTAAACCCCAGATCAAGTGCCTTGGGGTGACCCTAGACTGCCTCCTGAACCTCCAGCCACATATCAAGAACACTACCAAAAACATCTATTTCAAAATCCAAACTCTCCGCAACCTATGCCCCCTACAACCCTATGACAGCTTCCGCACAGTCTGCTAAGCCTCCATCATTCCTCTCATCGATTACTGTAATTCCATCCTCCATGGGCTACCCAAGACCACCATTACCCCCCTGCAGCTCGCCCAAAACACAGCTGCACGACTTATAGTAGGAGCACTCCGACCCTCGCACATCACTCCCATATTAAAATCCCTTCACTGGCTCCCAATTGCATCACATATCAGGTTCAAGACCCTCGCCATCACCCACTGAGCCCTCCTCAACACCACTGCAGAATAACTACAATCCCTAGTTAAACTTAATGATAATAGCAGACTCCGGTGTCAAAATGCAACAAATCTCCTACCAGCACAGAGTACGAAGAGGCCTCAGTGCACCTGCACAAGAGCTTTCCAGTACTACGCTCCCACCAACTAGAATACGTTACCCCCACAATATGCTGCCTCCAATCCCACACCCTCTTCAAGAAACAGCTCAAGACCTTTCTCTTTGATTAATACTTCAACACACCCTCTTACTCTCACAAGAAAACCCCCTGCTCCTCCTCACCACTCCTGCAACCCACCCCTCTTAACCCAACACTGCACCCCATCCCACCCCGCTGCCTCCTCCCCCCACGGCCTCCTCCCCCCCCCCCGCCCTCTCCTACATCACCCAGTTAACCCCCCTTGACAGAAGCTGTACGCAACGCCTAACCACACAGCACCTAGCTGCATGTAAATAGTTTTCTGTTTCTATGGAAACATTCTCATATTGAATTGTTTAATTATATTGTAGCAAAGTTTACTTGCATATAGTTTCAAATGTTCCATGTCAACGTTCATTTCTGTTATATGTAAACCATTTTGCCTTGTAGAAAAACGGTATATAAAACCAGTTAAATAAATAAATAAAATAAGGGTAGCAAAAGTGTCTACCTTGAAAACGGTGAAAAGGCTTTATTTTTTCATTCACTGTCCTATCACTAGGATAATATAAAAGAAAAATAAAGGATCTGATATTCAGCTGGGACGGCTATGCATTGCCATGGTGCATAACCATCGCCATTGACCTTTAACCCCGGATATTCAATGCTGGGGTCATATGTGGCTCCGGCATTGAATATCCGGGGTCACAGCACACCCTCCAATGCAGTAGAAGCTAACCGGGTAGCAGCGATATCCATTTTTGATTGTTTAGAGTGCATGCCTATTTTTTTATTTGAGCTCAAATATTTGGGATTCTAGGTATACCTACATAGGTATGTGTTCCTGAGGAACCTGAAAAAGGGAAAGAGAGTACAGCTAGTAAACTTGAATGTCGTTAAAATAACTTATATAACAATTCTGTGTTGTAAAAGAAATACGTGATTATGAGAAGACCATTTAACCTGAAAAGAAAATAAACACAATTTTAAGGAAAGAATCTTATTTCAGCAGTTAGAATATATTTCATGGGGACTTGAACAATTGTAAGAGAGAATACTTATCTGAGATACTGTTATTTTGGTGAGAATTCTGTAAAACAAAAAAGAAAGATGAGTTAGGTTATTTTAATACTAGCTGTGTTCAATAGTTGCTGTTCAGGCATTGTAATTCCTATACTAGATAATTTAGGTATGCTATTTAATAAAATATTTAAGTTTAATACTTCAAAAGGACTCTGGATCTTTACTTAAAGGTACATATTATAAAAGATTTGTGTCATCTTACCTGAACATACAACAGTCATAACATCTTAGGCATTACCATCCAAAGTATCTTGAATTTAGCTTTTTTATTGCTCCAATGAATTTGTTGTCAGTTTATTTATTTAACTGTTTTTACTATACCGTTTTTTCTATCAGTCAAAATGGTTTACAGGTAACAACGTGCAACAAACTTGCTGGACAGTAGTATTTGTTCACTGTGCTCCCTCCAGATGTATTTCAACCTGAGGTACGGCTGTATGACTACAGTAACATCTAACGGGGAATAAATAAGGCCGGTATGCCTAGAGGCCGAGTTACAGTTGGCAGTGGAAGAGAAGAGCAGAGTTTCCGAGGAGGGGTATAGGGAGAATTAAGAGAGAAAGGGTAGTGAGGCGTTTTAGTTGGATAGTGTAATGTGCAAGATAGCTATGAGCTTTAGAGAGCAGGGGAGAGCTCTGGTGCTGTGTAAGTGCAGGGGATTGCCTAGGGAAGTCCAGCTCTCAAGGGCTTATTCACCTGGAGCTACCTTAAGAGAAACGGAAAGGGTATGCCTAGCTAAAAAGGTGTGAGTCAGGCAGCCAGAATAAAAACTCCTAGTGACAAGGAGTTGAGGAGGCCCTAAGAGAAGGAAATGAACATCTTCCATTCCCTGCCAGCAGGAAGCCCTATGACTGGGTCCAGAGATAGCTGGGGGAATGTGAAGCTGCTGCCAGTGACATTTGGTAAGTAGGACCCATGAGGAAAATTGAGAAGTTTGACTAGTGAGACTCATGTAGAAAGCTGGATAACTTGGTGATGTGAATGACCTTAAGGTATACCAAGCCTTCTTTATTTTATTTATTTAGCAGTTTTTATATACCACCTTATCAACAGATCAAGACGGTTTACAATTAACAGTGTGAAGAATGTTTGATACATGGAGCATTAGGAATAACCATAATCAACAAAATAAACAATGAGGGGTCATTCCGATCCTTGTTTAGTAGGTCTGAACATCCGATTCAGAAGTCCATACCCACTAAATGCTCAGATCGCACTGGTGGGAACATAGCTCCCTGCACATATAGCTGACTTGTGAGTGGAGCTCTGTTTGTGGGCGGGAGGGGATTGGCCGGGAGAGGAGCGAGGGCGGGCAGTGGATGGCAACAGACCCCGGATGTACAGGGCCGATTCAGAGCTTGACCCTGTACGTCCGTGGTCTGCAATAAAGATGGACTTATTCCACCTCGGAGGTGGAATAAGTCCCCCTGGATGGCAGGAGATAGTGGCACAGGACCCAGAAGACAAGGTGAGGGGGTGCTGTGGGTTCCCCACAGCCCGACTCTGGCCTTGGAAGACCCGATCGAGGGTCAGGATGCGGGGAATGTGAGCTTTGCTGCTGCTGCTGAGAATCACGGCTTGTGAATGGACTCACGGTCACATGGCAACAGGACGCCATGCCACCACCGTTCCATTCACGAACCAGGCTGGGCTAGCCAGGCAAGTGCAGGACATCAGGCCTATCAGAATCAGGGCCTGACCTGCACATCCAGGCTGGTAGACCTGATTTTGATTCCACGGGCATGCCTAGCCCCCGCAGGATCAGAATTGGGTGCTACCGCTGCACTCCCTGATTCTGATAAGCTGTACAGCAGAAAGACGGGCAGATTAGAATTGGCTTCTGAACAAACAAAGATTTGAGTGAATGAATGAACATACAGTACATACAGGGTAAACTTAGTTTATATTAATGCAGCTAGAGGAGGGAGGGTGGTATAGGTTGGGAGTCTAATAAGTGCATGGGAAGTATGGGCATTGCAACTAAGTGATAATCCACTGAAATGTTCCATGAAGAGGTGTGTTTTTAAGCTTTTATGGAATTCTTGGAGGTCGCACATTGCCCAGATGTTCTCAGAAAGCACATTGAATATCTTCAGAGCGTAGACTGAGAACGCTCGATTTGAAGCAGAGTATGTGCTCATCGTATTTGAAGAAGGAATGGTTAAGGTGAATTGCATGTTTGCTCTCCTTGGCCTCTCACTTGGTTGTCTTTTGGATAAGTGATAGCAAGTGTTTTGATGAGAGGTTGTGGTCAGTCTTATATTTTAACCCTGCTAGAATGGTGAAGGAGCAGCTTAAGAATGACCAGCCCATGTGAGAGGCAGACTGGGGATTTGTATGTTTGGAGCATGGAAACTGAAAGAGAAATGCCAATGTCCAACTGTGTGAGAGAAAGGCTGTGGGAGGAGGCATTCATTTGCTAATTAGAAGACCGATGCAGAAATCCAGCACTGAAGTCACACGCTAATAGCTGTGTATGTGTTTTTGTAGTCACCAATAGCATGAAAGTTCTGATATGCAGCAGAGGGTGTGTATGCAAATGAGCTATGCACAAAACTTTGGCATAAAGTTGAAAGGAGGAGAGCCAAACACATGAGCAAACAATAGACGTGCTTCAAGTGGCTGTGTGCGCATGCAGGTAAATTTCAGATGTGCAGGTTCTTTGATCATTAGCAAAGCCAATAACAGGCTGTGTTGGACTTTATACACTTGTTTAGAAAAAGGTAGGTATTGTCCTCTATTTTGGATTGCTGTTCTGACAAGAGGGTTCCCACTTGTTTTTAAAAGAAACTTACTCATTTGGCATTAGCAAAAAAATTTTGGATACCTTTTTGGACTTGTCACTATGCCAACATTGCCAAGTTTGTGCCCAAGTGTTCTGTGGAAACCCTCTATTGCTATAGGGGTCCTGCACTATATATCTTAATTTCACAGGGGAATTGCCAATTACCTGTGGTAATTTGTGTTTTGATTTGCCCATGTGAATTAATGTATGTGGGCAAGACCCTTCGGCCACTTCGGATTCATTTAATAGAGCATAAAAGTAGAATCTACAAGGGTCGAGATGAAACACTTTTAATTAACCATTGTCATACTTTTCAGCATTCTTTTACCAATTTGGGTGTGCTATATTGGAATATGGAGGGGACCTTGATAGTCTTTTATTACAATGTGAGCAATGTTGGATCTGTCAGTTGCGTACTATGGCACTCTTTGGACTGAATGCTGATTTGGAGTAAACTGCTTTCTATTAATCATGTTCAATGTTTTCGATAGTATTGAGTGAAAAGAGGAAATTTGTGTACCTGTGTCTTTAAGTAGTTTTTGTTTTTGTTTTTATTTTCATTTTTATTTTTGTATTTTGAGTTTTGCTTTTGAATTTGTTTGGATTATGAGTATTGGTTTATTTATAATACTCATTTGGAATCCATGTTTTGTTTTTTGCTTTTGTGAAAGAAAATGAAGGGGGTTGCAGTGGTTGGGAATTTTATGTTCTTATGTGTCTAGGATATGCAGGTGCCTTGTTGCACTATTCATTAAAAAGGTTATCTTTGGCGAAGATTTAATTTTCCGGCATACAGGATATTTAAACGCTGGGGGGTTTTGGCTTTGTTATGGTGTTTTGTTTCATCAGCTGAGGTGTCAGGTCCCGGTTGTCACTCCTGAAGAAGCCTAATAGGGGCTGAAATATCAATGTCAAGTGTGCTGGAGTACTTGCTGTCATCCCTTAAGTCGCTGAGATGATTGCAGTAGCATATGAGATGTTTCTGCCTTCTTTTCAAGGGTTTGAGGGCTGCTTCTGAGATGCCACCAAAGATAATGCTTAAGCCATTGCAAAGCTAAGTGACTTTGCTCTATTGGGATGGTTTTAAAAATATCTTTTAGAAAAGTAAGTTGGTAAAAATTGAATGAAAATTGAATGAAACGTTTTGGGTACTGGAGTCAAATGATGAGGCTTGGGCTATTTCGGACTTGTGCTTATGAATCTCTTTTGAATGCCTGTTGATGCCTCCACTTCACCCTTAATCTTTATTTTTCAAGTTCTTTTTTTGAGCCCTTTTTGTTTTGTTTGATCTGTATTGTGTAGGTTTGGTCACAATTTTTTTTATTTTAAACTGTGAAAATTGTTATAAGTGCATAAAAAAGTAATTTTTATGTTATGCAGGTAGTGCAGGTAGTACTCAAGCTGGTCCTTCATTTTGACAGAAAATACTGAGGGACCTCTGGGTTGCACCAGGCTATATATGGAGGTCAAATGATTTGGCTTTGTCTCCATCTGCTGATAGGAGAAGGAGATAGCCCACTGGTCTATCAGGTCTCAAGGAACTTCAATTAACAGGTAAATATAATTGGCATTTAAGTTTAATGGCAAATTCATATTGCTAGCATCATTAGACGTGAGCTAAGGCTTTTGTTTTAGTAAATCATCATTTGTTGCTTTTTCACCTGTGTAAAGGGGTATGTCTACTATCATGGGACCTAGCTGCAGATAGACCAGATTAACCATTAGCCCAGCTTAGTAGACATACCCCTAAGTCTGCAAGACATTGTAATAAAATAGTTGCATTTTTTTTGACTGAAAGGACTTTCCCTGTAGAATGGAAAACGGTGCCCTCTCAGTTTCATCCTTTGATAAACAGTGTGCCCCATAGGTCTATTCTTGTAACCATATTTTTAACCTCTTTCTTGTCCCCCTTGCTACTTTAATTCAAGAGTTAGTGGATGCTACTATGCTGACAATATTCAACTAATTTATTAGACCAAGCCTCAGTTTCCTGATCTTAGTAGCCTAAATGCCTATGTATATTCAGTGGCGGATTGGCTTTCTAATCAAAAATTGAAATAGATTCCAGTAAAATTGAGGCTATGTAGATGAGACAAATCACTTTTACTGTCTCATCTTATCTCTGGCTTTCCATTTCCATCAAAACAATCTGTCACAATTTGACATACAGTCATCAGCCTTCACTTAGATAAAGTTGAGAAATGGGCATGAATAGTTAAGACATAATTTTTTATTGCAAAAGCTTTGACTGCTCTGTACATATTTAGAGAAAAAGGATCTTCAATTTCTGCCAAAATGGTTTGTGTCAGTTAGTATTCATCACTAGACTCCATTCAGGAGACAAACCATTTGTGCATTTATTCCATTCATCCCCTTTCAAATCTATGGGGAAACCTAATTTACCATGAAACAGTGAGACCCATCATCCAATTTCAATAAAGCCTGCATGAAACTTGATGACAGACATCTGTAACAGAAGCAGCAGCACTTCAAGCTATCAAAAATATCAGCACCAGAAGAGGAACAAGAGGCAAAATGTCTAGAAACACAGAAACAGAGAAATATGATGACAGAAAAAGACCAGTTGGCCTATCTAGTCTGTCCTTCCATATCAACAACTACAACAGTCCCCATTTTTCCTTTAGAGATCCTCTGTGTTTGTCCCATGCTTTTTTTAATTCAGTTACTGTCCTCATCTCTACCACCTCCTCTGGGAGACTATTCCACGGATCCACCACTCTTTCCATAAAGAGATATTTCCGCAAATCACTCCTGAATTTATCCCCCTTCACCCTCATCCCATGCCACCTTGTAGCAAAACTTGCTTTCAATTGAAAGAGGCTCTCCCCCTAAACATTTATGCCATGGAGGTATTTAAACATCTCAATCATATCACCTCTATCCCGCCTTTCCTCTAAGGTGTACGAGATCCTTAAGTCTGTCCTCATATGCTTTATAATGAAGGCCACTAACCATTTTAGTAGCCACCCTCTGCACCGACTCCATCCTGTTCACATCCTTTTGAAGGTGCGGTCTCCAGAATTGCATACTATACTCCAAATGAGGTCGCATCAAAGACTTATACAGAGGCACTATCACCTCCTTTTTTCTGCTAGTCATTCCTCTCCATATGCACCCAAGCATCCTTCTAGTTGTTGCCGTTGCCTTTTCTACCTGTTTAGCTACTTTAAGATCATCAGACACAACCACGCCCAGGTCCTGCTCTTCTTTAGTGGACAAAAGTACTTTACCCCCTATACTATATTGCTCCCTTGGATTGCTGCAGCCCAAATGCATGACCTTACATTTTTTAACATTAAATCCCAGCTGCCAGATTCTAGACCATTCTTCAAGCTTAGCTAGATCCCTCCTCGTGTTATCTACAGCTTCCTGGGTGTCTACTCTATTGCAGATTTTGGTATCATCTGCAAAAAGGCAAACCTTACCCGACAGCCCTTCCGCTATATCACTAACAAAGATGTTTAAAAGAATCGGACCAAGAAGACACCATCAAAAGTTCAAAGTTGGCAAAGATGGGAATGAACACCTCAAAACAGTGGAAGAGGGGGAAGCAGCACCAAAATTGGTGGAAGCACCAAGGCATTTTAAGAGGTGTAAACTGGCACTAACATTGTCAGGAAGACTCCAACTCATAAGCAGAGGGGTAAAACGGCAATAACACTATCTGGACAACCCCAAGGCAGCTTGAGTGGGTTAAGCCTGGAAGGTAACAAAACACCGTAAGAGGACTAACAGCACCAAGATCATCTGTACAGTGCCAATACAGCAACAAGATTGATTGAAAGGTACTAAAATACCCAAAAAGGACCAGCACAGCAGCAAAGTCAACCACAAGACTCTTAGGGAGGAACAGAAGAGTGCCTCAGTCAGCTGTAAGGCACTAAAACACATCAAGAGGAACTGCACGGAACCAAGATCAGCTGCAAGGTTCTAAAACATGCCAAGAGGACCAAGTGAACACCTCAAGTGGTATGCCAGGAGGACTAGAAGACTAGCCTTGAGAGGAACCCCCCCTCTCATGGCTTTTCTTCCTTTTTAATCAATATTTGGGCTCTTAATTTGTAGAACCATTTTTTATGTGAGAAAAATGCACACCACTTCATGCCTTTACAGAAACACCAGTAATTTTTGAAACCTTCTGTGGAACCGAGTGTTAAGAATCCATCAACTTAATGTTCTTATCGTAAACAAACTCCCCACAGTCATAGATAAGACAATGCAAACAGTTATTTGTACTTATCTGAACTACACTTGCACCGGCCCCATCCTGATAGTAAGGAACTTTGCATCATTACTATTGCTGCAAAGTTTGTCATCATTACAGCCGCGAAGTTCCTTGCTGTCAAGATGGGGCTGGTAACCAAAGGTGTATTTATACATCCCACTTCTTCACGTAAGGTATATCTCAATGATTTTTCCAACTGTGAGACTGCACAAGTCATTTATTTGATTATCTGTCCATGTCAATTGTGTTATATAGGTAAAACCAAAAGAAGTATCAAAACAAGGATCAGTGAGCATAAGAGCTGTCTTTGGAGGAAGGTAGTGGATAAACCCTTAATGTCACATTGGATCCAGGCCCAACACACAGTTTCCGATCTTCGGTTTCTGGTTCTGAAGGTGGTCCGCTCTAATTGGCAGGGAGGTGACATAGACAAGCTTTTACTTTGCATGGAACAGCGGTTTATATATGAGCTACGCACCCTACACCCTCTAGGCCTTAATGAAGAGTTAGATCTTTCCATTTTTTATAAATGACACAATTTTTATAAATGATACATTTTGTTTATCTTTTCCCCCTTCCCCCTCCCCCCTTCCCCCTCCCCTCCTCCCCTCCCTTCCCCCCTTTCTTTCCTCCTTCCCCCAAAACTCCCACCCGCACCAACCCACCCCCACACCCACCCCCCAACACACCCACCCCTCCTCCCTCCTTTTTCCCATCTCCTCCACCCCTTCCCTTTTTCCCCCTCCCTCCCCCTTCCCCTTCTCCTTTTCCCCCCTTTTCCCCCTCCCCCATTCTCCCCACCTCTCTCCCCCTCTTCCTTTCCTTCCCCTCCCTCCCCCCTTTCCCCACCCCCTCTTTTCCTCCCCCCTTCCCCCCTCCCTCTCCCCCTCCTCCCCTCCACCCTCCTTCTATCTTCTGTTGTCATCTTAGTTTATTGTTCCACTATAAGAGTTCTCCCTGCAGCTTCCATGACAGGATCACCTCACAATATTTACATTCTTATCCTTTATCCCTCCTTTATCTGTTACAGTCATGGTGGACTTAAACAGTGTAACCTTTACCCTTTTATGGCGGGAAAGTGTCTTTAAATTGCTTGCAGTCAGTACACAAACTCATTCCAGTCATTGGACTACAAAACCTACAACGGTGTTTGAATTGGTAAGCCCCATTTTCAGTCTTTATTTCTTGTATGTTTAAGCCTTAATGCGATATTTTCAACTTCAATTTTGGAAGCTTCACCTTTGTTATACACGGAAGACGTTTTCTTCACCCGGGGTAACCACAGTTAGAAACATCGTGTCCTGCCTTTGAATACACTTTTTAAATTCGAAAATATGTATCAAAGAGCAGAAATAACTTAAGCATCCACACGATCAATGCAGGAACTCTTCGATTCACTAATATCCAATGTCAGTTTCTATATTACTGGACTTGTTTCCCCGAACCGTAGCTGTTTTTGTGTTCGGCACACAGGCAGTGCAGCTCGTCGTCAATGTCGCTTCCCTTATGAACATTTTTCACGTAATCATTTATTCATGGTTTTTGGCTCCTCAAAACTGGAACATGTAACGGGTGCATAAATTTCATTTTATTTGTGAATACAAGCACTCTTCGATTCACTTATACCATATGTCGGTTTTTACATTATTGGACTTGTTTCTCCGAACCATAGCCGTTTTTGTGATTGGCACACAGGCAGTGCAGCTCGCTGTCAGAGCGGTTTTTACTTATTCATTTATTCATGGTATCTGGCTCCTCAAAATTGGAACATGTTACGGGCATAAGTTTTAAGTTTTATTTTTAAATATTATGATGGTTTTTTTGAAAATATGACCAGAGTGGTATACCTGTATTTGACGTCAGTACGGTCCTGAGAGTGAGCATTTTTTTCATGCTTTCATTTATCCAATGTTCACTAATTTTGAAATGTGCTTCAATATATATTATTAGATAATTAATACCCTTGCCGGCATTGCGGAGTGTTTTCTCTCAAGACGCTATGTAAGCAGTTTTTAAAGTGTTCACTGAGGTCTTGGTGTGGTTAACAAAATAATCCCCTTTTTTTATACCTCTGCAGTATGTTTCCTGTGATTGTAGCTCTTATTGCATAGCTAAGAATTTTTATTAGTCATAACAACATACAATATAGTTTTTACTTTCTCTTCCAGTGGCAATAGCTTTTTAGTTATTTACTTTCTCTTTCAGTGGCAATAGCTTTTTAGTTATTTACTTTCTCTTCCAGTGGCAATAGTTTTTTACACAGACAGGATTTTAAAAGGTATCAGTATACCTCTCAATATGTCCTCCTCATCTCCTTTCTTATCACTTTTTAATCTGTTTTGTTTTTCGTCTAGGTGGCACAATTACATGTACGCCTTTTAGATGTTATCAGTGCACTCAATTAAGTTATTATTTTATATATTTATGACATATTTTACATGTGGGTCCATGTGGCACAATTTTATGTATGCTTTTTAGATGTCATCTTTGCACTCAATTAAGTTATTTTTTTATATATATTTTGCACGTGGGTATTTTCTTTTTTCTATTCCATTATTTGTTTAATCTTGGTTTAGAACATGATTTTATTATTTCTTATTGTAATATCTATATTGATGTTTCATTGTTTTATTGTTTAATAATTCTAATTTATTTATTATTATTTTAATTTACATATTATTATCTTATTTTTTAAATGTATCTTTTTGAGGTTTGTCTCCAAAAATCCCCCTGAAGAAGGCCTATGTCCGAAACACGTTGGGGTTAATAAAGAAAGGGGTTTGTCAATACCTGAAAATCTGCCAGTCTTGGTACCAGCTTCTTTTGTTCTCAGTTGCTTGCTGCAGGTACATTTTTGCTCTGTTTGGTTTGTCTTCCCATCCTCTGAATGGTCTTATTTCTGGTATCTTGAAAATGAAAAATATATTGATGAAATAACCAATCGAGTTCCTCTCACTGACTAGAGTGAACAGTTAGGAACATAACAGCGTAACAAGGGAAAGCAAGTACTCTGGTGCCAGACCATGTAGTATTTTAAATAGAAATGAAAGGAGTGTAAACAAAAAAGTCAGGCCTGCATAGGGAGCAATGTAAGAAAATCAGAAAAGATGTCACCCTCTCCCATCTGGATCCCCCCAGAACGAGTTTGGCAGCCACATTTGTAACAGATGTAACCTGCATGGCTGCCTATTAAGGAGGTCCGGTAAAACTATATCACAATAATCAAGGTGAGTGAGAATTCTTATTTATCCAATTGTCTGGAGGTGCCCCACCTTAGATATGCCCATATATGTTGGGGGGCCCTCAAATTACAGAACATCTTTTTCACAAGAGATGGGACCTGTAGTTCCATAATTAGTTGAGTGTCTATATAGACTCCCAATAATTTTATCTCACAATTCAAAGAAATAGAAGTATCTGTGAAAGAAGGAGCAATCACTTGGCCCTCCATACCATAGAATTGTTGTCTTATCCAAATTAATCTTTATAACATTTTTTTATCATCCATCTTTGAATACATAAGAAGCATAAGTCTCATGAATGTCAGCTTCATAAAAATACAAGGACCGTATCATCTACTTATGAATAGTAAGAGACTATTAGATTCTGAAGAACACATCCTAAAAAACTCAAATACAAATTAACTAGAATTGGAAACAATGGGGAGCCCTACAAAACTCCATATGTAATGGGCCATACTGCTGAAAGTTTCCCTTGCCAGGCAGCCTGCATGAATCGATTTTCTAAGAATTCCTTAAACCTGCTCCAGACTGAACCAGTTACTCCAACAGCATTCAGTTGGGTTAATAATTTTTCATGGCACACTAAATCAAAACCTGCAGATAAATCTAGCTACATTACAAAAGCTTGTTGCCTGTGATCAATAAGTCTCAGCTCATTAATTAACGAGGCTAAAACTGTCTCTATACTATACATACATCAAAACCTGATTGAGTTGTATTTAAAAGATCATAGGGGTCTGTTTACTAAAGGCCGGTGTTGTGCGGTCCGCGGTACCGAGCGGGTGCCGTATAAGGAGTGGGCGTTCCGTCGTGAAGAACAGAAGCTGTGATTGACAGATGCGCTAAGGTGCGCGGCGCCCGTGTGGTTAGTGCCCTGTGACATTACGGCGTTTGATCTGTGCACATAGATCACACTGCTCACGGTTTTTGGGCTTCCACTATTGTGCTGCACATTGCTGACGGAAACGGTTTCTTTTCCCTGCACAGCACCTCTAACGCGAGTGTTTCACTGGCGGTAAATGTCTTTGCAGATTCGGGCACGCTCCTGTGCGGCGAGTCTCTCCCCTCCCACATTCCGCCCACTGACCCCGTCTCTCCGCCCCTAGGGGGCCTTCCTCCGCCCTCATTTCGCCTTGGCACGCCTCTTTCGCACATTCCCGCCCAGCACACGTGCGCGTTTTCGTGTCACGTGTGCGGGGCCCGTTACTGTGACCCGCACGTGTACGGGGCGTTTAAGAGCACTTAAATGCATCATTTTAGGGCGCTCAGGTGCGCCCCGCACAGGTGCGCCGTTTAGTAAACATGCCCCATAGTCAAGAAAGAAATTGTTCTAGCTGGTCAGCTGTTTTGACAATTTTGGCATTCACAGGAAAATTTGCCACCAGCTGGTAGCTTACACACGGAGTTATTCACTTTATTCCCTTTCAGAAGAGGATTCAAAATCACTCAGCCTAATTCAGTGGGAAAGCACCCTTCCTGCAATGAGCTCACTAATTCAAAGACAGGAGCTTGACATACCTTTCAGTAACCTGCCTGGAGAAGGTGAAAGAAAAGCAAACTTCTTTTATATACAGTACAATCTACTAAAACTACCTCAATCATCCAATCATGTTCACTCTCAAATTCCCCATCATCACCCTGCGAATGCAGACTTAAAATTCTATCATGCAGGAGTGTCACGTTCTATCAAGTCCTCTGCTTTATGCCATGATCTAACTGCTTACCAGGATGGAAATTGTTTTTCACAACTTGAAATAGTTCCCTAGCATTAATCTGACTTTCTAAAATAACTTTAGAGTAATACCGTTTTTATCATCTTTAATCATCGATTTATAAATCTTAGGGGTATGTTTACTAAAAACCGCTAATTTGCGCGGCGCAAAATAGCGCACTAAAAGTGGTACATAAGAGTGCTTAAACGCCCTGCAATCGTGCGTGTCACCCCCGCACAGGTGCGCGGCACAATAACGGGCCCCGCACAAGTACGGGCCCGCAAATGTCCGATAGAGGCGTGGAACGGCTAACGGAGGGCGGAGGAAGGCTCCAGAGGGGCGGAGGGACAGGGTCAATGGGTGGAGAGTGGGAGGGGAGAGGCTCCCCGCACAGTATCGGGCCCGAATTTGCATGTAAAAATAGCGCGAGTGAAACACTCGCAGTAGAGGGCATTTAAAGGGAAGAGAAACCATTTCCGTCAGCAATGTACAGGAAAACCGGGGAAACCCGCAAAACGTGAGCAGTGTGATACAAGCGCCCAGCACAAAAGTGCAAATAAAAATAGAAAATGACAACAACAAAAATATTAAAAATAGTAAGTCAGCTGGGGAACAGTTATAGTGATGGGCAAATATAGAAAACACACCCAGCAAAGCTCCAGAAAAAAGAAATGAATTTTGGAAGGGTCTACGGAGCGGAGACTCTTTCAAAAAACATTTCCTTTTTTTGGAGCTTTCCTGGGAGTGTTTGCTATGGTTGCCCATTAAGATCACTGTTGCCCAGCATGGTGATATTTTGTCCCCCATTTCCCGTGGTCATTTCCGGGGTTTATGTGCACGTTTGTCACCAGACAGGGTGCATATGCCCACAGTAAAAATGCGTAGAGCAGGGTTTGTGACTCCATCCTGCCAGGCTTACTACCTCCAGGGGCTGCATTGTCTCTGTGGCCATAGTGTGGTGCAGTGGACAGAGTCAGTACTTCTAGGACCAGAGGGTCCGAAGTTCAAAGCCCAGCTGGGGCACTTGCCAGCCCAGTCCCCATATTTTACCCACCACTAAACACAGATAGCGCAGACACCCCTGTATTGCAGGGGACATAAGCATGGGGAAAACACCCATATTTTACCCAACAACGCACACACACCACAACAATGGGCATTACCCACAGCCACGTACCCCAAATGCAGTCCCGTACTGCCACATTCCAATCAGGTCACCTGCTTTTTAGGAGAGAAGCTCATGCCAGCATGTTGGCAGACGAGTACATGTGGTGCAGGGGGCAGTGGCTGCTAGCCACAGAAGACAGAGGCCTAGCCATGTGCAGGCTGCCACCGTCCACTGCAACAGACTGCAACAGACAGGCCCTGCCGGATCCACAGTCATGGACATTCCAGGGAATCCCCCCAATCTGTGGCTACATGGTGGTGCAGTGCACACAGACATTGCATGCAAGAGCAGAAGGTCACAGGTTCAAAGCCCAGCTGGGGTGACTGCCAATCTTGCCCACATATTTTTCCCACAACTAAACAGTGATAGTAAGGGCACACCTTTCGTGGCGAGGACATATGCAATGGTAAGACGTCTATCTTTTACCCCACTGAGCACAGACACCATGAACAGGGGCAGTACCCAGAGCAGAATCACCCAAATGCAGTCCTGGTGGGGCACACACCAGTCAGGTTCTATGATGCCACTCATACAAATGCCTGTGCTGTATATCTATGCACCACACCCATGGTATGTAGATGTAGCTCATGCATATTCATGAGGGACAGCAGGAAAACCCAAACAGTGTGATGCAAACCTGGACTGGAGTTGGGAATCTGTGCCGTAAAGCAGCAGCCATCAAGGGCAGACACACTCACACCCACAGGCCCCATTGGCCAATGTCTCCTGGAGAGGCAGAACATTGGACCCTGCATGCATCTCCCAAAACTAGCACTTGCATAACTTACCAATTTCACCCTACACCTGAGGTATACGGTACACAGCTCTGAGACGTTTGCTAGGAGCACAGGCAGATAGATATCCATACGTTACGCACATACTGCTAGTTGACCCCATCCGAAGAATCTGTTAGGTGTTTGCAGTGCGTGCTCCAGGCCTGGCCTCTGACGGTGTTTACCACCCTGGGGAGTGACCCCCAGCTGTACTGTGTACCATATCCATGCCTTGCCGTGCTCAGGACCGGTTTGGTGGGCAAGGCTAATTACCTCCTCAATAGTAGCACCATGATGGCATAGGTGTGGAAGTGTGTGTCTGTCTATACCAGGGGTGGGCACCTCCGGTCCTGGAGGGCCGCAGACCAGTCAGGTTTTCAGGATATCCCTAATGAACATGCATGCACCATCTGCCTTAACACTGAAGAATAGATGTTCTGTTTGTGAAATATCTTAAAAATGAATATTAAATTAGAGCATTGTGAATGGTAACAGACAACTGTGTCAGATTTAACTAAGTGTAGTTTGGACTGTTCACAGCTCTGCATTATTTTTGTTTAGTGTGGTGCCATCTCTTTTATCATTAATCTGAATAGCAGTGCAAGTGATACATATCTTACATAAATATGTTATAAGTCTGCATCCATAATTTATATGTTATGAGTTCCCTTTCTTACAATAGCAGCAGTTTCTATACACTTGTTTCTCACAGTGAGTTAATACTTGGGTAATATTTTTTTTCTTCATGAACAAACAGGATGGTGAGTCCTTGTGCATGGTTGATGTCACCAGTCGAGCCAGACATCGCAGCATCTCATGACTTTCATGGTTTAGAAGCTTTTGGAAGCACTGCACTGCACATGTATGCCTATTTTTGCCCGATACTTTGTGCAGGATTGCCTCGGTCTTTGTTTTTCCATGAGGTTTTAACATTGCACCAACAAAGTACTTGTTCATCTTGGGTCTATTATTTTTGCTTATGTTCATAGTTTTCCAGTTTAAATTTTTTTTTTTTTTTTTAAATTTTATTTTCCATTTAGAACACAACCAAAGTAAAAGACATACAGAAAGATACAAATACAAAACCATACATATAAAGCAACCCCATATTTCCCCCCACCCCCATGCTTCTTCTCTAGGAAAGGAATACAACGTTCGGGTAATCAATGATTAATTCTCATTCTTTGTGAACCAGTATAGAGCAAGTGAAGATCATAATAAATGAGTGTACATGATAAATGGAGTTAAACAGTTAGATGAGAGCATTTGGCAGTTTGCACATAATCATTGAGCATATTCCATTTAGAAACATGATGCAAGGTTTGAGCGTGGGGAGCCATTCGGCGTGGTATCTGTTCATATTTACTATATAAACATACAAGAGTCCACCACGCATGGGGACTTAGATGGGAGCTATTTTTCCAGTGTTTCGTGATTAAAGATATAGCTATACCCATCAAGAAATTTAGCAAAAAGCGGCCCGACTTTGGAAGAGAGGGGATCCCCGCCGCAGAGCGAAGTCCCACTATCCGCCAAGAGAGAGGCTCGTGAAACTGTAAAATGAGTTGAATACGACCCCAGACCCGACTCCAGAATTGCTGTAGTGTAGAACATTCATACATTATATGAGCTAGTGTGCCTATGGCGGTGTGGCAATTCCAACACCTGTCATTAACATTGGCATTCCATTTGGCAAGCTTCACAGGCGTATAGAAACTTCTATGTGCAAAATAGAAAAGTGTCTGGGTTATCGATGCTGACCGAGAGACCCGAACAACTTTACTCCAGAAGAGGCTCCATTGCTCAGGAGTCAGTGTGATTTGTAGTTCCCGTTCCCATGTTTGTTGGACTGCGGGAATGCTACTGTTCTCATGATTGCTTAACATTTTATAAAAGTTAGAGGCTACGCCAGATTGACTCCCAATAGAGCGAATTATCTCTGCTAGACCTTCATCATTAGTTTCAGTTAGTGGAAGAATCCGAACACTCCTAAGGCAGTGCTGAAGCTGCACCCACTGGAAATAATTTCTTGCTAGTAAACCAAATTCCTCTTGCAATTCTTTAAAAGTTTTCCAGCGCTCACTGGCAATCAATTGGTAAGGCATCCATATCCCTTTGGAATACCAGGGGGTCCATGCTATCGGTTTATTTTGTATTTGAAGGCGCAAGTTATGCCATAGCGGGAGTCTATATGGCGGGCACTGTTGTGGTCCCTGAGACTGAATGAAAGTGTTAAAGGCAAGTAGTGTATCCACAACCATTGGTGGATGGTGGGAATCTAGTTGGAAGGTCATGCCGGGAAGGTAGGTAAGAGGAATGGGCCTACAGAGTTCCTCCTCAATGTCGAGCCAGACTGGCCTACCTTCTACCGGGGGATCTAACCAACGGGCACCCTGTTTAAGAAGGAACGCCTTATGATATTTAAGAAAATCTGGGAACCGGACCCCTCCCTTTTCTTTGTCCGCCTGTAACTTACGCTTAGCTATCCTTGGTGGTTTGCCATGCCACAAATAACGAATCAGGAGACCTTCTATATCTTTGTATATGTGTGCAGGCAGGAGGCATGGTAGCATTTCTAGGATATAATTTATTTTGGGAACTATCATCATTTTGATTGTTTCCAGTCGGCCCCACCATGTGAGTGTTAAAGGAGACCACCGGTTGGTAAGATCGCGCGCTTTGGAGATTAGCTCTTTAGCATTATGGCTAAGAGTATCTTCTAATGGATAACAATAATGAACCCCCAGGTATTTGACCATACGGGGCTGCCATACAAAGGGGAAAGCCTGCATGTCTGCAGCATGGACTCGATGATTCAAAGGGAAGGCAACAGATTTAGTCCAGTTAATCTTGTATCCCGAGAGTAGGGAATAGCTATCAATCTTTTTTAAAACAGCGGGGACGGAGTCCAAGGATACAAAAAGCATGAGATCATCTGCATATGCAGAAATTTTAATATCTCTATGTTGAAAGGGGGCTCCATGGATATCTGTGGCCTGTCGGATGAGGAGGGCTAGGGGTTCAAGTGCTAGATCAAAGAGCAGAGGAGATAAGGGACATCCTTGCCGAGTGCCCCTATGAAGATTGAACGGTTGAGACTTTGTGGCATTGACAGAAATAGTGGCTGTCGGATGTGCATACAGAGTTTGAAGGTATCGGAGAAAGCCTTCCCCAAACCCATACCAGCGGAGAACCGCATATAGAAAGGGCCATTCTAAGCGGTCAAATGCCTTTTCGGCATCAAGAGAGAGGCCGACGAGGGGTTGATCATGATGCGCTGCTGCAGCTAGTATATGACACAAGGTCCTGGCATTATCAGCAGTGGACCTACCAGATATGAAACCACATTGGTCTGGGTGAATTAGAGCAGGCATTTTATCGGATAATCTAGTGGCCAGAATGGTTGCAAATATCTTGTAATCAGCATTAAGAAGGGAAATTGGACGGTAATTTGCAGTCAGCATCGGGTCTCTCCCCTCTTTCTCAAAGACTACAACATTTGCCGTCGAGAAAGATCCTGTAAAGGAGCTATCTTTGGCCAAAGCAGAGAAATAGAGTTGTAGGAATGGGGCCAAATCAGCGCTGAAAGTTTTGAAAAATTCTGCCGGGAGGCCATCTGGGCCGGCAGCCCGACCCGATGCACATCGCTTGAGTGCGAATTGAATTTCTGAAAGAGTAAATGAATGATCTAGTGACTCCTTGTCCTCTACAGAAAGGGTCGGTCGTTGTATACCAGCTAATAGCCGGTCAAAAGCCTCTGGGTCAAATTCACATTCTGATTGATAGAGGCGGGTGTAGAAATCCCGAAAAAGCTCTACTATCTCTGTATCATTTGTGACTAAATTCCCCCCCGTTGGACTACGCAGGGCCGCTACGCATTTGGCTTCTTTTTGACCTTTCAGAGCGTTAGCTAAGAGTTTACCGGCACGATTGCTTTCCCGATAGTACGTCCCTTGCTGTAGTTCAATATTTTTGGCCGCTGCAGTCGTTAAGAGCGAGTTATATTGGAAACGCAAGCGTTGCAAGCGAATCAACACACATGGGTCAGTACGAGAGGTAAGAACACGTTCACCGGCCTTGATCTGCTGCTCTAGTGCTAAGAGTTGCCGTTTACGCTGCTTCCCTAAACGGATTTGATAGCTAGTGATGGTTGCACGGATAGACGCTTTAAAGCCCTCCCACCATGCCCAGTTCATTGTATCATGGGGTGAATTAAAGTGGAAGTAATCTTGTATGGCAGCCCGTATGTCAGCCTGAAAATCCTGCTGTTCAAGCAGGGTCCGATCAAAATACCAATCCCGTGGATTATCCCTCTGTGCACTAGTGTTCAAAAGGAAGGAGATAGCAGCATGGTCTGAGATGTGCAGAGAGTGTATCTTAGCTGTATCCGTGCTGGAGATTAATGCTTTGGATACGAGGAAAAAATCTATCCTAGATTGTGACTGATGTGGGGGGGAGAAAAACGTGAATTCTAAGTCCGAAGGGTGTAGCAGCCTCCACAGGTCTACTAAAGCTAGATCTTTAATCAAAGACGCTAGCGTGAGGTGACTCTTGGTGGGACCACTCGTTCTGGGTGGTCGCCTATCTACCAATGGATCAACCACCTGGTTAAAGTCGCCTCCTATTACTAACGAAGTATTGGCAGAAGCTTGTGCAACCTGGGCAAGGTTAGCAAAGAAAATAGGATCATCCACATTAGGAGCATATAAACATATACATGTCAGTTCAAGATTACCCACTTTAAGGTGGACTCGGGACCACCGACCCTCAGTATCAGAACTGCTATCGATAACAGTGGCTTGTAAGGATTTCCTAATCAAGATGGCTACCCCACATCTCTTCGCTATAGCGGGAGAGTAGGCGGCCACCATGTAGGGTTTAACATTGAGTTTCAGTGTCTCCTTGGCATTTAGATGCGTTTCTTGGAGAAAAACCAAATCAGCATTTTCGTGACTTAAGTAGCCAAGGATTTTCTTCCTTTTTATCGGATTATTAATACCTTTGACGTTCAATGATAAAATCTTACATGGGGCCATAGAAATAGCTGAGTCTATTCAAGACAAAAATATCATAATGCACACAATTTCCATTATCCCCCATCTTGACTGCTTGATTCAGAGAAGACCTAACCAAATCATATACAATAAGCACTATATCTGGTATTCCCCCAAACCAAAAGTAAACACCGAAGTGTAGTAGAGAAGAAGCATAACCCCAATGATTAATGGTGACCATATGTCTGCGGGAGGAAGCCCCAACGAGGGCCAAACATTCTACATATTAACTGTAATAGCTACATAGGCTCCGGAGCCCACCGAGGTGCATGCTATGGAAAGGTCCCTCACAGGAGAGTCCGACGGTCAGCAGGCCACGATAAGCTAGGCCGCAGGGCCTCCGATCCAGGCTGCATGTGCAGCGTCGACGACACAAAATGGCGATCAGTTCCAAATCGATGGGCAAATGAAAGGCCCCTGGTTCAGCGCATTTGGTCCGCTTCTTTGGCTTCCAGATAGGCCGCAAGCACGTCCGGATCCTCAAAAGTCCTGGTTTGATTATGAAGAGTAACTCTAAGTTTCGCCGGGTGCATTAGGCCATAGCGCGCTTGAAGCTGCTGCAAACGCGGTCGAAATTCAAGGAGTCTTTTCCTGCGGTCCACTGTGGGCTTCGCCAGGTCGGGGAAGAATGAAATCCGATGGCTCTCATAATCCAGCCGGGGGTTTGCACGGGCAGCGTTTAGAATTTGTTCAACTTGCTGATATCTCAACAACCGGAAAATGATGGGCCGAGGGGTTTTCCGGTTGAGCGCCAAAGTCGTGGGTACTCGATGGGCCCGATCAATCTCCAAATCCTTGGTGAACGTTGTTTTAAGCAAGGAGGGAAGCAATTTAGAGAGGAACTCTTTCATATCTCCTGATTCTGCTCCCTCCGGAATTCCCACGAGCCGTATATTGTTGCGACGGGCTCGGTTGTTACTGTCCTCCAGCTCCTTCTGAAGTGCCTGCATTTGTCGTTCGACCTTGTCCAATTTTGCCAAGCGGACCGCATGCGAGTCAAGAGTACCCTCCATTTTGTCCTGTCTCAGCGATAACCCCTCTAGCCTGTCCTGTAGCTTGCCGAAGTCTTCCCGCATGGATCTGAGTGCTTCACCGTTGGATTGCACAAGTTCTTTCACGCCGCGGATCTCATCTAAGATCTCCTGCTGCATCGCGGGACCCTCCCGGAGTGGAACCATCTTCTGTGGGGACGGCGGCTCAGTTTTAGAGCGTTTGCCATGTGAGTTCGTTGAAGAGCCGAATTCTAGACGCGCTGGCTTGTGCCCCTCCATCTCCCCGAGGCACCCCGGTAGGATCAGAGCCCAATTGAAAAGATAAGTTGTATTAAAGTCAGGAGTCTGAGTAGGCCACTCGGGAGCTTCAGCGTTAAGCGTCCATCCCGCTGGACATCAGGCTCCACCCCGCCTCCAGTTTAAATTTTTGTTTTTCAGTCACTGTCATAATCCCATTAGCTTCTCACTTAGTGGTTTTGGTCGTTTTCTAAGTTTTCTTTATTTTTGTGCATCACTGTCAGTAGGCCTAGTAGGTCTCATGAGCTATGACCGAGATGTTTTCATTATCGAGTCAGTTAATTTTCAATGGCTATGTTTTTTAGAGACGCCACAACCCTTCCCACCCCCCCTTTGTGGGTGTAGAAGGTGCCACAGGCGCAGCAGGATTGTATTTGTTATGGATACCCATAGTTTAGTAATATTTAGCTCACACCTTTTGTGTTCACAGATGACAAAAAAAAGGGCTCAAAGGTCATGCAGAACATCACAAAGGATTTTGGAGCCAATAGTTCTAGCCTATTGGCTTCTCACCACCATTTGGAATTAAGGAGCTCAGTTTTGAGCATGTTCATCTTTCCCCCTAAACCCACCTTCCCCTTTCCTCCCTTCTCTGTTTCTGTGGATAACACTATACTCCTCCCTCTTTCCTCAGCTCATAATGTTTAGTTCAAATAAACTTTGACTCTATTCTCTCTATTCTCTATTCTCTCTATTCATAAATGACCTGGAAAGTGGAATAACGAGTGAGGTTATCAAATTTGCAGATGACACAAAACTATTTAAAGTTGTTAAAACCCAAGAGGATTGTGAAAAATTGCAAGAGGATCTTGATAAATTGGAAGACTGGGCATCAAAATGGCAGATGAAATTTAATGTGGACAAATGCAAGGTTATGCACCTAGGGAAGAACAACCCAAACTATGGTTACACGATGTAAGGTTCCACATTAGGAACCACCACCCAGGAAAAAGATGTAGGCGTCATTGTGGATACCATGTTAAAACCCTCGGCCCAGTGTGCAGCGGCGGCCAAGAGAGCAAATAGAATGCTAGGTATGATAAGGAAAGGAATGGAAAATAAAACAAAAGATATTATAATGCCTCTATATCGTTCCATGGTGAGACCGCACCTTGAATATTGTGTGCAATTCTGGTCGCCGTATCTTAAAAAGGATATAGCGATTTTAGAAAAGGTACAGAGAAGAGCCACCAAAATGGTAAAGGGGATGGAAGGATACTCCTATGAAGAAAGGCTAAAAAGGTTAGGGCTCTTTAACCTGGAGAAGAGAGGGCTGAGGGGAGATATGATAGAAGTCTATAAATTAATGAACGGAGTGGAACGGGTAAACGTAGATCGATTGTTTACCTTATCAGAATATAGAAAGACTAGGGGACATGCAATGAAGCTACAGGGTAAACTATTTAAGACTAATAAAAGAAAATATTTTTTCACTCAACGTGTAATCAAACTCTGGAATCTGTTACCGGAGGATGTAGTAAAGGCTGTTAGTGTAGCTGGGTTTAAAAAAGGTTTGGACAAGTTCCTGGAGGAAAGGTCCATAAACCATTATTAAGAAGTGACCGAAGATATCAATGCTTGACCCAGTACAAGCATTGTAGAACTTGTGTCTCTTGGGGAAACTGCTAGGTACATATGACCTAGATTGGCCACTGTTGGAAACAGAATACTGGGCTTGATGGACCTTGGTCTGACCCAGTATGGCATATCTTATGTTCTTATGTTCTTATATATGCATTAGAGATATCCTGCCAACCTGACTGGTTTGTGGCCCTCCAGGGCTGGATTTCGAGACCCCTGCCTTACACCTCTGTCATTTAAGATCGTGAGTGGGCAAGGTACAGATGTTCTAGACATCGAAAGGGTATATAGAATGTGTCACATTCCTCCTCGATTCTCACCACCACCAAAAAGTTGTCTAATAGACAATTTTTTGGTGGTGGTGAGAAGTGAGGAGGACTGTGACAAATTCTATCTAACCTTTTTGATGTCTTGGACATCTGCACCATGTCCACTCACAATCTTAAATGACAGAGGTGTAAGGCAGGGGTCTCCAGATCCAGCCCTGGAGGGCCACAAACCAGTCAGGTTGGCAGGATATCTCTAATGCATATATATCTCATTTATTTATTTAGACAGTTTTGTATACCACCTTATCCTTCAATCAAAGTGGTCACAACACAATTGGGGGATACATTTAACACGAGGGGATATGAGACACATACACTAATACTTACAGGGAACATGGGCAGTGGAGGGTTAAGTGGCTTGCCCAAGACCACAAGGAGCACCTATGGGACTAGAAACCCCAGTCCTTCCGGCCCAAGATTGCTGTCCTCTAGTGGGATTTGAACCACCGACCTTCCGGCCCGTGGTACCTTGCCCCAACCACTAGGCCACTTCTCCCTCATGCATATTCATTAGAGATATCCCGAAAACCTGACTGGTCTGCGGCCCTCCAGGACCAGGTTTGCCCACCCCTGGTCTATACAGTGGGTGTTGGCTGCAAGCCCCTTCCACAGCCCACACTGCCAGCACTGTTGCCAGTATTGGCCTGCCAATGTGCATAATGAGGTGCAAGGTACCATGGGTATAGCCAGGACAGGGTGGCCTGGCCAGGATGCATCTGCACCGGGCATAGGGCACTGGCTGGGACATTGTAGTGTCCGGCCACCACCTACACAGACAGGGTGGCCAAAGCATGTCCTTCTGGGAGATCACGCTCACCCTGACTGTGCAGTGACCACAGCATGGCTAGGCACCCCCATAGTGCTATATAGTATTTTGCTCATGTGATAGATATGGGTTTCTATTTGGGGCTCAGTCACTGATTTATCTGCTTGCTGTGTATGCTGACAGCCCAGTTCTGGGTGCATGCATCTCCATTGGGAACATGCACTATGGACTAACCAGCAGACTGCTTGTAGCTGGTATGTGTCTTGCTGGATTGGCTTGCAAGGTGCAGTGGCTGTTGGCTTGTGGCAGGGGAATATCTGGTGGTGGGGTGCAGCTTACCATCTCCTGGTCTTATGTCTGTCTGCTATTGTGTTATGGCTGTGTATGGAGCTGCCCTGTTGGGGGGGGGGGGGGTGTTCCTCAGCAGGACTGATGTTGATATCTACTGCCACCTTTGCAGGGAGGTAGAGTGTGGATCTCTTGATGGGGGACCATGTTTGCCATGGTGTTTGTGCAGAAACTAGCTATCTTACACATCAACACTGCTTTGGAACTCCCACTTGGCCTCCATCTGCCATGGAAGGTGTTGTGGACCTGGTCCTGGGCGCCTCATTGCACACTCAGGGTGAGCACAGTACCCGCACGATGTAACGGTGTGTAGCTACTCTGTGCCAGTAAAACACCCGGTCAGTGCCCCCTACCAGGCCGAGGTGCTGTGTGGGTGCACCCGGTCACTTCCCCCAACAGGGCCGAGGTGCTGTTGGGGTGCATTCCCCATCTTGTGTCCATCTGTGGACAGCTAATTTGCATGTGCAGTGCATCATGGGTACGGGTGGCCTAACCCTATCCTGTTTACACCGGCAGACTGTCTGTGAGGTGATGTGCAGGCTATCTGCAGCCAGCCAGGGGCTTGCTTGGAGCTGTAGCCCAATGGTTATGTCACTGCCTGTGCAGCCAGAGGTCATGGGTTCAAACCCATAGTGGGGTTCTGTGATAGGGGTGTCCAAAGCATCTTTTTACTTTACTGTACATATGTTGCTGCCAGCAATAACACCCTCAGCTTACTGTACCCATAAGGTGCCTCTGAGGGTGCTTTATGGGGCGCCCTATAGGGCACTTTATGGTTGCCATCCATATAGGGTGCACTATACATTATCCTGTGTCGCAACATACATGCTGCCCTATAGGGGACATTCTAGGGTGCCTTGGCGGACGGTGCACTGTAACATGTGCCTTATGGGCCGCCTTATGTTAACATGCTGTGAGAGTGCGTTTGCTAGTAGTTATCACGAAATAAAATTAAAAGGCCTCCTACAGCACTCCACAACATAAAACATACTGCCTCAGCTAGCCTTTTTCACTGGGCATTGTGAGAGATTAAACCCCTGGTCCCTGCACCATTGGTCAGTGTCTCAACCATTGTGCTGTGGCTGTGTTCCTGTGCTCTAGCATCAGCGCGCCGCCTTGTGCCCATCAGCGCGCTGTCTTGTGCCGCCCAAATAGAACAGTGCGCCGTCTTGTGCTGCCCAAAAAGAACAGTGCGCCGCCTTATGCCGCCCAGAAAGAACAGTGCGCCGCCTTATGCCGCCCAGAAAGAACAGTGCGCTGCCTTATGCCGCCCAAAATGTACAGTGCACAGCCTTCTGCTGCCCAATATTTCTGTGCCTCCTAAGATAGTGCCTCAGCCAGCTGTCTCCATTGGGCACTGCGGGGGATTGAACCCCTGATCCCTGTATCAGTGGTTGGCGTCTTAACCATTGTGCTGTGGCTCTGCTCTTCTGCTTCTACATCATTGCGCCACTTATGGCTCCTGCGCAGCTTTCCCACACGCTAAGGTGCGGGGCTCACATGGGCGCCGCGCACCTTGGCGCATATGTAAATCGCAGGTTTTTCTTTTTCGGCCCGGAACGCCCACTCCTTATATGGCACAGGCACACTACCGCGGCCCCGCACGTTAGGAATGTTTAGTAAACATACCCCTTAGTCTGTGTTTTCCATGCTAATTTATCAGCAGGATGTACCATTTCCTTCCAAACCCTTCTACCTTCCTGCTTCCCTCTTTTTCTCAACCAACTTCTCTGTATACAATGGATTGATTTTTGATCTCTGGAGGGGGGTCAGAAGATGAAGCAGAACCACCTTATCTAATGCTTCCCTCACTGCTTGATTCCAGTCACTCACTAACCCACTGTCAGACTGTCCACCATGAGGGATACATTTTGTGTTACCTCTTCCAAAAATAAGTGTTGGTCTGTTCTTCCCCAAGAAGGCCAGTTTTTCCCTCTGGTCTTCTTCCTTTGACTTTCATCTTTATTCCCAATTACAAATTCTAATAAATAATGATCTGACCAGGGGAATCTTCAGGAACAAGCAGGAATGTAGTCTTCACATATGGGTATCGTCAGTACCGACGGAGCTTGCACGGGAACGCTCCCCAGCGTCCAATAGGAAAGCTTTTGGGAGCATCCCACAGCGCCTGCATGCTGCCTTCCCGCCTTTCCCAACTGTCCCTCTCCAGTTCTTCATTTTCCACGGAGCCAACAGAAAAATTCCCTTCTTATACTTCTTTTTTGTGGTTGCATCTGCCTTCCCTTGACGCTATACCAGTACCGCTGTTTCTTCTTTCCTTTTTTCTAAAACCCCCCCCCAAAAAAACCCTTTGTTTCTGGAGTCTTTCTCCAGTAATTTTATTCTCGGGTGCCACGCACCATTTTGGGCACTAGGCCCAACTTTTTCTCTCAGAATGGAAAAACCCGCTTCGGGTCTTAAAAAGTGTTCTAAGTGTGGCTGTACCATTTCTGTCACCGACACCCATGAGTGGTACCTCAAATGTTTAGCTCCTGACCACTCTATTTCAGAGTGTGTTGCCTGTGGAATGATGTCAAAAAGGGGCCGGCAAAACCGAGCTGCTAAGCTCAGCACCCTTTTTCCCTCCGATGCAGCCTCCGTGGCATCGACGTCCTTCAGGGCTTCATCCTCCTCCCATGGATCTCAGGTAACTAAACATAAATCTAGCCAGTCCTCAAAGGGTTGATCTCCTTCTAAACATCGAGATGCCTCTGGCGTTGCCCTTGAGGGACTTTTACCGGCAAAATTGCCCCAGCAGGAGGCTTCGACTTCCAAAGCACTAATGATGCTCCAGGATGTTCTCAAGGCTTCAACCTCAGCAGAACTACTGGTACCATGCTCTGGGGTTCCGGCCGCTTTAACCGGCACCGATACCCAAGCATCGGCAGCGTCAATAGACCAGAGATTCTTGGCTACTGAACGCAGTCTGGCAGCTCTTCTCATGGCCTCAATGCCCCTGAAACTGCTTCAGACAATTCTACCAGTACCGGCACCGACTCTGGTACCAGCACCGACTGCATCGACATCGGCAGTTATTCTACCGGAACCGAGTCATGTGTCTCTATCCGGCATTGACAAGTTGATACCGGACCACTCCGATGCCGACTTCGATCGGTACTGGTACTGTGCCTTGCACGATCACCCAGATTGGAGATACTTTGAATCCTCGGATGAGTCTGAAGACTCCAAAGGCTCTGCGGATACCAGAGTACTTCTTCCCGAGGATTCCTCTTCTCCTCAGCGTAGGATGTCTCCACCAGAGGATATGTCCTTTCAGGATTTTATCCGAGATGTGGCCCGAGGTCTTTCCATCACAGTGGCTCCTGAAAAAGAGCCTAGGGCAAAGGAATTAGAAATCCTACAATACCCTAAAGCTCACAAGGAGGCAGCTACCTTACCTATTCATGAGATCTTGCATGGTCTTATGTTAAGGATGTGGGAAACACCTCAAACCACATCTCCTCATTTTTGAAGACTCGACACCATGTATCGAGTTCCTCCTTGTCCTGGGTTTCAGAAAACTCAATTACCACACCATTCCATGGTGGTGGAATCAGCCATGAGACGGATGAAGAGTGCAAAAAGGCATGCATCTAATCCTCCAGAACGTGAGTGTAGGACTCTTGACGCCTTTGGACGTCGATCCTTCCAGGCTTCCATGCTTTCTGCTAGGATCAGTTCCTATATCTTGTATATGGGAATGTTCCTTAAAGAGGTCACAGGAGACTTAAAGCTTATGAGCCCTCTCCTTCCTGATGATAAAAGGCAAGATTATCTTACTCTTGTTAAACATGCTCAGGATGTTTCCAAGTTTGTGAATCGTGCAGCCTTTGACTGCTTTGAATGCATAAGCAGAACCTCTGCTATTGCCATAGGTGCACGTAGAATTGCCTGGCTCCAGGCATCTGACGTAGAAATCTGGGTACAGGACAAACCGGGGAATATACCTTGCACAGGAGAGAATCTTTTTGGCAAGAATTGGCAGGAAAAAGCTAATGAGATAGATGCTAACAATATCACTTTGGATAGATTGTCTAAATCTACAGCTGATCCTGCGAGGAAAAGATCCTCTAAGAAACCATTCTTCAGTAAGAAGAAGAATTTGTATCCGTCCTATACCCAGCAGGGACATTGTTCAGGTCAGCCTGCCCAAAAGGGACAGCAGCAACAACTTAAGCAACAAAGGAAGCCAAAAGCAGCTAAGCCTCAACCGGCTCAGCAGACTCAGCCTCCACAGGGGCTTTGACTCCTATCTAGAGAAATTTGCCTTCCTGGCCCTGAACGGCCCAGTACCCTCTACCATCCCAGGAAGGTAATGTCATTTTGCCCCAAGATGATGTCAGATAACAGCAGAAAATTGGACTCTGTCTATTGTACGAGAGGGGTACAAGCTTCATTTCCTCAGCATGCCCCCTCCTACAATAGTAAGACAGTTCAATTCTCAGACATCTCCCAACGACCGGTTAGGTCAAGAAGTCACAATGCTCCTTGCCCAAGGAGCAATAAAAGAGGTGCCCATTCCCCAACAGGGTACAGGGTTTTACTCCCCCTATTTCCTTATTCCAAAGAAAACAGGAGGACACAGACCCATTCTAGACCTCAGAGAATTGAACAAATTCCTGTTCAGAGAGAAGTTCAAAATGATTTCTCTAGGAACTCTGCTGCCATACCTTTGGAATCAGGATTGGCTTTGTTCTCTAGATCTCAAAGATGCGTACACTTATGTTCTCATCCATCCAACTCACCGAAAGTTCCTTTGATTCCTGTTTCAAGGGAAGCACTACCAATACAGGGTTCTTCCTTTTGGCCTGGCTTCTGCACCAAGGGTGTTCACAAAATGCATGGCTGTGGTAGCAGCATTTCTCCGCACCCTGGGAATATTCGTCTTCCCTTACTTAGACGACTGGCTCATTCGAGCCCGTTCAGAGCCAGAGGCCAGGGTTGCTCTGTCTCGCACAATGCGCATCCTTCAGTATTTGGGACTTGTCATAAACTTCCCAAAGTCCAACCTTGCTCCCACTCAATCCCTAGAGTTTATAGGAGCTCTTCTGGATACCAGACAGACAAGGGCCTTCCTTCCACAGCCCCCTGCCTTTGCATTGTGCAGTTAGCTTCTCAAGCAGTGCTAAAACCTCACCTCACTGCTTGGGAAATGTTACAGTTGCTAGGCCATGCATGTGGTTCTTTATGCTCGCCTTCATATGAGGGCAGCCCAGTGGACCTTATCCACTCAGTGGACTCGGTCGTCAGGTTGCCTGTCAGACAAAATAGCAAACTCAGATCGCCTTATTTTGTCCCTCCAATGGTGGCAGTCACCAAAAAACCTCTGGTGGGGTCTCTTTTTCAGCAACCCCCACCCCAAGCCACTCTAACAACAGATGCTTCACAGGTGGGTTGGGGAGCCCACCTGCATGGCCTCTCTACCCAGGGTACCTGGACTCCACAGAAGCCCTATCTCCATATCAACCTCCTGGAGCTCAGAGCAATCTTCCTTGCTCTTTGAGGATTTCGCACCCACCTCAGCTACAAGACAGTCCTAGTTCAAACAGACAATCAGGTAGCCATGTTCTATGTGAACAAGCAGGGCCGAACAGGCTCTCTGTCACTGTGCGACTATGGGCCCTCGCCAGAGAGCATCAGATTCATCTCCTTGCGGTGTATCTTCCAGGCATTCAAAACTCTTGGGCAGACAGACTCAGTCAAGTTTTGCTTCCACACAAATGGTCTCTCCATGCAGACCGGGTGGCCCAAATTTTTCAAATTTGGGGAACTCCGGACATAGACCTCTTTGCAAGTCCACTGAATGCCAAACTTCCCCGGTTCTGTTCCAGAATTACGGCTCGAGGTTGTCAGGCCAGGGATGCTTTCCTCCCTCACTGGGGTCAGGACTTCCTGTATGCCTTTCCACCCATTCCCCTAATTCCCAAAACCCTGTTCAAGCTTCAGAGAGACAGAGGTCATATGATCCTCATAGCTCCACGTTGGCCACGGCAAGGTAAAGGATATCCGTCATGCTTCCAGGAAACCTTCCACAAGACGCTCTTATGCTTTCAAGTGGCAAAGGTTTACCATATGGTGTTCGCAGAAGGGTCTTAACCCTCTTGCGATACCTCTGGAATCATTACTGGAGTACCTCCTTCATTTATCAAATGCAGGGCTTAAGACCAATTCAGTGAGAGTCCATTTGAGTGCTATTGCAGCTTCTTTCAAGCCTCTAAATGGACAACCTATTTCCTCTCATCCTCTCGTAGCGAGATTTATGAGAGGCCTTCTTTTAACGAAGCCTCCCATTAAGCCACCACCGGTGGCATGGGACTTAAATCTGGTACTTGGGCAGCTCATAAAACCACCCTTTGAAACATTAGCCACTACCTCTTTGAAATTCCTTTCCTGGAAGGTTATCTTTCTCATTGCAATCACATCAGCACATCGCATCAGTGAATTGCAAGCATTAGTGGCTGATCCTCCTTATACAAGGTTCCATCATGAAGGTAGTCCTTAGGACTCATCCACACTTTATGCCAAAGGTGATTTCGCCCTTTCATTTAAACCAAGCGGTTTACCTTCCTGTATTCTTTCCAAGGCCTCGCGCCTCAAATGCAGAAAGGAACCTTCATACTTTGGACTGTAAAAGAGCTTTGGCCTTTTACTTGCAAAGGACACAGCAACATAGAAAATCCTCTCAACTCTTTGTTGCTTTTGATCCTAGTCATTTGGGGCTTCCAGTCTCCAAAAGGACACTGTCCAGCTGGATTGCACAGTGTATATTTTTTGCCTATGAGAGTAAGAACCTTCCTCTCGAAGGCCATGTCACAGCTCACAATGTGAGAGCCATGGCAGCCTCAATGGCTCATCTTCACTCTGTGTCTATCGACGACATCTGTCGAGCAGCTACTTGGGCTTTGGTACATACCTTCACAGCCCATTACTGCTTAGACAAGGACTCCCGCCGGGATTCCTTGTTTGGTCAGGCTGTTCTTCAACACCTGTTCCAGACTTAATCAACTCCTACCCACCATCCCTGGTAGGATGCCAGAGATCCATGGGGGGAAGTGGAGCCCTTTCACAAGGGCACACAACTTTCTGAGGCCATCTCCCTGGCATCTGCAGCTAGAGAGTCCCCATATGTGAAGACTACATTCCTGCTTGTTCCTGGAGATTAAAGTACAAAAAATATGTTATTTGCTCGAATATTCACCACTTGAAACTAGTAGGACATATTGTAATTATGTACCAAGGTCTCAGTTAAAACATATGCAGCTATTTGTAAGCGGGCTTCTTGCAAAGTTCACCACACTTACTAGCGCTGCTGCTTACATCAATGACCTTTAATGTACTCTTCGACAATTGCCTTCTTTTTTCTTTTTTCTTTTTTAATTTATCGTGTTTTTCCTTAATCGTTAAAGTCTTTCTCTTAAAAAATTCAAATGTTCTTCAAACTTCAAATAGTCAAAAAACTAGCCCCCTCAGCTCCAACGAGTAAAACTATTATAATGACAAAAACACTGCTGGGTCATTGATGTAAGCAGCAGCGCTAGTAAGTGTGGTGAACTTTGCAAGAAGCCCACTTACAAATAGCTGCATATGTTTTAACTGAGACCTTGGTACATAATTACAATATGCCCTACTCGATTAATAGACCAGTCTTTTGTTCCTGGAAATAGCATAGTTACTCACCTGTAACAGGTGATCTCCGAGAACAGCAGGAATTTAGTCTTCACAACCCACCCACCTCCCCTAGGAGTTGTATCTTTCTATCTCTCTCTCTCTCTTTCTCTCTTTCCCTCTCTCTTTTGTCTCAGCTTTAAACTCAACTGGAGAGGGACAGTTGGAAAAGGCGGGAAGGCAGCACGCAGGCACTGTGAGATGCTCCCAAAAGCTTTCCTATTGGACGCTGGGGAGCGTTCCCATGCAGGCTCCGTCGGTACCGACGATACCCACATGTGAAGACTAAATTCCTGCTGTTCCCGGAGATCACCTATTACAGGTGAGTAACTATGCTTTACAGTAGCAGACCAAATGTTTACTACCTTAATACTCTCCTTATCATAAGAGGTTGCAGTAAGATCTAACTGATGGCCCCCAGTATGTGTAGCCCCTGTACTAACTACTTTAAGATCCACATTTTTCAAATATTCTAAAAATGCAAGAATATCTGGTTGTGTAACATCTTCCAGATGTAAGTTTATGTCCCCCACAATAACCAGAGATTTAAACTACCGTATTTTCCGGCGTATAAGACGACTGGGCGTATAAGACGACCCCCTACTTTTCCTGTTAAAATATAGGGTTTGGCCTATACTCGCCGTATAAGACTACCCCTCTTCCAGTTCTTACCTCGGGTGCTCCAGAATCCTGCCAAAAGAAAATGGTGACTGCCCCGCTGAAATACAGACTCCAGATCGTGTCCAAGAGACCCAGAAGACCGCAGTAGCACTCTGACAGGTTGCGTTGCCCTGGCAGAGAAGTCCACCCCCCAGGGCAAACACCACTTTGCCACAATCCTCAGCACAACCGGCACCAGCGTTCCCCTATCCCCCAACTGCCACCGCTCGTGTTAACAGTACACTAAAAGAAAAACTAACAACCCACAAATTAAAAACTATCCTGAAGCAGCCACCACATCTATAAAGATCCCCATGCTGAACCTCGACCACATGAGCACAGCAGCCCGAAAACCCGGCAGCCTCTGCACGCATAGCAGTCACATTGGAGACGGAGGCCCTGAAGCACAGCAGCCAATCAATCGGCTGGCAGAGAGAGGGGAGGAGCCCGGGATGCAGCGTCAGTCAGCTTCCCCAGTCCAGGTCAGAAAGTTGCTGTATACCGCCGTATACCGGCGTATAAGACGACCCCCGACTTTTGAGCATATTTTCATGGGTTAGAACGTCGTCTTATACGTCGGAAAATACGGTACATTAATGTTGGGTAATTTAAATTTGTAAACTCTCAAATACACTATCCCAATTTTACGGCAGTCTATAAATAGTAAGATACAGGGCCGGAGATAGATACTGACATATTGACTCGGGTGGTTTGTCCCAGGCATAAGGAGCAGCAAGGTGGAAAGATCATAGTCTGGAGTTTACAGACTATGGCACAGATAGAAGGGAGTTTACAGGGAACGGCACAGATAGAAGAGCAGAGTTCCCAAGGAGGGGTATAGAGAGAAATAAGAGAGGAAAGGTAGTGAGGAACAGACGAATAAAGGCACTTATAGGTCAGTAGTTGAAGTTTGAACACGATGCAGCTGATAAGGAGCCATTGAAGTGACTTGAAAAGAGGGGTGACATGAGCATAGTGACACTGGTGGAAAATTATTTGTGCAGTTGAGTTTTGAACAGATTGAAGTGGGGAGAGATGATTCAGAAGAAGACCAGCAAAGAGGAAGTTGCAATAGTCTAGACGGGAGGTGATTAGAGAGTGGATTAGGGTCTTAGTAGTATGTTCAGAAAGGATGGGACAAATTTTGCTGATGTTATCGAGAAAGTTAAAACCTGCCGTTTCTATCTGTTGGATGTGTGTAGAGAAGGTGAGGGAAGAGTCAAAGATTGCCCCAAGATTAGGAGTCTTGGAAACAGAGAGGAGTAGAGAGTTATCCACAGAAGCAGAGAAAGGAGGAGGTGGTTTTAGGGGGAAAGATAAGAAGCTCAATTTTCCATGCTGACATTGGAAAGGCGTGAGCAAAATACTAATAAATAATAAAATGTGCATCAACTGCTTGATGCAATTTAGTAAACATACTCTTTCATTTCTGTTAATAAAATATAACATATATTAAATAGGCATTGTTGCTTTTTGGTGTTTAATCTGGGACAGCACTATTTGATCCTTATATTTCATGATTGTTTTGAATACTGCCAGTGGTTTTTATATTTAAGTTCATACTGTTAGACTGTCTGACTTGTTTAGGAAGTTTTGTTTTTTTTCAGGAGAAAAAGAAAACTAAATATGAATAATTATTTTTCATCACAGGTGTTAAACGGCAGACTGCCCGTTGTGTGAAAAGGGGGAGAGGTGCGGTTAAAAAAATATTCTGTGATGCAGAAACACAGCCTAGCCCAAGACAGAAAAGCTGTAATGAAAAGGACTGCCCACCCAGGTAACAGCCTGCAGAGCGAAGTCAATTAGCAAAGTGTGCTTGAGTTCACTTGCAGGCATTTTGCAATAAAAATGCAGCACCATATGTGCAGATGGAAAGGACAGATAGAGCTTTCTATGCATAGTGAAGAGTGGACAGCTGTTAAATGTCTGGTGGAATTCACTGATTTGCATCACAGTACTGTGTTGTGCTCTTTTGGGAGGTAAATGGCTAGGAGCAAAGTATGAGACTACAGAATGTTAGAAAGCTGGTGGTAGCAGGGTGGATTTTATCTTCTAACAGATTTCAGAAATGTTTGGCTGAAAATGAGCCAGAGACCCTGATGCATTTGTGTTCTCAAGTCAGGCTCTTAATCTTGACTGCTATCATATTGGTGCCATCCACAGTGTCTTCTGGGTTTTTTTAAGCAGGGACTTATTTATTTACATTCTCTTATATACCATGCTATTTTGCATCAGTGTGGTTTACATTGAACTGGGCATTATAACTTGGAGATAACTATTTTACAGGGAACCATGGGCTATGGAGGGTTAAGTGGCTTGCCCAAGACCACAAGGAGCACCTGTGGGACTAGAAGCCCCAGTCCTTCCAGCCCAAGGTTGCTGCTCTCTAGTGGGATTTGAACCCCCAACCTTCTGGCCTGAAGTACATTGCCCCAACCACTAGGCCACTCCTCCACTTGCAAGGAAGATGTATTTTTCTATTTGTCTTTTCCTTTGGTTCTCTGCCTATTGCACTTATTTTCTTATTTGAATTGCTGTGCAGTTCGTAGCACATTTTCCATGGAGCATGTGAACAATCTACTTTACCTGTAAGGCTAAAGCCTATATCTTCTCTAGGAAGAGCCTCCCTAAGAGGAAATGTGTATACATGGATAAAGAAATTTTGTGGAACTCTCATCATTCGTCCCAACTTAGAGAAAGGCCCCATTTACTAAAGTGTGGTGAGGTTTTGAAGTTACCATGGGTTAACAGCCCTATTTAATGCAAAGCCTCTGCATTAACTGTTTGGGGTGATCACAGTATTTTCCCATTCAGTTAACACAGAAAAAAGTTGTTTACGGTGCATCAGCTGACTGGCAAATGACAGCTACTCCACACAGTTAACACACAATAACTGCCTCAATGTTAAATCCATTCCCCATCCATTCCACTTGCCCTTCTGCATTAGATGCTTAATGTGGACCTGTGCTGATAAGTTAGTACATGGCAATTCTCATGTTAAAAAGTTAACATAACTCAGTAATAAGAGGCCATAGGCATAGTTTAGGGGGTGAAGTGGGCATTATCCCTCCAAATGCTGCAGGATAAAATGCCCCTCTCCCCCCCCACACACACACACATATTCCAGCTTCTCCCCCTCTCTTTCCACCCTCCCGATCAGCATCTCTTTCTTTTGCTGCCCTGCCCCAGTGTCCTCACCTCCAATCTTTTCTTGCTGTCGTGGTTCCATTCCACCGCCGTGAGTGTCAGTGCTGAAAGAAAACAAACATGTTATGGAGCCTTGCACTGAAGCATCCTGTGAGGCTTTGCTAGTCCCATTCTTGTGGCAGCTAGAACTGTGCATCAAAGGGGGTGGGACGGACAGAGCACTTGTGCAAGGCTGAACAGCACATTGTTTTTTCCTTTCAGGACTGATCCACAGTTGTGGTCAGGATCAGCACTAGGGTTTCTGCCATCCTAGTTAGAAGCCTCGGCCTTGCTGCCCCCTGTGCTGAGCCGCGCTACCGTCGATTCTGGCGATGGGGTCGGGGGAACATGTCGCAGCTCATCGGCAGGCCATGTGCTTCAGCACACATGGCCTGCCACTTTTGATCCCCCCTCTGACATAACTTCAGGGGTTCAGAAGCGGGAGACCATGTGTGCCAAAGCATATTGCCTGCCACTGAGCTGTGTCCCCCTGACCCCACTGCAGTCCCCCTCCTGCCACTGGAATCAGCAGCAGCAGGAGGCGGCACTGTGGTGCATGGGGGGGGTGGCAGACATGTGTGCCAAAGCACATGGCCTACCGCCCACATAGATCTGCCAACCTAGATGGCTACCTAGTGGATGGGCCGGCCCTGGTTGTGGTAGGGAGCTATGACAGCAACAAGAAGCTTGAAGGGGGAGGACTTCGGGGGGGGGGACGACAAGAGGAGAAGATGCTGGTTGGGAGGGAAATGAGAGTGAGGGAGATGTTGAAGCACGAGGGGGAGAAGATGAAAGATGTGGGATCATGTTGGATGGGCGGATGAGGGAAGAGGGAAATAGAAACATAGAAACATGATGGCTGAAAAAGACTACATGTCCTATCTAGTCTGCCCTTCCACATCAACCTCTACAACAGTCCCCTATTTTCCTTTAGAGATCCTCTGTGTTTATCCCATGCTTTTTTGAATTCAGTACTGTCCTTATCTTTACCACCTCCACTGGGAGACTATTCCAAGCATCTACCACTCTTTCCATAAAGAAATATTTCCTGAGTCTATCGCCTTTCACCCTCATCCTATGTCCCTTGTAGCAGAGTTTGCTTTCAATCAAAAGTGGCTCTCCCCCTGTGCATTTATGCCACGGAGGTATTTAAACGTCTCAGTCATATCATCTCTATCCCACCTTTCCTCTAAAGTATAAATATTAAACTCCTGTGCATCATATACTTTATAATGAAGATCACTAAACATTTTAGTAGCAACCCTCTGCACTGACTCCAACCTGTTAATATCCTTTTAAGAACATAAGATATGCCATACTGGGTCAGACCAAGGTCCATCAAGCCCAGTATCCTGTTTCCAACAGTGGCCAATCTAGGTCATACGTACCTAGCAGTTTCCCCAAAAGACACAGATTCCACAATGCTTGTACTGGGTCAAGCATTGATATCCTGGGTCCCTTCTTAATAATGTTTTATGGACCTTTCCTCCAGGAACTTGTCCAAACCTTTTTTAAACCCAGCTACACTAACAGCCTTTACTACATCCTCCGGTAACAAATTCCAGAGTTTGATTACACGTTGTGTGAAAAAATATTTTCTTTTATTAGTCTTAAATAGTTTACCCTGTAACTTCATTGCATGTCCCCTAGTCTTTCTATATTCTGATAACATAAACAATCGATCTACGTTTACCATTCCACTCCGTTCATTATAGACTTCTATCATATCTCCCCTCAGCCGTCTCTTTTCCAGGTTAAAGAGCCCTAACCTTTTTAGTCTTTCTTCATAGGAGTATCCTTCCATTCCCTTTACCATTTTGGTGGCTCTTCTCTGACCCTTTTCTAATAATGCTATATCCTTTTTAAGATACGGCGACCAGAATTGCACACAATATTCAAGGTGCGGTCTCACCATGGAACGATATAGAGGCATTATAATATCTTTTATTTTATTTTCCATTCCTTTCCTTATGATACCTAGCATTCTATTTGCTCTCTTGGCTGCCGCTGCACACTGGGCCGAGGGTTTTAATATGTTATCCACAATGACGCCTAAATCTTTTTCCTGGGTGGTGGTTCCTAATGTGGAACCTTGCATTGTGCATTGTTTTGAAGGTGCAGTCTCCAGAATTGCACATAATACTCCAAATGAGGTTGCACCAAAGACATACATAAAGGCACTATCATCTCCTTTCTTCCATTCCTCTCCCTATACATCCAAGCATCCCTTTAGCTTTCGTCGTCGCCTTTTCTGCCTGTTTAGCTACTTTAATATCATCAGATGCAATCACACCCGCCAAATTCTAGACCATTCTTCAAGTTTAGCTAGATCCCTCCTCATGTTATCTACACCTTCCTGAGTGTCTACTCTATTGCATATTTTGGTATCATCCACAAAGAGGCAAACCTTGACCGATAGCCCTTCTGCAATATCACGAACAAAGATGTTAGAAAGAATTGGATCAAGGACAGATCCCTGGGGCACACCACTGGTAACATCCTCAGAGTGAGCTCCATTTAACTGCACCCTTTGCTGCCTCCCACTTAACCAATTTATAACCCAAGCAATAATTTTAGGGTCCATCCCTAGGGTTCTCAGTTTGTTTATAAGTCACTGTGTGGAACGGTGTCAAAGGCTTTACTGAAATCTAAATACACTACATCTAAGGTTCTCCATCGATCCAAATCCATGGTCAACCAGTCAAAGAAATCAATCAGTTTTGTCTGACAAGACCTGCCTCTGGTGAATCCATGCTGCCTCGAATCCGGTAATCCGGATGCTTGAGAAGATGGAGAATGGAATAGAGAAACACTGGATGGGAGGAAAAAGAAAGAGCAGCAATGCTGGTTAGGGTGGCGGGAGGTAATACAGACAAGGAAAACGGATATGATACTGGGGTTTGGAGAATGGAGCTGGAGGCTACCACTGGAAAAGGGAGAGGGGGTTGATTAGCAGGTGTTGGGGATGGAAGAAGGGGAGAAAATACTAAGTCTGGGGTTGAGTTAGGAGAAGGGGATATATTTTGGGCGAATAGGGGTGTGCAGGCCAAAATTTGTTTTGTTTAGTTTCTCGTGTTTGTGGACTTTTTTAAAATTTTGTTTTAATTTTGTCACATCCCATTTGTCATTAATAGTGCACGCTATCATGTAGTAGTGTACACTACTGAGCAATAGTGCATGCTGTAGATAAATAGTATACACTATGGATCAATAGTGCCCAATATTAATCCATAATGCACCAAATTGAACAATAGTGTGCACTATTCTTTTATATGCACATGTGGAGGCCTATTCTATTCAGTCCATGCAGCCCCTGTGCGGCCAATCAGAATCAGGGTGCACAGAGATAGACCTGATTCTTATCCCGCGGGGGCTAGACATGCCCGAGGGATCAGAATCGGGTCTATGGCCTGGACATGCAGGCCAAGCCCCGATTCTGATCGGCCTGCATGCCATGTCCCGACCAAAAGTAGCTCTCAAATGGTTTAAATCTTATATATCCGACCGTTCTCAATTTGTACAAATAGATCAAGATCCCTCTCCACCATTTCCACAAGAACAGGGAATCCCTCAAGGATCATCACTTTCTGCCCTATTATTCAACTTATATCTGCAACCGATATGCACCATCTTTAAAAGACATAATATAAATTACCACATTTATGCGGATGATATTATGTTGTACACCCCAATTAATACAAATGACCCTAACTATGATAACCTCTCAACCTGTCTCGCCGAAGCCGATCAGTGGCTTCGCTCAAAGAATATGAACATTAATTTTAAGAAAACTGAAATACTGTTTACATCAAGAAACCCCAACTTCGCACCTCCATCAGAAATCAAACTACATAGCTTCTCCCTCCCAGTAAAGCACGAAATCAAATATTTGGGAGTCATACTTGATAAAACTCTCAGCTTCACTTCACACATTAAGAAAATAACCAGAACAATATTCTACAAACTTAGAACTATCCAACAGCTTAGACCACTTATAGAAAGTGACGACTTCCGGACCATTGCTCAAATTTTAATAACACCTCACCTTGACTATTGCAATGGTATCCTTAAAGGCAAAACAAAGAAAAATCAAAATATTCTTCAAATTGCTCAGAATGTTGCCGCAAGAATAATTTCCAAGGCTAAATTATCTGACCACATTTCTCCCATCTTATACTCATTACATTGGCTTCCCGTTGCATGCAGGATACATTACAAAATTATACTGACTACATTCAAGTTAATTAACAACATTGCCCCATCTTACCTATCTACCCTCATCCATAGCCCCTCAGATAGTAGAGTAAGAAGAAGGAGGAATCTCAATACAGTGCAAGTGCCAGATACAATAAGAAAGACAAAGCAAATAACAAGCAACAGCGCTTTCACTTACGTAGCACCTACACTATGGAACAACCTCCCTGATCAACTAAGAGAGACAAAAGATCTCCAAAAGTTTAGAAAGGATCTAAAAACACACTTATTCACCCAACATTACTGTCAATTCTCAGATCTAGCCTCCCACCCCCCATAGCACATTCTGCTAACTGTCTAAATAATCAAAGGCAATACTATGTTACAGGCTGTAAATACCACAGTTCTCCAAATAATCAAGATTTTTTGTTGTAATCCTCTGTAAATAATTAACTGCCTAAAAATCAAAGGCTCTTGTTATGAGCTATACATGATTGCTTTTGTTTATAACGTTCCTTGTACATAGTTGCAATGTTACATAATGTTCTATGTATTTGTTCACCAATGTTCTATGTAAACCGCCACTGATCTTGGGAAGGGGCGGTATATAAAAGTTTTTAAATAAATAAAAAAAATAAAAATAAATAAAAACGGTTTTCCCCACAGCCCGACCCCCTGATCTGGCCTTCCAAGGCCTGGGTCAGGCTGCAGGGAACCCCCTACGCCCCCTCATCTTCATCCCTGGGTCAAGCGCTGTGGTCTCCCTCCATCCAGGGGGACTTATTCCACCTTTGAGGTGGAATAAGTCCCTTGTCTAGATCCGAGGCCCCGGACATACAGGGCCGACCTCTGAATCAGCCCTGTATGTCAGGGGTCGCGGCTCACCCATGTCCTGCCCTTGCTCCACCTCCAAACAACCTTCCTGCCCCCATCTAGGCTTCCCCGTACAAACCCACTGTTTGTACGGGGAGGCTTTTGCCAGGGCTGGTAGGGGGACGAATAACAAGGATGGACATCGTAAAGGGGCGGCCATCCCCACTATTCATGGGACTGAATGACCCCTATAGTGTACCCTATTAAGCAATAGTCTATGCTATTTGCACATATCTCAATATTGCATACTATTAAGCAACAGTGTGCACTATTAATAACAGATGGGAAGTGACAAATTTTTGGGAGTTTTCTTCAATTTTCATTCGAAAACAACATGAAACTAGGAAATTTCATTGACATTTCCCATTTTGTTTCAAATGAATGCACATTCCTATAGAAGAAGGTTCTGATGCTGAAGCCGAGAGAAGGGGGTAGATGCTAGTGGATGGCAGTTTGAGAAGGAGATTGATGCTGGGAAGTGAGAAGGAAGAGGAGGACAAACGGTAGCATAGTCAGTGGAAGGTGGAAATGGAGGACCAGAGGACATGATGCTAGGAGCAAGAAGGAAGAAAGACAGGGTAAAGGATTATTGGAGAAAGAGGTAGCTAGGCAGATGCTGGTAAAAGGTGAATGGAGGAAGATGTAAGAGAATGGACATTATGGATGAGGAAGAGACAGGGCAATGGATCCTTTGGGGGGAGGGGAGGGGAAAAAGAGGCAGATGACTATGAAGAGGGGGAAAAACAAATGAAGGGGTCAGATCTTTGAAAGAGATGAGAGAAGGTGCAAATGGAAAACTATAAAGGGGAATGGGAGCCTGTAGAGGGGGTAAGATGTAAGAAAGAGACTGGATATGGAGAGGGGATGAAAGACGAAGAAGGAACTTGGTGAGTGGATGAGAGACAGAGGTAGATGAGGCTGGGTAGTGGCTGAGTATAGAGGGTGGAAATAGGGACTAGAAAGTAGGAAGTGGGTGAAAGATGGGAATTGAAAGCTGGCAAAGGAATGACAGTCACTAATGGAAATGGGAGGACTAAACAAATAAGGGTAGGAGGTAGATGAAGCCAGAGTTGAAGTGGGAAGAAGGAGGAATGAAATCTGTGAATAGATAAAAAGCAGATAAAAAGGAGGGAGAGATTGCTCAGAGGAGGGAGAAGTGGAAAGGAGAAAGGGTGTGCTAGGAGGGGTTGGAGGGTGAGAGACAGTGAACAAGTACCAGGAAAGATGGAGAAAAAATAATGTTCTCCATGGACAAGCAAGAAGTAAATCCTCACATATGGCTGGCACCCCAATGGCGCCCTATGTGGGAATGCTCCCCTGCTTCTATTGGAAGCTTTTGGGAGGCTTCACCGCACCTGTGTACCTCCTTCCTTCCTGCCTGCCACCATGGTGCCATCATCTTCAGACTTTCATTTTCCACTGAGCCTCATGGAGGTGTTCCAGTACACTCTCCATCGGTAATCACTTTCTCCTCTTTGGGGGTGTTTAATTGCTTTGATTTTTGATTGCGTTGAATTTTCCTGCCTGCCGTCATTGTTCTTTTTGATTGCTTTATTTCTTCTTTTGTATTTTGCAACTTCTACTCCAGCAGCACTGTTGGTGCCCCAGTCGGGCTCTCCATCATCAAGCCATTTGATTTTGCCATGGCTCTTTTTCTAACATGTCCCAAAAATTGACCAGCAGGCTTAAAAAGTGCACCAAGTATGCCCAGACCATCTCCGTCACAGACAAGCACAATTGGTGTCTTCAGTGCCTAGGACCTGATCATCAGCCTTGTAATGTGTGCCTGAAGATGACAAGGAGAGGCCTCAAGGGTCATGGAAAACAGTGACAAATTCTGTTTACACTCCATAGCCTGAAATTGGAGTAGTTTCACACCCCAGTGAGCCATGGCAAGGACTGCTCAAAGTTCCTGGTCTGAGTGATATATGATACCTTTCAGACCAGCATCGAGAGTGGTTGCAGTAGGTATTGGGGCCTGGAGACTTACCTGGCTTCAGTCCTCTGACTTGGAACAGTCGGTTCAGAATAAACTGGCTGACGTACTGTGCCATGGTGAGAATCTATAAGGAGCAGCAGCAAAGATAAAAATTTACATCAAGTACGGGTGCTGTTTAAAAATGCTATTTTGGAAGCCCAGACCATATGTATTCCATGCTTTAAGCTTCAGGCTCTGGTAGTTTATCCACCATATACCAGATTCCACCATAATCGAGTCATTCTTCAAAAGCATCCTAAATTCCTTCCAAAGGTGCTTTTGGATTTCATCTCAGCCAATCCATAGTACTGCCTACATTTTTTCTAGGTCTCATGCCTACAGAGGGGAAACAGTGTGGCACCTGTTGGACTGCAAGTGGGCCTTAGCCTTCTACTTGGAGCAGATGAAGGACCCTAGGAAGTCCATCAAACTTTGTTTGTTTTGACCCCAGCAAGCTGGGAGCTGCCATTTCTAAACTCTCTTTCAATTTGGCTAGCAGACTGCATCGCCTTCTCTTATGCCCAAGCAGGCCTGAACCCTGATGGTCATGTCACAATTCACAATGTCCAAACTATGGCTACATCAGTGACCAGCTTGTGCTTGGTCTCTATGGAAGAAACCTGCAGGACTGCAACATAGGCTTCTGTCCACACATTCACATCTCACAACTACCTGAAAGAGGATTCCAGATGCGACAGTAACTTCAGCCAATCTGTACTCCAGCACCTGTTTGAGGATTAGAATCCAATTCCATCCCCTCAGTGCCCTTCTGTCCATCCCGGTTACCAACCCTCCCCTCCCCCAATAAATAACGAGTGAATGAGAGAGAAAGAAAGAAATTCTGCAGAGTGCAGAACAGATGTGGCGAGATTCCCTTCATTGTATATAGTTGGCATTGCATGTTCCACAGTTCATGTTGCCCCTGTTGGGCTTCTTGACAGCTTCCTCAGTTTTTGGTAGCCTGTAGCTTGGAAGTCCCATACATGAGGATTTACTTCCTGCTTGTCCATGGAGAAAGGGCAGTTACTTACCTGTAACAGGTATTCTCCTTGGACAGCAGGAATAAGTCCTTACAACCCTCCCACCTTCCTGAGGAGTTATCTTCTGCTACAACTATATTATCAGACCAAAGATGATGGCACCACAATGGCAGGCAGAAAGGAGCTGTTCAGGTGCGGTGGAGCCTCACAAAAAGCTTCCAATAGAAACTGGAGAGCGTTCCCACACAGAGCTCCATCAGGGACGTCACCCATATATGAGGACTTATTCCTGCTATCTACAGAGCACATGTTACAGATGAGTAACTACCCTTGCCAGGAGGAGGAAAAATGGAAGGGAGAAAGAGAGTGTGTTGGAGAGGGAGAAGGTGAGAGATGGGAGAGATATGAATGGAGGGTGTGAGGAAGGGGAAGGAAAGGAGGGAGAGAGAAAAAAAGGGAGAGAGCTGGAGAGAAGAGATGATGAAAAATTAGAGTGGAAGGGGCAAAGGAGGGAGGTGAGAGGAGAGGAAAAAGAGCTGAGAGAAAGGTAGCGAGGTGAGTGGGAAAGGGCAGAAGTGGAGAGAAAGAAAGAGGGAGAGTGTAATATGGAGAAACAAGGAGGAAGAGTTTGAGGAAGAGATGAGAGAAAGAGGTGAAGGATGAGAAGGTGGGAAAGAGTGAGTGAGTGAGGAGGGAGAATGTGTGTGGGAAGGCGAGAAGCAAAATGTGTGTGTGTGAGAGCAGAAGAGAGAGAGAAGGAGAGAATAGGAGAATATAAGTGGGATGAGGGTTTTTTATTGAGGGAATACATGGTGGTATGGATCATGACACAGTTTTCATTGCCTGTTAGGAAAAAATTAAAACAAAAGAAATGGAACCTATAACATAAGCAAAAGAAAAACAGGATGGACAACTGTAGAAGAAATACTGAGAATAATAAAGATCACAGAAGAAGGAAAGTTAGAGGAGAGAAGAAACAAGGAAAAATTAATTAAGGAAAAACATGAGAAACAAAACATTGAAAAAAGAATGAAAAAAGAAACAAGTATAAAGGTTTGAAGATACAACTGAACAGGAATGAAGGCTGAGGTTGGTGGGAACTGAGACATTGTTAGAGTACATGCGTGGCTATGGGTGGAAAAGAGCATGTGTGTTGGGGGGTGGAGAGAAAATGAATCAATGCTCATCTGACAGGAGGGGTGAGAATGTCCCCCCCTGCCACTAATCTAAGCTCCTTACTACTTGCCCCCCTTCCCCTAAACAAAGCTGGCAAACTATGCCTCTGCTAGGGACCTAAGTGCATGAATTGTACTGTATTTTGCCAAATGTGAATTCTTGTGCTAAGGATTTTGTATTGTTTCTGAACTCTATGGTGCTGTCTGCTTGGGTACACTGCAGAGTTTTTAGGGTTCAACTACAGCTCCATTTATTTTGACTGAACTCCCTATCCAGGGTTTGGGTTTGACTGAAGTAGAGGTTGATGCCAAATGTAGCGTTATGAAGAGAGCCATTCACCTTAGGGGAAGGGATGAAGTTCCTTCAGCTAAAAGGGAAATGAATCACTGCCTGCAAAAGGCATTCACCTGGGAATCCTGTGGGCCCAGCTACCACACCATCTGCTCAACCGCATTCAAAGAATCCACTAACAAAGTTTGGGATTGGACTATAACAAGAACATATTATATTTTGTGTGCCCTCCCTAGTATGGTGCTATATATACTATGTATCCCCTCTCCTTTCCTGGATAGGGGTCACCGGGTGAGCTTTGTTCCCAAGAAGGAGGGAAACTTTACTTCTAGGTCCCTTCAAGTGCACTAGCTAAAAGCCACTTTTCATATCAGTAGTTTTCAATTTTTTTTTAAACTGCTATGGATTCTGCAGTAAAGATCACATCACACCACGCTTGTTTGAGCATTATTTTTTATTTTTGGCTAGCAAGAGAGGAAACGAATCGTACAACTGAATGCTTTCTCTAAAGTTCCCTTGCAGTATCTCCGACTTATATAGGAGGTGCAGCAAAGCCTGCTAATGATTTGCACAAACATTTGCCAGCCATGAGTTATAACATTTCATCTTATCTGTGTGTATCTTCCTGCAGACAGTTCCTGGAGACACAGTCATGCCAGATGTTTGACTAGGTTCATTAATTAGTCTGAAGCCCAAGTCAGCAGTCTATTATTTCTTAGATTTTTAGCTTTTCAATCTCTGGTTAACCCTTTCTTTCCACAGTTCCCTTCTTTTTGTCATAGATCCCACTATCTGTTGACAACATATTATTATCTCGTTCAATCTCTACACCATCTAGTCCATCATAACCAGATACTTCATCAAATTTACTCTTAGAAATATATATATAGCGGAAGTATGCTTTAGAATTACTACTACTTGGTAAGGTAGAATTAACAAAAGAAAACAAGAAAATAGTTATAAATGTCCCCAACAGATACCACTTTCCACTTAGGTCTCTCCCACATCAGTTTAATGGTTCTCCTATTCTTCAGATAATGTGATCCTGCTTATTGGCAGTTCTTCAGGACTTTGCATCATGCTTCGCCTTTCTCTGAAGTTTAAGCTTGATTTCTTCCAAAGGTTGGACCTTTCACTCTCATTAGCTGGTATCTTGGCCCTTTTTTGACAAAGTGCCACGTGAAACCAAGTAGGAAGCTTTCACAGTTCACTGTTGCGGGTTTCAGGAGCATTTGGTGTGGTCCTTTCCATCTGGATTCTGGGCAGTTCTTTTGTTGGAATCTCTGGTGTTGCAGCTAGTGACACAGCTCCAGGCTTCATCCAGAAGAGCAGCAGCAAACCACCCTCCAGATTAGATTTTGTAATAAGACAAAACTTAATTTAATTTTTACTAGTAGTAATATCTACCTTCTATAAGGATACATTTCTACTCATCCAGGAAACAATCGCCTAACAATATTGAAATCCTTGACATTTGAGTAATTAGATATAATCTATTTATAAATTCAGAAAGTGTTCCAGTGGCTGTGGCTTGTGCTGTTGACTGATCTTCACATGGTTCTAGATCAGACAAGTTGCTCACATTTCTGCAATTTATGGCAAATTTAGGATTATGCCAATCGTATGAGAATTTATGAATCATCCTTCCTTTGCCTTCATGTGTCTGGCCATAACACATGGAGACAACACAAAGTAAAAGAACATCTGAAAGTGCCTCATGACCTGTGTGGGTTTTCCAGAGCCCATCAGAATGCAAGGTGCACCTAGCCTGTCTCCAAGTATCTATTTCCAATTGTTGAGCATGTGTCTGGGCTTACAGGATGACTTCCAGAATTGGAGGTAATGGAGACGGCATATTCAAATAGTAAGGTTACAGAGTAGAGTGTTCCTTTATTCATTAGACTGACACATCACTTCACATCATTAGATTGCCTTCAACAGTTTATTGTCCATCTCGCTCTGTTAATATCCTATCTCACTATTCACAATACTTCTCATCACTTTCATCATTCCACCAACTACATACATCAACCTTTCTTTTTCTTTTTATTTATTTAACAGGATTTTTATACCACTTTATCATTTTAGTCAAAATGATACTAATGTATCCTTATATAGTAAGGCTTCTAGAAACATTAAACAATTGTTAAAACTTAGTATTGCTTTTAAGTGAACTGTAGGTAGAAGATATAAATTTATATTCTTAAGCAAAACAGTGTGAGTAAACAATAACTCCTTTCCCACTAAACTTTAATTGGTCTAGCAACAGGTGGTCATGTGTTCATTCTAAACAACAACTCTACATTTGTCTTAATAAGCATTAAGCCTTTAATATAACTAAAGTCCTCATGACATGAAAGTTATTCTTTCACAACACTTTATAACAATCTCAATAGGAAGAAATATCTCCCAGGCATATCTAGAGTCTATATACACTGTAACTAAGGCTCTAAAAAGGACAATAAGTTCAGCAAATTGGGCACTAGTAATCTCAGGTAAGGGAACACATTCCATTACTTCAGAGGAAGTACAGTGTGTTTCAGGGGAAATGAAATCTTGCTTCAAAAGTTCTTTTTTTACTGATCTGATGCCTTTTTCTGCTTCACAGTTCAAAGGATACTGTGGAACTCTTAGCAAAGGTTTGCTGGGATCCTAGACAACCTTGACAGGTTCTGTCTGAAGAGGACCGATTTCATTTAGACTTGAGGCCTATAAAGCTTCAGGAACCACGGAGAGCAGATCTAGGACAAACCTGGTGGTCGCCAAGGGCAGCAACTTCCAGGGTGTAAAAAAACAGGACATTCACAGCTAAACCATAGATTTTGACAGCCAAGGGGGTATAAAGGCTGAAGGTTTGCCTAAGGGGAAGGACCTTCTCTGGAGAGAATGCCCATTTGTATAAGTATGGGCCTGGAGAGAGGATGTGGTATAGGGTTTCCTGAAATTCTCCAGTGAGAGCTGCTGCAGGAAATTCAGAACATTTGAGGACTGATCTTGTGACTGCAGCATCTACAAGGATTTATGTAAGTTGTCCATTAATTGTAATGCTAAAAGATCCTTCTCATACAAGAGGAATAAGATAACATAAGGTACCTGTGGGCGGGCCTGGTTGTGAAACCTCCTTGGGTTCTTCTTGGCCAATATCCTCCATGCCTAGTCATGCCTCTTCAGAGTAATGAATATACATGGCTTCAGTTACTTCAGGCCTTTTGGTGTCCTCAGGGAGCTCACATTAGAAGCACACCTCTGTTAGTTCACTTTTATTGTCCAATGCTCTTTCTCTGTCTCTTTATTAAACTCTCATTTAGCAAGCCTTGGAATAAACTGTTAACATGTTAAAACTTAAAGAATCTTCCAAATCTTAAATCCCTTTTTTTTTTGTTCAGTAACATACCAAAGTACTGACATATGCATCAGTTGTCTGTACATTTCATAAATTCTGCCTGTATTCTTTCTCAAGCATTAATCTAATTGGAAACTGACAGCATGGCCCCCTCCCTGTTCTATATCAGATCTATCAAGCTCTCCTTATATATTCCTAACTAGGCACATGAGTGAGCTAGTATGTTATCCATAGCTTGTATCTGTGCCTTTTAATGTGCAAAATAATTATTTGTTTTCTCTTTGCTAATCTTAGGGGTGTGTTTACTAAACAGCGGTAGTGGCTTCCATGCGATATCAGAACCGCGGCCCCATTGAATTCACTTTGAATTCAAAGGGGCCGTGGCTCTGATATTGCATGGAAACCACTACCGTTGTTTAGTAAACATACCTCTTAGTGTTTTCCTGGCCTAGTAATTTATTGCCTGCCACTTCAGGGGGGGCGGGGGGTTCTGTACAGTATTAAGCATTCCGATAAAGGATCTGCCTGCCTGCACGTTATCTGTTCAGATAGCATTTATGTTTCTTTCAAGTTAGGCAACCAATCTTCAAATCATGGTACCAAATAAACCTTTTATAAATATGTATGATGTTCTTAATATAGTTTGGAAATTCAATAGTCTGGAGTGGAAGGAAACTAAATTGAATCTGCCATATAAGGGAAATCACAATCATGAAATGATTACTTAAACTAAGAGAGGCTATTAGTGTCAAAACCAAAATGAAAACTAGCACATACTGCTGTCTTCATAATAGATCTCTACTTCTGTATATAAACTAAATAGTATTAATATCTCACAGTGATACAATATATATTTGTTTTTCTTACTTAGGGGCTTGTTTACAAAGCCGCGGTAGCGGTTTGCGATCGTAATCGGAGCCGCGGCCCCATTGATTTCAATGGGGCCGCGGCTGCGATCGCGATCGCGAACCACTACCGCGGCTTTGTAAACAAGCCCCTTAGTTGTTCCCCTGAAACTGGGATCAGGAAATCTTTCAAACAAAATGTGCTTCTTATCTGGAAAACAAACCAGATTTTTTTTTATCAACACTGAGTTCAACAAGTAATTTTTCTAGATTATATTCTATAAAACTGCGCATCAAAATGAACTAAAAATAAAGCATAATTTAATTCATATATCAAACAGATTTGGGAGACAGTGAAGGAAGAAGTATTTAAAGAAAATTACCAAGTTATAGCCACTCTGTTTAAATCTTTTATAACAGGAAATGTTATCCTTTAAAAGCACACTTATCGTAAGGAAAGCCAATAGCTCTCCTTATTGTTTATCCTGAGAGATGGGCAAATACAGGAAACTGCAGTCTTTTTTATTTTGCACTCCTTAAATGAAATACACTATTAAAAAAAATCATTCAGGGAACTATAAAATAGCATTTCATTTATCTAAATATTTGCAGGTATTGTAATTATTATTATATGCAACTAAACCAAAAAGTGAAGTCTTAATTACTTTTACTGTCATGAGTGTTCATTTCTTAATGCTCCTTAATATTACCTAGGAGGCAAAACTCTGCTGTAAACCCAATTAGGGATTTTTATTTTCAACAAAATTCCCACAACCTTAGAGGGATGTGACCTTTCTCCCCATAGAGAGAAACCCCAACCCTCGAGGAAGCGTTGGCAGCTGTTGCCTAATTCTCAGACCACCAGTCACAGCTGCATGGACTATCCAATTTGACCAGGTGCAATAGTTCTGCTATCCCCTTCCCTCAGCAGATGCACTAGCAACCTACTCAAGATTATTCAGCAGAGACTACAACCATACCTGGAATGAGAAATGCCTGAAATGAAAGCAGGGTTCAAGAAAGGGTGAGGAATGAGAGACATCATCGCGGATGTGAGATGGATCCTTAAAAAGATTAAAGAATGCCAAAAGGATATCTATATGTGTTTTATTGACTACAGCAAGGCTTTGGACTGTGTAAATCATGAGATGTTCTGGACCATATTGAGAAGCATGGGTATACCAGAACACCTTTACATTGATCAAGAAGCAACAGTTTGAATGGAACAAGGAGAAACAGAATGGTTTAAAATCAGCAAAGGTGTACGACAAGACTGCATACTTTTGCCCTATCTGTTTAATTTATATGCAGAACAAATTATCAGAGAAGTAAGATTATGAAGCCAACTGAGGTGTGAAGATTGGTGGAAGACTCGTCAAACAACCTTCGCTATGCTGATGATACAACATTACTGGCTGAAAGTGAAGATGATCTGAAACATTTGCATCTCAAGATCAAGGAACATAGTCTTAAAATGGGCTTGCAACTTAATGTAAAGAAGACAAAGATCCTGACAACTGGCAAAATCAATAAGTTCATCATTGATGGAGAAGAAATTGAAATAGTGGACAACTAATCTACTTGGATCAACTATCAATAAAGAAACAACAAGCAGTCAAGAAATCTGACGATGCATTGCTCTTGGAAGAATGGCTATGAAGGAACTATACAAGATTCTCAAGAGCAGAGATGTCTCTCTGACATACAAAGATTCAACTCATTCAAGCCATGGAATTTTCAATAACGTCATATGGATGCGAATGTTGGACAGTGATAAAGATAGACTGGAAGAAAATTGATGCCTTTGAATTATGGTGCTGGCGATGAATACTGTGTATACCATGGACTGCCCAAAGAAAAAAACAGTCAGTACTAGAGGAGATCAAACCTAAGCTTTCTTTATAAGCTCAGATGACAAGACTTCGAGTTTCATACTTTGGAAACATCATGAGAAGGGAGAGATCATAAGAGAAAGACATCCTGCTTGGCAAGGAAGAAGGTCAACATAAAAGGGGAAGGCCAGCAATGAGATGGATCTTCTGTATTTAGCAGGTCTTATATACCGCTTTATCATATACATTCAAATCGATACAATCAATACAAATTGATATACATTCAAATCGATAGAATAACAGCAGCTATGGGTGTCAACAATGAGCCGCCTGTCTGAAGATCGAACACAGTTTAGAACAACTATCCAGGGGGTCATTATGAGTTGACACCGACTCGATTGCATTTAACAACAACAAAAGTAAAAGATTGTAGAATTCCTGAATAAACCCACATTCAGTTCTTTTCCACCTTAAGGTATCAATTTTCAAACTTTATAAACTTTAACAATTTCTTTTTTCTTCAATTCTAATATGTAAACAATAGTTATGCCTTCTACAAAGTACCTGCCACAATATTAAACATTCCCCTTTTAAAATCTTATGGTGATTTGAGAAAGTACAGATGTGGTCTTGGGCAAGCCACTTAACCCTCCATAGCCCATGTTCCCTGTAAAATAGTTCTCTGTGTGCTGTGCTTTCCTGTCTAATCAATGTGTTTATACCTCAAAAATTTCCTGTCATGATTTGACAATTTCCAATCTGTAATCAAACCGCTGCTGATCACTGGAAGTAGCGGTATACAAAAATGTATACTAAATACTAAATGTATACTAAAGATGTATCATATAAGTTTATTGATTCAGAGATGAACACACAGGACAAAGGACATATATCACATAAACCAAAAAATAAGACTCAAGCAGGATTACTTTTTCTATTTTTTTACTTGCTCAGAATTTAAATATTTTTTAGGTTCTAGGCTAGTAGCCACTAGCTCAGAAATTCTTGTATCTTGATAGAGCTCTCAATCCTTACTTTGAAAGTCAAAGGAAAACAAATGAATTTCTTACCATTCTTCAGCTCTGGCAAATAACTCTGGGTAATTCAACACAAGTACATAGAGCTATGGTGTTAGATGTCCCTGTTCGGCCGCCAACTTGTGGATTCTGAAATAAGATTACATGACACCATGCCTGCATGAGCATTATTTTTGTTTTTTAGTTTTTACTAGCAAGAGAGGAAACTAACAGTGTACAATTGAATGCTTTCTCTAAAGTTCCCTTGCAGCAGCTCTGACTTATATAGGAGTAGCAGCAAAGCCTGCAGATGATTTACACAAACATTAGCCAACCATGAATTATAACATGTTATCTTATCGGTGTGTAAGTTCCTACAGACAGCTCCTGGAGACAGTCATGCTAGATGTTTGCCTAGGTTCATGAATTAGTCTGAAGCCCAACAAGTCAGCAGTCTGTTATTTCTTAGATTTTTATCTTTTCAGTCTTTGGTGAACCTCTCTTTCCACACTGCTAACATCTTCAGTTTGAATAATTTAGCATTCAGCATATTTTTTGCATGAGAAATCCGTACATTTCATTATCCATCAAGAGTTTACAGTCAGTTGGGATCTCCTTAACTCTTCTGTGCCAGGGTGTCCATTTTTTTTCATTAGTGAACCGCATGATCAGAAATCCATGTGTATGTGGACCATGTTGATTTGTTATTGATAACAGTGAAGTATAGCCTATTATCTATGTGAGGACCTCACTAAAATAGAGGCTCCAGTCCTTGTATGTATATTCAGAATTAACTATTAAAGACTTACCCCTTTTCTGGAGGTTTCTGCCTTGAAGAAACAAATCCTGGCATGGATGTTTGGCTGTCTGCTTTGGGAATTCAAAAAAAAAATAAGCCTACAGACAGTTAACAGCAAATCCCAAAATGGATTACAATAAGTAAACATTTAGGAAAGCAGAGGAAGTGCTGGACCGATTTTCTGGTAACCGGGCAAGGCGGACGTGTAGCTCCTGCTCCCCCCCCCCCCCCCCCTATCCCTTCACACCCCCCCCCCCCCGAAATAACCACAGCAATCACACTTCGAATGGCATTTAACTGGTCGCAGCTTTATTAACCATAACATTATCAAAACAAACTAGCCACAACTGTAACTTCCACATTCGGGTTCCGGCAGCGGGATGAACCCTCACCAGCCATGTTATTAGCAAAGTGAGTTCCCTCCCGCCTCCGCCGGGCACCGTACACCAGCAATTGCATCCCCCCTACTCTGGCTTTGCCATATTATTAGCAAAACCCCTGAGGGGTCAACCGGGTCGGGGGTACCCCACCCCCGCCCTGCGCATTGCCAAGCCTCCGGATCCCGGACACCTCCAGGATCCCGCCCCCCCCCCACTCCAGCTGCAACCCCCCGTTCCACAGGATGCCCAAAACAGGGATGGGTGGGTGGGGACTCCAGTCCCGTTCACAGGCTCCGATGGACTGGAGCCTCGTCGGCACGCTCCCCTCTGACAGCCCCCCCCCCCTCCATCCCTCCCCCTGCATCCATTGACTCCCGCACCTGTCCAGGCCCGCGGGAGCCAATGACTTTGAAAAATGTGGTGCCGTCTCGGCCTCCCCCTCCCCCCGCTTACTGCCGCAGCCGGGGCCACGCACCACGCCGCCCACCCGGTTATCGGCAGCCTGCAGGCACGTGGCCCCGCGGTCTTAACGTAACCGGGCAAGGCGGACGTGTAGCTCCTGCCCTGTCCCCTACCCCGCTATCCCTTCACACACACACCCCCCCCCCCAAAATAACCACAGCAATCACACTTCGAATGGCATTTAACTGGTCGCAGCTTTATTAACCATAACATTATCAAAACAAACTAGCCACAACTGTAACTTCCACATTCGGGTTCCGGCAGCGGGATGAACCCACACCAGCCATGTTATTAGCAAAGTGAATTCCCTCCCGCCTCCGCCGGGCACCGTACACCGGCAATTGCATCCCCCCTACTCCGGCTTCGCCATATTATTAGCAAAAGCCCTGAGGGGTCAACCGGGTCGGGGGTACCCCACCCCCGCCCTGCACATTGCCAAGCCTCCGGACCCCGGACACCTCTGGGATCCCGCCCCCCCCACCACTCCAGCTGCAACCCCCCGTTCCACAGGACGCCCAAAACAGGGATGGGAGGGTGGGGACTCCAGTCCCGTTCACAGGCTCCGATGGACTGGAGCCTCGTCGGCACGCTCCCCTCTGACAGCCCCCCCCCTCCATCCCTCCCCCTGCATCCATTGGCTCCCGCACCTGTCCAGGCCCGCGGGAGCCAATGACTTTGAAAAATGCGGCGCCGTCTCGGCCCCCCTCCCCCCGCTTACTGCCGCAGCCGGGGCCACGCACCACGCTGCCCACCCGGTTATCGGCAGCCTGCAGGTACGTGGCCCCGCGGTCTTAACGTAACCGGGCAAGGCGGACATGTAGCTCCTGCCCCGTCCCCTACCCCGCTATCCCTTCACACCCCCCCCCAAAATAACCACAGCAATCACACTTCGAATGGCATTTAACTGGTCGCAGCTTTATTAACCATAACATTATCAAAACAAACTAGCCACAACTGTAACTTCCACATTCGGGTTCCGGCAGCGGGATGAACCCTCACCAGCCATGTTATTAGCAAAGTGAGTTCCCTCCCGCCTCCGCCGGGCACCGTACACTGGCAATTGCATCCCCCCTACTCCAGCTTCGCCATATTATTAGCAAAAGCCCTGAGGGGTCAACCGGGTCAGGGGTACCCCACCCCCGCCCTGCGCATTGCGAAGCCTCCAGACCCCGGACACCTCCGGGATCCCGCCACAGGCTCAGAGACACCTGTCACTGAGCCCCCCCCATGGCAAATCTGCGACCAGCTACCCTCGCCTGAACATACTCCAAGGCCTCTTGCCAGTCATTTAGGAGTAAATCCACCCCCACCGGGGATAGGTGTCCTCCGTCTGGTCTGTATAAACCAGCACAATCGACCTCCACCCAAGGGTGTAAAATCTGCCGACCCCCTTTTTCACATACCCAGCGGCCAATTTGCCAATTAACTTTAATTAACCCACGCGACCACCTCCGGTGGCCCCAGCAAGCAGGCCTCGGAATTATATCCGACCATAACAACACGACATCCTTAAACATTAACAATACTGTATCCAGGTCTCTCTTTGCCGCTCTGATCAACTGCTTGACTGTCCAAGTCCCCAAGTCGTTGCCGCCGAGATGCAACAACAGTACAGATGGGGAACCCTTCACACGCTGATGGTGCCGAAGCAAAGGCAAGAGTTGCAGCCAACGAAGGCCGCGCTCACCCAGCCATGATACGATCACCTCTGCAGTGTTCAAACTGATGTTCGCCCCCTGGGGCTTTGCCGCTGCTCACCGACCTGCCCAGTAAACAAAGGAATGGCCAACCATCCAGCAGGCACACGGCATCCGGCCCCCATCTAAAAAAGAATACATAGGTAAATACCATCCCCACAAAACCCCTTCACAAACGCACATATCCCTAAAATGCGTTGGAGCGCCATCGGCCTATCCGTTGAATCACCTGCTCACTTAAACCTGCCTCGGCGGCACTAGAGGCTGCCCCAATCCTAAATGAATGAGGCGCAAAGTCGCCCGGCTCAAAGCCCAGCTGGCGCACCGCCATCCGCAGGACTGCTGTGAACTGAAACCGCGTCAAGACACGCGAATTCTCATGCAAGAAAAGAAAACCGCCCCCCCTCAGCCTCACCCGCAGGTAAGCTGCCATAGCAGCCACCAGACAAGTGGAGGCACCACCAATAGCTCTCAACCGTACCCACGTGCCCCGGCCCCTCTGGTCAGTCTTGGACCGAGCTAACCAGATGCCCAATACCTCCCTTGACAACTGAACATGGTGAACCTGCAATGCCACACCACCTGCTGCTGAACTGGACACCGCCACCAGTTCCCCAATCCGAAAAGCCCCAAAAAAGGCCAAGCAAAAAACTGCCCGAAAAAGAGTGTCCTCATAAGAAGACTCCGCCACCGACGGGAGTGCGGTGCACAGCTGACCAAGCAGCTCATGCGTAATTGGCTTCCGCTTATTCTCCAGCATAGGGGAACCCCTCTCCCACTCCAAAAGCAAGCGACATACCAGAAAGCCCCAGCTGGCCGCCGCCCACCCCACCGCCCTGGAGAAAAAAGCAAACCCTGCGATATGCGCTTTCACTGATGACCTCGATGCTCCCGCCGCCTTTGCAGCCATAATGTACCATCCCAAGAGGTGGTCCGGGACAGGACCTTGCCGCCATCCTCGGGCTGTCAGAAATGCCACAATCTTATCGCAGCCTCTGCAGTAGGATCGCCAAGTCGCTGGTGACACGGAACTCCGCAACAGGTTCAGCATGCTCTCAGGCCAATCTGCCATAAGTGCTCCGGGACCCGCATTCCCACAGGGTCGGCATCCAGTGCCAATCACTGGAACAGATCCCACTTAAAACGGGAAAGAGAATCAGCAACTTGATTAGTATAACCAGGTACATGATGGGCCCTCACCACCACATTCAACCGCAGACATGCCAGAACAACCTCCCTCATCAGCGCCGCTACCTTCAAGCAACGCGGGGTAAACCTATTGATAACGCTCACCACCGCTTCATTGTCACACCACCACAGCAATCGGCGATTCCGCAGCCTCTCCGGCCACAGCTCCAGCGCCACGAGCACCGGAAATAATTTGAGAAATGTTATGCCGTCAGTCAAACCTGCCGTGCGCCATGCCTGCGGCCATGGCTCCGCGCACCAAGAGCCCGTGAAATACACCCCCAAGCTGCAACCACCTGCGGCATCCGTAAAGAGCTGGAGATCAAACGTAGATCGTTCCTCCGTGGGCATAACTGCTACGCCGTTAAAGCCCTTTAAGAACTCATCCCAAACCCCCAAATCCGCCCTCATGCTCCTCGACATCCTAATGCGATGATGAGGCTTGCTGACACTCGATGTTGCCGCCGAGAACCTACGCAGGAACACCCGACCCATCGGAATGACCCGACACACAAAATTCAGCGAGCCGATGAGCACCTGCATCTCCTTCAGCGTCACCTTGTCCAACCCCAACATGTTCGCCACCAGAACCCGAAGCCTCGCCACCTTATCCTGCGGCAAACGAGCCACCATGTCCTCAGAGTCCAACTCAATCCCCAGAAACGTAAGTCGTGACGCCGGGCCCTCCGTCTTACCTGGAGCCACAGGGACGACCCACTCCCTAGCCAGCCTCGCGAACCCATCTAAAAGCACCTGACAGTGCCCTGACTGCATGCCACCCACGAAGAGAAAATCATCCAGATAATGCACCACGTTCCTACAGCCTACCAACTCCACCAGGACCCAGTGGAGGAAGGAACTGAACATCTCAAAATAGGAACAAGATACTGAACAACCCATCGGCATGCACTTGTCGAAATAGTACCTCCCCTCGAAGGCAAAACCCAGCAAATGAAAGGAAGCAGGGTGAACCGGCAACAAGCGGAACATGGACTCGATATCCACCTTTGCCATCAGACACCCTGGCCCTGCTTCCCGCACCAACTGCACCGCTTCATCGAAGGACGCATAACGAACCGCACACAACTCCCTCGGTATAAGGTCGTTTACAGATGCCCCAACTGGGAAGGACAAGTTGTGGATCAACCGGAACTTCCCGGGTTCCTTCTTCGGAACAATGCCCAACGGAGAAACCATGAAAGGCGAAAATGGCCGTTCGGCAAAAGGCCCGGCCACCCTTCCTAATTCCAGCTCCGCATCCAGTTTCTCCCTAACAATGTGCGCAAAACGCCGGACTGATGGAGAGTTGCCAGCTCTCTCAGGACCCCCCTCCCCAACCACCGGTATGGGAAAACTATATAGAAAACCATCCTCGATCACCCTCCCCATTCTGCGCTTCTTGTAACGCCGCAGCCATGGCCTAAGCACCTCCAGCCGAATAGGCATCGGGGCCAAAGCCACCAGGTCTTTATTGTTTGGTGGCAGGATTGGGTGACGCTGATGCCCCTTTTTTGACACACTTAAGGGCCGCATGCCCCCCACCACAGACCGAACAACTGTGCCGGAACTTATAGTCTGGAAAGGGGCAAGAGGACTTATTAAAACGCCAGCAGACATCCCTGGCCCCTCCGCCGCTCGCTTTTGGCAGCACAGAAGCCCCGCCCCCTAAAAAGGGCCGCCCCGCGCTCGCGGAGACAACACTACCCCCTTTTTGACCGCCTCCGCCCGCCCCCGCCCCTCCTTTCGCCGACATGTGCGTCAACCATAGGTTAATGTCCTGTGTTCCCCAGGACAACGACCTATTCTCCTCCATCTTATCCCGAAATTTCTCATCATAGTTGAGCCACGCCCAACCATCGTGAGTCTGAGCCGCCTCCAAAATCGAATCCGCGTAGGCCAGCAACATTCCATACTGCCCCGGGTAACGATGCCCCCATACACTAGTCAGCCGCAAGAAGGCCCTGGTCCAATTAATAACATTACGTGATGCCTTCCGAACCCTCCCTGCCTTCTCATCCTCCCTCCTTTTCCGTTTGCTGTCCCCCGACCGCTTCCTACCCTTGAGCAACCTGAAAGTATCTATATATTTCCTTTTCCTGATCTTCCGTCGCAGTTTACGCAGCACCCCCTCCCATAACTCCGAAAATGATGCTAATGTGGCACCTACCACAACCGCCTCCCCCACCTTCTAAAGCTCTCTCCCCAGCCCCCCAATCCGAAGACAACGACGAGCCAACCGAGGAGGACGACGAAGAGGACCCGGACCTCCGACGCCGCTTTCGTGCATGCCGCCCCTTCTTTTTGGATTTGACCTTTGCCCTCCCCCTCACCAACCAGCCCCACCTGCCCACCTGGCAACTCACCGGCCATCGTTGTCCCAGCCTGCGACAATCCTGCAAGGTCAACAGCCACCGGCCGGCCGATCTCTTCCGAAAGCGCTCCTCATGGCTCCTCTCCAGTCAGCGCTGACTGCACGCCCCCGGCTGGCTCCGCATCCATCCCGGCACCTTGCACCGATGCAACTCCCAACTGCTCCGGCCTCTGCTTCACCGCCGCCGGCACCTGTGAAGAGAAATGGGGAAAAAAGGAGGGGGGGCCTGCCATGGCCCAGGGCGTTTGCCATGCCCCCAGCCACTCTGCCCTAGAGGAACCCTGTCCCCCTCCCCGCCAATGCTCCCAAGGCGTAGCGTAAAACCCACCGAATGCCATAGGATAACCCCATGGGGCCCCTCCAGGCACGCCGCCCTGCCCACATGGCTCCTCGTGAGCCCCTTGCAGCCCAAAAGAGGGCCCAGCTGGCCCTACAGCCTCCCTCCCCTCCTGAAAGGATCCACCTCCCGCAGCCGCCCCTCGCCCCCTTTGCCCCCTAGCAACCCCCCTGTGAACAGCCCCCCTGCCCCTGGGAGTGATTCTCCCCAACTCAGCCCCCCCTTCGCAACCTCCAGGCTCCCACCATGCCCCCCCAGGTGTCCCTCATCTGTACCCCTCCCCAGGCTCTCTTGCCCCAGGGCCCCCCTCCTGCCACCAGCCTGGGAACCCTTTGCCGCCGCTGTCCGCCCCCTAGACCCCTTGTCCCCCCTAGGCCCACCGTTTTTCTTCGCAGGCATTCTCCCCCTAACAAAATTACTGAAGCAAAACTAACTCCCCAACAGCTGTCTCCCCTTTCTCCTGCAAGTCCCACAATACAATCACTTTAATTAGTTTTTTTTTATTTTTTTTTATATATAGTGCACCACTCGCCTCTTCGCCCCGATGGCACACCGCCAGCCACGTGGAGGGCAAAACACTGCCCTCGATCCGGCTGCGGCTCCTCAACTGCCCGCAGACCTCACAGGGACCGGCTCCGCCGCCGCCTACAGCCCTCGGTTTGTCTGGCTCCTCTGCTGACTGCTGCCCCCTCCTGAGACCGATAAGGAGGCCTCCGCACGCCGTGATCCCACAGGCCAAAGACTCCAGCTGCAGCACAAGGTTGAGTAAGACTCCAGTCCCGTTCACAGGCTCCGACGGACTGGAGCCTCATCGGCACGCTCCCCTCTGACAGCCCCCCCCCCCTCCATCCCTCCCCCTGCATCCATTGGCTCCCGCATCTGGCCAGGCCCGCGGGAGCCAATGACTTTGAAAAATGCGGCGCCGTCTCGGCCCCCCCTCCCCACGCTTACTGCCACAGCCGGGGCCACGCACCACGCCGCCCACCCGGTTATCAGCGGCCTGCAGGAACGTGGCCCCGCGGCCTTAACGTTAGCAAGAGAAGAGTTAATTCTTGTCTTGAACCAGCTTTTTGTGATTGGTTGAAACTTCTTGAATTTTTTTTAAATTCAGTCAGTTGCAGTCTAGCTGGCTTCTGGATAGGAAGCACTGGAAGTGGGAGAAGTTAAACCTCAGACCCATTAAGCATTCCAGGACATTTTGGACTTAAAGTAAAGCATTTATCTGTCTCACTTCCAGATCTGGGTCAAAGACAAGAGGACCAAGTACCAGTATTTTGCTTTTAATTCAAAGGCTCCCTTGAAAAAGGTTGAGCCCAGCATTTCCAGAGACTGGGTGAACTGCCATTCAAAGGAATGGGGGGGGGGGGTTGGGTGTAAATGTTCAGTTCTACATCCAAGGAACCAGAAAGGAACTCAGAATAGAACTTTATTGGGCCATAATCCATCCAAACAGTGAGGCCTGGAGAAATCAGGATTTTTGTTGCAGGAATGCACCAAGCACTCTAAAGAGGACTGGTCCTGTATTTTGAGCCATTTTGGAGCCTTTGTTACTGGTGTGCACTACTTTAAAACTCTGTTTGTGAGGAATCAGGGACCTAGAGAGTAGGTCTGCAGACAGCGTGTCTTGAGCGAGGCTACCAGATAATCGCTCTCTGGGTGGTCTTTGCTGTGGAGGAGCTGAATTGGAACTGCACTGCTGTTCCCAGAAGATGTCATTTTCTGGCACCCAGGACCCAATAAAGCTGACACTGCCTGTTGTGTAGCTGTATGACCAAAGGGGTATGCCCCTTTGGTGCCTTTTTGGGGTCCTGGAGGCTCTGAAGTACTTGGAAATGACCAAAGGATTTGGGAAGAGGAAAGCTAAGAAGCTTGCTGCTGAATCATCTACCCCAAAGGTAACATCTATCCCAATGGATTGCCATGTGCAGGCTTAGGTGGTAGGGACAGGAGGGCTTCTGGGGTAACCCCTGCTCTTGTGTCACCATCAGCCACTGGAGCCTCTCTAAGTTCTATAGCTAGAACTCTTCTTCGTCCTCCTGTGGGCGTGTTGGACTGCGAGGATGGGAGGGTATCCACTCGTTTAATGGGTTCAGCTCAGGATATTGAATCTTCACCCGGTCTGTCCCCACCACAGGGCCTAGAAAGTTAATTCCACCCCAATAAAATTTTCCTTATGGTCTATCCCTTTGGGCGTCTGTGGGAACTGCCCTTTTGAGGCTTCTTGACCTTTGGAGGACTGCGACTCAAACTAATATGTTGAAAGGCCTTATAGTAACATAGTATATGATGGCAGATAAAGACCAGCATGGTCCATCTAGTCTGGCCAACAAGGTGGCAAGAGTAGGTGCGCCCGCCGCTCCATTCGGGTCACCCCTCCCCATGCCTTTATTTAGGGGTGTACCCACCCCTCCGTGCAGGTCACCTTGACTTGTTAAGATGTCAGCGACAGTTAAGTTTAATTTGATTTTATCTTGTTTCTATAAAGAGATGAACTATGTCTGTCCCATGCAATTTTGAATTCTGTCACTGTATTTGCCCCACCACTTACATTGAGAGGGCATTCCAAGCATCCACTACCCTTTCAGTGAATTTGCCTTTCAGTTTACCCCTTGCAGCTTCATGTTATGCTCTCTAGTATTACAGCTTCTCCTTTTTGAAAAAGGTTTGTTTGTTCATTAATACTCCTTAAGTATTTAAATGTCTGTATCATATTTCCCCTGTCCCTCTTCTCCTCTAGAGTATACATATTTAGGTCTTGGAATCTTTTTTCATACGTCTTCTGGTGCAGGCTTCAAATCATTTTGGTCGCCTTCCTCTGAATCGTTTCCAGTCTTTTTATATCCTTTGCGAGATATGGTCTCCAAAACTGAATACAATATTCCAAGTGAGGTCTCACCAGCAACTTGCACAGTAGCATTAGTACCTCCTCCTTTCTGCTGGTAATTCCTCTCTGTATACAACCCAGCATCCTTCTGGATTTGGCCACTGCCTTGTCACACTGTTTCGCCACTTTGAACAATGGCTCCGAGGTCCTTCTCCTGGTCCATGCACACTAACCTATTGTCCCCTATCTCATACAATTCCCTTGGATTTCTGCATCCCAAGAGCATGACATTGCATTTCTTGACATTAAATCTTAACTGCCAAGCATTAGACCATTCTTCCAGCTTTTGTAAATCTTTCCTCATGTTATCCACTCCCTCAGGGAAGTCCACACTGTTGCAAATTTTCATGTCATCTGCAAAAAGACAGACTTACATTCAGTCCTTCAGCAATATCACTCACTTAGAGCAAACGGTTCATTTCTCTGAACAAACTATTGAATAATTACAGGCATATGATGTGCAGCTTCATAACTTGTCTCAAAGATGTGAAAAATTGGAGACACAAGTTGGAGACACATTGCAGGCTGTAGGTGCAGCAGGCATTAAGACTAGTTTTGTTGCTCCATATTCAGTCTATGGAAAACATGTACAATAGTAAAAACTGAAGATTTTTTAATTTTCCTAGGACTCAATTAACTCCAGTTTTTCTTTTGAGAAAGTATTTAAAAATAGTGTTACTTTTATAACAGGCTGATCCTATTTTTTTTCAAATATTTACCTAGTAGGAAGGTTACCCAGAATGAGGCTGAAGCAGCACAAGTGGAGATGGATAGAGTTAGATTTGACTGATTTCCTGGAGTCATCAATAGATGAGATCCCCTCTCATGCTACTTTCTCTCTTTTCTTACGGAATTAGATAAATCAATATTTTACATGCCTATTTTCATAAGAAAGACCTAATTTTGTGGTAAGAAGATCACTTTGTTTCCAGATATATCCAGGGCCACCCAGAACCATAGGAGGAGTTTCCTTCAGATTAGATCTAAGGTTTTGGCAGCTGGAGGGACCTTTTTGTCCTCTGGTTCCCTTGTAAATGTTTGGTAGTTTATCAAGGGTGAGGAAAATTCATAGTGGATAAGTAGGATTCTGTTCTGTCTAAATATCCCTCTCTTTCTTTTTTTTTTTTCCTGGTCACTGGCAATTAGAGGATTTGTATTCTGGTTATAATTGTATTTTGTTTGACCTGACTCTGTTTGGGAACTTTGCTTCCTCGGGATGGGGGCTAGAGAGCATGTTTATAATTCCCTGTATGGTTTCCTTTTGTTTTTGTTGAATATTTCTGTATGCAATTTCTTCTTGTTTTGTTTTTTGAAAGCTAAAAATTTGTAATTAAAAAAAAACTAGTGAACTATGTGCCCATTCTTATTGGGTCAATAACAGTAGCTAGCTGATTTCTGTTAAAAACCTGTTTCAGATCTAATTTACATATTCACCAGGTCTCTTTTTTTTATTTGCTAATTCACCGTGCAAAGTTTTTTTATTGATTGTTTTGATTTTTGCTTTGTGTTTTTTTTATCCCTGTAAATACCTGTATTTGGTTTTGTTGAGTTGTCTTTCTTGTTTATGCCAGTAATGAATGAAAGGGATTTTGTTTAAACACTTTGGGGGTCATTCCAGAACCCGAATAAGGGTTTGTACGTGTGCCAGGGATATTTATGTGTCAAAAATGTCTACAGGCGTATTCTGGTAAATGGCCTGCGCACATTTATCTTGCTAGCACGAAGACGTAAAAACATGCCTGAGAGGGGTGGAACAGGGGCATGGTTTGCCGCTGAGACATGTATAACTTATTCAGGAAAGATCCGTGTACGTTTTTTTTACCTTTGAATGTGGAATTGGCATTGAATCATGCCCGTTTCCAATTTAAATGTGTCTGTAGGCTGGACGTGAATTTTGTGGAATCTGCCTCTTTCTGTTTTCATTCTGAGCACCGCACACTATATCACAAGGCACTGTAATCTACTATTTTAATTACAGTAAAAACAACCAAACTCACTATACCTGATACAAGTCCCTTGAACCCTGAATTCCAGGGATTGGAATGCATATTTAAAGCACAAAAACACTCCAGCTTCCTGAAGGTGTCTCTTGGCCCGTCTCCCATGGGTTTGCAGCAACTGTAGGCCAGAAAAGGTGACCCCCTCAGTACATCAATTAAAAGATATGTGTTTTTTAGAGTAATACAAAAGCAAAACAAAAAGTTTCATCAACTTTATTCATACACAAGTGCACCATCACAGGCTAGTCACAGATCAATTTTCATCAAGTTAATGACGATACTGGTATTTAACCGACCCGATGATTCTTAAGCACTGTGGATTGTAATCAGTCAGATCATATCTCATTTCAAACTTTACATTATTGATGGTGTCTCTCAGTTTCGATTTCAGCACTTTCATGAAAGGAAATGTAATTTTGAAAGCTAACAGTCTAAACATGGACCAGAGTTTAGCCACATAGTAATGCCAAAAGAGTTCTGGGATTCGTATGTGCCTCTCCAAAAGTCTAGAGATACAGTATTTATTTATTTATTTTATTTATTTAACCGTTTTTATATACCATCTTTCTACAATACAAGACGGTTTCCATAGAACGCAACAGACAGTGAATTACAACTGAATTACAACTGTATACATAGAACATAACTTGAGATGGTATATATGATTAACAGGAACAGGTCAGAAAACTATTTACAAAGAGATTTGTAGGAGTTAGAGAGGGCTATGTGAATAGGGAGAAATGTTCCTGGTAGAGATGTGTTTTTAATTTCTTCCAGAAAACAAGGTGATTGGGACAGTTCCTTAGGTCATGTGGTAAGGCATTCAGATAGAAGGGGCATAAAGGGAGAATCTCCGATTACAGGTGGTTTGGCTACATTTTCTTTTGGAGGAAGGGATAGATAGGAGGTTTTTGGTGATGGTGCGGCATGTTCTGTTGTTGCTGGTATTAGATAGGAGCGAGGAAAGGCATGGAGCTGACTCGTTGGAAATGATTTTATGAATGAGGGTGAGTACTTTGAATTTGACTCTGGAGTGGATGGGGAGCCAGTGTAAGTCAAAGAGGATTGGTGTTATGTGTGAGTGTCTAGGGTTATTTGTGATGAGTCGAGCTATTGTGTTCTGTGCCATTTGGATAGGGTGTAAGCTATTTTTGGGAAGGCCATGATAGATGAGATTGCAGTAGTCAAGGGAAGGGATAGTGAGAGCCTGTCAGAGAGTGCGAAAGGAGTCTGGGTTTAGGAGAGGTTGGAGGTTTCGAAGAGTGCGTAATTTAGCATATATTGTATTAGCGGGTTTTTTTATCTGTTCATGGAATGTAAGGTTTTGATCAAGGATAAGACCAAGGTATTTCACTTGATTTTTAATAGTGAGGGTGAAATCACCAAGCGTGAGGGTTGCAGGTGGAGTGTAGGAGGCATCGGTGAATACTTGGAGGGCTTCAGTTTTAGATTGGTTGATTATGAGGTTAGGATTCGAAAGCCAAGTCTTCAAGTCAGAGATGCATTCGCTTAATCTTGAGAAGTTAGGGTTTATTAGATTGAATGGAGTGAAACACATAGGGGCATGTTTACTAAAAACCGCCAATGTGCGCGCCGCACAATAGCGCACTAAAAGCGGTACTTAAGAGCGCTTAAGTGCCCCGCACACGTGCGATGAAGCCACGCACCCGTGCGCGTCACACTAACGGGCGCCGCACAAGAACGGGCCCGCAAATGTCCAAGAGAGGCGTGGAAAGGCTAACGGAGGGCGGAGAAAGGCCCCGGAGGGGCGGAGAGACGGGGTTAATGGGCGGGGAAGGGGAGAGGCACCCGCACATTATCGGGGCCGAATTTACAAGGAAAAAATAGCGCGAGTGAAACACTCGCGGGAGAGGGCATTTAAAGGGAAGAGAAAACATTTCCGTCAGCAATGTATAGGAAAACAGGGGAAACCTGCAAAACGTGAGCAGTGTGATACATGTGCACAGCCCAAAAGTGGAATTAAAAATAGAAAATGACCACACCAAAAATTGTAAAAATAGTAATTCAGCTGGGGAACAGTTATAGTAATGGGCAAAACTAAAAAACACACCCAGGAAAGCTCCAGAAAAAATAAATGAGGTTTGGAAAGGTCTACGGAGCGGAGACCCTTCAAAAAAACATGTCCTTATTTTGGAGCTTTCCTGGGAGTATTTATATGGTTGCCCAGTAATACCACTGCTGCCCAGCGTGCTGATATTTTGTCCCCCATTTTCCATGGTCATTTCCGGGGTTTACTTGCACGTTTGTCACCAGACAGGGTGAATGTGGCCACAGTAAAAATGCGCAGAGCAGGGTTTGCGACTCCATCCTGCCAGGTTTACTATCTCCAGGGACTGCATTGACCCTGTGGCCACAGTGTGGTGCAGCAGACAGAGCCAGTACCTCTAGGACCAGAGGTTCAAATCCCAGCTGGGGCCCTTGCCAGCCCAGTCCCTATATTTTACCCACCACTAAACACAGATTGCACAGACACCCCTGCATTGCAGGGAACATAAGCATGGTGCAAACACCCATATTTTACCATACACCGCACACACACCATAACAATGGGCATTACCTACAGCCGAGTCCCCCAAATGCAGTCACGGAGTGCCACAACGCAAGCAGGTCAGCTGCATTATCTGTGAGAGGAACATGCCAGCATGTTGGCAGACGAGTACAGGTGGTGGCGGGGGCAGTGGCTGCTAGCCACAGCAGACAGTGGCCTAGCCATGTGAGGTTTGGCACGTCCACTGCAACAGACAGGCCCTGTCGGATGCAGAGTCATGGACTTTCCTGGAAAGTCATCCAATCTGTGGCTACACAGTGGTGCAGTGCACACAGACAATACATGCAAGAACAGAAGATCACAGGTTCAAAGCCCAGCTGGGGCTACTGCCAATCCTGCCCACATATTTTTCCCACAACTAAACAGTGATAGTAAGGACACACCTTTCGTGCCGAGGACATATGCAATGGTAATACGTCTATCTTTTACCCCACTGAGCAAAGACACCATGAACAGGGGCAGTACCTAGAGCAGTCTCCCAAATGCAGTCCTGGTGGGCCACACACCAGTCAGGTTCCATGCTGCCACTCATACAAATGCCTGTGCTGTATATCTATGCACCACCCCCATGGCATGTAGATGTAGCTCATGCATATTCATGAGGGACAGCAGGAAACCCGAACAGTGTGATGCAAACCTGGACCGTAGTTGGGAATCTCTGCCGTAAAGCAGCAGCCAACAGGGGCAGACACACCCACACCCACAGGCCCCATTGGCCAATGTCTCCTGGGGAGGCAGAACATTGGACCCTGCGTGCATCACCCAATACTAGCACTTGCATACCTTAGCAATGTCACCCAACACCTGAGGTATACGGTACTCAGCTCTGAAACGTTTGCTAGGAGTACTGGCAGATAGATATCCCTACGTTACGCACATACTGCAAGTTGACCCCATCCGAACAATCTGTTCGGAGTTTACGGTGCGTGCTCCAGGCCTGGCCTCTGACAGTGTTTACCACCCTGGGGAGTGACCCCCAGCATTACTGCGTACCATATCCATGCCTGTGCCGTGCCCAGGACCGGTGTGGTGGGCAAGGCTAATTACCTCCTCAATAGTAGCACAATGCTGGCATAGGTGTGGGATTGTGTGTCTGTCTATACAGTGTGTGTTGGTTGCAAACCCCTTCCACAGCCCACACTGCCAGCACTGTTGCCAGTATTGGCCTGCCAATGTGCATAATGAGTAGCAAGGTACCATGGGTATAGCTCTGACAGGGTGGGCTGACCAGGATGCAGCTGCACAGGGCATAGGGCACTGGCAGGGACATGGTAGTGCCCGGCCACCACCTACACAGACAGGGTGACCTCTGTATGTGCTGCATGGGGATCACTCTCACCCTGAGTGTGCAGTGATGACAGCATGGCTAGGCATCCCCATAGTGCTGTATTGTTTTTCTCTCATGTGATATATATGGGTTTCCTGTTGGGGCCTCTTCACTGCTGTATCTGCTTGTGTGTGCTGCCACCCCAGTTTTGGGTGCATGCATTTCCATCAGGATGAACCAGAAGACTGTTCACAGCTGGTATGTGTCTTGATGGAGCACCTTGCAGGGTGCAGTGGCTGTTGGCTTGCTGCTGGAGAATATCAGATAGTGGTGGGGTGCATCTTTGAATATCCAGGCCTCATGTCTGTCTGATTGTTGTGGATGTGTGTGTGTAGCTGCTTGGACTGCCCTGTAGGGTGTCTGTTCCCCAGCAGGACCAGGGTTGATGGTGCACTCTACTGCCATTGGTGCGGGGGGGTGCATGGCCCACATGGGGGGGTTCCCCTGACTGGGACAGACAGAGATATCCAAGATGTTTCTGCAGCACCTACCTATCTCACAGGTTATTGCTGCTTTGGAGCTCTGGCATGGCCTCATTCAGCCATGGAAGGTGTTGTGGACCTGGTCCTGGGCGCCACATCGCACCCTCAGGGTGAGCACAGTACCCGAACAATGTGATGGTGGTTAGCTACTCTTTGCCGGTAGTCCACCCGCTCAGTACCCCCTACCAGGCCGAGGTGGTGTGTGGGTGCACACGGACACTTCCCCCTACCAGGCCGGGGAGCTTTAGGGGTGCATTCCCCATCTTGTGTGCATCTGTGGACAGCTGATTTGCATGTGCAGTGCATCATGGGTACGGGTGGCCTAACCCTATCCTGTTTACAACAGCAGACTGTCTGTGAGGTGACGTGCAGGCTCTCTGCAGCCAGCCAGGGGCTTGCTTACAGCTATAGAGTTGTAGCCCAATGGTTACATCACTGCCTGTGCAGCCAGAGGTCATGGGTGCACACGCACAGTGGGGTTCTGTGTTGGGTTGTCCAAAGCATATTTTTAATTTACTGTACATATGCTGCTGCCAGCAATAACACCCTCAGCGTACTGTACCCATAAGGTGCCTCTGAGGGTGCTTTTTAGGGCGCCCTATAGGGCACTTTATGGTTGCCATCCATATAGGGTGCACTATACATTATCCTGTGTCGCAACATACATGGTGCCCTATAGGGGACATTCAAGGGTGCCTTGGCGAACAGTGCACTGTAACATGTGCCTTATGGGCCGCCGTATGTTAACATGCTGGGAGAGTGCGTTTGCTAGTAGTGATAACAAAATATGATTAAAAAGCCTCCTACAGCACTCCACAACATAATACATACTGCCTCAGCTAGCATTTTTCACTGGGCATTGTGAGGGATTGAGCCCCTGATCCCTGCACCATTGGTCAGTGTCTTAACCATTGTGCTATGGCTCTGTTCCTGTTCTTGCACATCAGCGCGCCACGTCTGCCGCCCACTTTTAAACTGCCTCCTCACACATCAGCACGCAGCCTTATGCCCATCAGCGTGCCGCCTCCTGCTGCCCACAATTAGCAGTGCGCCGCCTTGTGCCGCCCAAAAAGAACAGTGCGCCGCCTTGTGCCGCCCAAAAAGAACAGTGCGCCACCTTATGCCGTCCAAAATGAACAGTGCGCCTCCTTATGCTGTCCAAAATTAATTTGCCTCCTGAACTGCTTTTACCCATTAAAGGTGGTGCCTTAGCTAGCCTTTTTCGTTGTGCACAATGGGGGTTTGAACCCGTGGCCCCTGCATCATTGGTTATTGTCTTCACCGTTGTGCTACGGTTCTGTTCCTATATGTGCCCAGCAGCGCCCCACTTAGCCTTCCCACGCGCTAATGAAGGCCCCGCACATTAGCGCGACACGCACACATACGATCGTTTTTTTTCCTTTTTCTGCCTGAACCGCCCACTCCTTATATGGCACACGCACACTAATGGGGACCCGCACATTTTCGGTGTTTAGCAAACATACCCCTTAGTTTGGTAGAGAACCAGGGGGCTTTTCTGCATTGGCTTTTAGAGGGATGTTTAGGTGGTAATATGGCAGCAGAGGAAAGGATGTCATTCCATTCATTGATATGGGTGTCTTGGTTCAGGTGTTCAGTAAGTTTCAGCTGGGCATAATTCCCTTTAAGCTCAATTGGTTCTTCTTGAACTGAGCCACATAGATAGGGCGGGTGCTTGATAATTCAGACATACAGTATCCTGAAATTTGCACTCCAAAGGCAGCCACAGAAATTTGAAGCATGATTCATACTGATCAAAATCTCTGAATCCTGGAGGATTTTATCTTGCCTAAAGCTTTTCCTACGCTGCTGTCTTTTGCCCAGGCCTGTTGGCACTTTGGTGTTTGCTATCATCACTCCAGAGGGCCTACAAGATGGTGGCCCCCACTGCATTGTGCCTGGAGGACTGGATCTTGCCTGAAGGTTTTCTTGAACTGCCAGATGTTGCCCAGGCCTGTGGTTGCTTCTGAAACATCTGGAAGGTGGGGCCTACGAGACAGCAGCCCCACCACGGGATGTGGACACATGCCCAAAGAGGCATGCCCCATTGGAGTCCCTTTGGAGCACCTGAGGAGCCTATAGAGTCAGTGGACGTCAACCATTGTGAATATTATCAATCTGACCAAGGCTATTAAGGTTTTTGGTCCTATGGACAGGCATGTTATGATAGCATCTAAAGGAGAGGGAGAATTGCCATTATCCATGAGTACTGATTCTATTGTTGGTTCCTCATCCTGTAAATAAGAACATAAAGATATTCCAGCCTTTCTTTATGGTTAAGCCTCTTGATATACTGCCCTTTACCCTGTGTATCAGAGTGGTTTACAAACATGCTAACAGGCACTTTTTATTCCCTTGTCCCCGAAGGGCTCACAATCTAAGCATACCTGAGGCAATGGAGGGTTAAGTGGCTTACCCAAGGCTACAAGGATTGGCTGTCGGATTAGAGACCCCAGTCTCTCTGGCCTGAGGTTGCTTGTCCCTATGTGGAATTGAACCACTGGTCCTCCAGCCTGAGGTAACCTGTCCCAACCACTGATCTGCTCTTCCCCCTACCCTCCCAGGAAGGATTCCAACACTACCAAGTACTTCAGGCTTTCCAACCTAGTGAGGCTTCTGTCCACAATCTGGCCCAATTTACCCTGCCCTGTTCAATTCAGGGAGCAGACAGTCGATCCAGGCCTCCCCGCCTCTGTAGATCTCAGCCTTTTTATCCAATTTAAGGCAGGAACATATCTTCCTTTTACAAGAAATATTTGAGTTCTCCCTGCAGTTCCTCAGTATCTGTGCACTCAGCTCTTTGCCAAAGCTCCCCCTAGCTCCTGCCAGGTGGAAAAACCTGTGCGTGCACCCCAGCAGATCACACTAGGTTAAAAAACAAACTGTCTTGGTTCCTGTTGTCAGACAGCAGTGCAAACTTTCAATTTACATTTTCTACCAGTTTGCCTTACTTATTTTATTTTGGAAGATATTGTTATTTAATAATTCTATTTCTGACTTTGGTTTGCTTTGGGACATATCTGTATTGCTTTTTCTTTGTGAGTTCTTTCTTGTTTAAGAGAGTAAAAGAAAAAGTTTGGTTCAAGGGGGGGGGAGTTGCTTTTATTCTGAATACAGTACATTTTATCACAGGGCTCAGTATACACTTTTTCATTTAGAGTTAACCAGTCTCATTGCATCTAATACAAATCCTTTGAACCCTGTGAAGTCTTCCAGGACCTGGAGAAAATATCTAAAATCTCCAGCCTCCTGAAGGTGGTTTGGGGCTTGTCTCCATTACATTTTAAGCAACTGCAAGACAAAAAAGGCAGCCCAAGGCTACAGTTTATATGCAGCAAAAATTGTAGCAGTTTAATTATGTAGCCTTTGAATCTAATATAAATCATATATTGATTGTAACTTCTTTTTCCTTTCCGATATATATTTATTATTATATTGTAAACCGCCCCGATGTAATGGGAGGGCGGTATATCAAATGTTTTAATAAACATAAACATAAACATACTAACTCCTGACACTGTGCACTGGACAAGTGCAATATTAAATGCAAATATATTGCGATGCCCACGCTTGGGCCCGAGGGCTTACAAGCATAGAGCAGCCTTATAGTGTCCTTTTAAATAAAGCTTCCCTTGTTTGTCACCAGAGGGATTCTGGGACTTGTAGTTGGCTTACTTATATAAGGACAAATGTAGTTGTGAGACCGGTGGTTTAAGGCAGCAAGAATTTTTTTTTTTTTGTGGGATTCCAAGGCATTAAAGCACAAAACGCAAAAGCAAGAGGATGCTTCTCCAACATAAGAGTAAATCAGGTTAACAGAGGAAAATGTAACAAAAAGCCTTCTATCACTGGGCAGCAGCTTTCTTCCCAATAAACTTTCACAAAGCACAGCTTCTGGTGATCATTCATCATAACAGGTAAACTTTTAACAGCTGCTGTTTTCTTTTCCCAAACCAAACTTTTACTACAGACAGCTTCTTGGCTTCAGAAGCTCACATACTTAGTAGAACACATTCTTGGTTTTTTCCAACTCTTTGCAGTCATAAAAATTTGTCGCTATATTGTTTCACAGTCTTTCAAGCCTGCTCAACAATGCTCAGTTCTCCTTTAGACAAAAAGAGCAATCCATTGGTGACAATTCTGACTCAGATTCTGGCATACAAGCATCCATCTGCATCTCTTCTATGGACACCGGGTACTTCTTACTTCCACCAGTTTTATAAACTTGCCCAGACTTCCTGTCTTCTAAAAACTCTTGGAACTGCTTCAAGAGCAAATCACCCTGAGAAGGCACACTTGTATTGGGAGGGTAAAGCTTCCTCTCTGCAAACAGTTTTCCTAATGCTTCTAGTGTTAAAAGCTCAGTTTCTCTGCTCTTATCTGGCTTTCGGTTCTCTTCATACATATAACTATCCACCCACCTCTTAGCAGACATTAGTCCTGGGTCCGGGACACTAGCTGAAGCAAACCGTTTCTCTGCAAGCTGTTCAGGTTTACATGTACTGGCTTTACTTTGGGGCAGGTCTCTCAGACAGCTACTGATTCCTTTCCTCCTGATATCTTTCAGGCTATGGAACTCAGCCTTCTGGTGCCTTTTCCCACTCCTTCCCAGATAGTCACTCTCTTGAAAGTTTCCTTGGAACCTGTCTCCCTTTCCAGGATCTCTCAGAGTTTCTCCTTCTTGTGCCTCTGCTGCTCTGTCTGCTCTGGCTGCAGATCTGTTCCTTTCCAGCTTCCCCTGGACATGCTGGCTCTGCTCTCTCTGCTGCATCTCCTGTGAGTGTGTCTCCTGGGTCTCCTGGGTCTGTGTCTCCCCTGTCTGTGTCTCCCCTCTCTGCTCTGTGTGTGTTTTTAAAAACCGTTTGCTGCCGGGCACTCCCTTGCCTTTGCACAGGTGTGACCAATCACTGAGCAAGCTTGGCTCCCCGTCTGAACTAGGGCGTGGCCTGGCCTTAGCAGAGAGCTGAGTTTTTTCCTTGCCTGCCTTGCAAGCACTGTGCACAACTGAACTGTCACTTGTTTTAAAGGGAAAAAACAGGGTTTTCTTCCACTTCCATCTCTTCCTGGGAGCTCTCCTCACCACAATATATTCTGAAAAAAAAACAAGAGATGCAAGGTGCTTGCACACCAAAGAACAAAAAGAAAAAGCGAGAACCACAGTGCAGTTCATAACACCAAAATAAATTATTATATCTCCCAAATTATGAATTTTATTTTGGTGTATTAACCACGCTGTAGTTTTCACTTTTTTCTGTCTTTTTGAACATTTATTTTTCATCCAGAGAAAGCCCTCACTCAACAATGAGTGCAAAGCAGAACTAGGACATTTCCTCACAGAACTCATCCTACAAAAAATAATTTCTGATTCTGGTGTCATCTTAGTAACAGCAACGTAAACCCTCACACATACTGGGCATACTGTGAAGGAATACAAAACCCTAGAAAAATCATTCGGGACCTATAAAGAAAAAATATATATATACAGTACATGCTTTCCTGTTATAAAATCACTCTCATATTGTGTATAGAAAGTTCTACACAGTCCAATGGAATGATAAGTGTTAATATTTTGCAAAATAAGTTTTGCCACACTTTTACAATGTATGCTATACTATTAAAGATTCTACTTTTCTTATATAATCTTGATAAGGCATTGTTCTAACACATATTTGGTCTCATTCCAGCTTCTCTTTTGAATATTTTTCATATTTAAAAAATGTCATTGCATAGATCATGTTAATTGACATCAATTATGTCCTTTGAATGCTCTGAAACTGCTTCACAGTAATCCATCTGCTGTGAGAATTTAGTGTCACCATTTTAATTGCTAAGAGCGTTTACTTTACCAGAATGCATTCCTTGCATTGTTCAGCCAGAGCTTGTGGCATATTTGATAAAATTAACTTTAGATTTGTCCATGAGATTTTAGTAACAAGGATGGCATTAGTTCTGAGGATATGGGGCTCATGCCTAAAGTTTGCTATCAATCTCAGGTATCTCAGACAAAAGGATTATGCATTTTATACCTGTAAGGATCCAGGATGGGAAAAAGAGTGAGCCCTCAGCCTCCAGCACTCAGTTTTCAGTCTCTGGTCCCTCGGGTCATCCGATTTTGAGTATGTTGGTTGATATTTGGACCAATTCCTTTGGCATGAAGTCCCTAAGATACAATTGTACATTCGGGACACTACTCATTTTCTTTCCAATTTGCAGCAGGTGAAAAAAGTTGCTGAGGTACATTTTTTTGTAACACTTTGTGCACTGTACAGATCTCTGCAAGAGGAGGCATTGCAAGTTCTGCAGGAAGTTTGGGATCGTAGAGCTCAACCCAAAATGTTCCCAACAGGCTTTCTGCTGCAGCTAGCAGAGAGACAAAATATTTTTTTTTTAAAACTATCAAGATGTCTGTTACCAACAAATCTCTGGAACGGTGATGGGGACTATATTTGCCCCTTCATTGGCAAATCTGTGCATAGAAATTTTTGAGATGCAGTGGGTATACTCTTTTGCATACATGCAATATATTATTAGATAGTGGAGATTTATGGAGTAGCTCGTATGACAGCTTGCATGATTTTATTGAGTTTCTACAAACTTGCAATCAGGCTATATAATTTGAGATGGCTTGCAATGATTTGAATATTCATTATGACTCCAATTCCGTTTCGGGCACATCCAGCACGTCCAAATGCCCAGAATCTGGATGGGCCAGATTGGCAACCAGTTCTGATCCCATGGGGGACAAAATGTCCCCATGGGATCAGAATTGGCTGCAACCAGCCTGGACGAGCAAGACATGCCCTGATGCCAAGCCACCAGATGCACAATTCACATATAAGAACATAAGATATGCCCTACTGGGTCAGACCAAGGTCCATCAAGCCCAGTATCCTGTTTCCAACAGTGGCCAATCTAGGTCATACGTACCTAGCAGTTTCCCCAAAAGACACAGGTTCCACAATGTACACTGCCTCCATGGGATAGGAGGCAGTGTACTATTGTGGATCAGGAACTGGTTAAAAGATAGAAAGCAGAGGGTAGGGCTAAATGGCCAATTCTCCCAATGGAGAAAGGTGAATAGTGGTGTACCCCAGGGATCTGTGCTGGGTCCGCTGCTTTTTGACATATTGTCATCACCCCTGCCTTGGCCAAAGGCCTAAAGGCACAGGGCTGCCAATGTTAGTCCTTAAATAAAGAATTATACTATTCTTGTCCACAGCTTGGACTTCTGGGACTTGTAGTTGTTTCTCCTTATTTAAAGACAGTAGTGTGAAACCGATGGTTTTAAAGGCAAAAAGAATTTATTTATCTTCCCCAAAAGCACTAAGGCTCAACACAAACGTTAGGATTCTTCTCCAAGCAATAACATCAGGAAATTATACACAAACTGGAACTGAAACTGCTTCATAAGCCTTTTAACACATGTAACTGTTTTCATCAAATGTTCAGCAAACAAAACATAACTTCTTCCTTCAAGCAAAGGTAAATGTCCATTTTTATCTTCTGCTTCATCAGTAATTCAAATACAAGTTATGCACGTATTCTTTGCATTAGAAGCAATGCCTAGCATTAACACAGCTAGGTTAACTCACCCTGTTTCTTCAGTGCTTTCTCGGTTAAAGACTTTTTATCAGAAAGCTTTCAATCTGCCTTCTGGGACAATGAACAGTCCATTGCTAATTCCTCAGTTATAGAATCCTGCTCCGGACAGTCTACCTGCATTTCTTCCTGCTCTACGGCATGTACGTCTGACTCTGAGCTTTCATGAACTGTTTTCTGGCTTAATGCTCTGTAAGAGCTCCTGGACTTCTCTCCACAGGTGCTCTCCACAATAAGGAATGTTTGTACCTGGAATGTGAGGATTCCTTCTCTGGATCAACTGCCTCAGTTCTTCTAACTTGTTCAGCCCTGGTTCTTTGCACCAAGCAGGGTTCTGGTCACTTCTAGCTGTGACTTTGTCCATCCACCTTTTGGCAGCTTGAACTCTTTGAGCTGGTCCACGAACTGTTTGAATTGCAGCCTGACCCTCATCAGCAATTCTCCTAGCCACACCTCGGCTGGCTTCAGGACTAACAGCCCTCCTCCTGCAAGCCTGGTTTTCTTTATGGCGGCTACTTTGACTGCTGAACTCCTCACTGAAGTCTTCACCGTTCTCCCCGGTGATCTCCTCTCCGCTCCTCGGTGATCTCCTTTCTGCTCCCCTGGGTTTATAAGGCTGTTTCTTAACTAGCATACACTGCTTCCTACTCAGGTATTTTTCATTACTTCCCAAGCCTGCACTTAGGTTAGCAGAGCTTGGGTGTGGCCTCACTTCAGTAACTGCGTGTTCTCTTCCTTTACCGGCACTCTGAAAGCTGTGAATTCCCTGCCTGTCTCTCTCCTTAAAGGTATATTTACAATTTTCCTCTATTTCCATGGGCTCAGCAGAGCTCTCCTCATCACAATATTCATAAATGACCTGGAAAAGGGAATGAGGTTAAATAGTTTTGTGTCATCTGCAAATTTGATAAAGTTGTTAAAACACATGAAGACTGTGAAAAATTGCAAGAGGATCTTGATAAATTGGAAAACTGGGCATCAAAATGGCAGATGAAATTTAATGTGGATGAGTGCAAAGTTATGCACCTAGGGAAGAACAACCCAAACTATGCTTACATGATGCAAGGTTCCACATTAGGAATCACTACCCAGGAAAAAGATTTAGGTGTCATCGTGGATAACATGTTAAAATCCTCCACCCAGTGTGCAGCAGCAGCCAAGAGAGCAAATAGAATGCTAGGTATCATAAGGAAAGGAATGGAAAATAAAACAAAAGATATTATAATGCCTCTGTATCGTTCCATGGTGCGACCGCACCTTGAATATTGTGTGCAATTCTGGTCACCGTATCTTAAAAAGGATATAGCATTAGAAAAGGTTTAGAGAAGAGCCACCAAAATGGTAAAGGGGATGGAAGGATACCCCTATGAAGAAAGGCTAAAAAGGTTAGGGCTCTTTAACATGGAAAAGAGATGGTTGAGGGGAGATATGATAGAAGTCTATAAATTAATGAACGGAGTGGAACGGGTAAACGTAGATCGATTGTTTACGTTATCAGAATATAGAAAGACTAGGGGACATGCAATGAAGCTACAAGGTAAACTATTTAAGACAGATAAGAGAAAATATTTTTTCACTCAACGTGTTATCAAACTCTGGAATTTGTTACCGGAGGATGTAGTAAAGGCTGTTAGTGCAGCTGGGTTTAAAAAAGGTTTGGATAAGTTCCTGCAGGAAAGGTCCATAAGCCATTTTTAAACAGGGACCCAGGATATCAGTGCTTGACCCAATACAAGCATTGTGGAACCTGTGTCTTTTGGGGAAACTGCTAGGTACGTATGACCTAGATTGGCCACTATTGGAAACAGGATACTGGGTTTGATGGATCTTGGTATGCCATACTGGGTCAGATCTTATGTTCTTATGTTTTAGGATGAGAGTGAAAGGGGATAGACTCAGGAGTAATATGCGGAAATATTTCTTTACGGAAAGAGTAGTAGATGCGTGGAATAGTCTCCCTATGGAGGGTGGTGGTTATGAGGACAGTATCTGAATTCAAAAAAGCATGGGACAAACACAGAGGATCCCTAAAGGTAAAAAGGGGACTGTTGTAGTTGATATGGAAGGGCAGACTACATAGGCCACGTGTCTTTTTCTGCTGTTGTGTTTCTATGTTTCTTGGTAGTGATGGATGCCTGGATTGGTTGATTATTGATTATATATATTGATCTTTGTAAGTTATATTGGTTGGCTTGACATTCATTGACCTTTAATTGGCTGTTGAAATATTTGTATTACTAAGGTATTATATCATTTTTTGAGAAGCTAGGCTTAGCTGCTCTAATGTAATTTGCTTATAACTTGATGAGGAGTTTTTGGATCGCTGATGCTTAATAAAGTCTTTCCCCTGTTGATGGGCAATCACCTGTTAGAGGGATAACTACCTATGCACTGAGATCTTTTCTCCTCATATTTAAAGTTTAGGGCTTTTGTACACTTGAAGGTTTTTTGGTGCTGGATCCTCATAATTGCTGTATTGACATGGTCTGGTTTTCCAGAATTTTGGTGTGATATATGCTCTTTTCTAGGCAAGCTATGAAATAGTTCACACAGATGCTTTGCTGCTGCCTGTTTGTTTCTTGTATTAGAAGCTCTAGATCTGGGTTTGTTTATGTTCCAATGTGCAAGCTATACAGGAGCCACATGAGAAGAGCTGCTTAATAGGCCTAGCAGATCTCCTACTTAGCAAGATGGAACCATGATGTCCATGGAAGAAGAGTAGGAAGCAGTGAGTTCTATAAGGAGTTAAGAGATCTGCAGGAGAAGGAGCTGTGAGATTTATGGTACAGATAGGAAGAGAGAATTAGGAGACCAATTGGGGAGAAAGAATTGTAAGGTCTATGAGGAGGAAGGATGGATTTATGTTTCAATATCTAGCTCACACCTTTGCAATGGTAGTTCAAGACAAGTTACATTCAGGTAAATAGGTCCCTGTCCCAAGGAATGTCAGGGGGATTTGAGCCCTGGTTTCACTGGTTACTAGCCCACTGCTCTAACCATTAGGCTACTCCTCCACTCCTATATCCTGAATGGATATAGGGTGCTATGAGATTCATGGAAATTGAGTAAGTGGGAATAGGGAGTCATTAGATCCACAGGGGGGAAGGAACCATGAGGTTCGTGGAAAGAGGTGAGAAAAAGAGAGAACCATGAGATCCATGACAGTAGAGTAAGTGGGTAAAGGGAGCTAGAAGGTCCATGGTGAATAGGGAGAGGGAGCCATGAGGTCCATGAAGAGGGAGAGGAAGAGATAAGGTTACCAGATGTTGACAATTTTCAGGTAGTGTCCCCTACTTCAGTTGGGATAGAAGCAAAGGACTTTGCTTCTCCTGCATACCCCTCTAATGCAGGCTTCCTAATACTGTTAGGACAAAAAAAGTAAAAACAAAAATTCTGAAAAAAAGAGGAGGAATTTTAGAAATATATATAATATTTATCTATATGTATAAAATAAAGTTTAAGCATATATGTATGTATGCATGCTTATAACTCAAAGAGCTGCTGCTGTCTTTTTTAAACTTTTGAAATTACTGAATGTTACCTAGACTAGTCATTTTGAAATATATGGGGAAAAGATGCTCAAGGAGGGAGGACCCCTGCCCCTCTCAGCCCAGGTGTCACAGATTTGCTCTCCAAAAATCTAGTAACCTTAGGAACCTAAATGGAGAGAGGGAGTCATGAGATCTATGGACAGGATGGAGAAAGGGAGCCTTGAGATCTATAGGGGATTATGCTTGGGAAGGGAATCATGAGGTTCTTTCCTTTTCCTATTAGCCAGGAGATGGGAGGACTAGGAAAGCGAGAAGAGGGTGATAGAGGTGGGAAGAGCAGGAAAAATTTGGCAAGGGAAGAGAAGAGAATGGGGATTAAGGAAAGAAGAAACTAAACTGAGCTGGCTATATGAGAGAGAACCAGGTTTGGGGGGAGGTGAAAGCACACGTGTTCAAGCTTGCAAGGATAGCATAAGAATTGACATATGGGCTCAGACCAAAGGGTCCATCAAGCTCAGTACACTGTTTCTGTTGAATCAGGTCATAACTACCTGTCATATCCCCAAAGTAGCCAGATTCAATGGATGAGCTGTGGTTTCCCCCAGATCTACCTTAATAATAACATTGGTCAACACTGAAATCGATACTGACTTTAAAAGGCCCTAATCTGTAGTATCTTGGTGAGCTGAACACAAATATAACATTAAAAAATTTTTATTGGCTCTCGTTTTGAAGATATTGCATGTAGTTCATTTTTTATGTTTCACCGTGTAAATTTATCCAGTAGGACATCAACAACATCCCAAATAAGCCCTGAATGATGTAATATTCCATCACATTGCATAATACCACCATGCACACATCATCCAGAGTTGATTGCATCATTTTCTGATGCAATGCAATACTACTGCCAGACGGCTGCTGAAGCCATCTGACGTCAGCAGTGTACTATACGCAGTCAGAAAAGAAAGTAATCTGGTATTCTGTTCCGATATTGAAAGCCTCATGAATGCCTTAAAAATCACTCATGACCCACAAGACTGGAGACTATTTATAGACTCTTCAAAACTGAGTCTGAAGGCTGTGCTTTTGAACAATGGAAACCGTCTTCCATCTATTCCAGTAGTGCATGTCGTCCACATGAAAGAGACATATGATAACTTAAAGCATCTACTGACTTCCATTAACTATAACAAGTACAACTGGCACCTCTGTGGTGACTTATTTATTTATTTATTTATTTACAGTCTCTTATATACCGCACTATTCAGCATCAGCGCGGTTTACATGGAACAGAAATGCTCAGTACAGTTAACATGTATGAGTTTACAGATAACAGGGCAAGTAACTTGGATAACAGGGGTAAAACTATTTACAGAACTTGCTACAGAAACTGGGATACCGGTGGTAAACTATTTACACATATTGCTACATAAAGTCGTATGATCCAGAATTCCATAGAAACAACTGCACCACTAAGCGTTAGGGAATCTTTCTTGGCATTTTGTTGGGAAACCACATATTTGCTTAGTGGGTTGCATCTCTGTCTCGGTGGGTGAGGTTGGGTTTTCAATGAGGTACTTATTGAAAAGATGGTATTTGAGGGCTTTCCTAAACTGTGTAAGGCCCTTAATTGCCCTGATATCTGGAGGTTATGCGTTGCAGCATCTTGGCGCAATGATTCTAAACGCCCTATTGGATGTGGATGCAGAGCTTTCTGTTAATGCTTTCGGGACTTTTAGGTTGTTTATAGCCGTGGATCTCCTTGCTCTATTAGGAGATATGGTAGGGATGAGGGCCATTAATTGATTCAGGGAGAGCTTGTTTTAATAGCTTTAAAAGTGAGTAGCAGAGTCTTGAAAATGATTCTAGCCTGGATAGGTAGCCAATGTAATTGTATCAGCAAAGGTGTCACGTGGTCGCATCTGGGGGCTCCATGGATGACCCTTGCTGCAGCGTTCATGGCGAGCTGCAGGGGTGTAAGGTGGATAGGGGCAGGCCTTGAAGGATGGCATTGGCATAGTCAAAATGAGGTATGATCAATGCCTGGTATATAGTTCTGAAGTCATTTGGTTCCAGCATGGATCGTAAATGCCTAAGTGAGCGGATCTTGTAATATACAGTTCTGACTGTGTTCCCTATGTGGGCTTTTCATGTCTAGGCGTTGATCCAAGGTGACTCCCAGGTAGCGTATGATGGTTTAGTTTGTAGTTCTGCTTCTTTTACTTTAAGGAATTGTGGTGGGAGAAGTTAGGGTTCCTCGTAATGAAGAGTACTTCCGTTTTCTTATGTTGTATTCGGAGGTTTTTGGGAGAGAAGCCAGTCAGATATTGATTGAAGCAGCTCGTCCAGTGGAGAGAGGTCCAGATGTTCCGTAGAGAAGGGTATGTACAGCAGGACTCGTCAGCGTATAACATGCAGTCGACATTGAAGGATCGGATGATCTTGCAAATTGGCTGCATGTAAATGTTAACACCGGAGGGCTGAAAAGGGAGGGACCCTTGTGGGGACTCCCTGGCTTTTGGTGGAAAGGTTTCTGATGTCATCCCTCCAGACGCACATGCTGCCATCTTCCAGACAAGTACGATCTGCACCATTCAAGCGCTCTACCATAATTCCTTTCTCAATTAGTCGACCTAAGAGAGATCATGACTTACTGAGTCAAAAGCTGCAGCGATGTCCAGAAAGATGAGAGCAAACCTTGACGGATGTCATCAATGCCAGTGATTATCTTGCAGAAGAGGGTGGTAAGAAGGGTTTTCCACTCCGTGGGGATTCCCTAAAGCCATGTTGGCAGGGGGCTAATGGTGAGGTAGTGTCAACGTGATCTTGTAGTTGTCGTTGTACCTCTTTTTCGATGATCTTCGCAAGTAAAGGTATACTGGATATAGGTCTATATGAATCTACTTTATGGGGGTCGAGTTTGCAGTTTTTTAGAGAGGTCTGATAGAGGTGTGCTTAAGAGCGGAGGGGAAGGAACCTGTTGTGAAGGAGAGGTTCATTATATTGGAAAGTATTGGGCTGAAGTAGCTGCGGAGCCCTTAATCCAGAAGGCTGGGCATGGGTCGACTGAGATGTGGTGGTGTTAAGGGCCATAATAGTGTCTTCAATTCCTTTTTTGGTAGGGTAGAGAATATGGTTAGAGCTGTGGTGCCATCTCGTTCCGGAGTGGTGGTGGTTGTAGTCGAGATGTTGATAGTCCGGCATATATCTTGGATTGTGCGTAGTTAGCAAAATCTTGTGGGTGAATCTCAATTGGAGGTCCGGGGTTGGTTCCTTGATAGAGTCTTGACTAGTTCAAAAAGATCGTGGGGTTTATTAAGTGATCTCTTTAAGGTCTCTGAGTAGTATTGTTTCATTGCATCATCATGGTTGCCTTGCGGTGTGCAGCCAGATGACAGTTGTATGCTGTCTGGTCAATTGATGAGTGGGATCGGCGCCAGCGCTTCTCGAGTTTCCGTAATTGGGGTAAGAGAAACTCTAAGATCGGCTGTGTACCATGGAGCGCTCATTCTTTTCCTTGGGGGCTTGTTGGTTGGTGTGCGTAGGGCGATTGCACTAGGCAATTGTTCCAGTGAGTAATCAGGTCGTCAAGGTTCAAGGTGGTTTCGCTAATTGAGTTGTTGCGTTTCCGTGAGGATAAGGGTCTCTGTTGAAAGGCTTGAAACATCTGGAGTGAAGTCCTCGTAGCGGTGCTTGGTATCTTATTGAAACTTTGAATCGGTTTTTTGTGCAAAGGGATCTGGAAGATGATCAGTTTGTGATCTGACCATGGAACAGGAGTTATGGACGTTATAGGGTCATGCGATGTGTTAAGAGATATCTGAGGGGCGAATACTAGGTCCAGAATATTTCCTTTAGTATGGGTAGGTTCCTTCACTAATTGTTTGAAGCCGAGATTTGTAAGGGCATCAAGGAAGGATAACACTTGATTGTCCTGCAGTGTTGGCAGGTTGAAATCACCTAGGAATCCAATTTGGGATGTTTGGGTTATGCGTGTTGGAGGCGAGATCAATTATTTGCAGCAAGATCATCCGGTAGAAGCTGAAGGTGCTCTGTAAAGCAGGTTGATTGAGAGCAGACGTTTGTTGGATATGGTGACGGTTTCAAGGTGATTAGTGTTGGTGGTGTCAACCGTCTGGAAATGGAGATCTGTCCTGGTGAGATGATGAGCACCCCTCCTCCTCTTTTGTCTCGTCTATGACTTGTGTGAGCTGTGAAGTTCGGGGGGAGGAGTTGGTTGAGTATGACGTTGTCCTCGTCGGATAGCCATGTCTCAGTGACCAAGAGTATATCAAGGTCGTGGAGGGAAATCATGTCGATGGGACTGCAGGAGTGTTATATAAAATACATGTGTTTCTTATGTGAGTGGGATAGCCGAGCAAGGGATTGACACTACTTGCGGAAGGAATGGAATCGCAGACAAAATGTAACAGTTGGAGAGAAGAATATCCAGCACCCAGCTCTGGTTGAGGCTCACAAAATCCTGTTACCATCCCTTCACATCAAACTAGGTTTGATGAAAAACGTTGTGAAAGCCATGGACCGCACTTTGCCAGCTTTCCGATACCTGCATGAAAAATTCCCTCGACTCAGTGAAGCAAAGATTAAAGAGAGAGTTTTTGCGGGTCCTCAGATTCGAGAGCCCTTCAAAGATGACCTGTTCAACAACTTGCTGCAGGGTGATGCGAAACAAGCATGGAATGCTTTTCGCCTAGTGTCAACAAACTTTCTCGGGAATGTTAGGGCAGAAAACTACAAGGAACTAGTAGAAGACATGCTGATGCAGTATCAGAAACTTGGCTGCAATATGTCTCTAAAGATCCATTTCCTTGATTCCCATCTCGATTTCTTTCCTGACAACTGTGGTATGGTTAGTGATGAACAGGGCGAACGTTTTCACCAGGATATCGCAACGATGGAGCAAAGATACCAGGGAAAATGGTCCACTACAATGCTGGCTGACTACTGCTGGACACTCCCCAGAAAAGCTCCCGAACAGCTGTACAAGAGACAGGCAAAAAAATCTAAGAAGTAGTCTATGATTTGTTTTTTTTACAGGTATTAACCGAAAGCCTATTATATTTACTATTGACATGCATTTCGTGATGTAAACATTAATTCTTGCAGATTACAAAAAAACTAGAGCCAACTTTGCAATTTCACTGTCATATTCGTGTTCAGCATATAAAAAATGATAAGAAATGACTATTTTTATTTCAGTAACATGACTTTTGCAAAAATTTGTTGACCAGTGTAATTTATGGACTAGAGATCAGAGGCGAAGAAAGCACCCATAAAAGAAATATGGACAAGGGGGAGAGAGAGTTCTGCACAAATGAGGAACAAGGAGGGAGAGCAGGAGAAAGGAGAGGACTGGAGAAAGAGGGGGAAGAGATAATGCAGGAAGACAGGGCAAGGAGATTGTGCAAAGGAAGAACACAAAATAAGTGAAAGAGTGTTGAAGGAAGAGATGACCATTTCTAGGAGGAAAGGAAGACAAGAAAATAGAGTTGCCAACTTTATGAAAGAGAAAAAACCTCCACCTGGGGCTAGCCATGCTCCTCCCATGCCCACCCCTCACCATGCCCTTGCCCCACCCTCTGTCCTCACCCCTGCACCCCCAAAAAATAATTGCAGAGAGGGCAATGTGCAAATTGAACAAGCAAGATTGCTATACATTCTTAAACAGAAATTCCATACTTACAGAATATCCAGCATTGGTTGTACACACAAACACACACAATACAGATAGGTCTTCATCAATAAATGAGCACAAAACGAAAAGAGAAATATATAGACAAAAATTAAACTAAAACCTCAGAAAGCCAACCGCTACATGTAGTGCAACACAAGAGAAATAGAAATGCATTTGCCCTGTACTGTACAAAATAAGAGACAGCAGATGTCAGGATTGGCATTGGGAGGGATGCAATCTGGCAATTGCCCTAGACCCAGAAGCCAGAGAGGGCCTCAGATCTGTCAGAGATGGAAAAAAGCAAAGCTTGCTACTGGGTTTTAGGCAATGCAATGTGTGGGGCTGGACTCAGGCAGCATATGGGATCATGTAGGTGTCGGGGAGAGTTGCGATCATCGTGGCTGCTCCCGTTTAAGGGCAATGGTGTTTGTGGCTACTCCCGGGTGCTATAGCCACAATCCTGAGAGCAGTCCAGCACTCTAGAGTAGCCACAAGCACTGTGGGCCTTAAACAGGAGCAGCCACAGTGATCACGGCTCTCTCTGATACCTGTATGACCCCAGTACCTTCCAATGTCAATCCCCTTGTACTGCCAGGACTGCCACTGGTGTCCATTTCCTTCCAGTCTGCCTCCTTCCCCACTGTCCAGCCCCTTCTAGTCCAAATACCATCCCAGGTATCAGCTCACTTCCACTCCCAGTGCCACCCCCCATGTCATCTCCCTTCCAGGCACCCTACTCTCTGTCAATCCCCCTCCAGTGCCATCCCCACGTATCCACTCCCTTCCAGTCCCTGTGCCCCCTCCTTTCTAGCCTCCTCCCCATTACTCAGCCACCTACCAGTCCCATCCCCAAGTGTCATCTTCTTTCAGTCCCACCCCTAGGTGTCAGCTCCCTTCCAGTCCCCATCCAATACCATTCTCAGGTATTAGCTTCCTTCCAGCCTCCTCTTTCTCCCATCTGTCAGCTCCCTTCCAGCCTCCTCCTTCTCTACTCTTTCAGCTCCATTCCTGACCCCTTCTTCCCCCATGTCAGCTCCCTTCCTTCCCTGTGTCAACTCCCTTCCTGCCACGTCCTCCCCTGTGTCAGCTCCCTTCCAGCCCCCTCCTTCCCTTGTCAGCCCTCTTCCTGCCCCCTCCTTCCCTGTATCAACTCCTTTCCTGCCACCTCCTCCCCATGTCAGCTCTCTTCCTTCCCCCTCCTTCCCCATGTCAGCTTCCTTCCAGCCCCCTGCCTCCTCTGTTAGCTCCCTTCCAGCCATCTCCTTACCCTGTGTCAGCTCCCTTTCAGTCCCTTACTTTCCCCCTCTATCAGCTACCTTTCAGCTCCACCTCCCCCTATTTCAGCTCACTTCCTGCCCCCACCTTCACTCGTGTTGGCTCCCTTCCAGACATCACTTTCCCCCATGTCAGCACCCTTCCAGCCTCCTCCCCATGTCAGCCCCCTTCCAGCCCCCTTCTTCCCACCTCTATCAGTTCCCTTCCTGCCCCATTCTTCCCCTGGCAGCTGTGGCTCCTTTGTCATACAGTCGCATGGCTACAATAGCGGTAATAATTGCAAATAAAAGGAAAACAAGTGTGGAGCCTTCTGGCCTCTGCTAGTAACCCCTGCTTCTGTCCCGCTCCCTCTAACATAAATTCCTTTTGGGGGTGGGACACAACAGCAGGGCTTACATAACTGAGGCCGGAATGCTCCGCACCGGTTTTGCTTTTATTTTAATTACTATTGCAGCCGTAACTCTGTAAGATGCAGGAGCCGTGGCTGCATCGGAAGGAAGGAGGGTGAGGCTGCAAAGGGAAAGGAAAAGCTGGTTTTCTGCTCTGGCTGCTTCTGGTCCCTTGGCCAGTGCAAAAAAAATGGCTTTTCAATGGCCGGTTTTAACTCTGTCGGCAGCCGCCTGGCCATATAAAAACCGGCCGGTTGGCAACCCTACAAGAAAAATCTCAGAAGGAATGAGGTGGAGGAGGGCATGCAGAAGGTGTGAGAATGAAGAAGATAGACATAGAGGAGAGAATAGGAGGCAGGTGAGGAACAAAGCACAAAGGGAAGAGCTAGGTGTGAAATACAAGAATAAGGAGAGAGGGCACTGGAAAGGACACAAGATGGAGGCTAAAGAATCTAAGAAAACAAATTTAAAGATTGAAAAGGCTGGAGACTATTTTATTTTGCTTGAGAATATAATTAAGCTAATGTAAAACATCCTTGAACCTAATTTAAAGTATCAGAGACTGGATCTATTTCCCACATAGAATTTACAAGTACGAATTTGCTGAAATGCAATTGGTTGATTTAATTCCCTTCACTGTAGAATTTATCCTCCAGTGCTGAGAGTTTGCATTGAGTGAGTGTAGTCACTTTAAATAATTGTTATGTATTTTATTGTATGCACATTTTATATGGAGGACTTAAGAGATACATAAAACGGAGGACTTCTTGATTATGGGCTTGGCCCGGTACATTTAAGTACCTAGCAATGCTTCTGTCTACCAGATGATACATATAGCTGTTCTGACAGAGTAACCCTCCATCTGAACTTTTGGACCTCGTGTTAATTCATAGGTTAATGCAAGTTAAGTCAATTTAATGTGCAGTAAGTTTACGGGATGCTAATGAACCAAATGCACACTAACAAATGCAGATTCCTAGTCTGCTAGTTTCTTTTTTTAGTTTCTATTTCCTGTTGCAGCTGGCTCTCAAGTGAGAAACGGAATAGTGACTGCTGAATCTTAGCTTCTAAAAGCTTTAAATAAGAGCTACCTATCATATAGAAGGATACGCTGAGAGTTTATACACAATGGGGTCTATTCTGTCCCACGAATAGCGGGGATGGATGTCCCGTTGAACATCCATCCTCACTATTCATCCCCCTTACTGTCCCCGACTAAGCCTCCCCATACAAACAAGGAGTTTATACGGGAAGGCTAGAGGGGGGCGGTATGGAGGCGGAGTAAGGGAGGGCAGTGGGCGGTCTGCGGCCCTGGACATACAGGGCCGATTCTAAAGTCGGCCCTGTACATCCCAGATGCACAGAGGCCGGGACGCGCAGAATGGAATGTACCTCAATTTGTCCAAAGTGATAACTCAAATGGAACAAAAAAGGGTACAAGGATGTTAACCCACAGTATTTTAGCTGTGCTAATGAGATTTACTGAGATGGTAAGGAGCCTTAATTACCGGGAGTATATGTGACCACAGAAACGTACTTCTACGCTACCTCACACAAACATACACTGTCTCACCCCTTATATCATTCATAGGCTCCTAAGCTTCTTTTAACAATTTTCTACATGCATTTAAAAACTTTGAAAACACTTACAGGGTCATTCTGAGCCACGAATGTCCATCCTCACTATTCGGCCCCCTTTGCTGTCCCCGACTAACCTCGCCATATGAACAAGGTGCTTGTACAGGGAGGCTTAACCGGGGGCGGGAAGGGGCGGAGTGGAGACAGAGTTAAGGTGGGCAGTGGGCGGTCTGCGGCCCCAGACGAACAGGAAAAATTCTAGACGTCGAGGGACAGGAGTTCTGGCCAAGAAAAAAAGGTGAGGTGGGTGCAGGGAATTCCCTGCAGCCTGACCCTGGCCATGGGAGGCCAGATCGGGGGTTGGGCTGCGAGGAAAGGAGAAAGTCGTCAGCGGCCGCGGATCGCAGCTCCTGAATGGAGCTGCGGTGCAATGACAACCAGACGTCATGGCTCCGCAGCTCCATTCAGGAGCCTTGACTGAGTTAGCCAGGCAGGGGCCTGTACATTCAGGCCAATGGGAATCGGGTCCCAGTCTGCACATGCAGGCCTAGTTGCGATTCTGATCCCGCAGGGGCTAGATGTGCCCCATGGGATCAGAATCACATCTACCCCTGTGAGTCTGATTCTGATCGGAGCACAGGGTCTGTATGTCCTGATCGGAATGACCCCCCTTAGCTTATAATGAAAGAACCATCTCAAAAACCACCAAGATCTTAAAGCTGAGGACACAATAGTTGATTCAAGTTTTGTCTGATCTAATTTAACGGACTTCTTCAGGACTTGTCAGCCAGCTGTCTAGGAAACTCCACCAGAGTTGACCATCTCAGTAAATCTCATTAGCGCAGCTAAAATACTGTGGTTAACATCCTCGTACACTTTTTTGTTCCATTTAAGTTATCACTTTGGACAAATTGTGTATAAACTCCAAGATCCATCAAGCACAGTATCATGTTTCCAAGAGTGGTCAAGCTAGGTCACAAGTACCTAGCAGTTGCCTCAAAAGACACAGGTTCCACAATGCTTGTATTGGGGCAAGCAGTGGATATCCAGGGTCCCCTTTAATAATGGTTTATGGACAGTTTCTCCAGGAACTTGTCCAAACCTTTTTTAAACCTGGCTACACTAACAGCTTTTACTACATCCTCTCGTAATACATTCCAGAGTTTGAGTTGAGTGAAAAAATATTTTCTCTTATTAGTCTTAAATAGGTTACACTGTAGCTTCATTGCATGTCCCCTAGTCTTTTTATATTTTGATGGCATAAATAATTCATCTACGTTTACCTGTTCCATTCCATTCATTAATTTATAGACCTCTATCATATCTCTCCCAATCATCTATTTTCCAGGTTCTCTGTACCTTTTCTAATAACGCTGTACCTTTACTAATAACACTATATCCTTTTTAAGATACGGCGACCAGAATTGCATATAATATTCAAGGTTCAGTCGCACCATGGAACCATACAGAAGCATTATATCCTTTGTTTTATTCTCCATTCCATTCCTTATGAGTCCTAGCATTCTATTTGCTTTCTTGACAGCTGCTGTACACTGGGTGGAGGGTTTCAACACGTTATCCACAATGACGCCTAAATGTTTTTCCTGGGTGGTGGTTCCTAATATGGAACCTTGCATCATGTAACCATAGTTTGGGTTGTTCTTTCCTAGGTGCATAACTTTGCACTTGTCCATATTAAATTTTGTCTGCTCAGTCTTCCAATTTATCAAGGTCCTCTTGCAACTTTTCACAATCCTCTTGTGTTTTAACAACTTTGAATAATTTTGTGTCATCTGCAAATTTGATTACCTCATTCCTTATTCCCATTTCCAGGTCATTTACGAATATGCTAAAAAGTAGCAGACCCAGCACAGATCCATGGGGTACTCCACTATTCACCTTTCTCCATTGGAAAAATTGGCCATTCAACCCTACCCTCTGCTTTCTATCTTTTAACCAGTTCCTGATCCACAGTAGTACACTGCCTCCTATCCCATAACTTTTTAACTTCGCCAGGAGTCTCTCATAAGGGACCTTGTCAAAAGGTTTCTTAAAATCCAGAAACACTGTATCAACCAACTCACCTTTGTCTACCTGTTTATTCACACCTTCAAAAAGCATAACAGATTGCTTTAGCCAAGGAAGGTCTTGTCTTACTAATGTTGGCTGTATCCCATAAACCATAACTATCTACATGTTCGGTAATTTTGTTCTTTATAATGGTTTCTTTATATAATTTAGTAGCTCTTATTTAAGTTCTTTATAATGGTTAGTAGCTCTTATTTAAAGCTTTTAGTATTAATTTTTAAGAGTGATATGGAGTGATTTTTTTCTGGGAATCTTTGCTTCTGGCATTCTCCAGGGCTTTTCTTAGGTAACTCCTTATGCCCTGGTACCTCTTCACTCATGACCACAAACTGCTATTCCAGCAGGCTTTAGTCTCCATCTGTCCTGGTGATTCTCCTACTGGATCTCTTTCTGAGGGGTATGTTTACTAAAGTTTCTTAAAGTGCGCGCCGCGTTAGTCTGCAGGATGCCATATAAGGAGTGGGCGGTCCGGTCAAAAATAGCAAAACGGGATTAGCGAGCGTGCTCTTGTGCGCTGTGCGCTCTTGTGCGCCACGCACATTAGCGCACGAGTAACGCGCGTGGGAAGCATAAGCAGGCGCCCTGATGTGCAAACAGAAGAACAGGGCTGCAGTACAATGGTGAAGACACTGACAGATGGTGCAGGGCTCATGGGTTCAATCCCCCACTGTGCCCAATGAATAAAGCTGGCTGAGGCACTACCATTTATGTGTAATATTGCATTATGAGGCTTTTTAATTTTATTTTAATTACTGCTGCTAGCAAACGCACTCTCTCAAAGAGCTGTAACATAAGGTGCTGCATAAGGCACCCCATAAGGCACCCCAGAGGGCACATTTTAAAGTGCACTGTCTGCCATGGCACCCTACAATGTTGCTTAAAGGGTGGCCTATAGGGCGCCATATAGGGTGCCCTATGAGGCACAGCAAGGTCATAGCACTGTTTTTGATGGCAGCACTGTGCATTTAAACGCATGAAAATCTTAAGTAGGTGCGCTGACATGCAAGGAGGAACAGCAGTGTGGCACAATGGTTAAGGCACTGACAGATAATACAGGGGTCATGAGTTTGACCCCCAGCGTGCCTAATACGTAAGGCTGGCTGAGGCATCAGCTTTGACATGTAAGTATGGTTTCCTGAGGCACTTTATTTGTATTTTATTAATTGCTGCCATCAAACACACCCTCATGTGCCGTAACCTAAGGTGCTGCATAAGGCATCCTATAAGGCACTCCATAGGACACATTATAAAGTGCACTATCCGCCACGGCACCCTATAATGTCCCCTATAGGGCACCCTATCAGTTGCTCTATAGGATACTGTATAGTGCACCTTATATGGACGGTAACCATAAAGTGCCCTATAGGGCGCCCTCTGAGGCACCTTATGGGTACAGTACGCTGAGGGTGTTTTTGCTGGCAGCACTAATGTACATTAAAAATAGATAATGCTTTGGACAGCCCTATCAAATAACCCCACTGTGGGTTTGAACCCATGACCTCTGGCTCCACTGGCAGTGAAGTAACCAGTGGGCTACTGCTCTACAGCTGCTAGCAAGCCCCTGGCTGGCTTCAGAAGGACTGCAAGTCACCACACAAACAGTCTGCTGTGGTCACCAGGATAGGGTTAACCCACCCATACCCATGATGCACTGTACATGCAAATCATGAATTGTGGCCCTCCAGGACTGCATTTGGGGGACTCTGCTCTAGATAATGCGCATGTTTCTGGTGTCTGTGCTCGGTGGGGTAAAATATAGGCGTTTGAACCATGTGTATGTTCTCTGCAATAAAGGTTTTCCATACTATCACGGTTTAGTAGCAGGTAAAATATGGGGACTGGATTGGCAGTAGCCCCAGCTGGGACTTGAACTTATAAACCTTCTGTTCCTGAACACACTGGCTGTGTTCACCGCACCACACTGTGCTAACAGAGACCGTGCAGTCCCTGGAGATACCATGGTTGTTTGTCAGACAGAGCCTGTCTGTTGCAGTGCATGGCACCCACCTACACAGGGCTAGGCCATGGTCGGCTCTGGGCAGCTGCCACTGCCCCCCTCCACCACCAGTATCCCTCTGCCAACATGCTGACATGCCCTTCTGCTGGTGGTGTGCAGTCGCAAGCCATCCAGTGTGCAGGTAGGCGGCTGCCTATGGTGCGTGTTCTGGGGTAGGGGTGCCTGCATAGGCGTCCACGCTTCCCCCCAACACCGCCTGCCAATGTTCTGTGCCCTTGGGGGTACCTGCTGGGTACTATCCCCTGTGACTCTGTGATAAACACTCTCGTGCCCATGTTGGGCCCTCATCAGTTGCTGTCTGTCTGCTGTTCAGTTTCAGCATTCCTAAGTGCCATCCAGGCATCTGCCTAGTCCACACTGTGCCCCAGCTGCACCACAGCATGTGCCGCCTGCAGCCCTCTGTATCCCCTTTCCCAGCATCTGTCCAGTTGCCCATTCCGACATGCCCGCCCTGCTGTTGTGGAACATGTGCATGCCATAGGTAACCTGTCCAATGGAGAGGGAAACCCTGATCAGTGCTATTTCACTGTGGGATCATTCACCTTGTATGGGGACGGAGCGTAGACCCTTCCAAAATTCATATTTATTTTTTGGGGCTTTCTTGGGAGTGTTTTTTGATGTTTCCCATTACTATCACTATTGCCCAGCTTGATTATGATTTTTTTTATTTTGTTGGGGTTCTTATTTGTACTTTTGTTCTGTGCACATGTATCACACTTATCACTTTTTTGTAGGTTTCCCTGGTTTTGCTGTACATTGCTGACAGAAATGGTTTCTCTTCCCTTTAAATCGGCTCTAACACGAGGTTTTCACTCGCGTTATTTTTGGCCTCGAATTTCACCTCGTTAGTGTGCGGGGAGCCTCTCCCCTCCCACTCTCCACCCATTGACCCCTTCTCTCCGCCCCTGGGGAGCCTTCCTCCGCCCTCCGGGAACCTTTCCCCGCCTTCAGCGCTCGTGTGCGCCCCTGCGCGCATGAGCACGCACTAAAGCGCATTTTTGCCCTGTAAAGCATCAATAGCGTGCGCTAAGGTACCTTAGCGTGCGCTAAGGTACCTTAGCGTGCACTAATTGCGTGGCGCGCACGTTAAGAAAGTTTAGTAAACATACCCCTAAGTCACCTTGTGTATCTTTCTTAGGCATCTTCAATAAGAGTCAATGCTTAGAAACCCATAAGGGCAGATTACCATTTTATCTTTCTGCATTTTTATATTTCAGAGCTAACTTTATTGGCCTTTTTTTCTTTATCCCTGGGCATACGATTCCGGTTCTGTCGACCTCATCATGCATCTCCCCTCTTTCACAAAAAGTTTTTATATTCCTGGCATGAGCCACCTCCCACCTTTGCATGGGAAGAAATTTGCATTAAGATTTTCCTTTCCAAGTTTGTATCATGTAGTAAAAGGTAAGTTTGTCATGCAAGATATCTCACAATCCTTCCTCTAACCTTTTCATCTGTTATAGCCATATAAGGAGGCAATGATCAGCGTATAACACAAAGGACTTCCCCTGTAAAATAATATTGAAGTTAGTTGACTGTCCATTTGAGGGCTAGAGACACTTTTTTTCAATCATCAAATAGTTCCTGTCTCTTGGTAGAGGTTTATGGTTAAGATACAAACAGTAGCATAGCCAAGAATAATTGTCTTTTGGCAGCACATTTTGGCCTTTGTGGCTGAGTAGGACCGAGTCTAAAGTGGGAACTATGTTTGCAGTTTCAGGGGTCAATTTTTGGAATAGAATCCCAGTTGATCTCCATTTGGAAAGTGATCATTTAGTTTTTTGATGACAACTCAAGATAATGCTATTTGGTATGGCATATCCCAGTGTTGGGCCTGCTTAAATCTTGTTTTATGTATTATATTTTATTATTTATGAAATGTTGTTTGAATGTTGCTTTATATATTGATGTATTTTGTGAGCCAAGGGAAATGGAGGAAAACCAAAGACCCTGACATGCAACGACTATACCACATGTAGCAGAACAATTACAATTCTTTGATCAACAACTGTAAACAACAATACCACACAAACCTAATCATGTGATCAGTAAACAAGCCAAGAGAGCTTTTCAATATTGTACGAGCTCTCACCAGGAACAACACACTCCAGGAGAATATCAAGATCCACCCTCAAGACATGGCGAACCACTTAGCCAAAAAAAAAAACTAACGATTAGCAAGATATAAATGATCTAAAATAAAATAACCACAAAGGAGACCAAGAAAAGATGAGTCTATAGTGTGCATGTACCTAAGCTCTACAACAGGACTATCAATTATTTGCTGGGTAATGGAATCTGCTGTGACTCACCAATACTGCTGTCTTTGCTGTCCTGCTCCCCCCCCCCCCCCAAGAGTAGGAATGTATCACTATGCAGTCATATATACTGGGTATAATCCCATTTACTGAGATGGATCATGCCCAGCTATATTGTTCAGAAGCAGAAGTAGTTACAGTATACAGGCACATATACCAACAATAAAGACAATGTATCAGGAAGCAAGGATCTCTTAGCTCCCAATATGCTCCTTCTATGTCTGCGGAGGCTGTGCCTATCCCAGTCTGTCTGCAGAGGCTGTGCCTATCCCAGTCTCTTTTCCTGATAGTCCCACTGCCATTCTCCCAGGGGAGCTCCTAAACTGCACAACTCAGGCCCCCAGTACTATCATCTCCAGTGCAGCAGTGGTACCCATCCCAATCCAATCCATGCTTGTCCACTGGCTCCACAAACTTGTTTTCATGTTTTCCTAGACTACATTCCTCAGTTCTCTAATCTATCAGTCCATACTATATTCTGGCTTCATTTTGAAAATTGCCACAGAGACAACATATCCACGTACATTCTCAAACGTCTTTTCTGCAGATACTTTTTCACTGAAAATATTGTGCATAGATTGGAAAATTCAGTTGGCGCATATTTGATTTTCTTAACCTAAACATGGTACTTGAGAACAGCTCCTCCTAATGCGCTATGGAACTTTGCATGTCCTTACCCAAATTAAGGATCAGCAATTTTCAAATAATTTTACCCAGACAAATCAAAATGGCCATCCCTTCTTTGTTTTTGGCAAAAACTAGTAAAGAAATAGCACCTACATAGCAGTTCATTTTGTCTTCCATGCTTTGCCTCAACCTGTCCAGTTTCTTGTACAATTAGCAGTGCAGTAGGAAGAATCCTACAGCCTTAATATATTTAAGAAGTCCAAAGTAATGTCAATACATTATTTTACAGATTTAAACATTATTTTTATGATCAGAATCATTATACGTGTTAGTGCATGCATAATAATTTTGAAACATTTTCAGTATTTTAGATGTAATACAGCCTTTCAGTGGTGTATTGCACAACACACAATAGATCTGTTGTGTGATCGTGTATATTAAAGTATCATCAAGCAGCTACGAATTTCTGCTCTAAAGATAACAAAATAAATACTAGGGGGACAATAAAGCATTATATTAACACTTTTCATGGACCCAGCTAAAATTGCTTGGTAGGTAATTGAATAAGTTAGGTCAACAGTCAACACGGATTAAAGTACTTATTAAATGACATTTAATATATTCAACGGTGCATTCAGCCTTTACAAAGATAATGTCAAAGGTAGACTATCCTAGCACACTTCCACAAAAAACATATTAAATATATAACATGATAATTAGATAGCACTCTCTTTAGTTTGGCATAAGGCAAAATATAATATTCCATTTGTATGACAAAACAGGAATTTGTATAATTTTTTTGAAAAGCAGCTGATTAATCTGAGTCAAACAAAGTGATAATGATGTTTTTATAGAACATGCTTATAATAATCAATTTATTTTACGTTTTCTAATTCATCAACAGCTCATAAATGAGTCTTTAAAATTCCCATTGTTTCACCCTTTTTTATCCCCTCCATCTGAACAGCTGGGATTATTGCTAACCTCCACCACATCTAATTTGCTTCTTCTGGACTTACACAGAAGGGGACAAGCCTGGCTCCATATCAAGTAAGGGGTGATTAAGTTAGCCACCAAGTACTGTCCAACAGCCCTTTCTCTAACTCCTCTGGTAGATCTTCATACTAAGTGAAGAGCTCCAGGAAAAAGGGGGAGCCTGCCACATTGATGCCAAAACAACAGATCTCCAGAATGTTCTAAAGCATTTTATAGAAAAACAATAACCAATACAGATCTACATATTCAATTTTATGTGCAATTAGTCTGTAACTGTAAAACCTCTATTGGACTCAAATTACTTCCACACAGTATTTCTTTCCATAGTGTTTCCCACATTTCGACCATTGCAAAATAATCCTCCAAGGCTTACCAAAATACATGCGGCATTCTCTTCAGATGGAACAAAATACCGCAGCCCATTAAATACATGGTGCATCCAGAATGGAACATGTAACACCGATTCTGAAACAACTTCATTGGTTCCCCATACTAAGCCACACTAAATCCAAGGCTCTGTTAACCATTTTCAAAGCTTCCCACAATTTATCTTCTGAATACCTTCAATCACTGCTACATAAAACACCCAAGAACAGAACCAGAAGGACAAATGTAAGTTTAATGTACATTACCAAGTTTAGGTTTCAATGTAAACCGCTTTGATTGAAATGATAAAGCGGTATATAAAACCTGTTAAATAAAATAAATAAATGAATAAATAAATGCACACACCTTCATCATCCCCATGCCCCCATGCTGATTACAAAGAGCAGATGGTCCACCACTGATCGAGCCTTCTCACTGTATGCACCAAGCATTTGGAGCTCCCTACACGAGAGCATACGATCAATCCTTGATCTAAAAACTTCTGTAAGGATCTTAAAGCTCATCTATTCAATGAGTACTTCAACAACACCTAGAGCCCCTCATAATTCCCCATGCTTCATCACATCTATGTATTATTTAGGGGCATGTTTACTAAAGTGCGTTAGTGCAATTCGCGTTAGGAGCCGCGGTAGTGAAAGAAACCCCAAATAAGGACATGGGCGGTACATCGTCACCACTACCGCGCGTTAGAAAACGTAACGAGCGTTACCGGGCGCCGTGCCGCGTTACTGCGCGTTAATCATAAGAAGACGTACAGACACAAAGCACTGAAACAGAGCTGTAGCACAATGGTTACGGTACTGACCGCTATTACAGGCAGCATGGGTTCGAGTCCCCGGTGTGCTTAACACAGAAGGCTGTCCCAGGCATCACCCTGCACATTACAGAGAGAAAGAGGAGGCATGTTTTTCATTACGCTGAGTATTGGTGTCAGAAAAACACCCTCGGAGTGTGCTTAGCCATGTACGTTGATGCGTGCATTGGTACGTGCGTAGTTCCGTGCGTAGCTGCGCGTGTACAATTGTGCGTCGGTACGTGCGTGGGTACGTGTGTTTTTACCAGTGTGGGCATCTGATATTACAGACTTTGTAGGGTGTCCTGCACCTATGCATTATGCTAACAGATGTACGTGTGATGGCCTATGGTTTATCAGAGCCTGTGAGCAGCTGCTGGAGTTTCACAGGGGTTGGATTGGGCCAGTCACACCCATGATGCACTGCACATGCAAATCAGCTGTCCACAGATACACACCATGGGGAATGCACCCCCACAGCACCGCGGCCTGGTAGGGAGAACTGACCATGTGCACCCCCCCAGCACCTCGGCCTGATAGGGGGTACTGACCGTGTGTTGTACTGGCACAGAGTAGCTACACACCGTCACATTGTGTGGGTACTGTGCTCACCCTGAGGGTGCAGTGAGGCGCCCAGCACTAGGTCCACAGCACCGAATTGGCTGAAAGAGACCATGGCGCAGGTCCAAAGCTGTGTTACTGTGTGAGATAGGTAGGTTCTGCAGGACCACCTTGAACATCTTTGTCTGTTTCAGTCAGGTGTAGCCGCCATGCACCACCGCCCCCCTCCCCCAGGGCGTAAAACAGGGTCTTCCATCAAAAGACCCACAGTCTACCTCCCTGCAAAGGTGGCAGTAGAGGGGAACATTAACCCTAGTCCTGCTGAGGAACAGACACCCCACAGGGCAGTCAATGCAGCTCTGTACACAGCCAGCAGACAGACATTAGGCCTGGATATGGTATGCTGCACCCCACCACTATCTGATATTCCCCTGGTGCAAGCCATCAGCCACTGCACCCTGCAAGCCACTCCATCACAACACCTACCAGCTGCAAACAGTCTGCTAGTGCCCAGTGGAGATGCCTGCACCCAGAACTGGGATGTCAGCATACACAGCAAGCAGATACATCAGTGACTGGGCCCCAAAAGGAAACCCATATTTATCACATGAGAGAAATACTAGATAGCACTATAGGAGTGCCTAGCCATGCTGTGGTCACTGCACAGTCAGGGTGATAGTGATCTCTCAGCAGGATATACTGAGGTCACCCTGTCTGTGTAGGTGGTGGCCGGGCACTACAATGTGCCTGTCACTGCCCTATGCCCTGTGCAGATGCACCCTGGCCAGGCCACCCTGTCCGGCCTATACCCATGGTACCTTGCACCTCATTATGCACATTGGCAGCCCAATACTGTCAACATTGCTGGATAGACAGACAGCCACCCCCACACCTATGCCAGCATTGTGCTACTATAAAGGTGGTCAGCAGCCATATCCACTACACCAGTCATGGGCATAGTACAGGCATGGATATGGTACACAAGGCTGTTGGGGGGTCACTCCCCAGGGTGGTGAACACTGTCAGAGACCAGACCTGCAGCAAACACCGCAGACATCAGAATGATTGTTATGGTGGAGCGCAATGAGCAAACTGTGCTTAACGTAGGAATTGATATCTGCCAGTTATCATAGGGAACGTTTGATAGCTCTGTACCATATACCCAGGTGTAGGGTGGCATTGCTAAGGTATGCAACTGCTAGTATTGGGTGATACAGGCAGGGCCCAATGTCTTGCCTCTCCAGGAGGCATTGGCCAATGGGGCCTGTGGGTGGGTGTGTGGCCCTGTTGGCTGCTGCTTTACGGCAGAGTTCCCCAACTCCAGTCCTGGTGTTCCAAACACTGTTCGGGTTTTCATGCTGTCCCTCATAAATATGCATGAGCTACATCTGCATACCATGGGGGTGGTGCATAGCTATGCAGCACAGGCATCTTTATTAGAGGCATGAAGCCAGAATGGTGTGGGGCCCTCCAGGACTGCATTTGCGGGACTCTGCTTTAGGTAATGTGCCTGTTTCTGGTGTCTGTGTTTGGTGTGGTAAACTATAGGCCATGTGTATGTTCTCTGCAATAAAGGAGTGTCTTTACTATCACTGTTTAGTGGTGGGTAAAACTATGGGGACTGGGTTGGCAAGAGCCCCAACTGGGATTTGAACCTGTGACCCTCTGGTCTTATAGGCACTGGCTGTGTCTGTTGCACCACACTGTGGCCACAGAGACAGTGCACGCCCTGGAGTTAGTTAAACCGGCCTGACGAGCCAGAAACCCTGCTCTGCAACAGGTTTACTGTGGCCTCATTTACCTTATGCAGACAAAGGTGTACATAAACCTCAGAAAAGACCTCAGAAAAGGGGCACACACCCATAACCAAGCTGGGCAACAATGATATCATTGGAAAACATTACACCACACGCCCAGGACAGCTCCATTACAATGTAATGCTCTTTGAAAGGGTCTGCGGAGCGTAGACCCTTCCACACATCATTTCTTTTTATTTTTGTGCTTTCCAGGGAGTGTTGTTCGTTGTTGCCCATTGCTATCACTGTTGGCCAGCTGAATTATGCTTTTTAAAATGTTTCTTGTGGTCATTTTTAACGTTTTATGTGAAATATTGTTCTGTGCACATGTATCACACTGCTCACGTTTTGTGGGTTTCCCCTGTTTTTCTGTACATTGCTGACGGAAATGGTTTCTCTTCCCTTTAAATGCCTTTTAACGACAGGTTTTCATTCGCGTTGGAATTGAGCTCTGAAATTCAGCGCGTTAGTATGAGGGGTGCCTCTCCCCGCCCACTCTCCGCCCATTGACCCCTTCTCTCCGCCCACTCTCCACCTTCTGCGCTGTTTTAACGCGCCGCGGAGCTTTACGATCGTTAACTACGGTTAACGCGCGTAGTATGACGTTAACGGTCGTTAGCGCGTCGATACGCGCGTTATACGGCACTTACGGTCGTTAACGTCGTATAACGCGCGATAGTCACGTTTAACGCACTTTAGTAAACATGCCCCTTAGTGTACTATGCTTTGTTATGTATATATACTAAATAGTTGTACATAGTTCTTTAATTCATTGTATTAATCTTAAGTTTAATGTTACTTTTCCAAGTTAGTCACCTATGTTTGATGTAAACATTTTCAAAGTTCACTTCTTTGTAAACCGCTTTGACCCTCAGATAAAGCAATCTATAAAAATAGCTAAATAAATAAAACAGAAGACTACTAGTTCTCTGATAGCCAAGAACTTTTGGGGGATTCTCTTCTGAGAAATAATCCTTTAGTACTGCTTGGGCCTGGTTTTACTAGAACATTTTCCATTGCCCTTACCTCCTGTGTTTCTGAGGCTCCTTTCTCCTTTCCATTTTTTTAAAAAAAGTTTATCTGATGTGGTTTTGATAAAAGTGGAGTGGTGGCTTTTGGAGTATCTATATGATTCCCACCCTGGAATTGACCGTTCATGATTTGGGACATTAACCTATTTCCGTTTCTAGTGAACATAACCTGATGTTTGGTCACAAAAGCAATGGTCAATATTCAATGGCGGTAGCCAGTGCTTTTAAAGTGGCTAGCAGTCGCCTTTTTAACATAAACCTGGATATTCAATTCCAGGGTCATATCCATCTACTAGCCTTGAATAACCAAGCCTTGAATAACCAATTATCCTTATCCGGGTAAAGTTAGGCCAGCTTTTTTTTTTTTGGATAACCAAGGATAACTGGTTATCATCTGAATATCACATATAGCCTGATATCCTTGGGTGCTGCTCCTGATCCCCCAGTGCTAGATGCCTAATGTCAGGACATCAGTGGCACAAACCAGGCAAATTCAGCAGCACTAACTGCATTAGTGCCTCTGAATATCCCAGTGAGCGGAATTAGGTCTGCAAACTGCCTTAATTCCTTTGAATGTCAACCTCTTTGATTTTAGCTATAGTCTTCATTAAATGTTTTTCAAAATGTATATGAAATGAGCTTCAAACCAGCTTCATTTACATTCTGGGATTAATTGTAGTATACAATTTAGATTTCTAGCTTAAATCTGTTTTGAACTATTATCTACATGAGCCACATGTTTTACAGCCTACTTTTACTGTACCTATTTGTGCCTGGATCAGGGCCAAATTTGGATGAGGACACAGATGTCCCAGCATTTCTGATATTGTGTGGGGACATCTAAGGTCATTACCCTACCCTGGACATACCTCCTTCACACACCCCAGCTATTTGGACGTCCCTGTACCAGGGACGTCTTTTAAAGCCATTTGTGACATGGCTCCGGGGATGTCTCCATGATTTGGCCATTCGCATGCACATTTTCAGACATCCAAATCATGACTAAGCCTTTTAAAATGACCCCCATTGGATAACATGATTTTAAGTCTTGTCTATAATGTCTAAATAGTCTCTGAAAATGTTTATCATAACTTATTGTCGATCAAACCTTTTTTTCTCTTTTGATGTTCTTTATTCATAATGGCTTGCTTGTAGATGGTGGTCAGGAGAATGGCAGAAGTGTTCAACAACCTGTGGACCCACAGGTGAGAAGAAACGAACTGTTCTTTGCATTCAGACAGTGGGATCAGATGAGCAAGCTTTGCCTGATAAAGACTGTCAGCATCTTCTTAAACCCAAGGCCCATTTTTCGTGCAACAGAGACATTCTCTGTCCATCTGACTGGACAGTAAGCAACTGGAGTGAGGTATTTATTATTTATTTATTAAAAAGTCTTATATGCTGCAGGCTTTAAATAATATCATTCAATATGGTTTACAATAAAAGCACCAAAAATCAGTTTAATGCCATAATCAATATAAAGAAACCAAACATACATAAAAATATATCATTGAACTGATTACTCCAAGCTGAGAGAATAAAAAATGAGGAACTCTCTCATTACAATAATTTAAATAGTTCAAACCCCAATAAAGTACACTATTCTGGACACAAGAATGTTTTTAATTTTATGAAAAGCCATCAAATTCAGCTCACTTCTAAGCTGAAAAGGGAGTTTATTCCAGAAAACAAGTACTTCTTCAGAGAAAGTCCCAGTCCTCCGATATTGAAGATGCACTTGAGAGCCAATAGAGATCTCAAATAGATCACCCAGGCTAGATGTTAAGGGTTAATACCATCTCAATCTAACTCTTGGCACTGTGGGCAGTCCATTCATAGGCCTTGAATGCCAAAACCAGCAATTTAAATTGGACCCTGTAATGTACAGGGAGCCAATGCTGCTATACCAGGACTGGGTGAATACTTTCCTATCTACCATGCTCTGATATAACCCAAGCTAAAGCATTTTAGGTGACCTGCAAGTTTCATTTCTGCAATGCTGGCAGCCCTACATACCAGAGATTGCAATAATCAAGAATACTTAATAAAAGGGCCTGCATAATCTTCTACAGTGTCAAGCCAGTTAAATACTGTAACAGCTGCCTAGCAAGTCATAATTTGTAATATGCATTCTCCAGGACCAAGCAGGAAGTCAGTCCTCACATATGGGTGACATCGACGTCGATGGAGCCCCTGCGGAGCATTTCCCCAGTTTTCTATGAAAGCCTTTGGGAATGCAGGCACGCATGCGCGGTCCCCTTCCCGCCTAAAGGTGCCATCTTGCTCAGTCTCTCTTTTTCCGTGAAGCCCGTTGGACATGTGTCCTAGTCCTCCCGGAAAATAGTTGGATTTTTTTGCGATCCCTTCGCTATTTTTTCTCCGGTTCGACACCGGTTCCCCTCCCACCGGGTTCGATACACCGGCATCGAGCCCGATCTTCTTTTTTCGGTTTTTGCCTTTCGTGACTGGTGTTCGCGCCCTTTTTTTCTTTTTCCCTGGAAGGCCGGTCCTTTGACCTCGCGGGGACTCTTTTTTCCCCGATGGCTTCCAGTGGTTTCAAGAAGTGCGATCTGTGTAAGAAACTAATGTCTCTCACCGACACGCACGACTGCTGCCTTCGCTGCCTGGGTCCTGACCACGATCCTAAGATCTGTGGACCATGTGGAAAAATGTTCACCAAGGCGCTTCAAAGTTGTCAGCACCAAAAGGAAAGGCTTTTCTCCGACTCGGCCTCCGGCCGGGCCCGAACCTCATCTGAGGCCTTGACATCTCGGGAGTCGGATCCTGAGCACCGTCGGGGCTCCTCAGACAGGGGGTTCCCCCACCGGGAATGAAAGAGGAAGAAGCGGCTCGTGAGGGCGGCATCGGAGGAGGTCCCTGGCTCCTCAAGAGCTAGGTCTCAGACCCCTGACCGCCGTCCCGGGTCCGTGGACATGTAAGTCCTGTAGTCCTCGTGGACTCTCCTCCCAGAGAGCCAACGTCGGGCCCGGCACTGCCGGGGCCCGAGTCGGTGGCTGCTGAGTCTCCTGAGCTGGGTCTCAGGCTGACAGCCTTGGAGTGCAGATTGTCTGCCTTCATGGAGCAGCAGCAGGCGCTGATGGCCAGCCTGTCTGGCGCATCTGCCCCGACCACCGGGACATCGACGTCGAAGTCGACCCCGGAGACCGAGCCGATACTCGAGACCGTGAAGGCTTGAGGTTGACCTCGGTCGCGGTCACCCTCGACCTCCCACTCGGGACCGAGGGCGTCGACGCCGGTGTCTTCGGCGTCGGGTTGGGGCGGGTGCTCACAGGCCCCACGTGGTCGGAGCCCGATTCGTCATCGGACGAGTCCGCCTGGGAGACGGCGGACGAGGAGTCCCCCGATACCGTCTGGACTCGATGCATCCCGTTGGACTCACCACAGTCTGAGCCCCAGAGTAGATCCCCTCCGGAGGATACCCGGTTCTCGGAGTTCGTCCGGGATATGGCCAATGCGTTGGCTATCCCTGCGGACCCCAAGGAGGAGCCTCGAGCCGAAGAGCTCGAGGCCCTCCAATATGACTCTCCTCCAAAGGAGGCCTTTACTGTTCCGGTTCCTCCGATGCTGGAACGGCTCCTCTTCCGGATGTGGGAGGCACCGGCCTCGGCGCCAGTTCTAAGCAAGCGGGTCGATTCCATTTATCAACTCCGGAAGAGCCCTGGTTTTCAAAAAGCACAGCTACCACACCATTCCATGGTGGTGGAATCGACCATGCATCGTCTGAAAAGTCAGAAGATGCACTCCGCGGTGCCCCCTGGCAGGGAGGCCCGGAACCTGGATGGTTTTGGTAGAAAGTTCTTCCAGAGCTCGATGCTTGCTTGCCGTGTCCAGTCTTACCAGTTGTACATGGGCATGTACTTGTGAGACCTGGCCAAGGAACTGGCCGGGTTCTCTGCTGGTCTCTCCAGGGAACCTTTGCAGAGGGATACAGGAATGCTCTAAGTTTATGTCCCGCGCTGCCTACGATGGCTTCAAGGCTTCAGCCCGTGTTGCGGCAGCCGGCATCGCGGCCCTATGCCAGGCGTGGTTGCAGTCATCGGACCTCAAGACTTGGGTTCAGGACAAGTTGGTCGATGTCCCTTGCCGAGGTGAGAACCTTTTTGGCAAGCCCATGACCGAGAAGGCCGTACAGCTCGAAACCGAGCACCTCACGAGGACAAGCCTGTCTAGAAAGACTTCTGCCCCTTCCCAGAAGAAGAAGGGCTCGGCTAAAAAGCCCTTTTACCCGATGAAGGGCACTGCCTACAAACAGTTCCCACAGTACCAGGCCTCCCAAGCTCCCCCACAGGGTCAGCAGGCCAAGGGGCAGGGGAATGGGCCCCGTAGGCAGAGGGTCCCCAAGCCTCCAGCTCCTGCTCCCACTCAGCAGGGTGGGTTTTTTGACTCCTTAGGCATAGCCTCTCCGTCCCTGCTGTCCCAACCCTGCACAGGAGGTCGACTTACTCTGTTTGCCCACAGGTGGCCACTCATCACTGCGGACAGTTGGGTGTTAAGCATCGTCCACAAGGGCTATATGCTACACTTCCAGCAGCTGCCTCCTCCATACTTCCCAGGGGAGCCTCCAAGGCCTCCCCTACACACAGATCTTCTCCTTCAGGAGATCCAAGGTCTGTTGCGAGACAAGGCAGTGGAGCCTGTGCCTCCCCACCTCCAAGTCAAGGGTTCTACTCCAGGTACTTTCTTGTACCAAAACGAACCTGTGGCCTCCGGCCTATTCGCAACCTCAGAAATCTCAACAAGTTCCTAGAGAAAGAAAAATTCAAGATGCTTACTCTTGGAACACTTCTGCCCTACCTCCAGCAGGGAGATTGGCTATGCACCTTAGATTTAAAGGATGCGTACACTCACATCCTCATTCATCCAGACCACAGAAAGTACCATAGGTTCATTGTGGGAGGAAACCATTATCAGTACAGAGTACTGCCTTTCGGCCTCACCTCCGCCCCCAGGGTCTTTACCAAATGCCTGGCAGTGGTGGCGGCGTAACTGAGAAATCAGGGTATCTTTGTCTTCCCCTATCTGGATGACTGACTCATCAGGGGTCAGACGTGCCAGGAGGCCAGACAAGCCACCCTCCGAACTATTGCTCTTCTTCAAAACCTGGGGTTTGTCATAAACTTCGCAAAGTCCACTTTGCTCCCCTCCCAGAACTTGGCATTCATAGGAGCAAGGCTGGACTCTCTGATGGCAAAGGCTTTCTTGCCAGAAGACAGAGCCCAAAGACTGATAAACTTGGCAAACCAGTTTCTCAGCAGGTCACTGGTCTCCGCCAGACTGCCTGAGGCTTCTTGGCCACATGGCTTCGACAGTACATGTGACCCCCAATGCCCGGCTCCATATGAGGCCTGCACAGTGGTGCCTCAGAACTCAGTGGACACAGGCCACAGGGAGCCTCAGAGACAGAGTAAGGGTGTCCAGACCATTCCTGAACTCCCTCCGCTGGTGGCTGCACCCACCCAATCTACTGCAAGGGGTGCCTTTTCAGATTCCTGGGTTCACAGTGGTGTTGACCACAGATGCCTCCCTGCAAGGCTGGGGGGCTCATTGTATGGGCAAGTGCACCCAGGGCGTGTGGTCTCCCTGGGAGGCCACAGAGCAGATCAATCTACTGGAACTCAGGGCTATTCGTTTAGCCCTCAAGACTTTCTCTCAAACCCTGGCTCATCAGTCTGTCTTAGTTCAAACAGACAACCAAGTAGCCATGTTTTTTGTGAACAAGCAGGGCGGCACTGGGTCCAGGCTCCTTTGTCAGGAGGCACAGGACCTTTGCTTGTTTGCTCTCAGGCACAACATGTTCCTCAAGGCTGTGTATCTCCCTGGCCAGGAAAACTACCTGGCCGACAGGTTGAGCAGGATTCTGCAGCCCCACGAATGGCAGCTCCATCCCTTAGTGGTTCAGAAGATTTTCCTGAAATGGGGACTTCCATCCATAGATCTGTTTGCCAGTCCATTGAACAAACAGCTGCCAAGGTTCTGCTCCAGGCAACCGCATCCTCTGCGGCTAGCAGCAGATGCTTTTCTGATTTCCTGGTCCCAGGGCCTCCTGTATGCATTTCCTCCCACGCCCCTGGTGGCCCGAACCCTATTCAAAATTCTACAGGGCAAGGCCTCAGTCCTGCTGGTAGCTCCCAAATGGCCGAGACAGCCTTGGTTCCCTCTTCTGCTTCAACTGGCAGTGGATCGCCCACTGCCTCTGGGGTTGCAGTCCGACCTTCTCTCTCAGGACCAAGGTTCCCTTCTGCACCCAAATCTCAGAGCTCTCAATTTGATGGCATGGAGGCTGCAAGGGTAGTTTTGGCTCCCTGGGGCCTACCTCAGGAAGTTGAGGAGGTTGTCCTAGCCTCTAGAAAGCAGTCCACTAGGAAAACCTATGCCCTGAAATGGAAAAGGTTTTCTGTGTGGTGTCAGCTACGTACAGAAGATCCTTTCTCCTGTGCTGTACCAGTAGTGCTTCAGTACCTACTGCACTTATCCAATCAGGGACTTAAGTCCAATTCTGTTCGGGTCCACCTCTCAGCTCTAGCAGCTCACCACTCACTGGTGGAAGGACATTCTCTGTCAGTTCACCCCTTGGTGTCCAGGTTTCTCAGAGGCTTGCTCTTGCTAAAGCCTCCAATCCGTCCTCCAGCTCCTGAGTGGGAGTTGAATGTGGTCTTGCAGCAACTGACTCGCCCACCTTTTGAGCCGATGGCTACTTGTCCTCTACGCTTCCTGTCCTGGAAGACACTCTTCTTGGTAGCCCTAACCTCGACCAGGCGAGTGAGTGAGCTTCAGGCCCTGGTCTGTGACATGCCTTACACCCGCTTCTATAGGAACAGGGTAGTCCTTAGGACTCATCCAAAGTTCCTCCCAAAGGTTGTCTCCTCTTTCCACCTCAACCAGGAGGTGGTTCTTCTGACATTCTTCCCTAGGCCTCATGCAAGCCAGGCTGAAGCAGTTCTGCATACCCTGGACTGTAGGAGGGCCTTATCCTTCTACCTTGACTGTACGCAGGGGCATAGGAGGGCTACTCAGCTCTTCATATCTTTTGACCCTAATAATTTGGGGTTAGCTGTGTCCAAGCGTACCTTGTCCATCTGGGTGGCTGACTGTATCACCTGGGCTTACAGGGCGGCTGACCTTCCTTTGCAGGGTCGGGTCACGGCCCATCGTGTCAGGGCAATGGCTGCCTCAGTGGCTCATCTCCGCTCTGTACCATTGGTAGACATCTGCAGGGCTGCAACTTGGTCCTCAAGCCAGACTTTTGCGGCCCATTACTGTCTGGAGAGGGAGTCCCGTAGGGACAGTGCTTTTGGCCAGGCAGTACTCCGGAATCTCTTTGAGGTTTAGGCAACTCCTGCCCTCCATTGGGCTACCGGTGGAGGTTCTTTCAGTGAAAAGCCTTTCTTTGATGCTGGGACTAGAGGGAGTTCTCTTGTTCAGCCTGGGTTCCTGATAGCCCAGAGCTAGGGAGTCACCCATATGTGAGGACTGACTTCCTGCTTGGTCCTGGAGAAAGAGTAGTTACTCACCTGTAACAGGTGTTCTCCAGGAGCAGCAGGAATCAGTCCTCACAACCCTCCCTCCTCCCCTGGGAGTTGCAGTTCTATATAGTTTATTTTGTTTTTGTGTGCTGTTCTTAGCTAGGTCATTTGACTGGGCAAGATGGCACCTTTAGGCGGGAAGGGGACCGCGCATGCGTGCCTGCATTCCCAAAGGCTTTCATAGAAAGCTGGGGGAATGTTCCGCAGGGGCTCCATCGACGTCAATGTCACCCATATGTGAGGACTGATTCCTGCTGCTCCTGGAGAACACCTGTTACAGGTGAGTAACTACTCTTTATGATTTGTTCCATCAACCTGTTGCTAAAGGGTCATACCTGAATCAAGAACAACCCCAGGATCCCTCACAGCTTCAAAATGATGGTACTATCAGTCTCAGGTAGAGCAGGAAGTGATACTCAGTCTAAGTTCCCAGAAAACAAAATGCCTATTTTTCTGGATTCAGCAAAAGCCAGTTATTCTACAACAAGCTCACAACCAAAGCTGAACGTCATTTAAGGCTAACTGGTATATCTCCATGCGTGCCACCAATAGGAACACATATCTGAATGCCATCTGCATAAGCATCAAATGAAAAGCTTCAGTCCCATAGCAATTTTCTAAGGGTTGCAAAAAGAAATTAAATAGCAATGGGTGCAGAAGTGTTCCCTAAAGGACCCCATAGCTTATTTTTTTAAGGGAAGAAAATTAGTCATTTACTTTTACTCTAAACAAGTAGCCCCCCCCCTCCCCCTTGTCACCTAAGCCCAGGCTAGAACACCTTTGCATTAGGAGATGAGAATCTACAAATTTAATGCAACTGACAAAACAGGCTCCCATCTGTCCAGACATTGACTTTTTGTCAGTAATGGCTACCAGCAGAGATTTTGTACCTGAACATATGAGATCAGATCTAAGTTTGAAATAGCTTATCTTCTGTTCATTCTCCCTTCTTGTAATGTTCTCCAAGAAAGAGCTCTTAATTATGAAATCTTTTTTTATTTTGTAGTGTCATATTAACCAAATACCAATTCATGAAAAAACACAGAATAAATTCATTTTTGACACAAGACAATCCATAAATAAAATTAAAAAACATCAAAAATGCTTGAATGAAATTTGGCAAGTTTTGTTCTAATTTAAATTGTCCATTTTTGAAGTGCTTCATAAATAATTGCCATGCAAAGAATATATTCCTGATCTAATTTAGTTTTTCTTATCAAGACATTTTATGGTAAAGAATAATAAATAGTTGATGCTTCTCGTTTGATTTATAGTTATTAGTTCCAACATAAGGTTTATAGCCCCAGGACTGAAGACTAGCACAAAGTTAGAAACATTGAAAGATTAATATCATTAATTCATACAAATCAATTAATTCACAAACTTCATATTGCCCATGTACCTAAATACAACTGACGCACAACTTCAGTTAAAACCTCTGAATGGATCTTTTAGCCTGTGGCCTACTTCTGACCAGGTATTAAAACTTAACTTCCATCCTTGGATTTCAATTCTCTAAATTCAACTGTAAATAAAGAAGCACATAGACACAGAGAATTACATAAAACAGTACAACTTAAGCTTAAGTGAGGAATTCACAAGTATGCAAACTTGTGTAGGTTCCCATGATTCCCTCTCTCAAGTCAGGCTATCACACCTCCTTTTATTAGGGAAAAAAACATCACATACGAGTAGTATAAATTCAGCTCTACATCAAGCTTTGTTTATCTACAAATTATAGGTCAGAGCGCAGACATTTGTCAGCTCCAGCATTCTAAAAACAAAGGTGTATGTTTACTAAACTGTGGTAATGTCACTCGCGTTAGGTTCCGCGGTAAAGGTACAGATGCCCATATAAAAGCATGGATGATGCATTGTTACAACAAGCCGTATCAGCTAATGCATGTTACAAGGCGCCTTCGACCTTACAAGGCACATTACAAGGCGCCCTGTAAGGCACCTCGTTAGGTGCCCTATACAGTAGGGTTCCTTAGGCTAAGTGCCGTATTAGGAATCCCTGGACAAGGCACCTTAGAAGGCACCCTGGGTTACGGAACCATAGGTTAAGGTGGCCTAACAAGGTTATGGTGCCCTAGGTTAGTGTGGCCTAACAAAGTTATGGTGCCCTAGGTTAGTGTGGCCTAAGGGCTGCAAGGTGTTTCAGGATGACATGCATGACCTGTGAGAAACAGAGACAGATGTAGCCCTAACACTAGATAGAGCACTCAGGAAAGGCAATGAACAGGTGAGTGAAGGAGGGAAAGCTGGGAGCCACTGGACCTGCCATATCTGCGGGCATCCCATGTGGCTGCCAGTACTGATGACAAACATGGTGGGGGCAACTGTACCACAGCACAGGGTGTTGGCAATGTAAAGTACTGGAAAGACAGTTGGCGGCAGACGATGGGAATACGTGTCCCCCAGTGGAGGTGGAGGTGGCAGGATAGTTACAATGATGGGTGGACAGAGGAGTGGTGGTGCCATGCAGATCAGGCACAGGCGAGGCAAGCATGAATAGTTGCAATGCAGGAAAGGGTAGCAGTGCAGGACATTGTGTGACAGCCTGCACAGGCAGACAGGACTCTACACAGCTGACAGACGCAGATAGACGGACCGAGGGAATGTTGGCAATTGTGGTGAGGGTATTATGGGCTGGCAGCACAAATCTGCAAAATATAACTGTTACAGGGATGCTCACTATTTGAGTAGGACAGGCATGAGAGGAGGGAATAATGAGGAATTGAACCCATGAACGGCATTGTATTAACCAGTAGGCTATACCTCTGTGGTGTATGTCACAGCAATGGCTGGGTACAGAAGGACTGCAGGTCACCGCACAAACTGTCTGCTCTGAGTGCCAGGATAGGGTAACCCCACCAGTACCCATGATGCAATGCACATGCTGAATAGCTGTCTACAGCTGATCAGCAAATGGGGTCTGCACCTCTCCGGTACCTCAGCTTGGAAAGACGAACTGACAGTGCGTGATACTGGCACAGAGTAGCCACAGACCATGCCATTGTGCAGGTTCTATGTTCTCCCTGAGGGATAAGATGGGTGCCCAGCACCAGGTCTGCAGTACATGTGGTGCTAGAGATAGGCCCTGCTGTACATCCCCATCACTACCAGTGTGTGACAGGTGTTCCTTGCAGTGCAGCTGAAGGTAATTTGGTGTCCATCTTTATCCTGCAGTCACATGTGGCCCTCTGGGACCAGACACCACCCAGATTAGTGTGTACTCTGTGTTAGGGTCTGGCTGACATGGGCACCTGTTATCAGGGCAGAGGGATTTCCAGACTTGCATGAGGTCTGTGTAGCAGTGCCTTTATAGGTCAAAGTGGTATAAACTACATACCCCAAAGGGTGCACATCACCCTTTTCATAGGTAAGGGACAGGTGCCCCAGCCCCCGTGAAGCAACCTCCATCCTGCTGGTATAAGACACTCTCCAGGTTTGGTGGGGCAGAGTCATACCTGTGGCTGGGGCAGTGGCAGACCAGCAGCAATGATGGGGTTAGCTCTGGAAAGCCCCAACTGCCTCACACCACTGTCTGCCAATCACCAGCAGACAGCCTCTTATAGGTGTTCTAACCATGCACAATCTAACTGCAGACAATCTACTAGCCAGTCCATAGTACATGCTCACAGAGGAACTATGTAAACCAAGCAGGCATCTCAGTGACTGGGGCCCCAGCACTGGGAACACAAATATATCACTGGAGACAGACAATGTAGAGCGTTATGTGGGAACCTAGACATGCCATGGTCACTGCTCGGTCAGAGTGAGTGCCCTCCCAGCATGCCATGCTGTGGCCACCCTGTCCATGCAGGCGGTAGTCGGGCACTACAGTGTCCCAGCCATTGCCCCATACCCTGTGAAGATGCATCGTGGCCAATCCGCCCTGTCCGGGCCATACCCACAACACCTTGCTCTTCATTATGCACATATTCAGACTAACGCTGGTAACAGTGGGACATTGTGGGCCCGGTGAGATGTGGGCAGCCACAAAACAATGGATAGACATACACACACACACTCCTATTGCAGCATTGTGCAAAGATAGGGGTGGTTGGCAATCCTGCCCGCCACACTGGTCCTGATCACAGTGCTGACATTGCTAAACTGTGCAGGAGGTAGTAGTAGTGCTCTGGTGATAACTGCAGCTCAATGCTGGGGCCAACAACCTGACTCTCCATGCAGCTTTGGATTGTGGAGCCCGTGTGAGTGGGTGTTTGTACCCCTGCTCGCTGATGCTTTGGGCTTTGCACATGTTGCTGTTGTATCTGCATTGTAGGGTAAAATATAGGTCCAAAATAATGTGACTAGCTCTACTTTTTCACCATTGACCAATTCTATTATATAAGTGTTATATTTCTTCTATAGCGAACAGATCTCAGAATCGAATTGGCTATAGACTGCTGACACTGCGGTCGCTTCCAAACTGAATCTTTAAAAAGACGACGCAGCTTGGAAGCGACCGCAGTCCCCTGAAGAAACGCTAATAGTGAAACGCTTTGGCGCCTATTAATGCGTTGGGAATTGAGTATAACAATCTCAATACTGCAGAAGAAGCTTTTAAGTTGAAGTCCTGTGCATGAGCAGCCTAGCCATGAGCAGTGTAGCCATGAGCAGCCATAAAGCATGGAGCAAACATTGAATAAGTTTGAAGATCCGGCTGAATCAGCACAGTCCCCAGTATAAGTCTATAAGAAACACGCTGTGAGATGTCTCTGGTTAACCTTCTGATTCATGGACTTTGGTTAATCTTATGATTCATGGACTTTGATTACAGCAGGCAGAAGTGGATTAACCGTTTAGAGAAGTCTTCGATTTATCTTGCAGCATTAGTTGTTTCAAAACCTTTAAAAAACTACTCACAAAAGGAAGAAACATTAGGCTTTCACTGCAGTATATTTTATTAAAAATAAGAACTTGAAAATAAAGAAAAAAAGAGCAAATAAATTAAAATAATAGCGACAATACAGATCATTGATGTGTTGAAGGCATCTGGCTGTATCACGACAGTGTCAGCAGTCTATAGCCAATTCGATTCTGAGATCTGTTCGCTATAGAAGAAATATAACACTTATATAATAGAATTGGTCAATGGTGAAAAAGTAGAGCTAGTCACATTATTTTGGAGCTATACAGCATCTAGTTCTGTGAAGTGACGATTTGATATTCGACATTTAATAAGGGTAAAATATAGGGACATGCTCTGCAGGATCCACAGCTGGGACTTGAACCTGTGACCCTTTGCTTCTGGACACACTGGCTGGGTGTACTGCACCACATTGCTGTCACAGATGCATGGTGGTCCCTGGGGCTACTTGTACTTGTCCTCAGCCAGACCTTTTATGTTGCACTGCACATCACGTACTGGTACAGGGCATGGCCTAGGTCCACTGCAGGCAGGTGCCACTGCCCCCTCCAGCATGGGCACACACCCCCTCTGCCATGCTGACATGACCATATGCTGTCGGTGCTGGTAGTGCGCAGTCCCAGGCTATCCACTGTGTGGGTAGGTGGTCGCCTAGGGAGCGGGGTCTGGGGCATGGGGCATACATGAGCATCCTCACATCCCCCCCCATCACCGCCTACCAATAGTCTGTCCCTTCCGCTTGGGGGAGGGTTGGCTGGGGGGATGTCAGGTCAGTACCCTGGCAACTGTTAGCTCGAGTGGACCAGGTAGATGTAGGTGGATTATGTTTGGCCTTTGTCAGCTGCTGTTATGCTGATTTCCGGTTTCTATGTTCCTAGGCGCTCGCCTAGTCCACCCTGTGCCCTAGCTGCCCCCACTACATGTCCCTCCTGCAGCCCCCTATGCCCCACTTGCACCATCGCCATAGTGGCCTTTCATACTTGGGCACTATGCTGTTGCTGGAAATGGAGCACTACTATCATGTTTCTTGAGCTCCCTGTCTATGCTGTACATTGCTGACACTGAAATGGTTTCTCGCTCCTGCAAATGTGCATCTAACAGCAGGTTTTCATTCACGGTAGGATTCAGCCCTTCAGTTCAGAGCATTAGTGTGCAGGGAGCCTCTCCCCGCCCACTCCCCACCCATTGACCCCTTCCCCCGCCTTCTCTCCACCCTCTGCGGTGTTTACCATGGCCGGGAACATTAACGATTGTTAGGTAACATTAACGCGCGTTAACGTTACCTAACGATCGTTAACGTTACCTAATGCGCGGTCTGTAACGTTACCACAGTTTAGTAAACATGCCGCAAAGTATTCTGTCTCATTATCATAAACAATGTCATCCCAAAGTACAGCCTTGGCTTTTATAACACATCTCTCTCCAGGCTGCTAGGCTTTAGACTGTCAAACAAACAAAACCCCCAATGTCGAATGACTACAAAAATGTATATAAAAACTACAAAAATGTATATATAAAAAATGTATATTAAAAAATGTATATAAAAAAGGGATCCGATGACTCTCAGTTTTTATAGGCTTTAGACTGTCAGCAACATTCCAAGTCATTCTCCATATTAACCCAGTACAATGGGACAGACACAGTGGATCCCTTTTATAGCAACAGGATAAAATCAAAAGAAACTTAACTATCTAATTTCTCAACAAACAGGGGTGCCCTACACGAAGAGGTGGGTTCACCCCTAAACAAAGACATGGGGAAGAGTGACCTGCATGGAGCGGCAGGTGCACCTACTCTTGCCACCTTGCTGGGCAGACTAGATGGACCTTGCTGGTCTTTATCTGCCGTAATTTACTACGTTACTATGTAACCCTTTCAGAGGGCCCTTCAATTTATTTTCAACAGACCCCTCTCTGATTCTAGACAGAATCACAACAAATGAATGATAACTCAAACATATCCAAGTCCAAAATAAATCTTCTTCTATAGTAGGGAACACCTTTCTTTTCACTTGCTTCAGAATCCTAGGCACCACATCTGGTTCACAGGCGAACTTCAGCTTGCTGGTTGGAAGAAGTCTTTATTTATTTTTATTAATTTATTTAACATGTTTTTTATACCACCTTATCCTGAAATCAATATGGTTTATGTTTCAACTCAGAAAAACATTACAGAGAACTTGTGGTGAAAATGTAGGTAAGGGTGGCATACAGGAAATTCTTGGGAGGATAACTTATCTATATTATAACATATATACATTTGCCAGTCGACATATAACAAAGTATATGGAGCTTAGATTAGTCCGTTATCTAGAGTGCTAGGAGAGCTCACCAAAGTATTCCATAAAGACGAAGATTTTCAGCTTCTTCCTAGTCTTTTATGTCTATGGTGGTCCTTCGTGCCTCCAGAAGAGAGTACGAAATAGCGGGTGCCACTAGTGATATAGCCCTCTTTCTCATAAAACTGTTGACCTTAGTGAATGAGCTGCATGTTGGGATAATATCTATTGTGTTCTGTCTCCGAGGCCTGTTAGTCTTTGTGCAAATCAGGTCCTGCAGTATGTCAACAGAAAGGTTGTGTCTGATTTTGAAAATGGTCAGAGTAGTCTTGTATTTGGTATGTGAGGGATTGGAAGCCAGTGGAGTTGGTTCAAGAGGGGTGTTATGTGGTCATGTTTCGCTGAACCAGTAATGATGTGGGTGGCGGTGTTCTGGGCTAATTGCAGAGGCCAGGTGGTTTGTTTCAATAGTCCATGGAATAAGGAATTGCAGTAATCCAGTATGGGCATAATGACAGCCTGGCAAACTGTGTGGAAATGGTCTTGGATTAAGAGGGGCTTGAGTCTTTGGATAGTGGCCATTTTGTGGAATGCATTTCTGGTGGTTCTGTTGATGTGTGCTTTTAGGTTCAAGTTGCGGTCTAGGGTAACTCCCAGGTACCTCACTTCATATTTTACTGGTATGGATGTATCAGCCAGGTTGATTGAAGTTGGGGGGGGGGGTAAAGAAGGTGTCGTGTGTGATAATTAGAGTCTCTATTTTTGTGTAGTTGATGCTTAGGTTGTTGTTTGATCATCTCTTGTAGAAATTCTGCTATAGTTGTGTAGTCTGGGATGTCTAGGTGGATTGGGGTGTAGACCATTATGTCATCTGCATATATGGCATATTGGACTTTATGCTTTTTGAAGATGTCGCAGATTAGCTATATATAAAGTTTGGAGTGGACAGGGAGGACCCTTGTGGGACTCCCTGTGATGTGTCGAATGGAGTGGAGATGCTTGCTCCAATTTTGACTTGTTGTCGTTGGTCACTGAGGTAAAACTGAAACCACTTGAGTAATGTGCTGTGGATTCCGGTGTCTTTGAGTCTGTTTAATAGGATACCATGAGACACTGTATCGAATGAAGCGGAGATATCAACAAAAATGAGCAGGAAGGCCTTTTTTATATTGTCAATCCCTCTGATCAAGTTGTCAAATAGCTGCATGAGTAGGCTTTCGACACTATGGTTGGGATGAAATCCATGCTGGTGGGGGTCCAGAGGGGCGTGGTAGTTGACGTGGTCCTGTAATTGTCACTGTACTATCTTTTCAATGATTTTGGATAGAACAGGAAGGCTGGAGATTGGGCGGTTAGATGTGAGGTCTGCATTATTTGCTGACTTGTTTTTGTGGATTGGGTGGATGGTTGACTGTTTGAGGGAGGGGGCATGTATCCATATCCTTGAGTTAGAGAGGAGCTTATTATCCTGTGGATACATTGGATGAGCTCATACTTGCTTGATTTTATCCATCTTACCAGACAAGGATTAGAGAGTGCTGTGCTGGTGTTTAGTGAGACGATAGTGTGGGCAATGTGCTTAGTCATGGGTATATAGAATTTGCCCAACCTGTGTCTATAAATGAGAGAAATCTTTAAAAAAAAAAACAATCTTCGTGCTCCTCTCACATCAGGTTTCTCCATCTGGCTCTACGTGTATTATACTATGAATTACTTAAGAAGGAGAGAGAGAGAAATGTCTATAAACACACCTTGGGACATTGTTCTTAAGAAGGAAGGAGAGAAATGTCTATGAACACACATTGGGACATTGTTCTTAAGAAGGAAGGAGAGAAATGTCTATGAACACACATTATTAAAAACAATCTTAAGAACAATGTCCCAATGTGTGTTCATAGACATTTCTCTCCTTCCTTCTTAAGTAATTCATAGTATAATAACCTTTGTGCTCCTCTCACATCAGGTTTCTCCATCTGGCTCTGTGTGTGTGTGGTTTTTTTTTTAAAAGATTTCTCTCATTTATACTATTTATTAACTGAAAAAGGTCTTTTTCAAGACTTCCTTTCATATGTGCCGTTCACATGGAGTATCACGTAAGTACCCTTTCTGTAATACCCTCTTATTTGTAATCCATATGGTTAGGCTTCGCTTTTTAATTATATTTTTATATTACTATCATTTTCTAATTATTTATTATCTCTTAATTATCTATTTGGCTACTTTTGGTCTTTATGTGTTTATGTATCAATTGTTATTTAATCTCTTATTGATTTATTCAGTTCTTTTAAATGTTAATTTTAACATTATATGCTCTTTGGGGTATGTTTACTAAACCGTCTTAATGTTCCTGGTGCTAGCTCCAGCGATAATGTGAAGAATGCCATAAAAGAAGTGGGCGTTCCGGTCTTAAGGTAGCAATTGCGGGTTATCACGTGATAACGCCGTGCACATTATCGCGCCGTGCACATTGTGAGACCATGTCGGTCCTAGGCAGTTGCCTAGACCCGGGTATAGCCTTGAGTTGTGGAAATAACGGACACTGTAGTCGTGACCAGAGTGAAATTAAGGTTGGGTTTTATTCCCCTTCCCTTGAGGATGTCATAGAATAAAGACAACTTAAAAGAACGGTTGCTTCACCGGTGTAGAGGATGCTTAACAAATAATAATTATGCTTCTTTCCAGCAAACAATAGTCCATCACATTTCCAATGTGAAAATACACTTTCTTTCTTGCTCTTTTCCTTAACAGAGAGACTCTATGTTATCAGCCACACATAAAGCACATTCCATGGGCTCAGGGATGTTTTCTGTGCTATAGCTCTCCCACTGCATAGGGCCAGGACCTGGTCCTGTGTAGGGACACTGAGCCCCTGTGACGCTGCTCTCCGAGCCTTGCCCTGGGGAAACCTCAGTTGCTGCAAGTTGGAGCTGCTTTTGTGTGTCCCAGATAGCAGGAGCTGTGCTGGGGATTTCTTCCCACGGCTTAGGCCAATAAGAATTCACTAGCTTGGTGTAAGCCTGGCTTTTCCCACGGAGACCCCCTTCTCTCCCTTCACAAAAGATAGGGTACTTATCTTTTCCTGTGGAGAAGATGGTTTCACAATCCTCTGCTTCTAGCCAAGGCTTTCTCTCTGCCCTGCAGCCTGCTCTTCTTTGGGAACACCGGTAACTGTGCTTGGCTGAAGGAAACTCACTTCCTGCCTTCAGTGAGCTTCCCTGTACGTGACCTCTGCCTTCTGTTGGCTGGGCTGTTTGCCTCGGTATGAGGACCCCTCTGGCTGGGAAGACTTTGCTACCGTCTTTCTTAGCTCTCCTGGGTTTATCAGCCTGCCTTTCTTCAGCCCTGGTTCTCCAAGGCAACGTGTCTTTCTGTAACTGCTTGGGAGTTCTGTTCTCACCTTCTCTCCAAGCCTGCCTGGAACTGCAGTCAGACTTCCTTTGGTCTCTGCTTTCCTCCTCAGAATCAAACTCCTGCTCCAGCCCTAATCCAGGCTCCAGCTTCCTTTCTCTCTCCTTCCCCTCCTCCTTCCACTTCTTCCAGTTCTGCCTCTGTGGGATTTCCCACCTGTTTTTATCTCTCTGCTCAACTAACGTAGAACGTGAGTCTGGGTCCAGGTGAGCCTGATTGGCACCCTCAATTCTTACTGCATCACTAAAACCATGTGGAAAGTTTGTTTTCCTTTTCCCTGCCTCTCTGCACTGTGAATGCTGCAACTGCACATGTGGCTGCAAGGTAAGCTCTTCTTTCATATTATTTCTTAATATTTCAGGGTCTGTGCTGTCTACCTCATGACAACATTATCACGCCGTGCACATTATCGCGCCGTGCACATTATCGCGCAATAGAGGGAGCCGCGCACGTTACCGCGTGTTAACCTTAACTTCGTGTGCTGACCTGCAATCACAGGAGTAGAGGTGTAGCACGCTGGTTGTTACAATGACTGCTAAAACAGAGGTCATGAGTTTGATCCCCCAGTGGGCCTAATGAATAAGGTTGGTTGAGGCAATTCATTTTCCTGCTTGAAACAGTACAACAATCTGTGCTGCCAGCTAAAAATACCCGCACCCCAGTGCCATAAACTAATGCACCTTTTAGGGCGCACCAGAAGGCACATCCTAAACCACAACATCAGCCAAGGCGGTTTATAATGTGCCCCAGAGGCCATGTCGAAAGGTTGCCAACTCCCAAGGCACCATAGTAGGCACCCCATAAGCTGGCTGAATCTAAGGTGTGGCTTAAGATGCCCCAAGGATGTATAGGTGACCCCAAAAATAGGATGTATAGGTGGCCAAGGGTAGTAAGGTCCCCCAAGGATAGATAGCAAGAAAGGTATGGGCCAAACACAGATGTAATCCTAACACTGCACAGAGCAACAAGGAAAGACAATGCACAAGTAATGGAAGGAAGTAGATCTGAGCTGATGGACCAGACAAATCTGCGTCCAGCCCATGTGGCAGCTGGAAAAATGGACAAACATATTGGGGGCAGCTGTAGCGATGCACAGGGTGATGTTAATGTACCATGCAACAATGACAGTGGGTGGCAGAGGATGGGAAGACGTGTCCAGCAGAGGAGGTAGAAGTGGCAGGATAGGTGTAATGACAGGAGGACAGAGGAGTAGCAGTGCCATGCAGAGCACACACAGGAGAGACAACCAGGGAGAGCTGCAATGCAAAAATGTGTAGCAGTGCAGGACGTGGGGTAGCAGTATGCACATCAGGGTAGGACGGCACACAGCTGGCAGAGACACATAGATGAATAGTTGACAACTGTGATAAGGGTACAATGTGCTAACAGCACAGATCTGCACAGATATGACTGTTACAGGAATGAAATGTAGCTGTGCAGGACAGGCATACAAATGAAAGAGAACAGAGAGGAATCAAACCTATGACCATTAGCACAAATGTCAATGCACAAACCGGTAGGCCACACCACCAACGTGATGTCATTAGCAAAGGCTGCATACAAGAATACTGTAGGGCATCACACAAGAAGTCTGCTGTCTGCCAGGATAGGCAAACCTCCAACAGTAACCATGATGAAATGCACATGCAGATCTGGTGTGTACAGATCAGATCACAGTCTGTAATTGGGACCAGAGCCACATATAACTACATGCACACACACAATGAAATGTTATGCAGTGGATACAGCATGCAAAAGAGGAAAGAACCTAAACCCAAAGGGTGGCAGGGGATGCTTTGTGGAGCAGGGCAAAATTTGGAATAGAACAGGAGAGAATTGAACCTGCAAACAGGTGTGCCACAGACCAGCTGAACCACAGCAATGCAAATCCCCCAAGCGGACTGCCATGTAAACACTATAAAGAAAGAGACATATGTAACAGCTAAAATGTGATGGATAGGCAGCACAGAGGGCACACTTTGGTGTACAGTGAAGAGTTGGAAGGGTGTGTGCATAGGTGATGAACCTGCAGGAACCTAATCGTCATGTTAGCACAACAGAAAAAAAAAGTAAACCCTATGTGGGGATCAAACCTGCAACATATGGTGTTATAACACGTCTGTAACCACTATCCCAAACAACCACAATGAGCATAATACAAAGATAGTACCTCAAATGGAAGGTGTGTATGGTAAACTGTAACACCCAGTGATGTGGCAAACGGCTGGCAGATAGATAGCTGGCACCGTACAAGGATGTGAGCACAGGTGGGCCTTGCATATGACCAGGAAATCATTAAATACAAGTGTCAGTGTGATCATGCAGCAGCAGCTGAGACAAATGTACGTCAAACACATATTTTTATTTTGGCTAATCATCACAGATAGGGGCATGTTTACTAAAGTCCGCAAATCTGCGCGGCGCAAAATAGCGCACGGTAACGCGGCATTGAAACGCGCAGAAACACGTTTAAACGCCCCGCACACGTGCGTGTCACCCCCGCACAGGTACGCGGTTCAGTAACGGGCCCCGTACAAGTGCGGGCCCGCAAATGTCCGATAGAGGCGTGGAACGGCTAAAGGAGGGCGGAGGAAGGCTCCGGAGGGGCGGAGGGACGGGGTCAATGGGTGGAGAGTGGGAGGGGAGAGGCTCCCCGCACAGTATCGGGCCCGAATTTACATGTAAAAAATAGCGCGAGTGAAACACTCGCGGTAGAGGGCATATAAAGGGAAGAGAAACCATTTCCGTCAGCAATGTACAGCAAAACCGGGGAAACATGCAAAACGTCAGCAGTGTGATACATGTGCACAGCACAAAACTGCAATGAAAAGAGGAAATTACCACAACAAAAGCATTAAAATAGTAAATCAGCTGGGGAACAGGTATAGTAATGCGCAAAAGTTAAAAACACACCCAGCAGAGCTCCTAAAAAATAAAATAACAGTTGTTTGGAAAGGGGCACGGAGCGGAGACACCTCCAAAAACGTCTCCGTGTATTGGACCCCTCCTGGGAGTGTTACTTATGGTTGTCCATCAATAGCACTGTTGCCCAGCATGGGAATATGCTATCCCCCTCTGTTCGGACGTCATACCCGTGTTATATTTGCACGTTTGTCACCAGACAGGGTGAAGGAGCTCACAGTAATAATGTGCAGAGCAGGTTTTGGAACCCCACCCTGCCAGGTCTACTATCTCCAGGGACTGCACTGTCTCTGTGGCCACAGTGTGGTGCAGTGGACAGAGCCGGTACCTCTAGGACCAGAGGGTCACACGTTCAAATCCCAGCTGTGGCACATGCCAGCACAATCCCAATATTTAACCCACCACTAAACACAGATAGCAGAGACACCCCTTTATTGCACAGAACAAAAGCATGTTGCAAACACCCATATTTTACCCTACACCACACACACACCAGCACAATGTGCATCACCAACAGCCGCGTCCCCCAAATGCAGTCCTGTAGTGCCACAACTGTAGGGGCCAAGGACACGTAGGTAGAGGTTAAGTAGGTAGAGGTTATGTACGACAGATGTGCCTGTACATGCCGTCACCCCACGTGCCAAGGGCCAATTGTGTCCCTGGTCATGATCACGTAATGGGTGGCCCACGTTCCACAAAAACCTTGCTAAAGAACAACAGCTAGACCGCTATACCATGTGAGCCAAATACAGTCCTGGGGTTCCACTACGCAATCAGGTCATATCCCTTTGCAAGGATAAGGACATGCCAGCATGTTGGCGGAAGGGTTCAGATGGTGGAGGGGGCAGTGGCTGCTAGCCACAGAGGACAGTGGCCAGGCCATGTGCAGGCTGGCACCGTCCACTGCAACAGACAGGCCCTGTCGGATGTACAGTCATGGACCACCCAGGGATTGCAGCCAATCAGTGGCTACACGGTGGTGCAGTGCACACAGACAATGTGTGCAAGAACAGAGGGTCACAGGTTCAGAGCCCAGCTGCAGCTACCGCCAACCCTGTCCACATATTCACCCCACAGCTACACCGTGGTAGTAAGGACAAACCTTTATTGCTGAGAACATAGGCATGGTCAATACGCCTATCTTTTACCACACCAAACACAGACACCATAAACAGGCACATTATCTCCAGCAGAGTCTCCCAAATGCAGTCCTGGAGGGCCAAACACCATTCAGGTTCCATGCTTCCCCTAAGACAGATGCCTGTGCTGCAGATGTCTGCACCACCCCCATGCTATGCAACTGTAGCCCATGCATATTCATAGGGGACAGCATGAAGGCCCGAACAGTGTCTGGAACACCAGGACTGGAGTAGGGACACTCTGCCGTAAAGCAAGAGGCAAAGGTCCAGACGCACCCACACCCACAGGCCACATTGGAAAAGCCCCCTGGGGGGGCATCTCCCAGATCTAGCTCCTGCGTACCCTAGCAATGCCACCCTATACCTGGGTACACGGTACACAGACCACAAACGTTTGATGTGGGTACTGGCAGGTAGACAGTCCTACGCTCAGCACTGTTTGCTCCTTGTGCTGCAGCAGAACAAGCTGTCGGCTGTCTGTGGTGCGTGCCCCAGGTCTGGCCCCTGACAGTATTTACCACCCTGGGGAGTGACATGCAGCAGTACTGTGTACCATATCCATGCCTGTACCCTTCCCAGGACTGGTGTGGTGGGCACGTCGAATGACTCCCCCAATAGTAGCACAATGCTGGCATAGGTGAGGGGGGGGGGTGTCTGTCTATACAGTGTGTGTTGGCTACAAACACCCTCCACAGGCCACACTGCCAGCACTGTTGCCAGTATTGGCCTGACAATGTGCATAATGAGCAGCAAGGTACCATGGGTATAGCTCAGACAGGGTGTGCTGGCCAGGATGCATCTGCACAGGGCATGGGGCACTGGCTGGGACATTGTAATGCCCAGCCACCACCTACACAGACAGGCTGACCTCTGTATCTGCTGCTGGTGGATCACTCTCACCCTGAGCATGCAGTGATGACAGCATGGCTAGGCACCCCCATAGTGCTGTATAGCATTTCTCTCCTGTGATATATATGGGTGTCCTGTTGGGGCCTCTTCATGGACTGATCTCCCTGTGTGTGCTGCCACCCCAGTTTGGGGTGCATGCAATCCTATCAGGACTATCCAGCAGACTCTGCACAGCTGGTATGTGTCCTGATGGAGCTCCTTGCAGGGTGCAGCAGCTGATGGCCTGCTGCAGGAGAATATCAGATAGTGCTGGGGTGCACCCCTGAATATCCAGGCCTACTGTCTGTCTGATAGTGTGTTTTGGATGTGTGTGGAGCTGCTTGGACTGCCCTGTAGGGTGTCTGTCCCCCAGCAGGACAGGGGTTGATGGCCCACTCTACTGCCATTAGTGCAAGGGGGGGGGGGGGGAAAGGATGGGGATCTGTTGATGGGAGACCCTGTTTGTCATGGGGGGGGGGGGGGTAGGTATGTTGCCCACCTATGGGGGGGGAGAACCACCAACTAAGACAGAAGGGGTATCCATGATGAGTTTGCAACACCTTCTTATCACACAGGTTAATACTGATGTTGAGCTCTGGCATGGCCTCATTCAGCCATGGCCGTTGATGTGGACCTGGTCCTGGGCACCACCACCCACCCTCAGGGTGAGCACATTACCTGCACAATGTGACGGTGTGTAGCTACCCCTCGCCGGCAGTCCTCACGCTCAGGCCCCCCACCAGGCCGAGGTTCTGTGTGGGTGGACACGGACAGTTCCCCCTACCATGCCGTGTAGCTTTTGGGGTGCAGTCCCCATCTTGTGTGCATCTGTGGGCAGCTGATTTGCATGTGCATTGCATCATGGGTACGGGTGGCCTACCCCGTCCTGTCTACAGCAGCAGACTGTCTGTGGGGTGACGTGCAGGCTCTCTGCAGCCACACAGGCGCTTACTCAGAGCTATAGTGCCGTAGCCCAATGGTTCCGTCACTGCCTTTATAGCAGGAGGTCATGGGTTCAAGTCCACAGAGGGGTTCTGTGATAGGGTTGTCCAGAGCATTGTACTTTTTACTGGACATATGTTTATGGCATCAAACACACCCTTGCCATACTGTACCCATAAGGGTGCCTCTGAGGGTGCATTATAGGGCGCCCTATAGGCCACCTTATGGTTGCCATCCATATTGCGTGCACTATACATTATCCTGTGGCGCAGCATACATGGTGCCCTATAGGGGACTTGCTAGGGTGCCTTTGCGGACTGTGCACTGTAACATGTGCCTTACGGGCCTCCATATATTAACACGCTGTTAGAGCGGGTATACTGGTAGTGGGTAATAAAAATAAACTATAAGGCCTCCTACAGCACACCTCACCATAATACTTACTGCCCCAGCCAACCTTGCTCACTGGGCACTGTGAGGGGTTGAACCCCTGACCTCTGCACCATTGGTCAGTATCCCAACCATTGTGCTAAGGCTCTGTTACTGTTTGCTGTGCACATCAGTGCGCCACCTATGCCGCCCACTATCGGACTGCCCCCTCATACATCAGCGCGCCGGCCTCTGCCCCCCAAACCTAACAGTGCGCCGCCCCCTGCCGCCCCCAATGAACGGTGCGCCGACTCATGCCGTTAAAAATAAACCGTGTGCCGCTCTCTGCCGCCCAAAATTACTATACCTCCCACAACACTTTTTCCCACTACATTTGATGCCGCAGCTGGCCTCTTCCATTGAGCACAATGGGGTGTTGAACCCATGGCCCCTGCACCATGGGTCAGTGTCTTCACCATTGTACTACGGCTCTGCTGTATGTTTATGCAGCAGCGGCCCACGTAGCCTTCCCACGCGCCAATGTGGGCCCCGCACATTACTGCGACACGCACAGGTTTGCTCTGGTGTCTGTCTATGTCCGCCCTGAAACGGCCACTCCGTATATGGCACCAGTACACTAACGGGTACCCACACAGCAACCTTCTTTAATTAACATCGCCCTTATTATTGGCAGTCATTGCAATGTGAAAGCTATAGCACATCACATCATACAGAAGCCAAAGAACCATTGTGTATGTGTTGATAGGTTCAAGACCCAAATGTGTATACACATCAACATTCGAAAATGGTGTTCAGTTCCATAAGATAAATGACACACAACAGTGTATATGTAATGTGTGTCGCGCAGGTTCTAGCGATAAACTTTTCTGTGCGCATTTGCGTGACGCAGTTGCACGTGAAATATTGCAAACATGCGCCAGCTGCGTAGGCCACATGCACGTACTGCGTTCGGTGCGCACATAGACGCCATACGTGTCTGAACTGCGCCATATGCGTGGCGCAGGTGCACGTAAATTTGCGCGTCAGGTGCCCTACGCATGTGCGTGATGCACGCTGCGTCCAATCAGGTGATAATATCTGAAAATGGCGCCCAGAGTAAGGAAGCCCTCCTTCAACCTCCGAGAGCTCAGGCACCTGTCCCGGCTGATCGCACCACGCCAGCACAAGCTCTTCCCAGGGGCCACCGGGCACAGGGACAGCTCCAAGGTCCTAAGGGCGTGGCAACGTCTACAAAGACGGTTCAATAGTGAAGCAGACTACCCACGTGAGGTAAGTGTATGGTGCCTGTACCTCAAAATGAGATCTGTAGCCTGTGCTAATTGCAAATGTACATGCTGTTGTTATGAGGTACTGTGAGTCAGTAATGTGCACAAGATGAGAAGACATAGCAAAATGTATCTGTGTCATTTGTGAGTGTGGTGACCTGCACCCAGGTGGTGATGGACATGGTCATAGAGGTGTCCATGCTACCCTTGTGGCATGTCAGCTGCTGCCATGGCTGTGCCACAACATACTGTAATTATGCTAGACCCTAGATCAGCAGATGTAAATAGAAACAACAACATATGGATATGGTGGGATCAGTACCTGTAACAAAGCACCCTGGGACAAGCACAAGGATAAGTGAAACGTAGCATTGATGGTATGTCACACACCCAGATGAGATGGGCAGTGTTGGCCATGTTGTTCAATACACACGCCTATCTGCATGGGTCCACAGCGCCCATCACAGTGGGCTAGCAATCACCCTGGAGAAATGCTTGTGCGTGCCCATCCAATTTCAGGCATCCACCCTATCACAAGGAGGACAGAGAGCCCATCACAGTGTGTTTGCTGTCAGCCCTGTGATATTGGTCTGTGTGCTGTCAGAGCCCCAAACACTTCCCCTAACTGCAGAGGTCCATAGAGCTCATCCCAGTAGGCTCTAAGAAACCCATGGAAAATGCTTGTCTGTGCATGGGCAGGTTAACACATACACCCTATCCCCTGGATTCCATGTGGACAATCGCAAGGGCTCATCTGGCACCATGGAGATATGGTTGTGTGTGCTCTAACAGTTTTGCTGAATGCTCCCTATGCCCTGGAGGCCAGGTATGCCACTACAGTGGCTCATCTGGCACCATGGAGATATGGTTGTGTGTGCACTAACAGTTTTGCTCTATGCTCCCTATGCCCTGGAGGCCAGGTATGCCACTACAGTGGCTCATCTGGCACCATGGAGATATGGTTGTGTGTGCTCTAACAGTTTTGCTCTATGCTCCCTATCCCCTGGAGGCCAGGTATGCCACTACAGTGGCTCATCTGGCACCATGGAGATATGGTTGTGTGTGCACTAACAGTGTTGCTCTATGCTCCCTATGCCCTGGAGGCCAGGTATGCCACTACAGTGGCTCATCTGGCACCATGGAGATATGGTTGTGTGTGCTCTAACAGTTTTGCTCTATGCTCCCTATCCCCTGGAGGCCAGGTATGCCACTACAGTGGCTCATCTGGCACCATGGAGATATGGTTGTGTGTGCACTAACAGTTTTGCTGTATGCTCCCTATGCCCTGGAGGCCAGGTATGCCACTACAGTGGCTCTTCTGGCACCATGGAGATATGGTTGTGTGTGCTCTAACAGTTTTGCTCTATGCTCCCTATCCCCTGGAGGCCAGGTATGCCACTACAGTGGCTCATCTGGCACCATGGAGATATGGTTGTGTGTGCACTAACAGTGTTGCTCTATGCTCCCTATGCCCTGGAGGCCAGGTATGCCACTACAGTGGCTCATCTGGCACCATGGAGATATGGTTGTGTGTGCTCTAACAGTTTTGCTCTATGCTCCCTATCCCCTGGAGGCCAGGTATGCCACTACAGTGGCTCATCTGGCACCATGGAGATATGGTTGTGTGTGCACTAACAGTGTTGCTCTATGCTCCCTATGCCCTGGAGGCCAGGTATGCCACTACAGTGGCTCATCTGGCACCATGGAGATATGGTTGTGTGTGCTCTAACAGTTTTGCTCTATGCTCCCTATCCCCTGGAGGCCAGGTATGCCACTACAGTGGCTCATCTGGCACCATGGAGATATGGTTGTGTGTGCACTAACAGTTTTGCTGTATGCTCCCTATGCCCTGGAGGCCAGGTATGCCACTACAGTGGCTCTTCTGGCACCATGGAGATATGGTTGTGTGTGCTCTAACAGTTTTGCTCTATGCTCCCTATCCCCTGGAGGCCAGGAAGACCATCCCAGTGTCTAATCTGGCACCATGGGGATATGCTTGTGTGTGCCTAACAGGTTATATGCATTCTCCCTATCCCCAGGATTCCTGTGAGCTGCGCAATGCGTCGTGTTAGTCACCCTTTTGCTAATGTGTGTGCAGCTGATGAATTGTGGTAGGACAACCAGCCCACAGGGGGACAGATCAGCAATAGCTATGGTGGGTATGTCAGTAAGATAATGTGTATGTTCATGGCAGGTAGGTTGGACCTATACCATAGTTTGTGAAGTGAATATCTCATCACACATGTCTGTGATGTCTCCAGATGATATGCTAGCTGCAGAGGTTAATGTGTGTAACAGCACCCCATCCCCCTTAGCCATTATATGTGTTATCAGAAACCTGTAGCAGAGACATGTCCCCATACCACCATGCAGATTGTGGTTCAAAACCTTAACACCTAAGATAAATCCAACAACATCAGACACATGGACATCACTGATGGTGTTTCAGTGACACATGCAACTGATGTTGCTGGATAACACATACATAAACCCACACATGAGCACTGGTGCAAAGAGCCGTTATGTTGGTTTGGCCCCTGTCGATATTGCTTCCACAAAACACCTTCTGTCAGCCCAGCTGAACCAGTGAATATGAACATAACAACATAACCTAGGCCATACAGGAACAATACCCACCCCTACCCCTACATTACGCTGACATCAACTGTGTGCAACGTAGGTTGCACATAGCCAGCAGCTTGCCCATATGACACACCTCCCACAATGCAGCCAGTGGTGCAAGCATTGATATTGTTGGCCCTGTCAAAGGTGAATGTTTATGTTAGTGTCCCCTGTCACAGTCAATAGGGCCACCCACACAATGACTCCTCTCACCACACTCCGCCAATGATTGGTTGCATATCAGTTTGCCAGTGGGGTTGAGTACCAGGATGTCTAAAGAGAATCTCAACATAGATGTGTGTAACACAGCACATGCAGTGTAACTGTGACTAGCATGGACAACATCATTGGCAACAAACTGTGCAATGTTGCTACAAGGTTATGCAAGGGTGCGATAGGGTATGTACAGGATGTGCTGAGGGAGCCATGTACACTGGCCACAGGTGTCACTGCACACATGTGCACAGACAAAGCAACTAATGCAGGTGGTACTGTGACCCCCGAATGTTCTGTGAACAAAAGGAGGTAGGCCTTCCATGTGTATCTATATTGATGAAACCCCAGGATGCATGAGAACACACCCCAGTGTCCATTTTCAATGACATCATAAGCAAACTAATGTGTATGTGTGTTGTGATGTTGGCCGTGCAATATGGCTCTTCCTAGGTCATGGATTGCCAAACATCAAGCAGGTCACTGTGTCTGTCATTGCATGACACTAGTTATTGTAGTGAAACACGTGTGGCAGTGTATGTTTATTTTGTGTGTCATCTGACCTATATGCCACAATGTACACAAATGGAGGTTCCATAACCCCCCACACACACGTGAGCCATGAGATAACAGGAGTATGTCACTTTGTAGGTTTCCCCCCGTTTGCCAATAGGCCATAATGAAATATGAATACCTAAGACGCCTTGCTGGCCACCCCCCACGAACCATGTAAGCTTCCCTGAAGGCCCTTCCAGGCATGGCCGGTTGGGCTGACTGCCCTGGGCCACACCCAAATGATGTCACCCACTTTTATCTGACACTCACACAGGATGCTATAGAAAGAGGTGGGGAATAAGAAGGCAGCCACAGTCCATCAGCACACCTGTGAAAACAAACTAGCATGTACATATACTTTGCAGCCAGGTGATAGACCATGTTATGTGTGTATCTGGTGACAGCATAGCCAAACCCCTGTCAGAGTTTACCTGGCGTAACAGCAGCATGAGGACATAACAGCCCCCCCAATCCCCGGGGGGGGGGGCCCACTCCATGTCCGTGTCACTCTCACACGTTTTTCTCAATGTTGATCCCTGTGTAAGCTGTATACCTCACCTGAGAGAGACATGTTGGACAGGGGAGGGGCAGTGCATTCACACTGTGGGATGCTGACACACACCGTCACAAGGGATGAGGGTCAGCTGTGACACACAGGCTCCCTTGTCACCAGCGGAGAACCCATGGCATGACATATGCGTGTTGCCCATGGAACTGCCTGCTGACAGGTGACAAACTATGCAGTACATGACACACACACACACAGCACTGTCGCAGAAGCAGCAAGACCCTGTGCACAGTGATGTGTGTGTGTGTGTGTGTGTGTGTGTGTGTGTGGGCAAACCAGCAGAAGGTGACCAGTCACTAATGCCCTCACCTTTCCTTTGCATATCCACAGATCGAGGATCTCCGGAAGAAGGGCAGGGAGCTGCGCCTCCACCATGCTGCATACCTTCAGCGCCTCCAGGGTGAGAACTCACAAAAGGGTGATGATGTATAATAATGAGAATGTCACGTATTTGTAACTTATGTCCCATTATCAGAGATGCCTTTGTGTTACCTGCCTATGTAGATGTGCTATATTTCTGACAGAGAAACGTGCTGATGGCTGTCATGTTCCACAGATGGTGATGGCACCGAGGATGAGGCCACCACCTCTGCACACCTCTTCCGAAGGACACCAACACCACATGATGCAGAGGTGGTGGTCCTGGACACCACAGAGGAGGAGGAGGAGGAGGAGGTGGACGAGGATGATGAGGTGGAGGTGGTGGAGGCGCAAACACCTGGATCACCTGAAGAAAGGACACAGGAGGGCCAAGAAGGACATTCTGAAGGGGTGTCTGTGGGGGAGGCAGGGTTGAGGGTGGCTGCAGGTGATGTGGAGGGGGGGGATGTTTGGGAGGGATCAGGGGTGGAGGAGTTCCCAGAAGGGGTGTGGGAAAGTGATGTTGAAGACAGGGCATCACAGGGCACTGTGGCCTCCCCCCAGCCACTGCAGTTGCCTCCACCATCCAGGGCCACAGACAGGCCCTATGCAGATGCCACCACACAGACAGCATTGACAATGTGTGTGTGTGGTGGCATATGCGTGGACCACCTGTCTGTGGCCTTGGATGGGATGGAGCAACGCATACATGAGATGTGTCACTCTCAGCAGTGGCTGGCGGGAGTGATTGAGAGGGTGGTTGCCGAGGTGGTACGTCTGCCATGTCGGCAAGCACCCCCTCAATGGCGTCACTGGCGTCAGTGATTGTGCTAGTGACGTCACCACATGTGCCCTGTGCTGCCCTGTCTTCCATCAGTGGGCATGCTGGGGGAGGGTGGGTGTCACCTGTGTGTCTGTTTTATGTGTGTGTGTGTTTTATATTTGCGTGTGGGCGTTTGCGGGGAGGGGAGGATGTTTGGGGAGGGGGGGAGGGTGATGGTATTTTCCCCCTTCCCACGTCTGTAAAGTTTATCCCAGTTCTGTTTTCCATCATAAAATATATTTTTGAAAAAACCTGTAATGCTCACGTGTCTGACCTAGGCAAAGTGTGCGGATGTCAGCATGTGATATGTGTGGGTGCACATATGTTTCTGTGGTGCAAACATGTGTGTGAAACCAACAGCACCCCCCAAATAAGGTGTAGATGTTCATAATTAGGGGTCTACAGTAACCAGTGCAACGTAGCAGCTGTCTCACTGATGTACATGGCACAGGAATGGTCCTATGTGGAACAAAGGTCTTCACATATCTGAGTCCCAAACATAGGCAGACCACCCATATCTGCCTCTGTCACAGACGTACCTATGGTGTGTTGGGAGGCAGGAGATTATTGATGTGGTCAAGGGAAAAAGCCACATATATGCCACCAATGAGTGTTCTATGATGGGTTTCTCACGGCGATGAGTATGTGACGTAAACACGCCATTGGGAACATAGTCCCCCTGTGACCACATGGATGTCTGTGCACACTGTGCCGCTGCATCCCCAAGGATGTTGGGAAACAAGGTGCACGTGACACATCACATGTCTGTGCAGCATGACAATCGTAGCTGACTCTGTTGAGGTATTTGCAGCAGGGAACCTGTGTGTGGGTCATCTACTGTACCCATCACTAGATGACGTGGGCGCAGCTCATTTAGGGTTTTCACAAACACCCCCCGCCTCCCTGATACACATGGGACAACATGGACACTCATTGGACACACACACTGTATGTATAGTAATACAGCTGTTTATTGTCACAGAGTAAGTCTCATAATTAGCTTTCCATATACACATGGATATTCTAATGTGTGTGCGTTACACATTTAAGTGTTACCTGACACCCACACAACATATGATCTGCATATGTAAGCTATTGACATGACACACATAACAAACACCTCAAAAACATGTTGAACTGGATACATAATTGCTCTAACTGAGCATTGTAAGATCAACAAAAACTAGGATTATACCATGTTATTGCATATATCATGTTTCATTATTTGCGACGTGGTCGCCCACGCCTGACACGTCGGGCGGCCTCCCCCCTCCCCCAGCCACGACCCTCTTCTCGAACCCGTGCTGGTGGTGGTGCAGGAGCAAGTCGGCGCATAACATCCAGCATGCCCTCAAGGGCCTCACATATCCGGGTGACGGGCATGTTTTGGACCGCCTCATGTAATTGATGGATCTCACCACACACCTGCCTTGTGTTTTGCTCCACTGCAAGGCGTATCCGCTCCAGAACACGTCGACTGCCTGTGCATGGGATACAGCGTGTTATATTCCATACATCTCCACTACTCCAACGCCATACACAAACATTTAATGTACATGCCACACGATTGGTGATGTGATAGGGCAGACTCAATCACAGAAATGGAGAGGGCCAATATACATAATGTCCACAGTAGTATATGGCAGGCAGACAAACCCACAGGGCACATCACACGACGTAGATGTGGTATGCCCTCACAACGATTTACAGGCTGTGGTGAAACACCCATATACTACAGCTGTGGCAACAGGATTGGCCAATGACAGCTCTCACATAACCATCGTGTAGGGGAGCTTGCGCATGCACGAGCCACAACTACATCAGCTGGACACCAACGGAGATGAACACAGGAAGGTCGAGATATGACATCACAATTGATGACACATGTGGAGGGAAAAAACACATTCTCTGACAGGGACATGTGTATGTTAATGAAGCAATGGGATGTCTGGTAGGCACAGGGATGACACACCTTACCTGTACATGTGCACCTCTGCTGCACATATGTGACTCCTGAGTGATACATGTGCACCCTCACTGTAACACAGAGGAGGGTCCTTGGTCCAGATAATGTAGGCCATGTAACAAATGTGTAGTTATTTAGTTATTTAGTTAATTTACATGTTTTCTATACCGCCTTTTCCTTAAATCACAGCGGTTACCAAGACACAAGAGGGGAGAACAGAGACAGGGGGGCATACACTGACTAAACTTAAGAGTGAAGGTAAAATTGGGATACACAACATCAAGGAACTGTTACAGTAAAACACGTTACATGCAGGCTATAATAATAGAGACTGTTAGATGTCTGTGCCATAGTACTCAGTGAAGAGTACAAATGTCAGTTGTTTTCTGAACTCCATTAAATCATCCATGGATCGCACATCGGGAGGGAGAGAGTTCCATATAAGTGGGGCCGATAAGGAAATTGCCCTTTGTGTAGTACATTTACACGCTTTTCTGTTTGGACAGAGCAGGGGAAGCAACAGAGGGGGACATCAGAGCTCTACAAAGACATGGCTATGTTTCCCGCTACCCGCAAATGCAGACATTGAGGAATGGTCATATAGCTTAACATATGCTCATTAACACAGCAGACTATGGCTAAGTTGTCATCCTGCTGTGTACAAGACATTTGGGTATCTGCAGAGCGGCAGGATGTAGCTTTCCCAATGTCTGTATCAATTTATGTTGTCATAGAGTGCTGGGCCGTCAGACACATTCCTCATATGTCTGCATCCATGTGTATCAACCTGAACATACACTATTCTATTGGGGTAGAATGCTATCATTTCAGGTACCCTACAACCTTTGGGTATCACACATCTAAGGTAATCAAGCAGAACATGTAACGTGTGGAGGTAATGTTTGAACAGCCACCACACACACACCAACTGTGGACTACTGGTGTGTGTGTTGTGGTTGTGACAGTCTATTGTCACCCACCTTCAGCATCACGATGTGATGATGCACCATAGGCCCTCATCTCTGCCATCATCAACTCCGGGAGAGGTGTAGGTGTTGGTTCTGCTGGCATGGGTGGTTGGCTGGTCTCTATTGCTGCTTCACGCAATGGTGTCATGGCGCGCACGTGTGGCTCCAGGGACTCATCGCCAGCACTTGTGCTGCCCCCAGAGACAGCAGCCTCTGCCTCCATCAGACTCATAGGGGCTGCAATGTAGACCTCCCCCTCCTCCTCTTCCACCACCGCCTCATCCTGCTCCTGCTCCTCCTCTGCCCCCTCCTCCTCCTCTTCCTCCACACCCATTTGACTGTAGTCACCTGCATTGGGAGGAATCAGAGAGAGCACACATATGTTTCAGCAAACCACATATGTATACATGTGTGATACATAACACACAGACAGGATGTTTTGCATCCGTTCATGTGTGCTGCATACCAGACACCGGACACACTCCCATACGTGTGTGTCACCACCATGTGTCTGGGTAAGGGACACATGTGTGTGCTGTGCCCATGCACAGGTGGCAGATCGCCCCTTCTCCTGTTCATGGTCACATTGCACATGTTTGCCCATAGCATCCCATTCCTCTGTTTTGTAACATATTTCCGCACATGCGTGTTACTGCCCCCACCCTAACACCTGCTTTATGCAAATCACTGCATGTGTGTGTTGGTTTGTGAGTATGGGTCATATTTGTATGTCATATGATTGTCTCAGTGCTACATGTGACTCGCAGTGACCCATAGTGCAGCGTATGGCAACTAGGCATCACCTTTGGCCCACTGGGGTGCACATGCAGCACTGTATTGCTGTCATGTCATACAAACATGCCTTGGACATGACCAACACAGTCATGCAGTGTATGGAAATCACAGTTGTTTTGTGTCTGGTGACTCATGTGTGTGTGATTCATTATGCCATATTCTCGTGGGATGGGTTGAGGAGGTATGTTTGGATGTGAACCCCAGACATGTCAACAGAAATGGTGAGGTAAGGATATTGCACACACATATCACAACAGGATGGCAACATGATGTGGATTTTGTGGACACATATGGGAGTGTATTTGCATAGGACTGCCCTGTACGGAATATGGAGATTGTACATGAGAAAGAAATGATTAGTTAGTGTACATACCTGCATGTGGATGTGCGCTATCCAGGGCCTCTGGCAGTCCACGAAGGTAGATGTCTCCCAGCCGTGCTGCAAGTTCATGTTCCAGGGGCGAGAGTGTGGGTGTGAGGGGGGGTCCGCCACCTGTGCCCATAGCATGTTGTCTTACAGCAACCATGTGCTGACGGACACCTCTCTTGATGTCAGAAAACCTCTTTTTTAAGCTGTCTACATCACGTGTGGGGCCCCCTGCCCCACACAGTGCAGTACGCAGATCCTCCCACACTGCCATTCTGTTTGCAACAGATGTGCGTGTGCTCATTCTGCCAAATAATACATCGTAGTTGTCAAGGACATGGGAGAGTAATATATGGTTTTCACTGTCACTGAACTTTACAGCTCTCCTCCTTTGTGTTGCTGGCACAGGGACCCTTTTTCTTTTGGCCATTTGGCTGTAATGTGACGGCTGTCGCTCAGCAGATGGCCCTGCCTGTTCGTGGCTAGGCTGTGCAGTCTGTGCCCTGGGTGACTCATCACCAACTGGCTGCCCCACATCCTCCGCCTCCTCACACTGGCCCTCTCTGTCACTGTCCCTCTCCATCTCCACCTTGAACACAGGCACCTCTCAAACAACCCCCGTTCACCAACACACAGCAGGACACAGCACACACAACAGATAACAACAACACTACAATAGAGGACACAATACAGTACACTGTAACACAGGTGCTGTGTCAAGTAAATGAGCACATGTACACAGATACTACAGTGATTTTTTAATTTATCCTCTCCCTCTATCCTGTGCCGTACCCCTACCTCAGCCTCTCTCTCTCAGACTCTGCTTCAATCTCTATATCCCGCCTTCCTCTGACGTCTTGCCACCACAGCCTCACTCCCTATTGCACACTGTACCTTTATGTCTCACTCCTTCCTCTGGACTACCTCTAACCTATCCTCTGGCTCTGGCTCACTCTTTACCTCTGTGTCTGTTTGTGAAACTCCTCTAACATCCCTCACCGTGTGCCACGTGTTGAGGCCTATTTATACGGTATTTGCACGTTTGATTTCTGCACATGCGCATTTGTGCAGGCGTGTATTTGGTGGGACACGCTCGTGCGTCGCGCTCGTGCGCCGTGAGTGTGACGTCATACGCATGGGCGTTTGCAGGCGTCAACACACACATGCGCCGAGGGAAATAGTGGTACGTATGTGTATGGTCACGCATACGCATTACGTGGAGTCCCGCATGGGCGTCTGGGTGCTTTTTGCGCATGCGCAAGGCGATGCGCATCTGCGTGTCACCACGCACATGCCGACACCCATGCGTAGAGTCGCGCATGCGCGTGACTCTAGACCTTCGTCTGTGAGCAGATGCGCATGCGCATTGGACGTCACGGCAAGGAAAAAGAAATATAGGTGAGGGAGAACAGCTTGTCGACGTTGAGGGTTGTAGGCGGAGAAGAGTAGAAGTGTGTTTGGTGAGAGACAGTAAGGGAGTCCGAACAGGTGTATGTGTAGATTGTTTGGCTGGTGTTTGTATTGAGGATTGTATTGTCTTGTGTGTGTATGGTCTGGTGTGTCTTGTAGTTTGTACAGTGCTTAGATAGTTTATTGTGTGTGACATAGTTATTTGTTTCTTAGTTTGGTGGGAGGGGTTTATGGCGCATGTCTATGCTGCTGCATGTGTCCTGTGCAGTGGGCAGATGCTTGGGTTGCCGGACACGGGAGATGGTGTCGATGGGGCTGGGGCACAGGGCATGGGTATAGTCCCGCAGCAACTCAGACCTGCAGCTGTGGTGGCGGTCCAAGCCTGTGTTGTTCGTGCACGGCGCAGGAGGCGTGCCGAGGTGCAGGCTCGGCAGCCACGCCTCTACAGGCCCCGTCCCCAGCTCTATGACATGCGAGAGGACCAGGTCATCTCCCTTTACCGACTGAGCACAAGGGCTATTAGGGGTCTCTATGAGGATCTTAGACCTGACCTCGAGCCCCTGACTGATCGGTCCAATGCCATACCTGGTTTAGTCAAGCTCCTTGCTGCCTTACATTTCTTTGCCTCCGGCTGTTTTCAGACATCTGTGGCCGCAGTGGGTGGCATGAGCCGGCCCACCTTCTCACGATGTCTCCACCAGGTACTGCGTGCCATGGTCAGCCGGATGGGGGATTACATAGCCATACCCCACACTAGGCAACAATGGTGGACCCTGAACCAGGCCTTTGAGGCATTAGCCGGGATACCACACGTGATGGGAGCTATTGATTGCACACATGTTGCCCTGGTCCCGCCTAGAGACAGGGAGGTAGCGTACCGCAACCGCAAACACTACCATTCCCTGAATGTTCAGGTTGTATGTGATGCAAATCAGCATATTCTGAATGTGGTCCCTAGGTTTGCAGGGTCCACCCATGACTCCTATATCCTGCATCACTCGGCAATATTCACACAATTTGAGGAGGGACGTTTTGGCGAATGTATCTTGCTGGGTGAGTATGTCAGGGTCTTTTATTTCTGTATGTCATTATACATGTTTCTATTTGTGATCACAGTAGAGGTTTTATATAGTTTGACACATGCACTTTGCATATGATTGATGTTAGTCACAGGACTGGTGTTGGTATACATTATTACATGTTTTTGTACGTCTGGTACGACTAGAAACATTAACCCTACATCATGATTATCCTCACAGTCTATGACCGTTATATGCACATGTTGTACATGTGCTGCCACCTCAGTGCAGACATCTATGTTGTTGATGATGACCTCATAGTGCATGTTGGTAGCATATGCAAACATGGGGTGGTTGGTGGGGTGGTTTTGTCCACCACATACACCTGTGATGATGTTTAATTGCTGGATAATGTTTCTCCGTCATTTAACATGTCTGGTTCTGGATAACCCTAATAGTACACACATGTCATGTGCGTGTCAGTTTGACACACGCACTCTGTGATGGAGTTGTCACCCAGGGCTCAATATCTGACATGAGTAGGTGTATATTAATATCTGATAGATGATGTTGAGGTTTCCAGCAGGGGAAACACGTGTGCATATATTTGGCCAGACATATTGCCTATGTCACAGCAGACTTGCAACAATATGTAGTGTTTACAGTAGCCTCTGACACTGTAGTTGAGGGTACGTTTGTGTCATCTTGTCTGGCCATTCTCATTTCACATCACATTGTGTAAAATGTACAGTTACAGCAAGGGGACTACGTGGGTGCATACACAGCGGTATGGGAACCAGCTACACCGGACGGTTATGTGCCTATGCATATGTTTTGGGGGCAAACTAATGACGGGTACAGTGTGCATGTTGGACGACCGCACCTTCAGAGGGATGTGTACAGGATGGGGACTGGGAAGAGTATGGCTATGACAGGCATTGGCGCGCAACAATACACAGTTTATTTTGCCTGACAAAATAAACATCATATGTTGCCATTCATAAACAGGATGTCTACAGGTGATATGCTTTTCATTCTTACCTACCACCATGGCATACATGGTGTGTATGTGTGCCACACGCAAATGGCTGTGTGTTTTCCCTTGGTTATTGATGAGACATACCCTGTGATTATGGGAGCATTGGATTGCTATTGTGGTGTCACCATTGTGGGTTTGCAGATGTGGACAGTAACTGCATCACCATATGCATGTAGCACACACACACACACATTATTTAAGGGTGACTATGGTCGTTTGTGATATTTGATATGTGTTTACGGGCTGGATAAGCCATGTTTAGCTTGTATGTCATCATATGTATATCTGATAGAGCTGCATAGTTTGCAGCTGTATATTGTTGTCACACTGTCTTGTTGGTTTCTTTCTCATGTCGACACAGCTGTCAGGACTGTGTCACATGGACCCCTACATTTACATGCAACATTTCTTTCTGCAGGTGATGCAGGATATGGTTGTCGCCCCTGGCTGCTGACTCCTGTTCGTCAGCCACGGACACGTGCAGAGCAGAGGTACAATGAGGCCCATGCCTCCAGCCGCTCTGTCATAGAGCGCACCTTTGGCGTTTTGAAGAGTCGCTTCAGGTGTCTGGATAGGACAGGCGGGGCCTTACAATATAAGCCACGCACTGTTGCCGAGATAATCATAGCCTGTTGCATCCTGCACAACATTGCTCTCAGGCACGATATCCCTGCAGAAATTAATGAGGATCTTGAGGAGGATCCATTGTGCCCCCCTGTACGTGCCAGTGGTGACACACGGGAGGGCTCAGCGTTCAGGCGGAGGTTGATTGCAGAGCTGTTCACATGTACGTATTAAGTCGCTTACGACACACATGTGCTATACAATGTGTGTAATGTTTATTGTGTTATGTGTTAATGTTAACATGGAATCTGGATGACACACTGCAGTACCAGTTGACTCTAAATGCCAACATCACATATGTCCATGGGTGTGCCACAAATAATGTGGGATTTGCACAACAGCAGTTGGTGGCAGATGATGTGGGGGTTTGTTGGTATCTGTGTGGTTTGTTTGGAGGGTGCAATTCACAGGTAGTGTATGCTTCTGATATAAACAGCTGTTGTCAGACCAGAAGGTGTTATCTTACATGATATGTGTGCCACACAGTGTCAGCCATATGTTGATATGTTCATGTTGGACGGTCACTCCCTGTTTGTTGACTGTTGTCCATTGTGGAGCGCTACGATTAGACACATTTGTGATGTTTATGTTGGTATTAGGCTCCTGTGACATACCTATGTTTGTGTGCTCTTCATGTGTGTAGCAACATGTCACATAAAGCACAATAAACATAGTTAATGCTAGTATGGGGAGATGATATAAACAGTTTGGGTGGTATGTGGATGTCAAACATGACGTGTGTCAAAATGTATTGTTGATCAGGTAGCCATGACATGGATGTGGTTAGGGATGGGGACCTTCTGCATTGTGCAGCCAGGGGGTTGTGATAAAACACTTTTAACTTGGTGAGTCTACCTTCACTGCAGTGATGGGTATCTACACACATGGTGAGATGTATCAGCCAGATACAGCAAAGGGTGTTTTACAATAGCCAGTTGGATCACAGCATGTGGGTGTTGCTTGTGTTATAGCAGGTATTTAATGGATTGGATGGCATATCTTGCTGATGCTCTTGCAACATCATCCATCATGCGTTAGCTACAGGCTGTGTATGTGTGTAGGTAACGTGAACACAGACCATATGAGCAAATATCTTGCAGACACAAGCAAGGCATGATTATGTTGACTTACATACACAGACATAGGTGCCAGCTATTTATCAGAGGTGCACATGTAGGGTATGCATGTTTCAACGTTCAGACTAACACACATTGGGATGGCATGCAGCCCTCAGGGGTTTGTCACATGCAGACATGGGGTGGTCCATTTTAACACATGCAACACATTATGCATGTTATTTGTGCACATCATCAGAACATAACTGTTAATATTACAGACGGTATGAGATGTACAAACCAGGATATGTTTATGATACGGGAATACATGAGGTGGGAGCGCAGATATCCAATGCTTTTCCCTATTGTAAGTGGATTAACATACAACTTTGGCACAACATTAAACAGGTAGAGGAGTCTTTTGTCACAATATGGTGATAAAAGGTTTATAGTGCACTCTGCGACTGAGACAACAGAATGGTGTGCGCATACCCCTGAATTGCTCTGTGTGTACACGGACAGAGAGGTAAGGGAGGGGTCGGAGACACTACACACACCTCAGGATCTCGTTAGACATCTCCGTGATGCCTCTGACATGTATGTGATCTGTACATTGTGATAGGGAGCAGTCATTAATTGAGGGCTCTTGTGGGGTGTGATAGCTGGGGACATGACGGTGCAGTGTGTGATTCATGGCTATAACATGACATTTGTTTGCTTATCTTGTGTCTCCATGTGCAGAGGACATACGTGGTTTGGATGGTGTTGGTCTGGTGCTTTGCCATGTGTCTCTACATCAGCAATTAATCATTTTGTTTTGGTAGGTGGTTGTACATAGACATTGTGTGTGACCGCACTAATTGAAATCATATGTTCCTATTGATCTGTCATATTGCACAGATGATTTGTTTTCCAATATTCTAGGTTTAGCATCAGTAAACCATCTCTTGCTGGTGTCACTCATATTCCCTTGTGTCTTGGTTAGGCATGTCCTCTACCACACTTTCACTGTGACATGTGAAACAGACCTGCATGTGTGTGTAGGTTGTTGTATTGTGATGTTTGGCTGCACGTTTTCTGTCCCCAAACAATGTACTCTCAGACAACACCATGATATCATTGCATGGTCACTGGGCCGTTATATCTACAGATCTACACCTGTGCACATGCAGGCCATGTGTTACAGATGTCAATTTGACATTTCCATACTGTGGGTGTGTGTATTTCTCGTTTGCCTGTGTGATGTTGCATTGCTCCGACATCATACATTATCATGTGCTGTTAGGGGTGTGTGCCTCTGGGTGTCTGTTGTGACTATGCTACCTCTTACATAGTGGTGTAAACGTTGTCAACATTATGGACATGTGTTGTGTGCATTGAGAAAACATGTTTCTTTTGTTGTCATTAAGCACTGGTCTGTTTTCATTTGTGTTTACAGATATGCACATAATCTGGACCGTCATCAACGTTGGCTTGCCATGGTGAATCTCGAGCTTTTGCTGACATTGTCTACCTTCAGGTGTTCCTGATATTGTTGTGTAGTGGCTCAAGCGATTGATGAGCTACACCTGATGCACACACACGGTATGTGTATTGGTTTCTTTTGGGGTTCATTACATCTGTCTTTCACTGTTGATGATATAATGTTGTTCTGATGGGCATGTAACATTTTCTCTAGACTCACATGAACAGCTGCATATGGTGTGTAGCTGCAACACACCTGTGTGACAGGCGCATGGACATTAACATATCCATGTGACAACCATGTCTGTGTTGAGGCATAATGATGTTGGCCACATGGTTATGTTTCATATTGCTATCATGTCCTGTTTGCCTTTGCATTCCTTTCTTCAGCATTTGCACAGCTGTGACGTTATGACATTTGTGTTTCTTTTCAAAGGTGTCTGACGATTACATACCTCTCCTCTCCTGACACAGGACAGTGGACATACCGGGCACATCTCTTACACTGCAACTGTTGTCAACAACACCCACCTGTTTGAGGACAGACCACCATGCAACTCTTTGCTATGACATTTTGCCATTGGATGTTTTACCTCTGAGAGTGCAACACATGACTGGGATAGACATTATTGATTTTTGACTACTGCTTTCACCCTGACAGAGGTGTCGATAGCACTGCTGATGCAATTGATTGGCAGGACGTGCTCCTCATTGTGGGGGACACACATGGACTTCGAAGGACTATGGTATATTGATCACAGACCCCTGACTATGCATGTCTTGAGCCTCAAAGACACTTTTAACATGAGTTTTTGGATTTCAGATACAATTCTGACGTTTTACGATGATCCCCCCTTGTGCAGCAGCAACTGACATGGACATTGTAGGTGTTACATTTTGTCACAGTTGGGTGTCTCATGTTTTGTACCATGGCTGTGACATGGCACCGATGATATTCTAATGTTTTTCTTACAACACAAGCATACAGCCCATGTATTTGTCATGTGGCCAACGATGGAGTGCTCCTATTGTCTACGTCAACCTATTTGCCACCTGGACATGATCCCCATTTAAACTCCACAATGTTTTCAAACACAACACCATCTTGGGATGATGTTTTCAGTGACCCATGGGTGTTTACATGCATGTGTGGCATCACTGTATCATGTTGCCATGTGGCTGGTGCTTGTGCATCTCACTGACTATGTTTCTGTGACACCACATGTGGACCTATGGCTTCTGTGTGGATTTAGGTGATATGTTTGTCCATTATTTCCTTATTTATATGCTGCTTCGTGTGTTTGCGTACTGTGCATACATGACAGTCTGCATGTCTGTACACACCTTGCATTTCCCGTCTTCACGGTCATGACTATGGCTTGTGTTAGCGACACTCACATTGCCACATTATGTTTGCAGTGTGGCAGTGTGGGTGTCAATACTACTTGTTTACTGGGAAATTCCATGTATCCGGGTATATGTGACGATGCACTGTTTCACCAAACCAACACTGCATGTTGACCTCCTTGATGGTGTAATATGTGCATATTTCTGCTGGTTGTTGAGTTGGTATTATGTCTGTGGTCATGTGCATGTGGTATTTGTTAGCAGATGCTTATTGTGATTTACATGATTGTTTGTGTCCATAGTGGTGTAGCTTGTAATCCCATATCGGGCATTGGGATGTGCGTATCATCATTACTTTTCTGTCATGTTTTTGAACATTAAAATCCTTTGCACCAAATATCTTTTTGGAGTTAGTCTGACCCCTGTTTTGACAGTTGGGTATTTTCTGAGGGACAGATGAGGTGTATTGGGTCTTCAGCATGCATCATCTCATCTGTACATGCACTCATATGTGGGTGACACATTTGCGACATGCAGCAGCAAGGGGGCGCTTGGGGTCTGGTGTCAGGTGCAGAGTATGCACCTGATGCACATTATATCTGGTGTGGATAATTTGTTGTCAACCAAGTTACCTTTCTGTAGGAGGTGGCTTTGTGACATGCTAAAGGTTTTGAGCACTTTCCGAGGTGATGCGGCCAGCCCTGATATTATGATGGCACTGTCTACACTATTTGTGATGTGCAAACCAAATAAAGTTCTGTATTTACCCAATATGTGTTTCGTGTGGTGTTTGCATTTCAGGTCTGTCATCATGCTCAATGTGTGACTTTGTATCAGTCATGACTCCTTGTGAGCCCATGGATCCATCATTTTCCTTTCAATGTCACAGGGTGTAGATGATGTTTTTGTTGTTGCTAGGTGATGGTGGGTTACATGACCTGCCATGGGCCACATGGGGTGCTTCTGTGAATTGTTCACTGTTTGTTTGGTGTGCAAGCCATGTTTCACTTCACTATGTTAGTCCTCCGGTATTTGCACATACATCCCCTTTATGTGTTTGTTTGCTGGACATGTACATGGGTCACCTATGCTCACATCCTTGTACAGTGCCAGCTGTGTTAGTGACAGCCACATGGCACATCACTGTCTATGTACGCTTGACATCCACACACGCCCTTTGGGATCTTTGTGTTAGAGTGTGCTCATTGATTGCTTTTTGTTATTGGCTATGGTCATGTGTTTGACGTGTGCTGTATGCATGTTTTTTCCGCACATGTTTTGTTTTTAACATCTCTAATGGCCTCACTCGGCCATGAGGTACCAACAGGTTCCTCAGCTCTACACACACCCTTTACTGTCTTCACTGTAGAAAAGGGTGCATCCTGTGTGTTGCCTAGCCATGACATTTGTTGTGTAATAACGACCTCACACTTTAGGGTCTTTACATCCTGTTGCATGTGGCCCTTTCTTTTTGATGAGATTCAGGTGTTTGGTGTGCTAGACCTTATTGCATGTTGAGCTGTCTCCTGTTCTTCTCCTGATTATTCACCTGATCCAGGGAACATCCTCTGATGGCGTTGTGTTTAATTATATCCCTGTTTTGCATGCTGTATTCAGTGCAGGACATTTCATTGTGTTTGTGCAGGTGTTGTTGTTGCAAGATACAGAGTGCAAATTCTTTCTGTACATGGTGTATCTGCATGTGCATTTACTACAGATTAGTTGTTTTTGTGTTTGTTTGTCATGGCAGCCAGCAGGCGTTTTGTGTACTGGCATGCGTTATTTTGGTTATGTAGACTTTGTTGTGCCTCACATGGGCGGTGTGTGTTACCATTTTAGGCGTCTACATTTGTAGTACTGGTCATTTGTGTGGTTCCTGTCTGCAGTGTTGTATTTTATTGCTTGTCCTGCATATGTGCTTTTCATTAGTGTGATAGTCATATGTGTGTACATCAGTGGCATGCCCACATTGTACCATTAACTGAGTTGTGCGACATCCTTCCATCCATCCTTTCTCTGCCAGCTATGTGCCATCCTACCCTGATGTGCATGCTGCTAAACCACGTCATCGACTAACACACATTCGTGCATTGCATCTCAACCTGCTTGCCTCTCCTGTGTGTGCTCTGCCTAGCACTTGTACTCCACCGTCATCCTGATATTTCACATATTCTTCCATTTCAGACTCCCCTACTACACACATCTGCACATCCTCTGTCTCACACTGTCAGTGTAGCAGGGTACATTACCATCAATCTGTGCATGGATATAGCTGCCCATGATATGTTTTTCACATTTTATGGGTGTCACATGGCCTGCAGCTGCTTTCGGCAGCCCATCAACTTATGTAGGTCCTTCATTTAATTTGATATTGTCTGTCTTCTCTGCTCTGTGCAGTGTTTGTGTTATGTGTGTGTTTAGCACATTCCTCTGTTTGCATTCAGCTTGGGGGATGTTACTGTTATTGGCTCAGCTTTCTGCTTTTACCTATACGTCCTTATGGCATCTTCTGGCACACCTTTGATTGACACAGCTTATGATGTGCCTACGATAGTGGCCTGGGAGTGGACAGCCTTTCAACATGGCCTATGGAAATAGATTACAGTTCACCTTTGCTGACAGGGTATGTTTGTGATGTTACATCTGCTGCACCATAAAAGGTGCAATAATATATGGCACAAGGGTGTAATTGTCTCACTATGCCAGGAGTGGTTGCTGTACACTTGATCACAGAGTGGGAACATACCTCACCCACCCTTATTATTTAACTGGAGCAGACCATGACCCCTGCAACATCATTGCTGTATTCACCAGTTTTCTACATACATGACATAGGCGTGTGTGTTTTTTCATCAGACCTTGGCTGTCATGGAGCTGTGTTACTCTGTGGATTTCAATCTCCAGAGGTAATGGGGCAGTTTAATGGATGATATTGACTTTGATTCTGTGTTGATATGCGTCACTTGGGACTGTCTGCAGCCCCTCCTTGGTGTGTAACTAATGACTGACCCAGGTCTGCCATTGCTGATCTCGGAGCAAAGGGCTGCAGACAGGCCCAGGCTGAGGATTGCAATATGAGATTAACTCTGACACCCTGTGGATATCAGACACCAGGGGCTGTCTGCAGTCCCTCACTGATAAATCACATATGCACGAACTGTGTCAGCACAACTACTTATGTTTTCCATACGTTACAATGCACAGTGCTAACAGCAGAAAGAGTGCTGTGACCTTTCCCCGCCTCATAGGGCACCCTATGTGGCGCCCCCTCGGCCACTATTTCACCAACATTGTTGGGTGGCGTGGTGGACACTGCATTTGGAGATGTGTCCTGTGGGGTGACTTCAAGGGCACGTTATGTTACAGTGCTCTGAGAGTACATTTGCTGGAAACCACTTATTCCACAGATATGCGATAACACCCTAATGGGGCTATCTTACCCCTTACAGGTGCTGTCTCTGCCAGACATGTTCATTTGCCATTGTGTGGGATTGCACCCCTGATCCCTGCACCATTGCACACTGATTGTGTTTGGGTGCTTGCAAATCAGCACAACACCATTTACCTCTCCCAAATTATTATTCCTCAAAAAACATTGCCACACACCCTTCTGACCAGCACCACAGCCCCCTATGCCTCAGCCAGCTGTCTTTAGTGTGCACTGCGGGTGTTCACAGCCTTGCTCCTTACACCATTGGTCAGTGTTCTAACCATCATGCTGTTGCTCGGTTCCTCTGCTTTCCCATCATTGCGCGACTTATGCCTCCCAGTCATCAGAGGCCTCCAATACCATTAGTGCGCCGCTTTACGTACAGCAGCGCACGCACCTCTGGCGGCCATAATTTCTGTGACTCCAATAGAAAACAAACACCGACAACTGCCTTCAGTGTACACGGGGGGGGGGGGGGATTGAACCCCTGCTCCCAGCACCATTGGTCAGTGTTTTCACCAATGTGCTGTGGCTCCGTTCCTGTGCTTGTGCCTATCGGCGCACCGCTTTGTGCCTATCAGCGCGACGCCTTCTGCCGCCCAAGATGACCGGTGCGCCGCCTTCTGCCGCACAAGAGGACCTGTGCGCCGCCTTAGGCCGCCCAAAAAGAACTGTGCGCTTCCTTATGCCGCTGAAAAAGAACTGTGCACCGCCTTATGCCGTTCAAAATTAATTTGCCTCCTAAAATAATTTTAATCATTACAGTTGCTGTCTCAGCTGGCCTTTGTCGTTGTGCACAATGGGGGATTGAACCCATGGCCCCTGCACTATTGGTCAGTGTCTTCACCGTTGTACTACGGCTCGGGTGTTTTCTATACCCGGCAGCGCGCCACTTTGCCTTTTGGCGCGCTAATGTCGACCCCGCACATTACCGTGACGCGCACACGTCCGGTTGCTTACTCCCGGTTTTTTTCTTTTGGCAGCCTGATCCGCCCACTCCTTATATGGCACAGGTACACTACCGCGGCCCCGCACGATAAGAATGTTTAGTAAACATGCCCCATAGTGTAGATACCGCCATCATAATATCAAGGTGAGTGGATCCCAGGTGAAAAACGGAAAACACATTTTGCAGGGCAGCAACTCACATCTTACAGAAAGGTCACTGGCCCATCTACAAATGAGGGGCAGGAGAGATAATGTGCATGGTGTGCAGTATGCATTAGGCCCCCACTCTCCACATGCTGCTGCATGCCCCAAATGCGTTATCTACATATGTGTGCATGGAGACAGTAGGCGGTGCATGATGAGGGCCCAACACACATCAATCATGATCTGTTCCTTAAAACATATCTTTCTGCCAACACAGGAGGCACACAAATGAAAAAGCATATGTTGTTAAAAGTTTGAAAGTTTAAACACACATATCGAAATTTATGTTACAGCTGTCACATAATGCCTGATATAGGAATCAGAGCTGCAACAATGTAACCCTAAACAATCGTCAAATGCACAATGAGGATATGCTAACAGGTAGCAGAGGCACATGAACACAGAGAATTCAAAAGAAACCATCTGCAGAAACATGCAGAGATAACACTGTGCAGAAGGTCCCCCTGCACTGGTTGGTGTGGATACAGTGTCCTTACACATATATCACGGTACATGGAATGCACAAATGAAGGAAGAAAATGGACACTCACACTGCCACATTCAAAATATAATGGGGCAATATGAGTGTGGTTACCTCAGGGGATAAATAGGACTGTACAGACATGCAATGGTAGGTTTGTAAATCAATGCAGAGGGTCACGTCTATACAGTAAACAGACACAATAACCTGTATATAGAGATGCAAAGAAAGGTCAAAGATGTTACAGTAACCCACACAGAAGCCATATTGCAACCTGCTGTGTTCCACAAACATAGTCAGTCACGTGCACATGCACCGTGTACTTTGAAACATGATACAGTGATGCCACACATGCACTGTAACACCCTTGGTGAATGCAAACATCAATCCAAGATGCTGGTGTGCAGTAAAGTGGTGTCGTGGCAAATACTGTGTCATGTCCAAGTGGAGGCTAGGTGGACATGGACAAGAGGACCTCTCCAGTGTTCCCCCTGTGCCACACGCAAGGCTGTATGCTCGTGTTAAACCAAACAGATGAGCGTATCCTGCGTTCCATGTCACACACATGGGCAAAACACAACAACACAATGTCAGAAGGATGTACAACATACTGTGACAATGTCAGTCCCTGCTGCAAATGTGGGGACCAGTACACAGTGTCCAAAGTGCAAAGGGTGTCTGCACTCCAACAAGTCATGTTACGACTGTCCTTGAAACCCTGGGCATGCAAAGTCAAGTGTGACATCCCAATATGCCACAGTACTGGAAAGGTCATGTGTGTCTCCTGTGATGAACACGACACCCACCCAGCAGCAACGGTGTTTTGGACAGGCCTGTCATGACCAAAGTAGCAATCCAACAATAATACTGTCCATCCTAGGCATGTGTCCCACTTGCAGAGGTCAAACATCCTATGGCACCATTTCCCAGGGATAGTTTCAAGGTGTTGTTGTGTCCTCCAACAGGGGTTGATGGTGACGCCAGATGCACTGTAGTAGATGTGCTTTGTGTGTTCACTGCCCTGTGTCAAAAGAGGATAAACAATGTAGTAGTATGCTGCTTGCAACATCAGCCCAAATTGCAGAGAGTAAAACATCAATATGTACGTAAGGAAATGTCACACAGGCAAACATAACATGATCACAACACAGAACACACTGCATGTTGGGGACATTTGGAATTGGAACCGCAGACGAGGGTGTCACATGGATATGGTCATGTCCATGCCCATGCTACACAGGCGTTTCACAGCTCCACCCCATGTGCATCAGCGTTCGTGTACAGAGACCCAACAGGAAATGTCTATGAGACAAACAGGAAATCATTAACATGTAAAGGCTGATGTCATTCACAAAAGACCAAAGGTGCAACTTACCGTGTGTTTGCAGCAAGTGTATGTTTGGGATCCCTGAGGCACTCAAAGGTCATAACACGTCACAGTGAAGGGAAAATATGTCATCAAAATGTTTAGAGTCACCATGTCCCCATATCCAGCCACTGTTGATGCATGTCCTGTCCACATTATGGCGATATCTGTGATACACAAATACTGTTGCGCAGTGGTCTGTCAGCACACAAGAAATAGGTCAGCTCACAACACACAACACATGTCCACAAGGTAAACAGCATTAAGGTAGAGATAGCACAGTCCCCACCACTCCCCAGGTGTACAGACCCCTCACACCACATGCTAATGCAAAATGCTTGCATGCTGTATCATCACAAAGCCAACCCAAAAACACACACCCACACAGTATGCTAAGGTGATCGTTCCAGCAGTAGCATGCGGCCTGTATGTGCACAATTGGAGATTAGTGGAGATAAAGGCCTGTTAAATGCAATGATACCCTGCTGTTGGCTGATGCATCAATGTTAGGAAAAGGTATATGGGCATTCCACCACCCAAACACCTAGGGCCTGCACACACACGCAGCTCTGTTGGACGTGTCCCAGAGACAGTGTTGGAGAAGACAAACTGGCCAGGAACACATGTGGATATGTGTGCCAACAGCAACATATGGGGTATGGGGGTGCAGGGAAAAGAGGTGAACAACAACATATGTACATTATGGCAGATCACTGCAGACATGTGCTCCCCCTGACTGTCGTCACAGACAAAGTAGCTGTAGATCCACCTACCCCAGACTACTGCATGTTGGATGACGTACAGTCACCTGCCAATGCACCACAGCACCAGGATGGTCATCAAGTATGTCCTGTGGATTGAGAAACACAAGAGAAACAAACATATGTCATGTTGGAGCTGTGCAACACACACTGCACCTTCACGTCCTCAGCTCCCAGACCCCCCAAGATCCTTAACAGACTGACTGTTCCACATCACACTGTACAGATTTGTTTTATGTTAAAGTTATCACTGAAGTGTGTGTGGCAAACAACAAGGGTCCGTACTCTGTCTGTCCCCTTCCTCACCTCTCTTCTGCTGTAAAAAATGTGGAACAGAATTATCTCCTTGCTACCGTGTCCCTGCTTGGCTCTAAGCACGCAGTACTATCCTGTGTCCCCCATATTGCTCCCAATGCCCCTTCAGTGTGTGATCTGGTGTCTCAATGTCGTCTGCTACACTGCTGTCAGTTCCTGTAACACAGGGAGATATGCAGGGGCTCCATCCTTATCCTCTGTGCATATACATTTTCCTGGTGTGTATATCCCATACCTTGACTTACATTAACAGCTGTGTGCTGATGTGTTGCAAATATATCTCTCCACGCCTGAGTTATGTCTGCCAAACCACACCCCGATGTTCAGTTGCCACCTGACATTGATGGCTGCATGTCATCCTACTGTGTGTAAGTGTTAATTGCAAAGTGCACCTAAACCCTCCCCTCCCATCAGAGCATCTTTGTGTGTGTGTCCAAAACTTCCTCTCTCTAGGGTCCGCAATGTAGGTGTTGTTTTGGACTAGACTCTCCTCCTCTACACACATACCCAGCTTGTAGTTGAGGCTTGTGGTTTATGTCTAGTTGTCATCAGCTATATCTCCCCAGTCCTCCCTGAAAGCAAAACAAACTCAACTCCCTCCCCCCCCCCCCTAATCAGCTCCTGGCTTGCCTACTGTAACCTACACCTTGCTGATCTGGCCATGAATCATCTCTGTTTGCCTGATAAGATGCAACACTGCACTGCATGGCTATTCTACAGCCACACACATAATGGCACTAATACTCCCCCTGTCAGGACACCTCACAGGTTCCCTATCCGTTTCCGCATCCATGTCAAGGCTACGTGCTGACCTATACATACAGGCACACTGTGGTGTTACAGTATCCTCCCCTACTGATCTCAAATACCAGTAATCAAACTACTACTCATCATGTATATACCCTGTTTCCCCGAAAGTAAGACCTATCCTGAAAATAAGCCCTAGCATGTTTTCCTGTGATTACCCTAATATAAGCCCTACCCTGAAAATAAGCCCTAGTGCAGATCATGGAGGAGGGCTGCCTGTGTGTGTTCTTGAGGTAGGGGAATGCATTTTTAGATAAATAGGCATTGTTCCTTTTGGTCCCCATGCATTCATTTCAGCCCTTTGTCCAGGTTCTACCGTAGGAAGCGTGTTTCTGATACCGTAGATCAGTTTCAGCCTAAATTCACTGCACTTCACCTGCCACCCCCCTGCGCGAACACCGTCTCTTTCTCTCCACTTCTCGCCGACGCGTGTCACGTTTACTAAGGTAAGAGCAGAGCCCCGGTGCTTCGCGGGGGCCTTTCAAATCCATCACGTCCACGGGAGATTGTTACCGGGTACACACGCGCCGAGAAGCACTTTTGTTGGATTTGGCTTTTCAGTTAACCTTCTAGTTATTACATTATTATCCTTCCTCTAAAAAACAGCAAATGACGTTCACTTTATTTTTTGTATGGCTCTAAAGAACACTGACTCCTGCTTTCCCTCTACAATTTCCTCCGCAGTGCTGCGATATGGCTTTTAGGCACGAGGAGCAACCACGCTGCTTGCGTTGCACCACTAAAAGTGCAATATCGTAGCGCCACCCTGTACCGGCAGCAGCGCAACCAGATCTCCCGCTCAGCGTCATGATAACCTTGCTCTGGAGGTTCTCACAGAGAACAGGCAGCACGATTGGCCGGCTTTGCTTCACCCCTATTCTGAAGTAGATCATAAAAAGCTAGTGGAATTCTGTACTCAAAGGCCTTAGATAGGTCCAAATCTTCAATCCTTGCATGACCTGCAGGCTGTAAATCCTGGCTGAGAGGGGCGCCAGAGCGGGCTTTGAACCTGCTTCCCAGCCTGGCTCAGCCCTGGATGCCGATGGTTGTGGGCTGACGGGGAAGAGGCTGCCTGCTGCCGGGATGAGCTGGGACAATGGACCGTCCTCCAGAGGAGGCCTCAGCGTTACAAACAGGGCAGTTTATAAACTGTAAATTTTGACTGTTTTATCACCTACTAACGCCCATCCGTCTCTCCAATTCTTGCTTCCCCCCCCCCCCCCGTTTCCTCTTGACATTATCAATGAAAATGCTTTTGCGATTCACTTATATATCCTGGGATTTTACCTTTTGATCATACTCGCCTGACCCGAGGAAGAAGATTTGAACCTTCCAAAGCTAATCAAAATGTTGGTCTAATTAAAAGGCATCACGTTATATTCTTTTTTTATTGTATGTTTTATTTATTAACAAGTACCGGTAGGACAGGCCTGGGTTACAGTGGATTGGCTTGAATCAGACGATCTTGTACAGGCAAACAAATTGGCAAAAAATAAGCCCTACCCTGAAAATAAGCCCTAGTGCATCTTGTGGAGCAAAAATAAATATAAGACCCGGTCTTATTTTCGGGGAAACACGGTAGTGTTACGTATCACATGTAGCACTATACAAAAACAACTAACACAAGTCCCTGCTCATCAGAGCATACCAACCACACAATCAGCTCAAATTACAAAATGTTAAACACACACATCTAGACAACTGGCCCCATCTATGGTCTGCTCTCCTACTGTTTACTCCATACTACACACCTTTCACCTTGCTGCACCCAAAGCATCAAACTACCTGTGGCTGTACAGCAGCCCCTATCCCAATCAGCCACACATCAGGTATGTCAGCGTAACACCTCCCACAAGCCTAAAAATACAGACACACATAATCCACCTCCACCAGCTGTTGTGTCCTGCTCACATCTTCTGCGTTTCAGTCATGACCAGATTGTAAGCTGGGATGGCCAGGCAGTGTCTGTTACATGTCAGTGCAGTGTTGCATCTTACTGATATTGGTATACAGATGTTAACTAGTGGTAGCAGTACACACATATTGAAACAAATGTAGGTGGCAACATATGCAGTACTTACATGAGAAGACCTCCTCAATCAGTTGACGCCTGACTGCTGTGCCCTCACGTGTGTCACCACGGGCACGTACAGGAGGGAATGTAGGATCATCCTCGAGATCCTCATTAATTTGGACAGGGATATGGCACCTGAGAGCAATGTTGTGCAGGATGCAACAGGCTATAATGATCTTTGCCACAGTCTGTGGTCTGTATTGTAAGGCCCCACCTGTCCTATCCAGACACCTGAATCGACTCTTTAAAACACCACAGGTGCGCTCAATGACAGAGCGGCTGGAGGCATGGGCCTCATTGTAACTCCTATCTGCACGTGTCCATGGCTGAAGCACGGGGGTCAGCAACCAGGGGCGACACCCATATCCTGCATCACCTGCAGAAAGAAATGTAGAACGTTAAAGCAGGAGCCCATGCCCTCATAAATGGACACGTGCTAACCAAATGCATGACACATCCTGACATATACATATAACAGCACATGATGGGACACCACAACTATGCATCAGCATGTGAAGTTATGACACACAAAACAAGGGGTAGGTGTACAGATTGCCATCAACATAATCTGTAACCATAACACAAATGCTACCGTCCATTCTACCATCATCACACACCACCATAGCAAGGTAGAGCTGGAGGGCACCACCCCCCCTAACATTAGATCACACACAGACAGATGAGACACACACACATGTCAGAGATGAGAAATACACACCCACCAATATACAGTCCTCATACTGTCCAGCCTCAAATTGTCTGAATACTGCCGAGTGATGCAGGATATAGGAGCCATGGGTGGACCCTGCAAACCTAGGGACCACATTCAGAATATGCATATTTGCATCACATACAACCTAAACATTCAGGGAATGATAGTGTTTGCGGTTGCGGAACACTACCTCCCTGTCTCTAGGTGGGACCAGGGCAACATGTGTGCAATCAATAGCTCCCATCACGTGTGGTATCCTGGCTAACACCTCAAAGGCCTGGTTCAGGGTCCCCCACTGTTGCCTAGTGTTGGGAATGGCAATGTAATTCCCAACCCGGCTGATCATGGCACGCAGTACCTGGTGGAGACAGCGTGAGAAGGTGGGACGGCTCATGCCACCTACTGCGGCCACAGATGACTGGAAACAGCCAGAGGCAAAGAAATGTAGGGCACCAAGGAGGTTGACCAAACCCGGTATGGCATGTGACCGACCAGTCAGGGGCTCGAGGTCAGGTCTTAGATCCTCATAGAGCTCTCTAATAGCCCCCATGCTCAGGCGGTAGAGGGAGATGACCTGGTCCTCATGCATGCCCTGGAGCTGGGCCCTGGGCCTGTAGAGGCAAGGCTGGAAAGCCTGCACCTCTGCACGTCTCCTGCGCTGTGCCCGCACAGCCCCTGCCTGGCCTGCCCCCACAGCTGCAGGTCTGTGTTGCAGCGGGACTACACCCATGCCCTGTGCCTCAGCCCCATGGACACCATCTCCCCCGTCAGGCAACCGCAGCCCCTGCTCACCTCCCACTGCAAACGCAGCAAACACAAAGGCCACCGTGAAATCCATCCGACCAACTCCTCTAACTCACTCAAACGCAGACACTCACCTCACTAACCAAGCCACACACCTTTCCCACCACACACAAACCCAGCCACACAATACAACCACCACTCACAAACCCAGCCACACTCCACGATACACCTGCTTCTGACTCTCTCCTTGCTTCACCGACAACACATGCCTTCTCTCCCTCGCCTATACAAACCCCTCAACATGATCCAGGTGTACAGGTGCATTTATAGGGTTTTCTTACGTTTTGCACATTGCGCATGTGCAGCAGCACTAGCGTGGCGGCTGTGCGCATTGCGCATGTGCCACAGAGATGCGGTAAATGCGCTGTGTGTGGAGTGTACTGAGCATGAGACATGCGCATATGCTGCATCCTGTTACGTGCATGTGTCGCGCCTCATGCGCACGCACAGCGCGTGTGTAACGGTGTCCCGTGCACGCACCTTCTACGCCTCTGCGGCGCATGTGCAACACGCGCAGCCGCCACACTAGCGCTGCTGCGCATGCACAACACACACAACATAAAAACACCCTATAAATACACTTGCACACCTGGATCACATTGGGGGGTTTGTGTAGGCGAGGGAGAGAAGGCGTGCGTTGTCAGTGAAGCAAGGAGAGTCAGAAGCAGGTGCGTCATGGAGAATATCTGGGTTCGTGAGTGCTGGTGGAGAGTGTCAGAGGCAGGTTTGTTGTGGAGAGGTGTGTGGCAAAGCAGGGGAGAGAGTGAGGGGGGAGGCAAGGAGCAGGTGAGAGAGACACGAGCTGAGCTGAGGAGCAGACAGCAGGGAGAGGTGGGGGGGGGGGGGCCAGAAGCAGGTGTGAGGTGGAGCTGAGGAGCAAAGGAGCAGGTATGTGTGACAGGGAGGGAGAGGGCAGGGAGATGGAGAGACAGGACATGGCAGGAGTGGAGGAGGGGGGCACCTGTTCAGCAGGACCCAGAGCTGGCATGGAGTGTTGGGCCTGTGGTGGTGGCTGCAGGCCCATCAGGTGTGTCCCAGTCCACACAGGGGCCACCCAGCACCAAACGAAGGCGGATACCTGTGCCATCTGAGGAAAGGAGGAGGGCTGTTGGGTTCAGCCAGCAGGAGAACCACATCCTGCTGGCCAGTGTTCTGGAGAGGTATTATGTGCTATACTGCCGCCTGAGCACAAGCACCACTGTGGGCACACGGATACAAGTGTGGGAGGAGATCCAGGAGGCCGTAGCCCAGGCAGGGGGGCTGTCCAGGGACCTCGATAGCCTTAGAAAAAGGTTCAATGATATCAAGCGGGGTGTCCGTGCCCACATGGTGGCAGAGAGGCAACATGCCATGGGCACCGGAGGGGGTGGTCCCTTTGCCCCAACTCTGACACCCCTGGAGCAGGAACTGGCAGACCATCTGGGCCCCATCAACCTGCGAGGGCTGCCGGAAGCGCTGGACACTGCCCATCCACAGGCAGGTAGGTCAGAAATATGCTACACATGTAAACCACACGGCCCAGTATATGCCTGCCATGGACGGGAAGGTGGGGGGGCCTATGTCCTGAGAACACATGTGCCCTAACACAGGCAACTGGGGTCCACATATCGAGCAAAACATGGCTGTCTAGGTACAGGGTGGTTGTGACAGGTACCTGGGGCTGCTTGCACGACAGCCACAGTCCTGTACGTTTTACAGCACTGCACAGGTATAGATATGTGACCTGCGCTAACTCATCCTTGCTGTGTACCTTGTTCTACCCCCCAGGTGACATCCAGGCCATGGAGGCATATGAGGAGGGGGATGTTCCGGTGCCAGGGGATGCCGAGGGGCTAGAGGCCGCTGAGTACAGGGACGCAGACGGCACTGGCGGGGAGACCCCAGGTAACATCGTGCTGGCCAAGGCAGAGGACTGGGCGGTGGATGCTAACACACAGGTGGGAGCCAGTAACAGCAGCACACGGGCTGTGGAGGACACAGAGTCGGAGGGGAGTCCCCACAGGATGCAGGCACCAGGAACATCACGCACGCAGCACACCAGCATGGATATCATCCTTGCAGAGCTGCGGGCTCATACTGCCTCTGCAAAACACGATGTGGAAGGTGGGTAACAGAATACACAACAAGCCCTCTGGGGGCTGACGTAACATCCACAATGAGATTCCATGTGCCCCTAATCTTAGGACACCATAGCACATAGTTCTGTATGTGTAGTGGGGGTGGGTGCCATGTGCACTCCACCCCCTTGTATCATGTGCCATCTGGTGTCATCATGATAATGGGCCCATACATCCGCCTACTATTCACCACAAAATACCCCATGGAGACGTACAGTGGTACACACCTACCCCAGATCACCTATACAGTTTATTTTATTTATTTTATTTAACACTTATTTATATACCGCATCTTCCAGCGATCAGTTGCGGTGTACAATTAACAACAGTTAACAAAGCAGAGTTTGTTTACATAGAACATTGAACATTATAACTTATTACATAGAACATCTTAACTTGCATAATTCAATGATTCAACAACTAATCAGGATATTTCAGCTATAACAGAGTGTGTAACAATTTAAACAGAAGTACTGTCTGTACCGCATTAGGCAGAACATACCAGTTGTAACTATATACAAATAGGAATATAAGGCATAGGAGTGTAGTGTTATTTATGTCAGTTTTGAATGTTATCCTTTATAGTAGGGTGTATTAGCTTGATATGGGTAGAGTCATATTTTAGCCTTTATCTAGATTGAGTGGAGGGTTTTCCAAGGTATTATAGTGTTTGTTAAATAGATACGTTTTCAATTTTTTTCTGAATTCCATTATCTCTGATAGTGATCGTAAGTCCTCTGGTAACGAGTTCCAGATGGTTGGAGCTATATGGGAAAAGGCTCTGTTATTTGTTAATTTGTGGGTTTTTATGAATTCTTTTGGAATCTTTAGTTTGTTTGATTGTCCTTTTCTAAGAGTGGGCTTAGGTGGTTCTTTGCCTATTAGATTACATAATGTCTTCGGTGCCAAGTCGTTTAAGGCTTTGAATGTCGTTATTATTGTTTTGTATATTATCCTGCTTTGTATTGGTAACCAGTGAAGGGATGCTAATATCGGTGTTATATGTTGGAGGGAGTTTATTTGTAATATAACTCTAGCGGTTGCATTTTGCGCAAGTTGGATTCTTCTGATGTTTTGTTTTGAGATGCCTATAAGTATTAAGTTGGCGAAATCGAAGTGGGGAGTTATGGTAGCCTGAGTTATATTAATGAAATCTTGTATAAATACAAGGGGGCGTAATTGTTTGAGGATTTTAAGTTTGAAGTAGATTTTCTTTATGGTATTTCTGATATGGGTTTCCATTGTAAGGTGTGTGTCTAAGATGACACCTAGATATCTTATTTCATTTTTTATTTTAATTTCTTGGTTTTGTAGTGTTATGTGGGTTGGGGGCATATATGATTGGTTTTTTGTTACGATTAATACTTCGGTTTTAGCATGGTTTGTGTGGAGGTTTTGGGTTTTTAGCCAGATTGTGATTTCATTGTAACACTCTGATAGAAGTTGGATCGGTAGGTTAGGAATTGTGAAAGGTATGTACATCATAATATCATCCGCATAAAGGTGATATTGTACTCCAAATTTTTTAAAGATGTTGCAGACCGGCTTTATATAAATATTGAAAAGTAAGGCTGAAAGCGCTGAACCTTGTGGTAAACCTATTTCTTGTTTGTATGTGTTTGATGTTTGATTACCTATTCTTACATTTTGTGTTCTGTTATTTAAATATGAGGTGAACCATTTATGTACAGTAGAGTTTATGCCTATCTGTCTTAGGTTGTTGAGCATTATTGAGTGATGCACGCTATCAAAAGCTGCTGAGATGTCGATGAAAAGGAGGATGAACGCTTGGTTATGATTGTCAATTCCTTTTAGGAGTGTATCTATTAATACTGTTAGAAGTGTTTCTACTCCGTGGCGGGGTCGGAATCCATATTGTTGATCGTCAAGTGGGTAAGATAAATCTATAAATTCCTGTGTCTGTAATTGTACTACTTTTTCAATTATTTTGGCCATAAATGGTATGCTAGAGATGGGCCTGTATGATGTTGGAGATGTTTTGTCTAGTTTGCTGTTCTTTAGAATTGGGCGTATTTGAGCATGTTTAAGGAGAGGTGGAAGGTATCCTTGGGTTAGTGATAAGTTTACTATTGGGAGAATATATGATAGTAGAGTTGGTAGTGTATTTTTTATCCACGATACTGGGCAAGGATCTAAATATGAAGTTGTGGTATTTAGGTCTGAGATGATAGTTTTTAATGACACTTTTGACATGGGGTAAAATTCTGACCATTCGTCTATAGATTGACAAGGGATGTTGTTATTGTCTGAGGGTATAGTAGGTTTTTTTGATTTGTTTTGATAGTGATTAGCTAAGGTTTGTACTGAGATGTCTGTGATTTCGTTGCTAGAAGTTTGATCGTTATTGGTTAGGTTTCTGACTATAGAGAATAGCTCTCTAGGTCTATTATATGATTTTGATAAGGTTGCTGCGTAATAATTTTTCTTCGTATTGTTTATTGTTTCCTTATATTTTGTTAGATGGTTATTATATATTTCCTTGTGTACAGACAACTTGGATTTCCGCCATTTCATTTCAAGTTTTCTTAGTTCTCTTTTCATTTGTCTTAGTGTGTTATTAAACCATGGTGAGCTGTTTGTTTTGGTATGTGTGGTCTTTTTATTTAGATGATTATTTTTGGCTGCGTTATTGATAGTCACATTCCAGTTGTTAACAGCATCATCCAAATTAGGTGTTGATAAGAAGTAGGGGATTGTTGAATCAAGGAAGTCTGTTTCATGAAATTTTCTATATTTTGAGGTGGGGCCATTTCTTGTGTAGTTTTTGACGTTAGGGATGGGATATGTAAGGTTTATTTTGATAATAAAATGATCAGACCAAGGTGTCTCTGTACATTCAATGGAATTTGAGTTAATTAGCTTGAAGAGTATCTCAGGTAGAAGGACCAAATCTAGTGTTCCTCCTTTGATATGCGTTGCTGTTTTAATTATTTGATGGTACTCTATGTCTGCTATAGTGTCTAGAAATAATTTAGAGTCTAGTGATGGAAGTGACGGCAGGTTAAAATCGCCTAGCATGATTACAGGATTTTGTTCAGTAGAAGAGTTAAGGAGTTCAATAAGAGAATCCAGGCCATCTGTTTTTTGATCTAGGGGTCTATAGATTAAGCAGATTTTTATGTGACTGATTTTTATTAATAATGTGTCCATGTTATTAGAGATGTTTGATTGAATTAATTTGGCATTTAATATCTTTTTTGTCATCATTAGAACTCCACCACCTTTTTTATTGGACCTGTGTTTGTAAAATGTGTCATAATTTTCTTTATCAAGTTGATTTAGATAGACGGTATCTGTTTCAGAAAGCCATGTTTCTGTGACACATAAGATATCTGGTTTTAAGTCAGTTATCAGATCGTTAAATATGGGTAGTTTATTTTTCATTGATCGTGCATTAATAAGGATGCATGATAGAGAGGATGGGTTGTTAGACCCGTTTTTCTTGTCTAATTGTTGTGGATTTGTTTGTTGTATGTGTATTAGTCTATGATAATTAATTTTTGGGTAGTTAACATGAGTGTGTCCAATATGACAGTCATTACGGGTATGTGTGTGTATTATAGGTATAGTCATGTGAGTTTTAATATTTAAACTTAGTGATAGGTCAATAATTATTATTGCCAGTAATAAACTGGTATATGATATTCGTGTGAGCATGTTGTTTGGGTGTAGCATTTTCTATAATTGGTTCGGTAGTCTGTGGAATAGAGTTGTGATAAAATGGGACGGTAGATAAGATAGATTCTGATAGTAATGTAGGTGTCTGGCAGCAGTAATAAACTCTGATAGAGTTAAATTGCAGTAGTGATAGTTGTAATTCCAAGTGAGTTACTGACGACAGTAAGTTCAGAGCAGGTTACTGGTGACAGTAAATCTAATGTAAAATACTGACAACAGTAAAGCGACTTGATTCAATAACACTATATCAAACGTGAGTTATTGACAGCAGTAATTCAAAGTAAATTACTAGCAGCATATAATCAAAGTGAGATTATTGGTAACAGTAGCAAGTCTGTGAGCAATAGTAACAAGCCTATTTGTAATAGTAACAAGCCTATGAGCAGCAATAAGACTAAGGTGAATTACTGACAACAGTAAAATGAGATAGAATTACTGATAGCAGTAGTGTGATAGTGAATTACTGACAACAGTAATTTCAAGGTAAATTACTGACAACAGTAAGTCAAAGTAAGTTAGTTATTGATAACAGTTGTGATTTTACAGTGCATTAATGGCAATAGATAATCTGAATCATTATGTTATACTTGCGGTTTAGACTAGAAGTCCAATTATAAGTGGAAGTCCTTATTTCTATGGTGTTGAGGGCTATGTAAGTGCCACTGCCTAAGGGCCACGCCAAAGGGCCCTCTGGCGAGGCCCTCAGGCGCGGGCCCGCAAGGCGCGGGTGCGCTTTGACGGTGGTGCTTTATGCCTGCAGCTCCTCTGGTCCCGATTGGACGGTGCAGTCAGGTGGGTTGCTCCGGCCTGCTCTTACCTCGCCGGGGAGAGCTCTTCACGAGGCCGGAGTGATGAGAGAGGGCCGCACACGCTGACGGTGGGGCTTTATGCCTGCAGCTCCTCTGGTCCCGATTGGACGGTGCAGTCAGGTGGGTTGCTCCGGCCTGCTCTTACCTCGCCGGGGAGAGCTCTTCACGAGGCCGGAGTGATGAGAGAGGGCCGCACACGCTGACGGTGGGGCTTTATGCCTGCAGCTCCTCTGGTCCCGATTGGACGGTGCAGTCAGGTGGGTTGCTCCGGCCTGCTCTTACCTCGCCGGGGAGAGCTCTTCACGAGGCCGGAGTGATGAGAGAGGGCCGCACACGCTGACGGTGGGGCTTTATGCCTGCAGCTCCTCTGGTCCCGATTGGACGGTGCAGTCAGGTGGGTTGCTCCGGCCTGCTCTTACCTCGCCGGGGAGAGCTCTTCACGAGGCCGGAGTGATGAGAGAGGGCCGCACACGCTGACGGTGGGGCTTTATGCCTGCAGCTCCTCTGGTCCCGATTGGACGGTGCAGTCAGGTGGGTTGCTCCGGCCTGCTCTTACCTCGCCGGGGAGAGCTCTTCACGAGGCCGGAGTTTACCCGTCGAACCCCTCTCCCTGGGTAGTGGTACGTAGCAGAGATAGTCAGGGTACTCAGTACTGTGCGTCAGGTTTAGAGTGAACAGCGCCCCACAGTGCCAATAAATCTGTGTGCCATGAATTCCCACATTATCCAACCTATCCCATACGACCAATGCACAGATACAGCAGTGACACAATGAAGTGAGACACAGTACCATGTGTCATATCTGTGATCACCATGACCCCCAGCGGGATCATTTGCTGGCCTGCGGATGGGTCATGGGACACACAGATGTAAACATGGTACAGTGCTGCTAGCCGTCACATATATGGTTGGTCTGTGGACTGGTGTGTTTGGATACGCCGGACATTTGCATGAGTCACGGTGGGGGGGTGCAACACATGTCTCACACATCACCTTGTGTCTCACCCACAGCCACTCATCAGGTTCTGATGGGCATTCAGGAGAGGATGGACTGGATGCATGCCATAACTGAGGTGATGGCAGCGGCGCTACTGCTGATTGCAGATGCTCATGAGGCCATGGCTGGGCATTCGCCGCAGCCAGCCACAGCCCCAGTGGCAGCACCAGCGGAACCACAACAACAGGGTTGTATGGGCCTTGGTTTCCGTGGATGTGGGTGCCCACGCAGGTCCTGATTGGGGGGATAGGGTCACTGTGTGCCAATAAAGAAGACAAAACCTGATTATACCTATGTGCCCATTTCCGGTGTTTGACACTGTACTCCCCTGAGTACCCTGTCCCCCATATTGTCAACATGGTCACATGTGCCTTCCCAGCTCCCTTAGGGGTGTGGCGTATGCACTACCACCAATCACCGCACAGACCTGATACCATGCCCTGTGTGCCAGGAACCATGCCATGTGTGCACCCTTCTACCTATGCGTGGGGGTATATCCTACCTCTCCAGTTAGGCAGTAATATGTATATGGTGGTAAATGTATGTTTTATGGATCAGTCAGTCTCTCAAACCCCATATCCTCTCCAGTGCCCCACCCACATGTGTGCCATTCCCTCTGACCCACACCAGGGTCTATGTGGCTGTTTAGCTGTATATGTTTGTGTAAGACACAGGCAGACATAGGTTACTAGCTACAGTCAGTTGTTTACTCTCCCCCTGCACTTGTAGTGAGCCTCTGCTCCCCCTTCCAGACCAACATCCACCTGTCTTGACCTCACCAGCTATCCCCCTGGGCAGCTCCTGGGTACAGCAGTCCATCTCATCCTTCCTGCCACAGACCTGCCGCTGGCCATCCCCACTATTCCCCTACGAGCATGGTGCATCAGATATGGTACCCACACATCACAGGCAGCATGCATGTGACCATAGCTGTCGGGACACACTGCACATTGGCACATCACAGGGGCACCATGGGACACGGACACCTACGCACATGGGCAGCCCCCACAACTGCATGTGGAGATGGTCCATGTATGTTACCCATGTCTATCATGCATACAATTAGTGATCTACACACATGTCCCATGCTTATGTTCACAGTCTGTCTGTAAGGGAGATACATGACCATTGTAATGTAGTAACACAACTGTATTTAAAAACATATTTACAACAGGTATTATATACCAAAGCCCACATCTTGGGTCCCGGGAGACAGGACAGCACAGGGCACGTGTGTGGGCGCCACAGGGGCCATCACACGCTCCTGGGACACCCATCAGGGGATGGCTGTCAAGATGCAGCGCACCTACATACCACATGCTGCATCTCAGCAGCCATCCACTGAATGCAGCCTGCCAGCCACCGGATGGTGCGGTCCTGGGCCCGCAGGTGTTGCACCATGCCTTCCATTGCCACATACAGGTCCTGGATGCACCTGTCACCACATACACACAAGGTGCCAGGTATCTCTGTGGTGGCATGTGCAAGGGCCATGTCTGTGGCAATGGGTGGCGTAGCTACACCCAGATGGGCACCATTGCCACACACATGCGGCAGCTGGCAGGGACCCACAGTGCCCTGTGCTGTCCTGTGTTCCCTCCCACCCTCCCCCCTGGCACCTCCCACCCACCTTCAACACCCTCCATGCTCTCCTCCTCCTCCTCACCCCCCAAAGCATCACACACACTCTCACCCTCCCCTCCCACCCCACCCTCCACCCCCTCCATGTCCCCATCACCCTCATCTGCCTCCGCTGCCACCTCCTCTGCATCTCCTCTCCCTCCTCCTCTGTCTGGTGTTGTGCTGTGGGGCGTGTTCTTTTGTGCCCTGATGTTGAGGGGCCCTCGTCAGCAGGAGCATCCTCTGTGGGGGATGACAGTCATTAGCACACTATCATGTGAGTCACATACCACATGTGCATAGTTTGGCCGCGCACAGGCTGGTGGGCTACTGTGACATTCTGTACTGAGCTGCAGAGGCCGCAATACTCACCTCCACTTCATGCCATTGCCCCCCTCTGGAGGCAGGCAAGGACCTCCGGGCAGTGCAGCCGCAACTCCCGACCCTTTTTCCGTAGGTCCTCTACCTGGGAGGAAAAGCAATGGGTGGGAGCATTAATGACCATATATCTCTGGTGGGTGCCCAACACATATCACACATCTCTGTGAGCAGCATCATGCTGCTCCTACTCCTCTGGCCAGTGTGTCCTCTACTAACTGTTGCCAGTGCCACCTGCATGTGTGGCTGTGGGTCTGGCCATGTGTGCAGTGCCACCTATGTGTACTATGCGTAACACCCCGGACACCCCATACCCTGTTCCTACACTCTCCTTGCATGACATGGCAGCACCATGCCACGTGTGGTTTGGCCATGCGGGTGTCCAGGGGAGGTCTTCCCTAACTCCCTGTGTGGTCTGGCAAGCACATGTGTGTTTGCCTGACCTACACACATCATCCGACACACCCTCCATGGCACCATGATATCCTACCACGCATGGGTGATGTGTTCTGACATAGAGCAGAAGGTGGGTGGCCCTGTGCACCTTGCCAGGCACCAATACCATGACACTTGGCTTTCTACTATACCTCTATGGTCATGACTATGGCCTCCTGTGATTAGGGCAGTTGTGGCTGACTACAACAGGAGCATGGCCCACCATACCTAGCTGGCCTATTAACATCTGTGCTCCTGTCTGGGATTATGGAAGAGCTGTGAAACCCCAACAGGTGCATGTACCCTTACACCAACATCTATAGTGTTCCTCTGCGATCAGGTACGGGACTCCTGGGGAGTGGGCAGATGTGTGACCTGAAACTGTGTACACTTCAATGATAACTGGATTTGTAACAGACCTTCGTAATCAGGTATCAGGGCTCCTGGGGTTGAGGTGGTTTAGAGCACATCCACAGCTGCACCTACCATACCATCAGGATTCATAACAGATGTGTGTAATGAGGTCTGAGCCTCCGGGAAATAGGGCAAATGTGTGACCTAACCCGGCATAACCTACCACAATATCTAGATGCCATACCCACCTTTGCAATCAGGTCTCAGGACTCCTGGGGGTAGGGTGTCTTAGCACACTTCATCAGCAACATAAACCATATCACCAGGGTGACTGACAGAACACTTTGAGCAGGTCTCAGGACTCCTGGGGGTAGGGTGGATTATAACACATCAACAGCAACATAAACCATACCACTAGGGTGACTGACAGACCACTTTGATGGGGTCTCAGGCCTCCTGGGGGTAGGGTGGATTATAACACATCAACAGCAACATAAACCATACCACCAGGGTGACTGATCTTTTATCTTTATCTTTATTTAAAATTTGATAAACCGCTTTTCGTCGTAACATAAAGCGGTGTACAATAAAAGGTTGACAGTGCACAAACAAGGAAAGGAACGCCAAAGTAAAACAGAAAAGTAGATATAGAGAATAAAAGCATAGACAGATAAAATAACAAAGAGACCAAACGTTACAAACAAACTAGGGGGCCAATAGTTAAAACATAAATTAACAGGGTTTCTTAAAACAGGCGTGATAAAAAGGCCCAAAGGGGAGGACAATATTAGACCACATATAGACAAAGGACACAACTAAACAAAATAAATGGACAGGACAAACATAATAGGTAATTGGGAGAAACATTAGGAAGGACCATCGGGAGAAAGATGAAAGGCTTGCTGAAATAGATGTGTTTTGAGTAGAGTTTTAAATTGGGGATATGAGGGTTCCAGGCGGAGAAACGGTGGTAAAGCATTCCAAAGTGTTGGACCTAGGAAGAAAAAAGCAGCATGACGGGTCTGTTCAAGGTGTGCCTGTGACGGGGAAGGAAGAGACAGACGATTTGCATGAAGGGATCGAAGCTGACGATAGGGGGTGTGAAGGGAAATTCAGTCTGCAAGATAGAGGGGAGTGTTAGTGTGAAGGGCACGGTGAATTAGAATAAGAAACTTATAGTGAAAGCGGAAATAGAGAGGTAACCAATGCAGCCGGAAAAGGATAGGTGTGATATGATCGAAACGGCGTGAGAAAGTAACAAGGCGGGCAGCGGTATTTTGAATGCGTTGTAGGCGTAGAAGTTGATACTTTGGGAGATTAGCGAAGAAGACATTACAATAATCCAAACGACTAACAACTAAGGCCAAGACAAGGGTGACTAAGGAAGAAACGGGAAGAAGGGAGCGGACATTCCTAATCTGTCGTAGGGTGGCAAAGGATCTGCGTATAAGGGAAGTAAGATATTGATGAAAAGATAGCTTGGGGTCGAGAATAATACCAAGATAGCGGAAGGATGATACAAGAGGGAGTGGAGTAGAGTCAATCAGGGGGGCCAGAGAAGGACAGGAGCCAGTCAGTGAAACCCACATGGCTGTGGATTTTGATGGATTCAAGTGTAAGAAACTTTGGGACAACCAAGAGGAGATCCGAGAAAGACAGAGGTTTAGCTGGGTAATGTCTAATGTCAGGGGAGAGGTATGGAACAGCAAAATAATGTCATCTGCATACATATAGAATGATACAGGAAACTGTTGAATCTCTAGGGATAATGGAGCTAGAAAGATATTAAATAGAAGAGGAGAAAGAACAGAACCTTGTGGGACACCGCAGGTGAGAGGAAAGGCAACTGAGGACTGATTACCAACGTGAACTGAAAAAGAATGGGCTGTAAGAAAAGAATAGAACCATTGCCAGACTGTGCCTTGTAATCCCACATCTGATAGACGAGAAAGTAAAGTATGGTGATCAATCAGATCAAAGGCCGCAGATAAGTCAAGAGACACCAAGAGAGAAATATCACCACGATCGTGTGCAACATGCAAATCATTAAGGAGTGCTAAAAGAACCGTTTCCATGCTATGTCTGTGACGAAAGCCAGCTTGGCGAGGGTGAAGGGTATTGGTGGATTCAGTGTGGGAATTTAGTTGATCAAAAACAAGACGCTCTAATAGCTTAGCTACGAAAGGAAGGTTTGAGACAGGACGCCAGTGAGAAAGAATAGAAGGATCAAGGGAAGATTGTTTTAGAATAGGGCGAACTATGGCTGATTTCCAAGGTGAAGGGAAATAACCGGTTGAAAGGCTGGAGTTAATGATAGTGGTAATAGTAGGAATGAGCTCTAAGGAAGGTTCGGACAGCCAAGAAGAAGGAATCGGGTCTAACTTGCAGGAGGTTTTGTTTGATTTTGTTAGAGCCTGTAGGACTTCAGCAGAAGTGACAGAATGGAAGGAGGACCAGGAGTGGGCTAGGGCAAGATTAGACGGGGAGGAGGGTAAGGCAGAACAGAGTGGGGACAACGGCGGAGGGGGGGGAGGGATGTAAAAAGGAGGAGCGGAGTTGGAGAATTTTATCAGAGAAGAACGTAGCAAGAGACTGGGGATTGGGGGCCATGGCTAAACGCTGTTGATCAGAGCTAACAGTAGAGAGCCTCCGCAAGATGGAGAAAAGCTGTCTCGATGAGCTTGCTGCAGTGGAGATTTCGGTTTCATGAAAATCCCGCTTGGCAGATTGAACTGCCTGGCGGTATGCAGAAAAAAGCTGTTGGAAGTGAAGGCGTAATTCAGGAGAAGGGTGGCGAGCCCACTGTCGTTGTACGTGTCGGAGTTGTGTTCGCTGGAGGCGGAGAGCAGGAGTGTACCATGGGGAGTGAGGGGGTCCATGCCAGATTGGGGGTGTCTGAAGGGGGGCCAAGCTATACAGTGTAGTCAGTAAAAGAGAGTTCCAGAGGGAAACCTGTTCATCAGAAGAAAGTGTAGCAAAGTCTGGTGGGAAGAGAGAAGAAGCAGGGGGAAAAACCTTAAGAGTATCAGGGGTGATACGACGGCGAGCAGAGGCTGAGGAAGAGGGTGGGATATCATCCGTAGTTACTAAGGAGGGGAAAGAAATGGAAAAGAGGATGCAAAAATGGTCCGACCAGGGAACACTAATCATGGTAGGGGGAGAGATTGTTGATAGCAGTGTGTTGGGAGAGAGAATGAGGTCCAGTGTATGGCCAGCTGTGTGGGTAGGGCCAGATACATGTTGCAGCAAAGGAATATCATGTACTAGATCAAGAAAGACACGATCTTTCTGTCTGCTGGGGTGGTCTATGTGGACATTGAAGTCACCTAATATAATTAGGTTAGGGAATTGAACAGAGATATCAGAGATGGTTTGAAGAGCTGCATCCCAACGGATAGTTGTCAGGGAAGGGGGGAGGTAGAGGAGAAGAAAATAGAGAGGGGGAGAGGAGTGAAGACGGAGAAGAAGGGATTCAGAATACAGAACAAAGGGAGAGGACACTTCCTCAAGACCAATAGATGCGCGATGGAGAACAGCCAATCCGCCTCCACTTCTCCCTACTCTGGGAGTTGAAATCGCAGCAAACCCAGGAGGAAGAGAGTTGGAGAGGACTGGGTTGTCACCCTCCCTCAACCAGGTCTCTGTAAGAAAACAGAGATCAACGGAATTAGAGGAGACAAGATCCTGGATGAGGAGAGATTTTGACCGGAGGGAGCGGCAATTCAGTAAAGCCAGATTAAGTAGTTTTACGGGAGTCCCCGATAACAGACCAGGAGAGGGTTGGCGCATGGAACAAGAAGTAGAAGGGGCACATAAAATCAGATTAGAAGGACAACGTGCTGAAGAACCTGAAGGAGCTAGTGACGGAGCAAAAGAACGCCGACCCCAGAGGACCGGAATTGAAGACATATTCTGAGCAGTATAAAGTATAAAACAACAATAGAAAAAACAGAGAAGCCGAGCACAGAACTGGGGAGTGGTAGGGTGGGGGTTTAAAACTAACCTGTTGAAATAGTTCCGAGGAAAGCGCAAGCTTGAAATAAACCAGCAGAGTGTTGACATCAGAAGGGGGGCTACCGTGGTGCTCGCCCTCCGCTCGCCCCAAGGAGCTCATCCAAGGAGCAGGACCTGCTCCTTGGGCGCGCGCCGCCGCGGCGCGGACCGCCGCAGGCAGCGTCTTTATATAACTGGGGCAATAACCGGATACCTGGGGTGTCGCGATCACGGGAACACGATCGCGTCACTTCCGGGTTCTGCAACAGTGATGGCAGGCAATCAGAGAGTGTTTTCCAGAGACCAGGGACCTGGAGGAACAAACGAAAGGCAGTAGGGTAGGGAAATACAATATACCAGCACAGCAATAAATTAGCACAGCAGACCACTTTGAGTGATAGACCACTTTGAGCAGGTCTCAGGAATCCTGGGGGTAGGGCAGATGTTTAAACCTGCAAATGCACACACAACCATATCACCAGGGTGACTGACAAACCACTTTGATCAGGTCTCAGGACTCCTGGGGGTAGGGCAGATGTTTTAACCTGCAAATGCACATTTAACCATATCACCAGGGTGATTGACAGACCATTTTGAACAGGTCTCAGGACCCCTAGGGGTAGGGCAGATGTGTGACCCTGCAACTGCAGAACCTGCCATATCAGCATGCTGTTTACCAGACCCGTTTAGGCAGATCTAGGGGCTCCTTGTGTTAGGGTGTATTTTAATACATCAACAGCAGCAGCTGCCATAACACCAGGCTGACAACTGGACTTCTGTCATCAGTTCCTTAGCCTCCTGGGGATAGGGCAAACCATTTTGATGTGATAAATAGGCGGTATATCACGTGAGTTTAACTAAAAAACATAAATGAGATAGAATGCCTACACACAGCAGCATACACAGCTACAATCAACACTGGATACGTATATGGATATACTGACCTGTCCCCATACACTTACCTCATGTGGGTAGTCAGCACGATGATTATAACGCCTGGTGACGCGGTCCCAGGCCCTCCTTATGCGCCCGAGGTCCTGCTGCTTGGAGGAGCCAGGGAATAGTTTCTTCTGCCTAGTGCAGATCAGCCCTGCAAGGTGGCGCAGCTCCCTGTGGGTAAAAGCAGGCTTTCTAGAATGAGTCGCCATTTTCAGCAATGCCTTGCTCACGCACGCACGTCGCATATGTGCATCATTAAGGCATGCTAGCAACGTGCCTGTGCCACGGCCGGTACACAGCAAACAGTGGCGCCGTCAATATATATAAAGATCTATGCTGCAGACACACATTGCAGTGATGTGTCTGATGTTTCTTAACACAATTTGTTTATTATGCATTTATCTTGGTGTTGGCACACTGGGGTCTTGAACCCATCACCACTGGCTATGAGGGCATTGTATTAACTGGTGTGCTATGCCTTTTCACATAGCAATGGCTGGCTACACAGTTACACCAGGTCATCTACATACACTTTCTACTCTGCTTACCAGGCTAGTGTACGGACACAGCTAGGGAACTTTACAGGGCACCTTGGTTTGGCCAACTGAGCTGCAGGTGTTTTGGGGTGTGCACACGGATTTCAGATCTATGTCAGACTGCTACATGCATAGACAGCCGTATCCTCTGACAGTTATACTGATGGACGCACTTTGTATACAGCTCACCAGCTAATCTACAGCGCATGCCACTCTTCCGACATAACCACTGCATGCAACTGGCCACACTTTTGGACATATTGTCATGTGGTAACACGCTCTGATGTGATGATAATACCCTATATTCTTTACATCCTGATACATCAATATACAGGCCCACTGGGGTATTGAACCCATGACCTCTCCCACTGAGGTCAGTATATTCACCATTGTCCTACAACAATATTGGTTGTAATTAAACTATGGCTAGCTACTCAACCAGTGCAGGTCACCAGACACACTGTCTGCTGTGGCTACCAGGATAAGTTAGCACCAAGGGTACCCATGATGCAATGCACATGCAGATCAGCAGTCTACATCTGCTCACCGGATAGGGGTTTGCAACTCTGCAGCACATCAACTGGGTAGGGGGACCAAGCATGCATGTTACTGTTGCAGTGTGCCTACTGACCATGCCATTGTGCGTGTTCTGTGATCACCCTGAGAGTAAGGTCGTGGGGACAGCACCAAGTTCACAGTACTGGGGATGTTTGCAGTAGGTTTTGCTGCAGTTCACCATCACTGCCAGTGTGTGGGGTATTCTTTGCAGACAGCCTTGGAAGTTTTCTATGTACATTCCTATATGCCATTGATGCTTAGCCCATGTGGACCAGGATGCTTGCAACATAATGCATATTGAGTGAGGTTGCCATGGACACCTGTTTTTGGAGCAGAGGTGTGTCTGGACTCACCGCAGAACAATGTACAGAGCAAGCACACCCTCTGTGGGTCAGGGTAGGGAACATGATCTGGACACAACAGACACACACTATCATTGTTTCCAATAGGGCCAGTTGAGATAAATGATGACAGACTGTGGGTTCAGCAACCCCCAGCCAACTAAGGAACAGAGAGCTGATGCAGATTTGAACATGGAACTCAACCACTGGCAGTGCAACTGGTCAGCTAAGCCGCTCCCCACTACATTCTGACAGTCAACAGCAGAGGGCAGTCACTGTGCACCTGCTGCATCCTGCAGGGTGTTGCAGCCATACACATGCTAGCTACAGACAGTCTTCTGCCACATACATAGTACATGTTCCAAAAGGAACACTGTGCATCCTGGTGTGGGATCTGGAGCACACACCACAGAGCTATATCCATAATTGGGCCCCAAAAAAAGAAAACCCATAAATATTACTTGAGGAAAATACTATATGGTACTATGGGGGAACCTAGCCATGCCGTGGTCACTGCTCAGTCAGGGTGAGAGTGACCATCCAGCATGACATGCTGTGGCCACCCTGTCCATGCAGGTGGTGGTCGGGCAATACAATGTTCCAGCCATTGCCCTATACCCTGTGCAGATGCATCCTGCCCAGGCCGCCCTGTCTGGCCCATACTCACAGTGCCTTGCTCCTCATTATGCACATTGGCAGGCTAACACTGGAGACAGTGCAAGCAGTGTGGGCTGAGTAAGGTGTAGGCAGCCACAACACACTGGATAGACAGACACATACTCCCACACCTATGCCAGCATTGTGCAAATATAGAGGCTTTTAGCAGCCCTGGCAACCACACCAGTCCTGGGCACAGTGCAGGCATGTCTATGGTACGCAATACTGTTGGGGTCACTCCCCGGGGTGGTAAACACTGTCAGAAACCAAAACTGAAACACACTCCACAGATATCAGAAAGGTTGCTATGATGCAGCTCTATCAGCAAATCCTGATTAACTTAGGAATTGTTATCTGCCATTAATCATAGCAACCTTTTGATATATGTGTAACATATCCCCAGGTTTAGGGTGGCATTGCTAAGGTATGCAAGTGCTAGTATTAGGAGATGCTGCTGCATGCAGGGCCCAACAACCTGACTCTCCATGAGGCTTTGGATAGTAGAGCCTGTGGGTGTGGATGTTTATGCCCCTGTTGGCCACTGCTCTAGGGCAGAGGTTCCCAATTCTGGTCCTGGTGGGCCAAACACTGTTCGGGTTTTCATGCTGTCCCTAATGAATATGCATGAGATACATTTGCATACCATGGGGGCGGCACGTACAAATACAGCACAGGCATATTTATTAGAGAAAGCATGACACCTGAATGGTGTTTGGCCCTCCAGGACTGCAGTTGGGAAACTCTGCTCTAGGTATTGCACATGTTTATGGTGTCTGTGCTCTGTAGGGTAAAATATAGGCGTTTCAGGCAGGGCCGGATTTACCTTGAGTGAGGCCCTACGCCAACAAAAATTGTGGGCCCCCAGCAGGGGCGGCCCAAGGGGGGTGCGGGGCCTCATTTGCATAAGGGGCCTCATTTGCATAAATATTTGCATAATGTTACCATATACTAACTTTTAGTAAACGTGCCTCTTAATGAGTGTATGGATAAAGAAAGACTAAAAGATTTCTACATTACTATAATCCAGTGCCAACTGCCAGACGCATTAGGAACTACTACAAACACTGCCCATTTAGAACCCATAGTAAACCCGCCGTATCCTAACAGCACTACCAGGACTCACAAAGCACCATACTCTACCAATCAAAAGGCAACACTGCAAATATTAAACCAATATATTTCAGAGAACAACAATACATGACCTACTGGGGAAAGAGAACAAGTGGCAATGTCAAATAGGAATTATATAAACAGAACACCTCAGCTCAGTTACACATGCAGAACATAGACCATCACCAAACAAGTAATCACAATTTAGAAACAGGAAGACAATAATTAAACTGGGAATCCCAAAAGCCAAACTTGGAATGTACAACACTGTAGAAATAAAACTATACATTAATTTGCTCTTGTACTAAACAAAGCGCAGACGTTAATGATGCACATTTACCAGAGCTGACATATTCCAATTAATAATTCAAAATAAAGAGATATTTTTCTACCTTTTGTGCATTTTTTCAGCTGCAATTGCTCCAGACACTTTCTTCTGGTTTCTTCGTGTCTTTTGCTAACTCTCCATCGTCTGCTGTCCATTTGTCCTTTCTTCTCTCTTCTAGTTTTTTTCCATTCTCTCTCTACATCTGCTTTAACATACTAATCTTTCTCCTTTTGCTCTTTCCTCATTCCTATTTCATCCACTCAAATTTTACCCCTCCATCCTCAATCCCCACTTACTCTCCCAATACCCGGCCAATTGTAGATTTTTTATCCCTCCCACACAAAATATTTTTCCCTTCTCCATTTTACTCTTCCAGCCCCATCCCATTCTAATCCTCCCCCAACATCAGCTCCCTTCTAGTTCCAGCCTCACCCAGCATCCATTCCCTTCTAGTCCCTGCATCAGCCCATTTCCAGTCCTAGCAACCCCCCAACCCAATACCAGTCCTAGCCCCCCATCAACCCACTTACAGTCCTAACTCCCCATCACCCCATTTTCAGTTTAAGCCCCCCCTATAACCCATTACCAGTCCTAACCCCCCATCAGCCCACTTCCAGTCCTAACCCCATCAACCCATTTCCAGTCAGCCCCCCATAGCCCATTGCCAGTCCTTCCCCCCCCCCATCAGCCCACAGCCCATTACCAGTCCTAACCCCATCAGCCCACCTCCAGTGTTAACCCCCCAGCCCATTTCCAGTCCTAGCCCCCCCATAGCCAATTACCAGACAACCCCCATCAGCCCACAGCCTATTACCAGTCTTAACCCCCCCAAAGCCCATTACCAGTTCTAAACCCCCCCAACAGCCCATTACCAGTCCTAACCCCATCAGCCCAACTCCAGTCTTAACCCCCCAGCCCATTTCCAGTCCTAGCCCCCCCATAGCCCATTACCAGACAGCCCCCATCAGCCCACAGCCCATTACCAGTCTTAATCCCCCCAAAGCCCATTGACAGTTCTAAGCCCCCCCAACAGCCCACAGTCCATTTACAGTCCTAACCTCATCAGCCCACCTCTAGCCTTAACCCCCCCAGCCCATTTCCAGCCCCAGCCCCCCCATAGCCCATTACCAGTCCTACCCCCCCCCCCACCGTCGGCCTAAAGTAAATTTTAATTTTTAAAAAAAACCTGCTGGCTGCCGCCGCGGGGCCCCCTCTGCTGCCGCGGCAGCACCGACTGACCCGCGGGGGCCCCCTCTACAAGCTGACTCCGTCGGTCCCTCCCTCCCTCCGTGCACGCTGTGAGAGGCGCGAAGGGAGAGTGTCTCCTCGCGGAGACGCGAGGAGACACTCTCCTTTCGCGTCTCTCACAGCCTGCAGCCTGCACCCTGCATGGAGGGAGGGAGGAACGAACCGACGGCTTCAGCTTGTAGAGGGGGCCCCCGCGGGTCAGTCGGTGCTGCCGCGGCAGCAGAGGGGGCCCCGCGGCGGCAGCCAGCAGGTTTTTTTTTTTAAATTATATTAAAAAAAAATTAAAACTTGTTCTTTTTTTGTGGGCCCCTGCCGGCTGTGGGCCCTACGCCATGGCGTACATGGCGTATAGGCAAATCCAGCCCTGGTTTCAGGCATGTTTATGTTATCTGCAATAAAGGTTCCGTCTTTATTACCACAGTTTAGTACTGGGTAAAATATGGGGACTGGGTTGGCAGGAGCCACAGCTGGGACTTGAACTTGTGACCTTCTGCTCATGAACACACTGGCTCTGTGTACTGCAACACACTGTTGCCACAGGGACAGTTTATTCCCTGCGGATACCATAACTGTTCGTCAGACAGACCCTATCTGTTGCAGGGCACGACACCCACCTAAACAGTGCTAGGCCATGGTCTGCTGTGGGCAGATGCCACTGCCCCCTCTGCCACCAGCACCCCTCGGCCACCATGCTGCCATGCCATTATGCCGTGGTGCTGGTGGTGGGCAGGCCCAGGCCATCCAGTATGCCGGTAGGCAGCTGCCTATGGTGTGGGTTCTCGGGTAGGGGTGCCTACATGGGCATGCGTGCTTCCCCCCCCCCCCCCACCGCCTGCCAATGTTATGTGCCCTTTGGGGTGCCTGCTGGGTAATCTCCCCTGTGACACTGTGGGACACACACTCGTGCCCATGTTGGACCCTCGTCAGTTGATGTCTTGCTGCTTTACAGTTTCGGCATCCCTATGTGCCACCTAGGCATCTGCCTAACATGCACTGTGCCCCAGCTGGACCAAAGCATGTGCTACCTGCAGCCCTCTATATCTCATTTACAGCATCAGTACAGTTGCCCTTTCCTACGTGCCCACTCTGCTGTTACTGCACATGTGCACACCATAACAAACCTGCCCAATATAGATGTGAAAAAACCCTGATCAGCACTATTTCAATGTGAGATCATTCACTTTGTAGGGGGACAGAGAATAGACCCTTCCAAACATGATATCTTATTTTTTGAGCTTTGTCAGTGGTGTTGCTTTATGTTTATCATTAATATCACTTTTGGCCAGCTTGGTTATTGGGCTTTTAGATATGGTTCTGGTTCTTTTATATGTTTATTTGCCTCTTTGTTTTTGCACATGTATCACAACTATCACTTTTCTGGGTTTCGCTGCCTTTGCTGCACATTGCTGACAGAAATGGTTTCTCTTTCCTGCAAATGTGCCTTAACACGAGGGTTTCACTGGCTTTAGTGTTCAGACCCTGATTCCACAGCGTTAGTGTGCCTGGAGCCTCTCCCCTCCCACTCTCCGCCCATTGACCCCTTCTCTCCGCCCTCTGGGAAGCCTTACTCCACCGTTCAGACCCGGATTTCACAGCGTTAGTGTGCGATAAATGACGTTATCGCGTGATAAGTGACGTTATCGCGCGATAATGTTACATTATCATGCGATAACATCACTTATCGCACGATAATACCACCACTGCGACATTAAGATGGTTTAGTAAACATACCCCTGATGTTTTTTTTTTTAAATGACTGATCAGTTTATATTATTGTTTTAGATGCGTACCCCCCGATGAAGGCTACATGCCGAAATGTGTAGTGGATTTTAATCAATAAAATTGGCACCTGTGACCTCTACTGGCTCTCGCCCCTTGTGTTCCTCGATTATAATAGTCGGGACATTGCTACTCTAATCTCTTGACACATAGAATGAAATCAGCAGACAAATTTTCTTAACTAGGATAAACTCAGATCCCTAACCTAGAAAACAAAACTTACACATCGTGGATTAAAATTATTTACTGTACACAAATAAAGAAATGATTCATTTTCTTTCTTCCTCTCCCTTCTACTTATTATTACTTTTCTTCCATTGCTTTGAGTAAAGGGATCGAAGCCCAAGAGCCCAGGTTCTGTTGCCCGATGAGGGGTGGAGCGGGTCATACAACCTCTAATGTGCTATCTGGGAGTCATACTAAACCAAGGCCTAACGTAGTAGCTACACATCAGTACCATTCTCAAACTAACCTACCATAAAATAAAGGCAGCCCGTGGTCTTAACTCTTACTTGACAACCATGATTTCCACAAATTTTCCAGGTGTTGGTATTCCCGCACCTGGATTACTGCAACATAATTCTCCAGGCCTACCAGCATCCGTAACCCACCTCTTGCAGGTGGCTCAGAACACTGCTGCCTGAGTCCTACTTGGTGCCTCCAGTCAAGAACACATAGCACCAATACTTCAAAAACTCCACTGGTTTCCTATTACATAACGCACCAAATACAAGGCCTTCATCACAACCTTCAAAGCATACCACAACCTCTCCTCAGAATACCTACATTCATTAATCCAAAAGACATCAGATGACAGATCGAGGATAACAAATGCACAATTTATACTGAATATTCCTACAACACGCAGAAAAAGCAGCCATGCAACATCAAACAGAGCATTCTCGCTTTATGCTCCACACCTATGGAATACGCCAGTACTCAACATTTTATTTATTTATTTAAAGTCTTTTCTATACCGCGCTCTTTAAAATCAGCTCGGTTTACAGTCAACAGCAAATTTGTACAGTGCAGGCGGCGCCCGTACTGAACTTACAAAGAACAGGTTTTGCAACTTGGGCTAACTGGGGTAACTATGTACAGGCTATGCAGTAGCTTGGCTACTCGTTTAAGTAACTATAATACAGGCTAAGCAGTCGGGTCAACAGAAGTGAAGTGGCGACCGGGCTGTCTGGCTACTATGTCGGCGCTCCCCCTTGTGGCTAGGCAGTTGCCTAGGTGTAAGGGGGCGCCCCGATCGTCCTTCTTAATAAAACTGGCTTCTTCGCATGTAATTGTGTCTTTACAGATTAGAGCCGAGATTGAAGGTCACAGGAAAATTTCTTTTATTTTGGAAAAATAAAGTTCTACATAACCAAATTAAGTTCTTTGGTTAGGAATTCAGTTGCTACAAACAAAACTCAGGATGCTTCTCCATTCACATAAACATAAGCCTTGACACACAGTCCCTGGCTTGGCCTTGTTTCTGCGGCTTAGTTTAAAACCCATCTCCAGAATCAATCCTTTACACACAGAAATCTGTTCCAGGTCTCCAGGATGCAGCACTGCACTTATCTGTTTCTTTCACAGGTTTAGCTTTTTAGCGGTACTTTAACTTCCTGGTCCACCAACAGTTTAAAGGTTAAGACATTTTCTTTCAAAAAGGTGCTTTCACACTTTTAGCTTTCACAGGCATCTATTAACTCTTGAAGCTTATCAAACCAGCTCTCATTAATTGCCAACTAAAAGTCATGAGCTTCAGCAGAGAATGTTCTTTACTTAAAACTTCTGGGTTTTCACAAACACTTTAAAACCCCTTCAGTTTCCTATTTCTGTCTGGCACAGAAAGAACATTCTATTTCCATATCTGAGACATCACTCTCTTTACAACTGTCTCCTATTTCCATATCCTCTTCAGTGGATTCTCCTAGTGACTTGTTATTCACAGCCTCTGCATGGGAAGGCTTTAAGTGCTGTAATAATTTTATCAGCTGTTCCCATTGAGTTCCCTCACTACGTGAGGTTGTGGGGGAAGGGCATGAAAGAGCCTGCTTATTCAGTAGCTTCTTAAGAGCTTGTAATGGGCTCACCTTGCTAGCAGTAGTGTGTCTCCTTTCAGACCCTGCCATAGATGTACCTTTGCTCTCTGGTCCTCCCAGGAATATTCCTCTCCTCTGCTCCCCAACAGTACCTTGTTTGAAACCAGCTTTCCAAGGCTCCACGTTAGCTGCAGACTTCCTGTCAGCTGAACTACGTTCTAGGCTTGAGCTGTCTCTGTACTGTTTGCCAGAGGAATCCCTTTTTATATGGCCAGTCCACCAGCTTCTAGAGAATATCTCCTCCTCAGAAGATTCCTCCCCAGAGCTTGCCTCTGCCCTTTTCTCCAGCTTCCTCTCAGACCTCTTCCTGGATCTTTCCTCTCTGCCACGCTCCTTCTCCTCTTTGCCACGCTGTTGGAGATAGTGCTTCTCCTCTCTGCTACGCTGCTTCTTGTGACTGAAACTGCCCTGTTTAAATGTGTGGGGCTGTCCTATGGCTCTAGACTCCGCCCCCAAACCACTCCCATTACCTCCCTCGGGTTCCATGGGGACTGGGTGTGTCTCTGGTTCTACACTTCTGTGCAGGGAGTTTTTTGCTTTGTTTAGAGTTTTAACCCCTGCTGTGCCTGCAGTTCTGTTGGGCTCAGGGAAAAAAGACTGTTTTTCCTCCTTTTCCTTCCACTCTTAACCTGCTTCGCCACCACAACTATTTACAAGATTAGGTGACTATATACATGTGCATGACATCCGATCCACAAGAGACTTTGGAGATTTTAGAAAGAAACTGAAGACATATCTATTTAAGACTTTGTGAAACTCCCCCCAAACACAAACCCACCGTCCCCTTTACCCATCCCCCCACTCCCTCCACCACACCCCCTCCTCCTCCCCTTCCTCTTTCACATACCCTAATAGGTCAAACAGACTTTGAAATCTAACATTACCAATGCTGTACTTTGCTGTTCACTACTTATGTTGTTACTATTCCAGTATTGACTTTACTCTGCTCCATGTATACTAGTTAAGTTAAGCTAAGTTACAACTGTTCTATGTAAAGTTAAGTTAAGTTTTAATTGTTCCATGTAAACCACCTTGACATCATGACAGGGCAGTATATAAAACCAGTTAAATAAAATAAATGCATTAAAATGTTATAACCTGATTTTTGCATAGTAAACGTATTGCCCAGTATACTGTTTATTACATCTAGTAAGCTACAATTAATGAGGTCTTCATAATCAGGCTAAAAGTTAGCGTAGCTGCATGTGTAAATATGCTAATTCAAATAATGATCGGACTGACTTTTACCAGTCGGCAAACTAGATGGTTGCCTGGTATGCCAGGATTTGGAGAGGAGGGGTGAGTGACAAAAAAATACCATACTGGATCACTGCAAATCAAAGAGCAGAGCCATCAGGCAAAGCAGCATTTTTGGCAAGTATTCCCGGTCTCCACCAGCCGTAGAATGAAGAATCTGGTCCAGTGGAATGGCAAGATCCCCACTGGTCTACATTCTCCTTAATACCAGAACTGTGAGTACATTCAAAACTTACGAACATGGACCAGCACCTCCTGATGTTGATCTATGTATTCAAGAGGAGAAAAAGTGATGGGGACCTACAGCAGAGGCTCCTGCCACTCAGTTAACATGAGGGAGAGGGGAAGGCAGGGCCAAGATGCTGTGGATAGGAGAAGGAGAAAAAAAGAGGGGATGGATACTGAAAATCACTTGGAAGTTACAGTATGTGTACAATAACAGTGCTGGGCTAGGCTGAGGATGGGGGAAAGACATGGGACAGGGCAAATGAGAGATGAACATGTGCTAAGCAGGAGGAGAGATACTGGGAAGAAGGTAGGGGAGAGGAGGAGGAATGCTGCCATCATTGATTGGAAGGTATTAGAGCGTAACTAGTGGGTAGCAGGGTCAGCCCAAGGACCCTAAGCAGTCCCTCCATGCTACCCTCTGAAGGTTGCAGTGCAGCCCAACCCGCTTTGCCCCCCCCCCCCAGCATCCATCTTCTCTCCTGGGGGAGGGGGATGACATAGCAATGTCTCCACTGCTTGAGCTTTGAAGTGTCTGCAGTAGCACGCTCATGGCCTACCACTTCTACCCTTCTCCGATGCAACTTTCTGTTGGAGGGGGCAGGGTTGGCAGGAAATTGCATTGAAGGGGGCAGGAGCAGCAGGCCATGAGCATGCTAGCGCAGGCACTTTAAAGCCCAACGTAGCGGAGGCATCACCATGCCGCCCCCCTCCCCCTGGTGAGAAGATGGATGCTGGGAGGGGGCAGAATGGCAGGTCAGGTAACGATGAACTGCTACTTTGATTTGAGGGGGCGCAATGCTGCCCACCAGGATCTGTCACCCCAGGCGATTGCCTGGTTCATCTAGTGCATGGGCCAACCCTGGTGAGTAAGGTAAGTTGAGTCAAGGTTGTCAAGGCTGAAAATTTACTTAGGGTGCCCAATAACCTTGTACCAACCCTGGAGATAATTAGGCATTCCCTGCTATGAACTAAACCATGAAATAAAACATCTACCATGATTACCATGTCTTATTTAAATCACAGTTTTTAACTTTACACCTAAAGAGTGGCATTATCACAAAAAACCTAGAGGCCACTCCTCAATCAAACCAGAGATTGTCACAATGGAGGCAGATGAATAACAGACAGACAGATAGCTTGAGGCTTGACTTTTATACTTTTCAAAGGGAGGGGGATGAAATGCCAAGATCTTTGACTCTGGGCATGCGCTGATGTAATTACAGAATATGTCATACCTATATATCACACTTGTGATAAATACTGTGCCTCTCAGACCTATGCAATATTAATAATGCCTTATTTCATTTATTATACTGCTTCATGCCATAAATGCTGCTATTTTTGCATGCATTTACATAATATATACCATGCAAACATAGTGGGGACATGATTAACAGACCTTCTAACTACATTAATTGTGGTGAGAGGGATATTCTGTGGCACATACTGTCACATTTTGTGCCGCTGAACATTCTCTCCTAACCCCACTAAATGTCCTGATGATAGCCGTGTAGCATCAGGGCGTTCTGTGGCCAGTGCTCGACATAACTGGTCAGTGGCGATATTCAGCTGCCAACTAGTTATCTTAAATCAGCTAAAGTTAAAGGCGTGCCTATCTTTAGCCAGTTTAGCTAACTGGAAGCGGTTGAATATCACCACTGCCTGATTAGCTAAAACACTATGGGAGGTCATTCACAACCATGAATAGCGGGGATGTACATCCCTGCTCTTCGTGCAAATGCGGCTGCCAGCAAAAGGCTCCCTGTATGAACATTGGAGTTGTACGGGGAACCTTAGACAGGGGCAGATGAGGGTGGCGCGAAGGCGGTCATCTCCCTGGACGTACAGGGCCTATTCCGAGGTCAGCTCTGTATGTCCGCGGTCGGCCAGGTAGACGGGGGTCTTATTCCACCTCAGAGGTGGAATAAGTCCCCCTGGACTTGGTGTTTCAGTGGCGGCTGATGGAGAAAAAGGTAGGCAGGGGCTCAAGAAGTTCCCGGACCCTGGCCATGGGAGGCATGATCGGGGTTCAGGCTGCGGGGAAAGGAACTTTTCGACAGCAGCTGGGGATCGTGGCTCCTTAATGGAGCTGCGGTGCCATGACAACATAACACCATGGCACCACGCCTCCAATTGAGGAGTCTGACTGAGGTAGCCAGGTAAGTGGCTGGACATCCGGAGAGCCTAAATAGGAGAACGCTCTGGACATCCAGCCACTGTGCTGGGAATCTGCTCCTGCAAGGATGTCTAGCCCCCATGGGAGCAGAATCAGCTGTGTCTCCCAGCCGTCCAGATGTCTGAACGTCCGGATGGCCAGGAGAGGTACATGACAGAATGTGCCTCCCCACAGGGGTCATTCCGTGTAGCGTTTAGTGGAGATGTATGTCCAGTCTGGACATATATCTCCTGCCAAACGCTTGGGGCTGATTCCAAATCCAAAGCTCCCCGCACGTACAGAGGAGATGTGCAGGGAATTCTGGATGGGGGCAGGAGAGGGTGGGCCAGAGGAGAATCATGGGTGGGGCGGAAGAGGGCCCATGACTCCGGACATACAGGGCCAATTCCAGTCGTGGCCCTGTACGTCCGGCATGGAGGACTTAGATGGGGAATTTATTCCACCTCAGAGGTGGAATAAATTCCCTGAAGAAGGAGATTGAAACTGAGAGGCCCATTGAAATGATGAGGAGCACCAGGTAGTTTGCCAGAGCCCGATCCTGGCCTTGGCAGGCCCTTTTGGGGGTCGGGGGGCCGGGAACAGCAGGTTTGTTCAGTGGCAGGGAATCAGGGCTCCTACATGGCATTGGCTGGGTTACACCATGGCACCAAGACTCCATGTAGGAGCTTTGGCTGGGTTGGATGGGGTAGTGGCTATACATGCAGTGGCACAGAATCGAGGCCTGTCTGGCCCATCCAGGCCCCTTGCCCCAATTCGGCTCCAGCCAGAATGTCTAGCTCCCGCTGATGTAGAATAGGGTGCAAATCCGGCCCATCTAGATTTTGGATGTCCGGACAGGTCCCAATCAGAATGGGGCCCTATACGAACAGATTGGATATTCAATGCCAGAGGCTCAATATGACCAGGGGGCATTGAATATCCAGGTCTATGTTAAAAAGAGACAGCACTGCACTGGCCACTACAATTGAATATTGGCCCCACCAATTTTAAGGCTTGATGACAACCCTGACTTGGATGAATTGTTTTATAAAAAATCCAAATTACCCAAATCATGCAATATATCACTGCTTTAATATATGAGCTCTTTCAGATTGTTGTAAAATGTGGCATAAAAATATTTTTCATTGCTATGTTGGTTTCCATATCGCTGTCTGCAAATGTACAAAAACCAAGAAATGTAACATTACTTTCATATCATTGGGTAACTATTAGTTGATCGCATTGATAGCAAATCTTTGTAACAATACTGTTTCAACAAATGTTTGCTAAATTGTGCACTATCTTTCGCAGTGAGAGAACATACTGAATTAGTCTGAAATGTGTTTCTGTTTGTTTTACAGTGCAGTGTCACATGTGGTGGTGGGTTGCGCAGTCGCAGTGTCATATGTACGAAAAACAAGGGTGAGCCATGTGCTACTTCCCAAAGGCCCAATAGCAAAGCTCTGTGTGGTCTCCAGCAGTGCCCCTTCAGGACAAAATCCCTACCGCCACAAATAGAAAATAAAAGAAGAAATACTATCATCAGAACAATTCCTCGGAAAGAAGTACCTGTCCCCAAAAGAAGCAGAACACATTTCCCAAAAGTCAACCCAGAAGTACTGACCACAACAAAGACTCCAGAATCTTTCATCACAATTATTTCTTCATCCACCAGCTTTAGCTCTGTAGAACCATCTGGAAAAGACAATGACACAGAAAAGAAATTACAGACTACTACTACCTATTTAAGTAGCAACTTCAACTCTACCATGGTCTTGATTGAAAATTCCTCAAGAGAGAAAGATGTTACAAAGTCTATAGGAAATAAAACTGTGCCTAACTTTGAACCAGGAAGTACTACAGACCTACACTTTATGGATGTATTGACGAATGACCCAAATGTTACATTTCCTGGGAACCAAAGAACTTTGGATGTAACCCTAAACTATAATTATTTCACTGAAAAGTTAGATACAGAACCCGATAATGAGAAAATCAATGATTCAACAAAGGATGATACTCAATACAGTTACCCCACAACCATCAATAAATATGTAGTTAATTCCAGGAGTACAATATATAAAGAGGGACCCTTTACTAGTAAAAACAACAAATTGCTTCAAATGTTGCCAACATTTTTCCCAGATCAGTCCTTGTCTTCTTTTACTACAGCTGCAGATGGGTTACTTCCTTCGAATACAACAAGAAGCCTGCAAATTGACATACAAGTCACACAGCCACTCACGGAAACTGGAGTTACAGAACAGCCTGTTACAAAACAACCTATCCTGCTAGAAAAAGACAGCAAATTATTAAAAGACTATTATGCGACGCTACCACGTAGTGATAAAATTACTGATCTCCAGGACTCAGAGTCTCACATTCCTGAACCTACTTCAAGAAATTACACTGATAATTCCAATAACATTTTATTGAATTTGATGAAGTATGATAATCCACCAGATATACCTAATAATCTCACAAGTTCAGCCTACTGGACAGCAGGGAACTGGAGTGAGGTAAGAAAACCATAACTCTTTGATTAAAATAAATCTGATAACTACAGTGCAGATAATCAGGAGAATACAAAATGTGGGGCACATTTTATAAATCCAACCACAGATTTAGAAGGAACTCTATTCCCTGAAACAGGAAGCATATGAAAATGTGTTAAAGTCCATATTAATATATACCATGTGTGAAGGCAAATTTTAGATAGTATATGGAGGGTGGAATTGAGATATTGAGGTCGGGATGTACACAGCTCTCAGCGTTTTGCAAACTGCTACATCAGAGCACATTCGTTACTGCTTGTAGATTTCATAGCCAACACTTTGAGAGCAACACTTTCACAATAACGGCTCTCTCCCAGCTCTTGCAAAATGCTCGGTGCCATTAGCGTCAGCTGATTTGCTGTGGTGGTCTGCGCATTTGAATTTACAGCATTTCGAGTTTGAAGAGTTCTCAAGGTCATTATTGGAGTCTTTCTCCTGTCATCATTTTGTCCGCATTGGAAACATTAAGAAGCCTTCGGGACAGAGCTAAGGGCCGGTTTATCCTTACGGATATTGCTATTAATTGCATAGGCTGCTACTAAAATAAGAGTTGGTGCTGCGATGAATGACCTCTGCTGCTATGTTTAAAATAATATTTGTAACGGTGGAATGAAGAACTATTTATGCTGCTATTATATGAAGTCCATGAACTGCCAGTGCTGCTATTACTGTATGTGAAGTCATCATTCAAATATCTATAAAATGGAATGGTGGATAGTATTCATTTTAGTAGAGTAAGCTATCCTTTTGTGTTATCAATGGATTTTAAAACAGTAATTTTTGGAGGATTACATATTTCGATTAAAATATTTTTTGGAAGTGCTAGGCAAAAGAATATTCAAAAGCATTGTGACAGAGGGTATTTTCTGGTCAGTGATGATTGAATATGCAAACCAGGGATGTCCGTTGAGCATTAGGTGACCATTTGTTTGTGGGACTGAAGGCTTTTCCCCCTTATCGAATGTTTTTTCAAGACATTTTTCTGTCAAGTGCAGTATATTATGCTAGGTACTTAGGACCTAGATTGGCCACTGTTGGAAACAGGATACTGGGCTTGATGGACCTTGGTCTGACCCAGTATGGCATATCTTATGTTCTTATGGTCTTTTATTAGAAATTTTAGTGGGATGGATTTGTAAAGGGTTTTGTTTCAGATAATTTTCACTCTGTTTTGTGGCTTTTTTATTTTATTCACACTTTTTAAATGCCTATTTGTGTCAGGGAGCAGGTGTGAATCTGGATGTGGGATAATTTTGGGCCGACGTGTATTCCCTGTAGGAAATGGGGAATATCTGTGTAAACATTTGCCATGCCCCTATGCAGCTTCGATATGTATAGGCATCTAAGTGTAAAATAAACATTTTCTAAAATGGCCATTTGCATGTGAATGCAGTATGCATGTGGAAATGGTTGTATTTCTATGCGAAAGTCATGAATAATGTCATTCTCTTGGTGGCTTGATTCACACATGCTGTGAAGACAAAGAGAGAAGGAAAACTCCAGGGCAGACAACTGCAACATGCTACTTTGTTGCAGCCCTGAGAAAAATAAAACCATAGAAAATGACAGCCAGTAAAGATCACATGGCCTATCTAGTTTTGCCTATTTACATCAACTACTAAGCTCCACAATCCCTTCCTCTCCCTCAGAGATACTCTGCATTTATCCCATGCTCAGCCAGGGGACCAGCATGACCGCCGCGGGTCGCTACCCCTTCCCCCCCCTCCCTTTGCCCCCCCCCCTCCCTGCCCCGCAATAAGTACCACGAATCCGGACTTGCCACAAAAGATGTCTTTATTTCCAATTTGTCAACTATAAGTGGAAAGTACAGTATTGTAAACTGTTGGCCACAGCATAACTTAACAACCTCAAACATTGTAACATCCAAGATTTATATAAAAGCATTACAACCATATTACATCAAAAACAACGTAATTCTTACTTATCCTCATCCTTCCCGGAGAGGCACAGCCCCCAATCTTTCAACATCTCTTCGGCCGCCCGGCAGGGATATTCTGGAACATGGCCGTTCAAGCCACTTCCCCACTGCCGTCGGTCCCCACTAACATGTCCGTGGACAAGGGTGGCGTTGCAGCGGGCCCCCCCCCCCCCCGGCCCTTCCGGGCTCCGTTACTCTTTGCCGCAGTGTCTGTATCCCACCTCTGCCCAGGGCCCGTCAAAGGCATGCACAGAGGTACGCTGAGAAAGGGTGTATGCTCGCCTCTCCGGCCGTAAAAGCGTCAGGAGATCTTCTAGTCACTATTGCGGCTTACCCATCTTTGTACTCTGGGGGACCCGCCAGTTCCGATGTGCCCCACTCCCCCTTCTCATGTCTGGGCTGTGCGCTCTCTCCTAAGGATGGGGTCCCTATCTCTCTCGCTATGCCGTGACGATAGCTCCTTTTGTGAGGGGCGGGTCGGGTGGGTCAATTGCCCGCTGGCCTATCTAGTTTTGCCTATTTACATCAACTACTAAGCTCCACAATCCCTTCCTCTCCCTCAGAGATACTCTGCATTTATCCCATGCTTGTCCTCCAATTAAGACTTCCCCCAGTGGTGAAGAATAAGATCACAGATTCTTCTCTCTCTCCTGGGCTTCTGTGGCCAATCTGAAACAAAACATTTTACATTGCCTGCTTCTGATTAGCCAAGCCTCTTTCTGCACTCCAATTGGCTCTCAAAGTCAGGTGATAAAGGTAGAGTGTGATTCTAGGAGTGACAAACTTAAGCTGATATTATTTTAATTTAGTTTAATTTAAATTTATTCACATTTTGATCCCACTCCTTCCACAAGAATGAGATACAGAGCAACTTATAAATTTAGTTAACTTGATAATTATTAAACAATGTCAGGACTGCAAGATATCATTCCTTTTACCCATCATCACAATTAATCCTCAATTCTTTCATGACATTTGTGCTAGACTAAAAAAACATTGAGATATATTAAAAATGTAATACTATAGACAAGATTAATTATCTTGGTATATTTCTTAACTGTGTTCACTGAGCAATGTTAACTTATCCTTGAGATGAGATTCATGTTTCATTGTTTCTGTTTATGGTAGAACTTTTCAGAGAATACAAGGAGAAACAATGGTTTAAAATAAGCAAAGGTGTAAGACAAGGCTGCATACTTTCCCCCTACCTGTTTAATTTATATGCAGAGCAAATCATCAGAGAAGCAGTATTGTATGAAGACAACAGAGGTGTGAAGATTGGTGGAAGACTCATCAACAACCTTCGCTATGCTGATGATACCACATTACTGTCTGAAAGTGAAGATGATCTGAAACATTTGCTTCTCACAATCAAAGAACATAGGGGGATGTTTACTAAACTGCGGTAACGTTATATAACGCGCGTTATGTAACGTTAACGATCGTTAAGTAACGTTAGCGCACGTTTTGATGCGTTAATGATTGTTAACATCTCATAACGCGTGTTAACATTACTTAACGATCGTAAAGTTCCACAGCGCAGTAAAATACCGCAGAAGGTGGAGAAAGGGCGGAGAGAAGGGGTCAATGGGCGGAGTGTGGGCGGGGAGAGGCTCCTTTCAAACTAACGCGCTGATCTGAAGAGCTGAATGCTAACGCGATTGAAAACCTGCCGTTAAATGCACATTTCAGGGGAGAGAAACCATTTCAGTATCAGCAATGTACAGCATAGGCAGGGAAACCTAAAAAAAGTGATAAGTGTGATACATGTGCACAGAACAAAAGGGCACCTAAACATTGAAAATGACCTCAACAAACTGGAAAAAAACCATAACCAAGCTGGCCAATAGTGATATTAATGGGAAACATCAACCCCCCCCCCCCCCGAGAAAGCTCCAAAAAAAAGATATTAATCGTGGAAGGGTCTATGCTCCGTCCCCATACAAGGTGAATGAGCCCACAGTGAAATTGCGCTGTGCAGGGTTTTCCTCTCCATCGGACAGGTGTCCCATGGCATGCACATGTGTGGCAAGAGTAGGGCGGGCATGTCGGAACGGCAACTGGACAGATGCCGGAAAAGGGGATACAGAGGGCCACAGGCGGCACATGCTGTGGTGCAGCTGGGCCACAGTGCGGACTAGGGTGATGCCTAGGTAGCCCATACGAATGCTGAAACAGCAGAGCAGCCAGACAGCAACTGCTGAAGGCCCAACATGGGCATGACTGTGTTTCCCACAGTGTCACAGGGGATAGTACCCAGCAGCTACCCCCAAGGGCACGGAACATTGGCAGGCGGTGCTGGGGGGAAGCGTGGACACCTATGCAGGCACCCCTACCCCAGAACCCGCACCATAGGCAGCCGCCTACCCACACACTGGATGTCCTGAGACTGCGCTCCACCAGCACCACCAGCAGAAGGGAATGTCAACATGGTGGCAGTGGGTTACTGGTGGTGGAGGGGGCAGTGGCAGCTTCCCACAGCAGACCGTGGCCTAGCCCTGTGTAGGTGGGTGCCATGCAATGCAACAGACAGGCCCTGTCTGACAAACAGTCATGGTATAACCAGGGAATGCACTGACTTTGTGATAACATGGTGGTGCAGTGTACAAAACCAGTGTATTCAGAAGCAAAAGTTCACAGGTTCAAGTCCCAGCTGTGGTTCCTGCCAACCCAGTCCCCATATTTTACCCACTACTAAAACGTGCTAATACAGACAGAACCTTTATTGCAGATGACATAAACATGCCCAAAACACCTACATTTTACCCTACAGAGCACAGACACCATAAACAGGAGCATTACCTAGAGCAGAGTCTCCCAAATGCAGTCCTGGAGGGCCAAACACCATTCAGGTTCCATGCTGCCTCTAATAAAGATGCCTGTGCTGCATTTCTATGCGCCGCCCCCATGGTATGCAGATGTATCTCATGCATATTCATGAGGGACAGCATGAAAACCCAAACAGTGTTTGGCATACCAGGACTGGAGTTGGGAACCTCTGCCGTAAAGCAGCAGCCAACAGGGGCAGACACACCCACACCCACAGGCTCCATTAGCCAATGCCTCCTGGAGAGGCAGGACATTGGGCCCTGCGTGCATCTCCCAATACTAGCACTTGCATACCTTAGCAATGCCACCCTAAACCTGGGAATACGGTACACAGCTATCAAAAGGTTGCTATGATTATTGGCAGATAGCACTTCCTAAGTTAAGCACAATTTGCTGATTAAGCTGCATCATAGCAACCTTTCTGATGTCTGTGGAGTGTGCTTCAGGTCTGGTGTCTGACAGTGTTTACCACCCTGGGGAGTGACCCCAACAGTATTGCTTACCATAGCCATGCCTTCACTCTGCCCAGGACTGGTGTGGTGGCCAGGGCTGTCAAACACCTCTATAGTTGCACAATGCTGGCATAGGTGTGGGGAGTGTGTGTCTGTCTATCCAGTGTGTGGTGGCTGCAAACACCCTCCACAGCCCACACTGCTAGCACTGTTGCCAGTATTGGCCTGCCAATGTGCATAATGAGGAGCAAGGTACCGTGGGAATAGCCAGGATAGGATAGCCTGGCCTGGATCCATCTGTACATAGCATAGGGCAATGGCTCGGACATTGTGGTGGCCGGCCACCACCTGCACGGACAGGGTGGACACAGCATGTTCTACTGGGAGGTCACTATCCCCCTGACAGAGCAGTGACCACGGCATGGCTAGGTTCCCCCATAGTGCTATATAGTATTTCTCTCATGTGATATTTAGGGGTTCTCTTTTGGGGCCCAATCACTGACCTATCTGCTTGGTGTGTATGCTGATATCCCAGTTCTGGGTACATGCATCTCCTCCAGGATCATGCACTATGGACTAGCTAGCAGACTGCCTGCAGCTAGTATGTGTCTTGCTGGAACATCTTGCAGGGAGCAGCGGCTGGAGGCTTGCTGCTGGAGAATGTCAGATAGTGGTGGTGGGGGGACAGCTGTGCATTTCCAGGCCTACTGTTTGTCTGCTATTGCTTTATGGATGTTTACAGCTCTGCATTGTCTGCCCTGTAGGGTGTCTGTTCCCCAGCAGGACTGGGGTGATGGTCCCCTCTACTGCCACCATTGCAGGGGGGTAGAATGTGGATCTGTTGGTGGGAGATCGTATCCCCCACCCTGAGCCCCAGAGGGTGGGTTGGGTGGTGGTATGTAATCTTCCTGTGGGTCCAAACACCCCCCCCCCCTTTCACTTAAATTATGTGACCATGACACCCACACAGGGTATGCATATTTCTGGGTGCATCATAGTCCACAAGGGCTAGATGTGAAATACAGATGGACACAGGCATATCCCAGGAGTGTTTGCAAGGACTACCTATCACACATTGACCCTGATGGGGACCTGCAGCATAGTCTATCTCAGCAAAGCCAGGTGCTGCGAAAATGGTGCTGGGCACCCCACCTACCCTCAGGGTGAGCACAGGACCCACACACTGTGATGGTCTGTAGCTACTCTGTGCCACTAACACACACCGTCGGCACCCCCTACCAGGCTGCGGTGCTGTGGGGGTGCATACCCCATCTTGTGATCATCTGTAGACTGCTGATTTGCATGTGCTGTGCATCCTGGGTATGGGTGGGTTGACCCTATCCTGGTAACCACAGCAGAATGTTTGTGTGGTGCCGTGCATTCCTCCTGTAGCCAGCCAGGGGCTTGTTAGGAGCTATAGAGCTGTAGCCCACTGGTTACTTCACTGCCTGTGCAGCCAGAGGTCATGGGTTCAAACTCCTGGTGGGGTTATTTGATAGGGCTTTCTGAGGTATTGTCTATTTTTAATGTACATTAGTGCTGCCAGCAAAAACACCCTCAGAGTACTGTAACCTTAAGGTGCCTCATAAGGCGCCCCATACGGCACTTTATAGGGTGCCCTATAAGGCACCTTATAAGGCGCCCTATCAGGTGCCTTATAAGGTGCCCTATAGGGGACATTATAAGGTGCCTTGGCGGACAGTGCACTTTATTTTTTATTTTTATTTTTTTTTTTAACTTTTATTTTCATTTTGCAACAAACAAAGAAACAACACACCAAAGGAGACAAAACAGGTATACAATAAGGAAAAGCAAACCCCATTACCCCCCACCCCCATGCTTCTTCTCTAGACCGACAGTATCAGCATGTGAGCGCTTCCAAACAACAGTGATCGTACATCAAAACGAACATAAATAGTATCTGCGATACAGAATGATTACGTGACAGAGATTTATACAAAGTTAAACAGTCAGATGAGAGCATTTAGCATTGTGAACATAGTCATTGAGCATCTTCCATTTAGACAGATGATGGGGGGTCTGAACGGAAGAAGCAAACATACGAGGTAGTTGTTCATATTTACTATAGAGACAGACATGATTCCACCATTCATTGGGGCTCAGATGGGAGCTATTTTTCCAGTATTTCGTAATTAGGGAGATAGCGATGTCCAGCATAAAGTCTAAAAGGAAGTAAGCCGATTTTGGAAGAGAGGGGATCCCCGCAGCTGAGCGGAGTCCCACTATCCTCCAAGAAAGGGGCTCTTGAAAGTGCAAAATAGATTGGATACGACCCCAGACCCGACGCCAGTAGTACTGTAGTGCGGGACATTCATACATAACATGAGTTAATGAACCAATGGCCGCTTGGCATGTCCAGCATCTATTGCTCTGGGAGGTGTTCCATTTGGCTAATCTGTCAGGAGTATAGAAACACCGGTGGGCTAGAAAGAAGAGTGTCTGAGTGAGTGAGGCGGATCGGGAGACCCGTGTCACTCTACTCCAGACGAGGCTCCATTGCTCCGGGGTCAAAGTTACATGCAGTTCCCGCTCCCATGCTTTCTGTGCTATAGGGGTACCTCTATTTACAGCAGTACATAAGGTTTTGTAAAAGTTAGATGCTACACCCGGTGAACTCCCAATAGATCGGATAGTCTCCGACAAACCCTGGGTAGGGGATTCCGATGGCGGGAGCACCTTAGCACTCCGAAGACAATGCTGTAGTTGCACCAACTGAAAGTAGTGTTTCGCTGGGAGACCAAATTCAATTTGCAATTCGCTAAAAGTTTTCCAGCGACCATCATGGAACAACTGGTTAGGGAGCCAAATGCCCCTAGTGTACCAGGGGCTCCACGCCATCGGTTTATTTTGTATTTGAAATCGAGTATTGTACCAAAGCGGGAGTGTGTCTAACGGACAGAATCGGGAGTCTAGAGATTACATAAGAGTATTAAAGGCACCTAAAGTGTCTAAAAGCATTGGTGGATAGTGGGAGTCTGATGGGAGAGTCATACCAGGGAGATAGGTAAGAGGAATCGGTTTGCAAAGGTCCTCCTCTATGTCTAGCCACACAGGTCTACTCGGTGCTAGATCTTCCAGCCAACGAGCGCCTTGTTTGAGAAGAAAAGAATGGTGATATTTCAGGAAATCAGGGAATCTGACACCCCCTTTTTCCTTATCTGCTTGCAATTTATGCTTCGCTATCCTAGGTGTCTTATTTTGCCATAAGTATCTAGTCAGTAGGCCCTCTAAATCTTTATATGTACGTCGAGGTAGGAGACAGGGCAACATTTCTAAAATGTAATTCACTTTAGGAACAATCATCATTTTTATGGTTTCTAGGCGACCCCACCAGGTAAGTGTTAAAGGAGTCCAACGGTGAGTAAGCGCCCGGACTTTAGAGGTTAAGTCTTTGGCATTAAAGGAGATAGCGTCTTCCAAAGGAGAGCAGTAGTGAACCCCAAGATATTTGACCATGCGAGGTTGCCATAAAAAGGGAAAGGATTGCATATCTGCCTGATGAATCAGAGGATTTAGTGGAAAGGCTACCGATTTGGTCCAATTTATCTTATAACCCGAGAGTTGCGAATATTTACCAATTTGCTCTAGGACAGCCGGCACTGAGTCGAGAGAGACAAAGAGCATAAGGTCATCAGCATATGCTGAAATTTTGATTTCCCTATGAGAGAAGGGGACTCCATGGATCTCCTCCGATTGCCGGATCAGTAAAGCTAAGGGTTCGAGTGCAAGATCAAAAAGAAGCGGAGACAGTGGGCATCCCTGGCGGGTGCCGCATTGAAGGGGAAATGGCAGAGACTTTAAAGCATTAGCACAGATACTGGCTGTAGGTTGTGCATACATGGTGCGGAGACAACGGAGAAAACCGTCTCCGAATCCGTACCAGCGGAGAGTTGCAAACAGGAAGGGCCATTCTAAGCGATCAAAGGCCTTCTCAGCATCAAGTGAGAGGCCAACCAATGGTCGATCAAGATTAACTGCGGTAGTCAGTACATGACATAGAGTCCGAGCATTGTCAGCAGTTGATCTACCGGGAATGAAACCGCACTGATCTGGGTGTATTAAAGTAGACATCCTATCAGAGAGCCGGGTGGAGAGAATGGTGGCAAATATTTTATAGTCCGCGTTTAGGAGGGAAATTGGACGATAATTAGCTGTTAGTTGCGGATCTCTCCCCTCTTTCTCAAAAACTACTACATTTGCCATTGAAAAGGACCCAGAAGGAGATCCCTCCTCGGCCAGAGCAGAAAAATAAAGTTTCAAAACTGGAGCTAAGTCAGCGTTAAAGGTTTTGTAGAATTCAGTGGGGAGACCGTCCGGGCCTGCAGCTCGACCTGTGGCACATCTCTTGATAGCAGAATGAATTTCTGATAAAGTGAATGGTTTGTCCAAGGCCTCTCTATCTTCGTCAGATAGGGTCGGTCGTTGTACCCCTGAGAGTAATCGTTCAAATACTTCTGGCTCAAAATCACATTCAGATTGATAAAGCCGAGTATAAAAATCACGAAAGAGTTCTAAGATTTCTGTATCTTTAGTGACCAAGCCCCCCCCCGACGGATTACGGAGAGCGGTAACACGCTTGGCTTCTTTTTGACCTTTCAGGACATTTGCTAACAATTTGCCAGCACGGTTATTTTCCCGGTAATACATCCCTTGTTGTGATTCAATATTTTTAGCAGCAGCAGTATACAAAAGCTGATTGTATTGAAAACGAAGGCGTTGTAAACGGAGTAAAATACATGGGTCAGTACGGGACGTGAGGAGACGCTCCCCAGCCTGTATCTGTTGCTCTAGAATCAGTAGGTGTTGCTTTCTTTGTTTCCCCTGTCGAATTTGATAGCTGGTGATAGATGCACGGATAGATGCCTTAAAACCCTCCCACCAAGCCCAGCTCGCTGTGTCATGGGGTGAGTTAAAATGAAAATAATCTTGGATAGCGGCCTTTATGTCAACCTGAAAATCTTTTTGATCTAGTAGGGATCTATCAAAAAACCAAGCTCGGGGAGGAACATCTCGCGTAGTGACATGTAATGAAAAAGATATGGCAGCATGATCTGAAATATGGAGAGGATGAATCCTAGCCGTGTCCACTTGAGAAATCAGTGCTTTGGAAATGAGAAAGAAATCTATTCTAGATTGTGAGTGATGGGGGGCAGAAAAAAAGGAGAACTCTAAGTCGGAGGGGTGAAGCAGCCTCCATATATCAACTAGCGCAAGATCTTGCATCAGAGCTGTAAGGGTAGCAAGACTCTTGTGTGAACTACTCGTTCTAGGCGGTTGTCTATCTATCAAAGGGTCTAGCACTTGATTGAAATCGCCACCAAGTATTAATGGAGTATTGGCAGAGGCCTGTGCCAACTGCGCAATACTTGCATAGTAAGCAGGGTTGTCCACATTCGGGGCATAAATACAAATACACGTGAATTCACTATCTCCAACCTTAAGGTGTGCTCGGGCCCATCTACCCTCCTTATCAGAGCTAGTATCCATTATAGTAGCTTGCAAAGACTTCTTAACCAGAATGGCTACCCCACACCGTTTGGAAACGGCGGGAGAATAGGCAGCCACCATGTATGGCTTAGCATTGAGTTTCAGTGTTTCAGCGGAGTTTAGATGCGTTTCCTGAAGAAACACTAAATCAGCATGCTCATGGCTAAGATAGCTAAGGATTTTCTTTCTTTTGATTGGGCTATTGATGCCTTTTACGTTAAGTGATAAGATCTTACATAAGGCCATTCAAAAAGGTTAAAAATTCTGAGCATGATAACGCACATAATTTCACAATGACCCTCAAATTAACTGTATCTGGCTGTACACATGACATGATAGAAAATAAGCTAATGTAATACAATGAAGCGCCCCACATTAAAAAAGAAGAACCGCGGTGCGGTAGAGAAGAAGCAAAACCCCAGAAATTACTGGCGACCATATGTCTGCGGGGAGAAACCCCAGAGAAGGCCGAAATTGAAAACATATAACCTGTATAACTGTGCGTGCTCCGAATCCAACCGAGGCACACATCATGGAGGGATAGGAGACCAAGAAAGTCATATAGAGAAAGAAAGAAAAGTCCAGGCAGTCTCTGTGCGTGGCTATGACCACCGCGTCGGGCCCTTCAAAATGGCGGACAGAGCCGGCAGATAATAAGTCCAAGTTGTTGGATTAGCGCATCTGCTCTGCTTCTTTGGAGTCTAAAAATGTTGATAGTAGATCAGGATCTTCGAATGTCCTAGTTTGGTTGTGGAGAGTCACTCGGAGCTTCGCTGGATACAATAGGCCAAAGCGAGCCTGCAGCTGCTGAAGTCGAGGGCGAAAAGCCAGGAGTCTCTTCCGACGGTCAACTGTGGGCTTTGCCAAGTCAGGGAAGAAGGAGACTTTATGACTTTCAAACTCCAGATGATGATTCGCCCGGGCAGCATTTAGAATTTGTTCCACTTGTTGATATCGTAGCAATCGAAAGATAATAGGCCGGGGGGTCGTTCGATTGAGCGCCATATGGGTAGGAACACGATGTGCTCGATCAATTTCCAGATCTCTATGAAAAGTAATCTTCAGCAAGGAGGGAAGAGTTTTGAGCAGGAATTCTCTCATATCTCCTGCTTCCGCCCCCTCCGGTATTCCAATGAGCCTCACATTGTTGCGACGGGCTCGATTGTTGCTATCTTCTAACTCTTTTTGAAGATTCTGTATCTGGCGCTCTGCCTTGTCCAGTTTGACCAAGCGCACCGCGTGCGAGTCGAGGACCCCCGCCATGTTGTCCTGCCGTGATGAAAGACTTTCAAGTCGGTCCTGGAGCACACCGAAGTCTTCTCGCATGGCTCGAAGCGCTTCTCCGTTGGACTGCACCAGTTCCTTCACGCCGCGTATTTCCTCTAAGATCTCCTGGTGCATTTCGGGGTTTTCCCGAAGTGGAACCATCTTCTGTGGGGAAGACACCTCTGTTTTGGAGCGTTTTCCGTGTGAAGAAGAAGGAGACCCGAAGTCCAAGCGCGCTGGTTTATGGGCCGCCATCCCCCCCGAGGTACCCCGGTAAGTTCGGAGCAAAATATTAAGAATATGTAGGTATTAAGTCAGGATTCTGAGTAGGCCTCTCGGGAGCTTCAGCGCGAAGCGTCTTACCCGCTGGACATCAGGCTCCGCCCCCCGGACAGTGCACTTTATAATGTGCCCTATGGAGTGCGTTATGGGGTGCCTTATGCGGCACCTTAGGTTACGCCACCGTGAGGGTGTGTTTGCTGGCAGCACTAATTAAAATAAAAGTAAAATGCCTCAACAATCACTACTTAAACATAAAGGGTGATGCTTCAACCAGCCTTATGCATTAGGCACTCTGGGGAATCAAACCCATGACCCTTGTACCATCAGTCAGTGTAGTAACTATTATGCTACAGCTCTGTTTCTGTGTTTGCATGTCTACGCGCCTTCTTAAGATTAACGCACGGTAACGTGCCATGTCACGCTCGTTAATGTAAGGCGTCTTATAATGCGCGTTATCGGTAACGATGTACCGCCCATGTCCTTATTTGGGATTTTTGCCTCTAACTCGAATCACATTACCGCAGTTTAGTAAACACGCCCCATAGTCTCAAAATGGGCCGGCACCTTAATATAAAGAAGACAAAGATCATGACTACTGACATAATCAACAGGTTCATCATTGAAGGAGAAGAAATTGAAATCGTGAACAACTTTAACCTACTTGGATCAACTATCAATAAAGAAGCAACAAGCAGTCAAGAAATCAGACAACGTATTGCTCTTGGCAGAATGGCTATGAAAGACCTAGATAAGATTCTCAAGAGCAGAGATGTCTCTCTCCATACAAAGATTTGACTTGTTCAAGCCATGGTATTTTCAATAACATCACTGGAAACAACAATGTGTGGCACTATGTGGGAACATAGACATGCCATGGTCACTGCTCGTTCAGAGTGAGAGTGACCCCCCAGCGTGACATGCTATGGCCACCCTGTCCATGCAGGTGGTGGTCGAGCACTACAGTGTCCCAGCCATTGCACTCCACCCTGTGCAGATGCATCCTGGCCAATCTGCCCTGTCTGGGCCATACCCACAATACCTTGCTCCTCATTATGCACATTTGCAGGCTAACGCTGGAAGCAGTATGAGCAATGTGGGCTCAGTGAGGTGTTGGCAGACACAAAACAATGGAGAGGCATACGCACACTCCCACACCTATCTCAGCATTGTGCAGAGATGGAGGTGATTGACAACCCTACCCGCTGCACTGGTCCTGATCACAGTGCCGACATTGCTAATTTGTGCAGGGGGTAGTAGTAGTACTCTGGTGATAACTGCAGCTCTGTGCTGGGGCCAACAGCCTGACACTCCATGAAGCTGTGGATAGTGGAGCCCTTGTGAGTGGTTGTCCATACCCCTGTGCAACACTGCTTTGGGGTTTGCCCATGTTGTTGTTGTGGCTGCATTGTGGGCTAAAACTATGGGGAGATGCTCTGCAGGATCCACAGATGGGACCTGAACCTCTGACCCTCTGCTCTTGGACATGCTGGCTGAGTGTACTGCACCACACTGTTACCACAGCAACATAATCCCTGGGGCTATCTTTACGTTCCTCGGCCAGACCTGTTGCACTGCACACCACATTCTGGTATAGGGCATGGCCTAGGTCCACTGCAGGCAGGTGCCACTGCTCCCTCCCTACAGCACCATCACCCACCCCCTCTGCCATGCCGCTATGACCATATGCTGTCGGTGCCAGTGGTGCGCCATCCCAGGTCATCCAGGGGGCAGGTAGATGGCTGCCTAAGGTGTGGGTTCTGGTGTAGGGGTGCCTACATAGATGTCCACGCTTCCTCAGGCACTGCCTGTCAATGTTATGCGCCCCTTGGAGTGCCTGCTGGGTAATGTCTCCTGGATGCGACACTGTGGGCCACAGACTCATGGGCATGTCTGACCCTGGTCAGTTGCTGTCTTGCTGTTTTCCAGGGGGGAGGGGGAGGGGGAGGGAGAGGGGGAGGGGAGGGGGAGGGGGATGGGAGGAGGGGGGGTGTTTGGACCCATAAGAAGATTATGTACCACCACCCAACCCACCCTCTGGGGCCCAGGGTGGGAAACAGGATCTCCCACCAACATATCCACATTCTACCTCCCTGCAATGGTGGCAGTAGAGGGGACCATCAACCCCAGTCTTGCTGGGGAACAGACACCCTACAGGGCAGTCAATGCAGATCTGTACACATCCATAAAGCAATAGCAGACAGACAGCAGGACTGGAAGTGCTCAGCTGCCCCCCCCCCCCCCGGTATAGCACCATTATCATGCGATAAGGTGCCTTATCGTGCGATAACGTGACAGCAGTGCAAATAGCTCCCTTTAGTAAACATACCCCTAGATGTCCCCAATTTTCAGGGATTGTCCCTGATTTTAGAGCTGTGTCCCTGACCTCCACCAGTTTGGCAGCTTTCTGCCCCCAATTCAGCAATGGGGACAGAAAGGGCAGAAAATACATTTTATTTTCAATATAGTTATTTTCATATGTCAGTTTTTAGAATTTACATACATTTTCTTTACATTTTGCACAGTATGGGAGGAAATACTGTTGATTTGTTTGCTTGTAAGTAATATTGTTGGTGTCATGGGATGGATGGGGGCCTCATACCTGGATCTAAAGTTCCCCTCCCCCCCACACCCACTTCGTATAACAAGTGTCCCACATTTGCCTGCAAAAAATCTGGTAACTATTGGTTGGCTGTAGCAAGAAAGGAAAATACCCCCGAATACCCCCTCAGAAAAAGCCCTGATGAGAACCATTCTTGTTTTTCCATTTTGTCCTCTTCCCACTCCTGGGAATGCACACTCATTTTGTGGATGAAGGTACGTTTACTGTCCATCATTTATGCAGGGAAATGTACGTATGTGTGTTTCTCTACAGCAATCAAAAAGCTGTTTTACCCATCAACATGTCTTTGATTATCGCTCTCTATGAAGGTCATTTAAGGGGACAACTAGGCTATTTTATGACACATAGGTGCCTATGTGCCTTTATTAAATACTAGTGTAAGACACAGAAAGTGTGCCTTAAATGCAGGAATAGGCATTTACACCTGCTTGAAAACAGATGTAAATGAACACGTGCAAACTTTGCAAGGACATGCGTAGATTAAAGTATTTCAAAATCACCACGCATACTTGTAAATTCTGCTACGCTCCTCCCAAGCTGCACCTCTGGCTATGCCTACCAGCAAAGTACATGCCTTCATATCAGCATGTGTACTTCTATACACTGGTCAGTAATTTATAGGAGGCCATTTATGTGTATATGTGGCCTCATGCACAAGAATGATTTTATAAAATTAATCCTATTGGGATAATCTTGTTTCATGCATAAATCCCCATTTTACATGAGTAAAAGTGCTCTTCTATATAATAATTACCCTAGGGGTTATTAGCACAAAAATGCATGCAGTGACAAGAAGGTGCACACTCTTACATGACCCGGTGTAGGCATGTTCTGTGGCAATCTGGACAGAGAACTGGTGGAGTCCTTTATTTTATAATGGCATAATTTTCTGCAGGTTCAAACTAGTCATGATTTTTGCTAGTTTATCTCTAGTATTTTATAAAGGTGCATAGGTGCTTATATATCTTTAAGCTAAAAAAATACCTTCTCAGCCTCCAAAGACAGAGGGTTATTTTATAACAGGTCATCTATGTGCTTATGCTTGATGTACTGGATAGAACAGTAAAGTCTGATATGACAAGCGTAATATATGGTATCAGAATAGTGTTTTTATTTACTATAGATTGAAATTGTGGGTCCCTGTAGCCTGACCAGCATTGTCTCATGATAAATAAAACTGAAGGCTGCTGGTTTTAAATTAGCATGGAAAACTGATCAATATCTATCCAGCAGAGTGGATCATCAGTCAAATATTGTAGACCAGTGTCATATCATGACTTGAAACATGGCTGAGAGATAGCAAAACGTCTAACTGTGAAGAAGACAAACTGACAGGTTGAAAGCTGCTCAGTAATAACTTTTATCGATAGGACAAAGATAAATCATAAACTGTATTTAGGGTTTACTGTAAAACACTCACATATTACTCTGTACCTTTCAAGAGTTTGTGAGCAAAGCTGTGAGTAGCTAAGCTCTTTGGAGAGTTTTGTTCTGCAATACTAGAGGGGTGGGGGAGGGTTACTGGGTACCACTGACAAAGTGTAGACTATAACTTTGTCGCTGATATATTGTGGCATTTGATTTCTATTCATGCTTTTTAGAATATAGCAGTGAGATATAGTACAGTGATGAGAAAATGACTGATAATATTGGACTACTATCCAAGGAACCATTCGTAATGTAGGAGGGCACTAGGATAAATTAATCTGTCAGATTGATACATTACAGCTTGTTCTCTATTAAAAATCTACATGCATGAAATCTCTTATATGGGAAATTGAATAATGAAGGTACCACAGATGCTATAGTGAATATGAAATCTGCTGATGTTAGAAAAACATTATTGAAAAAATTGTGCAACAGTACTTGGTGGTATTTTTAGAAGATAATGCCATGCTTGAAGCCAATCAGCATAAATATTGCTGGTCCCATAAAACTGAAATTACAAGCCATTGATCAGCAGTAGTAATTCCTGAACTCTCATACAACAATATGTGCCTTTGAGTCTGATGTTATAGTGGGTGATCATTTCACATCCACTGATCACCAAATAGTGTGGTTCAGTATTAGGACTAAGGGGTATGTTTACTAAACTGCGGTAACGTAGCGGCTACGTTAACATGCGTTAGGTAACGTTAACGCGTGCTATGTAACATTAACACACATTAACGTTAACTAACGTGCATTAGCGTTCACGGCCGCGGTAAACACCACAGAGGGTGGAGATAAGTGGTCAATGGGCGGGGAGTGGGTGGGGAGAGGCTCCCATGACACCAACGCGGGGAACTGAAGGGCTGAAAACTACCGCAAGTGAAAACCTGGCGTTAGATGCACATTTGCAGGAGAGAGAAACCATTTCAGTGTCAGCAATGTACAGCCTAGGCAGGGAGCCTGAGAAAGGTGATAGTAGTGCTCCATCTGCAGCAACAGTATAGTGGCCAAGAATGAAAGGCCACTATGGTGATGGTGCAAATGGGGCAAAGGGGGACTGCAGGCGGGACATGCAGTGGGGGCATCTGGGGCACAGGGTGAACTAGGCCATCACCCAGGTGGCACATAGGAACATAGAAACTGGAAATCAGCAGGACAGCAGCTGACCAGGGCCAAACATGTCCAGTAGCCCAGCAAAGTACCCCAAAAGTCACACAGGTACCACTATGCCTATAATAAGATTGTCGTCAAGGCAGGGGGGGTGTGTTTGTGTTGGAGGGAGCAGTGCCACCTGCCTGCAGTGGACCTAGGCCATGTCCTGTACCAGTACGTGGTGTGCAGTGCAACAGAAAAGGTCTGCCTGAGGAAAGTAGGGTAGCCCCAGGGACCACTATTCCTCTGTGGCAATAGTGTGGTGCAGTACACATAGCCAGTGTGTCCAGATGCAGAGTGTCACAGGTTCAAGCCCCAGCTGTGGATCCTACAGAGCATCTCCCCACTTTTTACCCTACAATGCAGATACAACATCAACATGTGCAAACCCCAAAACCGCGTTGAACAGGGGTCAAAACATCCACTCACACAGGCTCCACTATCCTAAGCTTCATGGAGAGTCAGGCTGTTGGCCCCAGCACAGAGCTGCAGTTATCAGCAGAGCACTACTACTACCCCCTGCACAGTTTAGCAATGTCAGCACTGTGATCAGGACCAGTGTGGCGAGCAGGATTGCCAACCACCCCTATCATTGCCCCAGCCTTGAGTATCTAGGTATAAATTAAACAGCGATGACTAGCCACTTTAGGTCTGCTGGCTGCCGCCATTCTGTTTAACCAGAGCACAGTGTATTAGATGAGGGGGCATGAAGGAAGTAGATTATGTTTATCTGAAAAGAACTATAATAGACTATGTGAGCAGCCTGGGATCTGGGATCATGGTGAAGCCACTTTGTCACAAAGAAAGCCAGCTTAATCCAGATTCAGAAAAAAAGAGAAATCTTTATTAAAAAGCAGAACAAAAGGAATACCTGCTTTACCTTTTTCAAGCTTCACAAAACAGTATAGCATTTGTTCATACATACATGGTGGGAGCCTATTCCTGAGATCTTCATCTTCCTGGTCTGAGCATCTCCATTTCACCGTGGGCCTAGATTTTTAAGATCTAACATGGGCCATGTCCTTGAACTCAGATATGTCCCTTTTAAGGTGGATTGGTTTGTTGTACATCAAGGAGGATCGGAAATCTTGTTTATATACCTCCTCACATACCCTCCCACTCAGGTCAACCTGTCTCTTCCAGGCCCCCACCCAGGAAAAATAATCAGCATTTTGGTGATCCTTGCCTGCCATATGTTGAATCTTGGAGGTGAAGGTAACTTAAGAACCATCACATAACTTTGGCATTGGTCTTATTTCTGCCTATCCACTTGAGTGGTTGATGATCCCTTACCATGGTGAACTTGGGTCCTAGAAAATAACAGTGAAATGCTTCTTATGCCCTTTTTTCTGCCAGTGCTTCCTTCTTGATTACTGAATAGGCTCTCTCCTGGGGAAGGGGTAATTAGAACCAACTCTGAGCACAGGGCTTTTTTTAGCCTTTGGAAAGCTTGCTCCAACTCTTCAGACCAGGAAATCTTTTCTGTTACCCTCCTGCAGTAGATGGGTTAGTTGTTCTGACTTCTCTACTAAATTTAGGATGAAGCACTGGTAGTACTAGGAAGGCTTTCACCTGTTTCTTTGTCTAGGGATGGTCACTCACATAACAGTGTCTGCCTTCTGCATCTGCAATGGACTTTCCCCTTCCCTATGGAATAACCCATGTACTAGATGCCTTGCCCTTTTAAAAAGCATCTCTTTGGATCTGCAGTCAACCTGGCCTTTTTCAGACTTCAAAGAACAGCTTATATATAACTGTCATAGGGCTGCAGGAAGCAGAAGCTCTGCGATATTGAAATGACAGGACAGTAAATTGAAACAGCGCCTCAGAGGTAGAAAAGGCAGACTTTACCTTTACTGCTGGATCAAGGGGCACTTGCTTATACCCCTTTGTTAAGTTCAGTGTAGAGGTAAACCGGGCACCCCCTTCCCAGTCTTTCAATGAGCTTAGAAAATGTGTTAATTTTTCTAAAATCAATGCAGAAGTAGAGACTTCCATCAAGCTTCAGGATCAGGACCATGGAAGCTCTTCAGTCTCCATCATTTCTGCAGCTACTGTTTGTCACTGGGCCTCTGGGATCAGGTATGATCACTTGCCAGATGATGATTCCTGGGGCTGTGATAATATCATGATACATGAGTTCTTCCAAGAATATAGAAGACATCAGCTTTTGATTCACCAGCCATTCCATATTGGCCTTCTATGTAGCAACAGGGAATTGCAGCAGTTTGGGATCCAATGAAATTGTTGGTCCAAAATTGCCCCCTTGTACCATAGCACAGGTCAAGGTAACACACACCATGAAGTTACTGAGTGTTGCATTTAAAACTAATCAAACAAAAAAAATCTGCACTGGACCTACCTTCCATTCCAATTATTGTCCCATCTCCCTCCTCCTCCACCTCCTCCTCCTCCTACTATTTATCATATATATAGCACTACTAGGCATATGCAGCAATATACACAAACACATAAGAGAGTCTCTTCTCTAGAGAGCTTACAATCTGCTAAGATTGACAAACAGAAACCAGGGGACTAGGGTATTCTTAAGAGAAATGAATAAAACGCACATGGGCCTATACAGGAGAATAAAGGGAGCCAAGATCCAAAAACAGCCTCAAAGTGATGAGCTCTTAGCCTGTATTTGAATAGGACCAGAGATGGAGCCTGACATACTGACTCAGGTATTCTATTCCAAGCATAAGATGTATCAAGGTGGAAAGAACAGAGTCTGGAGTTAGCAGTAGAAGAGAAGGTCGTAGATAAAAGTAATTTGCTTAATGAGTGGAGGTGCCGGGCAGGGGTATAGGAAGAGATAAGAGTTAGTGAAGTGCTGCGGAATGAATACATTTTTAGGTCAGAAGGAGAGGTTTGAACTCTGTAGGGAGCCAATGAAACAACTTAAGAAGAGGGGTTGCATGAGCATAGTGACACTGGCAGAAGATTAGCCGTGCAGCTCAGTTTTGAACAGATTTAAGGAGAGATGATTCAAAGAGAGACCAGTGAGGAGCAAGTTGCAATAATCTAGACAGAAGGTGACAGGTGAGTGGATAAAGGTCTTGGTAGAGTGCTCTGAGAGGAAGGGATGAATTTTGTTGCTATAGAGAAAAATGACAGGTTTTAGCTATCTGTTGGATATATGCAGAGAAAGAGAAGAATCAACCATGATCCCAAGGTTGCGAGCAGAGGAAATGGGAAGAATGAAAGTATTATCCACAAAGTGTTATCTAATAGAAGAGGGAAGAGAGAGGTAGGTATAGGGACAAATATAAGAAGTTCCATCTTTGCCATGTTCAGTTTCAGATGACGGTGGAACATCCAGGCAGCAACATCAGTCAAGCAGGCTGAGATTTGGAGCTGGATTCCTGGAGAGATTTCTGGGGTAGAGAGGTAAATCTGAGAGCCATCAGCATAAAGATGATACTGAAAACCATGGGAGGGGATCAGAACACCAAGGGAATGAGTGTATAGGTAGAAGAGAAGAGATCCCAAGACAGAGTCCTGAGGTACAACAACTGAAAGTGGGATATCAGTGGAGGAGGGTCCACCAGAGCATACACTGAAAGTGTGATATGAAGGAAGAGCACCAAGCTAGAACAGAGCACTGAAATCCAAGTGAAAACAAGGTATCCAGAAGAAGGTGGTGATTAACAGTGCCAAAGCAGCAGATAGGTCAAGAAGCATGAGAAGTGAGTAAAGGCCCTTGGATTTGGCCAGGAACGGGTCACTGGAGACTTTGCCAAGGGCCTTTTATGTAGAATGTATAGAGCAAAAGCCAGATTGCAGTGGATCTAGAATGGCATGAGAGGAAAGGAAGTCAAGAAAGCAACTTTGAAATACACTTTTCAGTACTGGTTCTCCTGGTTTTCTTCTTATCTCTCCCATCACACTTTTAGTGTATGCTTTGATGGAGTCTCCACTACTAACCCACTAGCAGTCTGTGTACATAAAGGCTCTGTCTTGGGACCTCTCTATCTATACTCATTCCCGTGATGCTCTGATCTCCTCCCATGGTTTTCAGGATCATCTTTATGCTGATGACTTCCAGATCTACTTCTCTACAAAACCCACCTCTCCTTTCCAACCTTCTCTTTTCTATGGATAGCAATGGCTCCTCAGCTCCTTTGCAAGAACAAGAGTCTAGTTTTAGAGCAAAGACAGACCACAGCCACACTAATACTTCTTCAACCAACCAATTTATTAAAGGACCCAACTTGGCCAAGTTTCAGCACTCAGGCCTTCATCAGGGGTCTAAAATAATAAAGCAAATAAATATATATCAATATATTGAGGCAATATGGATATCCAAGAGGCAGTACATAAAAACATATATACAAACAAGTATAATTAGGGTAAATTAAAATCAATTACCAGAATGTTGGACGAAAATGTCTGGCAAAAAAGAATGATGACAGTAAAATAGGTGAAATGCATACACCAAATTCAAGAATGTAAATATGTTGAACCCCCTGGTGATGGTATACCACCCCCTCTGTAAATATGAATACAGCTGTTTAATGTATCCCATCTTGTTTATTGTAAACTGCTTTGACCCAGAGAAAAGCGGTATATAAGCATGGCTGAATAAATAAATAAACCTAAAAAAATAAATTATAAAAGCATATAATGGTAAGTATACCAACAAATTCCTATATTGCTAACTGCCCAGAAAGGTAATAAAGCCACATATAAATTCGACCATACAAAAAAGTGGACATTTAGAAACTATAACAACAAAGACAGAGAAGAAAACAGAAAGTAAATAAAAAGAACAAAAAACTTGCATCTTTCAGAAAGGCCAAGGAGAAGAACACATCCCTTAGAAGATAAAATATGGGAGAGACATAGGGGTATGTTTATTAAACTGTCTTAGGGGTATGTTTACTTAAGGGTGCTATTTGCGCTGCTGTCACATTATCGGGTGATAATGTACCTTATCACGCGATAATGGCGCTTAACCGGGCGATAAGGTACCTTAGCGCGCGATAACACGCGCAGCGGCGCAAACGAGCGCTGAAGGCGGAGAAAGGCTCCCCAGGGGCGGAGGAAGGCTCCCCAGGGGCAGAGAGAGAGGGTCAATGGGTGGAGAGTGGGAGGTGAGAGGCTCCCTGCACACTAATGCTGTGGAATCCGGGGCTGAAAACTAACGCCCGTGAAACCCTGGCGTTAGAGCAGATTTAAAGGGAAGAGAAAGCATTTCCGTCAGCAATTATACAGCAAAGCCAGGGAAACCTACGAAAAGTGATGTGTGATACAATTGTGCATGGAACAAAAGGGCAAATAAACATTGAAAATGACCTCAACAAAATGTTAAAAAAACATAACCAAGCTGGGCAATAGTGATATTAATGGGAAACATCAAAAAACACTACCGAGAAAGCTCCAAAAAAGAGTTATTAATTTTGGAAGGGTCTATGCTCTGTCCCCATACAAGGTGAATGATCCCACAGTGAAATAGCACTGATCAGGGTTTTCCCTTTCTATTGGACAGGTTTCCAGTGGCATGCACATGTCCCGTAACAGCAGGGTGGGCATGTCGGAACGGGCAACTGGACAAATGCTGGAAAAGGGGATATAGAGGGCTGCAGGCGGCACATGCTGTGGTGCAGCTGGGCCACAGTGCAGACTAGGATGATGCCTAGGTGGCCCATAGGAATGCTTAAACAGTAGAGCAGCCAGACAGCAACTGATGAGGGCCCAACATGGGCATGAGTGTGTTTCCCACAGTGTCACAGGGGATACTACCCAGCAGCTATCCCCAAGGGCACAGAACATTGGCAGGCGGTGCTGGGGGGAAGCGTGGACATCTATGCAGGAACCCCTACCCCAGAAACCGCACCATAGGCAGCCACCTACCGGCACACTGGATGGCCTGAGACTGCGCACCACCTGCACCACCAGCAGAAGGGCATGTCAGCCTGGTGGCAGAGGGGTACTGGTGGTGGAGGGGGCAGTGGCAGCTGCCCACAGCAGACCATGGTCTAGCCCTGTGTAGGTGGGTGCCATGCACTGCAACAGACATGTCCTGTCTGATGAACAGTCATGGCATCCCCAGAGAATGCACTGTCCCTGTAGCAACACGGTGGTGCAGTACACACAGCCAGTGTGTTCAGGTGCCAAAGGTTACAGGTTCAAGTCCCAGCTGAGGTTCCTGCCAACCCAGTCCCCATATCTTACCCACTACTAAACCGTGGTAATAAAGAGGGAACCTTTACTGCAGATAACATAAACATGCCTCAAACGCCTATATTTTACCCTACAGAGCACAGACACCATAGACATGTGCAATACCTAGAGCAGAGTTTCCCAAATGCAGTCCTGGAGGGCCAAAAATCATTCAGGTGTCATGCTGTCTCTAATAAAGATGCCTGTGCTGCATATCTATGCGCCGTCCCCATGGTATGCAAATGTATAACATGCATATTCATTAGGGACAGCATGAAAACCCGAACAGTGTGTGGCCCACCAGGACCGGAGTTGGGAACCTCTGCCCCAGAGCAGCGGCCAACAGGGGCAGAAACATCCGCACCCACAGGCTCCAATATCCACAGCCTCATGGAGAGGCAGGATGTTGGGCTCTGCGTGCAGCAGCATCTCCCAATACTAGCACTTGCATACCTTAGCAATGCCACCCTAAACCTGGAAATACGTTACACATATATCAAAAGGTTGCTATGATTAATCACAGATAGCAATTCCTAGGTTAAGCAAATTTGCTGATTGAGCTACATCATAGCAACCTTTCTGATGTCTGTGGAGTGTGTTTCAGTTCTGGTGTCTGACAGTGTTTACCACCCCGGGGAGTGACCCCAACAGCATTGCGTACCATAGCCATGCCTGCACTGTGCACAGGACTGGTGAGGTGGCCAGGGCTGCCAAAAGCATCTATATTTGCACAATGCTGGCATAGGTGTGGGAGAGTGTGTCTGTCCATCCAGTGTGTGGTGGCTGCCAACACCTTATGCAGCCCACACTGCTTGCACTGTTTCCAGTGCTAGCTTGCCAATGTGCATAATGAGGAGCTAGGTAATGTGGGTATAGCCCGGACAGGGTGGCTTGGGCAGGATGCATCTGCACAGAGCATAGGGCAAAGGCTGGGACATTGTAGTGCCTGGCCACCATCTGCATGGACAGGGTGGCCACAGCATGTCATGCTGGGAGGTCACTCTCACCCTGACTGAGCAGTGACCATGGCATGGCTAGGTTCCCCCAGAGTGCTGTGTAGCATTTCTTTCAAGTGATATTTATGGGTTCTCTTTTCTGGGGCCTAATCAGTGACTTATCTACTTGGTGGGTGTGCTCACATCTTCTTCAGGAGCATGCACTATGAACTAGCTAGCAGACTGTCTGCAGTTATATGTGTATGGCTGGAACACTTTGCAGGGTGCAGTGGCTGGAGACTCACTGTGCTTGCTGCTGGAGAATGTCAGATAGTGGTGGGGGGCAGCTGAGCATTTCTAGGCCTACTGTCTGTTTGCCTTGCCTTATGGATGTGTACAGATCTGCATTGACTGCTCTGTAGGGTGTCTGTTCCCCAGCAGGACTGGGGTTGATGGTTCCCCTCTACTGCCACCATTGCAGGGAGGTAGAATGAATTGGGTTGGGTGGTGGTACATGATCTGCCCGTGGGTCCAAACAACCCCTGCTGTCACTTACATCATATGACCGTGGCACCAACCCAGGATATGCACTATTTTAGGTACATCATAGCCCATAAGGGCTAGGCATGACTGAGAAATACAGATGTATCCTAGGTGTGTCTGCAGGATCGATCTCGATCTCATGGACCTGCAGCATGGCCTATTTCAGCTATGAAAGGTGCTGTGGACCTGGTGCTGGGCGCCCCACCTCACCCTCAGGGTGAGCACATAGGGTTGCCAACTGGCTCCAGATGCGCCCGACACACTTGATCCAGTCCTAGGTTTACCCCACTGCATGCAGGGACATGTAGTTCTGATTTTTCCATTGCATTCCATAAGAAAAGCAAGACGACATGTCCCTGCATGCAATGGGGTAAACCCAGGACTGGATCAAGCCTGTCGGGCGCATCTGGAGCCAGTTGGCAACCCTATGAGCACAGTACCCGCACAATGTGATGGTCTGTAGCTACTCTGTGCCAGTAACACACAAGGTCAGTACCCCCTATCAGGCTGAGGTGCTGTGGGGGTGCACATGGTCAGTTCCCCCTACCAGGCCGAGGTACCCCATCTTGTGATCATCTGTAGACTGATGATTTGCATGTGCAGTACATCATGGGTACGGGTGGGTTAACCCTATCCTGGTAACCATAGCAGACAGTTTGTGTGGTGACCTACAGTCCTTCTGTAGCCAGCCAGGGTCTTGCTAGAAGCTGTAGCCCACTGGTTACTTTGGTGCTGCTGGAGCCAGAGGTCATGGGTTTGATTCCACAGTGGGGTTATTTGATAGGGCTGTCTGAGGCATTTTCTTTTTTAATTTAAATTAGTGCTGCCAGCAAAAACACCCTCACAGTGCTGTAACCTTAAGGTGCCTCATAAGGCGCCCTATAAAGCGCTCTATAAGGCACCCTATAAAGCGCCCTATAGAACACATTATAGGGTGCCTTGGTGGACAGTGCACTTTATAATGTGCCCTTTGGAGTGCCTTATAGTGCGCCTTATGCGGCACCTTAGGTTACGGCACTGTGAGGGTGTGTTTGCTGGCAGCACTAATTTAAAGTAAAGGGTAATGCCTCAAACAGGACTGGTTTAAAGTAAAGGGTAATGCCTCAGAGAGCCTTATTCATTTAGCCCACTGGGGGAATGAACTCATGCCCCCCTCTACCATCAGTCAGGGTATTAACCATTGTGCTACACCTCTGCTGTTGCATTGATAGGTCAGCACGCCTATTTAAGACTAATGCGCGTTAACGTGTATGGCTCCCTCTATCACGTGATAACGCGCGATTGCTACACTTAGACCGGAATGCCCACTCCTTTTATGGCATCCTGCACATTATCGCCGGGCGCACGTTAAGACACTTTAGTAAACATGCCCCTTAGCTCTTTTATAACCTTTAGCAATACATTTTAATGGTTACTTGTTTTTGATTTTTTGGAGTGTAGTTTATTCACCTTTTTTGCTGCTTTAATTTTTATTTAAAAATAAGAAGAATCAATTTACCCCACGGTACGCTAGTGAACTTGCCTATGAATTATTCTGGTGGAGATATTTGACGGTTATAGTTCCCCTTTTTTCTTATGAAGTGTTTGGAGTTAGGAAGGTCCATCATTACCTCTCCCCCCTTTTTTAAATTGGTCTTCTTAATTTTGAGCTTGCCTGTGTGAACATTTATGTTGCTTTTCTAGTCAGATCATGTACTAGCTTTTTGTGCACTTGAATATATATTTAAAAAAAAAACACTTTTTGAATAATTTTGTGTCATCAGCAATTTTGATTACCTCACGCATTATTCCCATTTTCAGGTCATTTATGAATATGTTAAAAAGCAGCGGACCCAGCACAGATCCCTGGGGTACTCCACTTTTCACCTTTCTCCATTAGGAAAATTGGCCATTCCACCCTACCCTCTGCTTTCTATCTTTTAACCAGTTCCTGATCCACAATAGTACACTGCCTCCTATCCCATGACTCTTTAGTTTTGTCAAAAGTCTCTGATGAGGGACCTTGTCAAAGGCTTTCTGAAAATCCAGAAACACTATATCGATTGACTCACTTATACTGTGTCCTGTTTTCTTGATTCCGAACATTTTTCCATTTTTAAAAGGCATTCTTTTGGCCATTATAGACCTTTTCATGTCAGCTTTTAACCATTCCAGCTATTTGGCCTTCCTTCTGCCTTTTTAAATACATGGAATACATTTGGGCTTCCAAGATGGAATTTGGAACAACACCCAGGCCTGCTGTAAACCTTTAACCTTTGCAGCTGCTCCTTTTTTTAACCATTTTCCTCATTTGATCTTAGTCTTCCTTTTGAAAGTTAAATGCTAGTGCAGTAGATTTATTTAGTGTCTTCCCTTCAGTTATGTCAAATCTGATCATGTTATCATCATTGCCAAATGTCCCCAACACTATTATCTCTTGCACCAAATCCTGTTTTCCACTAAGGACTAGATCTAAAATAGCTTCCCCTATTGTCAGTTCCTCAACCAGCTGCTTCATGAAGCAGTTACCTCCCTAGCATGCCCTGATGTGACATTTATCCAGTCAATATTGGGGTAATGAAATCACTCATTGTGTTATTAGCTTTCTTAACTTCTCTTATTTTTTGTTAACATTTCATTGTGTGTCCGTTCATTCTTGCCAGGCAGAAGGTAGTATACTCCCACCACTATTCTCTTTCCCTTCATACATGGAATTTCTATCCATAAAGATTCCATGGTGCATTCTGTTTTCTGTAGAGCTTTTATTCTATTTGACTCAGTGTTCCCTTCAATGTATAGCATCACCTCTCTACCCATTTGATCTACCCTTCCCTATCATTGCAATATAATTTGTACCCTGGTATCACAGTGTCTCATTAGTTATCCTCCTTCCTCCAAGCCTCTGAGATTCATATTATATCTATCTCTTCATTCTGATTTTTAGGCTTCTAGCATTTGTATACAAACATTTCAAAGTATGCTTCTTAGCAACTGACAGGAATACTTTGTGATCTTTCAACTTTTTGTGCTCTTTGCTTAAGGACACCTGTGCTACTTTAGCCTTTATTGCATCCTCTCTATCAGAATGCCCTAACTTTTTGTTATGATAGTATCCTTCAAAGTTATTCACTCCTGAGTAGCAATCAACTTTCCTCCACGTTCTAGTTTAAAATCTTCGATTCCTCTCTATCTTTCTCTGTATATTTCCAACAGACTTATAAAACCTCTCATTTTTAATCTATAACCAACAAAATTCATCATTTCTTTCTGAACACACTACCAATGTCCTTCTCCACATTCTGATCACCTCCTGCTTAGACTATTATTTATTTAACAGGTTTTATATATGCCTTCTCCTTAAGTCAAAACGGTTTATATTCAAAACTCTCAATGTTTACATAGACCGTTTTCAAGTGAGGGGTAACAAGTGCAGCTTAAAAACAAAACAAAGTGTTACGGGGGTCATGTATATAGTATTTCAGCATGTGGGGTAAGTACATTTGGACTTATGTGAACAGGTCACAAACAGGCTGTTGTTTGGTTTACCAGGAAAATACCTACTGTACCTGGTATGTAACTCACCTTGAACTACCACTGAATAAAGGCCTGAGCTAAATCCAAAATCCCCCCTAAATAAAACAACCCCACAGTTATAGAAATTAAAAACAACCCAAGTATTTTGGAGGTTAATGTTACTACATACAAACTTTTGCCACCCCAAATTAAGTTAATGTAAATTGATAAGACCTCCAAGCATTAGGCGAGGCCTATTTTTCTCTTTGTTCAGTATATGGGGGGGGGGGGGGGTATTTATTTATTTATAGTTCTTTTATACCGCACTATTTTTCATCAGCGCGGTTTACAATGAACAAGAATACTCACAGCAAGCAACAGACTGTTGTGAGTTTACATGTAACAAGAGATTTCAACTGGGATTCAACTTTGGTAAACTTTGTACATATATGTTAAGGAACTATATACAATTAATAGAGTTTTTTAATAACATCTTGTGTAAATAAGATATTTACAATTTTACTATGAGTGCTTGGAGTGTGTTAGAGGGTTGATGATGGGCACTGGAATTGGGAGAAGTGTAGAAGGAAGAGGTGGTGCTTTATGGATGTAGAGGGATGCTACCTGCACCCGTAGACAGCTACAAACTAACCCCTTGTCCAGATCCACCTGCAGAAAGGCAAGCATGTCTGGCACCATAGATGACAGAGGACGACATCTGCGCTCTGCACACAAGCCCTCAAAGATTCTCCACACCCAAACATAGGCCAAGGAAGTGGACAGTCTACAGGCCTTCAGCAAGTTCGCAATGACTGATGCAGAATAGCCTCGTTTTCTCAACTGAGCCCCTTCAAAAGCCAGGCTGTAAGCAAGAATCGATCCAACCTGAGACATCGGAACGCCATGGCAGGCGCCAAAGGTGGTCGACCGCCAATCAGACCAGTTCAGCATACCACAGCCTTCTCGGCCAGTCTGGGCAATAATTATTTTCTGATTTTTACCTATCCTTGCTGTGTAAATAGCTTATGTACATAGTTTACCCTGTTATCCAAGTTTGTATCCCTGTTCGATGTAAAACCTGACAACTTGTCGTTATGGTAGTTATGTTATGATGTAAACCGCGCTGATACCGAATAGCGTGGTATATAAGAAACTGTAATAAATAAAAATAAATAAATAAATAAATAATTAGTACAAGACCATGATGCGCCTCAATCTTCTATACTACTCGACTTATGAGTGCCCAGGGGGGACTAGAGCAGCCTTTCTGTTAGCTGGCACTGCACTAGCGCATCGAGCCCCTCCGATATGCACTCTTCTTTTGTTGAAAAACCGAGTCAACTTTGCAGACTAACATCGCCATGAGATCCATGATCGTCTAGCCCCAGTGCCATACCAACTGCGCAATGACCATGTCATGAAGCGTCCACTCTCAGATCTGCACTCTGCTCAGGCAGGCTGCTATATTCTCCTTGCCGGCCACATGCTCTGCCGAAAATGCCAGCAAAATGGTCTACACCCATTCCAACGGGCTTACCTCACTCTCCAACTGTGCACCGTTTGTGCCCCCTTACAAACAAAGAAACAAAGATATGGGGAGGGGTGCACCTGCTCCTGGTGGGTGCACCACTAAGCAAAGACATGGGTAGGGGTGCACCTACTCCTGCCATATTGCTGGGCAGACTAGATGGACCACACTGGTCTTTATCTGCCGTCATTTACTATGTTACGATGATATCTTTATCTTAGCTACTATTGTGGCATTGTCTGAGAACACACTCACTGCACTTACAAAACTCCCGCAGTGTCAAGTACACTGCTTGGAGCTCCAAGCAATTGAGCTGTACTATATATCTTTGTGCTGTGTGCAGTTATGTGATGGTTTTGTAACTGAAGAACAAACCAGTCCGTACCAGAGGAGATCAAATCTAAGCTTTCTTTAGAAATATAGATGACAAGACTTCGACTTTCATATTTTGGACACATCATGCGAAGAGAGAGATTATTAGAGAAAGACATCATGCTTGGCAAGGTTGAAGGTCGATGGAAAAGAGAAAGACCAGTAATGAGATGGATCGATACAATAACAGCAGCTATAGATGCCACTCTACCAACAAAGAGCCACCAGACTGAAGACCGAACACAGTTTAGGACAATTATCCGACCCGATGGCACTTAACAACAACATCTTTTTATTATTTACAGAGCTGAAATAATATATATATTTTTTAAAAACAGCCCACCCACTACACACCCAACATTGTACCTTAACCCCTTCACATCACAACTCCAGTCCATCCCAACCCCTCAAATCTAATTGAGCAGACTAACAGAAGGAGTCATTATCTGCCATAGCTTTCTATTTTATACTCTTTCATATTTTCTTCTTTTGGATCTAGCTTCCATTTTTTGAAAGATGTCCTTTTGGTTTTAAAAGCCTCTTTCACCTCATCATTTTACCATGCTGGCATCCTTTGGTCTTCTTTAAACCTCTTCTCTGCATGGAATCCATTTGGGGCTTCCATTTTTAAACAGTGTTCATACTGCATACAGACCTTTAATCTTTGAAACCATTCATTTTAGTTTCTTTCTAAGTAAGGAACAAGTTTACTAAAGGTTGCTAAGTTAGTGTGCAGTAAACTCCAGAAATTTGCCCACACTAACTGTTAGGGTGTACCCGTATGATGCCCTTTGTTTACCACATTGGAGCTGTGCCCCACTGCACTAATCAGCAAACACACTTATGTGAATGCACTTACCGCCACCCTTGTCAATTGTTATATGTAAATAGTTACTGATTGTACCATTCCATGTAAATCATTGTAAACCCCCTTGATATAATTGAAAGGCGGTATATAAAAAATGTCAAATAAATAAATAAGTGCACCTGTGCTAATGGCAACATTCACAGTTAGCACATGCCAATGTTACCCATGTTACCCACAATGTGCTGTCGATGCCCACATTCCACCCCTAACCCTCCCAATCCATGCCCATTACACACTGAGCACTTACAAACCCTGCTCTTACCGTTAGCACAATTAGGGGCATGTTTACTAAACCGTCTTAATGTGCGCTCTGTGACATTATCGTGCGATAAGGTACCTTATCGCGTGATAATGGTGCTTTATCAGGCGCACAGGTACCTTATCGCGCGATAACGTGCGCAGCAGCGCAAACGAGCGCTGAAGGCAGGGAAAGGCTCCCGAAGGGCGGAGGAAGGCTCCCCAGGGGCAGAGAGAAGGGGTCAATGGGTGGAGAGTGGGAGGGGAGAGGCTCTCCGCACACTAACGCTGTGAAATCTGAGGCTCAAAACTAACGCCAGTGAAACCCTGGCGTTAGAGCTGATTTAAAGGGAAGAGAAACCATTTCCGGCAGCAATGTACAGCAAAACCAGGGAAACCTATAAAAAGTGATAAGTGTTATACATGTGCACGGAACAAAAGGGCAAATAAATCTTGCAAATGTACAGAAGAAAATGTAAAAATAAAACAACCAAGCTGGCCATTAGTGATATCAGTGGGAAACATCAAAAAACACTCCCAAGAAAGCTCCAAAAAAATATGAATTTTGGAAGGGTCTATGCTCCGTCCCCATACAAGGTGAATGATACCACAGTGTAATTGCGCTGAGCAGGGTTTCCGACTCCATCGGCCAGGTTTCCTATGGCATGCACATGTTCCACAACAGCAGGGCGGGCATGTCGGAATGGGCAACTGGACAGATGCTGGAAAAGGGGACACAAAGGGCTGCAGGCGGCACATGCTGCGGTGCAGCTGGCCCACAGTGTGGACTAGGGTGATGCCTAGCTGGCCCATAGGAATGCTGAAACAGTAGAGCAGCCAGACAGCAACTGCTAAGGGCCCAACATGGGCACGAGTGTGCTTTCCACAGTGTCACAGGGGATAGTACCCAGCAGGTACCCCGAAGGGCACGGAACATTGGCATGTGATGCTGGAGGGAAGCATGGACAGCTATGCTGGCACCCCTACCCCAGAACCCGCACCATAGGCAGCCACCTACCCGCACACTGGATGGCCTCTGCGCTCCACCAGCACCACCAGCAGAAGGGCATGTCAGCATGGTGGCAGAGGGATACTGGTGGTGGAGGGGGCAGTGGCAGCTGCCCAGAGCAGACCGTGGCCTAGCCCTGTGTAGGTGGGTGCCATGCACTGCAACAGACAGGCCCTGTCTGATGAACAGTCATGGTATCACCAGGGAATACACTCTCTCTGTGGAAACACAGTGGTGCAGTGCACACAGCCAGTGTGTTCAGAAGCAGAAAGTCACAGGTTCAAGTCCCAGCTGTGGTTCCTGCCAACCCAGTCCCCATATTTTACCCACTACTAAAACATGCTAATACAGATGGAACCTTTATTGCAGATGACGTAAACATGCCCAAAACACCTACATTTTACCCTACAGAGCACAGACACCATAAACATGTGCATTACCTAGAGCAGAGTCTCCCAAATGCAGTCCTGGAGGGCCAAACACCATTCAGGTTCCATGATGTCTCTAATAAAGATGCATGTGCTGCATTTCTATGCACCGCCCCCATGGTATGCAGATGTATCTCATGCATATTCATGAGGGACAGCATGAAAACCCGAACAGTGTCTGGCCCACCAGGACTGGAGTCGGGAACCTCTGCCCTAAAGCATCGGCCAACAGGGATAGACACGCCTGCACCCACAGGCTCCGTTATCCAATGCCTCCTGGAGAGGCAGGATGTTGGGCCCTGCGTGCATCTCCCAATACTAGCACTTGCATACCTTAGCAATGCCACCCTAAACCTGGGAATACGGTACACAGCTATCAAAAGGTTGCTATGATTACTGGCAGATAGCAATTCCGAGGTTAAGTATTTTCTGAGTGAGCTGCAGAATAGCAACCTTTCTGATGTCTGTGGAGTGTGCTACAGGTCTTGTGTCTGACAGTGTTTACCACCCTGGGGGGTGACCCCAACAGTATTGCGTACCATAGCCATGCCTGCACTCTGCCCAGGAATGGTGTGGTGGCCAGGGCTGCCAAACATCTCTATAGTTGCACAATGCTGGCATAGGTGTGGGGAGTGTGTGTCTGTCTATCCAGTGTGTGGTGGCTGCTAACACCTTCTTCAGCCCACACTGTTGCCAGTATTGGCCTGCCAATGTGCATAATGAGGAGCAAGGTACTGTGGGACTAGCCTGGATAGGGTGGCCTGGCCTGGATTCATCTGTACAGAGCATAGGGCAATGGCTCGGACATTGTAGTGCCCAGCCACCACCTGCACGGACAGGGTGGCCACAGCATGTCCTGCTGGGAGGTCACTCTCACCCTGACAGAGCAGTGACCATGGCATGGCTAGGTTCCCCCATAGTGCTATATAGCATTTTTTGCATGTGATATTTATGGGTTCTCTTTTGGGGCCCAATCACTGACTTATCTGCTTGGTGTGTATGCTGACATCCCAGTTCTGGGTACACGCATCTTCTCCAGGACCATGCACTATGGACTGGCTAGCAGACTGTCTGTAGCTAGTATGTGTCTTGCTGGAACACCTCGCAGGGTGCAGTGGCTGGAGGCTTGCTGCTGGAGAATGTCAGATAGTGGTGGGGGGCAACTGAGCATTTTCAGGCCTACTGTCTGTCTGCTATTGCTTTATGGATGTGTACAGCTCTGCATTGCCTGCCTTGTGTGGTGGTATGTAATCCGCCTATGGGTCCAAATACCCCCCCTTCACCTACATCATGTAACCATAGCACCAACACAGGATATGCACTATTCTGGGTGCATCATAGCCCATAAGGGCTAGAACATGACTGTGAAATACAGAAGGACACAGATGTAATCTAGGTGTGTCTGCAGAAACTACCTATCACACACAGTAGCACTGATGGGGACCTGCAGCATGGCATACTGCAGCCATGAAAGGTGCTGTGGACCTGGTGCTGGGTGCCCCACCTCACCCTCAGGGTGAGCACAGTACCCGCACAATGTGATGGTCTGTGGCTACTCTGTGCCAGTACCACACATGGTCAGTTCCCCCTACTAGGCCGAGGTGCTGTGGGGGTGCATACCCCATCTTGTGCCCATCTGTCGACTGCTGATCTGCATGTGCAGTGCATCATGGGTACGGGTGGGTTAACCCTATCCTGGTAACCACAACAGACAGTTTGTGTGGTGACGTGCAGTCCTTCTGCAGCCAGCCAGGGGTTTGTTGGCAGCTGTAGCCCACTGGTTACTTCACTGCCTGTGAAGCCAGAGGTCATGGGTTCAAACCCATGGTGGGGTTATTTGTTAGGGCTGTCTGAGGCATTGTCTATTTTTAATGTACATTAGAGCTGCCAGCTAAAACACCCTCAGAGTACTGTAACCTTAAGGTGCCCCATAAGGCACCTTATAAGGCACCTTATACGGTGCCTTATAAGGCACCCTATCAAGCACCTTATAAGGTGCCTGATAAGGTGTCCTATAGGGGACATTATAGGGTGCCTTGGCGGACAGTGCACTTTATAATGTGCCCTATGGAGTGCCTTATGGGTGCCTTATGCGGCACCTTAGGTTACGCCACCGTGAGGGTGTGCTTGCTGGCAGCACTAATTAAAATAAAAGTAAAATGCTTCAAAAAGCACTACTTAAACCAGTGGTTCTTAACCAGTCCTTCTTGAACCCCTAGGCCAGTCGGGTGTTCAGGATAGCCCTAATGAATATGCATGAGATATATATGCATTAGAGATATCCTGCCAACCTGACTGGTTTGTGGCCCTCTAGGGCTGGATTCGGAGACCCATGCCTTACACCTCTGTCATTTAAGATTGTGAGTGGGCAAGGTGCAGATCTCCAAGACAAACCAGTCAGGTTGGCAGGATATCTCTAATGCATATATATCTCATGTATATTCATTAGGGCTATCCTGAACACCCGACTGGCCTAGGGGTTCAAGGAGGACTGTTTAAGAGCCACTGACTTAAACGTAAAGGGTGATGCCTCAGCCTGCCTTATGCATTAGGCACACTGGGGGAGAAAACTCATGACCCCTGTACCATCAGTCAGTGTATTAACCATTGTGCTACACCTCTGCTTCTATGTTTGCATGTCTGCGCGCCTACTTAAGGTTATCGCGCGTTAACGTGCTTAGCGGTGTTTCGCCCGATAATGTGCGCAGCACGCGTTATCATGTGATAATTCCGTTTTGCTATGTTAAGACCGAAACTCCCACTCCTTTTATGGCATCCTGCACACTATCGCCGGGCGCACGTTAAGACGGTTTAGTAAACATACCCCTTAGTAAACATGACCCTAATTTCCTTATTTTATCACAGATTCTCTTTGTAAGGTTAAATGCCACTGTAAGAGTTTTCCCTAATGTCCATCCTCCAGTGATTATTTCATATTTAATTGTTTTATGATTGCTATTGTCACCACCTTTGTCCTTTATACCATCTTCCTTTTGTTTTCCCTCTCATTTTTTTATGTGTCCATGCAAGTACTTTGATTACTTTGTAAACAAATCACTCAAGGAAATCACTTTTTTTGCATAGTATACTGATCATTGGAAAGACATTATAGCAGCATCAAATGAAGAATATGAGAGCTTGCCCCATTAATTTCTTGTAATTACAGTCACTGGGGCAAAATGTCTCCAGAAATTCTCCAGAGACGCACTGTCTAAATGTGAGCTCTAATTTTCTCCAGGACCTGCATTTTATAATAGAATAAAGGAGGAAATAATCAAAATTTCAATAAGAATTTTCTTTGAAGGAAATGGAATTTGCTCTAGAGGCTGAGCCAGGGTGACTGGAGCAAGACGTAAGACAATGAGAATCCTTAAAATCTGTCAACTATTTTTTGCTGTTTGAAATCATTTCGACAGTCTAATGGAATTGGCATACACTATAGTTTAGTAGAACATGGAAACAAGGGGCCCATTTAAAAAGAAATGTCAGATAGAAAAGTAAAAAATATCCACTAAATCCCTATGGATAGAGAGCGAGGAAGCAAGGAAGTACTCGGAAAATCATTTATGTTTTTAAACCCTGCCTACTGATCACTTTTCAGTTAAAAACAATTCACTAATTAGATCATACTGCCTAGTAGGGAACAATTGCTGATGTGAACAAGCACACTTTTTCTGCTGTGGTATTTTCATTGTGCTAAACACAAGGTGAGATCAATTGTGTATTCTAAATACCATCAATAGAACAGTTTTTGTGAAATCAAAATACTGATTGAAATGTAATTGTGTTGTAACTCTCTGGCTCTGGCTAGATCTCTTAAGAGTTACATTTAGGTTAGTTGGAATTAGCAGGCATTTGATTGTCTTTTGTGAAGAGGGGAGAACAAGTCTTTCAGGTCCCTAGGCTTCTAAGTCCTCACTTGGTTTGCAGCTTGTCGTGCTGTAGGCCTTGTGTGCTTCAGTGAAGCTGAGAGCTAAGCTATTGGTAGAGTCTCCCAAGATGGACAGGTCTTAGCTGAGGTGCCATACTAAGACAAACCACCCATCTGGGCAGCAGCAGAATCAGTCAGTGTTGGTGGTAGAGGATCACATTTCTGTGACAACGGTAACAACACTAGAATTACCAACGCAGAAGAAAGGCCTGGCAATGGTGTATCAGCTCCCCGGTATGACGTAGAGCCAGCACTGAAACAGCTGACCTCAACAGCGGTGAGTCAGGTAAACAGCTGTTCCCTGTTCCAGCTTGCCTCACCATCAGAACAACAGAAGGAGACTACAACAAGGACCAGCCCCACCAATGAACACCGACACATAAGACCCCCATTCACCCCAGACACCACATGCTCCTGAACCCTCACCCGCTCCCCTGCTCAGTCAGCATCTCCAGAACAGAGTGATCCACTAAGAGTGCCTGAAGAGAACCTACACTCTACATTAAGGACCCGTTACTGCAACCAGAAAAGATTCAATTAGTGAGTCACAAACATTTCAGCACTACACAATGCTCCATAAACTCCAAACACAATCAGTGATGATACTGGCTCTCCTCTTCCTCCTCCTACTCCCAGAACTGATAACAACTTACAAGGACAACATTCTAATCCTTTACTGACCTAGACTCCCCACTCCAGTCACATGCCACAAGGCACCGCACATTAAACCCCTACGTCGATTGTTTGAAATGAACACCATCCTACAACAGAAAGCCCAACCCAGACAGAATCAATCTCATTCTCCTATCAAATGCTCATTGATCAACGCTCGCTCAATTCGCAATAAGATTCCCATAATAGCAGATTACATACTCCATAGCGATACTGACCTTATGTGGGTCACTGAATCCTGGATTTCCATGATGGACAATGTATTCCTTAACCAGTTGTTGCCTCTCCATTACAAGCTCTTCAACTGCCCCAGAGCAGACAGAAGAGGAGGAGGTGTCCTAATAATGGCAAAAGAGCATCTAAACTTCACCATGCTGAGTTCTCACTCCTCAGAAACACTGGACTTCCTCACAGTCTCCAATAATGACTTCACTATCTGCCTAACATACTGAACACCATCTTCAAAGACCAAAGACCTATCAGACCTTCTAGAAGAAGCATGCACATACACAGCATCCAACAAACATTTCTTCCTCCTTAGTGATATAAACCTCACATCCATTAAGCAAGCCTTTGTTTTCACCAATGCCATGTAAGCACTTCAACTGCACCAAATCATCAAAGTCTACTTACTCTAAAAGAGCAGCACTAGACCTTCCATTCCCCCCCAAATACCTCCCAGCAACCCAATTCAACATTCAGACTGATACTGTTCCATGATCGGATTATGCAATGATCTCCTTCTCCTACCAGCCAGATTCCAGACCCCACACATCCCCCAGCAGCAGCCTAGCAAACACCACTTCAAATCATTCAACAAGCAATCCTTCCTAGATGACATCTCCCCACACCTGGTCTCCGACATACACACCCTGGACAGCATAATACACTAATGGAACACAGTGATGGCCCATGCTGCTACCTATACCCCATGAAATACCACTGCCTCCTCAACCTATACACAACCAACTTTGTACTCCTACAAACTTAAGAGTCATCAGACAACAACTCAGGTCTATCGAAAGAAAATGGAAAAAGACTCAGGGTGGATTCATAAAGGAACAATACATTTCTAAACAGACTGAATATCGCCATCTCATCCACAGCTGCAAAAAGGAATACTATTCTAATATTATAATGAAATCCCTTAACTGACCCAGAGAGCTATTCTCCATTGTTTCCTCCCTCACAAAGGATCCCACATTGACAACTGCCACGAGCATAAACTCACAACTCAATCCACAGACCATGGCAGACTACCTATACAGCAGGCACTCCTCTACAATACTCCACCCCAAGGCCCCACTACACCCACTGGATAAGCCAACCCATATACACTGCTGGGATACTTTCAGATTGATCTCACTACAGGAGCTTACACATATCATCAGAGACATCAATGCCACCACCTCGCCACTTGACCCATGCTCAGTTTCCTGGATAAAATCACTTCAAACAGAATTCTCATCAAGAATACAGAAGATTGTCCACACCTCCCTCTCTCAAGGATACTTACCCCCCCATCCTGAAACAAGTCTCAATAAGACCCATCCTAAAGAAACCATCACTCGACCAGTCTTTCCCAAGCTCATATCACCCTATAGCAAGCATCCCCTTCCTAGCAAAGGTAATAGAAAAAGAGGTGCAACACCAACTCCAAGATTACATTGACACACATGCACCCCTGGACCCCCAACAACATGGTTTCTGCCCCCAGCACAGGGTAGATATTCTCTTCACTGCACTCTTTGACACTCTAATCAAGGGTCTTGACAAGCCCCATCAAGGCAATGATATTCCTTGACATCGCTGCCTTCAACTCCATTTCTCACCACACTCTTCTCACTAGGCTCAGTGACATAGGCCTCCACAATAGCATGTTAGACTGGGTTATCTCATGCCTCTCAAATAGACAACTACAGGTAAATATTGGTCCCCTTAAATCCAATCATTTTAGCCTAAATCAATACATACCCCAAGGATCAGCCTTGTCGGCTCTCCAATTTAATATTTACATCCATCTGCAACCTGCTTAGAAAATTCAACATGTACTTTCACCTATTCGCCAATGATATCATATTCTACATGCCCTTTCACACCCTAACTCCGGACTTCTCTACCATCTCAGACTGCTTGTCAGCCACCACAGTCTAACTCATAGGGGTATGTTTACTAAACTGCGTTAGTGCAAATCGCGTTAGGAGCCGCGTTAGTGAAAGGAAAGCCAAAAAAGGACATGGGCGGGACATCGTAACGACTAACGCGCGTTCCAAAAACTAACGAGCGTTACAGGGCGCCGTGGCGCGTTAAGCATATGAAGGCATACAGACACAAATCATTGAAACAGAGCTGTAGCACAATGGTTAGTGTACTCACCACTGTTACAGGCAGCATGGGTTCGAGTCCCCAGTGTGCCTAACGCAGAATGCTGTCCCAGGCAGCACCCTGTATATTACATAGGGAATGAGGAGGCATGTTTTTCTTTACGTTCAGTAGTTGTTAGTGAAACACACTCTCGCAGTGCGCATAGCCATGTACGTTGGTACGTGCGTGGCTGCATGCGTTGTTATGGGCGTAGCCCCGTGCGTTGTTACGGGCATAGCCCCGTGCGTTGGTACGTGCGTACAATCGTGCGTGGGTACGTGTGTTTTTACCAGCGTGGGCACCTTATAGTACAGACACTTTAGGGTGTCTTGCACTTATGCACTATGCTAACAGATGTACGTGTGATGGCCTATGGTTTATCAGAGCCTGAGAGCAGGCGCTGGATCTTCCCAGGGTTGGATCGTGCCAGTCACACCCATGATGCACTGCACATGCAAATCAGCTGTCCACAGATACACACCATGCGGAATGCACCCCCACAGCACCTCGGCCTGGTAGGGGGAAGTGACCATGTGCACCACCACAGCACCTCGGCCTGGTAGGGGGTACTGACCGTGTGTTGTACTGGCACAGAGTAGCTACACACCGTCACATTGTGCTGGTACTGTGCTCACCCTGAGGGTGCAGTGAGGCGCCCAGCACCAGGTCCACAGCACCATCCATGGCTGAAAGAGGCCATGGTGCAGGTCCAAAGCAGTGTTAATGTGCGAGATAGGTAGTTTCTGCACAAACACCTTGCAGTCAGGTGTAGCCCCCATGGACCCCTAGGTGGCCCATGTACCCCCCCAGCACCAAGGGTGGCAAACAGGGTCTCCCAACAATAGCTCCACCTTCTACCTCCCTGCAAAGGTGGCAGTAGAGAGGAACATCAACCCCAGTTCTGGTGGGGAACAGACACCCCACAGGGCAGGCACCGCAGCTCTGTACACAGACAGACATCAGGCCTGAATATGGTAAGCTGCACCCCACCACTATCTGATATACTCCTGCAGCAAGCCATCAGCCACTGCACCCTGCAAGCCACTCCATCAAGACACATACCAGCTGCAAACAGTCTGCTAGTTAGTCCATAATTCATGTGCCCAGTGGATATGCATGCATGCATGCATCCAGAACTGGGATGTCAGCATACACAGCAAGCAGATAAATCAGTGACTGGGCCCCAAAAGGAAACCCATATCTATCACATGAGAGAAATACTAAATAGCACTATGGGGGTGCCTAGCCATGCTGTGGTCACTGCACAGTCAGGGTGAGAGTGATCTCTCAGCAGGACATACTGAGGTCACCCTGTCTGTGTAGGTGGTGGCCGGGCACTAAAATGTGCCTGTCACTGCCCTATGCCCTGTGCAGATGCACCCTGGCCAGGCCACCCAGTCCGGCCTATACCCATGGTACCTTGCTCCTCATTATGCACATTGGCAGCTCAATACTGGCAACATTGCTGGCAGTGTGGGCCGTGGAAGGTGTTTGCAGCCACCACACACTGGATAGACAGACAGACACCCCTACACCTATGCCAGCATTGTGCAACTATAGAGGTGTTCAGCAGCCATACCCACCACACCAGTCCTGGGCACAGTTCAGGCATGGATATTGTACGCAAGACTGTTGGGCGTCACTCCCCATGGTGGTACACACTGTCAGAGTCCAGACCTGCAGCACACACCACAGACAGCAGAATGATTGTTATGGAGGAGCTCACTGAGCAAACTGTGCTTAATGTAGGAATTGATATCTGCCAGTTATCACAGGAAACATTTGATAGCTGTGTACCATATACCCAGGTGTAGGGTGGCATTGCTAAGGTATGCAACTGCTAGTATTGGGAGATACAGTCAGGGCCCAATGTCCTGCTTCTCCAGGAGGCATTGGCCAATGGGGCCTGTGGGTGTGTCTGGCCCTGTTGGCTGCTGCTTTACGGCAGAGTTCCCCAACTCCAGTCCTGGTGTTCCAAACCTGTTCGGGTTTTCATGCTGTCCCTCATAAATATGCATGAGCTACATCTGCATACCATGGGGGTGGTGCATAGATATGCAGCACAGGCATCTTTATTAGAGGCAGCATGGAACCTGAACGGTGTGGGACCCTCCAGGACTGCAATTGCGAGACTCTGCTCTGGGTAATGCGCCTGTTTCTGATGTCTGTGTTTGGTGTGGTATAATATAGGCGTATTAACCATGCGTATGTTCTCTGCAATAAAGGGGTGTCTTTACTATCACTATTTAGTGGTGGGTAAAACTATGGGGACTGGGTTGGCAGGAGCCCCAGCTGGGATTTGAACCTGTGACCCTCTGGTCTTACAGGCACTGGCTGTGTCTGTTGCACCACACTTTGGCCACAAAGATGGTGCAGTCCCTGGAGTTAGTTAAAGCGGCCTGACGAGTCAGAAACCCTGCTCTGCACAGGTTTACTGTGGGCTCATTTACCTTGTATGGAGACAAAGGTGCACATAAACCTCAAAACAGACCTCAAAAAAAGGGGCAAACACCCATAACCAAGCTGGGCAACAATGATATCATTGGGTAACATTACACACCACTCCCAGGAAAGCTCCATCACAATGAAATGATCTTTGAAAGGGTCTACGGAGCGTAGACCCTTCCAAACATCATTTCTTTCTTTGGTGCTTTCCAGGGAGTGTTGTTCATTGTTGCCCATTGCTATCACTGTTGCCCAGCTGAATTGTGCTTTTTACAATGTTTCTTGTGGTCATTCTTAAGGTTTTATGTGAACTTTTGGTTTTGCACATGTATCACATTGCTCACGTTTTGTAGGTTTCCCCGGTTTTGCTGTACATTGCTGACGGAAATGGTTTCTCTTCCCTTTAATATGCCTTTAACGACAGGTTTTCATTCGCGTTGGAATTGAGCTCAGAAATTCAGCGCGTTAGTATGAGGGGAGCCTCTCCCCGCCCACTCTCCACCCATTGACCCCTTCTCTCTGCCCACTCTCCACCTTCTGCGCTGTTTTAACGCGCCGCGGAGGTTTACGATCGTTAACTGCGGTTAACGCGCGTAAAGTACGTTTAACGATCATTAGCACGTCAGAACGCACGTTCGGACGTGCTAACGATCATTAAACGTACTTTACGCGCGTTAATCACTATTACCGCACTTTAGTAAACATCCCCCATAGTCTAAACCTTGTATTGAACAGCAGCAAAACCGAAGTACTACTGGTCACAAGAGACTCATCCTTCATTCCCCCAGCAAAGCTTACACTCTAGCACACTGAAATTGTGGTAAAAGAGGAAGTCAAATACCTAGGTATAACCAAAACCTACTAGTCATCCCACCCCTCAAGACAAAATGCTCCCAGCAAATAAACAACAGAGCTTTCACCCTCTTCACCCCCTCAATCTGGAACTTGCTCCCAGAACCCATAAAATCCGTGCAGACTACACAGGAACTGAAGAAGTTATTAAAGACTTACCGTTTCATTGAACATTATGGTTCTAAAGCAATCACATAACATCCTACAAGAGAACCTGTGCCACCCTGCTCTTGGCCTTTCATCTGTGAACACAGAATAAAAATATTTGTTAAGCAATTCCACTTTATCCTCATCAGCTTCTACATATTCCTCTCCTTCACCCTTGGGTCCAGCAATACCATTGTTGTACTTCCTCCTCCTTCTAACATTTATGAAAAAATGTCTTTTCTCCCCATTTTACTGTATTGGCTATTATTTCTTCTATTTGTATTTTTGCTTTCCTGACTACTTTCCTAGTTCTCTAGCATTTTCCAAATATTGATGCTTGTCTTCCTCTTTCTGTGATCTCTTGTATTTTATGAGGACCACCCTTTTTTTTTTTGCACCTTTTCAGCTACTACTGTACTTTTTGAGAACCATAATGGCCTCCTTTTCCTTTTACCTTTCTTTGCTTTACTAAACAAAAAGGTTTGCTGCTCTTAAAATATCCCCTTTCAGTTTTGTCCATTGCTGGGTGACCAGAGAACTAGATCAATGGCGTGCGATGGATGCGATCTACCTAGATTTCATCAAAGCCTTTGGTACTGTTCCTCATTGAAGGCTTAGCTTGGGAATGGGTCCCAAGGTGGTAAACTAGATCAGAAATTGGTTGACTGACAGACAACAGAAGGTGATGGTAAATGGAACTCACTCGGATGAAAGGAAGGTGATTAGTGGTGTGTCCCATAGTTCAATCCTGGAACCGGTACTGTTCAATGTATTTGTGAGTGATATTTCTTGAAGGACTGAATGGAAAAGTCTGTCTTTTTAAAGATGACATGAAAATTTGCAACAGAGTAGACTCCCCTGAGGGAGTGGATCACATGATGAAATATATACAAAGGCTGGAAGGATGGTCTAATGCTTGGCAGTTAAGATTTAATGTGAAGGAATGCAGTGTCATGCACTTGGGAAGCAGAAATCCAAGGGAACTGTATAAGATAGGGGGCGAGAGTTTGGTGTGCACGGACCAGGAGAAGGACCTCGGAGTGATTGTTTCTGAGGATCTCAAGGTGGCAAAACAGTGTGACAAGGCGGTGGCAAAAGCCAAAAGGATACTGAGTTGCATACAGAGAAGAATTACCAGCAGAAAAAAGAAGTACTAATGCCACTGTACAAGTCACTTGTGAGGTCTCACTTTGAATACTATGTTCAGTTTTGGAGATCATATCTCACAAAGGATATAAAAAGACTGGAAATGGTAAAGAGAAAAATGATTAAAATGTTTGGAGCCTGCATCCGAAGACATTTGAGAAGAGACTTGAAGACCTAAATATGTACACTCTGCAAGAGAGGAGGGACAAGGGAGATATGATTCAGACTTTTAAATACTTAAAGAGTATTAATGAACAAACCAACCTCTTCCAAAGAAGGGGAAGCTGTAAAACTAGAGGGCATAACATGAAACTGAAAGGGGGTAAACTGAAAGGCTACATCAGGAAATACTTTTTCACTGAAAGGATGGTGGATGCTTGGAATGCCCTTCCAATGGAAGTGGTGGGGGCAAATACAGTGATAGAATTCAAAATGGCATAGGACAAACAGTGGATCCATTTATAGCAACAGGATAAAATCAAAATAAACATAACCATCTCTTATATCTCAACAAATAGGGGTGGGACACCCCTAAACAATGGCATGGGGAGGGATGACCTGCACAGAGCAGCAGCTGTACATACTCTTGCCACCTTGCTCAGCAGACCAGATGGACCATACTGGTCTTTATCTGCCGTCATATATTATGTTACTATGTTATTAAGTTACACCAATGCAAATGGAGTCTTCATTCCCTCTTTTGAGTTTAACCCACAGTGCCTTCTCCTTCCCTTGCAAGCCCTGTAATTCTGTAGCTTTAATATGATTTTTTACATATAGTGTCACTCCTGTTCCCTATCGTTCTACCCTGTTCTTCCTGAATAAAGTATACCCAGAAATAGTTACATACCAGTCATGGTTGTCCTTGAACCATGTCTCCATAACTGCTACTAAATTCAAGTCAGCCTCTTCCATTAAAGCCTCAGCATCTGGGATCTTATTAGCCATATTACGGGCACTAATGCACACTGCTTTCCAGACATTGCCCCTTTTACCCATTTCTACAGAGGTATTAAATGTTCTGCTTAACTGAGGGCTTCTGCTTACCTAGGGCTTTGTTCACTCATGCCCAATGAATCTAGTTTAAAGCCCTCTTCAGTAGGTTAGCCAGTCTACTGTGGAAGACACTTTTACCTTTCTTGGATAGGTTTACACCATCTCTGCTCAATAGCCCTTGGAAAATCATCCCAGGAAACCAAAGTGCTCTCGACACCATCCATGCAGCCATGCATTCATCTCCAGGATGTGAGCTTCTCTACCTCAGCCTTTACCCTCAACAGAGAGGATTGAAGAGAATACCACCTGCTCACTTATCTGTTTCACCCTCTCTCCCAGAGCTATGTAGTCCTGCTTGATATGCTCTGAGGGATACCTAGCAGTATCATTTGTGCCGACATGGATGAGCAACATTGGATAATAGTCCGTAGGGTTCATGAGTCTCTGAAAACTCTCCATAACATCTCAAATTTTGGCACCTGTCAGACAGAACAGCTCCCTGGACATCAAGTCTGGTCAGCAGATGGACACCTCAGTACCCTTCAGAAGAGTCACTAACCACCAGTACCCTTCTCTTCCTTGTGGTCACTGACTGCAACATTGGGGTGCTTGAGCTCCAGTTCTTCATATTCGTGGAATGTTTTCACCTCCTCCACTTCCAGGGCTGCATACTGGTTTGTCATTTCAAGAGCTGGAAGAGTAGGAATATTTATTCTGCAGGCTCTGGTGACTTCTGTCCAACTCTCTTCATTCTGTAGCATACCATCTTCACCTCTGTCATAGAGCTTGGATGCCCTGTTCTGTGTACCTGTGTGTAGTCCTGCTAGCTTGCTAAACAGCTATTATTTTATGCTACTAAATTCTGATATTATGCATTTGAGGTATATCCTTTAGTGTGTTCCTTTGTAAAATTACCTAATCAAAGCTCCTTAAAGAATATCAAATTGCTTACTCTTAGTAGATATTCAAATGTGGAGCTATTTACTTCCTAAATTTTCCCTACCAACCCATAAAAAATCTTAATGCAAAAGACTGGATAACCCCCTTGTCACTTGTATTAGTGTGAGTTTGTTGTTGTTATTAAATGCCGTCGAGTTGGTGTCAACTCATGACAACCCTCTGGATAGTTGTCCTAAACTGTGTTCAGTCTTCAATCAGATGGCTCATTGTTGACAGACTGGTACCCATAACTGCTGTTATTGTATTGATCCAAGTGTGAGTTTAGTTGTTTAGAATTGTTAAGGGAGTAGGATGCCTACAGTAAACTAATACTGTATAAAGGCTGTTAGGATTATATGGTATATTGAATGCTATCATTTTTGTTTGCTTCTTAATGAACTGATAAGTATCTGTTAAGGGATAATAAATTCTTGATGAAAATAGACCATGGTGTCACATTTCACTCTCTCTTTTAATTGGAATAACTAAGTATTAATTAAGGGAAGTGCCTGGGGTGGGTAGGAGTTGGGGAGGGTGGTTGGGAAAAAGACTAACTAACTGTCTGTTTCTTTTAAGGCTATAAGGGCCTACCTAAATTTAATTGAAGTTAATTTAAATCCTCTAAATCAGGTAGCTATTTGCATACTGAAAGCCCACCTAAATCTAACACCCAGGCTAAGGGGGGGGGGGGGGGTATAGAGAGTGGATCAAGCAGAGAGCTTATTAAAACACCAACCTCCAAATATAAAAAATCAACATATGCCCATGCAGTAGAAGAATTAAAATGTGCAGAGGGAGTAAGAAGGAGATGGGAGAAAAGAAGATGGAGAGAGTAGGAAACAGAGATTGGGAGGATATGAGAGAACAGAGGGGTTGAAAAAGAGTGATGAGGACAACATAAGGGGAAAGACTTTGGATGGACTCAGGGGGAGAGGTGATAGATCGTGAGGACTGACTTGGAGGCAAGTGTGGTGTGGATGGGCTGAAGTAAAGAGTGGAGAGAGACTGGTGAGGAATTACTAAGAGGGGAAGTGTAGTGTGGCTAAGCTGGAAGGAAGAAGGAGAATTTGGTGTGGGCAGGCTGCAGTGGGTGAGGACAAGGGAGAACCTGGTAGATATGAATTGGGCATTATCTGTTCTGTTTTTGGCATCTAGATATGGTCTGTCAATCACACTCACAACCTGCTGTGCTTTGATTTTGCTCATTTTTTGCTTGGGGAGTTGGAAGATATAATTTGTGTTGTGTTAATTAGCTAGGCCCCCATCATTACTTTCAAAATTTGGCTTCTATGGCAAAACCAGGTTTCTACTGTATCTCTTTGTAGAAAGCTACTGATATCTGGGTAGAGTAACAAATATGACTGTATAAAGCAAGAAAGAAGATAACAATGGCAAGGCAAGGCATTTAAAAGAGATAAGGCATTTTATTTCATATTTTACAATTTCTGCATATACACGTGCCTTACTTAAGGAACAGTCTAGTGGTTAGAGCAATGGACTGAGACCCAGGGAGGCCAAGATTCAAATCCTAGTGATGCTCCTTGTGAACTTGGGCATATCACATAACCTTCCATTCTCTCGGGTGCAAACTTAGATTGCAAGCCCTTTAGGGACAGAGAAATGTCTACTGTACCTGAATATAGGTCACCTTGAAAAGGCATGAGCTAAATCTAAATGATAAAGACAATCAAACTGAGAAGGTATAAAAAGAGCCTGAGCAAGGCCATGCCTATACAACTACAGTATTACTGGTAATCTGCCACTGGCAATCGTCAAAGGAACCCTTGCTGGTGAATAGACAGATACCATATTATGCTCAAAGATAGTTCTTCTGGATATGTATTTATTTATTTTAAAATATTTGTATCCCACCATATGCCCTAAGGCATTCAAGGTGGCACACAATTAAAAACCTCAAAGAAAATCTAACATAACAACTTACAGACATGATAGAAGGGGTCAAATGAATGTTAATAGCATGAGGTATGATAAAAAAGTATCAAGATTTGTGTAGCTAGCCTTCTTTTAAGTAACTAGGAATACTGTATATACTTTGCAAACATGTTATGTGTTGCATATTGCAGGCAGTAGTTTTATATTGTATTTTATTTGTAATCCTCTAAGAATGATGAAATTGTTTCCACCCACAACTAATTTATTTATTTATGTGCAAAAAATGTATATTCCACCAATGTTATGTTATAAATTTGTATCTGATTAAAGGACAGAAAACAATGGTTTGATACTGAAAAAAATCTGAACTAAATCTAGGGATCTGTTTACTTAAATACACTAAGGGGTATGTTTACTAAAGAGCGCTAACGTCGCAGCGGTGACGTTATCGCGCGATAAGTAACGTTATCGCGCGATACTTATCGTGTGATAACATCACTTATAGCGTGATAACGTCTCCAGCGGCGTTAAGGCGCACAGAGGGTGGAGTAAGTCGTTCCAGAGGGCGGAGAGAAGGGGTAAATGGGCGGAGAGTGGGAGGGGAGAGGCTCCAGGCACACTAACGCTGTGAAATCAGGGTCTGAAAATTAATGCTAGTGAAAACCTTGCGTTAGAGGCACATTTTCAGGAGAGAGAAACCATTTCAGTCAGCAATGTACAGCAAAGGCAGGGAAACCAAGAAAAGTGATATTAGTGATACATGAGCAGCAACAGCATAGTGCCAAAGTACAAAAGGGCACTATGGTGAGGCTGCAAATCGGGTACAGGGGGCTGCAGGTAGGACATGCAGTGGGGAAAATGGGGCACAGGGTGGACTAGGCAGATGCCTGGGTGACACATAGGAATGTAGAAACGGAAAACCAGCAAGACAGCAACTGGCCAAGGGCAAACATGTCCACGAGTATGTGTCCCACAGTGTCCCAGGTGACAGTACCCAGCAAGTATCCCAAAGGGCACATAACATTGGCAGGTGGTACCGGGGGAAGCGTGGATGTCTATGCAGGCACCCCTACCCCATATCATGCACCATAGGCAGCTGCCTACCAGCACATTGGATGGCCTGGGACTGCGCACCACCAGCACCACCGGCACAAGGGCATGACAGCATGGTGGCGAAGGGGTGCTGGTGGCGGAGGGGGCAGTGGCATCTGCCCACAGAAGACCAAGGCCAAGCCCTGTTTAGGTGGGTGCCATGCACTGCAACAGACAAGGTCTGTCTGACAAACAGTCATGGTATCCCCAGGGAATGATCTGCCTCTGTGACAACAGCTTGGTGCAGTACACACAGCCAGTATATTCAGGGGCAGAAGGTCACAGGTTCAAGTCCTAGCTGTGGCTCCTGCAGACCATGTCCCTATATTTTACCCAGTACTAAACCATGATAATAAAGACGGAACCTTTATTGCAGATAAAATAAACACGCCATAAACGCCTACATTTTACCCTACAGAGCACATACACCATAAACATGGGCAATCCCTAGAGCAGAGTTTCCCAACTGCAGTCCTGGAGCGCCAAACACCTTTCAGGTTTCATGTTGTCCCTAATAAATATGCCTGTGATGCATTTGTATGCGCCCGCCCCCCATTGTATGCAAATGTATCATGCATATTCATTAGGGACAGCATGAAAACCTGAACCGTGTTTGGCCCACCAGGACCACAGTTGGGAACCTCTGCTCTAGAGCAGCGGCCAACAGGGGCACAAACACCCACACCCACTGGCTCCACTATCCAAAGCTTCATGGAGAGTCAGGCTGTTGGGCCCTGCGCGGAGCAGCATCTACCAATACTAGCACCTGCATACCTTAGCAATGCCGTCTTAAACTTGGAAACACGTTCCACATATATCAAAAGGTTGCTATGATTAATGTCAGATAACAAATCCTAAGTTAAACACAATTTGTTGATAGAGATTCATCATAGCAACCTGTCTGATATCTGTGGAGTGTGTTTCAGTTTTTGTTTCTGACAGTCTTTACCACCCCGGGGAGTGACCCTAACAGTATTGAGTACTATAGCAATGCCTGCACTGTGCCCAGGACTTGTGTGGCAGCCAGAGCTGCCAACCACCTCTATATTTGCACAATGCTGAAATAGGTATGGGAGTGTGTGTATGTCTATCCAGTGTTTTGTGGCTGCCTACACCTTACTGAGCCCACAATGCTTGCACTGTTTCCAGTGTTAGCCTGCTAATGTGCATAATGAGGAGCAAGGTACTGTGGGTATGGTCCGGATAGGGCGACCTGGGCAGGATGCATCTGCACAGGGCATAGGGCAATGGCTGGGACATTGTAGTGCCCGACCACCACCTGCACAGACAGGGTGGCCACAGCATGTCATGCTGGGAGGTCACTCTCACCTTGACTGAGCAGTGACCATGGCATGGCTAGGTTCCCCCATAGTGCTTTACAGCATTTCTCTCAAGTGATATTTATCAGTTCCTTTTTCTGTGGCCCAATCAGTGACATGCTTTCTTGTAATGTGTGCTCACATCCCATTTTTGGGTGCACACATTTCCTCCAGGAACATGCACTATGTGCTAGCTAGCAGACTATCTGCAGTTAGCATGTATAGGGCGGGAACAACTTGCAGAGTGGAGACTGACTGTGCCCTCTGCTGGTGAATCTCAGACAGTGGTAGGGGGCAGCTGAGCTTTTCCAGGCCTACGGCCTGTCTGCCAGTGCCCTATGTGATGCATACAGATCTGCATTGACTGCCCTGTAGGGTGCCTATTCACCAGCAGGACTGAGGTTGATGGTCCCCTCTACTGCCACCATTACAGAAAAGTAGAATGTGGAGCTGTTGGGGGCGAGAACCTGTCCCCCACCCTGACCCACAGAAAACGGGTTAGGTGGTGCTACATAATCTACTTTTGGGTCCAAACACCACCCTTTTCTTATAACATGTGACCATAGCTACCATACAGGACATACACTATTCTGGGTACATCATAGATCACAAGGGCTAGACAGGACTGGGAAATACAGATGGACACAGCTGTATCTGCAAGGACTACCTATCACACACTGGCACTGATGGAGACCTGCAGCACAACCTATCTCAGTCAAGCCAGGTGCTGCGGACCTGGTGCTGGGCACCCCACCTCACCCTCAGGGTGAGCACAGGAACAGTACAATGTCACGGTCTGTAGCTACTCTGAGCCAGTAACACACACGGTCAGTTCCCCCTACCAGGCTGGGGTGCTATAGAGGTGCATACCCCATCTTGGGATCAGATGTAGGCTGCTGATCTGCATTTGCAGTGCATCATGGGTATGGGTGGGTTTACCCTATCCTGGTAACCACAGCAGACAGTTTGTGTGGTGACCTGCAGTCTTTCTGTAGCCAGCCAGCAGTGCATTAAATGCTATACAGATGTAGCCCACTGGGTACTTCAATGACTGCAAAGGCAGATGTTATAGGTTTGATCCCACAGTGGTGTTATTTAATAAGGCTGTCTGAGGCTTTTCCTTTTAATTTAAATCAGTGCTGCCAGCAGAAACACCCTCACAGTGCTGTAGCCTAAGGTGCCTCATAAGGCGCCCTATAAAGCGCCCTATAGGGCACATTATAAGGTGCCTTGGCGGACAGGGCACTTTATAATGTGCTTTATAGGGCGCCTTATGCGGCACCTTAGGTTACGGCACTGTGAGGGTGTTTTTGCTGGCAGCACTGATTTAAATTAAAAGGAAATGCCTCAGACAGCCTTCTTACATAACACCACTGCGGGATCAAACCCATGATCTCTGTCTCCACAGTCATTGCAGTAACCAGTGGGCTACATCTTTATAGCTGCTAACCCTGCACTGGCATGAACTTAGGGTTAACACACCTTAACGTGCCACGGCACCCACTATTGCACGATACCGATTCCTTGCAACCTTCCCTCCGGAACGCCCACTACCTTAAATGGCATTCTTCACATTAACGCTGCAACTAGCGCCGGTAACATTAAGATGATTTAGTAAACATACCCCTAAGTAATTATTGCATGGGCAGCTAAAACAAGAGTGTAGTAATTTTACCATACAGGCTCAACAGTATGCACTAATTTGTATGCTAACTGCCTGCTGTGTTACGGTGGGTTGTGAGCACAGAATGGACATGTTGAGTTAGTGCATTGTACAAAAATACCACCCCCTGATCAGAACATTAGAACATAAGATATGCCATACTGGATCAGACCAAGGTCTATCAAGCCCAGTATCCTGTTTCCAACAGTGGCCAATCTAGTTCACAAGTACATAGCAGTTTCCCCAAAAGACACAGGCTCCACAATGCTTGTATTGGGGCAAGCAGTAGAGTTCCTGGTTACCTTTTAATATTGGTTTATGGACCTTTCCTCCAGGAACTTATCCAAACCATTTTTAAACCCAGCTACACTAACAGCTTTTACCACATCCTCTGGTGTCTCTTCTCTGTACCTTTTCTGTACATTTTGGTGTCTCTTCTCTGTACCTTTTCTAATAATGCAATATCCTTTTTAAGATATGGTGACCAGATTTGCATACAATATTCAAGGTGCGGTCAAACCATGAAACGATATAGAGGCATTATAATATCCTTTTCTTTATTCTCCATTCCTTTCCTTATGATTCTTAGCTTTCTATTTGCTTTCTTGGCCACTGCTGCACACTGGGCGGAGGGTCAGCATCCTGACCTACCTCCCATCCCTTGACCCACCCTCCTCAACACTTATCAGGGATGTCCCTGGTTGATTAATAGGGGGACAAGAGCAATCCTTGGATATTCCTGTCCACTTCCCAGCGCAGGCTCAAAGTGGCTGCTCTGACACCTAGTGGTGGCCATGGTACTACTGCCAGGGGTCAAGCTGCCAGGGGTTTTTGTCAGGGGGAAATTTCCCATGAGGAATCTAGCCACCTGACACCATAGTTAGGAAGCTAGGTCTTGCTGAAAACCCTCCCATAGTTATTAAAAACAGTTCCGTTTTTATATACAGTACATTGGTATAATTAGAGCTTTCTGTCAATCATAATAAGGTTTTTGAGCAATATGAATTTCTGCATTGTAAATGCTACATCCATCCCATATTATTTAGAGGTCCTAGGATTTTTTAATCAAAAACCAGATGTAGCTTCATAATTCAGCTTGATGGAAAATCATGGTTTTCGTCATGACCCATCAAAGTTTCACCAGTCCTTTTCCATGGGAATCCATTTGAACATAAAGTTTTAATAATTGAGTGTACTGACAACTGTATTTATGTTGAATTTACAACCTTCGTATTTGGAGTTATTTAAAAAAAAAGAAGTTAGCACCCCCATGAGAAAATGTGTAGTAGAACTAATTCAGAAGGTTTCCATTACCTCTCTATTGCAGTGTTCTACCACCTGTGGTCTGGGGGCTGTCTGGAGACATGTGCAATGCAACACTACGATTGAATCTGACTGTCAACACACTAAAAAGCCTGACCCTGCAAGAAGATGTCATCTGCGCCCTTGCGCTACCTGGACAACGGGAAACTGGAGCAAGGTACAATAATTTCTAGTGCTCATGACCATCTTGTTAGAAAGCAAATTGATCATAAACCATGCACACCCAAAGGATAAATAAAGTCAGTGATATATATATTTTTAATGAATATTAGAGATATGAAACAAAAATAAAATGTATTACAACATGAAAGTTCAGAAATTGCTAATCAAACTTCCATTGCCAATATACAGCCGCAAGGGTAGCTATTAAGCTACTGATATGAAATGGATATTTCTAACAGCTTTTATTCCTACAAGACAACAGAGATGAAGATATAAGGAGTCTGAATTATTGTTTTGTGGGAATTTGGGAGAGTTCTATTTCACTTAGTAGTGAGAGTGCTTAGATTCAATGTTCAGGGGTTCTAGGTAACTTCCTGGCAGCCTGCCAGTGGCCACTGTTGCTAAAGACCCCTAAGACTATGGGGTCCATTCTGAACAACAAATAGCAGGGATGGACATCCCATTGGGACGTAATTCCCTGCTATTCGTCTGCCTTTCCCGTCCCCACCAAGCTTCCCCGTATGAATAGGGAGTTTGTACGGGGAAGCTAGACAGGGGCGGGAAAGGGGTGGTGTGGAGGCGGAGACAGAGTGGACTGTGGGCGGTCTGCGGCCCCGGACATAGAGGGCCGATTCTGATGTCAGCCCTGTACGTCTGTGGCCAGAAGGCTGAATGGGGAACTTATTCCACCTTTGAGGTGGAATAAGTTCCCCTAGATGGGTGTTTTTGGCAGGCCCAGGGCGCAGCAAAGGCGTGAGGCAGTAGAGGAGATTCCCCTTGGGAGGCCAGATCGGGAGTCAGGCTGCGGGGAATGCAGAATCTTTTCCAGCAGCTGGGGATCACGGCTCCTGAATGGAGCTGTGGTGCCATGGCAACCGGACGCCATGGTGCCGCGGCTCCATTCAGGAGCCCTAACTGAGTTAGCCGGGCAAGTGCCTGTACATACAGGCTGCCCAGAATCGGGTCCAGGCCTACTCCTACAGGCCTAGATGGGATTCTGATCCCACGAGGCTAGACATATCCCACGGGATCAGAATCCTGACTATCTCTGTGCATCTGGTTCCGACCCGACGCACAGAGGCCGGGACGTCTGCGATAGAATAGGCCTCCATGTCACTAATCACTTTATAACTGGATGTGCAGTTGAAAGAAATGTGCATCTGCAGAACTTGGCCCAAGGGTATCCAACACCCTAGATGAACCTTCAGCTATGTGCTCCACACCTCTCCTCCCACAGCATCTCCCTTTACCTGGCTTACTCCCGCCCCCGCTGAATTTCGTCTTATCTAACTTAACCAGCAACTCCTCTTCTCTTTCCCGCCCTGTGTCCAGTATCTCTCCTTTCCTGATGCCCCCAATAGTTTCCTCCCTTCCTTAACCCTGCCGCTGCTGCCACTCTACCCTGATTGTCATCCTGAGTTGCAGCTGCAAGTAAATTCAGCATGTCTGCAGGCCTTCTTCCATTCACATGCACCCTATGCTGACCCTGATCTGCCCCTCGGACAGGAAATTTGCTTTGGAGGGGGCAGGTTAGGGTTAGCCTAGAGTGCACATGAGTGTGGCTCACTGAATTTGCTTACAGTTATGCCCAACTTAGGTAGGGCAGCAGTGGCAGCAGGGGGGGGGGGGGGGAAGAGGCAATGCAGTCCTGGACAGAGCAATGATGGCAGCAGCGGACAGTGGGCAGACAGGAAGAGGGGATAGGAAAGGAGATATTTTGGACTATTGGGAATGAGGATCTGAGAAGTGCTTCAAGTGTCACCACCTGACATTTGCTGCCTGTGGTTGTGTGGCATGCGGTGAGAAGGGGTTTCTTTACAACACAGGCCAGACAGCAGTTCAGATAAAAACAAAAGCAGCTTTACTTCTGTCCCAGCTTGTCAAACCTCCACAAGCTAGTTTTCCTGGCCATTCCTCTTCCTCCTGCAGTCTGCTGGGCTCTTAACCTCTCCCTCTGAGCCACACCGTCCCAGCCCTGAAGTCTGGGCTGCATACTCTCTTAAAGGAGAATGTTGATAATCCCTTTGGAGAGGGATGGGTAACATTCTAGATACTCCATTACACACCCACCCCCTCAGCTCAACCATGCCCCATTGAGTGTCTGCCTCACCCAGAACCCCCGCCCAGGAAAGGAAGTCCAGGTTCAGGTGAATCCGACCAGTCTTATGGTGGACCTGGAGTTGGTAGGTTTGGAGACTCAAAACCCATTGCATAATATGGCTGTTGGACTCCATATGTCAAGCCAGCCACTTGAGAGGTTGGTGATCCATTATTAGCATAAATGGATGGCCAAGCAGGTAGTATTTGAAAGTTTCAAGCTCCCACTTGACAGCCAGGGGCCACCTTTTCAATCACCGCAAAATTCTTCTCCCAAAGAAGCAGTTTCCTGATGATGAATGCCATAGGATGTTTTTCACCCCTGACTTCCTAGGGCAGAATGGCTCCTAGGCCCACTTCTGAGGCATCAGTTTGCACAATAAACAGTAGGGAGAAATCAGAGTTAAATAAGTTGGGTTCAGAGTACATGGCCTTCTTAAGATGCTGGAAGGCCAGGTCCAGTGACCACTGGATCCATTTGGGAGCTTTCTTCCAGTGGAGATTGGTTAACAGCTCTGCCACTCTGCAAAATTGGGGTTGAACCAATGATAATAACCAATCAATCCAAGGAAGGATGAACCCCTTTCTTTGATTTTGGAGTGAGGACCTGAGCAATGGCATCCACCTTCCGTAGTTGAGGTCGTATCTGCCCATTCTAGATTAAATACCTCAGATATTGAACATCCTGACCTCCCAGAAAACATTTCTTGTGGTTGGATGTCAACCTGTCCTTCTATAGGCTGGTCAATATGTCTTGTACTTGGGTTAGATGGGTGGTCCAGTTTCTGCTGTAGATGTGGATGTCGTCAAGGTAGGCAGCGGCATACTCCTTGTGCTGTCTCAGTAGGGGGTTGACTAGGTATTGGAACATGGCAGAATCCCCTTGTAATCCAAAAGGCAGCACTGTAAACCGTAGCAGACCTTGTGGTGTCAAAAAAGCAGTCTTCTCTTTGGCAGCCAGGGTCAAGGGCACCAGCCAATATCTCTTGGTCAAATCCAAGGGTGATATAAAGCATGCTACACTGAGTCGCTCAATTAGCTCATCTACTTAAGCCAAGAGAGCTCTTTGACATTGCAAAACCTCTCTTAAAAGAACCAACCAGAGGGAACCCGCCTGACCAACTATGCCCACAGAGCGTGGCTGACCATCTCATTTTGAAACAAGGAGTAACCCCCACCACAAGCCATCATCCATCCACACTGACATCTCAGAGCCAGCCTTTGGAAGTCTGGTCACTTTTCGACCTACTATCATCTTGTGCAAACATCGAAGATACAATCAAGAGCCTTAATATAACCACCTCCCCACTCGACCCTTGTCCAGTTTCCTGGATCAAACTCGCTAGATCACACCTCAGCTCCTACCTGCAATTCATGATGCACACATCCCTTTTACAGGGTTTTATGCCCATTACCTTGAAACATAGCTCAATCCATCCACTCCTCAAGAATTCCAAGTTTAATCCCTCCTCCCTTAATTCCTATAGACTAATCTCTAATATACCATGCATCGCGAAAATAATTGAAAAGGTAGTCCAAATCCAACTCCAAGATCATCTTACTGCCCACGCTCCTCTAGATCTTTACCAAGATGGGTTCAGACAGAACCATGGAGTCGAAACCCTCATCACGTTCCTCTTGGATACTCTACTAGCTTGCGTACAAGACACATCTCAGAGATTCGTACTCATATTCTTTGACATTTCTTCAGCTTTTGACTCCCTCCCTCGTCGCCTACTTTTGCAATGCCTCCCAGATATAGGCCTCAAGAGGACTACACTTAAATGGTTCTGCTGTTACCTGCGCGACAGAAGACAGCAAGTAAAAATTGGACAGAAGCTATCCCTCACATTTACCCAATCCACAGGGGCACCCCAGCGCTCAAGCCTTTTGGCTCTCTTGTTTAATATATTCATACAACAAATATGCAAAATATTCTGAGAACACAAGATACTTTACCAGATTTATGCGGATGATATAATGTTCTTCACTCTATCCAATATCTCAACACTGAACCTCACATCCCTGCATAGCTGCTTTATCGAAGTGTGAAAATGGCTGCACCTCCGCAACCCTTGCATCAATATGAGTAAGACAGAAGCACTATAGTAAAGGGCAGTATATCAAGTGCCTAAACCATAAACCATATATGTCTTTTCTAACTCAAACGCAGACATAGACTTGCTCAAGGTTGAAAACACAGCACTATCTATCTGCTTGATATACAGACCCCCCACGTCACATCATGAGATTCTTGCATCAGCACTGGAAGTAATTTCATCGACACAACCTAGAAAAATCCAGATAATACTAGGAGACCTAAATCTAGCATCCACATCAACCACGAATGCAAACACCTTCCTAGAAGCTATGGCGCAACTAGGGTACCAGCAACTGATAACAGAACCAACCCATGAAAAAGGCCACACACTTGACATGGTCTTCACACCCAAAAGAGAACAGGAAATTGGTGAGAGGCCCCGGATAGAGATCAATCCACTACCCTGGTCAGATCACCACCAAATTAATATACGGATAAAGCTTCCGAACTTGACCAAGGACACGAAAGAGAAAAGGGGATCACACCAACAACGGAGATTTAACAAACCAGACATGGAAGGCCTCATCAGTGCTATCAAATCCCACATCGACCTGGGAGCAACAGACCTCGATGACCTAACAAGCAAATGGGATTCCGGAATTCAGTCCATAGCAATCCCCAAAGGGAACCAGACACCAAGCACATCCAAAAAACCATCAGAACCTTGGTATAACTTAACATTGTCCAGAATGAAGAGAGACCTCAGGAAGCACGAAAGAATGTGGAGATGCACCAAATCCACTGAACTAAGAACGGTATACCTTAATCTCCTCTCAAGATACAAAGAAGAAGTAAACACAGCAAAGAGGATACACCATTCCAACATCCTGAACAAAGCCATCAACAAACCACGTGAACTTTTCGCACTAGTAAAATCACTTACCAAAACAGCGCCACCAGAACAGCAGGATAGCCCCATCCATCCGCAAACACTAGCAAATCACTATGCAAGCAAGCTGACTTTCACCGCCCCCACGATAAAGGAAAGCACACTGCATCAAAGAACAGAAGAGAAGCAAGAACCAACATGGAACACATTCCACAACCTTGATGAACAACAAACCACAAACATTCTAACCTCCATAAATACCACCACCTCACCACTCGACCCATGCCCAACTGCATGGATCAAAGCGGCAAAAAAAGAGATCAACCAGCAGATAGCCCACATTATAAATCAGTCGCTAAGTCAAGGAATAATGCCCAAACAACTAAAACAATCAATAATAAGGCCAATCCTAAAAAACAATACTCTCAACAAGGAAGACCCGACCTCATACAGACCCATATCCAGCATTTCATTCCTTGCAAAAATCATTGAAAAGGCAGTGCTCCTACAACTTCAAGATCACCTTGATGACCACGATACCTTAGACAAACAGCAGTACGGGTTCCGAAGAAATCATGGAGTTGAAACACTTTTGATAGCGCTAATGAACAACCTCCTTAAAGGACTTGAAGACAGAAAGAAAATGTTTATACTCATTTTCATTGACATCTCCGCCGCCTTCGATACTGTACATCATGAGATCCTCCTAAACAAGCTGGAATCCATAGGAGTTGGGGGAACCCCCCTCAAATGGTTCTCCTCCTACATATCGAATAGAAGGCCTCAAGTACAATTCAATGGCGAACAAGCTGAACCGTTCTCTCAAACACAGGGCATTCCACAGGGATCAGCCCTCTCGGCTCTACTGTTCAACATTTACATGCAACCCCTATGCAAAATCTTTGAAAGACATGACATCAGCTACCACATCTATGCAGATGACATCATGTTATACACACAACTGGACACCACGGACCCCAATTATTCACAGCTCGAAAACTGCCTGGATGAAATGTTGCAATGGCTACAGAAAAATAACATGACGATAAACCACAAAAAAACCGAGGTCATGTATATATCCAGCAAACCGAACTTCAAGCCCCCTGATACAATCACCCTGTGAAATAACACGTACAAGGCGAAGGATGAGATCAAATACCTAGGTGTCACGCTCGACTGCAACCTAAAAATGGAGACCCACCTACGTAAAACAAACAAAGCCATCTTCCATAAACTTAGAGTGATACAACCGCTAAGAAAAATAATAGATCCATGTGACTTCCGATCAGTGGACTACTGTAATGCCATCCTTCAAGGTCTCCCCAAGAAATCAATAAATATCCTTCAGTTGGCCCAAAACGTAACTGCCAGGATCATAATGGGAACAAGCTTTGCAGAACACATCACCCCCATACTAATAAACCTACATTGGCTTCCAATTGCAGCAAGGATACAGTACAAGATGCTAGTAACCGCATTCAAACTTATCAATAACATAGCCCCCTCATTCCTGACCACCCTTATCAGCACACAACCTGCAAATAGAGACAGAAGAAATACCAACTTGGGCACCCTACAGGTCCCCACATCCATCAGAACAGTAAAAACAAGTACATCTCGAAGAGCATTCGCATTCTCTGCACCAACAATATGGAATCAACTCCCTTTTGAACTGCGCTTAATCACGGACATTGCAATCTTCAGGAAAGGGTTAAAAACTCACCTATTCAAATGCTATTATAATCAGCCATGACTCTCAAATGCGTTAGATAACACGTTATGTAAGAATATGTGAAGATGTATAATACAAGGATAATTCCGAATATATAAATTATAGAAAAGGTGTAAGGTACAATTGTAAATACTTATGTATAAATGTAAATATGTATAACGAAGTCCCCCATGACACTAACCCTGTGTGCTGTGACCTACCCTTAGATCTATATAATTACTGTCCCCTCCCTGTCCTGATTGACATCCCCAGAAGAAGAATCAAACCGCTGCTGATCGCTGGAAGCAGCGGTATATAAGTGTGTATTAAATAAATAAATAAAATAACTCAGCCTTATCACCACCACAAATTCTGAGATTCAACAATATAGTCATTCGAGTTATGTCTGAAGTCAGATACCTTGGGCTAACTATAGATCAGCAACTGAACTTCCACAGCCACATAAAGAACATTTCCTCCAACGTTTACCACAAGCTAAGAGTTCTGAAGAACCTTTGTCCTCTTCTAGTTCTTGACCTCTTCCAGACCATGTGCCAAACTATGATCACTCCCATATTAGATTATTGCAATATCATATATCAAGGTCTGCCTAAGCACTCCCTCCACCCCTTGCAAATGGCACAACATACTGCAGCCAGAATAATGTAAGGCACCTCCCATCAAGATCATATTACTCCCCTTCTACAGAGACTCCACTGGTTACTGATTGCTGCAAGAATCTGATTCAAGGCACTTACTTTTACATTCAAAGTCCTAAACAGTGAATCAGCCACCTGTTTGCAATCTTTGATCTCCAGACCCAGAAAGGAGAGGCCTCAACGACACTTCACCAACAACCTTCTCTCCATCCCCATTCAGAAGACTAAAACTAAACAGTCAATCTGTGACCGTGCATTCTCACTCTTTGGAACTCCTTACTCTCTAACCTCAGAGCATGTTCTGATCTGAGTACCTTCAGGAAGAGTTTAAAAACATTTCTCTTCAAGTCCACTTCAACACTTACCTGGTTCCAGAAACATAACCTACAGAAGTCATGATGCCTCTTCACAAACTCCCACATACAGACTCCATGAACATTTTACACATGACTGTTGCTTGTTGAACCCACTTACTTGTACATAATTATGTCACGAACATGCTCAAAGACATGGGGAGGGGTGACCTGCATGGAGCAGCAGGTGCACCTACTCTTGCCACCTTGCTGGGCAGACTAGATGGACCATACTGGTCTTTATCTGCCGTCATTTACTATGTTACTATATATATGTTATTATGACTTGTTATATTACACTGTTGAGTTATCTACTTCCATGTTATTTCATTCCATGTTCTATGTATGATCACCAGGCCGCATTCAATGCCCTGGCATGTTATATACACCGCTTTGAATTGTAGAAAAGCGGTATAGAAATAAGCTTAAATAAAATAAATAAATACTCTGGGCATAGGATACTCTTCCAGTTTAGAAGCTGCATTGACACTCCAAAAATCAATGCAGAATCCGATGCTGGTCTCCAGTTGGGACTTGATCTGGATCTGATGAGACTGAAATTTCTGTCCCAAAATCATCTCTCCCTGTACCATCATAGCTATCATTGGAGTTTAATTTTTCAGTACGTTAATATGGTAAATTTTGGCTTTCTTCTATTTATCTGGCTGTGCAATCTTGTAGTTAACAGGCCCCACTTTCTCTTCCACCTCATAAGGCCTCTGCCATTAACAGAGTAATTTGCTCTTGGATAAGGGCAGAAAGACTAAAACTCTGTCTCCAGTTTGGAAGGTGCAGTGAACGGCTGCCCAATTGTAGCCCCAGGCCCGCTGAGCTTGGGATTTAGCCAAACTCAGGCTGGAAAGGTAGTCACCTCGCCAGCTTTCCTCAGCCAGTCTTGCATTTATATAAAATTTTTACACAGCACAAAATCAACTACCACATTTATGCCGACGATATTATGCTGTACACACAACTTGACACTGATAACCCGGACTACAGCCCACTCGAAACATGCCTTGGCGAGATGCAAAACTGGTTACAACAAAGCAGTATGACAATCAACCACAAGAAAACTGAAGTGATGTATATCTCCAGGAAAGCAAATTTTGACCCCCCCTACAACAATAACCCTGTGCAACAACACTTACCAAACAAAGAAAGAAATAAAATATCTAGGAGTCACATTTGACTGCGACCTAAAAATGGAGAAACACCTTCGCAAGACCAACAGGGCAATTTTCCACAAACTGAGAGTTCTACAACCCATACGGAACATTATTGATCCCCACGATTTCAGATCCGTGGCTCAAGCACTCATCATGCCACATTTTGACTATTGCAACGCCATTCTTCAAGGACTACCTAAGAAAACCCTGAACATCCTACAAATGGCACAGAATGTAGCTGCCAGGGTCATTATGAGGAAAAGTCTTAATGAACACATTACACCAGTACTAATTGAGTTGCACTGGCTCCCCATAACAGCTCGCACAAAATACAAAATACTGACAACCACTTTCAAACTCATCCACAGCATAGCACCATCCTTCCTCAACACCCTAATCAGATTGCAACCTACCAACAGAAACAGGAGAACCATCAACTCCAACTCCCTCCACACTCCAACAGATATAAGATCTGTCAAAGTCAACACTAGTAACAGGGCTTTCTCATACGTAGCACTGACACTATGGAACCAACTCCCACCCGAACTACGAGCCAGCAATGATCTTTCAGACTTCAGAAAAAAACTCAAAACGCACCTATTTCAAAGTCATTTTTACCTGTACTAAATTTGCATGTGGGGCAACTACCCCCCCCCCCCCAGCAACCCAGAGAACCTGTTATGTGAAAATGTACATATGTAAATTATTTTCCCCATAGCTAAGAAGTAGAGAATCTTCTGTGTGACGTGCTTACCTTACGAATCTGTATGTAAACAACAAATTATATATGTCTTGATTCGGCAGCTTTTTCTATGTAATCTTACCCGCTTCTGATCGCTGGAAGGAGCGGCATACAAATGCGTGCTAAATATAACATATGTATTAAAAAAAAAAAGGTTAAATAAATAAATAAAGTATTTCTTTATTTATTTAATCTGTTTTCTATACACCTTATCCATCAATCAAAGCGGTTTATATCATAACAAAGTGACTACATTAAATAAGAACTGAAAATATTGGTCTGGAACATAGAAGAGGGGTTGTCATGCAGGGCAGTTAAAAAGGTAGCCCTTATGTACATTACAGACAAGCTATTTACAGTTTGGTCAGTGTATCAGGATATGTGTGCTTTTGATCTGTAGGTTTTGGGAGGGGATCCTGTCTGTTGTATTTACTAGTCTATATAACGTTTCCAAAGTGTTCAATGAACAGGAGGGTCTTGAGCTTTTTCTGAAAGTCATTGATATCTCCTAAGACTCGCATGTCATCAGGAAGGGCGTTCCATAACGTAAGTGCCAAGAGCGAGGGCATTCTTCTGGATGTGGTATGTTTGGTTTTTGGTATTCTGTGGGTATGATGAGCATATTTTCCTTGTTGTTTCACCTGGGTCATGTGCCTGAGTCTAGGACGTCTGCTGAGCAGTGGTGAATGATTTTAAATATGTTTAGGGTTATTTTAAATCTTGCATGGGCATGAATTGGAAGCCAGTGTAGTTGGTAGAGTATAGGGGCGATATGGTCATATTTGGCTATACCTATGATGATGCGTGCTGCCATGTTTTGTGCCAGTTGTAGTGGATGGATGGCTTGCTTTGGGAGTCTCTGGTAAAGTGCATTGTCATAGTCTAGTATAGGGGTGATGATAGCCTGGCACACTGTGTGGAAATGATCCTGGCTTAGAACTGGTTTTAGCCTCCAGATGAGTTTTAGTCTCTGGTATGCTTTTGCAGCAATTTTGTTGATGTGGGACTGGAGGTTAAGGTTTTTATCCAGGGTGACTCCCAGGTATCTCACTTCACTTTTTACTATTATTGTTTTATGCAGGAGGTTGATTGATTGTGGAGGATTGAAGGCGGTGTTTCTGGTGATGCATAATGCTTCTGTCTTGTTGTAGTTTACTGATAGGTTGTTGTTACAGAGCCAGATGGTCATGTCTTCAAGTCATTGGGTTATGGATGAGAGATCATGTGCATGTAGGCCAATTGGGGTATAGACCATGAGATCATCAGCATATATGTGGTACTGTAACTTATGTTTTTTGATAATGTTGCAGATGAGTTGTATGTATAGGTTAAAGAGGATTGAGGAGAGTGTGGAACCTGGTGGGATGCCTTGTGGTATATGGGACAGTGTGAATTTGTTTGCCCTGCATTTGACTTGCTGCAATCTGTTACTAGGTAGGAGCCGATCCACTTCAGTATGTTATTGCATAGTCCAATTTCTTGAAGAAGCATTATATTGTGGGATACAGTGTCAAAGGCAGATTCAATGTCCATAAATATGAGGAGGAATCTGTTCCTGATGCTGTCTATGCCCCTTATGATGCTGTTGAAGAGGGAGGTTAACAGTGTTTCTACATTATGTCGTGGTTTGAACCCATGTTGGTGGAGGTCCAGTGACGCATTCTGATCTATATCATCCTGCAGTTATCTTTGAACGGCTTTTTCAATGATTTTTGCAATAAATGGTAAGCTGGAGATTGGACAATATGCTGTAGGATCATCCGTGCTGATCAAGTTATTCTATTCAAGTTGTTTGATTTTGTATTGGTATCGGGTGTCTGGAGCCTTGTTTTGCCTCCATTTCCTTTCGAGTTTCCTTAGGGTTCGCTTTGCCTCTCAGATGTCATCGGAGTACCATGGTGGTGGTTCTCTGGCATGTATTTGCATGGTTCCTATTTGGGGCAGATGCTGTTGTGGATATGGTGAGGTTCCAGTTTTCAATGGTGTTGTCCAGATCATTAATATTTACCAAATTACATCTGGCACAGGGTTCTTCTTCCCAGGTTTCCCTTACCACATCTAATATGCCTCTTGGCTGTCTTCCGAAGAGCGACTCAAAAGGTGAAAAACCCATGGAACTCTGTGGTTCCTCATGGATGGCAAACATCAAATAGGGTAGGAGAATATCCCAATTCTTCCTGTCCTCCAGCACATAGTTTTCTAGCATCTTTTTCAGAGTTTTATTGAATCGCTCAATGAGGCCATCCATCGGTGATATACCAATGTTCGCAACATCTTGACCTTCACCAAGGCACACACTTGTTTCATCACATTGGATACAAAGGGTGTTCTTTGATCTGTGAGGATCTCATTGGGTATTCCCACCCACAAGAATACTTCCTAGAAAGCATTCGCGATCACAGCAGTCTTCTTATTTCTTAGAGCAAAGGCCTTCGAGTATCAGGTAGCATCGTCTGGTATATCTAAAATATACTTGTTGTCTTGGGTGGTTCTCTTCAAGGGGCCTACCAGGTCCATAGTCACTTTTTCAAATGAGGTTTCAATAATAGGCATAGGCACTAGAGGAGCAGGTTGGACTATGGTGAGGTTATGAAGTTGACAGGTAGGGTATGGTTGGCAATATAACTGCACCTATTTATAGACCCCTGGCCAGAAAATTTGGGCTGTAACATGCTCTAGTGTTTTCTCCTCCCCCTGGTATCATCCTAATAAATAGCTATAGGCCAACGATAATACCTGCCGATGATAGTCAGGGAATTATCAGTTGTTCTGTTTTCCCCCACTAGGGCCCTCTCAACCATTCTGCATAGTAAATCTTCCTTTAGCACAAAATGGGGAAAGGTTGTTGCAGGGGACTCTCCATTACCTACTGGAACTCCATCCACCTCCAAAACCCGATCTTGGGCATTTTTAAGGGACTCATCCTCTTGCTGGGCCCTCCTGAAGCTCCCCACTCTAGGAAGGGGACCATTGTATTTGGGTCACTACCACTGAGTCCTGAGCTATTCCCAGGGCTTTCTTCGCTAGGCTCCCCCTCCCCTGATCCCTCCCCCACCCCCAGATTCTTTTGGTAGCATAGCTTTTCCTGGCAATGCCAACTCCGGGACTTAGCAGGTTTGGGAGTCTTGACAAATAGATCGAGGTCTTCCATGGGGAAGATCTCTGGGAATTCAACCTGGTCCGACTTAGCGGAGTCATCAGTTAGCTGGGCCCATATCACTCCAAAGTTTGTGTAGTCTTGGCCAATCATCACTGGATATGATAGCCAGGGCAGCATCACAACCTCAAATACTAGAGTCTTAAGTGAAAACTGTGCCATTGGATACTTCCTCTGGTCTCCATACACACAGGCCAGTGTTACTGTCTTTACATAGTCAATTTGAAATCAGGTTACAGTTTCCCGGTGAGTGAGAGTCCACACACTCCCAGAGTCTATCAAGGTCTGGAGGCGGGTCCCCTCAAGCTCCACTGGAATCACAAAGTTCTGGACCCCTTGATGGGGAGTATTGTGACAATGAGAGCTGTGATGACCCAATGGAAACAGAGGATAATAATGACTATGTCTTTAAGACAAGAGACAGGCAAGCTTTTCAGAGGGCTAAAGTTACAGCCATGCAAAAGAAACACGTACTTGCTGAGGCTAAGCCACGCCCAAGCCCCAACGTGAGTGCAGGCTTGGACTCTAATGACAACCACCTGTGCAGAGAAAAGGGTGTGGTAGCTAGGAAGCAGTTTTTTAAACCTGCTTCAGTGCAGAGAGAGAGAGAGAGCAGGAGGAAGGACGAATGAAGAAGAGAGGAGCAGCAACAGGAAGGAGCAAGGAGATGGGGGAAGTTTAACTCCACGTGGGAGAAACAGTTCCAACAGCAAAGGAAGCAACCCTTGGGTGGAAGGTACGTTTGAGCCAGAGACCGGCAGATGTATAGCTGGGGAGGTTGCTGAAGAGCTGGGACAAAGTGCAGTGCAGTGTGTGCAAGAGACAGTTCAGAAAACCCAAGCTGCCAGAAGGGGCGTGAAAGCTGTCAGGGGCGGCCCAAGGGGGGTGCGGGGCCATGTGCGGAGACTCGGTGCGGGGCCTTATTTGCATAAGGGACCTCATTTGCATATATATTTGCATAATGTTACCATACACTAACTTTTAGTAAACATGCCTCTTAAAGAAAGACTAAAAGATTTCTACATTACTATAATCCAGTGACAACTGCCAGGCACATTAGGAACTACTACAAACACTGCCCATTTAGAACCCATAGCAAACCCGCCGTATCATAACAGCACTACCAGGACTCACAAAGCACAAGACCCTACCTATCAAAAGGCAACACTACAAATATTAAACCAATACATTTCAGAGAACAACAATACATGACCTACTGGGGAAAGAGAACAAATGGCAATGTCAAATAGGAATTGCATAAACAGAATACCTCAGCTCAGTTACACGTGCAGAACATAGACCATCACCAAACAACAAATCACAATGTAGAAACAGGAAGACAATAATTAAACTGGGAACCCCAAAAGCCCAAAAACACTGTAGAAATAAAACTATAAATTAATTTCCTCTTGTACTAAACAAAGCGCAGACGTTAATGATGCACATTTCCCAGAGCTGGCATATTTCAGTTAATAAATTCAATAAAGAGATATTTTTCGGAGACCACATGATGTGGTGAGCTTGAGCGGATGTGTGCAGCTTGAGCTCCGGGCCCCCTCTCCTTATACCGTGGTATAGAGCCATGCAGTGGTACCAATCCAAGCCAATTTTTGGTCGGCAGCCTCAGCAAGGTACGGGAATCCATTTTGTGTCCCCGCATTGCAATGGCCTCTGCTGTAAAATTGGGGAGAAGGGAGAAGGAACGAGGGGCCGGGCCGTCGAAAATGGCGGAATCCCCCGCGAAGCAGAGTGTGATAGCTTCTTCGCCAACTATGCCTGCGGAAGTCTCGGCAGCGATCACAAGTGCGCTCTCGGTGCAGTTTGACGCCTTGCACACAAAAATGGATGCTATCCAGAGCTCGCTCGGTGCGCTGGGGTCCCGCGTGCAAGAAGCCGAAGCGCGCATATCCCAGGCCGAGGATGACTTGGAGACGCTATGGAAAGAGCTCCGTGCAGCGCAAAAGATTTCCCAAGACCATGCGCTCAAACTGGACGACCTGGAAAACAGGTCTCGGCGTAATAATTTACGCTTTCTGGGTATTGCTGATTCCATCTTGGATAAAGATCTACAGAAATTTGTGGAGGCACTGGCGGTTTCCCTGCGCGAGGAGGAGGGTGCAAGTGGCCCAGTCGTGGTAGAGCGAGCCCACCGGATAGGGCACAAACAATCAGTGAACGACCGACGGCCCCGCGTAGTTTTGGCGCAGTTTCTATGTTATCCACAGAAGGAAGAGGTGCTTAAAGCTGCGCGGCAGAAAGGAGCCGTTGAGCAGAATAACATGCGTATCCAAGTTACACAGGATTACTCCGCTGCTTTGAGTCAACGCCGGACAGGCTATGCCCCGCTATGCCAAAAATTGATTGAGGCGAACATTCGATTCAGCGTACAATACCCAGCCCGACTTGTGGTATGGCATCAGGGAACTCGCTGGATCTTTGAGTCAGCGGGAGAGGCGACTACCTATGTGGAGCAACTCACAGCGCCGGCAGCGGTGTGATTGAATGAGCAGGACGAGTGAGCGGAAGGGTGCAGATATCTTGATGAGGACTCAAGTTGGACGGTCTTGGGTGGTGCTCCCACCTTTTTGGAGAGTTTGTCGGGTTTGATGGAGGCCTGGCCGAAGTGGGGAGTAAGAACTATGACCCCATTATGTGGTTTGCGGGCATACGGTGACAATAGCCATATACTGGGGTGGTGCTCCATAAGAGCCTTGGTGGCATTTAAATTTTTATGGTGCTTGAGACTGGTTCCTCTGAGGAATTGGGGCGGGGTCCCCCCCTCCCCCATGTGGCGAGGCCTGAGGCCTGCCTGAGAGCGGCCTCATACGCTAAGTGCTGGTGTCTCGTGGGGGTAGAGAGCCGTTTTCGGTTACTCCCCCCTCCCCCCCCCCGCTGACTCTGGCCTAGTGCCTTTCGTGGAGTGCTGCCTGCCCGGTATGTGTCTGTTATTGGGAACCTTTAGTATGTATGTATCGTTGGGGGTATAATCGGATTTCTCCCCTTCCTTTTCTCTCCTTTTTCTCCTTCCTTCCCCCCGGGATGCCTATTTTGGAAGCAAGTTGGAGGCGGGGGGGGGGGGGTATGTGCGGGAGGGGGAGGATTATGTTTGGTTTGGGTTCCACTGGGGGTATCTTGCTGCATTATTTTGGGGTTTTTTGGCTTACATGACTGGGGTCGGGATTGGGATAGGTATTGAATATGGAGGGAGGGGGGGTCCTACTCACATCCTAAGTGTCTCCCATGGGTGAGAGCTGGAGATTATATGGGGGGGGGGAATAAAGGGTGGGTTAGGGGTTGGGGGCAGAGTGGAGGATGGGGGATGGGAGGGGGGAGGGGGGTGTAGGGTGGGAAGGGGGTATCGGGGTTTCTGGGAGCATCATTATGTTATGGGAGGGACCTCAGGCTGGGGAGGTTCGTCCTTATTCTTTTTGCTGGCTTGCTATATACCTTTTGTTTAGGTACTATCCAACCTGAAGATTATCTCCTGGAATGTTTGTGGGGTAGGTAACCCTATTAAGAGATCTGAAGTGTTACAAGCCTTGACGCGGCTGAACTGTGATATAGCCTTGCTACAGGAAACCCACCAGACGGCCGAGGAGCACCTCAAAATGCAAAGAGCGTGGGTGGGACAGGGCTGGGGAGCCCCGGCTAAAGGAAAAAAGGGTGGAGTGGTCATACTAATCAGTAGGCGGATTCGTTTTGAGTTGACGAGAGAGTACATTGACCCTGATGGCAGATATATTCTGTTGTATGGTTATCTAGAAGGCAGGCCGATAGTGCTCGGTAACCTGTATAGTCCCAATGTGTTGGATCGGGCATTTTATGCTGGACTGGCTTCAAGGGTGGAGCAGCTACCCGATGTTCCTTTGATACTGGCTGGAGATCTGAATGGAGTATTAGATATAGAGATGGATACCTCTGGGGGCGTGCTCCGACTACGGCGATGCTTCGGGAGCTGTGTCGGCGGCTGGGTGTTGTGGATCCCTGGTGTTTATTACACCCTTTGGAGAAGGACTTTACCCATCAATCGCGAGCTCACGGGTCTAGTGCACGCTTGGATTATGTTTTGGTCTCGGAGCGGCTCTTTGCGCAGGTGGATGAGGCGCAGATTGGCCCCACTGAGGTGTCGGATCATGCCCCGGTTTGGGTGGATTTTGTGTGGGGGGCTTCGACAGTGCCGACTAGAATCTGGAGGTTTCCCCTGGGTCTTGATCACGATGCGGAGTTCAGAGCCCATTTGCGGCATCGCTGGCAAGACTTTATGGTTCATAACGAGCAGCATAAAGATGACCCGGAGTTGCTTTGGGAAACCGCCAAGATTGTGTTACGGGGCGATATTATTGAATATGTCGCTCGAAAGTGTAAACGTTTGGCGCGGCAGATCGTGCAGTTGGAGAAGCAAGTGGTGAGAGCCCGTCGCAGATGTGCAGGGGATCCTTCTGGGATTAATAGGAAGAGGCTTTGGGAGTTGCAAACGTCGCTTAATGAACTTTTCCATCAACGGGCGAAGAAGTCCTATATGTACTACCGGCACCGTTTGTACCGTTTTGGTGATAAACCCGGATGCCTTTTAGCTCGCTGCCTGCGCAGCAGCCGGGGTGCTCGATTGGTGGCGGCTCTCCAGGATGAGCAGGGCTCCTTGCATAAGGATAGCCGAGCAATCGTAGGTTTGTTTCGTTCTTTTTTCCAACAACTGTATGCGCAGAGGGAGGGGTCTCTGTCTGCGATACAAGACTATTTGCGGGATCTTCAACTGCCGAAAGTCACAGAGGAACAGCGGGCTTGCCTTGATGCCCCGGTTACTGAAGCAGAGGTTTATGGCATTATTCAACGTGCGAGGTGCTGTAAAGCGCCTGGGCCTGATGGGTTTGGGGCAGAGTTTCATAAAGTGTTAGGGGAGCTGGTTCCCCCAGTCCTAGTGAATGTATATCGCCGTAGAGGGCAAAAGGGACAGTTTACCTGGGGAACTAACCATGCCTATGTTACTTTAATACCTAAACCGGGGAAGGACTTTACTCTGGCAGCCTCCTATCGACCTATTTCTCTGTTGAACTTTGATTTGAAGATTTTAGCGGTTGGCCTCTGTTTTGGGGAGCTTGGTGCATGAGTCGCAAGTTGGATTTGTGAAAGGACGTTATGCAGTGCGGAATTTACGGAAGATTCTGGCGTCTTTAGAATGGGTCCGGGAACGCGGCTTGCCTTCCTTATTGATCAGTTTCGATGCTGAAAAGGCCTTTGACCAGGTACACTGGGACTACTTGAAGTGTCTGTTGCCCTATTATGGACTGGGTGATCAGTTTTGTAGGATGGTGGAGCTGCTCTATGCAGATCCTACGGCGGGAATTCTATGTAACGGGGTGTTGTCATATCCCTTTCGTCTGGAGCGGGGCACACGACAGGGGGTGCCTGCTTTCACCACTACTTTTTGTATTGACTTTGGACCCGTTGATTTGCACGGTGGAGGAGTCTTCGGTCATTAGTGGCGTGCAAATTGGGGTATCCGGGTTTAAAATGGCAGCTTTTGCCGATGACATGCTGGTTCATCTTACGTCTCCCCAACGATCCTTGCCTTGTCTGCTCGAAGCCTTTTCGGCTTACGGTAAATTTGCATGGCTACGTATTAATACAGACAAATCTGAGGCCTTGGATGTTGGGGGTACGTTGCGAGAAACCTGGCCGGGAAGTTTCCCATTACGTTGGGCGGATGAGGCTTTTGTTTACCTGGGCATTTTATTGACTAGAGCGCCCATGTTGCTGTATAAAACCAATTTCGACCGTGTTTTTTTTAAGCTTCAGGCGCAGTTGCGGGCTTGGGCGCCCCTCCCATTGTCTTTGCTGGGTAGAGTGGCTGCTCTGGGGATGGTGATTTTCCCACGAATCCTTTATTGGATGCAGACCCTCCCGGTGTGGTTATTACGACGGGATGTGCTCCGTATTGAGCGAGATATCCGACGGTTCTTATGGAGGGGGCTAGAGCACGTATACCACTGTCTCGGTTGCGGGGGGGATGGCGGAGTGGCGGAGTTGGGGTCCCTGACTTTTGGAAGTACGCGGTGGATTGCCAAGCACGCTATCTTAGTGATTGGCTGGGAGATACTGACGTTTACACCCCCCGTGAATTGGAGCGGGCCTTTGTAGCGCCGCATGCCTTGGAAGCGGCTTTGCATCTGCCGCAGGCTATCTTGCCTGCTCGTTTGACTAATAGTGTTTTGATACAGGCGACGCGGCGGACTTGGCAACAGCTCAATAAGTATTGGGGTAGCGACCCCGCGATTTTGTGTTGGTTGCCTCTGCAGGGGAATGTTTGTTTTACCCCTGGCTCTGACTCACCCTCCCTTCGGCAATGGGAGCGGTTGGGTATCCGGCGCCTTTGGAATGTGGTAGCTCCGGATGGGAGGTGTAAGACCTTGGGTGTGCTCTGTGAGGAATATGGATTGAATTTGAGAGTGTCGGGATTTGCACATGCACAAGTGTCCCACTATGTGCGTTCCCTGTCCCAAAAAGAACTCCATGTGGAACATTCCGCGCGGATCCTTGAGTTTTTGACTTTGGGGGCGGAGTTTTCTCCGACTATTGCTGAGTTGAAGAAGAGGTTGGACAAGCTTGAAGAACCCCCGGACTTCTTGGCATGGGAAAGGTCATGGGCGCAGGACCTGGGCCGAGAAATAGCCCCGGGTTCTGTTCGCGCTGCTCTGAGTCGGATTGTGCACTTGGTGGAGGGGGCCCGCTGGAGAGAGATGCAATATAAATCTATCCTTCAAGCACATTTTTCTCCGAGACGGGCGCTGCGGAGTCGTCTTGCAATTTCTGGTGGGTGTCCCAAATGCTCTTGTTCATTAGCGGACTTGGGTCATATGTGGTGGAGTTGCCCCCCCATCCGATGCTATTGGCGGCGTATTGGAGAGTACCTTGGTGGCCTGTTGCGGCAGCGGGTTTGTTGGACAGGGTTGCTGGTGGTACTGGACTGGATGGGACCGCTCCACCCTAAGGGGAGGTGGGAGAGTATCCTGGTGCGAAAGGCTTGTCTGGTGGGTAAGGGTCCTATTCTTCGTCGATGGATAGAGTCGATGGCCCCCACATTTTGTGAGTGGCGCAATTGCCTTCACCAGCTTATGCTTATGGAACGGAGAAGTGCACAGGGGTCACCCCGGCGATGGGCCACTTTTTTACTGATCTGGATGCCCTACATTCAGAGTTTGGGACCTACTGCCCGCAGTGAGGTGCTTAAAGTTGGATAGTGTTGCTCCTGGGTTTAGCAGTATATGAGAAAGAATGAGGGGTTGGGGGGAGGGGATGGGGGCGGGAGATATGGGGGGTTCTGTATTGTATTGTTTCCTATTGTGTTGCCTTGTTTGTGGTTTCTTGTTGTGTTCTTCCTGGGTGATGGATCTGACACAACCTCGCCCGGGAGGTGTTTCCTTGTAAAATTCAAATATTTGTGTGGTAATATTGGTTTGCTGTACTGTGGTTTTTCAATAAACAGATTATTCAAAAAAAAAAAAAAGAGATATTTTTCTACCTTTTGTGCATTTTTTTTCAGTTACAACTGCTCCAGCCACTTTCTTCTGGTTTCTTCGTGTCTTCTGCTAACTCTCCATCGTCTGCTGTCCACTTGTCCTTTCTTCACTCTTCTAGTTTTTTTCCATTCTCTTTCTACATCTGCTTTAGCATACTAATCTTTCTCCTTTTGCTCTTTCCTCATTCCTATTTCATCCACTCAAATTTTACCCCGCCATCCTCAATCCCCACTTACTCTCCCAATATCCGGCCAATTGTAGATTTGTCTTCCCTCCCACACAAAATATTTTTCCCTCTCCATTTCACTCTCCCAGCTCTATCCCATTCTATTCCTCCCCCAACATCAGTTCCCTTCTAGTTCCAGCCCCACCCAGCATCCGCTCCCTTCTAGTCCCCGCATCAGCCCATTTTCAGTCCTAGCTCCCCCATCCGAGTCCCTCCATCAGCTCATTTCCAATACCAGCCCCCCATAAGCCCATTTCTAGTCCTATCCTAGCCCCACCATCAGCCCATTTACAGTCCTAGCTCCCCCATCCGAGTCCCTCCATCAGCTCATTTCCAATCCCAGCCCCCCATCAGCCCATTTCTAGTCCTTTCCTAGCCCCACCATCAGCCCATGTCAAATCCTAGCTCCCCTCCACTCAGCCCATTTCCAATCCAAGCCCCCCATGAGCCTACTTCCAGTTCTAGCCCCTCCATGAGTCCATTTCAATCCAAGCCCCGCCAACAGCCCATTTCCAGTCCGATCCTCGCCCTCCATCAGCGCATTTCCAGTCCGGGCCCCCCCTCACTCAGCCCATTTCAAGTCCTAGCTCCCTCCCCTCACAGCCCATTTCCATTCCAAGCCCCCCTCCCCATCAGCTATTTGCAGTTCAAGCCCTCCTTCCACTCAGCCCATTTCCAGTCCTAGCCACCCTCCACAGCCCATTACCAGTCCTATCCCCCCCATAGCCCATTACCAGTCCTAAGCCCCCCATCAGCCCACTTCCAGTCCTAAGCCCCCATCACCCCATTTTCAGTCTTAGCCCCCCCCATAGCCCATTACCAGTCCTAACCCCCCATCAGCCCATTTCCAGTCTTAGCCTCCCCACAGCCCATTCCAGTCCTAACCCCCCATTAGCCCATTTCCAGTCCTAACCCCCCATCAGCCCATTTCCAGTCTTAGCACCCCCATAGCCCATTACCAGTCCTAACCCCCCCATCAGCACATTTCCAGTCCTAGCCCCCCCCCCCCATAGCCCATTACCGGCCTACCCCCCCATCAGCCCATTTCCAGTCTTAGCCCCCCCATAGCCCATTACATCCTAACCCCCCTCCATCAGCCCATTTCCAGTCTTAGCCCCCCCATAGCCCATTACATCCTAACCCCCCATCAGCCCATTTCCAGTCCTAACCCCCCCATCAGCCCACTTCCAATCTTAGCCCCCCATAGCCCATTAGTAGTCCTAACCCCCCCATAGCCCATTAACAGTCCTAACCCCCTCCCCCATCAACCCACTTCCAGTCTTAGCCCCCCCCATAGCCCATTACCAGTCCTAACCCCCCTCCCCCCCTCAGCCCTGATAGATTTAAAAAAACAAACCGGCTGCTGCTGCCACTGCCGCCGTGACAGCGGCAGAATCAAATGTCCCGCCGCGGGGCCCCGCCTGCCCGGCAGTGCCTCCCTGCAGCATCAGCTCCCGAGTCCCTCCCAATGCACGGGCTTTCAGATCCGCGAGAGTTTCCCTTTCTTCTCGCGGCTCTGTTAATCTCGCCGGGGATGATGGGATTTCCCATCAGCCCCGGTGGGATTAACAGAGCCGCGAGAGGTCAGAGAAGCTCTCCCTTCACGGCTCTGAAAGCCCGCGCATTGGGAGGGACACGGGAGCTGATGCTGCAGGGAGGCTCTGCCGGGCAGGCGGGGCCCCGCGGCGGGACATTTGATTCTGCCGCTGCCACAACAGCAGTGGCAGCAGAAGCCGGTTTGTTTTTTTTTAATCTACTTGTGCTAATGAAGAATGTTTTTTGCATGGGGCCCCCTGAAACGTGGGGCCCTGTGCAAAAAACATTCTTGCTCAATAGATGGGCCGGCCCTGAAAGCTGTTACAAACTAACGTAACCAAGACCCAGCCAAAGGCAGAGACGTAGTGCTGAACACAGCTGAAGCAGTTAAGTTTTTGTTCCAGGGAAAGAAGCCCCACGCTCCTGATACAGCCAATGCTTACCAGGGAGAGCAGTTCTGGAAAGGATTTTTGAACTTTCTACAGAATAGTAAGTTGGAAAACATTGTTGAAAATCCTGAAAGGGATAAGCAATTTGCAGAACAGGAAGGTATGCAAATTGACACTTTTGAGTCAGATTCAGTGTATGACAAATCACCGATGGATTGTTCTTTATGCATGAGGGAAATTGAAAACTGCTAGAAAGGACTGTAAAAAGAACCTTTTGAAGAGCAATTTTTCCTTAGCCAGGAAAGTGCTAAGAGTTTCTTTAAGCTAAAGAACTTTGCTAAGAACAGAGTTTGAATTAAAGCAGCATTATTGGAAAATGAACAGAATTTGCCTATGCTGTTTGAATGAACAGAAGCTGTAACACAGGTGCTGAGATGTGTACTGAAAGCAGCAGCCGTGTTTAAAGAAGTATTGCAGTTCTTTAACTTCACGTGTACTTTTGTTACTGCAAGTTTTTCTGTTTTGGAGAATAATCCTTTTGCCTGCATTATCGTTGAATTTAATGCGTGGAAAGAACCCAAAAATAAATTTCTGGTTTTTGCCTTAAACAACCCCAGTGGTCACACACTACTTTGTCTTTAATGAAAAGAACTGCAAGTCCCAGGATTCCTTGCTGGAGACAAAATAGCTTTAATTAAGGACAAATATGGCAGCCCTTTGCCTGTGAGCCACCGGCCCAGGCAGGGGGTCACGAAGGTATCCACAAAACCACAGGTGTGAGGGGTCGATAGGCTGACATCCATGGGTTCTTCCATACCCGGGGGACATTCCTGAGCAAAGTGTCCCCATGTTTCATACCTAAAACAAGTAAAGAGATCATGGCTGGGGCCATGCCCTTGCCTAGGAGATGACTTTGGAAGTCGGAACAGGGGAGTCAACATCCATCCTGGCTTCCCCTTCCATCTTCCTGGACTAACCGGTGACTTTTTCCCCTTCTCACAGTTTGCTTCATGATATCCCTCTGCTATTTCCATTGCACTCTACAGTGTAAGCTTGGGGTGCTGACGTACCCACTGTTTCATCGGGGCAGTCAAGCTCTCCAAAAACTGCTCCAATAGCACAATCTGGAATATCTCGGGCCAATACTTTCCCTCCGGTTGCAGCCATTTCCTTCAACTCATAGAGGAACCGCAGAGGCTCTCCTTTATCTGGAGAACCCCATTTCTGAACCACTGGCAGTAGGCCTCTGGGGTACAGCTGGCCTGTTCCAGTATGGTGACCTTGACAGCTGCATATGTAGCTCACCCATCTGGGTTGGCGTCCTGGAATGCAGCCTCACTGTTGTCAGTCAGTAGTTTCCCAGATAAGTCCATGTCTCTTCTGGCCACCTGGCAATGTGGTCAGTTCATTCAAAGTTCACCATAAGGTGGTTCAATTCATCTTCTGCCATCATTTTAAGAAGTGGATGCACTGGAAGGTGGAGTTGCAGTCTCTGTAGGGCCTGAATTAACTGCTGCTGCTGTTGTTGCTGCCCTTCCAGCAAGGTGCATTAAAACTGTTTTTGTCGCTTCTGATACTGTTGTTGTTGCTGCAGACCTTTGGCCAGAATCTGGAGGAGCCGCTCCATCCTGGCTTGTCACTGTTCTTTTACAACACCACCATAACTTACTCTTCTGCAGCTGAGTTAACCCTGCAGTATCCCAGCCCCAACAACATTTAGTAGCCTCTAGTGGCCAAAACAAAACCTGTCTGTCTGGCACTGACTAAACCTTCTTCAAGCTCCCTAACTAGGGTGAGGCTAACCCTCTTAACCCACAAAACAAACAAAAAAATCCTGGCCTGCAGTAGAGGCCCAACCCTGGAGGTACATGAATTTGCCCTCAGTTAGAGTAAATACCCAACCTGCCACCATATATGGTAGTGTGGTGTGCAGTGGAAAGGGTTTTATTTACAATGCAGGCCAAACAGCAGATCAGGGAAAACAAAAACAGTTTTTTATTTTGTCTCAGCCTGTTAAACCTCCACAAAGCAAAACCCAGAACAGACAGCAGTTCAGGGAAAACAAAAACAGCTTTACTTCTGTCTCAGCTTGTTAAACGTCCACAAGCTGGTTCCCTTGGCCCTTCCTCAAGCCCCAGTTAAGTTCCTACCTCAGAACTCCTTTGCATAGCTTGCCTTGAAAGGTCTTCTGGCTCCACGGGCCTCTCTCCCTCCTGCAGTCTGCTGGGTTCTTAACCTCTCCCTCAGAGTCACAACCTCCCATCCCTGAACTCTGGGTTGTAGGATCTCTTAAAGGACACTGTTGATAATCCCTTTGGAAAGGGATGGGTAACATTCTATATACCTCATTACACTGCCCTAAGCGGGCACCCAGTCCATGTAGTGGTAGACCCTGCCATGGATATCTGAAGTAAATGTTGCCATACTCATGCTGAGGCAGGGATCAGTTTTGAAGGTAAAGGATAGTTATGGCAGTAAGACCATGAGAGGGTCACAACCACAGATATGTGTCTCTGTATAAATCCTTTAATCGGAATGAGGTTGTATTCTATAACTCTTTTTCATGCTTGGCTACTCACTATTGCCTGTAAAACTGGCAGACTGTATTTTAGCAGTAAGAACATAAGAACATAAAATATGCCATACTGGGTCAGACCAAGGTCCATCAAGCCCAGTATCCTATTTTCAACAGTGGCAAATCTAGGTCATACAGTAAGTACCTAGCAGTTTCCCCAAAAGACACAGGTTCCACAATGCTTGTATTGGGTCAAGCAGTGATATCCTGGGTCCCTTTTAATAATGGTTTATGGACCTTTCTTCCAGGAACTTGTCCAAACCTTTTTTAAACTCAGCTGCAATAACAGCTTTTACTACATCCTCCAGTAACAAATTCCAGAGTTTGATTACACGAGTGAAAAAATATTTTCTCTTATTAGTCTTAAATAGGTTACCCTGTAGCTTCATTGCATGTCCCCTAGTCTTTCTATATTCTAATGATGTAAATAATCAATCTATGTTGACCCGTTCCACTCCATTCATTAATTTAGAGACCTCTATCATATCTCTCCTCAGCCATCTCTTTTCCAGGTTGAAGAGCCCTAACCTTTTTAGCCTTTCTTCATAGGGGTATCCTTCCATCCCCTTTACCATTTTGGTGGCTCTTCTCTGAACCTTTTCTAATAATGCTATATTTATTTATTTATTGCACATTTCTATACTGCCCCTTCCAGAGATCAGGGGCGGGTTACAAGGAACCAACATGTTACATATGATAGGGTTTGAACTTTTTACATTATTAGACATAGACTTAACTAAACCAGAGAAACTATATACATATAACTATAAATACATATTAACCGGGCTTATGAAAATGGGATACAGTGTGTCGGGGGGGGGGGAGTAGGTGCGTAGGTGCTGTCATTACGTATGTGGATAAATTTTTTGTGAGTTTAGGCAGGTATTGCCAGCTCCATAGTGAGCAGTGAAGGGGTGAATTTTGAGGTTTTTTTCTGAAAGTCTGAAGGTCTTTATTTAGCTGTATTTATATCCCGCTTTTCACCGGGTCAAAGCGGTCAATTGGGGGATACATTTAACACGAGGGGATATGAGACACATACACTAATACTTACAGGGTGGGAGGGAGTTCCATAGGTTAGGGGCAGTGAAGGTGAAAGCTCTGGAGCTTGTGGTCTGTTTTGTTTTGTGAATTGAGCTGGGGATCTCAAGGGACTGTAGTGCATTTTCCCTTTGAGATCTAGTTGGCGGTGGGGTCTGAAGGAGTGTCGAGAGGGCAAATGATGCTATATTGTTGACCAGTTTAAAGTTGTCATGAGAGTCTTGTATGTTATATGGCTCAATCTCCAGGAACAAGCAGGAATGAGACTTCACATATGGGGTACGTTGGTACCGACGGAGCCTGCGCGGGAACGCTCCCCAGTGTCCAAAAAGAAAACTTTTGGGAGCATCCCACGCGCATGCACGCTGCCTTCCCGCCCATTCACTTCCCTCTCATCAGTTTTCCGTTTTCCGCGGAGCCGGCAGGACGTATTCCTGTCACCGCAGAAAATTCTTCTTTTTATTCTTAGTTTTTTGTGGTCGCGTCTGTCTTCCCTCGACGCCACCGGTACCGCCGGTGCTTTTCTTTCTTTTTTCTAAAGAATTTCATCTTTTCTTCAGAAATTTTTTCCTGTTTAGTATCTGACGGTTCCTAGGCCACTAGGCCTCTATCTTTCCATTATGGAAAAGCCAGCCACTACCCTTAAGAAATGCTCAAAGTGTGGCAGTACAGATATATTTTTAGACACCCATACTTGGTGTCTAAAATGTTTGGGACCTGACCATTGCCCACTGGAGTGTTTTTCCTGCCGGAGCTCAAACAGAAGAAATCTTCAGAATCGAGCACAACTCGATACCCGGTTCACATCGCATTCGATGTCACCAACTAGAATATCTCCACAGGATCAGGTAACCAAACAAAAGTCTGTAAAGACTAGCCAGTCCTCGAGTGGTAGATCTCCTTCCCAATAGCGAGATGGCTCTGGCCTTGCCCTCGAGGACACTTTGGCAATAAATCCCCGGCGGGAGTCTTCGGGCTCCAAAGCATTAACGGGGCTTCAGGTTGTCCCCGAGGTTCTTACCTTGATGAACATACCTGGGCCATGCTCGGTGGTTGTGGCCGCTTCAAGCGGTACCGACACCCCGGCATCGGCTATGGTGATGGATGAAACACTCCTCACTGATGATCGCAGTCTAACGCTCTCGGCTACTTCGGTACCGTTAGAGTTGCTGCAGACTGTTCCTCCAGTATCGGTATCGGCTTCGGTACTGGTACCGCTATCGACATGGGCATCGGTGTCGGTACCATCCATGCTTACTTCAACAGACTTGCTTCCTTCGATGCCGAGCCTGGAATCGAGCTCTAGCATGGATGATTCGGTATCGACTCGTCTCGGTACCGACCTTGGTGGGTACCGAAGACATCGCTTTAAGGAAAATCCGATGCTTCATCCTTTCAGGTCTTCCGATCCCGATGACTGGGATGAATCCATCGGTACCAAGGCTGAATCTTCAACAAGTCTAGCCTTTACCCCTCATTTTAGAGGGTCCTCCTCAGGGGAGATTTCTTTTCAAGCTTTTCTGCTTGATATCGCAAAGTTACTTGCCATTTCTATACCTGGTAAAGAATCCTTGCCAGGGGATTCAGAGACCCTGCAATCCCCCTGGATTCCAAAGGAGGTGATCATGCTTCCTTTGCATCAGATCTTACAAGATCTACTTTTAAGGATGTGGGAAACTCCTTTAACGGTATCACCACATTCTAAGACATTTGACTCCATGTACAAGGTGCCACCTTCTCCAGGTTTTCAAAAGACTCAACTTCCTCATCATTCTGTTGTTGTAGAATCAGCAATGAGGCGTATTAAGAGTGCAAAGAAGCACTCTTCTTATCCGCCAGGTCGTGAGTCTAGAACTTTAGATGCCTTTGGACGTCGATGTTTCCAGGCATCCATGCTTTCAGCAAGAATTATCTCATATATTTTCTATATGGGATTATCTCTTGAAGAGGTCACAAAGAACTTAAAGCTTTTGAACACTTTTCTTCAAGAACATAAAAGAGCAGACCTTTTCATATTAGTCAGTCGTGCTCAAAAGGTCTCTAAATTCCTTAATCGTGCTTCCCTGGACTGTTTTGAGTCTATTAGCAGAACTTCTGCTATAGCCATAGGAGCACGACGCACGGCCTGGCTCCAAGCTTCAGACTTCGACAAATGGGTACAAGAAAAGCTGGGAAATACTCCTTGTACTGGTGAAAATCTCTTTAACAAGGATGCTTTATTTCAAGCTAATCAAACACTGATATTGTTGCTTTCAGAGGATTGTCAAAACTTTCCTCTATCCCAGCTAGTAAAAAATCTCCTAACAAACTTTATTCCCCTAAGGGAAAAAAGTTTTATTCATCTTTTACCCATCATGCAGATGTTTCCAAAGAAGGGCAACATCATACCAGGCTAAGAAAACCAAAGTCTCAACAGGCTCAGCAAACTCAGCAGTCGCAGGGTTTCTGATTCTTTATCTCATTAAATCTTTTTTCCTGTTGAGTTTCAGAACCACTACTTCTTAACTACAGAAGCATTTACAGTTCTTCTCATCCTTATTGAGAGGTCAGTGATACACCGCCTTAATCCTCCACTTTAGGCATGACTGTCTTCTTAAGAGCAGTCCATCCTTTCAGCTCTTAGAGCTATTGAGGATAATCATGCCCTAGAGGTAACAAGTTTCTCCTCTCCTTTTAAAAGTAAACAGAGGAGTTACAACTACTTACAAGGTATGCTATGCCCTTCACCTTAAAAACAAATTGAGAAAATATCTATTCAGAGCTAGCGTGTGTGAGTGTAATGTAATGTTATGTCGGAAGTATAGCCATGAAGCGAAATTCACCTCTTGAAGCTAATCTTCCATTTTACTCAATTATGATTGAGCCCATTGAAGAGCTAACAATAAATAAGGTTAAAACACTACAAAAGTGCAACCAATAATCTCCGTGCAAAATGATTAATTTGCCGGAATAAAATGAACCACTAAAAGTCTATGCTGGAGCTCAAGACAGCCAGAATTTGGAACAATAACTTATCTGGATCCAACCAAGTCCGGCGGTGAGCAGCAATCCTTAGTAGCAGTTTTTAAAGTCCATCCAGATAGACTTGCTCAGTTGGCGTTCTTTTGGCTGGTGAAGACGAAGACAGAAGTTTGTCGGTACAGAGTGCTGAGCGTTGAAGCAGGGCGTGTAAATATTGTTCGCCCGAAACGCAGTACTGTGTCTGCTATCTTGTGAAATTTGTGCTGGCAACATCACCATAAGTCTATCTGGATGGACTTTAAAAACTGCTACTAAGGATTGCTGCTCACCGCCGGACTTGGTTGGATCCAGATAAGTTATTGTTCCAAATTCTGGCTGTCTTGAGCTCCAGCATAGACTTTTAGTGGTTCATTTTATTCCGGCAAATTAATCATTTTGCACGGAGATTATTGGTTGCACTTTTGTAGTGTTTTAACCTTATTTATTGTTAGCTCTTCAATGGGCTCAATCATAATTGAGTAAAATGGAAGATTAGCTTCAAGAGGTGAATTTCGCTTCATGGCTATACTTCCGACATAACATTACATTACACTCACACACGCTAGCTCTGAATAGATATTCTCTCAATTTGTTTTTGGGTTTTATATTTGTAGAGAACTTTGGTTAGGTTGTATTCTTGGATGCCCTTCACCTTGGCAGTTGTCCTGTATGAGAGGATATCTCATACTTTTCACTGTATGGGAGCTTTACCCTTTTCAGAGACTTACCAAATTGTAAGGGGTCTGTTTACTAAATCGCGTTAGTGCAGTTCGCGTTAGGAGCCGCGGTAGTGAAAGAAACCCCAAATAAGGACATGGGCGGTACATCGTTACCACTACCGCACGTTAGAAAAATTAACGAGCGTTACCAGGCGCCGTGCCGCGTTACTGCGCGTTAATCGTAAGAAGACGTACAGACACAAAGCACTGAAACAGAGCTGTAGCACAATGGTTACGGTACTGACCTCTGTTACAGGCAGCATGGGTTCGAGCCCCCAGTGTGCCTAACGCAAAAGGCTGTCTCAGGCATCATCCTGTACATTACAGAAGGAAAGAGGAGGCATGTTTTTCGTTACGCTGAGTATTGGTGTCAGAAAAACACCCTCGGAGTGTGCCTAGCCACGTACGTTGGTGCGTGCATTGGTAAGTGCGTAGCCGCGCGCGTACATTCGTGCGTGGGTACGTGTGTTTTTACCAGTGTGGGCATCTTATATTACAGACTTTGTAGGGTGTCCTGCACCTATGCATTATGCTAACAGATGTACGTGTGATGGCCTATGGTTTAGCAGAGCCTGTGAGCAGGTGCTGGTGTTTCACAGGGTTGGATTGGGCCAGTCACACCCATGATGCACTGCACATGCAAATCAGCTGTCCACACATACACACCATGGGGAATACACCCCCACAGCACCTCGGCCTGATAGGGGTACCGACCGTGTGTTGTACTGGCACAGAGTAGCTACACACCGTCACATTGTGCGGGTACTGTGCTCACCCTGAGGGTGCAGTGAGGCGCCCAGCACTAGGTCCACAGCACCGTCCCTGGCTGAAAGAGGCCATGGTGCAGGTCCACAGCAGTGTTATAGTGTGAGAGGTAGTTTCTGCAGAAACACCTTGGACATCTCTGTCTGTATCAGTCAGGTGTAGCCCCCATGGACCCATGCACCACCACCACCACCACCACCCCCTCCCCCTCCCCCTCCCCCTCCCCCAGGGCAGCAAACAGGGTCTCCTATCAAACGATACATCTACCTCCCTGCAAGGTGGACGTAGAGGGGGAACATCAACCCCGGTCCTGCTGAGGGACACACACCCCACAGAGCAGTCAATGCAGCTCTGTACACATCCAGAACACAATAGCAGACAGACATTAGGCCTAGATATGGCATGCTGCACCCCACCACTATCTGATATTCCCCTGGTGCAAGCCATCAGCCACTGCACCCTGCAAGCCACTCCATCACAACACATACCAGCTGCAAATAGTCTGCTAGTGCCCAGTGGAGATGCCTACACCCAGAACTGGGATGTCAGCATACACAGTTAAATCAGTGACAGGGCCCCAAAAGGCAACCCATATATATCACATGAGAGAAATACTAGATAGCACTATGGGGGTGCCTAGCCATGCTGTGGTCACTGCACAGTCAGGGTGAGAGTGATCTCTCAGCAGCACATACTGAGGTCACCCTGTCTGTGTAGGTGGTGGTCGGAAACTACAATGTGCCTGTCACTGCCCTATGCCCTGTGCAGATGCGCCCTGGCCAGGCCAACCTGTCCGGCCTCTACCCATGGTACCTTGCTCCTCATTATGCACATTGGCAGCCCAATTCTGGCAACATTGCTGGCATTGTGGCCTGTGGAAGGTGTTTGCAGCCACCACACACTGGATAGACAGACAACCACCCCCACACCGATGTCAGCATTGTGCTACTATAGCGGTGGTCAGCAGCCATACACACCACACCAGTCCTGGGCATAGTACAGGCATGGATATGGTACACAAGACTGTTGGGGGGTCACTCCCCAGGGTGGTGAACACTGTCAGAGACCAGACCTGCAGCACACACCGCAGACATCAGAATGATTGTTATGGTGGAGCTCAATGAGCAAAATGTGCTTAACAGAGGAATTGATATCTGCCAGTTCTCATAGCAAACGTTTGATAGCTGTGTACCATATACCCAGGTGTAGGGTGGCATTGCTAAGGTATGCAACTGCTAGTATTGGGAGATACAGGCAGGACCCAATTTCTTGCCTCTCCAGGTGGCACTGGCCAATGGGGCCTGTGGGTGGGTGTGTGGCCCTGTTGGCTGCTGCTTTACGGCAGAGTTCCCCAACTCCAGTCCTGGTGTTCCAAACACTGTTCGGGTTTTCATGCTGTCCCTCATAAATATGCATGAGCTACATCTGCATAACATGGGGGTGGTGCATAGCTATGCAGCACAGGCATCTTTATTGGAGGCAGCATGAAACCGGAATGTTGTGGGGCCCTCCAGGACTACATTTGCGAAACTCTGCTTTACGGTAATGTGCCTGTTTCTGGTGTGGTGAAATATAGGCCATGTGTATGTTCTCTGCAATAAAGGTGTGTCTTTACTATCAATGTTTAGTGGTGGGTAAAGCTATGGGGACTGGGTTGGCAGGACCCCCAGCTGGGATTTGAACCTGTGACCCTCTGGTTTTACAGACACTGGCTGTGTCTGTTGCACCACACTGTAGCCACAGAGACAGTGCAGTCAGCGTAGTTACTCACCTGTAACAGGTGTTCTCCAGGAGCAGCAGGAATCAGTCCTCACTTATGGGTGACGTCGGCGCCGACGGAGCCCTCGCGGAGCAATTTTCCCCAGCTTTCAAAGAAAGCCTTTGGGAATTGCAGCGCGCATGCGCGGTCGTCTTCCCGCCCGAGGGTGCCATCTTAGCCAGTCAGATGACATAGCTAAAAAAGACAGCATAAAAATTTGCAAAAAAGAACATAAGCAGACGATTGCAACTCCAAGGGGAGGAGGGAGGGTAGTGAGGACTGATTCCTGCTGCTCCTGGAGAACACCTGTTACAGGTGAGTAACTACGCTTTCTCCAGGACCAAGCAGGAAGTCAGTCCTCACTTATGGGACTCCCAAGCTCAAGGCTACCGGAGACCCTAAGCACAAAATGAGCTCCCTCTAGCTCAGCAGCACAGAAGGATAGAATCTTCGCTGAATTATCACCCACCGGTAGCCCACATCCGGGATGGAGGGTAGGAGTTGCTCAGACCTCAAAGAGATTACGGAGGACTGCCTGTCCGAAAGCACTGTCCCTACGGGACTCCCTCTCGAGACAGTAATGGACCGCAAAAGTCTGGCTCGAAGACCAAGTAGCGGCCCGGCAGATGTCTGCCAGCGGGACAGAGCGGAGGTAAGCCACTGACGTGGCCTTTGCCCGAACGCAATGAGCCGTGACTCGACTTTCTAAGGAGAGTCCGGCTGCCCCATAAGCCCAAGAGATACAGTCCGCAACCCAGATGGACAGAGTACGCTTGGAGACCGGGAGCCCCAATTTATTGGGGTCAAAAGACACAAAAAGCTGAGCAGCTTTACGGTGCTCCCGCGTACGGTCAAGGTAGAAGTTCAATGCCCTTCTACAGTCCAGGGTATGGAGGACCGTTTCAGCTCGGCTGGAGTGTGGTCTGGGAAAGAAGGTTGGAAGTACCACCTCCTGATTGATGTGAAAAGGGGAGACCACTTTAGGCAGAAATTTTGGGTGAGTCCGTAGGACTACCCTATTTTTGTAGAACCTAGTGTAAGGGGGATCAGACACGAGGGCCTGCAATTCACTTACGCGCCTAGCGGAAGTGAGGGCTATCAAGAACAGTGTTTTCCAAGACAGAAAACGGAGAGAACAGGTAGCCATAGGTTCAAAAGGCGGACAGGTGATCCGCTGCAAAACCACATTCAGGTCCCAGTCAGGCGCTGGCGGGCGCAGAGGTGGTATAAGTAGAAGGAGACCTCGGAGAAACCTCGCTACGAGAGGGTCATTGGAGAGAGGTCTGCCGTCCACTGGCACATGATGTGCTGAAAGAGCACTGAGGTGAACTTTGACGGAGTTGGACTTAAGTCCCAGATTAGAGAGGTGCAGCAAGTACTGCAAGATCACCGACACCGGGCAGGAGAAGGGATCCTGAGACTGTTGGGCACACCAGACTGCAAAGCGACGCCATTTAAGGGCGTAGCATTTGCGGGTAGAAGGCCGTCGCAAAGCTAAGACGACCTCCTCCACCTCCGCCGGCAGGAGAAGGGGAGCAAGGACTACCCTCTCAGCAGCCAGGCCATGAGGTTGAGAGACCTGAGGTTGGGGTGCAGAAGGGACCCCTGATCCTGAGTGAGGAGATCCGGTTGTACCCCCAGAGGGATTGGATCCTCCACCGCCAGTTGCAGCAGGAGCGGAAACCACGGCTGCCTGGGCCAGCGAGGGGCCACCAGGATCATGAAGGCTTTGTCTCGGAGAACCTTGAAAAGAGTCCGAGAGACCAGCGGGATGGGAGGGAAAGCGTACAGAAGGCTCCCCGACCACGAGATCAGAAAGGCGTCTGCCGTCACCTGAAGGGGGTGTGGCTGACGAGAGCAGAAGCGAGGAAGCTGCCGGTTGTGAGGACTGGCAAAGAGATCCACCGTGGGGAGACCCCACTTGAGGAAGAGCTTCTGAACTACCAAGGGATCCAGACGCCACTCGTGCGGCTGGAGGACCCTGCTGAGTTTGTCTGCAAGGCAATTTTCTTGGCCCGGGAGATAAACTGCCTTGAGGAGAATGCCGTGACTGACGGCCCAAGAGCAGAGCTTCTGTGCCTCCCGGCAGAGGAGGAAGGAGCCCGTGCCCCCCTGCTTGTTCACGTAGAACATGGCAACTTGATTGTCCGTCTGGACAAGGACGGACTGTTGGGAAGTCAGGTGGGAGAAGGCCTTGAGAGCTAGGCGGATCGCCCTGAGCTCCAGGAAGTTGATCTGCTGAGCAGACTCCCACGTGGTCCAGAGGCCCTGAGTACGTGCCTCTTGGCAATGTGCTCCCCAGCCCAGGAGGGATGCATCGGTGGTCAGCACCCGGGTCGGCTGAGGTGACTGGAAAGGCATTCCGAATATCAGGTTCGGCTGCCGGAGCCACCACCGGAGAGACGAGAGCAGCGGCTCGGAGACGCGCACTAGGTCTGCCAGGCCGCCTGTGGCTTGTCGCCACTGCTGGCGGAGACACCATTGAGCAGACCGCATATTCAGGCGGGCATTGGGGGTCACATGGACGGTGGAAGCCATATGGCCGAGCAGTCTCAGGAAGCGCCTGGCGGAGACCAGGGGCTGGCTGCGAAAGCGGTCGGCTAGGTCCATGAGCCGTTGAGCCCTGTCGAGCGGTAGGTATGCTCGTGCCCGAGGAGTGTGCAGCCTTGCGCCGATGAACTCGAGATCCTGTGAGGGGAGCAAAGTGGACTTTGCGAAGTTTATAACAAAGCCCAAGTGCTGCAGCAGAGTCACCGTGCGGCACGTGGCGTTGGTGACCTCCTGAGCGGACGCTGCTCTGATGAGCCAGTCGTCGAGGTACGGAAAGACATAGAGGCCGTGAAGCCGGAGATGGGCCGCCACGACCGCGAGACATTTTGTGAAGACTCGCGGTGCGGAGGATAGGCCAAAGGGCAGTACTCTGTACTGGTAATGATTTCCTGCCACCACAAACCTTAGGTATTGGCGGTGGCTTGGGTGGATGAGGATGTGCGTGTAGGCATCCTTTAGATCCAAGGAGCATAGCCAATCTCCCTGCTGGAGGTAGGGCAGAAGGATTCCAAGGGTAAGCATTTTGAACTTCTCCCGCACAAGGAACTTGTTGAGGTTGCGCAAGTCCAGGATGGGTCTGAGGCCCCCTGTTCTCTTTGGTATCAGAAAATACCTTGAATAAAAGCCTTGACCTCTCAGGTGGTGGGGCACTGGTTCCACCGCCTGTTCCTGCAGAAGACCTGCTAACTCCTGAAGGAGCAACTCCCTGTGCAGAGGGGGGCGCGAAGGTTCTCCCGGAAAATAGGAGGGAGGGACCTGATGGAAGTGGAGAAGGTAGCCTTCTCGCACGACCTGAAGTACCCAGGCATCTGCGGTGATGCTGGACCACCTGTGGCCGAAGTGGACCAGCCGGCCTCCGGTGCTGGGAGGAACCAGCGGGGGGGGAGAGGCTATGCTGAGCGAGTCAAAAACCCCCACCCTGCTGAGCAGGGGCTGGTGGTGCAGGCTTGGGGGCTTGCTGCCTACGGGACCCGTTACCCCGTCCCTTGGCCTGCTGGCCCTGTTGGGGAGCTGCAGGGGCCTGATAATGGGGGTACTGTTTGTAGGCAGCCGCCTTCCTCGGGTAAAAGGACTTTTTTCCCGAGCCCTTCTTTTTCTGGGAAGGGGCGGAGGTCTTCCTAGAAAGCCTGGTCCTGGTGAGAGTCTCAGTCTCAATTTGTGCAGCCTTTTCCGCCATGGGCTTGCCAAAGAGGTTTTCGCCTCGGCAGGGGACATCGACCAACTTGTCCTGTACCCAGGGCTCAAGATCCGACGACTGAAGCCAAGCCTGTCGGCGGGCACCGATGCCGGCTGCGGCCACTCTAGCCGAGGCCTCAAAGCCATCATAGGCTGCTCGGGACATGAACTTTGAGCATTCCCGAATGCCCGTGGACAAGGCTAGGAACCTCCGCAAGGGCTCCTCGGAGAGACCAGCGGAGAATCCGGCTAGCTCTTTAGCCAGATCCCGGAGATACATGCCCATGTAGAGCTGGTAAGTCTGGACACGACATGCGAGCATAGAGCCCTGGAAGCACTTCTTGCCAAGGCCATCCAGGTTACGGGCCTCCCTTCCAGGAGGCACCGAGGAGTGCATCTTCTGGCTCTTAAGACGATGCATGGCCGATTCCACTACCATGGAATGGTGTGGCAGCTGTGCCTTCTGAAAGCCAGGGCTCTTGCGGACCCGATAGATAGAATCGACCCGCTTGCTCAGGACCGGCGAGGAGGCCGGACTCTCCCACATGCGGAAGAGTAGTCGTTCCAGCATAGGAGGAACCGGCACAGTAAATTGCTCCCTCGCGGGAGAGTCATACTGGAGGGCGTCGAGCTCTTCGGCTCGAGGCTCCTCCTCGGGATCCGCAGGGAAGGCCAAAGCCTTGGCCATATCCCTAACGAAGTCCGAGAACCGGGCATCCTCCGGGGGGGACTGCTTCCGAGGCTCGGACCCCGGTGAGTCCGATGGGACACACCGAGTCCGGAAAGAATCAGGTGACTCTTCCTCCTCAGACTCCCAGACCGACTCCGACGAGGACTCGGTGGGGTCGGCCCGGGCAGGATGCGGCGCCAGCCGCCCCGACGTCGAGGGAGTCGGCGTCGGCGACCTCGGTCCCGAACGGGAGGCCGAGGGTGACCTCGACCGAGGATCGACTCGAGTTCTCATTGACTCGAGGATCGGCTCGGTCTCCGGGGTCGACTTGGACGTCGACGTCCCGGCGGTCGGGGCAGCGGCGCCAGCGAGGCCAGCGAGCAGTGCCCGCTGCTGGTCCATGAAGGCAGACAGTCTGCTCTCCAAGGCCGTCAACCTGAGTCCGAGCTCAGGTGACCCAGCAGCCCCCGACTCGGGCCCCGACGGCGTCGGGCCCGACGTCGGCTGTCGCGGAGGCGAGTCCAGAAGGACTACAGGACTTACCCGGGCAGGCATCTCCGACTCCAGGCGAGGTCGCTTCGGGAGATGTTCCTTCTCCAAGGACCCGGGGCGGCTGTCGGGGCTATGCGACCTGGCCCTCGCGGAGCCAGGAGCGTCCACCGACGCCGCCCTCGCGGGTTTTTCCTTCCGACGATGGTCCCCGGAGGGAGAACCCCGGTCGGAGGAGCTCCGGCGACGGTCCGAGCTGGAGCCCTTTGACACGGAGGCCTCCGACGAGGTCCGGGTACGGCTGGGGTCAGCGAAGATTCTCTCGCGCTGATGCCGCCGACTTCTCAACGCCTTCCAGGACAGTTTGCTGCAGGGCCCACAGATCAGTTCCTCATGATCCGGGCCCAAGCAGCGGAGGCAAAAGTCGTGTGTGTCGGTTAGTGACATATTTCGGTCACACCGACCACACCGCTTAAAGCCACTGGCAGCCATCGGGGGAAAAAGGGCCCCTGCGAGGTCAAAGGACCGGGCTGCCAGGGAAAACGAAAATGAAAGCTGACTAAGTCAGAAAAACCGAAAAAACGCTAGAGGACTCGAGACCGGCGTCGCGAGTCCGGGCGGGAAAAACGATCGGCGTCGAACCGAAAGAAAAAAGTATAAAATAAAGAGGAAAATCAACTTTTTCGCGGGGACAAGACGGGGACGTCTGCAGGGCTCCGCGGAAAAAAGAAGACTGGCTAAGATGGCACCCTCGGGCGGGAAGACGACCGCGCATGCGCGCTGCAATTCCCAAAGGCTTTCTTTGAAAGCTGGGGAAAATTGCTCCGCGAGGGCTCCGTCGGCGCCGACGTCACCCATAAGTGAGGACTGACTTCCTGCTTGGTCCTGGAGAACCAGGAGTTAGTTAAACCGGCCTGACAAGTCAGAAACCCTGCTCTGCAACAGGTTTATTGTGACCTCATTTACCTTGTATGCAGACAACGGTGCACATAAACCTCAGAGAATATCTCACAAAAGGGGCACACACCCATAACCAAGCTGGGCAACAATGATATCATTGGGAAACATTACACAACACTCCCAGGACAATCCATTACAATGAAATGATATTTAAAAGGGTCTGTGACGCGTAGACCCTTCCACACATCATTTCTTTTTTATTTGGTGCTTTCCAGGCAGTGTTGTTCCTTGTTTCCCATTGCTATCACTGTTGCCAAGCTGTATTATGCTTTTTAAAATGTTTCCTGTGGTCATTTTTAACGTTTTATGTGCTATTTTGTTCAGTGCACATGTATCACACTGCTCACGTTTTGTGTGTTTCCCCGGTTTTGCTGTACATTGCTGACGGAAATGGTTTCTCTTCCCTTTAAAAGCCTTTAACGGCAGGTTTTCATTCGCGTTGGAATTGAGCTCAGAATTACAGCGCGTTAGTGAGGGGGAGCCTCTCCACGCCCCCTCTCCGCCCATTGACCCCTTCTCTCCGCCCACTCTCCACCTTCTGCGCTGTTTTAACGCGCCGCGGGGCTTTACGATCGTTAAGCGCGGTTTCCGCGCGTAGTACGACGTTACCGGTCGTTGGCGCGTGTTTACGCGCGTTACACTGCACTTACGGTCGTTAACGTCATACTACGCGCGTTACTCACGTTTAGTAAACATACCCCTAAGTCTTCCCAACTCTGTTTTTACTTCTATCCCTCTTAGTTGAGATTTTCAATCTAAGAGTGATACTATTTGACTGGAGGTCTTACCTTTAAGCCATAGGATTGTCCCCAATACCTACTCCAGTAAGTAATTTCCATACAGAGTTTCTCCCCTCTGCAATCTTTTAAATATTTCTTTTAAGACAGCTTATCAGACCATAAGTGAGAGTTTATAACTTCTAATTCGGTCTGTCGGTCCTTTTCCAATCTATAGGACCTAACCTCTTCTGCTGCCTTAATAGCACATAATTCCAAGAGAGGTTCCAAAACCTACTTGGACAATTTATCGTTGCAGGCAACCATCCTGTCTGCTATTCTTAGCCATATTCAATTCTTTGGCTCCCACAGAATAGATTAGGTTGCACACTGGTAATTAAACAACCAGATCTCACCTGGGCAACCTACAACATGCTCTCTGCAGTTCTACAAAAAGCTCTGCAACTATGGGCCTTTGCCAGAGAGCGTCAGAGCCATTCCTGGTGGGTAACTTCCAGATGGTTGAAAGGCTTGCCCAGTCATGCTCCCACATGACTGTTTTTTTCCTAATTTTACCATCTTCCTTAAAATTTCCTTTTAGGGAAAATGAACCAGGGTTTAGATCATGTGAAAGCATAAAGAATTGCTTAATTCCCTGAGTTGTTCCACATCTCCAGTGGAACTCTTCCAACAGGGATGCATTTCTTTTCACTGCAGTCTGTCCTTGTCTAGTGCATTCCTTCTAATTCCCAATACTTCATTGGAGCTTATGCTGAACAAAGAACGCATTATACTCATATTGCCCTCATAGATGGGCAAATATGGTATTCCCTTTTATTGTGTCTTTTTCTCCACACTGAAGTTATAGAAGGATCCAGACTTGTTGTCTTAAGACTAAGGTTTTCTCTGCATCCCTTCACATAGATTTCTATTTGTGGTTATTCAAAGTCTAGAATTTTAAAGAGATCTAGACCTATCCTTCTGAGTAGGAACATTCCACTGGTTTCCATGTAACCTTCTTCATGGTTCTTCCACGTATAACCAGTAAGGGGTTCTCTATCCATATTTTCAAGCAGGTCTTACCCCTTCTTGTTTTTAAGTGAGTCTCTCTTATTTATATCTATATCTATATATATACATATATATATGTGTGTATATAAATACACATATCTCACTCTGAAAGATTTGTTACTGTCCATATTAATGCTGTTCCAGCATGCCATAGGCTTTTAAATGGACAATCAATTTCTATGGTAATCACAAACTATCTTATTTTACTGTAACCTCTCTGGTTACATTACATCTGAAGCTCTCTATGTAAAGTCATCCTAAGTGACATCACTTAGGGAAGACATTGCTGATTTTCAAGAAATTGGAGGCTACACCGCCTACTACAAATGTTTCTTTCTTTCTTTCATTTGGATAGAGGGGTCTCAAAGACCCATCCTTTTTTTGCAAACCTGTCAGATTTATCTCCTCTCTTTCCTAAAGCCTTTTTCTAATCCAAGGACAAAGAGCTTCAAACGTTGGCCTACAGAAGCTTTAGCTTCTCATCCAAAGTCCAACCTCATTAAACTCTTCCAGTTTTTTCTTCTGGGATTTGTTCTAGCCTTTTAGGCTTCTGACCTCTACCTGTATTGCGAAATTTATTTTCCTCTACTTCTCAGTAAGGTATTTTCTTTGAGGATAATGTACTGGTTTCTAGCACCAGACCATTAGTCTCAACAAATACTTTTGCAATATTTTTGACTAAGGTCCACATTAGAAAATTGGAATCCAATTTTCACTAACATTTCTGATTTACACAAGGACTCATCTCTAGACGCCTTGTTTAGTCAAGCTGTTCCACAGCACACCCTTTTTAATTCAACTCCTACCCTCCATCCCTTGGATACCTCAGGTTCTGGGAAATAGCATGGCCCATCGACTAGATTTGCAACATGCTGGGACCTCCTCCAGGCATCTTTAGCTTGGGACTCCCCATATGTGAAGACTCATTCCTGCTTGTTCCTGGAGATAGCACAGTTACTTACCTGTAACAGGTGATCTCTGGGAACAGCAGGAATAAGTCTTCACAACCCACCCACCTTCCCTAGGAGTTGTTTCTCTCTCTCTCTTTCTCTAATTTGCATACTTCCCTCCTTCGGTCTCAGCTACAAACCCAACTGATGAGAGGGAAGTGAATGGGCGGGAAGGCAGCGTGCATGCACATGGGATGCTCCCAAAAGCTTTATTTTTGGACGCTGGGGAGCGTTCCCGAGCAGGCTCCATCGGTACCGAGGTACCCCATATGTGAAGACTTATTCCTGCTGTTCCCAGAGATCACCTGCTACAGGTAAGGAACTGTGCTTTATTGGGAGCCAGTGGAGGTTATATAGAATGGGTGTGATATGATTGGTTAGAGGGGCCCTGCAAATGATTCTTGCTGTAACGTTTTGTGCTCTTTGGAGGATATTGAGGTTTTTGGCTGGTAGACCTTGTAACAGACTGTTACAGTAGTCAAAATGGGGGGTGATAGTGGCTTGGATTACTGATCTGAAGTCGTGTGACTTGAGGAATGATCTTATGTGCTGAATGGGCTTTAATTTGTAGAAGATTGTTTTGAGTGTTTGTTTTAGGTGGGTGATCATGGTGAGGGGCTGATCAAGAATTATGCCAAGGTATCTAACTTCTTGTTTGATTGGAAAGATGACACTATTGATGTTGATAGTTTGGTAGAGGGTTGCATCTTGGTTCTTTGTGATGTACATGGCTTCTGTTTTTTTAAATTGATGGTGAGGTTGTTGGTGTTTATCCAAAATTCAGCTTCCCTGATTCAGTCGGATAAGTTGTTAAAAGTAGGGTTGTTTATGTCTACGGGGAGGGACAACATAATGTCTTCGGCATAAATATAATATCCTATGTTACATTTTTTGAATATGTTGCTGATTGGCTGTAGGTAGAGATTGAATAGGAGGGCTGAGAGGGCGGACCCTTGGGGTATCCCTCGATCCTGTGCGAATGTAACTGGGGGTTCGTTGTCTGTTTCGATATGTAGTTTAAGGTTAGAGATATACAGTAAGATTTAAACCATTGCAAAACCATTCCAGCCAGAAAGATTTGTGCCAGTCTCGATATAAGAGTGTTGTGGTTAATGTTGTCAAATGCCGAGGCTATATCTATGAAGATAAGTAAGTATGCACATTTAGGGTTGTCTATGCCTCGGATAAGGTGGTCAAACAGGGCTATGAGGAGGGTTTTGACTCCATGGAAAGGGTGAAAACCAAACTGTTGCTCATCTAGGGAGGTATTGAGGTCAATGCAGTCTTGCAGTTGGATTTGGATGATTTTTTCAATGGTTTTGGCAACAAAGGGGATGCTTGCTATTGGTCTTTAGGAGCTTGATTCGTTTGTGTTGAGTGTCTTGTTCTTTAGAATTGGGCATATGGATGACATCTTGCGGTCCATGGGCATGATGCCTTGAGAAAAGGATTGGTTTATTATGTGAAGGAGGTATGGGGCTAGCTCACTTTTTGCTGACTTAATCCAGGAGACCGGACATAGAAACATAGAAACATGATGACAGAAAAAGACCACAAGGCCCATCTAGTCTGTCCTTCCATAACAACTACAACAGTCCACTTTCTACCTTTAGAGATCCTCTGTGTTGGTCCCATGCTTTTTTGAATTCAGTTACTGTCCTCATCTCTACCACCTCCACTGGGAGACTATTCCACGGATCCACTACTCTTTCCGTAAAGAAATATTTCCGCATATCACTCCTGAATCTATCTCCCTTCACCCTCATCCCATGTCCCCTCATAGCAGAACTTGCTTTCAATTGAAAGAGGCTCTCTCCCTGAACATTTATTCCACGGAGGTATTTAAACATCTCAATCATATCACCTCAATCCCGCCTTTCCTCTAAGGTGTACATATTAAGATCCTTAAGTCTGTCCTCATATGCTTTATAATGAAGCCCATTAATCATTTTAGTAGCAACCCTCTGCACCGACTCCATCCTGTTCACATGGGTCTAAGGGGGATGTAGTAGTGTTGATGCTTGATATTGTGTTTAATAGATGTCTTAGGTTTATTTCGTGGAATTTTCCCATGCTGTGGGGTTTGTGAGGAGGTCTGGGGGGAGAGGATGTTAGTAATGTTTTTGTTTTTTTAACTTGTCTGCAAAGTAGTCCACAAGTATTTGGGGCTCTAGGGTGCAGGTTTCTGATTGATAGTGGCTGGTTTTGGTTAGTGATCTGACAATAGCAAACAGTTCTCTCAAGTGGTTGAGTGCCCGTTTTAGAATCCTGTTCTGGTAGTCTTTTTTAGCCTTGTTGATTGTTTCTTTGTAAGTGGTGAGATGGGTGAGGTATTATTGTTTGTGCTCTAGTGATTTGGTTGATCTCCATTTCTTTTCTAGCTTTCTCATTTCTCTTTTTAGGTTTGCCAGCTCTGGGGTATACCATATTTCTGATCTTCTGGGTGGTTGCCTGGTGGGTTTACTGAGGGGTGACGCTGAAAAATCCAAGTTTTCAATTTCCCTATTTAATGTACGTTACCAAGTTTAAGTTCCAATGTAAACCGCTTTGATTGAAATCATAAAGCGGTATATAAAAACTGTTAAATAAATAAAAAATAAATAAATGGTGCTGCTCCAGATGTTTATTGACGTGTTGGGATCCAAGGAGTCAATTGTAAGGTTGGGTAGTACGCTTTCTAGAAAGGTTTCTTTGTCAAATCATGTAAATTGCCTGGTTCGAGTGGGTATGTTTACTAAACCGTCTTAACGTAGCAGCGCCGATGTTATCACGCGATATGTAATGTTATCGCACGATACATAACATTATCACATGATACGTAACGTTATTGCTCGATAACGTCACGTATTGCGTGATAACTTCGGCAGCAGCATTAAGGCACACTAACGCAGTGAAAGCCGGGTCTGAAGGGTGAAGTAAGGCTCCCCAGAGGGCGGAGATAGTGGTCAATGGGCAGAGAGTGGGCGGGGAGAGGCTCCATGCACACTAACGCCGTGAAATGAAAGTCTGAAAATTAGCGCCAGTGAAACCCTCGCACTAGAGGCACATTTGCAGGACAGAGAAACCATTTCAGTTAGCAATGTACAGCAAAGGCAGGGAAACTCAGAAAAGTGATAGCAGTGATACATGTGCAGGAACCAAAAAGGCAAATAAACATATAAAATGATCAAAACCACATTTGAAATACCAATAACCAAGCTGGCCAATAGTGATATTAATGATAAACATAAAGCAACACTACTGACAAAGCATAAAAAGGAAGATATCATGTTTGGAAGGGTCTATGCTCTGTCCCCCTACAAAGTGAATGATCCCACATTGAAATAGCAGTGATCAGGGTTTTTATTGTTTATAATGGGCAGGTTTGTTATGGCGTGCACATGTGCAGCAACAGCAGAGTGGGCACGTAGGAAAGGGCAATTGTACTGATGCTGTAAATGGGATACAGGGGGCTGCAAGCGGCACATGCTGTGGTCCAGCTGGGGCACAGTGCGGACAAGGAAGATGCCTAGGTGGCACATAGGAATGCCGAAACTGTAAAGAAGCAAGACAGCAACTGACAAGGGTCCAACATGGGCACGACTGTGTGTCCCACAGTGTCATAGGGGATATTACCCAGCAGGTACCCCCAAGGGCACATAACTTTAGCAGGTGGTGCGGGGGGGGAAGCGCGTATGTCCATGTAGGCACCCCTACCCGAGAACCCACACCATAGGCAGCTGCCTACCGGCACACTGGATGGCCTGGGACTGCACACCACCGGCATAAAGGCATGTCAGCATGGTGGCAGAGGGGTGATGGTGGCGGAGGGGGCAGTGGCATCTGCCAAAAGCAGACCACAGCCAAGCCCGTTTAGGTGGGTGCCGTGCACTGCAACAGACAAGGTCTGTCTTGACGAGCAGTCATGGTATCCCCAATGAATGATCTACCCCACTGGCAACAGTTTGGTGCAGTACACACAGCCAGTGTGTTCAGGAGCAGAAGGTCACAAGTTCAAGTCCCAGCTGTGGCTCCTGCCAACCCTGTCCCCATATTTTACCCAGTACTAAACCGTGGTAATAAAGATGGAACCTTTATTGCAGATAAAATAAACATGCCTGAAACACCTATATTTTACCCTAAAGAGCACAGACACCATAAACATGTGCAATCCCTAGAGCAGAGTTTCCCAAATGCAGTCCTGGAGGGCCAAACACCATTCAGGTTTCATGCTGTCCCTAATAAATATGCCTGTGCTGCATTTGTATGTGCCCGCCCCCCATTGTATGCAAATGTATCTCATGCATATTCATTTGGGACAGCATGAAAACCTGAACAGTGTTTGGTCCACCAGGACCAGAGTTGGGAAACTCAGACCTAAAGCACAGGCAACAGGGGTACAAACACCCACACCCACAGGCTCCACTATTCAACGGCTCATGGATACTGCCACCTGCATACCTTAGCAATGCCGCCCTAAACTTGGGAATACGTTACACATATATCAAAAGGTTTCTATGATTAATGGCAGATAACAATTCCTAAGTTAATCACGATTTGCTGATAGAGCTGCATCATAGCAACCTTTCTGATATCTGTGGAGTGTGTTTCAGTTTTGGTTTCTGACAGTGTTTACCACCCCGGGGAGTGACCCCAACAGTATTGCGTACCATAGCCATGCCTGCACTGTGCCCAGGACTGGTGTGGTGGCCAGGGCTGCCAAAAGCCTCTATATTTGCACAATGCTGGCATAGGTGTGGGAGTGTGTGTCTGTCTATCCAGTGTGTTGTGGCTGCCTACACCTTACTCAGCCCACACTGCTTGTACTGTTTCCAGTGTTAGCCTGCTAATGTGCATAATGAGGAGCAAGGTACTGTGGGTATGGCCCGGACAAGGTGGCCTGGGCAGGATGCATCTGCACAGGGCATAGGGCAATGGCTGGGACATTGTAGTGCCCGGCCACCACCTGCATGGACAGGGTGGCCACAGCATGTCCTGCTGGGATGTCACTCTCACCCTGACTGAGCAGTGACCATGGCACGGCTAGGTTCCCCCATAGTGCCCTGGAGTGTTTCGCTCAAGTGATATTTATGGGTTCTCTTTTCTGGGGCCCAATCACTGACTTGTGTGTGCATGTACCTCTCCTCCAGGAACATGCACTATGGCCTAGCTAGCAGACTGTCTGCAGTTAGCATGTGTATGGCTGGAACACCATGCAGGGTGCAGTGGCTGTAGACTGTCAGATAGTGGTGGGGGGCAGCTGAGCATTTCCAGGCCTTCTGTCTGTCTGCTGTTGCCTTATGGATGCGTACAGATCTGAATTGACTGCGCTGTAGAGTGCCTGTTCCCCAGCAGGACTGGAGTTGATAAACCTCTAGTGCTACCATTGCAGGGATGTAGAATGTGGATCTGTTGGTGGGAGATCCTGTCCCCCACCCTGAGCCCCAGAAAGCGGGTTGGGTGGTGCTACATACTCCACCTATGGGTCCATACACCCCCTTCACTTAAATCACATAACCATGGCACCCACACAGGATATGCACTACTCTGGGTGCATCATAGTCCACAAGTGCTAGATGTGACTGGGAAATACAGATGGACACAGGTGCATCCTCGGTGTGCCTGCAAGGTCTACCTATCACACACTGGCACTCATGACAATCTACAGCATAGCCTATCTCAGCAAAGCCAGCTGCTGCGGACCTGGTGCTGGGCACCCCACCTCACCCTCAGGGTGAGCACAGGACCCACACAATGTCACAGTCTGTAGCTATTCTATGCCAGTAACACACACGGTCAGTTCTCCCTACCAGGCTGAGGTGCTGTGGGGGTGCACATGGTTAGTTCCCCCTACCAGGCCGAGGTGCTGTGGGGGTGCATACCCCATCTTGTGATCAGCTGTAGACTGCTGATCTGCATGTGCAGGGCATCATGGGTACGGGTGGGTTTACCCTATCCTGGTAACCACAGCAGACAGTTTGTGTGGTGACCTGCAGTCTTTCTGTAGCCAGCCAGGGGTGTACTAGCAGCTATAGAGATGTAGCCCACTGGTTATTTCACTGACTGTGGTGGCAGAAGTCATGGGTTTGATCCCACAGTGGTGTGATTTGATAGGGCTGTCTGAGGCATTTCCTTTTTTAATTTAAATTAGTGCTGCCAGCAAAAACACCCTCACAGTGCTGTAACCTTAAGGTGCCTCATAAGGCGCCCTATAAAGCGTCCTATAAGGCACCTTATAAGTCACCCTATAGGGAGCATTATAAGGTGCCTTGGTGGACAGTGCACTTTATAATGTGCCCTCTTGAGTGCCTTATAGGGCGATTTATGCGGCACCATAGATTACGGCACTGTGAGGTTGTGTTTGATGTCAGCACTAATTTAAATTAAAAAAGAAAATGCCTCAGACAACCTTATTCATTAAGCTCACTGGGGGACCAAACTCATGACCCCTGTTTCATCAGTCAATGTACTAACCATTGGGCTACACCTCTGTTGCTGAGTTTGCAGGTCAGCGCGCCTAATTAAGGCTAACGCGCGTTAACATGCCACGGCTCCCTCTATCGCGCGATAACGGACTTTATCACGTGATAACGGACTTTATCGCATGATAACCTGAAATGCTACCTTAAGACCAGAATGCCCACTCCTTTTATGGTATTCTTCACATTATCGCTGGAGTTAACGCTGGTAACATTAAGACAGTTTAGTAAACATACCCCAAAGTTTTCCAGCCATGCTTCAATTGTATGAGATTTGGTACACGTTGAAAGAAATGGGAACAAAGATTTATTAAGGTCCCTACCTTTTCTTCGGCTGTTTATGTTGAGTAAAAAAAAACAGCTAGCCTCTTTTATGTAAGAACTAATTCCTCTGATCTGATTACATATGTGTATTCCTGCTTCCTTACTTGCCTATTTTTGGAATATGCAGCAGTTTATCTTATCCTCTCAAATGTAAAATAAACCAAAAGATATTTTAATGCCTCTATATCGTTCCATGGTGAGACCGCACCTTGAATATTGTGTGCAATTCTGGTCAGCGTATCTTAAAAAGGATATAGCGTTATTAGAAAAGGTTCAGAGAAGAGCCACCAAAATGGTAAAGGGGATGGAAGGATACCCCTATGAAGAAAGGCTAAAAAGGTTAGGGCTCTTTACCCTGGAAAAGAGACGGCTGAGGGGAGATATGATAGAAGTCTATAAATTAATGAATGGAGTGGAACGGGTAAACGTAGATCGATTGTTTACGTTATCAGAATATAGAAAGACTAGAGGACATGCAATGAAAATACAGGGTAAACTATTTAAAACTAATAAAAGAAAATATTTCTTCACTCAACGTGTAATCAAACTCTGGAATTTGTTACCGGAGGATGTAGTAAAGGCTGTTAGTGTAGCTGGGTTTAAAAAAGGTTTGGACAAGTTCCTGGAGGAAAGGTCCATAAACCATTATTAAGAAGGGACCCAGGATATCAATGCTTGACCCAGTACAAGCATTGTGGAACCTGTGTCTTTTGGGGAAACTGCTAGGTACATATGACCTAGATTAGCCACTGTTGGAAACAGGATACTGGGCTTGATGGACCTTTGTCTGACCCAGTATGGCATATCTTATGTTCTTATATAAACTACAACAATGAGTTTTATGCATCTGAGATACACATTCTGGTGTGTTCCCTGTGTAGAACTACCTAAAGGATATAATAGACTCGAATCAGGACCTCCTGAAATATATTTAATTGCTCTCTTTTACAGGTAACTAAAATTTGGCATATTTACTTCACTGATTTTCCCTTCAATGCAATGCAAATGTCTAATTCAACCAGCTAATTGGGAAGTGGATCTATATATCAAGATTTAGAAGATGGGTGCGTGGGAGTATTTTACTTTGACCATTGAATCCTTCACCATCTCTATATGAAACAGTTGAGAGATTCAGGAAATAACAGTGGGGATATGATCCGTTTTATATCTTTGCATGTAGATGATGTTTTAATTTACTTCTTTACATCCTCCTCCTTGATACAATTGGTAAGTTTGGATAGATTTCTGCATTTTCTTTTAATTTATGCTAAATTTACCCTTATACTTTATAAAACTTAGACTATGGGGTATGTTTACTAAACTGCGTTAGTGCGATTTGCGTTAGGAGCCGCGGTAGAGACAGAAACCCCAAATAAGGACATGGGTGGTACATCGTTTCCGAGAACGCGCCGAGAACGCACGTTACAAGGCGCCATAAATGAACGAGCGCTACAGGGCACGTTACCGCGCGTTAATCTTAAGAAGGCGCGCAGGCATACAAGCACAGCAACAGAGCTGTAGCACAATGGTTACAACACTGACTGATGGTACAGGGGTTATGGGTTCGATTCCCCAGTGGGCCTAATGTATAAGGCTGGCTGAGGCAGCACCCTTTACATTTAAGTAGTGATTGTTGAGGCATTTGAAGTGTATTTTAATTAGTGCTGCCAGCAAACACACCCTCACAGTGGCATAACCTAAGGTGCCGCATAATGCACTCCATAGGGCACATTATAAAGTGTACTGTCTGCCAAGACACCCTATAATGTCCCCTATGGGACACCTTATAAGGCTGTGAACAAAGCCCTGGCTGGCTGCAGAAGGACTGCACATGACCACACAAACTGGCTGCTGTGGTTACCAGGATAGGGTTAACCCACCCGTACCCATGATGCACTGCACATGCAAATCAGCAGTCGAGAGATGGGCACAAGATTGGGTATGCACCCCCACAGCACCTCGGCCTGGTAGGGGGAACAGACCATGTGTGGCACTGCCACAGAGTAGCCACAGACAGTCACATTGTGCGGGTACTGTGCCCACCCTGAGGTTGAGGTGGGGCGCCCAGCACCAGGTCCACAGCACTTTTCATGGCTGAAATATGCCATGCTGCAGGTCCCCATCAGTGTGTGATAGGTAGTTCCGTTAGATATACCTAAGATACATCTGTGTCCTGCTGTATGTCTCGGTCATGTCTAGTCCCTATGGGCGATGCTGCACCCAGAATAGTGCATATCCTGTGTTGGTGCCATCGTTACCTGCTGGGGGGGTGTATGGACCAATAGGCAGATTATGTACCACCACACAACCCACCCTCTGGGGCTCAGGGAGGGAAACAGGATCACCCACCAATAGATCCACAGTCTACCTCCCCGCAATGGCAGCAGTAGAGGGGACCAGCAACCCCAGTCCTGCTGGGGAACAGACAGAGCAGTACACATCCATAACGCAATAGCAGACAGACGGCAGTCCCGGAAATGCTCAGCTGCCCCCCACCATTATCTTACATTCTCCAGCAACAAGCCTCCAGCCGCTGCACCCTGCAAGTTGTTCCAGCAAGACACATACTAGCTGCAGACAGTCTGCCAGCTAGTCCATAGTGCATGGTCCTGGAGGAGATGCATGTACCCAGAACAGGGATGTCAGCATACACACCAAGCAGATAAGTCAGTGATTGGCCCCCAAAAGGAAACTTATATATAATCACATGAGAGTAATACAATATAGCACTATGGGGGAACCTAGCCATGAATGGTATTTAGTGCACTTGTGCTAATCACAGCACACTGCTTAGCACAGAGGTGACACAGAATCCATGCTGACTACATGTGGACACGCCAGGCATCTCTCCATGTGTTAGCATGCGCCCAACACAACACGTGCTCTAAGTTTCATGGCTTAACATGTGGTGCACTGCTACATTTTAGTAAACATTCTCCTTAGAGTCAGTGGAAACATTTTAATGCACAGTGAACATTTTTATTAAAATAAATGTGTAAAACAAACCAAAGAAATATCCAAAAACTGGGAAAAAAGCCCAAATGAAGTGAATATAGACTGAAAACCTTTGCCCTGTGCACATCCCAAGCAAGATGTTTAATGATTTAGAGCCTTGAAAACTCATGGTTGGGTCCTGGCTTGGTAGAATCAATGGGCCCGATATTCAAAGGCATTTACGTGGTTTACAGACCTGTAAACCATGCAAATGTCCCTAAGTAGGATATTCAGTGGCACTAACAGTTAGTGCCCCTGAATATCCCCAGGTACCGCTGCTACAATATATTCCCCGATGCTACACAGCATCAGGGTGCTCCTTGGGCGGTACCTAGCGATAACTGGTCAGTGGTGATATTCAGCATTGTCCGGATTTCCCTTGGCAGTGAAAGTTAGATGCAGCAAAAGCTGTCCTAACTTTTGCCGCCAAAGATAACCATAAACTAACCTAACTGTGGTTCATCTCACCCAATACCTACATATAGCAGAGATAAACTAAATGCTTTCAACCTGCCCAATTATTTCAACTATGTTTGATTTTTGTCAGATCATTTAACCTGAGGGAGAACCTTCCCTCTCTCGTAGCAAACCCACCTTTTTTCTTTTTTAAAAGAGTGCACTCACCCTTTTACCCATCGAGGCAAAATTACAAAATAATCCTCAGTAAATCGAGAAACAAAAGTAGATCAAAGCTATATTCAATGCAATCAACTTAACTTAGAGTCCACGATTCTCAGCCTCCAACAATAGGAAATTCCTCCGTGCTACTAGTGGGGCAACCCATTCATATGCAGAGTCTCCCAACATTAACAGTGCCATCCACTATAACCGCATGATGGAATGCTGTGATTCTCAAAGTGTGATGAAGCCTTATAGTTGTTACTTAATCTTCCTATTTCTCGAATTAACTCATATTCCAAAATGGATATCTCATGAAGACGTATATAGTACACAACGCCGTGTTTCAGACCGTGAAACTCCTGGTCCTTCTTCATGCAACTTACGTCCTGTTCCTCCCTACTATCCTACCATTTTTAAAGCCAACCTCGTTTTCGTCTGTAGAAAAAATGGGCTATCATTGACTGTCACAGGGGTTCAGTCTATGAAGGTCCACCAATCCAAAGCAAGATTCAAACCACCAGGTGTTACTGATCGTACGTGGTAGATCCAAAATTGTTCCCTGAGTTGTAACTTTTGTAATTGGTCTCCTCCGCGTGTTTGTACAGGGATATAGTTGATAATTCGCCATCTAAGATCCTGGAATGTATGCTCAAACTCTTGCCAATGTTGAGCCACCGGGGCTGATAAGACTTTATTGTTTATTCTAGACCTATGTTCCAAAAGTCTCCTTTTCATGGAGTGAGATGTTCGACCTACATAATTCTTATGACAGGGACAGGATAATATGTATACTACATGAGTACTTGTACAAGTAGTGTGATGTCGATTCATGATCTTAATTCCTGTATCAACATCTTCCCACACTAAACCTTCCATAGTGGAGCCACAAAATTCACACTCTTCACATTTGTAGTGTCCATTTAATATATTCTCGGAACTCTCTGAATGTGAATGAATTAATAAGTCTGCCATATTTCGTCCACGTTGAAAAGCAAACACTAATGGTTTCCTAAAACATGAATGTAACGATAACGTTTCCCAATGTTTTTTTATTATTTTCAGAATTCGTACTGTATTAGGCATATAAGGTAAAACCTCAACATAAGACGTCTCTTGTAGCAGTTGCACATGATGTTGCTGCATAGACTCAGCAGGCCACCATTCTGGATGGTTAAAACGTGCCCTCCTGTATGCTTTCTTAATGATGCCAAATGGAAAACCTCTTTCTCTCAATCTGTATCAGAGATCCTTGGCATGTTGTTTGAACTGTTCTAGAGTGAAACATAATCTCTTTAAGCGGAGAAATTGTCCGATAGGCAAGCCCCTACGGAGGGGTCCTGGATAAATTTTGATAATGTAGTAATGTGTTCCTCTGGACTGGTTTACGATAAAGCGTTGATTGTATAGTGGAACCATCCTTATAAACCAAAATATCCAAAAATTGTATACATGATGTATTGCATTTTGGTACAAATTGTATATCTCCATCTAAAGTGTTGATCCAATCAAAAAACTGTTGTAATTGGTTCTCAGTGCCAGCCCAAAGAAAAAAGACGTCATCCAAATATCGGGTCCAGTGTGTTATTAGTGAGAACCAGTGAGAGGAATAGAGAAACTTCCGTTCAAACTGTGCCATATATAAAGTTGCTAATGACGGGGCTACCGCAGCTCCCATCGCTATACCGTGAATTTGTAAATGAAAATGATCCTCAAACAGAAAAAAATTATTCTTCAAGACTAATTTCAGAATATATATAATGAATTCTTTTGGTAATCGAGCTGGCATTTGTAACGTTAAATTATTTACCATATCTAATGCTGCATCTTGATCTATATTGGTATATAGAACAGCTACGTCCATGGTTACCAAAAACATAGATGAAACATTCAAAGACTGTTGTTGAATTTTAGAAAGAAAATGAAACGAATCCTTCACAAATGACAGAATCTGATGAATTAACCCTTTCCAGGCCGAGCCCAAAACTCTCGGGATCCAAAATTCTGACTAAATATTCCTATCAAATTGTATATAATACATGACCATAGCAGAAGGAAAATCACTATTAGAACATATTGAATAAGACGGGTACAATTTTCCTGAAATATGCAAAAATTAACCCGGCTGCAGAATGTGGATTAAAAATTTAAAGTAGGCCTTCAAAGGGTTAAGGGATGCAAAAAATTATCGCAAAATTGAGAAAGAGGTTCCAAGAGAGAACCTCTACAAGACACTATTGGACGACCTGGGGGGTTCTTTAAATCTTTATGTATTTTTGGTACCATGTACAATGTTGGTATGAGAGGAAATTTTTTATTTAAAAACTCAAATTCACGTCATGTAATCCAATTAGACTCTAAAGCCTGTGCTGTATATTGTTTTATGGTGGAACTTAAAAGTGGTGACGGATCCAAGGTCAATACTTGGTAATATTTCATGTCCGAAAGATGTCTCAATACCGTTTGCATATATTGTATTTTGTCCTGTACTAGTTTATCTGCTCCGTGTTCAGCGGGGATGGCTAGGTATTATAATCAAGCTAGTCGCCTCCACTGAATATCGGGCCCAATATCTTTATCTTTATCTTTATTTTACACTTGATAAACCGCTTTTGTCGGGACATTAAAGCGGTGTACAAATAAAATAAAAGGCAGCACTGCAAACTACGGAAAAAGAATGCCAAAAATAATAGGAAAGAAAGAAAAAGAATAGCACAAGAACCTTATAAACGATAAACAATAATCAACAACCAAACACAGACAAAAGACAAACAGCACAACCAACAGAGGCAGACAAAGGGGGTAGCAGGGGTAGCATATTATTAAAATGTTTTCTTGCCTCACCTGTTTTTTTTGTTTTTTTTTCATTTTTAATCTACAATTCTTCTTTGTTTCCTTGTGCAATATTAATGAGGAAGAGGAAGAAAACCTGGGTTAATTATAGACCCAAAGGGGGTAATTTTATAGTTGTTTTGTGCCTATGTGGCCATATGTGCATGTAAAAGGCAGGGTCCACTCAATCATTAGGCAGGACCAAGTGGCCACCTAGGATGGCAACCTCAAAGACGCAGCAAAGAGCAACAACAGTCAAAGCAAAACAATAGATCTCAACAGCTACACAAACTCAAAGAGCCCTCAGTACCTTCTTTCTCCTGGAGGGAGAGCAGGCACACACATACATCCAAAGTGAGGTTTAAGATTTAAAAGTATGATGCCCAGTATGCCCATGGTAACTGTGATGCACCATTAATGCCCACGTTCCGCCCAGTCTGCACCCAATCGCATGCTCACCAGTTACTGTGAGATTTTTAGCATGGGGCCCCATGTGAACTGTTAGCATGGCAAACCCGGTGCTGATGATTAATACACATTACTAAAGATGTCTGTTAATATTTGTCAGGGGCGTATTTCTGGAAAGAAGAAACATTGTAGCCACTTTGAAAGACAAGTCTCCCTTTAAAAGCCTGCACTGCAGATCGTACTTCCCTTTTGGATCACTGGAGAAACTTACAATCTGACAGGATTGTCTGTGCTCTCACATTTTCTAATTACTCCAAGGATATTGTTTGTATATTAAAACATGTGTGGCGTCTCTTCTCCTCTTTGCCGTTGTTCGCTTCTAAGCAATTAACTATCGCTTACAAGTGCAATCCTAACCTTGCCAATATACTTGTTCCTTCAGCTTTGACAAGACCAAGACCTCAACCCAAGATCAGAGGCCACTTTTGGTGTGGGCAATGCTCAGTATGCCAAAGTACCTTAACTACAAAGGAGTGCTTTGTGCACCCTGTTTCTGGCAAAAAGGTATATATACAGCATTATTCCAATTGCAAAACTGAGAATGTTATTTATCTCATTTTGTGCCCATGCAATTTGGTCTATATAGGAAAGACTAAAAGGCAGGTGCACACGCGTATTATTGAACATAAAAGTTGTTTACAAAGGAATGTTCCTGACAAACCCCTAGGGGTATGTTTACTAAACCGTGCTAATATTACCGGCGCTAGGTGCAGCGTTAACGTGAGGAATGTCATATAAGGAAATGGGCGTTCCGGTGTCAAGGTAGCAATGGCTGTTTATCGTGCGATAGAGGGTGCCTTGGCTCGTTATGACGCAGTAAACTTAATTTTGTGCCAGTGCTGTGAGACTAGCTATAGAGGTGTAGCCCACTGGTTAATACAATGACTATGAGCCAGAGGTCATGGATTCAATCCCTCAGAGGTCTCATCTAATAAGGCTGTCTGAGGCAATCCCTTTTCCTGCCTGTAAAAGTCAGACACATCTCTACAATCTGTGCTGCCAGCAGAAACACCCTCACCTCAGTGCTGTAACCTAAGGTGCCCCATAGGGCACATTATAAAGTGCCTTGTCCGCCAAGGCACTATATAGGGTGCCTTATAGGGTGCATTATACAGTGCTTTGGCTGACAAGGCACTCTATATTGTGCCCTATAGTTTACGACTCAAACCCATGATCTCTGGCTTGGCAGGCATTGTATTAACCAGTGGACTACATCTCTATAGCAGTTATCATGCCACTGGCTGGGCACAGAAAGACTGCAGATCACCGCATGAAATGTCTGCTGTGGTTACCAGGATAAGGTAAACCCACCAGTACCCATGATGCAATGCACATGCAGCCTGGTAGGGGGAACTGACCGTGTGTGTTACTGGCACAGAGTAGCTACAGACCGTGACATTGTGCGGTTCAGGTGCTCACCCTGAGTGTGAGGTGGGGCGCCCAGCACCAGGTCTGCAGCACCCGGCTTGGCTGAGATAGGCAGTGCTGTTGGTCCATTAGTGCCAGTGTGTGACAAGTAGTCCTTGCAGACACACCAAGGAAATACCTGTGTCCATCTGTATTCCCCAGTCACATCTAGCCCTTGTGGACTATGATGCACCCAGAATAGTGCATATCCTGTGTGGTTGCCATGGTCACTTGTTATAAAAGCAGCAGTGTGTCTGGACCCACATGCAGATTATGTAGCACCACCCAACCCACCCTACCCTACCCTCTCTGGGTCAGGGTGGGGGGACAGGATCTGCCACCAACAAAACCACACTCTATATCTTTGCAATGGAAGCAGTAGAGGGGACCATCAACTCTAGTCCTGATGGGGAAAGGGCACCCGCCAGGGCAATCAGTGCAGATCTGAACATACCACAGAGGGCACTGGCAGAAGGCCGGGAAAAGCTCAGCTGCCCCCCCACCACAATCTGACATTCACCAGCAGAGGGCACAGTCAGTCTGCACCCTGCAAGGGGTTCCCACCATACACATGCTAACTGCAGACAGTCTGCTAGCCAGTACATAGTGCATGTCCCTAGAGAAACTATGTGCATGCAGAAGTGGGACATAAGCACAAACACCAAGCAAGTATGTCAGTGATTGGGCCTCAAAAAAGGAAACTCACAGACATCATGGGGGGGGGGAAGAGAGAGAGAGAGAAAACACTGTAGAGCACTATGTGTGAACCTAGACATGCCATGGTCACTGATCAGTCAGGGTGAGAGTGACCTCCCAGCATGACATGCTGTGGCCACCCTGTCCGTGCAGGTGGTGGTCGGGCACTACAATGTCCCAGCCATTGTCCTATGCCCTGTGCAGATGCATCCTGCCCAGACCGCCCTATCCAAGCCATACCCACAATACCTTGCTCCTCATTATGCACATTGGCAGGCTAATGCTGGAAACAGTGTGAGCATTGTGCGCTCAGTAAGGTGTAGGCAACCACAAAACACTGGATAGACATATACACACTCCCACAACTATTTCAGCATTGTGCAAAGATAGAGATGGTTAGCAGCCCTGCCCACCACACCAGTGCTGAGCATAGTGCAGGCATTGCTAAGGTATTCAATACTGTTAGGGTCACTCTCCGGGGTGGTAAACACTGTCAGGAAAAAAGGAAACACACTCCACATATATCAGAAAGGTTGCTATGCTGCATCTCTTTTAACAAATTGTGTTTAATTTAGGATTTGTTATCTGGCATTAATCATAGCAACTTTTTGATATATATGGCACGTGTTTCCATGTTTATGATGGTGCTAAGGTATGCAGGTGCTAGTAGTGGTAACTGCTGCTCCACGTCGGGCCCAACAGCCTGACTCTCCATGAGGCTTTGGATAGTGGAGCCTATGGGTGTCGGTGTTTGTGCCCCTGTTGGCCGATGCCTTAGGGAGTGCACAAGTTTATGTTGTATGTGTTCTGTAGGGTAAAATATAGGGATATGGTCTGCTGGAGCCACAGCTGGGACTTGAACCTGTGACCTTCTGCTCCTGAACACACTGGCTGTGTGTACTACACCAAAACGCCACAGAGCAGCTCATTCACTGGGGATACCATGACTGCTCTTCAGACAGACCTTGTCTGTTGCACTGCACACCACCCACCTAAACAGGGCTTGGCCTTGGTCTGCTGTGGGCAGATGCCACTGCTCCCTCCACCATCAGCACCCCTCCACCACTATGGTGACATGCCCTTATGCCGGTGGTGCTGGTGCGCAGTCCCAGGTCATCCAGTGTGCCGGTAGGCGGCTGCCTATGGTGTGGGGTCTGGGGTAGGGGTGCATACATAGACATCCACGTTTCCCCCCAGCACCGCCTGCCCCGCCTGCCAATGTTATTTGCCCTTTGCGGTACCTGCTGGGTACTGTACCCTGGGACACTGTGGGACACACACTCGTGGGCATGTTTGACCTTGGTCAGTTGCTGTCTTGCTGGTTTTCAGTTTCTGCATTCCTATGTGCCACGTAGGCATCTGCCTAGTCCACCCTGTGCCCCAGCTACCCCACTGCATGTCCCGCCTGCAGCTCCCTGTACCCCATTTACAGCATCACCATAGTGCCCTTTCATACTTGGGCACTATGCTGTTGCTGCACATGTAGCACTACTATCATTTTTCTTGGTCTCCCTGCCTTTGCTGTACATTACTGACTGAAATGGTTTCTCTCTCCTTCAAATGTGCCTCTAACGCCAGGTTTTCACTCGCGTTAATTTTCGGACCTTCATTTCACAGCTTTAGTGTAGCAGGAGCCTCTCTCCGCCCACTCCCTGCCCATTGACCCCTTCTCCCCACCCTCTCTCCACCCTCTGCAGGCCTTAACGCTGCCGGGGCCGTTATTGCACGATAAGTAATGTTATCGCACGATAACATCACTTTATCGTGCGATAACGTCACTTAGCACGTGATAACGTCACTTATCGCGCGATAACGTCACTTATTGCGCGATAACGTCACATCGCGCGATAACGTCACATCGCGCGATAACGTCACTTATCGTGCGATAACATCATCACTGTGACTTTATTGCAGTTTAGTAAACATACCCCCTAGTGTCACATTGGTCTCAACAAGGATATACGACTAGTGAGTTGAAATATCTGGTGCTTAAGGTGGTCACACCACATTGGAGAGGAGGCGATGTCGATAAGACTTTACTTAAATTAGAACAGCGTTACATTTATGAATTTGAAAGCCTGGAGCCCAATGGTTTAAACCAAGAAGTCAATCTTTCTGTTTTCCTCTAAGTTTTTTAATATTGTATTCTTTTATCATTCATATTTATTAATTATTATTAATACCCATGTCTTATTTATTGGTTCTTAGTTTATTTTTACCCCTTTGGTTTTTATATCCCCCCTTTTTAAGTCCTTTTATTATTAGTTTCCTCACCATACATAACGTATACATATTATATTATATATAATGTATAGTTCATATGGCATTTTAGTTTATATATTTCTTAGTTATATTTTAATTATTTATTTAATATTTATTATTTTCTATCCATTTTCTATCTCTTCCCTCTCCCTCTTCCCCCTCCCCCTCCTCTTCCCCTCCTCTTTTCCCTCTCTCCCCCTTTCCCCCTTCCCCTTCCCCTCCCTCTCCCTTCTCCTCCCTCCCCCCTCTCCCCTTCCCCCCTCTCCCTTCTCCCCCCTTCCCCCCAACTTGTTTTACTTGAGTATTTCTGCTTTAGTGCTTTGTTTTTTGCCTTTATTTGTTTATGAATCCTTTATTCAGAACCTTCATGGTGGATCATTTATTAGAATTCTTTGGCAGCCTTAATTCACTATCTTATCTAGTTACGATCTCGTGATTGATGTTTATTGGCTCCTCCCACTACCTCACCTCTAACCTTTGTTTTGGCGCTTGATGAACGGTTACATAATCAGAGTGTTTGTGACTCGATCGCTCCGTCAGAGGTACTCTGAGTCTCATCGGACTTTTTTTGACGTTCTCAAAGGTCTGTGCTCCTGTGGTTACTATTTTTTGTAAATGTTTCTTCGTGGTACTTTTGCATGTCTTACTTTTTTTGAAAATACTTTTATGAGAGATCTCTAAAGTCACGCTTGTGCACGGCCTGCTTTTACGTGCTGTACCGAAATCTTTATGCTGGCTCTTCTTATTGATTTTCTCATACAATAATTTAGTTTAGCTATTATACTCTTTCTTCCACTATGGTGCCATTATACACATTTTTTTTAGGAATACTTTGGGTTGATTATGACGTATGGCCAGTTCATGCATGCTATATTTTGCTCCCTACAAAAAAGGTTTTTTCACATTTGTTTTCCATACAGGTGTTTATTTTAGCTATTTATATTGGTCATTTTTATACATCTGATTTATGTTCTTAATGTTATTTATATAACTGCTCTTTTTAATGCCCTTTGGTCTTTTGAAGTCTCCCTCTGGTTTATTACAATGGGATATGCTCCATATACTATGACAGTACATTTTTAGAAGTCTGTTAGATACTATAGGTACAGTAGTTGTTCGTTACTGCTCCCCCTTGCTTGCCTCCATGGTTTCCAACGTTTTTTCAGTCTGCTTTAAGTATAATGTTTTTTATCTCATTGTTTTCAGCACAGAGAAAGTTATATTCTACAGGTATATTCTGCATTCTCTCTAAGAAAGTTTCACAGTGTGTATCAGTGCGTATACATGTATTTATTATTTTTATCTCTCCTAGTAAACAGTTTGTTTATTACTCTTTATCAAAGGTGTTCTGTGAGTTCACCTACTGCCCTGCGTTTTTCTGTAGTTGTCACATTTAATAGCTGATGATTTGTTTGGTTTTTTTATTTGTCCACTATGTGTTTTTATTGTTTGTTTTATGGTTCTTTTAATGGGTGTTGATCAATATACGTTGTTTTTTTTATGAGCTCTTATTATTGTTATTTTAATTATTCTTATCTAGTCTTTTAGATTTATTTATCAATTTATGTTTTACTGTCATTATTTATTATTCATATTATTTCTGTATCTTTTAAGTGTATTTTTACTATTTTATTTTATAAGCTGTACGCCCCCTGAGGAAGGCATTGCCGAAACGCGTTGGGGATTAATCAATAAAGCACCTGTGACCTTCATACGTCTCTCATTTTGTGCGGCTGTGTTTCTTACTGCGAGAGCCTTGTGCTCTTCCTTGTGCTCCCTTTTGCCAGTGGCATCAAATTGGACATTTTTAATGACCGCACAGAGCATTCACAACTTAGGTTTGAAAAGAGTTATTTAAAGAGAGTTCACTCAAGGGACTTTTGCCAGCAATATATACAGAGGTCAAGGTCATCTCACATGGCTTTATTAAAAGATGGGATGCGGCCTGAGGGCACAAGATTTGGAAGAATTTCAGTTAGAAACACTTAAATACTCTGCCGCCAATCACTGCACCATTACAGATTTTACTTAGGATGTATATTATTGCAGTTTTTAAACAGATGGGATCCAAATACCTCTGAATGTTGCTGTAAAAGTTGTAACCTGTCGACACAATTATGCGCATATAGTGGAAAATTCCTAATATTCAGATTTATTGGTGGGAGGAACTTGGGACTACTGTTCAAATCATGAAGGCTAAAAAGGGCTTCTTTACTAACTTGCAACCTAGCAGACATAGTTAAAACTCATTAAGGGGCATGTTTACTAAGCTCAATGCTAGTAACGTGCATGTGTGTTGCATTACCAACAAGAGACTCATCGCTAACAGCAGGGGGTTGGGGGGCGTGTACATCCATCCCTCTGTGGTTACTGCAGACAAGCCTCATGGTACCCTGAAGACTGGGTCATGGATGCAACTAACGCCACTCACTGAGGTGGCATTAGTTGCACTTGGACTATCGGCATCAAGTAGGGTTAGCATGAGTAATGCCTGCACTAGCTGTGATGCTCTGGGAATGCCCCTCCCCAATGTATGCTACCAGGAAACTGTAGGGTTTTTAGCACAGGGGCCCCATCCTACTTTTTAGCATGGCGCCCACACTGCATGCTAATTCTATGTTACCCTGTAGCATGATTTAATAAACATGCCCCTAAGTACAAACCCTTTGCAGTAATAGTTGAGGCATTCCTCGTAGCACAGAGCTATGGTTGCTGCCACATATTAACTGCAGAGCTACTAATATGATTGTAATTAGTTACATTTCTGAAGGTGTAGCTGTTATGAATTATCTTCCATGTTAGTATTTAATGTATGATAACAATTTCCACAAAAAAGTAAAGCACAGTCCCTGTGTCTTCTAAGAGGAATTTTTGCATTAGGTGTTTTACATACCAGTTAATGTGTCACATTAACCCCTATTTGAGCACTGCATTAACTACATATAAATATGCATTAAAGCTCACATTAAACCCGTAATAAATCTTTGTAAATAAGCCCCAAGAGGTTTTACTCTCCCCAGTTTGATTTTGTGGACAGTTCCCAGTGGCTGCTGTCTAAATAGCTTATTTGTTTGTACTTTCTTTATTTTTGACAGTTAAAAGTACTGTATCTTAACTTTCTCCAGGACCAAGCAGGAAGTCAGTCCTCACATATGGGTGACGTCGGCGTCGACGGAGCCCCCATGCGGAGCATTTCCCCAGCTTTCAAAGAAAGCCTTTGGGAATGCAGGCACGCATGCGCGGTCCCCTTCCCGCCCAAAGGTGCCATCTTGCTCAGTCTTCTTTTTTCCGCGGAGCTCTACGGACGCCTGTCCTTGTCACCCATGAAAAAAGTTGATTTTTCTGTGTTGGGTCAAGTTTTTTCTTCGGTTCGACGTCTGTTCCTTTCCCACCTGGACTCGGTACACCGGTGCCGAGCCCGGATCTCTTTTTTCGGTTTTTGTCCTTAGAGACTGCGTTTGCGCCTTTTTTCTTTTCCCTGGCAGCCCAATTTTTTGATCCTGCAGGGGCCCTTTTTCCCCCAATGGCTGCCAGTGGCTTTAAGAAGTGTGATCGGTGCAAGAAACTGATGTCTCTCACCGACACACACGACTGCTGCCTCCGGTGCCTGGGGCCAGACCATGATTCTACGGTCTGTAGTCCCTGTGGCAAAATGTCTTCCAAGGCATTATGGAGCCGTCAGCACCAGCGTGAGAGGATCTTCTCCGAATCTGCCTCTGGACGGGTCCGGACTTCGTCAGAGGCCTCGACGTCTCGGGAGTCTGACCCCGAGCATCGTCGGGGCTCCTCTGAAAGGGAGTCCCCCTCGAGGGAGCACCGAAGAAAGAAGAAGAAACTCATGAGGGTGGCATTGGTGGACGCTCTTGGCTCCTCAAGGGCCAGGTCGCATAGCCCCGATCGCCGTCCCGGGTCTTCAGAGTCGGAGAGGCCTGCTAAGCATCCTCGTGTAGAGTCGGAGGCCCCGAGTCACGTGAGTACTGTAGTCCTCGTGGACTCTCCTCTGGGGGAGCCGACGTCGGGCCCAATGCCGTCAGGGCCCGAGTCGGAGGCTGCTGGGTCTCCTGAGCTCGGACTCAGTTTGACGGCCTTGGAGAGCAGATTGCCTGCCTTCATGGAGCAGCAGCGGGTGCTGATCGCCGGTCTCACCGGTGCATCTGCCCCGACCACAGGGACATTGACATCCAAGTCAACCCCGGAGGCCGAGCCGATCCTCGAGACCATGCGAACTCGAGTCAATCCTCGGTCGAGGTCACCCTCGGCCTCCCATTCGGGACCAAGGTCGTCGATGCCGGTTCCCTCGGCATCGGGGCGGATGGCATCGGTGCCCGCCCACTTGGAGCCGCTCGATTCCTCCTCGGAGGAATCAGCGTGGGAAACGGAGGAGGAGGAGTCCCCTGACATCTTCCAGACTCAGTGCGTCCCTTCGGACTCACCGGGTTCCAAACCTTGGACAAGGTCCCCACGGAGGATACCAGGTTCTCGGATTTCATAAGGGACATGGCCAAAGCACTGCCATTCCCTGCGGACCCCGAGGAGGAGCCTCGAGCCGAGGAGCTCGAGGCTCTGCACTATGACTCTCCTCCCAAGGAGGCCTTTAATTGTCCCGGTTCCTCCGATGCTGGAGCAGTTGCGATGTGGGAGGCGCCGGCCTCAATGCCGGTTCTAAGCAAGCGGGTCGATTCCATCTATCAAGTCCACAAGAGCCCCGGGTTTCAAAAGGCACAGCTACCGCACCACTCCATGGTTGTGGAATCGGCCATGCATTGCCTGAAGAGTCAGAAGATGCACTCCTCGGTGCCTCCCGGCAGGGAAGCCCGGAACCTGGATGTCCTCTGTAGAAAGTGCTTCCAGGGCTGTATGCTTGCTTGCCGTGTCCAGACCTACCAGTTGTACATGGGCATGTACCTTCGAGACCTGGCAAAGGAGATTGCCAGGTACTCTGCTGGTCTGTCCGAGGAACCTTTGCAGAGGTTCAAGGCCTTGTCTTCTGGTATTCAAGAGTGCTCGAAATTTATATCTCGAGCAGCCTATGATGGATTTGAAGCTTCGGCCCGGGTAGCAGGGGCCGGCATTGGTGCACACCGTTAGGCCTGGCTACAGTCCTCAGACCTCGAGCCATGGGTATAGGACAAGTTGGTCGATGTCCCTTGCCGAGGTGAAAACCTCTTTGGCAAGCCCATGGCCGAAAAGGCTGCAGAACTCGAGACCGAGACTCTTACCCAGACAAGGCTGTCCAGGAAAACTTCTGCCCCTTCTCAGAAGAAGAAGGGCTCAGGGAAAAAGACCTTTTACCCGAGGAAGACCGCTGCCTACAAAACCTACCCTCACTACCAGGCCTCTGCAGCTCCCCAACAGGACCAGCAGGCCAAGGGGCAGGGTCATGGGCCCCGTAGGCAGAAGGCTCCCAGGCCTCCTACTCCGGCTTCTGCTCAACAGGGAGGGGTTTTTTGACTATGCCAGCATAGCCTCTCCTCCTCTCCAGGGCACAGGAGTTTGGCTGACCCTGTACGCAGACAGGTGGCCAGCCATCACAGGGGATACTTGGGTGTTAAGCATCATCGAAAGGGGCTATGTGCTCCACTTCACCCAGATACCCCCCTCCTACTTTCCAGGGGAGCCTCCAAGACCCCCTCTGCACAGAAACATACTCCTTCAGGAGTTGGAAGGTCTACTAAGGGACCAGGCAGTGGAACCGGTGCCTCACCACCTGGAAGGGCAAGGCTTCTACTCGAGGTACTTCCTGGTACCAAAAAGAACAGGAGGTCTCAGACCCATCCTCGACCTGAGAAATCTGAACAAGTTTCTGGAGAGGGAAAAGTTCAAGATGCTTACCCTTGGAATCTTACTGCCCTACCTCCAGCAGGGAGATTGGCTATGCTCCTTAGACCTGAAGGATGCTTATACTCACATCCTCATCCATCCAAGTCACAGACAATTCCTCATATTTGTGGTGGGAGGAAAGCACTTCCAGTACAGAGTGCTTCCTTTTGGCCTCACCTCCGCCCCCAGGGTCTTTAAAAAATGCCTGGCGGTGGTTGCGGCCTACCTCAGGAACCAGGGGATCTTTGTGTTCCCTTACCTGGACGACTGGCTTATCAGGGGCCAGTCTCCACAAGAGGCCAGGCAGGCCACCTTCAGAATCATATCCCTGCTTCAGCACCTGGGGTTCATCATAAACTTCCCCAAGTCCATTTTAGTTCCCTCACAGGACGTGGAGTTCATCGGGGCAAGACTGGATACCATCCATGCAAAGGCCTACTTGCCTGTGGACAGAGCTCACAGGCTGATAAAGTTGGCGGGCCAGTTTCGGGCGAACTCCCTGGTCTCGGCCAGACACTTCCTCCGGCTCTTAGGTCACATGGTTTCCACAGTGCATGTCACCCCACATGCCCGGCTGCACATGAGGCCGGCTCAGTGGCACCTCAGGGCGCAGTGGCTGCAGGCCACAGCGAAATTGTCAGACAGAATAAAGGTGTCCAAACTCTTGGTGGACTCCTTACGCTGGTGGAGGCATCTCTCAAATCTGGTCAGGGATGTTCCTTTTCAGGCCTCCCCATATACTCAGGTACTGACAACCGATGCTTCCCTGCAGGGCTGGGGGGCACACTGCCAGGGGGCCTGCACCCAAAGCCTGTAGTCTCCGTGGGAGGCCGCCCAGCAGATCAACCTGTTGGAATTGAAGGCCATTCGACTAGCCTTACGGACTTTCTCTCAGATCCTGTCTCACCAGTCTGTCCTAGTTCAGACGGACAACCAGGTGGCTATGTTCTACGTCAACAAGCAGGGAGGCACAGGATCCAGACTTCTGTGCCTGGAAGCACAAGCTCTCTGCTCCTGGGCTGTCACTCAGGGCATGACCCTCAGGGCGATCTACCTCCCAGGCCAGGAAAACTACCTGGCGGACAGGCTAAGCAGACTCTTGCAGCCTCATGAGTGGCAGTTGGATCCTCTGGTAGTTCAACAGATCTTTCTGAAGTGGGGTCTTCCGACTATGGATCTTTTTGCCAGTCCACTGAACAGGCAACTACCCAGGTTCTGTTCCAGGCAACCGCACCCCTTGCGAACAGCGCCAGATGCATTCCTGATCCCCTGGTCAGAGGGCCTGCTGTATGCCTTTTCTCCCACACCTCTGGTGGCCCGGACTCTATTCAAAATCCAGCAGGACCGAGCCACAGTGATCCTGATAGCCCCCAGGTGGCCCAGGCAGCCGTGGTTCCCTCTTCTTCTGCAGCTGGCAGTGGATACTCCACTTCCTCTGGGGTTGCAACCCAACCTTCTGACTCAGGATCAGGGGTCCCTCTTGCATCCCAATCTCAAATCCTCAATTTGATGGCCTGGCTCCTGAAAGGCTAGTCCTTGCTCCCTTGCTCCTATCAAGGAAGGTTGAAGAGGTGGTGTTGGCCTCCAGGAAGCATTCCACTAGGAAGGCCTATGCTCTGAAGTGGCATAGGTTCTCTACTTGGTGTTCTCAGCAGCAAGAGGACCCCTTCTCCTGCTCTGTCCAGGTGGTGCTACAATACCTGCTCCACCTTTCCAACCTAGGACTTCAGTCCAACTCTGTCCGGGTTCACCTCAGTGCCCTCTCAGCTTACCACTCGCCGGTGGATGGACAATCTCTCTCGGGCCACCCTCTGGTGTCTCGCTTTCTCAGAGGCCTGCTTCTGCTTAAACCTCCTATTCATCCACCGGCCACTGAGTGGGATCTCAATGTGGTCTTGCAGCAGCTGACTCGCCCACCTTTTGAGCCGATGGCAACCTGCCATTTACGTTTCCTCTCCTGGAAGATGTTGTTCCTTGTGGCACTCACCTCGGCTAGGCGGGTGAGTGAGCTTCAGACCCTGGTCTTGGATAGGCCATATACCAGGTTCTATAGGAACAGGGTAGTCTTGCGGACTCATCCTAAGTTCCTTCCAAAGATAGTGTCCTCCTTCCACCTCAACCAGGAGGTGGTACTTCCGACGTTCTTTCCCAGGCCACACGCCAGTAGGGCTGAAACTGTCTTGCATACCCTGGATTGTAGAAGGGCGCTATCCTTTTACCTAGAACATACGCAGGGGCATAGAAGGACTTTTCAGCTCTTCATTTCCTTTGACCCTAATAGATTGGGGTTGCCTGTCACTAAGCGTATGTTGTCCATCTGGGTGGCAGACTGTATCGCCTGGGCGTACAGGGCAGCCGGCCTCTCCCTGGAGGGTCGAGTCACAAGCCCACCTTGAGTCCACCCACTCTTCAGCATTTTTCTTTCTGGGCCCCCGACTCTGGAACTCACTCCCTCCCGCCCTCCGGTTAGAACCCTCCTATAAAATTTTTAAGACCAAGCTAAAGACCCACCTTTTCTGCACCGCCTTTAACCTTCCTCCTCCCTCAGCTCCTCTTTCCCCTCCACCCCGCTGAATTAGGATGTTTTTAGCTCTCTGTTACTCTGTTGCTTTATTCTATTTCTCCACTCTATCCTTTCTCTTAATTTATTATGGCGTTCCTTTCTTTTTCAGCAGCCTTATATTTTGTTATTGTACACCGCTCTGGTGCCGTCGGTAAAGAGCGGTATATTAAATGAGCTAATAAAGATAAAGATAAAGACAGTGCTTTCGGGCAAGTGGTACTCCGTAATCTCTTTGAGGTTTAGGCAACTCCTACCCTCCGGCCCTGGTGTTGGGCTACCATTCAGGTGTGGTCTCAGAGAAGATTCTCTCACTGTTGCTGAGGCTCTAGAGGGAACTCTATTTTTCAGCCTGGGTTCCTGGTAGCCCAGAGCTAGTGAGTCACCCATATGTGAGGACTATGAAAGAATGAGGAATATAGTTAGGAAAAAACTAAAAGGAGCGGTTCCAAAGGTTAAAGACTTACAGCAAGCTTGGGTATTATTTAAAAATACTATCCTCGAAGCCCAGACCAGCTGTATTCCACGCATTAAGAAAAGTGGAAGAAAGTCCAAAAAACTGCCACCATGGTTTAAAGGTGAGGTCAGAGAGGCTGTTGCTGCCAAAAAAGCAACCTTCAGGAAATGGAAAAAAGAGCCAAATGATGAAAACTGGAAACAGCACAAGCACTGGCAAGTTAAATGCAAAGCATTGATAAGGCAGGCAAAGCGGGAATTTGAGAAGAAACTTGCTACGGAAGCAAAAACACGAAATAAAGACTTTTTCAAGTACATTCGTAGCAAAAGGCCTGTGAGAGAGTCAATTGGACCATTAGATGATAGAGGAGTAAAAGGGGCAGTAAGAGGAAACAAGGCTATAGCAGAGAGACTGAATGAATTCTTTGCTTCGGGGTCTTTACTGAGGAAGATGTAGGGATGTTACCCAAGACTGAAGTGGTATTTAAAGGTGATACTGCAGAGGAATTGAGAGAAATATCTCTACACCGGGAAGATATATTACAACTATTTGATAAACTGAATAGTAGCAAATCACCTGGACTGGATGGTATACATCCATGAGTGTTGAAAGAACTGATATATGAGATTGCAGATCTGATATTGGTAATCTGTGAACTTTCATTAAAATCATCTGTAATACTGAAGATTGGAGGGTCGCCAACGTACACCAATTTTTAAAAAGGGTTCCAGGGGTGACCGAGGAAATTACAGACCAGTGAGCCTGACGTCAGTACCAGGGAAAATGGTAGAACCATCATAAAGAACAAATTACACAGCATGTAGATAGTCATGGCCTAATGGGGAGACAGCCAACATGGCTTTAGACAAGGAAGATCTTGTCTTACTAATCTGATATGTTTTTTTGAAGGTGTCCATAAACAGGTAGACAAAGTGAGTCGGTTGATATAGTGTATCTGGACTTTCAGAAAGCTTTTGACAAAGTCCCCCATCAGAGACTTTTGGCGAAGCTAAAAAGTCATGGGATAGGAGGCAGTGTGCTATTGTGGATCGGGAACTGGTTAAAAGATAGAAAGCAGAGGGTAGGGTTAAATGACCTATATTCCCAATGGAAAAAGGTGAATAGTGGAGTACCCCAGGGATCTGTGCTGGGTCCGCTGCTTTTTGACATATTCATAAATGACCTGGAAAAGGGAATAACTAGTGAGGTTATCAAATTTGCAGATGACACAAAACTGTTTTAAAGTTGTTAAAACCCAAGAGGATTGCGGAAAACTGCAGGAGGATCTGGATAAATTGGAAGACTGGGCATCCAAATGGCAGATGAAATTTAATGTGGACAAGTGCAAAGTTATGCACCTAGGAAAGAACAACCCCACTATAGTTACACGATGCAAGGCTCCACATTAGAAACCACCACCCAGGAAAAAGATTTAGGAGTCATTGTGGATAACATGTTAAAACCCTCCGCCCAGTGTGCAGCGGCAGCCAAGAAAGGCAAATAGAATGCTAGGTATCCTAAGGAAAGGGATGGAGAACAAAACAAAGGATATTATAATGCCTCTGTATCGCTCCATGGTACGACCGCACCTTGAATATTGTGTGCAATTCTGGTCACCGTATCTTAAAAAGGACATAGCGTTATTAGAAAAAGTACAGAGAAGAGCCACCAAATTGGTGAAGGGGATGGAAGGCTACTCCTATGAAGAGGGGCTAAGAAGGTTAGGGCTCTTTAGCCTGGAGAAGAGACGGCTGAGGGGAGATATGATAGAGGTCTATAAATTAATGAATGGAGTGGAACGGATAAACGTGGATCAATTGTTTACGCTATCAGAGTATAGAAAGACTAGGGGACATGTAATGAAGCTACAGGGTAACTATTTAAGACAAATAAGAGAAAATATTTTTTCACTCAACATGTAATCAAACTCTGGAATCTGTTACCGGAGGATGTAGTAAGGGCTGTTAGTATAGCTGGGTTTTAAAAAAGGTTTGGACAAGTTCCTGGAGGAAAGGTCCATAAACCACTATTAAAAAGGGACCCAGGACATCAATGCTTGACCCAGTACAAGCATTGTGGAACCTGTGTCTTTTGGGGATATTGCTAGGTACGTATAACCTAGATTGGCCACTGTTGGAAACAGGATACTGGGCTTGATGGACCTCGGTCTGACCCAGTATGGCATGTCTTATGTTCTTATGTTCTTAGGACTGACTTCCTGCTTGGTCCTGGAGAAAGAGTAGTTACTCACCTATAACAGGTGTTCTCCAGGAGCAGCAGGAATCAGTCCTCACAACCCTCCCTCCTCCCCTTGGAGTTGCAGTTGTTTATAGTTCATTTTCTTTTTGTGCTGTCTTTTAGCTATGTCATTAGACTGAGCAAGATGGCACCTTTGGGTGGGAAGGGGACCGCGCATGCATGCCTGCATTCCCAAAGGCTTTCTTTGAAAGCTGGGGAAATGCTCCGCATGGGGGCTCCGTCGACGCCGACGTCACCCATATGTGAGGAATGATTCGTGCTGCTCCTAGAGAACACCTGTTACAGGTGAGTAACTACTCTAAATATTGAAAGAGACAGCTACTAGCCGTGAAATTAGAATGGTTTTAAAAGATATGGGATATGGCAGCCATGGAAACAGTACCTGGGAACTGAAATAGCACTCACATAATTTCCAGGGAATTTGTGTCCTTTATAAACTCATAATGATTCTTTAAGCCTCTCATCTCCTGAGTTTTGGATATCTTCTCTTGTTTACAGCAGTGCTTCTCAACCCAATCCTCTGAGACCCCCAGGCCAGTCAGATTTTCAGGATATCCGCAATGAATATGCATGAGTTAGATCTGAATACAATGGAAGCAGTGCATGCAGATCTATCTCATGCATATTCACTGAGGATATCCTGAAAACATGACTGGCCTGGGGGTCCCGGAGGACTGGGTTGAGAACCACTGTGTTATAGTATTAATATAAAAGATGATACATTGAACAGAATTGTGAACTCTTCTTTCTTATCTCCTCCTATTACTTTTTTTTAGATGCTTGATTGTGTTATGAGGTGGAGCTGATAAGTCTCTGGCCTTGTAATGAAACAGAAAGCTACGGGCACCCTTCGGTTCCGGAGATCCAAATGATCTATCTGCAGTTTTGTTTTATTAGACTGTTGCTGCTCTTTGCTGCCCCTTAGAGGTTGCCAAACTAAAAGAAAACTGCAGAGAGATCTTTCGGACCTCCAGAACTGAAGGGTGCCCGTAGCTTTCTGTTTTGTTACAAGGCCAGAGACTTATCAGTCGGGCCCCCCCCCCCCACCCACCATCGTTTTGTACTGCTTTGTTATACATATCAAAAAACAGTTTTGAAATACAAAAAAGTGAACAAAACTAGTTGTTATCCCAGTATCAACCTTGGAAGGCTGTACAGACTTATTACGATAGTGCTACAGTCTTCACAACATTAGGCAGAGTAGGCAGGCACCTAAAGCAGAATTTAATCAAGTATGGTGTGCTTTTTACTCAATTTTACAAGGCTTTTTAAGAGAAATTGTGTTAGGTTGATCATGACTGTTGAGTTAAATTACCAATAGCTGGGGGGAAGGGGGAAGAGGGAAGCCTAGGAACCCAAAAAATTAATTGATGGGGCATAAGACATAAGATTCGTCTAGGATACCTAATATCCTTGAGTCTTCTATCCAGTAGTTTCCACTTTTTTCCGGTCTAAAATAACAAGGTTAAATGGATATTTCTGCAATACTTGTGAGTCAGAGCCCTAATCACAGATCAGCAAAAATGCTGGACTATCGGGATCTTCAGATTATATCTGAAACAAAAACTCTATCCCCCTGTGATTGTTGAGACAGAATGGGCTTACACGAAACATTTAAATAAAACATCACTAACACATCATTATCTCTGCTGAGGTGAACTTTTGCAGTTCGTCAATGTTTCAGAGATCCTACATGTTACGCTCCTCATTCCTCTCCAATATAGGTGCAACTCAACATTCCTTTAGATTAGAAGTTCTTATGCAAGTGTGCCCTATTACGCAACAGTGCACGCTAATCGAGCATACACAAATAGCATACACGCTTTCATAATAGTGTGCACTATTGCATTACAGTGTGCACTGTTGGCAAAAACCTAGAAATGATGAAATTTCCTTGTTAATATTTCCCATTTCATTTCAAATGAATGCACATCCCTAGTGGGTACATGGAAGCAGGACAATGCCACTTGATTTAGAACATGCATTTAGGAATAAATTCCACAAACAACTATAGGGAACTTTCATACTTATAATACAGATAATGCCGTAGTCAATTAATATATACAAAAGTGCAACCCCACAGTTTAACACAAGCAAACAAAGAAGTAAGGGGCCAAAAATATAAAGACTAGATCATAAAAAAGGCCTTAAGGAGACATCAAAGGCATAATAGAAAGCCATTTTGCACACAGCTTAATTTAACCCCCACCTTCTCGTCATTTGTCTCCTAGGCCAACACAAGTCCTTATCAAGCAACAGGGGTTATCCAAAAACAGAATATCTACAGTCATAAAAAGTGCATATGTGGCCGTTATCTCATACATCTGTTATAGGGTTTGGTTCTGTCTCATTGCCACCCACAAATAGTGAGTCACTCCCTTAGATGCAAATATTTTATTTTTCCCCTCAAGCCTTCCAGCCTAAATACTTTTACAGCTGTTCAAAGCAGGAATATATCTCTCAAATATCTCCCATTGTTTCCTGTGGGAAGAAAATTATACTTTTGTATTTGCTTTTTCTCCCAAAAAATTCATGATGGATGGTCTAATCCACGATCCTGGAATCTGATCAAAAACAGCTGTGGAAAAAATTGAAGAATGAGTCTGTCTTGGTGCCATATCTTACAGCCCTGAAAGATACAGTCCTGGGATAGGCAAGGCATCTTCCAGCACTTGGTGCTTTCAAAGTAGTGGTTGTTTTTCCTGTCTCCTGTAGAAGTATCTCCACATGCTATACACATGTCTGCTCCATTTTCCTAAAGGTAGTTTTACCCAAGTTAAAGAGGCACCACGAGAGTGTTCTGGGTTATAGCTCAAACCTCTATGGGACCTTCCTCTTCTCCTACCACTCTTAGAGAAGCTGTAGGAACATGACTGCAAGAGACTGAATGAAAGCGAAAGACAGTCACTTCAGATGCTTCCCAGATAGCACAGAAAGTAGCATGTGCAAAGCAGGAAATAAAAGCAATATACTGTATATCACTTGATCTTCAATAACCGGCATCTCTTCCTCTACCAGAACAATTCTCAGGAAATGAATGCATGCATCCATTAGAAACATCTCTAAACTGAAAGATACCAGCACTTTGGAGCGATAACTGTATGCTAAGATTAATCAAGGGAGCAGAAAAGAAAGTGATATACAGGGTGGCCCAAAAAAGTGAGAACATCTCATAGCATATAAGTTATTTAAAAATTCAAAAAGACAGATGTAAATGATTGACAAATTAAAAAAAAAAAGATGGCAACCGGATATTGTCAAAATAAAGACGTTATATAGCTAAAAAAGGTAAATAAGTAAACTATTTAATCTTTTAATTTACGAGATGTTCTCACTTTTTTTGGGCCACCCTGTAGAATGGATAACAGTTACCGTTATAAACTTGAGCAAAGAATAGAAAGATACATAGAACAGAAAAAAACATGCAACAAAACCAGGAATGATTCATATGTAAAACATGACTGACATAAGTCTCCAGAGTCAGAGACGTACTTCATGCTGGGCAATGACAGATGTGAATAGGTAAATATTCTTTGGCCGGGTTGATAGGATCTAAAGCCTCTCTTCTGGCATTTTCCATCCTTGGGTGCCCTTGCCCACTCTACTTTGGCCTCACACTGCTTAAGAGAGAGAAGCCCATTCCACCTTTACCGTGAAACCACAGTACCAGAGTGTTAAAGAGATTTAAGTTGGTCTGCAAAATATTTTTAAATAACGAACAGGAAGCAGCAGGGCCGGATTTACCTATACGCCATGTACGCCATGGCGTAGGGCCCACAGCTGGCAAGGGCCCCCTCTGCAAGCTGAATCCGTCGGTCCCTCCGTGCAGGCTGTGAGAGGCGCGAAGGGAGAGTGTCTCCCTCGTGTCTCTGTTAAGCCCGCAGAGATGCGAGGGAGACACTCTCCCTTCGCGCCTCTCACAGCCTGCACGGAGGGAGGGAGGGACCGACGGATTCAGCTTGCAGAGGGGGCCCCCGCGGGTCAGTCCATGCTGCCGCGGCAGCAGAGGGGGCCCCGCGGCAGCAGCCAGCAGTTTTTTTTTTTAAATTAAATTTTACTTTAGGCCGATGGGGGGGGAGGACTGGTAATGGGCTATTGGGGGGGCTGGGGCTGGGGCTGGGACTGGAAATGGGCTGGGGGGGTTAAGGCTGGAGGTGGGCTGATGGGGTTAGGACTCGTAATGGGCTGTGGGCTGTTGGGGGAGTTTAGAACTGGTAATGGGCTTTGGGGGGTTAAGACTGGTAATGGGCTGTGGGCTGATGGGGGCTGTCTGGTAATGGGCTATGGGGGGGCTAGGACTGGAAATGGGCTGGGGGGTTAAGAATGGATGTGGGCGGATGGGGTTAGGACTGGTAATGGGCTGTGGGCTGTTGGGGGGGTTTAGAACTGGTAATGGGCTTTGGGGGGTTAAGACTGGTAATGGGCTGTGGGCTGATGGGGGCTGTCTGGTAATGGGCTATGGGGGGGCTAGGACGGGAAAGGGGCTGGGGGGTTAAGAATGGAGGTGGGCTGATGGGGTTAGGACTGGTAATGGGCTCTTGGGGGGGTTTAGAACTGGTAATGGGCTTTGGGGGGGGTTAAGACTGGTAATGGGCTGTGGGCTGATGGGGGCTGTCTGGTAATGGGCTATGGGGGGGCTAGGACTGGAAATGGGCTGGGGGGTTAAGACTGGAGGTGGGCTGATGGGGTTAGGACTGGTAATGGGCTGTGGGCTGATGTGGGGTTTAGGACTGGCAATGGGCTATGTTGTGCTGACTGTAAATTGGTTGATGGGGTTAGGACTGGAAGTGGGCTGATGGGGGGTTAGGACTGGTAATGGGTTATAGGGGGGCTTAAACTGAAAATGGGGTGATGGGGGGTTAGGACTGTAAGTGGGTTGATGGGGGGCTAGGACTGGTATTGGGTTGGGGGGTTGCTAGGACTGGAAATGGGCTGATGGGTGGCTTGGACTGGAAATGGGCTGATGCAGGGACTAGAAGGGAATGGATGCTGGGTGAGGCTGGAACTAGAAGGGAGCTGATGTTGGGGGAGGATTAGAATGGGATGGGGCTGGAAGAGTAAAATGGAGAAGGGAAAAATATTTTGTGTGGGAGGGATAAAAAATCTACAATTGGCCGGATATTGGGAGAGTAAGTGGGGATTGAGGATGGAGGGGTAAAATTTGAGTGGATGAAATAGGAATGAGGAAAGAGCAAAAGGAGAAAGATTAGTATGTTAAAGCAGATGTAGAGAGAGAATGGAAAAAAACTAGAAGAGAGAAGAAAGGACAAATGGACAGCAGACGATGGAGAGTTAGCAGAAGACACGAAGAAACCAGAAGAAAGTGGCTGGAGCAATTGCAGCTGAAAAAAAATGCACAAAAGGTAGAAAAATATCTCTTTATTTTGAATTTATTAATTGGAATATGTCAGCTCTGGTAAATGTGCATCATTAACGTCTGTGCTTTGTTTAGTACAAGAGCAAATTAATGTATAGTTTTATTTCTACAGTGTTGTACATTCCAAGTTTGGCTTTTGGGATTCCCAGTTTAATTATTGTCTTCCTGTTTCTAAATTGTGATTACTTGTTTGGTGATGGTCTATGTTCTGCATGTGTAACTGAGCTGAGATGTTCTGTTTATATAATTCCTATTTGACATTGCCACTTGTTCTCTTTCCCCAGTAGGTCATGTATTGTTGTTCTCTGAAATGTATTGGTTTAATATTTGCAGTGTTACTTTTTGATTGGTAGAGTATGGTGCTTTGTGAGTCCTGGTAGTGCTGTTAGGATACGGCGGGTTTGCTATGGGTTCTAAATGGGCAGTGTTTGTAGTAGTTCCTAATGTGTCTGGCAGTTGGCACTGGATTATAGTAATGTAGAAATCTTTTAGTCTTTCTTTATCCATACACTCATTAAGAGGCACGTTTACTAAAAGTTAGTATATGGTAACATTATGCAAATATTTATGCAAATGAGGCCCCTTATGCAAATGAGGCCCCGCACCCCCCTTGGGCCGCCCCTGCTGGGGGCCCACAATTTTTGTTGGCGTAGGGCCTCACTCAAGGTAAATCCGGCCCTGGGAAGCAGTAGTATTTCATGGCTCAGAATAGGGCGAGTATGATTTCATTATTTGCTCGTTTGTATGCAGTTTGACACAATTTGACCAACTGCCCAAATAGTTATTCATCTCTGAACACTGCGTGCAATTTGATAAGGACATGCCTTCTTTAAGCACAGAAATAGGTGCCTAAATGGAACTATTTTAGTAATTTCTGCATATATAAAATAGAATCTGGCAAAAAGGCATGCACGTATGCACATAGGCAGAGTTTGGGCAGACCATGCCCAAATTATGAAATGCTATCATTTATGTGCATACTTACAAAATATAGGCACGGGCATTTATACCAGCTCTAGGGTTAGTGTAAATATCCGTGTTTTATTATAAGGCATGATTTCTGCCACTTATGCTAATTTTTTATAAAAACAAGTAAGCACCTATTTGTCTTATAAAATAGCAGCTAAGGAGGAACCTACTTTCAGGCTTAAAGTAGGCAATTCTTATAAAATTACCATCCTTGGAGGTAATTTTATCAAAGATTTTTCCATGTGTTAAATATGTTTTATATGCGAAAAATGACATTAAAAAATAGTAAAGAAACATGACAGCAGAAAAAAAAATGCCTATCCAATCTGCCTTTCCATACCAACCACTATAGTCCCTTTTTCCTTTAAAGATCTTCAGTGTTGGTCCCATGCTTTCTTGAATTCAGATACTGTTCTGGTCTCTCCTACCTCCACTGGGAGACTATTCCACGCATCTACCGCTCTTTCAATGAAGAAATATTTTCGCATATTACTCCTGAGTCTATCCCCTTTCACCTTCATCCTAGGCCCCCTCAATGCACAGCTTTCTTTCAATTGAAAAAGACTCTCCTCCTGGGCATTTATGCCATGAAGGTATTTAAACATCCCTATCATATCTCCTCTCTCCTGCCTTTTCTCAAAAGCATACATTGAGATCTTTAAGTCTGTCCCCATATACCTTATGATGAAGTCCACTGACCATTTTGGTAGCATCCTCTGCACAGACTCCATCCTGTTTATATACTTTTGAAGGTGTGGTCTCCAGAATTGCATACAATACTCCCAGGGGTGGCTCAAGGCAATCTATGCCTGAGGTAAGGGATGAGATGGCGTCCCCCCCCCCTCCCCTGTAGTGTGTGTGGGGCGGGCTTTCTCAAAACTCCAGTCAGGGACTGAACCAAACCAAAAAAAACGATTAGATAATATGGAGGAAATACAAGATGTTTGCACACCAAGGAACTAAAAGAATTACATTATAACTCATTTTTATTTTGTAATAAACTGCGTTATGGTTCTTGCTTTTTCTTTTTGAACATATATTTTGCATCCACAGAACCCTCTCCCTCAACAGTGAGTGCAGAGCAGAACTAGGACATTCACTCACAGAACTCAATATCTTAAAAAAAAAATCTGATTCTGGTCATCTCACTAACAAACATTTTCCAGTACCAGGCATATTGGGAACTAATACAAAACCCTACAAAAGTCACCAAAGATCTACAAGGCCAAATCTATCATACCGTTACCAGCATAAACTTCCAAAACTCATACAAAGTGTCTACCCAGAAAAAAACAGCACTATAAATATGCAGCGGGCCCTAGAACATCTAACACCTATTTGAAAAGCTGAACAATGCAAATTACTACAGTACCGATCTCTGCATGCAAATTTCATGTTAACAGAACACACGGCCTTGGTCGCACACTCAGAACACAGACTCTCACCAAGTACAGAATAAGTGATCATAACCTAAAGTAAAAATAAAATATTTAGACAAAAATTAAACTGAAACCCCAAGAAGCCAGACTCTGCATGCAGTGCAATACCAGATGAGAGATGCAGTTCCCCATACTGTGTAAAATATAAAGATACTACTACTACTACTGAGCATTTGTATAGCGCTACAAGTCGTACGCAGCGCTGCACAGGCAAATAAAGAGACAGTCCCTGCTCATCAGAGCTTACAATCTAGTCAAGACAAACACAGAAGGTGTAGGCAGGGATAAAGCAAGGGAAGAAAAAAGGAGATCAGGAGAGTCAAGATCCAAAAGCAGCAGCGGAGAGGTGAGTTTTCAGCCTGGATTTGAAGAGGGTTAGGGAGGGTGCCTGGCGTACAGACACAGGTAGTTTGTTCCAGGCGTATGGTGCAGCAAGGTGAAAGGAGCGAAGTCTGGAGTTAGCAGTAGAAGAGAAGGGCACAGATAGGAGCAGTTTGTTGGAAGAGCGGAGTTCCCGAGGGGGGTTGTAAGCAGAGATAAGAGAAGAAAGGTAGTGAGGAGCCGCAGAGTGAATGCATTTATAGGTCAGCAGGAGAAGTTTGAACTGGATGCGGAAACAAATAGGGAGCCAATGAAGTGACTTGAGAAGAGGAGTAATATGGGCATGACGAGGTTGGCGGAAGATTAGTCGCGCAGCAGAGTGTTGAACAGATTGAAGGGGAGAGAGATGATTCAAAGGGAGACCAGCAAGGAGTAGGTTACAGTAGTCAAGTCGGGAGGTGATTAAGGATTGGACAAGCGTTTTAGTAGTGTGCTCAGAAAGGAAGGGGCAGATTTTGCTGATGTTATAGAGAAAGAAGCAGCAGGTCTTAGCTATCAGATGGATGTGTGTGGAGAAAGAGAGAGAGGAGTCAAAGACAACCCCCAGATTGCAGGCTGAGGAAACAGGAAGAAGTACAGAGTTATCCACAGAGACTGAGAAAGGAGGAAGAGGAGGGGAGGTTTTAGGGGGAAGGATGAAAAGTTCAGTCTTGGCCATGTTCAATTTCAAGCGGCGGTGAGACATCCAGGCAGCAATGTCAGAAAGGCAGGCAGAGATCCGGGTCTGGATTGCCGGAGAGATTTCAGGTGTAGAGAGGTGGATCTGGGAGTCATCAGCATACAGATGGTACTGAAAGCTATGGGAAGAGATAAGCGCACCAAGGAACTGGGTATAGAGAGAGAAAAGGAGCGGACCCAGGACAGATCCTTGGGGTACACCAACTGGGAGGGGGATAGCAGAGGAGGAGGAGCCACCAGAACACACACGGAAGGAGCGATGGGAGAGATAGGAGGAGAACCAGGATAGTACAGAGCCCCTAAAACCAAGTGAGGACAGGGTATTGAGGAGACAGTTGTGGTCAACTCTCTTCCCCATGTGCCATCTCTCTCCCATCCCTCTCTTTCGCATCCCTCTCTTTCCCCCTATATCAGCTCTCTTCCAGCCCTCTCTTTGCCCGTCAGTTCCCTTCCAGCCGTCTGTTTCCCCTGTTTCAGCTCTCTTCCAGACCTCTTTGCCCTTGTGTCAGCTCTCTTCCAGCCCACTATTTCCCCCTCTATTGGCTCTCTGTTGATGCCTGTGGTTGGTAACTGCGTATTGCACACATCCACTCTCCACCCATATCCCTCCCACTCTTGCAGATAATACGGTTTCTGCAAATAGTGCAGAAAATTGCTGCATTATCTACAATTTCCCTGCGTTACTGTATCTGTTAGTGCATGCTATCTGGGTGCATTATCTGGCACATTAACAACCCAGTTTAGTAAACATCCTCCTAAAACTTTTTATTGCAGTGGGCCCTAGAATATCCATATACCTAGTCAGAAAACCAAACTAGCTGGATTACTATCAATACTTACATAGAAACTCCATGCTAACAGAATACCTGGCCTTGGCCACACACTGAGAATATAGATCCTGAGCAAGCATGAAATAAAATAATGTAGACAAAATTGAAATTTATTTATATTGTCTTATGTACTGTGCTATTCTGCATCAGTGTGGTTTACATTGAACAGGGCATTATAACTTGGAGATAACTATTTTATAGGGAACATGGGCTATGGAGGGTTAAGTGGCTTGCCCAAGGCCACAAGGAGCACCTGTGAGACTAGAAACCCCAGTCCTTCTGGCCCAAGGTTGCTGTCCTCTAGTGGGATTTGAACCCCTGACCTTCTGGCCTGAGGTACCTTGCCCCAACCACTAGGCCACTCCTCCACTCCCAAAAACCCAGACTCTGCATGCAATACACCAGAGAAACAGAAAGAGCTGCAGATACCCCTGTATAGCGCAACGTATAAGATAAAATATGTGCATACAGCCCAATATTCAAAGGAGTTGAACTGGTTAGCAGGATCTGCTAACTGGATAAATCCCACTGAGAGGGGTATTCAGCATCACTAACCAGCCAGTGCTGCTGACTATCCCCTCTAAACACTGTGGCACTGTCTGGAAGTTAAACATAAGAACATAAGACATGCCATACTGGGTCAGACCGAGGTCCATCAAGCCCAGTATCCTGTTTCCAACAGTGGCCAATCTAGGTCATACGTACCTAGCAATATCCCCAAAAGACACAGGTTCCACAATGCTTGTACTGGGTCAAGCATTGATATCCTGGGTCCCTTTTTAATAGTGGTTTATGGACCTTTCCTCCAGGAACTTGTCCAAACCTTTTTTAAACCCAGCTATACTAACAGCCCTTACTACATCCTCCGATAACAGATTCCAGAGTTTGATTACACGTTCAGTGAAAAAATATTTTCTCTTATTTGTCTTAAATAGTTTACCCTGTAGCTTCATTACATGTCCCCTAGTCTTTCTATACTCTGATAGCGTAAACAATTGATCCACGTTTATCCGTTCCACTCCATTCATTAATTTATAGACCTCTATCATATCTCCCCTCAGCCGTCTCTTCTCCAGGCTAAAGAGCCCTAACCTTCTTAGCCTCTCTTCATAGGAGTAGCCTTCCATCCCCTTCACCAATTTGGTGGCTCTTCTCTGTACTTTTTCTAATAACGCTATGTCCTTTTTAAGATACGGTGACCAGAATTGCACACAATATTCAAGGTGCGGTCGTACCATGGAGCGATACAGAGGCATTATAACATCCTTCGTTTTATTCTCCATCCCTTTCCTTATGATACCTAGCATTCTATTTGCTTTCTTGGCCGCCGCTGCACACTGGGCGGAGGGTTTTAACATGTTATCCACGATGACTCCTAAATCTTTTTCCTGGGTGGTGGTTTCTAATGTGGAGCCTTGCATCGTGTAACTATAGTGTGGGTTGTTCTTTCCTAGGTGCATAACTTTGCACTTGTCCACATTAAATTTCATCTGCCATTTGGATGCCCAGTCTTCCAATTTATCCAGATCCTCCTGCAGTTTTCCACAATCCTCTTGGGTTTTAACAACTTTAAACAGTTTTGTGTCATCTGCAAATTTGATAACCTCACTAGTTATTCCTTTTTCCAGGTCATTTATGAATATGTCAAAAAGCAGCGGACCCAGTACAGATCCCTGGGGTACTTCACTATTCACCTTTTTCCATTGGGAATATTGGCCATTTAGCCCTACCCTCTGCTTTCTATCTTTTAACCAGTTCCCGATCCACAATAGTACACTGCCTCCTATCCCATGACTTTTTAGCTTCGCCAAAAGTCTCTGATGGGGGACTTTGTCAAAAGCTTTCTGAAAGTCCAGATACACTATATCAACCGACTCACCTTTGTCTACCTGTTTATGCACACCTTCAAAAAACATATCAGATTAGTAAGACAAGATCTTCCTTGTCTAAAGCCATGTTGGCTGTCTCCCATTAGGCCATGACTATCTACATGCTGTGTAATTTTGTTCTTTATGATGGTTTCTACCATTTTCCCTGGTACTGACGTCAGGCTCACCGGTCTGTAATTTCCTGGGTCACCCCTGGAACCCTTTTTAAAAATTGGTGTTACGTTGGCGACCCTCCAATCTTCAGGTATTACAGATGATTTTAATGAAAGTTCACAGATTACCAATAGCAGGTCTGCAATCTCATATTTCAGTTCTTTCAACACTCTGGGATGTATACCATCCGGTCCAGGTGATTTGCTACTATTCAGTTTATCAAATAGTTGTAATATATCTTCCGGGTGTAGCGATATTTCTCTCAATTCCTCTGCAGTATCACCTTTAAATACCACTTCAGTCTTGGGTAACATCCCTACATCTTCCTCAGTAAAGACCGAAGCAAAGAATTCATTCAGTCTCTCTGCTATAGCCTTGTTTCCTCTTACTGCCCCTTTTACCCCTCTATCATCTAATGGTCCAATTGACTCTCTCACAGGCCTTTTGCTATGAATGTACTTGAAAAAGTCTTTATTTCGTGTTTTTGCTTCCGTAGCAAGTTTCTTCTCAAATTCCCGCTTTGCCTGCCTTATCAATGCTTTGCATTTAACTTGCCAGTGCTTGTGCTGTTTCCAGTTTTCATCGTTTGGCTCTTTTTTCCATTTCCTGAAGGTTGCTTTTTTGGCAGCAACAGCCTCTCTGACCTCACCTTTAAACCATGCTGGCAGTTTTTTGGACTTTCTTCCACTTTTCCTAATGCGTGGAATACAGCTGGTCTGGGCTTCGAGGATAGTATTTTTAAATAACACCCAAGCTTGCTGTAAGTCTTTAACCTTTGGAACCGCTCCTTTTAGTTTTTTCCTAACTATATTCCTCATTCTATCATAGTCTCCCTTTTGAAAGTTAAAAGGTAGTACTGTGGATGCCTTTACTATCTGTCCTCCACTAATTAAATCAAACATGATCATATTATGATCACTATTGCCAAGTGGTCCCAACACCCTTATTTCTTGCACCAGATCTGGCGTTCCACTAAGGACTAGGTCCAGTATGGCTTCCCCTCTGGTCGGTTCATGAACCAGCTGCTCCAAGAAGCAGTCATTTATTCCATCTAGAAACTTTATCTCTTTAGCTTGTCCTGCTGTGACACTGACCCAGTCGATACTGGGGTAATTGAAATCACCCATTATTACTACTCTGTTGTGACTTTTGTTAGCTTCCTTGATTTCTTTGAGTATTTCATCATCCATTTGTTCATTCTGGCCAGGCGGTCGATAGTATACTCCAACTGCCATCACCTTCCCCTTCATAAATGGAATTTCAATCCATAGAGATTCTACAGCAAATTTTGTTCCCTGCAAAACTTTAATCCTTTCTGACTCAATGCCCTCTCTAACATAGAGCGCAACCCCTCCACCAATTTGATCAGCTCTATCATTACGATATAGTGTGTATCCAGGTATCACAGTGTCCCACTGGTTATCCTCCTTCCACCATGTCTCTGAGAGTGCAATCATATCTAACCTCTCATTTAGTGCTATATATTCTAACTCTCCCATCTTATTGTTTAGACTTCTAGTATTGGCATACAAGCATTTTAGAGACTGTATTTTATTCATATTAATCTGGCTATTGGTAGGCAGGGGTAATTTGGAATCTTTATGCTCTGTCTGCTCCTTACTCAAGGGCATTTGGGCTACTATACTCCCTTTTGGAACCTCACTGCTTTTGGTAGTATCCTTCAAGGATACCTTTGTCCGAACCATGCACTCCTGGGTGATTGTCGGCTTTCCCCTAATTTCTAGTTTCAAGTTACAGTCGGTCCATGGGTGGGGCGAGGGTAGTCCCAGCACTTAGCTGGTTAGCTGCGATTTTTAGTCTGCTAAACAGCTAAGTGCCCATATGAAGTCACGCCATCTCAATAACTGGCCTAACTTTGTGGTTTCAGCTATCCGGATAGCAGCTGAATACTGTTGCTCTCTCAATAGTTGTGTTAGACTGGGCTGAAACTGGATATTTAGTGCCAGAGGATATCCAAATTCTAGCACTAAATATCTGTTTTCACTTTTGCCCGTGGCGGTCAGGTGCTTTTAAAAAGCTGGCCATCACAGGTTGAATATCAGGCCCGTGAAGTCCAAAGACAGACATAGTCCAATCACTAAACTGAAAATAAAATAAAATTTTCTACCTTTTGCTGTCAGGTCATTTTATTCTTTAATCATGTTGATCCAAGTCTCTGGTTTCTGCTTTCCTCGTTTTCTCTTAACTTGCCCTCTAGGATCTCTGGTCCATCTGCCACTTCTTTCCCCTCCTGTCTTCTTGACTTCCTTCCATCTCTGATATTGACCTTTTCCTTTTGGCTTCCATCCATTTCTCAGTCTTCATCTTTTAACTGCGTCTTCCTATCACTTTTCAACCTTTAGAGCAGCCCTCTTATACCCCATCTCTCTATTCTTCCCCAGCCAGTTATTCCCACTCTTTAACTCTCTCCTTTCTCTTTCTCTCTTCCTCCCTGTGTCCAGCATCTCCCCTCTTCTCTCCTGCCTTGTCTTGGGTCTCCCCCTCTCTCACCATCTAGCGCCTCTCCTCTTTTCCATGTCCAGCATTCCCCTCTCTTCCTTTTTTTTACCCTCCCCCTAGTTGTGGCTCACTTGTGCCTGCATGAATGGGACAAAAAGTACCTGTAAAAAAAAAAAAAGGGATAAGATAAAGAAGCTTTGTGGTACCGGCATTTAAAGCAGTTCCAGGCTGCTTCTGAGGCTTTTGGCAGCCAATGCTGGAGGAGGTGACCCTTTGAGTTGGTGGCGGTACTCAGCAGTCACCTGGGCAGCTTGGAAAGCACAGTAGGTCATGGTGGCCATTGCTGCATATATGGGGGAAGGGGCATGTTGGGCCAGCAAGATGCTTTGTGGTTGGGAGTCAGGTACAGTGGAGCCCTCTACCCAGAGTTCTGGGGGGTGTGATAGGCCCAGGGTAGGCGTCGGGTACTACCAAGCGGGGATCACGGCTGCCGCTGCAATGTGCATGGCCAGGATGCCCCTTCCTGCACTTCCTCCAACATGCTTGCCAGGGGCTTCACAGCCCTGGAGAGCCTGCAGGAAAGATCACAGCGATCTCTCAGCCTCCCCAATATGGCTGCACCCACCAGATATGTGTGGCAGTTATCTCCGGTGTTATTGGAGTGTAAGAGGAGTAGTTCTGCTGTAGTTCTATGGTGTGTCTGCTGGCTGCGGAGGGGGCAGAGGTGGCTCATTCTAAGAAGCAGTGAAAGGGAGCAAGTGTGCCAGTTTTTAGCTACAGCAGCTGGGTGATGAAGTCTTCACTTTTCCTCTGCTGTGAATCTGTGCACAACAGCACACATGGAAATGTTGGGGAGTTGCATGAAGACTCACAGCAGAGAAGCAGAACGCTAAGAGAGAGACCTACTCCTCCTATTTGTGTGGAGCCAGTGCCACAGTGGAGGGGAGGCTGGAGGGCCGGGCTGGCAGTGATAGTAGGTTGGAAGAGGAACACAGCACTGGGCATGGTATGTATCTGCCCAGCATGAGGTTGATGCGAGGCCCGCTATTCAACGGGACCCTGTTGCCACTGCTGCAGACATAGGAAAAGCAGTGGCATACCTCAGACTTGAAGCCCACCTATAAAACAAAAAGCATGGGTCTTTGCTACTCTGCACTTGGGAAGCCTACAAATGCCCGTCCCCTCTGACATGAACAACATGTCAAAAGGGACAGAAATTTGCAGTCCTTCCCAGCGAGGAGTTGCAGAGACCTGCACTTTGCTTTTTAATTTTTTTTTAGGGTTTCAAGTCTGATGTCTGCCACCGCTGCAGACATAATCCCAGCAGTAGCCTCCTGCCGCTGCTGCTTTTCCTATCATTTGCATTTTTTAAGGCAGCATGAGACGGCTGCCACTAGCCTGTTTTGGGGGGCATTTTTGCCGCTTACAGAATTTTCCACCTGAGGCAGCCGCCTCACCCTGCCTATGACAGAACTGCCCCTGAATACTCCACATGAGGTCTCACCAAAGACTGACATAGAGGCACTATCACCTCCTTCCTGCTGGTCATTCCTCTCCCAGGCATCCTTCTGTCTTTTACCATTGCCTTTTCTACTTGTTCAGCCACCTTGAAATCGTCAGAAACAATCATGCCCAGGTCCCGCTCTTCTTTCATGGACAGAAGTACTTCACCTACTATACTGCACCACTCCCTTGCATTTTTGCAGCCCAAATAAATGACCATGCATTTTTTAGCATTAAATTACAGCTGTCAAATTCTTGAACATTCTTCAAACTTAGCTAGATCCCTTCTCATGTTATCAACTCCTTCGTGGGTGTCTGCTCTACTGTATTGCATATTTTGGTACCCTATAGCCCTTCTACAACATCACTAACAAGTGTTAAAAAGAATCAGACCAAGGACAGATCTCTGTGGTATACCACTGATTACATCCTTCTCCTCAGAGGAAGCTCCATTTACCTCTGCTCAACCAATTTCTAGCCCAGTCAGTCACTTTAGGATCTATTCCTAGCTAACTCAATTTATTTATAAGTCTTTTGTGCAGAACAGTATCAAAAGCTTGACTGAAATCTAAGTACACCACATCTAGGGCTCTACTTCAGTACAACTCTGGTTGCCCAGTCAAAGAAATTAATTAGATTTGTCTGACAAGACCTGCCTATAGTAAAACCAGATCCTGCAATCCATTGGACTCCAGAAACCTCACTTCTGCAAGTTCCTCCAATACTCTGGGATGTATCCCATCTGGATCCATCACTTTGTCAACTTTTAGTTTAGCTATTTCCTCATGAACACAGTCTTTCGAAAATCGTTCAAGATCCCCTTCACTGTTCCTATTTGTAGATGTTTTCGGAGGTCCTGCTTCTGGCCTTTTATCTGTGAACATAGAACAAATATTATTTATTAATTCTGCTCTATCCTCATCAGCTTCTACATATACCTCCCCTTTAGCTTTGATTCTGACAGTACTACTTTTGCACTTTCTCCTCTCACTAACATTTCTGAAAAATATCTTTTCCCCCCCATAACCTGGGATATGTTGGACTGGCCTCCAGGATCGGTTCCTTGCCCGACTTCCCCCACCCCTTTCCCACTGCCCACTTACATAATAAACTGGCTCACACCCTCATTCCACAACTTGCATTTATTAGTGGGTTTCAACGGCCACAATTTGCGGATCAGAATAACATTGCTGGATATAACAATAATTGCATCAAAACATGTCAACAATAACAATGCTAATAGCTCTACACCACCTTATCCTGACGTGGAGGGGTACCACCATTTTAGTTGCCTGGTTCTGTGGCCTTGGCCTGCTCCATGGTCAAGACTTCCCCTTTTCCCCCTGTCGCCTACCACTCTGTGTTGGTGTCACGGTAGCCCTCTGTTTCTATGGGCCTGGTGTCTGAGACCAGGCACCCCTGGCCCTGGTACCTGTCCCCCCATCACTGGGCCCAAGCATCACAACGGTACCTGGGTCCCCTCTTTCTCTATTCTGTGGTACCCCTCCCTTCCTTTCTGGTGAGGTCTTGTCATCAGGAGGGCCTGCAGCTGGGGCTAACCAGGTAGCATTGAAAATCACTGCTACCTGCGTAGCCTCGGTGGCTGCTGGCATATCCAACCAAACCCGGATTTTCACTTCTGTCATCAAGGAAGTGAAGATCCAGGTTAAAGGGGCTATGGGCAGGCTATGTGCCGACGCGGCTTATAGCCTACCTAAATGAAAAATCGGGCCCTAGATCATTACCTCCCAAATTCAGGACTATGAGATCCAGTGACTTTCTTGGCACTGGCTGGTGAGCGTGGGCCGCAACTGGTCCCACCACATCCCCTCTTGCCCATCCACTCTATGCGCACAATATCTGGGTGAAAGCTGAATTGCTTGCCGAAATACTTTAAGGGCTCACTCAAAACACACCTCTTTCAGCAGGCATTCAATCTCCCCGACCCCTAAGGTTACTACATCCCACCAGTCTCCCCTCCCATCAGTCCTCCCTTCCTCCCTCCCCTGCTCTGTCTGACTTCCTCTTCTGTCTCTTCCTGTCCCTCTGTTTCCTATCCAATCAGTGGCGTTCCTTTCTCTTCTGTTTTCTAATTTGATTTTATTGCACACCGCCCTGACGCATATGCTTGGGCGGTATATCAAGCAACGAAATAAAGATAAAGATGGCTCCCCGCTGACTTCCTTCTTGCCCTGTAGATATAGGAATGACCTACAATCCAGAATGAGATCCCTCTGTGACCTACCGGGCAAGGAGAAAAAAACAGTGTTAACTGTTGCCATTCAATGTCTAATGTACAGCTTATACCTGTTTGATGCCCACCTCCCAATAGCCTGTATCTGACCTGCCTCCAGGCTCAAGTCGTGTGCAGTTGTTGCAGCATGTATCCTAAAGGAATCTAGTGTCAGACCCATGGGCTCGAACCCTGTCACTTTCACTGCCTTCAGCCTTAAACTGATCCTGTGAAAAGCAAGACCCATCCAGATGACATAGGAGGGGTCCCCCTATGAGAGGGCATACCCGCAGTTATTCCCTCATAGCCGTTAAAGGAAAAAGGTCCTGCACTGCTGTGATATTCAGCCACACTGTCCTCCCCCTCTGTAGCTGGTCTGTTTTAGACCTTGCCACGAAAAGGTGCATCCTATCCCCCACTATAGCAACATCCTCCACGTGCAGAGTAGTGCCTGCCATGTCTGAGGTGGACTGAGTTATAGCCTCGCTCATTCAAAGGCACCGAAGAACATCAGCAATGTCGCTAGCTTGAACAGTTTTCTCTCAAATCCATCCCTGGTCACCTCTGCTGCCCTCATGATGGCCCCCTTCAGCATGAGCAGGGAGACCGTCAATGACTGTTTAGCCATGGTGTGACCTCCCTTAGCCAGCCCCCCATCACCTTCCTAACCATGAACTCTTTCATCCCATCTCTGTTCCCCCCATTTTATGAAGAAGGCCATCCCCAGCCAGCATTATCTTATCCTGTTTTATTGAGGTGCCTTCATCTCGCAGGCGCATCAGGAACTCCAATAAGAGCTCAGTGGTCACACCCTGATTGAGGTTGTAGCCCTGCTGCCTGGCAAAGCTCCACAGCCGGCCCCAGGCTCTCCAGTAAACCTTCTATGTTCTGGCTGTCAGTGATGCCATCAGCATTTTGCCAACGCTCAGTATCCAAGGTTCCACATCTCCTCAGGGATTGGTGCACCTCTGGGCACTGCAGTCGGGCCGAGCTGTCTGAAGCGCTGAAGCTGGAAATGAGAAAGAGCATCAGTGATTTCATTACTCTCCCCTGGCACTTGGCTGGCCATGATAAATGCATTCAGCTCCAAGCTCAGCAACACCAACTTCCTGACCAACCTCTGCCTGCTCTAGCTGATTGCTTATTGACGGCAAATACCACTGCCACATTATCATAAGACTATTCTTCTATTTGCAAACTGAGGCTTCCATATGGCCATTGCAGCCACGATCAGGAACATCTCAAGGAACGTGATATCCTTGGTTATTCCCTTCTGGTGCCAATCTTCCACCCATCTCTCTTGGCAACACTGTCCCCGGAAATAAATCCCGAAGCTGACCCCACCTGCTGTGTCAGTAAAGAGCTCCAGCAAATGAGGGAGCAAATGTGGGCCTACCTCCAAATGTTCCTACCATTATATTTAAACAGGAACTGCTACCACACCACCAGGTGCTCCCTCATAGATGTGTTGACCCTAATGAAATGGTTTCCCCTGTGAATGCCCTTTGTAGAGTCCACCAGGCACCGAATGAATGCTCTTCCTATGGGCATCAATCTGCAGGCAAAATTCAGATGCCCTATCAGAGACTGCACCTGCCTCAGAGTGACCTTTTTTGCGGCAGCAGTCACTTGAACAGTGGCCTTCAAAGCTGCTACCTTGCTTGCTGGGAGGCAAGTCATCATCTCCTCAGTGTCAATTTCAATCCCCAGGAAGGACAGCCATTGAACCAGCCCTTCCATCTTCTTCTCCACAAGTGGGACCCCTAGTTCTGCTGCCTTCAGCTGAAATCTCTCTTGGATGTGAAGACCTAAATTTGTACACTTTGGAGGAGAGGAGGGACAGGGAGATATGATTCAGACGTTTAAATACTTAAAGAGAAATGATGAACAAACAAACCTCTTCCAAAGACGGGGAAGCTGTAAAACTAGAGGGCATAACATGAAACTGCAAGGTGGTAAATTGAAAGGCATTGTCAGGAAATAATTTTTCACTGAAAGGGTGGTGGATGCTTGAAATGCCCTCCCGATGGAGGTGGTGGGGGCAAACACGGTGATGGAGTTCAAAACGGCATGGGACAAATACAGTGGATCCTTTTACAGCAACAGGATAAAAACAAAATAAATGGTAAAATATAACTTTTGAACCATCTAACGTCTCAACAAATAGGGGTGTCCTACATGGAGTGGTGGGTTCATCCGTAAACAAAGACATGGGGAGGGGTGGCCTGCACAGAGCGACAGGTGCACCTACTCTTGCCATCTTGCTGGGCAGACTAGATGGACCATGTAGGTCTTTATCTGCCATCATTTACTATGTTACTATGTGCCGGAAATCCTGCTCATCACATGCCATAAGTAAAAAATCATCCAGGTAATGTATGGTTTTTCCTTGGACTAATTTCCTTTTCCACTATCCATTGGATGGTGGAAGTGAATTCCTCAAAATATGCACAGGATATGGAGCATCCCATTGGGAGGCATTTTTCCACATAAAATCAGCCCCCAAGCAGAAATCCAGCAGGTGGAAGCTATCCGGATGTATGGGCAGCAGCCTGAAGGCTCCCTCTACATCTGTCTTTGCCAACCAAGGCCCCTAGTCCAGATACCAGAGCAATTCCAGCGCCTGGTCCACAGAGGCATACTTCACTGAGCATACCGCTGGGTCCAAATGATCATTCACTGATTCCCTATCTGGGTTTGACAGGGGTTATATGAGCCAGTACTCCTTCGGTTCCCTCTTTGGGACCAAGCCCAATGGTGAAATGATCAGATTAGTGATGGGCCTGCTCTCAAAGGGGCCAGCAATCCTTTCCAAACTCCACTCATTGTCAATTTTTTCCTGCAGCACTTCCTGATATTTGAGCATCAGTTTTCAATTCCCTGCCACCTGCGGGCCCGATGGGTCATTATAAGGAATCCAGAAACCCTGTGTAAAGCCGGTTATTAACCACTGCACCTTTTGCTTATCATACCCTGCCAAGTTCTGCCCCAATGCTCAATTTTAATGGGCATAGAGGCTAGCCACAGATTGCCAGCTTCAGCGTAGGCGCTGGAGGTCGCCGTGTCTCTATTTTCAGGTATTGTTAAATCTACAGCCCCCCCCCCCCTTAAACAGTCTGCACATGCACCGGCGTATGGCAGTGGAGGAGGGAAAGGAGGTGCCGCTGTTTTCACCAGTACCAGGCCTGCTTCCCCACCAAAATGGCTGCAGCTATGATCCTGCACTCCTCCCCGACCCACCCGCAGATGGGGCCCCGAGTGTTCTAGTGCCCCGTTGCCCTTGTATCATTATCTGGATCCACAGGTTGATATCCTTCCTGTCCCAGCTGAGCCCTGTATTACCCGCCATATTTCTCCTGAATGTCTTGTCATATTCTAGCCATGTGGTGCCATCATACACCCTGCAGGCCTCGCAAATACTGTCCTGGTATTTGAAGAGCCCATGGAATTGATCTGGGTGCTTTTTGCTGACCATGTTGACCAGAACGTGAAAAGCTGCACACCAGTTCGCAGTCTTCTTCTTTCCTAGACGTAAGCTTGCATTTGTTACGGCAGCCCGAACACTCTCAGTTCTCATCATTCTGGCTAATAAGCAGTGAAAAAATATTCACATACTCGCCCTTCCAGATCTTCTCCTTCCTAGTTGAAGGCACATGGCTGTCTAACGCGCTTGTAATGCAGACGTATTCCACCAGTCTCCAATCCATTACAAACTCCACATTGTCCCTCTGAGTTTGCCAGCTGCCCCTCGCAGATCAGGGGAGGGTTTTACTCTTGGAGGAGGTGCCATAGTTTCTGGCACCACCCACCCTCACCGAACCTCCTGTGCCGCGCCATGTCCTGTACTGGTATTCGCTATCAGCTGCGCTAGGTTCTGCAGCAGCCCCATGATGCCTGACCACTGTTCCCTCTAAGCTGTGCGCGTGTGCGCGTGCACACACCTTGCCGAGTGAGCGCACATACTTTACAACAGAGCGCACAAAAATTACGGTTCTGATTCTGATAGAAAACAACACAGACGTCTTAAAATTTAAAAGTTGTTGTGTATTTACGGTTTTCACAAGTTCTACAATATTTTCTAGTGCAATCAATGTGGTGTACATACTATATTCTGACATGTAGTCAAATTTTTTATTATTATTTTTTTTTTATTTAGCATATATTTGTATACCGCTACTTCCAGCGATCAGGAGCGGTTTGATTAAGTAAACAGAAAATGTCAGATCAATGACAGAAATTTCAAGGAATTACAGCGTGATTTACAAGGTTATGTGATAGGTTTTCAAAACAAAGCCAGTCAGTTTCATTATAGTATACAACACACAATTGTGAGGGGGGGGGGGGGATTTGCTTTTGTACTTTTTTACAATATATACATTTATACTTTTTACATATATACATTTTATACTTGCTTATAGTTTGGTGTGTATATTGTTGATTTACGTCACGTTGTAGGCCTCTTGAAATAAGTGTGTCTTTAGGTTTTTTCTGAAACACATCAGGTCATTGATTGCACGCAACTCAGGCGGGAGTTGGTTCCAAAGTGAGGGGGCAGTGTATGAGTATGCTCTGTTGCTTGTGGCTATTTTAACTGATCTTATACTTGTTGGTATCTGCAGGTTGTTTATGGTGGCGGTTCTCCTGTTTCTGTTCGCAGGTTGTAAGGTGATTAGGTTTGAGAGGAAGGTTGGTGCCAGATTGTGGATGGTTTTAAAAGTCGTTACTAGGATTTTGTATTTTATACGGGCTATGATGGGGAGCCAGTGTAATTCAACTAGCACTGGTGTGATGTGTTCTGCCACACCTGTTTTAGTGATGATTCTGGCTGCGACGTTCTGTGCCATCTGGAGTATGTTTAGGGTTTTTTTTTGGAAGGCCCTGTAGAATTGCATTACAGTAATCGAAGTGGGGTATGATGAGGGCTTGGGCTACGGTCCTAAAGTCGGTGGCTTCTATGATGTTCCTGAGAGGTTGTATAACCCTGAGCTTGTGAAAAATGGCCCTGTTCACTAAGCGGAGGTGTTTTTGCCATCTTTAGTTCGCTATCTAGTGTTACTCCGAGGTACTTTATTTCGTTTTTTGAGTGATAGGTGCTTTTGCATAGGGTGATTGTAGCTGGTGGGTTGAATTTCGGTTTTCTTGAGATGTACATGACTTCGGTTTTTTTGTGGTTTATGGCCATGTTGTTTCTCTGGAGCCATGTTTGCATCTCTTTTATGCATTCTTCTAGCTGTGAGTAGTTTGGGTTACTTGCGTCAAGTTGAGTATAGAGCATAATATCATCAGCGTATATGTGATACTGGATTTTATGCTTTTTTAATATTTCGCAGATTGGTTTCATGTACACATTGAAGAGAAGCGCGGATAGAGCTGAGCCTTGTGGTATGCCCTGCGTTTGAGGGAAGGCCTTTGCTTTTTCATTGTTGAACTGTACCTGTTGCATTCTGTTGGAGATATACGACGAGAACCATTTTAGTGGGGTTCTCGTTATTCCTATAGCTTCCAGTCTGTTTAGTAGGGTTTGATGGTGAACGGTATCAAACGCTGCGGAGATGTCAATGAATATGAGAATTTTGAACATTTTCTTGTTATTTTCAATCCCTTTGAGTAGATTGTTCAATAGTGTAATAAGCAGGGTCTCGACTCCATGGTGTGGCCTGAAGCCGTATTGGTGTTCGTCCAGTGTTCTGTTGTTGTCAGGTGGTCTTGTAATTGTTGTAGAACGGCCTTTTCAATGATTTTCGCTAGTAGGGCTATGCTGGATATTGGTCGATAAGATGCGGGGTCTTCCCTGTTGAGTGTTTTGTTTTTTAGTATTGGTCTTATAATGGATCTCTTGAGTTGGTTTGACATGGTACCTTGTTGGAGTGATTGGTTTATTATGTGCGCGATTTGGTGGGTGATTTCTGCTTTTGTCGCTTTAACCCAAGCAGCTGGGCAGGGGTCTAGTGGAGAAGTTGTGGTGTTAATGTTTGCAATTATATTGATGACATGCTTGTCCCCAATGCTGTGAAATTTTTCCCAGTGGGTGATGTGTGTTTGTGTGGCTGTCATGGTGGGTTGTGGTGCGGTGGGGGACACATCTAATGGTAGTACAGGTTTAGGACCGATCTGTGGGTTTAGTTTGCTAGCATAGTGATCTGCTAGGGCCTGAACCTTGATTTTGTCGTTGTGTTTGATCCTCTTGTGTTGTTTTGGTGAGGGATTTGACCAGGGCGAATAGCTCTCTGGGTTTGTTTAATGTTTTATTTAGTAAATTTGTGTGATGCATACGTTTTGCTAGGTTGGTTTCGTTTTTGTATTTGGAGAGTAGGGTTAGGTATTCTGTTTTGCGCTCGTTGGTTTTTCTTTGTCGCCATTTTCTCTCTGTTCTTCGTAGTTCTCTTTTTAGGGTGTTCAGGGTTTGTGTTTACCACGGTTCAGTTTTGGGCTTGGGGTTGTTGTTTGTTGCTTTCCATTTAGGTTCGGACATCTCTTGAATTCCTGAGTTCCAGCTGGTTATGAGACTGTTGAGGTCCAAGTGTCGTTATGTGGCGCACAAAAATTTAACCTTCCTTCGAAAGCTGCACAGCTGATATTTTATGCGCACACAGCCTACAGAAAATTAGAGGGAACATTGTGCCTGACTAGTCACCCCCTCCTAACCCTCCCCCTGCCCCCCATCCCCCAGATCTGGATTGCTGCCATAATACCCTCCCTCCCTTCATCGATGGCCTCTGCCCTCTGTGCTACCTTCCCCTGTCCCACTATCCCGCTCCCTCTCCCCCATCACTCAGACCCTCATTCACACTTGCCAGCCATGTCCATACCCTGCAGTCCCCCGTCCCTCCCACCGCCCTCTGCCCCACAGCATTATTTCACCCTGAAGAAAGAAACTGTTCATACTCACTCCTCTGTACCAGTTCCACAGGTGCGGCTGCCCAACTTGCACCCTGGTCCCTTTAGGGCATCTGCCCTGTGATTGGCGCTCCATCAAGTGAACTCAGCCGAGCTTGCACCCATCCCATTCCATGGACTGCAGCCATGGCCCTCACCTTGTTTACAAGGTTGTGCACGCCGTGTATCTCCAGCCCATCTGCGCCACACAGTGGGGACATCTCTCTGACATCCTGCCCAGTTTCATGCATTCCTGGCCCAGGAAAGGGCCCAGTGTGCCACTGAGCACTCTGACGCCCTGCTCTGGTCACCCTCTTGCTACTCTTGGTGCTGTTCTTTTTCTTGCCTTCTTTTGTCTGTCCCTTCATTTTCACCTTCTTCTGCGCTTGTCCACTATCCTCGCTTCTAGCCATCCTCTGCTTGCCTTGCTGCTGCCCACCACTCTCCTACCTCTTGTGCCAATGCCATGCCCACTTTCTCTGTGGCGCTGTCTTTGGAATGTAGCTGTCTTGCTATTCAGCAGAGATGCCCCCTCCCCCAAACCAGGAGTACAATGTAAGAGAACCCTATTTAAAACCAAAAGGAGGGATGGGGGTGGAGGTTGGAACTCACTGGCATATCTTAACATCACTCTGCCTGCTGCTCTGGAGGTGAGGGGGGCCTTCTTCTGCTGCAATCAGCCACTGTGTGGTGGACGAAGGCCCTCCATGCCTTTGCTGCTCCCCAGCGAGGGAGCCCCATCCGCTGCTCTGTTGAGACAACACATAGCAGGCCAGAGGTCCATTACATGGATCTGCCATGTGCAGCGCTAGCTACTCCGGATGCGCTGAACAATTGCCTGTTACGTGTGTGCCTGCTCTTTAAAGCAGTGCGATCCAGAAGCTGAGATGAGAGCAGGGGAGCAATCTCGCAGGCAGCATGGCAGTAGTCCTGATGGGCTTCACGCCATTCCCTTTACTGATCCTCCAGGCCTCCGCCACCAAGAGAGGTAACAGGAGAGGTACATTTCATGCTGCTTGCAATGCTGGGCAAAAAGAGAAAGGGCATTTCTTACCACCTTCCTTTTATCCTGCCATGGTTCCCCTCCCCGCCATAACACACCTATCTGGGCTGGAGGCCCTCCTGCCCTCCTCCATCCACCAGCCAGGTTATGGGGCCAGCACCCTTTCACTGAGAGCATGACCATTTTACATACTGCACTGGCTATTTCTTCTTCTACTTGTGTCTTTGCTTTTTGGACTACTTTCCTAGCTTCTCTTCATTTTTCCAAATATTGGTGCTCGTCTTCCTCTTTCTGTGATCTCTTCTATTTTATGAAGGCCACCCTCTTTTTCTTCACCTTTTCAACTATTTCTTTTGATGCCCATAATATCCTCCTTTTCATTTTACATTTATTTACTTTATTTTTCTAACAAAAGTTTTGTTGCCCTTAAAATATCCCCTTTCAGTCATGCCCATTGCTTTTCTATATCCCTCAGTTGTTCCCATCCTGCTAACAACTCCTTGAGATATTGTCCAAATTAGTTTGTCTTGGCAAAGTTAGTTTCCTAAACTCTAGGACCCTCACTTTTGCATGGACTTTATCGTCCTTAGTCCCAATACTTACTGAACCACACCATCTGGCGATCACAGGATGTGAGATGATCTCCCACTATATTAGAAGCACGTTCCCCATTTGTAAGCATCAGGTCCAGTATGGCACCTTCACGTGTGGGTTCGTTACCAGTTGCTGGAATAATTCTCCCTGCAAAGTATCCAAGATCTTCTTATTTCTAGATGATACCACAGAAGGTATGCACCAATCAACATCCAGCGTATTGAAATCTCCTAGCAGTAGTATATTTCCTGGCAATACTTTGAATATCTTCAATTAAATCTCTGTCCACTTCTTCTGCCTGTGAAGGAGATCTGAATATCAGACTAATACAAATGAATTCCCCTTTCCTTCTTTCTAGTTTAATGTGCAGTGCCTCCTCCTTCCCTTATAAACCCTGTAATTCTGTAGTTTTAAATATAATTGTTTACATATAGTGCACTCCTCCTTCTTCCTACCCTGTCCTTCCTGAGTAAAGTATAGCCCCGTATAATTACATCCCAGTCATGGTTTCCATGAACCATGTCTCTGTAACCGCCACAAAATCCAAGTCAGTCTCTTCCATTAAAGACTCAACATCTGTGATCTTATTTCCCATGCACTGCTTTCCAGACATTGCCACTTTTACCCATTTATACAGAGGTATTAAATGTTTCACTTATCTGAGGACTTCTACTTACCTGCGGCCTTTGTTCAACCATCCACAATGAATCTAGTTTAAAGCTCTCTTCAGTAGATTAGCCAGTCTGCTGCGGAAGAATTTTTGACCCTTCTTGGGTAGGTGGACACCATCTCTGAACATAAGAACATAAGATATGCCATACTGGGTCTGAACAAGGTCCATCAAGCCAACAGTGGCCAATCTAGGTCATACGTACCTAGCAGTTTCCTCAAAATACACAGTTTCCACAATGCTTTTATTGGGTCAAGTACTGATATCCTGGGTCCCTTCTTATTAATGGTTTATGGAGCTTTCCTCCAGGAACTTGTCCAAACCTTTTTTAAACCCAGCTACACTAACAGCCTTTACTACATCCTCCAGTAACAAATTCCAGAGTTTGGTTACACGTTAAGTGAAAAAATATTTTCTTTTATTAGTCTTAAATAGTTTACCCTTCAGTGCATATCCCCTAGTCTTTCTATATTCTGATAATGTAAACAATTGATCTACGTTTACCCGTTCCAATCCATTCATTAATTTATAGACTTCTATCATATCTCCCCTCAGCCATCTCTTCTCCAGGTTAAAGAGCCCTAACCTTTTTAGCCTTTCTTCATAGGGGTATCCTTCCATCCCCTTTACCATTTTGGTGGCTCTTCTCTGAACCTTTTCTAATAATGCTATATCCTTTTTAAGATACGGCGACCAAAATTGCACATAATATTCAAGGTGCGGTCTCACCATGGAACAATATAGAGGCATTATAATATCCTTTGTTTTATTCTCCATTCCTTTCCTTATGATACCTAGCATTCTATTTGCTCTCTTGGCCGCCGCTGCACACTGGGCCGAGGGTTTTAACATGTTATCCACAGTGACGCCTAAATCTTTTTCCTTGGTGGTGGTTCCTAATGTGGAACCTTGCATCGTGTAACCATAGTTTGGGTTGTTCTTCCCTAGGTGCATAACTTTGCACTTGTCCACATTAAGGGGTATGTTTACTAAACTGCGTTAGTGCAAATCGCGTTAGGAGCTGCGTTAGTGAAAGGAAAGCCAAAAAAGGACATGGGCGGGACATCCTAACCACTAACGCGCGTTCCAAAAACTAACGAGCGTTACAGGGCGCCGTGGCGCGTTACTGCGCGTTAATCGTATGAAGGCGTACAGACACAAAGCACTGAAACAGAGCTGTAGCACAATGGTTAGTGTACTGACCGCTGTTACAGGTAGCATGGGTTCGAGTCCCCAGTGTGCCTAACACAGAAGGCTGGCCCAGGCATCACCCTGTACATTACATAGGGAATGAGGAGGCATGTTTTTCTTTACGTTGAGTAGTGGTGCCAGAAACATACCCTCGCAGTGTGCCTAGCCACGTGCGTGGCTGCGTGCGTTGGTACGTGCATTGGTGCGTGCGTACAATCGTGCGTGGGTACGTGTGTTTTTACCAGCGTGGGCACCTAATATTACAGACTCTTTAGGGTGTCCTGCACCTATGCATTATGCTAACAGATGTACGTGTGATGGCCTATGGTGTATCTGAGCCTGTGAGCAGGTGCTGGATTTACCCAGGGTTGGATTGTGCCAGTCACACCCATGATGCACTGCACATGCAAATCAGCCGTCCACAGATACACACCATGGGGAACGTACCCCCACAGCACCTCAGCCTGGTAGGGGGGAAGTGATCAGGTGCACCCCCACAGTACCTCGGCCTGGTAGGGGGTACTGACCATGTGTTGTACTGGCACAGAGTAGCTACACACTGTCACATTGTGCGGGTACTGTGCTCACCCTGAGGGTGCAGTGAGGCGCCCAGCACTAGGTCCACAGCACCGTCCATAGCCAAAAGAGGCCATGGTGCAGGTCCAAAGCAGTGTTAATGTGTGAGATAGGTAGTTTCTGCAGGAACACCTTGGACATCTCTGTCTGTTTCAGTCAGGTGTAGCCCCCATGCACCACCACCCCCTCCCCCAGGGCTGAGGGTGGCAAACAGGGTCTCCTATCAAAAGATCCACAGTTTACCTCCCTGCAGTAGAGGGGAACATCAACCCCAGTCCTGCTGAGGAACAGACACCCCACAGGGCAGTCAATGCAGCTCTGTACACATCCATAACACAATAGCAGACAGACATTAGGCCTGTATATGGTATGCTGCACCCCACCACTATCTGATATTCCCCTGGTGCAAGCCATCAGCCACTGCACCCTGCAAGCCACTCCATCACAACACATACCAGCTGCAAACAGTCTGCTAGTGCCCAGTGGAGATGCCTGCACCCAGAACTGGGATGTCAGCATACACAGCAAGCAGATACATCAGTGACTGGGCCCCAAAAGGAAACCCATATCTATCACATGAGAAAAATACTAGATAGCACTATGGGAGTGCCTAGCCATGCTGTGGTCACTGCACAGTCAGGGTGAGAGTGATCTCTAAGCAGGATATACTGAGGTCACCATGTCTGTGTAGGTGGTGGCCGGGCACTACAATGTGCCTGTCACTGCCCTATGCCCTGTGCAGATGCACCGTGGCCAGGCCACCCTGTCCGGCCTATACCCATGGTACCTTGCTCCTCATTATGCACATTGGCAGCCCAATACTGGCAACATTGCTGGCAGTGTGGGCTGTGGAAGGTGTTTGCAGCCACCACATACTGGATAGACAGACAGCCACCCCCACACCTATGCCAGCATTGTGCTACTATAGAGGTGATCAGCAGCCATACCCACCACACCAGTCCTGGGCATAGTACAGGCATGGATATGGTATACAAGACTGTTGGAGGAGTCACTCCCCAGGGTGGTGAACACTGTCAGAGACCAGACCTGCAGCACACAACGCAGACATCAGAATGATTGTTATGGTGGAGCTCAATGAGCAAAATGTGCTTAACGTAGGAATTGATATCTGCCAGTTATCATAGGAAACGTTTGATAGCTGTGTACCATATACCCAGGTGTAGGGTGGCATTGCTAAGGTATGCAACTGCTAGTATTGGGAGATACAGGCAGGGCCCAATGTCTTGCCTCTCCAGGAGGCATTGGCCAATGGGGCCTGTGGGTGTGTGTGTGGCCCTGTTGGCTGCTGCTTTACGGCAGAGTTCCCCAACTCCAGTCCTGGTGTTCCAAACACTGTTCGGGTTTTCATGCTGTTCCTCATAAATATGCATGAGCTACATCTGCATACCATGGGGGTGGTGCATAGCTATGCAGCACAGGCATCTTTATTAGAGGCAGCATGGAACCGGAATGGTATGGGGCCCTCCAGGATTGCATTTGCGGGACTCTGCTTTAGGTAATGTGCCTGTTTCTGGTGTCTGTGTTTGGTGTGGTAAAATATAGGCGTAGTAACCATGCGTATGTTCTCTGCAATAAAGGAGTGTCTTTACTATCATTGTTTAGTGGTGGGTAAAACTATGGGGACTGGGTTAGCAGGAGCCCCAGCTGGGATTTGAACCTGTGACCTGCTGGTCTTACAGGCACTGGCTGTGTCCGTTGCACCACACTGTGGCCACAGAGACAGTGCAGTCCCTGGAGATAGGAAAACTGGCCTGACGAGTCAGAAACCCTGCTCTGCACAATTTTACTGTGGGCTCATTTACCTTGTATGGAGACAAAAGTGCAAATAAACCTCAAACAGACCTCGAAAAAAAGGGGCAAACACCCATAACCGAGCTGGGCAACAATGATATCATTGGGCAACAATGAAAAACACTCCCAGGAAAGCTCCAATAAAATGAAATGCTTTTTGAAAGGGTCTACGGAGCGTAGACCCTTCCAAACATCATTTATTTTTTTTGGAGCTTTCCTGGGAGTGTTTTTCATTGTTGCCCATTGCTATCACTGTTTCCCAGCAGGATTATACTTTCTACAATATTTCTTGTGGTCATTTTTAAAGTTTTATGTGAACTTTTGTTCTGTGCACATGTATCACACTGCTCACGTTTTGTAGGTTTCCCCGGTTTTGCTGTACATTGCTGACGGAAATGGTTTCTCTTCCCTGTAATATGCCTTTAACAGCAGGTTTTCATTCGCGTTGGAATTGAGCTCAGAAATTCAGCGCATTAGTGAGAGGGGAGCCTCTCCCCGCCCACTCTCCGCCCATTGACCCCTTCTCTCCGCCCACTCTCCACCTTCTGCGCTGTTTTAACGCGCCGCGGGGCTTTACGATCGTTACGTGCGGTTAACGCGCGTAGTATGACGTTAACGGTCGTTGGCGCGTGATTACGCGTGTTATACTGCACTTACGATCGTTAACGTCATACAACGCGCGTTATTCAAGTTTACCGCACTTTAGTAAACATACCCCTAAATTTCATCTGTCATTTTGATGCCCAGTCTTCCAGTTTATCAAGATCCTCTTGCAATTTTCCACAATCCTCTTGGGTTTTAACAACTTTAAATAGTTTTGTGTCATCTGCAAATTTGATAACCTCACTCGTTATTCCCTCTTCCAGGTTATTTATGAATATGTCAAAAAGCAGCGGACCCAGCACAGATCCCTGGGGTACATAACTATTCACCTTTCTCCATTTGGAAAATTGGCCATTTAGCTCTACCCTCTGCTTTCTATCTTTTAACCAGTTCCTGATCCACAATAGCACACTGCCTCCTATCCCATGACTCTTTAGTTTTGTCAAAAGTCTCTGATGAGGGACTTTGGAAATGCAGCCCTTGGAAAATCATCGCATGTTTCAGGAGACCAAAATGCTCTCAATAACACCTTTCACACAGCCATGTATTCATCTCCAGGATGCGAGCTTTTTTGCCTCAGCCTTTACCCTCAACAGGGAAGATTGAAAAGAACACCACCTGCACACCTATCTGCTTCACCCTCTCTCTAAGAACCATGAAGTCAAACTTGATATACTCAGAGTGATACCCAGCAGTATCATTTGTGCATACATGGATGTGCATCAGATAATAGTAGGCATGATGAGCCTCGGCAAACTCTCTATAACATCTCAGATTTTGGCACCTGGCAGATAGCACACCTCCCTGGACATCAAGTCTGGTCAGCAAATGGATGCCTTATTACTCCTTAGAAAAGAGTCACCAAACACCACTACCTTTCACTTCCTTGTGGTTATTGATTCTGCAATTTTGCGGTGCTTGAGCTCTGGTTTTTCCCATTCCTGGTGATGTTTTCACCTCTTCCACTTTCAGGACTACATACTGGTTCTTCAGTTTGAAGGCTGGAGGAGTTAGATTGTTGATTTTTCTGTCTCTGGTGACTCATGTCCAACTCTTCATTCCATAGTATAACATCTTTACCTATGCCGGAGAGCTTGGATGCATCAAGAACCATTTCATTAATGTATTTCTCACAGTCATGAATGCTTCTCAGCTTTCTCAACTCTTTGAGCTCCTCCATTTGTTTAATAAGGGTTTCAGCTTGCAGACACTATGCACATAGAACTTGTCCCTTGACTGAGATTGGGCTGTTTGTCTGGACAGAGGCAGACGCTGTAACGGGGACAACAGCTTTGGCAACACAGTTCTTCCCAGCCTTAGTTCAGTTGTTGGAGCTTTGGTACCTGTTGAAGGTAATGAAAAAGACCAACCAAAGTCCCTAGCCTTTCCTCAGAGAAAAAACAGCTTGCCTCTTTTATGTATGTTCTAACAGCTCTGTTCTATGTACCTGTGTGTAGGCCTGCTAGCTTGCTAAACAGCAATTATTTTACACTACTAAATTCTGATAGCATGTGTCTGAGGTTTATCATTTAGCGTGTTTCCTTTGTAAAATTACCTCATCAATGCTCTTCAAGAATATCAAATTGTTTACTTTAAGTAGATATCAAAATGTGGAATTATTTACTTCCTATATTTTCCTTACTAACCAATAAAAAATCTGTTATCTTTGCTAACAAACTAATTGGTGAGTTGCCCTGTATAGCAAGAATCCTCACATGGGGTGGGTGGGAGCTTTGGTGGGAATGGAGGGATCTAACACCTGAGATAGGGGGTAGATTGTACCTATTATTACATACTCTGTGCATAGGTGCAAGATTGTACCTATTATTACATACTCTGTGCATAGGTGTTCCTGGAGAGCACACAGACACATTTACACCTTCTCCATAACAGGTGTAAATTTGTGAGAGAGCATTTGTGCATTGCGGGAGATTATTTTACAAAGGTGCATCGGTGCTTCTTTTGGTTTTACAGAATAAGCTTAAACTAGGCACATTTCTTGACATTTCACTTGGCTCCCTTTTTTGTCATGTGCTATCAATGAACCAACCCCTTAGTAAATATTCCCTACTCTGTTTTATGAAGTCACAGATAAGGCAAATGAAAAAAAATTACAAACATTTTTTCACTTATTTTTAGTTCTTTTGAGCCAGTTGAAGGGCTTTCAGGTATGGTTTACCTCTTGCAGATGATACCAAAATCTGCAATAGAGTATACACCCAGGAAGAAGTAGATAACATGAGGAGGGATCTAGCTAAGCTTGAAAATGTTTGAGAATTTGGCAGCTTGGATTTAATGCTAAAAAATGCATTTGGGATGCAAAAATCCAAGGGAGTGGTACAGTATAGGGGGTAAAGTACTTCTGTCCGTGAAAGAAGAGCAGGACATGGGCATGACTTTTTCTCATGATCTTAAGGTGCTAAACACGTAGAAAAGGCAACGAAAAAAGTCAGAAGGATGTTTGGGTGAATGGCCAGACAGAAGAAGGAGATGCCGTTGTTTATATTATTTTATTGTAAACCACTCTTATTCCACCCCAAAAGCTGCTATATCAAGTTATAATAAACATAAACATATAGGGCCCAATTTTCAAAAGGCATTAACACAGTTTACAGTTTAAACTGTGTAAATGCCTTAAATTGGGATATTCAATGCCATTTACATGGTTACTGCCATTGAACATCCTCTTCTAACTCCCCTATGCACCCCGATGCTATCCAGTTAGCATTGGGATGTGTCGGGGGTGTTCCAAGATGGAACGTATGCAGTGACAAATGATAACCTGGCAGCAGCAATATTGCATGCTGCCCTGTTAGTGATCTATGCCGAAAAGATAGACGAGAAAAACCCTTGCCTATCTTTAAGGCACAGGCGCTAACCGGCAGCATGCAATATCGCTGCTGCCTGGTTAGTTTTGATCAATCACTTCAGATGTTAGTCAATTCAACAGAGGGTAGCTATCAGCAAAACAGTATAAATATCCCTCCAGTAAATTACCTAGGCTATGCACTTATTATATTGCTCTTTCCAAAATTTAATTGATTAACTTCTTGAGGTCTCAGACTCTAACAGGCGCTGGCTACAACGGACATAGTCCTTAGCCTCAGCCCTAATTTGCATCAACGACCTCTAGCAAATGGTGCATCAGTGTATACAATCTTGTCGTTCAATATTTATTCTTCAGAATATTATTGTTTTAAACAGTTCCATATTCAAAATGTTGTGCTTTTTTTAAGTATGATAAAGATATCGTGCATAGCCCTTTGACAATGAACCTAGTTCAGTATTGGGCCCATAAGTCTTTGGTGAGACCTCATTTGGATTATTGTGTGCAATTCTGGAGACCACACCTTGAAAAGGATATAAACAGGATGGAGTTGTTGCAGAGGATGGCTACTAAAATGGTCAGTGGTCTTTGTTGTAAACCATATGGGGACAGACTTAAAAATCTTAATATGTATATGTTAGAGGAAAGGTGGGATAGAGGAGATATGATTGAGACCTTTAAATACCTCCATGGCATAAATGCACAGGAGGAGAGCTTTTTTCAATTGAAAGTAAGCTCTGCCATGAGGGGACATAGGATGAGGATGAAAGGGGATAGACTCAGGAGTAACATGCTGAAATATTTCTTTTTGGAAAGAGATAGAGGTATGGAATTGTCTCCGAGTGGAGGTGGTAGAGATGACTACAGTATCTGAATTTAAAAAAAGCATGGGACAAACACAGAGGACCTCTAAAGGGAAAAAAGGGCTGTTGTAGTGGTTGATATGGAAGAGCAGACTAGATAGGCCATGTGGTCTTTTTCTGCCGTCATATTTCTATGTTTCTATGTTTTTATAAGATCCTGTAGGATTGGATGCACTGGTAATGTAGCCGCCTCTTTAGGAGTGGGTGGGTAATGGAGTACCTTCGAGACATAAATGCACAAGAGAATAGCCTCTTTTGATTGAAAGTAAGCTCTGCAATGAGAGGGCATAAGATAAGGGTGAAAGAGGATAGACTCAGGAGTAACATGCGGAAATATTTCTTTATGGAAAGAGTGGTAGATGCGTGGAATAGTCTCCCAGTGGAGGTAGTAGAGACAAGGACAGTATCTGAATTCAAGAAAGCATGGGACAAACATAGAAGACCTCTAAAGGAAAAAAAGGGACTATAGTAGTTGGTATGGAAGGCAAGACTGGATAGGTCATATGGTCTTTTTTCTGCTGCCATGTTTCTCCGTTTCTATGAATCATGAATATTTATGAAGGATGTTTGAATAATCAGTAGAATGTGAAGCACTGGCATAAGAGAATCCAGTCTGCTCTCTGAGATGATCATGAATAGTCATTGGTGATCAAATCTGGAGAGTCCATGTTCTTGTTGGAAGTCAAGTATTTTGTTAAATAAAAGAAACCGTGGGCTCTATATATTAACCTGTATCATATATTAAGTGCATGTTTGGACTGTGAATCAAGCAGAGGCCCGTGCCAACTTTAGGGGGCATATGCACCCATCCCCCTGCCATTGGTACATTGCTAACACATTGCATCGTGAAATATGGCATGTGGGTGCACTTAATGCCACCCATTGAGGTGACGTTACATGCATCCACGCCAACGGCAACATTCATAGTTAGCATGCACTGCATATGCCTTGTAGCACTATACAAATGATAAATAATAGTAATGGTAGTAAATAGTCCCCACTGCCAATAACAGCAGCTGAATTAAATATTGCACGCCTTGCATATTAACATGCATTATTTAGTTCAGCTCCTATTAGTGGCAATGGAGCTTATTAAATAACAACATACATTAACGTGTGTCACAAGTTAATAAACAGCCTTCTATATTAGATATCTTAAGCCTACCAAAGGAACTAGATCTTCCAGGAGATGGATGGAATAGGCAAGAATAACTACATTTATAATTTGAGAGACCTATTTTCCTCCATTTTCACTGCATTGTTCCATAGCTTTTAATGTGTTAGATTTTGTAAAGGTTTATTCCTTAATCATATAAAACTCCTATTCAGAAAAACATCTGACGGATTAAAGTGACCTGACATAATGGTGCTTAAATTGTTAATCAACCTGTGTAACAGATTCTGAGTGTGATCATTTAGGAATAAGACATATTATTTTAGAAATTGTGTTTAAGATAGTTCTCGCCCTTAAAAATTGCTTATCAGCTGTTCATGCCTCTTTGTGCTTATAAAGACACAATCCAAAATCAAGGTAAAAGATTAATCATAAACAGCAAACCTCTTGAAACTCACAAGGAAAAGGCCGAGTGAGTTTAATAAAGGACCATCAGATTAAGAGCATCAGCACATCATAAACTTAAGTGCTACACTTGCTCTGAATATCAGTCATCAGTCCCATATAATAATATACATTTTTGATCTTTGCATTTAAAATCAGTCACTCATTCCACTGTCCCACACTTAATTAACAGTTCAAAGTGTCCATAAAAGTATTAGCAGGCCCTTGACGTCTTTGAATTTGAGAGATCAAATAATAATCTTAGAAGAAAAGACTGAGCAGTTTGATTCTTCTGACTTGGCTTATTTAAAGGACTTTGGGTATATCCATAAAAGACTAGAGTTTCTTCAAAATGCTAACCATCTCTTCTCAGGAGGTATTTAGGAGATTTTTGCTAAATGTACTGAAGATTCCTTCTGAATCTTTGCCTTCTGGTGGCATCCCTACAGTCTCCCTTAATGCCTATGGACAGTTTGGACTTGACAGCTGTTTTAGAAGGAACTGACTCAGAGCTCCGTGTGGCTGCTACACTCTTGGGGGTATGTTTACTAAAACCCCGGTAAAGTGCGGGCCCCGGTAGTGTGCGGGTGCCATATAAGGAGTGGGCGTTCCGTCCTGAAAAAGAAAAGCCGGAATTTACATATGCGCTAAGGTGCGCGGTGCCCATGTGCGCCCCGCACCTTAGCGCATGAGATAGCTGCGTGGGAGGCATAAGAGGCGCGCTGAAATACAAGAAAAAGAGCAAAGCCACAGCACAATGGTTAAGACACTGAGCAACAGTGCAGAGATCAGGGATTCAATCCCTCACAGTGCCCAATGAAGACAACAGGCTGAGGAATTAATTTATGAGGCGCAGAAATACTGGGCGTCATAAGGCGGCAAGCTAATGTTTTTGGCGGCATAAGGTGGCGCGCTGTTTATGGAGGCATTATAATACTGGGTGGTATAAGTGGCGCACTGATGTGCAAGACTAAAAGCAGAGCCACAGCACAATGGTTAAGGCACTTACCAATGGTGCAGGGATCAGGGGTTCAATCCCCCACAGTGCCCAATGGAGACAGCTGGCTGAGGCATTTAAATGATGGGCAGTATAAAGCAGAGCGCTGATGGGGCATAAGGCGGTGCGCTAATGTTTTAGGAGGCTTTTTAATACTGGGCGGCATAAGGCGGCGCGCTGATGTGCAATCCCAGGAACAGAGCCACAGCACAATGGTTAAGACACTGACCAATGGTGCAGGAATCAGGGGTTAAAGTGCCCAATGAACAAGGCTGGCTGAGGCATAACATATTAAGGGGAAAATTGCTTTAGGAGGCATTTTATTCATATTTTAATTATCACTACTAGCAAACGCACTCCCAAAGCGTGTTAACATAAGGTGCCCTATAAGGCACATTTTAAAGTGCACTGTCAGCCAAGGCACCCTAGAATGTTGCTTATAGGGCGCTTTAGAGGGTGCCGTATGAGGTACCGCAAGGTCAGTGTACTGTTTTTTATGGCAGCACTGTGCAGTTTAAGGAATGAAAAGCATAAGTAGGTGCGCTGACAGGCAAGGAGGAGCAGCAGTGGAGCACAATGGTTAAGGCACTGACTGCTGATACAGGGGTCATGAGTTTGCTCCCCAGTGTGCCTAATACGTAAGGCTGGCTGTGGCATCAGCTTTGCATTGTACATATTTTGTCCTGCAGCACTTTAATTTTATGTTATTAATTGCTGCCAGCAAACACGCCCTCACGTGCCGTAATTGAAGGTGCCGTATAAGGTACCCTATAAGGCACTCCATAGGGCACATTAGAAATTGCACTGTCCGCCACAGCACCCTAAAATGTCCCCTATAGGGCACCCTATAGGTTGCGTCACAGGATATTGTATATTGCACCTTATATGGATGGGAACCATAAGGTGCCCTATAGGGCGCCCTATAAAGCACCCTCAGAGGCACCTTATGGGTACAGTACTCTGAGGGTGTTTTTGCTGGCATCAAAATATGTACATTAAAAAAAATGCATTGGACAACCCTATCAAATAACCCCACTGTGGGTTTGAACCCATGACCTCTGGTTTCAGAGGTAGTGAAGTAACCATTAGGCTACAGCTTTATAGCTGCTAACAAGCCCCTGGCTGGCTGCAGAGAGCATGCATGTCACCACACAGACAGTCTGCTGTGGTCACCAGGATAGGGTTAGCCCACCCATACCCATGATGCACTGCACATGCAAATCAGCTGTCCACAGATTAACACAAGATGGGCAATGCACCCCCACAGCACCTCGGCCCGGTAGAGGGAAGTGACCATGTGCACCCACACACCACCTCGGCCTGGTAGGGGGTACTGACCGTGTGTTTTACTGGCACAGAGTAGCTACACACCGTCACATTGTGCGGGTACTGTGCTCACCCTGAGGGTGCAATGAGGTGCCCAGGACCAGGTCCACAACACCTTCCATGGCTGAAAGAGTCCATGCCAGAGGTCCAAAAGAGTGTTAATGTGTGAAATAGGTAGTTCCTGCACAAACACCTTGGATATCTCTGTCTAACTCAGTCAGGTGCAGCCCCTAGGTAGGCCATGCACCACCACACCTCCTTTCCAGGGCAGAGAGTGGCAAACAGGGTCTCCCATCAATAGATCCACATTCTACCTCCCTGCAAAGGTGGCAGTAGAGGGGTCCATTCAACCCCAGTCCTGCTGAAAAGCAGACACCCCACAGGGCAGTCAATGCAGCTCTACACACATCCATAACACAATAGCAGACAGATATTAGGCCTGGATATGGGGAGCTGCACCCCACCACCATCTGATATTCTCCTGCAGCAAGTCATCAGCCACTGCACCCTGCAAGCTGCTCCATCACAACACATACCAGCTGCAAACAGCTAGTTAGTCCACAGTGCATGTTCCCAGTGGAGATGCATGCACCCAGAACTGGGATGTCAGCATACACAGCAAGCAGATACATCAGTGACTGAGCCCCAAAAAGAAACCCATATCTATCACATGAGAGAAATACTATATAGCACTATGGGGGTGCCTAGACATGCTGTTGTCACTGCACAGTCAGGGTGAGAGTGATCTCTCAGCAGGACATACTGAGGTCACCCTGTCTGTGTAGGTGGTGGCCAGGCACTAAAATGTCCCAGTCAGTGCCCTATGCCCTTTTCAGATGCACCCTGGCCAGGCCACCCTGTCCGGCCTATACCCATGGTACCTTGCTCCTCATTATGCACATTGGCAGCGCAATACTGGCAACATTGCTGGCAGTGTGGGCTGTGGAAGGTGTTTGCAGCCACCACACACTGGATAGGCAGACAGCCACCCCCACACCTATGCCAGCATTGTGCTACTATAGAGGAGTCCAGCAGCCATACCCACCACACCAGTCCTGGGCACAGTACAGGCATGGATATGGTACGCACTACTGTTGGGGGTCACTCCCCAGGGTGGTAAACACTGTCAGAGACCAGACCTGCAGTGCACACCGCAGACATCACAATGATTGTTATGGTGGAGATCAATGAGCAAAATGTGCTTAACGTAGGAATTGATATCTGCCAGTTATCATGGGCAGCGTTTGATAGCTGTGTACCATATACCCAGGTGTAGGGTGGCAGTGCTAAGGTATGCAACTTCTAGTATTGGGAGATACAGGCAGGGCCCAATGTCCTGCCTCTCCATGAGGGATTGGCCAATGGGGCTTGTGGGGGTGTTTGTGGGTGTGTCTGGCCCTGTTGGCTGCTGCTTTATGGCAGAGTGTCCCAACTCCAGTCCTGGTGTTCCAACCACTGTTCGGGTTTTCATGCTGTCCCTCATAGATATGCATGAGCTACATCAGCATACCATGGGGGTGGTGCATAGATATGCAGCACAGGCATCTTTATTAGAGGCAGCATGGATCCTGAATGGTGTGGGGCCCTCCAGGACTGCATTTGGGAGACTCTGCTCTAGGTAATGCGCCTGTTTATGGTGTCTGTGTTTGGTGTGGTAAAATATAGGCGTATGAACCATGCGTATGTTCTCAGCAATAAAGGTTTGTCCGTACTATCACGGTTTAGTTGTAGGAAAAATATGTGGACTGGATTGGCAGTAGCCCCAGCTGGGCTTTAAACCTGTGACCTTCTGTTCCTGCACACACTGTCTGTGTGCACTGCACCACCATGTTGCCACAGATATGCTGTGTTCCCTGGGGAGTCCATGACTGTACATCCGACAGAGCCTGTCTGTTGCGGTGGACGGTGCCAGCCTGCACAGGCGTAGGCCACTGTCTGCTGTGGTTTGCAGCCACTGCCCCCTCCACCACCTGTACCCTTCCGCCAACATGCAGACATGTCCCTATCTGGGAAAAAGCATATGACCTGACTGAGTTGTAGCACTCCAGGACTGAATTTGGGGGACTCGGCTGTAGGTAATGCCCATTTTTATGGTTTGTGTGCGGTGTAGGGTAAAATATAGGTGTTGGAACCATGCTTATGTTCTCTGCAATAAAGGAGTGTCTGTACTATCACTGTTTAGTGGTGGGTAAAACTATGGGGACTGGGTTAGCAGGAGCCCCAGCTGGGATTTGAACCTGTGGTCCTACAGGCACTGGCTGTGTCCGCTGCACCACACTGTGGCCACAGAGACAGTGCAGTCTCTGGAGATAGGAAACCTGACCGCACGAGTCAGACACCCTGCTCTGCACAATTTTACTGTGGGCTCGTTTACCTTGTATGGGGACAAAGGTGCGAATAAACCTCACAAATGCCCTCCCAAAAAGGGGAAGAAAACCAAAACCAAGCTGCGCAACAGTGATATCAATGGGCAACCTGGAAAACAGTCCCAAGAAAGCTCCATTAAAATGCAGTGCTTTTGAATGAGTCTACGGAGCGTAGACACTTCCAAAAATCATTTCTTTTTTTTGGAGCTTTCCTGGGAGTGTTTTTTATGGTTGCCCATTAATATCACTGTTGCCCAGCTGGATTATAATTTATTTGGAATTTGTTGTGGTCATTTGCAATTTAGATTTGCTATTTTGTTCTGTGCACATGTATCACACTGCTCACGTTTTGCATGTTTCCCCGGTTTTGCTGTTCATTGCTGACGGAAATGGTTTCTCTTCCCTTTAAATCGGCTCTAACGCGAGGTTTTCACTCGCGGTATTTTTTTGTTGAAATTCAGCCACGCTCCTGTGCGGGGAGCCTCTCCTCTCCCACTCTCCACCCATTGACCCCGTCCCTCCGCCCCTCGGGGGCCTTCCTCCGCCCTCTGTACGCCTTTCCCCGCCTCTATCGCACATCAGCGCCCCGCACACATGCGCGGGCCCGTTAGTGTGACGCGCACGCGTGCGGGGCACTTAAGAGCACTTAAGTGCATCATTAGCGTACGTTACTGTGCACCGCGCACGTGTGCGCAGTTTAGTAAACATACCCCTTGGTGATTTTAGCCCTGGAGCTGGATCAGGATTGGATGCTCAGAATGTTCTTTAAATGCAAAGATTCTTGCCTTATGGATTGTAATATTAAAATGTTCCCAGATGTCTCACAGGTGACTCAGAAAAAGAGGAAACAATTTCTCCTGTTAAAACCTCTGATAATTCAGATGGGGGGGGGGGGGGGATGTTTCAGATGTGTTTTCCTTGTAAATGTCTGGTTAAGCTTGGTGGTGCCAGTTGTATTTTCTTTGAATCACAGCAGCAACCTGCATTTACCACTTCCAAAGCTACTCCTGCTCAGTCCTCTATGAATGTGGAGCCTGGCGATGGCTCCAAGATAATAGAGCCAATAGTTGGTTAGTGTTGCCATTATGTGCGCTCCTTCCTTGTGAATTTCTTTCCTTTATTTTGTGCATGCCCCCCAAATTGTGGACTTGAGGCTTTTTTTTTTTTGTTAAGCTTTTCCTTTTTCTTTGTGGTCTATGTGGTATTATATTTTAGCCTTTTCCTGCAAGATGCAATTCTTGTATTTTGTTTTGGAAATCCTATAAATAACAAATATTTAAAAAAAAGTGTATTAGCAGTCAAGTATCTTAAAAACTAAGAGGAGGATTTTTCAGTGGCTGCAGCCAGCACGATTAAAGCAGCTGGCTCTCACCACGTTAATTTTGCCCTGGATATTCAATGCAGGGGCCAAACACAGAAGATCTTGAACATCTGGGTTGCCTAGATTGTGATCTTGCAATCCAGTCAACAGCGATATTCAGCTGCTGACAGGATTGCAAAACCGGCTATAGTTAGGACAGCCATTCAGCTGTTCTAACTTTAGCTGGTTAGGGGTAACCGGGCAGTGGCTGAATATTGCCACTGCCCGGTTAACCCATGGTGCCACCTCTAGAATGACCCGACACTACACGCTTAGCATCAGAACATTCATTGGCCCAAACCGGGGATATTCAGCAGCAGGCTGCTTATGGGAGATCGGATCTCCGCAGGCAGACAGGAAGGATCTTTGCTGCGATAACATCTTTTCTTCTTCTGCCCATGGGGGATAGGATCCCCATGGACAGCCTATTGCCTGCCGGCCACACTCATTACAGATGTGGGCAGACAGGAAGGCTCTTTATTTATTTATTTAACGGGTCTTTTATTCCCACTTTATCATTTCAATCAAACCGGTTTACATTGTAACTTAAACTTGGTCATGTACGTTAAATGGGGACATCTTTGCAATGATTGCTGCCGGCAGGCAGCAGTCTGTCCATGGGGATCCCATCCCCTCCGGGCAAAAGAAACAGGGAGGGTCTCTGCCCACAGAGTGAAGTTTGGGTGGAATTAGGGTGGAACTTTGGGTGGTGCATGAGCCCCCCCCCCCAAAAGAAAAGACCCTTCTGCTGCCCCTGATTTTATCAACTTCTTTTTGCACATAAAATGATGTTTTACACATGTTAAAAGCTTCTTACAAAGTAGGTCATGCTTAAAAATACATGTGATGCAATCCAGCATGTACTTCCAGAGTAGGCATGCTTAGGGGAGGAACTGGGCTGAGTGTAGGGGGGAGTTGCAAATTATTTGCTTATTTCATATGGATAGGTGTAATGTCTACACCTTCAATCTAGGCGTGATTTCTACAGGACTTGTGCTACTATTTATAAACGCATATAGGTACCTACGTATCATTATAAAATAGGCACCTTCCTGTCCTATTAACCTAAAACCTGTTAAATTACCCCTTTTAATTGGAGAATGCCCCAACAAGGGGAGTGGAGTTGGACAAAGCTGTATACAGTAGAATTCCAGTGCTGAACATATATCTTAGCTAAAGGTTGGCGAGTAGATAGCGACGCCCCACTCAGTATTTGACTGTGGCAGTCAGTGGGTTGTTTTTTTTTAAACATCAGCCACCATTGTTGATTGAAATCCAGATATTCAGCGTCAGCATCCAAATAGCAGCTGGCACTGAATATCTAGATACAGAGCCATTGCCCATGCTATCCGGAGAGTGGCAATTCTCAGCTGCCTTTTTGCAGCCGTAAGTTATGCTGAGAATCACCACTATCCAGATAAACGCCTGCTCCGCCCCCAACTCCACATCTGGAATGCCCTGACAATACCCACGTGGCGCCAAGGAGGCCAGAGGGAATATTCAGCAGCACTACTGATTTATGGTGCCACTGAATAGCCCTCTCACCACTTAGGTAAACAGTGTTCCTGAAAATGCAGGTAACTTGAAACATATAGGGGCGTATTCAAAGTTTTCTAGTCGGTTACCAGACCTGCTAACCGGCTAAAACACAGCGATATTGATATTCAGCAGCTCTGTCTGGATAGTGCCGCGCAATATCACCAAAGACCACATAAAATATGCTCCGTTAAAGCTGGGACGGGTTTGTGGGCAGATCGGGGTCACTGTTCCCTCTAAGCTGTGCGCATGTGCGCGCGCAGACACCTCGCTGAGCGAGCGCACATACTTTACAACAGAGCGCACAAAATTTACGGTTCTGATTCTGATAGAAAACAACACAGACGTCTTAAAATTTAAAAGTTGTTGTGTATTTACGGTTTTCACAAGTTCTACAATATTTTCTAGTGCAATCAATGTGGTGTACATACTGTATTCTGATGTGTAGTCAAATTTTAAAGTATATAACTCCGAGTGTCGTTATGTTGCGCACAAAAATTTAACCTTCCTTCAAAAGCTGCACAGCTGATATTTTATGTGCACATAGCCTACAGAAAATTAGAGGGAACATTGATCGGGGTCTGTGTCAATCACTATCTGGCCAGTGATGATGATCAGCCACTAACTGATTCAGTATCTGGTTAGCGGCCGAATATTGCCACAGACTGCATAGCACTGCGCTGACCAGCGAACCTGGATATTCAGCGCAAGACACCGAATAAGTTCCAGCACTGCATATGTGGGTTTATTAAAGCAATGTTGGCTAGGTGCTTTAAAAAGCGTAACCACCACGGAGGATTATCTACCCTGTAGATTATACCTCTGCTAAATCAGCTAGCCACTGCTGCTGAACTTTAGACCCAAATATTCAGAGCTGGGACCATATATCCGGGTCGCCTTGATTGCCATGAAGCTAACTGGGCAGCAACAATATTCAGCTGCTACTCAGCTTCGGTTAGGAAAGCCTTTACTGTGCCTGACTTTCACCACATTGTGATAACTGGACACCGGTTATCACCAGGTGCTACCCCTGCAACGCCCCTCCAGTTAGCATTGGGGCCGGTAGCAGTAATGTTAGTGTTATAGTTATGCCTCAGCCAAGGGAATTAACACATGTTAATTCCTTTCAATATTGGGCCCTATACTTTTAAAGTTCAATGGCAACTATTCTTCTGAATATTATATTATGTATATTCAGTGGAAAGGAGCTGGCGCGGAATAAACATTTTCAGGAGTAATCTACAGGTAGTGGTGGTATTCAGCCACTATCTGGCTAGCTATTTGGTTTAAGTTAGATCAGCATAATGGTAGTCCTAGCTTTAGCTGCATAACTGTATCGATACTGGCTGAATATCACCAATTGTCCATAGAGTGAGGCAGAACAGCTGTGCCCCTCTTCTCTTTGCTCAGGTGCATCCAGCACTATCTGGATAGCGCTGTTAAAATTCACTGACAGAGCACTTATCCAGATAATGACTCTGCTAGCCAGATAAGTGCTTTGAATATTGACCTGTTTTTATTTCTTTTTGCCCGTCAAGTTTATGACCAAGGACATTATATAGTACAAGATCTAATAGGAGAGACAGAACCATTTCTTGTCTTATCCCCTTGTTTTCATGGAAATACAGGGCCCGATTTTCAAAAGGCATTTACACGGATTACAGCCCAGTAAACCATGCAAATGCCTTAAATGGGGATATTCAATAGCACTTAGACAGTTAGTCCCATTTAATATGCCCTTTTAACTCCCTTATGTACCTTGATGCTATCCGGTTAGCATCGGGGTGTGTTGGGGGCGTTCCGGGGGGGGGGGGGGTATGGAGGTGGAGACTGTCGCTAACTGGGCAGCAGTGATATTGCATGCTGCCTGGTTAGTGACCTGCGCCTAAAAGATAGGCGAGGAAAACCCTTGCCTATCTTTAAGACGCAAGAGCTAACCGAGCAGCATGCAATATCACTGCTGCCTGGTAAGCTACTGCAGCTTCTGCATGTGTGGCAATCCCTGGATATGCAATGCTGGGGCCGCATATGACCAGGGTTAGGGGTCGGCAGGAAGGTCTATGTGCCATAGGGGTGCATTGCCTGCCCAACCCAATATCGGTCCCATAGTTCTCAATTTAGAAAAACAGGATTATGTCCTCTGTGCTTGTAATAGGTTAAACCAGGAATGGTTCATTCGGCTTCTTTTAAATACAGTATATTCATGAGAACTACTTCTGAGCTATGATTTGCATTTACCATTTCACAGCTCACTTCTCATCCACATCTCTTCAACGCCTTTAAATATCTCCTATGGTAATGCTACGCATTTATTTTTAATATGATTTACAAAACAAGTATGTTACCTTTCCTTTCTCCATATAAATTACTAATATCCTTAGTGAAAAGCAAAGGTTTCTTTATGCAGACCACCTTTTTCCACCATGCTGGGTTCTTCTCATCACTATATTCTGATTCCTACTTTACAATCATTTTCTCATCTAGTGGCATAGCTTTTGTCCTATTCCCATAATGCTCAATGAAGAGGTATCTTTTTAGCAACCTTCTCAGGTCCTTTGTTGTCTGAAGTGCTCTTATGGGTTCTGGGAGGGAGTGGGATGTAGTGTGGGGTGTGGTGCACCGGAGTCCGGCCTAGAGTGTCCTTATGGTGGCTCCAGGGTGGACACAAATCACAGTGGGTAGAGTGTTCCCCCAATATATGTTCCTCCATGTTCATGATGTATAACCTTATCCTTTCCACATCCTCTTCCCCCTGCTGCTCTCCTCCTTCACCACCATAGAGACGTCAATGACTAGGTGGGGACAGGCTGACAGAGAGCATGTGCTTCCAAAGACGGGGAAGCTGTAAAACTAGAGGGCATAACATGAAGCTGCAAGGTGGTAAATTGAAAGGCAATGTCAGGAAATATTTCTTCACTGAAAGGGTGGTGGATGCTTGGAATGCCCTCCCGATGGAAGTGGTGAGGGCAAACACAGTGATGGAATTCAAAACGGCATGGGACAAACACAGTGGATCCCTTTACAGCAACAGGATAAAAGCAAAATAAACGGTACCATCTAACTTCTGAACTATCTAGCGTTTGAACAAATAAGGGTGTCCTACATGGAGTGGTGGGTTCACCCCTAAACAGAAACAAAAACATGGGGAGGGGTGGCCTGCACAGAGCGACAGATGCACCTACTCTTGCCATCTTGCTGGGCAGACTAGATGGACCATGCTGGTCTTTATCTGCCGTCACTTACTATGTTACTATGCTGCACCCTATTTTTTGGGGGTCATGTGGGCTGACTTGTTCCTCCATTGCATAATCTGGCAGCTTTGATCTTTGTCCTAGTCCACAGCTACCCTAAACCATTCCCCAGAGTGCTCCTGAGTTACATGTGGACAGTTGCCAAGGCCAAAACTACCATAGCCTATACTTGTGACACCCATTTATCTCTGGCTCCATTCTAAGTGGAGGAGTAGCCTAGTGGTTAGAGCACTGGCTTGGTAATCAAGCAACCAGGGTTCATTTCTCACTAGCACTCCTTGTGGCCTTGGGCAAGTCACTTAACCCTCCATTGCCTCAGAAGAAAGGCCTGGCAATCTACTTCCAGTGACACTGCCAAGAAAACCCAGGAGCTTCTGGGTCACCAGGAGTCAGGACTGACTCAAAGACACACATTGCATTTGCATTTTGCCATACATTCCACAGGCATGCCATGTCTTGCTTGCAATTCTGAATTGTTATCTATGTACTGCACTCACATTTCTCTGCTACTCACATCTATGTCCCTTACATGTCCTCGAACAAGTGTCCCTGTTGGCTTTGCCCTGACACACAAGATATTCACCTGTGGACAATTCAGGCATTTCCTATATTAAAACTTCCCCCATCATGCATTCATCCCCCCATGGCTGTCATGCCTTTAAATGCCCTTTCCTGCTGACCTGTGCAGCAGATAACTGGTTCTGTGTCCTCACTTACTCAGAACTAGCATGTGCTTTCCTTGCTGAGTCTGTGCTACCCTTCCCCTTTTTAAGCTGTCCATGCCACTTGCTCCTTGCCATGAACAGCCTTCACCAGGGACCTCTTTCACACAGGGCTCCTGCACCTGATACCACAGCTTTGCCCACAGACATACCACATACTTTGGTGCTTCTGCCACTCTCTTCATAGTCACTAAAGGTAAAAGGCCCCTGATACCTGATGGCCCTGATGTCAAGTGTGTCTTCAGGGCCTCTGTGCCCTTCCTCATCTGGTATCTCCCATGGGAATGGAAAATAAGGATATGCTAAGTGGAGCCATCCTGCAACTCTGGCATCCCCTGTCACTTCTCTCATACACTCCATGTGTTATCCACTGACTACTTCAGCTCTGGGTGGACATTGCCTGGCATGCTGTTGGTAGCCCATGGATCTCACCCTTCCTTCTAGGGGAGTGGTGATCCATGTCCAAGTCCTCCTCTACTCCTGTTGCTATGATGCCTTCTGTGCAGTGCCTCTGTGTGGTGCCTTTTACAGGTCTTTCTGTAGATGCATGTGTTTTATTTCTGTATTGCAGGTCGTCTTCTGGTGCACAGGGTGGCCTCCAAGTATCCACACCAGTGGTTATGAACCTATGCCTGCCTGGCCCATGCTATTTTCACAGTTTCTGACAAAAGCTGCTCCTTAATGCCTTCCTCACTTCCATGGATCCTGCACATGCTTTTGCTATGTTCAGAATTGCTGCTGTCACCTTTCCTCTTATGCTCTGAGCTACTGTGCTGTGCACTCCCACTTTGTGTACTGTATGACTTAAGCAATTACAACTTTCCTTGTCTCCTGTGTATTCCCTGATCTTACCTAGTTGTGCCAGCCTGCACACATCTGTGGGCTAGGGCCAATGGCACCCCCATGTACATTGCATTTTCACCACTTACTGTGCAGGGATCTGGTGGATCCTCTGCCAAATCCTGCATGCCTTGTGGTAGGCAGCCTTGTGTCCCTCAGGTAGGTAGAGCATGGCCTTATGCTGGATAACCAGGCAGCAGAGCCTTTTGGTGGAGAGGTGCAGCTGCCATGTCACCATCTCGCTCACCGTGTCCTCCTGCTGTGGCTGTGGGTGTCAGTACATCCATGTGCACTTTCCATCATGCATACATGTCCACAGCCCCATTTCTGTGAATGGGTCTTTACATATCTGCATTGCCATATTTTCCATGGGCTGCACATGTTGTCAGCTATCTCATGCCCTATATCCATCCTCCTGGACATTCGCAGGGTGATTTTAGATGGAGTATGCATGTTCACAGGCTTGGTTCTGAAATTGACTCAGTTTGCACCATGTCCTTACGTGCATGTTCCTCCCGATACTGAGATGCCCTTTCTAAAATCCCATTTAATATATTTTAGCCATCTTTCTTCCACTCATGCTCTTGTCTTTCAGATTTATTTTGTCTCTTTTATTTTTAACAGTTATGCTCTGTGTCCTTTATGTATATCTGATTTTCAAAAAATGTGTTCCTCAGATCAAAAAATGAAAGCAGGCAAGGATCTGTACATAAGAACATAAGAACATAAGATATGCCATACTGGGTCAGACCAAGGTCCATCAAGCCCAGTATTCTGTTTCCAACAGTGGCCAATCTAGGTCATACGTACCTAGCAGTTTCCCCAAGAGACACAGGTTCCACAATGCTTGTATTGGTTCAAGCATTGATATCCTGGGTCCCTTCTTAATAATGGTTTATGGACCTTTCCTCCAGGAACTTGTCCAAACCTTTTTTAAACCCAGCTACACTAACAGCCTTTACCACATTAGAAGAGTAGTCACCACACATTCCACTAACTCCATCAGATCTTCTTGTAGACTTGCTGTCTAAGTCAGATTTTTCTAAAATGGGATGCAACTTCAAGAAACTTTTATTAAATACAAGCAGAGTGTATGAAATAAAATCCCGTATGTAAAAATAAAACATAAAATCATTACCTTCAAGTCCACCCAAAGTAAAGCAGCCTATGATCTGTTTTTTTGCTGTATGTGAAAGCTCCCTTTTTATGACTCACATTTGCCCATCAAACACCCTCAGCTCCTAAAAATAGTCACATTAACAAGACTTTTAATTGACCACGCCCCTGTGTATCACATGCTTCCTTTTCAAAACTTACTACTTTCTCTTCAGATAAATAGTCCTCTGCTGCCCTCCTGCAGTTCTTTATATTCAGCCCTATAAGAAATAGCCGTTTCTCTACTTTTTCAACATTAACCTATACTATACATTACATTTACCTTTCCGTCCCATACATAATTTACCAAAAATCAGCATCACTCACTAATCCAAGCAAGTCATTTATACTCCTTACAATGTCAGTTAGCCTCTCTTTCCTTAAACTCCCATTCAACATGTGATACACATTCTTAAGCAGTCGCAAAACGTTTTGGAAAAAATATTTATTATTTTATTTTTCCCTGAGATTATTTCATGGAAATGGTCATGCATACAAAGTGGATCTTTTACTAGAAGGCATTAGCTGTCAGCATGTATTATGGTGTGCACTGAAGGTGCACTGGGACACGCGTTGACAGCTAGATTGGGGCCTTGATTTCCCTGCTAACTCTAATTCACGCATTTGAGTGGTAAGGGGCAGAGAGTGGGGGTGGTGGGCACAGCACAGTTAGCGTGGGAGTAAATAGCATGCACTGCGATCCTTGCAGTTAGTGCAGGTTCACTTAATGACACCTCAACAGATGGAGTTACAGTTGTCGTCAACATTATTGGCACCCTTGCAGTTCAACCTGTTAATGTCCAAAATCTCCTAAAAAAAAGTGGCCAGTGAAATGGCTTTGGACTGTATGTGCACACATCTAAAACATAAAAGAATCAAATAAATAAAACAAGACCAATTTAAAAAGGAAATAGTAGGAAACAGTATAAAAACTGGGACATTGCCAGGACATGATTATTCCAAAACAAAAATCAAAAACCCTCAAAAATGTGATGACACATGACAAATATCAAGATGAAAAGTCAAAACATAATAAGGCCCAGATCAAACTATAAAAATTCCAACTTGAACATTTAATTATTTTATTGTCGGATTCCACCGGCAAGAGATGGGGAGGGGAAAAAACTCCCCACTCAGTGACGGTAGAAACCTTTTTTATTATTAAATCACAAACCTCTAAAAGTGAACTATAATTGAATCACTTATCTGACTTTGGCGAAAGGGCCACAACAACTCCCAGCAGCGACATGCATGTTTCGAGCCCAACTGGCTCTGTATCAAGCTGTTTTAGAAAAAATACAGAAAAAAGGGAAGAAGGGAACCTCCGCAAACACTTGTTTATAAGGGTCCAGCTTCCAAGCAGAAGATGGTCCCTTATAAACAAGTCAAATCAGTTTGAACAGAAAAACCACATTCCCATTGCAGTAAAATTAGACACACCTGTAATCAATTGTCAGTTCTCATATGACTTGAATCAACCAATGAATGATGGCTCAAATGTTTAAAATGGCCTCATTTACTCCCTGTTCCATTTTCACAATTGTGAAGACAAGAGAGCTGCCTGAGACCATCAGTAAAGCCATCATCAACAAACATCAAGCTTGAGAGGGGTACAAGGCCATCTCCAAAGACCTTGGGATTCCTGTGTCTACAGTTTGCAATGTTATTAAGAAGATGTTTGCTCATGAAACTGTTGAACTTCCCAGAATGTAATGGGAAGAGGAAAATTAATACAAGAAGTCTTTGAAGGTTGGTTTGAACTGTTGCAAAAACACCACATGCAACATCCAAAGAGCTTAAGGCTGACCTGGAGCAATCTGGAGTAGTGGTTTCAATCTGCACCATATGTGAAGGCCAAGAAGGACCCCACTGCTCAAAGACAGACATAAAAAGGCATGCCTGATCTTTGTCCAAACCCACCTTGAGAAACCACAGTCATTCTGGGAAAATGTTCTGTGGACAGATGAAGCCAAACTTGAGCTCTTTGGTAATGCAGACCAGCAATACATTTACAGGCGAAGAAATGAAACTTATAAGGAAAAAGCACCCTCCCTGTAGTTAAATCTGGTTGAGCTGAAATCTGCCCTTGGTAAAATGAATCCTGGAAACATTCAAATCACTGTTGACAGATGTATGAAACTTATAGGTGGCTACAAGAAACATTTGGAGGCTGTCATTACTGCCAAGAGTTGTGCAACCAAATATTAGTGAAGGGTGCCATTAATCCTGTCCAGGTCATTTTGTTTTTTTCTCAGAAATTACTATGTCTAAGTTGCACAGACATCTTTTTTGATTGTATACCTTTGAACATACTGTTAAAATATTATGATGACATACAGTTGGAATATTTCCAATTATTTCTCAAAATATTGTACACAGCATACCTAAATGCAAGGGTGCCAATAATGTTGTCCACAACTGTAAGTGCAACCACACTAATGTGACATGTGTTAGGGGACAGTGTTCCATGTTAACTGCCAGGGAAAAATGCTTTCTACACCCCCAACAGTTAATACGGTGGTATTACACCTAATGTGCCTTAGTTTCGGCGCTATTGGCATGTTAAGTGCAACACCATAGCGTCCTGTAGCAAAAGAGTCCCAAAGTAGTGCAGAAATTAAGAAAAAATACATAATTGACATATGAGTCTACAGGCAGTTAATACAGAGGTGGATCATTTACTCTCTTGCTTGTTTCCAATTTGAGAGAGCATTTTATTAGTCATAACAGAACCATAATATAAGACTAGAGATGCCTCAGTGATTACTTAATTTATATTGAAATTATGTCATTGAGGAGAATGCACGCTAGACAGGTTATAACAATCTTCTCATTCACAAAGATAATGACATTAAGAAATCTCCAGGTGTCTCCTAATCAGTCTTGTCATTTGCTGAAGATACACAAAGCTCAACACGGCAAAATATTCAGAATGACAGCAAGTACTGTAAATAGTAAGATGTGTTATTTCTGTGTGTTATGACTGAGAGTAATGAAGAGTGATCCTAATTGATCTTGAGCTTCTGTGGGAATGAAAGGAGAATTGTTCTGTTGCAGTTTGCACTTCCATTGTGAAGAGACAATGTTTGGATTAAGGGTTGAGAGGTTGTAAGGCATGGAGGAAGCCACTGCTAATGGTGGAACAGAGGAAGAGACACATAGAGTGGGCATCCAAGTATTCAAAATGGAGCAAGGCTGACTGGGAGAAAGTTCTGTTCAGCGATGAAAGTACGTTCGGCATACTGGATGACCAGGGCAAAATCTATTGAGGAGGTTTCCTTATGAAGAGTACAGACCAGAATGGTTGAATATCTCTGTGAAACATCAAACCAAGGTCATGATCTGGGGATGCATGGCAGCCAGTGTGTTGGAAGACTCCATATCATTAGCGGGATGGTGAATACAGCAAAATACATAGGAATTCTGCAGACGTGCATGCTGCCATCAGCTGAGCAATTGTTTCCTGGCAGATATTTCTTCCAGGTTGACAATGCACCTTGCCACCGAGCGAATACTGTTGCTGACTTGAAGAAAATAAATGGAGTTCAGATCACTGACTGGCCAGCTCAATCACACGATCTCAACACAATTGAGAATCTTTGGTACAAGATACCAGTTGAGATCGCCAAGAAGCAGCCGCGGACCAAACGGAAGCTGATTGAGTCACTGATTGCAGCCTAGAATCACATCATAATGCAAGAACATTGATTCAAGATGGCGTTGTAACAGGACGTGGGGTTCGCTGCTCCACTTACCTCTGTTTTGTTTCCTCGGGAATTTGCTGTTTGTCTCTGCCCTATGCCGAAGCGGAAGGCTAAGGGCAAGGGAGGACTACCGGCTGGGCAGCGTACAATGGAGAACTACGCGGCGGTGAAGAAGGGCGATCCTGCGGCTGTGGCGGAGGTGAGCCCTGGCTTAGGCAGCGATGTTTCGCTGAGCCCTGTCGGCCCTTCAACTCCTCCCCCGCCTGCTGACGTGGCTGCCGGCGTTGTAGTGGCTCTCGGAGAGTCTCATTCCGGGAGTCTGAAAGAGACGTCGGCGTCTTTGGCAGGGGCTCTGTCTCCTGCACCTCAGTTGGGCGTTAAAGAGCAGGGGAGTATGGTATCCTCTATCTCCAGCCTTAAGCCTCCGTTGGTTTTTCCTCCTCTTCAGCGTCCACAGGAAGTAACCTTGGTTTCAATTTGGTCTGCCCTACAGTCAGTCTATCAGTTGTGTGCTGTAGCCTTTCAGGCCCTGACCCCACTTCCCGATCGGTTGGAAAGTGTGGAGAAGGGACTAGATAACCAGCAGGGTCAGTTGACTGTGCTTGACCATCAAGTTCAACAGGTACAAGAACAGCAGCGGCTATTTTCGCAACATAGGATAGTATTTCTACGAAAAATTGAGAATTTGGAGAATGCATCCCGGTCCTTGAACCTGAGGATATTGAATTTTCCTCATATATCTGGCTCACCGGCTAGGACTCTTTTTCATAGATTTCTAAAGGATATCTTTGGTTACCCTGAGGCTGGTTTTCCTCCTACGCAGAAGATCTTCTATTTACCATCTTGCGGTGCTGCTGATGCTACTGCTACACTTCCTGCTCCTCAAGTTGATGTTTCCTTGGACTCTCTTGATTTGGAAAATCTTTCCGTATTATTGGAACAGTCATCTGAAACAGTAGGGTCTAGAGCGACATTATTAATTACTTTTGTTTTTCTTCAAGATAAAAATGCATTGTTACGTCTTTTTCTTAAGAAAACTGATATTTCTTTTCTGGGGGTTAAGATTCAGATTTTCCCAGACGTGTCCCGTTGGATACAAGTTCGTAGGAAGAAATTTTTGGAACTGCGCTCCGAGGTGGTAACACTAGGTGCAAAGTTCCAATTACGATTTCCTTGCAAATGTATTGTTCATTACTAGAACTCTGTATATCATTTCTTTGAACCTTCTCAATTACGATTCTTTTTGGATGCAAAGAAGTTGTAGGGCTGATCGGGGTTGTTTGGAGTGGGGGGTAATTTGGTTGGGCCTCTTTGTATTATGTGCTTTGCTGTTTTAGTTCTGTTATTAATTTTGTACTTTATTTCTTTTTTTTTTTCCACTCCTCTGGACTTGTGATTCTTGGTTCTCTCTTTTTTGTGGACTATTTAGTAGTTGGTCTTTAATTCCCTTCGGGGATTTAATTCTGCCTTGTTTATTGAGATTGCTTGATGATTTTATTTTTGGTAAGATCACTGCTTGTATTTCTTGTCCAAGTTTTGTTTGGTGTATATTTGTAAAATTTGATAAATAGAAAATAAAAAAATAATAATAATAATGCAAGAACATCTCATCAAACTGGTCCACTCCATGCCAGCTAGATGTCATCTGGTGAGAAAGAGCAAGGGCTGGCCCATCAAGTACAAGTGGCTACCAACAACAAAAAACAGCCCTTTTCAGGGCTACCTAATGAAATTAAGAAGGAAACATGCACGCTGCCAACATACATGGAACAGAAAACACAACAACCTTTTGGGCACACATTGCATCTTTGTACATAAGTTCACAACCAAATGAACATGGGCATTAAACAATCATAAAAGAACACTCAAGTCCATGGCAAATTTGACACATTTGTACAAAAGGGAAGAAAATGGCATGCAGAAGGGGTTGTAAATTGTAACACATTTTGTCCCTGTGATCCAAACAATTAAAAATTGCCAATTCAACACTACCTAAGCAAGACTTTTTCACATTACTTGTATGTGTACAGCACTGCATATGCCTGGTGGCGCTATATAAATAAGTAGTAGTAGTAGACTATATCCTCCAGAAACCATAGTCTGCCCATCAATAGTTATGCAGCGCAAGTTTACAAATGAGGTGCCAAATATTTTAGACAATGTTAGTATGCTTAAATAGATATCCTTATACTCTGACATTCTTCAGGAGAAGGGAAACAATCAAAGTATCATTAACTTATATAAAGTGTTGAGTGCATACAAGTGTCTGGCCTATTTTTGTAACTCACAAGACTCTAAAGCCAATATCAAAGCCTCAAAAATGATACTTCATGAAATTAAATAAGAGACTTCATCAAATTTAACATATTGCAACATTCAAACAATAGCCAACGAGTGACAGCCTCAGCAAAGACTCACTGATAAAACAAAATCAGGAGTACATATAACATCAATGGCTATCACTCGTTCATTATATCTATCTGGATTCACAGAACAGTATTCCAAGCTGTAATCTCGATAAACATTCAAACCACACTTATATCATCAAGTCCGTGAATCAAGATGAAATTGAATGCCCCTACATTCAATTTCATCTTGATTCACGGACTTGATGATATAAGTGTGGTTTGAATGTTTATCGAGATTACAGCTTGGAATACTGTTGTGTGAATCCAGATAGATATAATGAACGAGTGATATCCATTGATGTTATATGTACTCCTGATTTTGTTTTATCAGTGAGTCTTTGCTGAGGCTGTCACTCGTTGGCTATTGTTTGAATGTTGCAATATGTTAAATTTGATGAAGTCTCTTATTTAATTTTATGGCCTATTTTTGTGACATTGCTATTTTTGTAGACAGAAACTAAAGTGTGGACTGGGATAAGCAGCATGGAATCTGTCTACCTCTTGGGATCCTGCCAGGTACTTATGACCTGGATTGGTCACGTTGGAAACAGAATGCTAGGGCTTGATGGATATTTGGACTGACCCACTATAGCAAATCTTATGTTCTTAGCAATTTCAGTTCATTTGTATTCCTCAAGTATGTTACTATGCAATGACGAATTATGATTGCTAAGGGCAATATCAAAGAACATCTGATTTTCTGGTTGAACAACAAGAACTAATGATTTGATGAATTTACCATCTGTAAACAGCTTTTGTTGCGGTCCAGTGCAGTAAAAAGCTTTCAGTGTTGCTAATCATAGTTCATCACTGCGAGGAAGAAACACCTTCACTGTATTTTTTCTGATGAATCTGTTCACTTCTAATTTGTGTTTAAGAGTTTTCTGCAGAAAATCACATCATAGAATTCTGTGCTGCTGTACTATTATCTTAATCTCATGAAGCTTGGATGCATAGTGAGAGCCATAACCAGAAGGACAAGACTGGAGTACTCCCAATTAACAAGAGCAGCCTAGTGGTTAGAGTAACTGCTAGTACCCAGAAGATCGAGAGTTCTCCTTGTGGCCTTGGGCTAGTCACTCTATCATCCATTGCCTCAGAAGAAAAGGCCTGGTAATCTAGTTTAGATGATGCATTGCCAAGAAAACCAGGAATCAGCACTGACTTGATAGCACAAAAAAAAAAAATTCTTTACATTGAATTCTATTCTCCAAAATGTGTTTGTGTATGTGAGAGGCAATGGGGGCGGGGGATTTTAGAAGCCTTAGGCACCTTTTCTACATGAAAATACCGGTGTAGATTGCATGCACATATGAACGGCAATTTTAGAAAGGCACAGTTTATCCACGGAGATCCACACCATTTAGAAATTGCAAGGGCGCGTGGTGGCGAAGGGGTGTGGTATAAGGGTGGCTTGGGTGCACCAAACATGTACACCTGTATTCCCCATTTTGAATAGGGAATCCACATATATGTCCAAAAATCCACATGGGTTTTTACATCTGTTCTGAGGCACACATGGATTTTTAAACAGGGCTTTTCACGAGTAATTCTCCTTAATCCCCCATTGTTTATTTTCTCCTCCAAAATTTTAAAAATGTAAACATTGTACCTTCGATACTTAATTGGCAGAACTGCAAAACTGCCATTTCTAAGTGAAAGTACTGGCACACTCACTTGTGTAAGATAAGCTCATTTTTTCCCATGTCTCTGTGTCCATGGTAAGAAATCCATGTGCACACCTGCACATCCTTAAACATATTTTACAAAAGGCTCCACATTCAGCAGCCAGTAAATTCTTAGCTGCATAGGTTCAAAAAATGCATACTTAACAAAATAATATTTCCGGGTACATTTACAAAGAAATCTAAGGAAGAATATAGCCCCTAACTGCAATACAGCTGGTTTCATTAACAAGAAATGATGATGCCTCCTCTGACTTTCCCTGGACACATCTAGGAATAAATAATCCTGCTTCCAGAAATACCATCTGAGATTCCAGTCTCTATCAGTAGGTAATGCAAAAAAACCACAAGAGTATTCAGGACCACAGATTCTACATCCAACATCTCTAATAAGGCAGAAACACTTAGAGATTCATCAACCTGTGTAGTAAAGCCACCTGAAGGGTCCTCATGACTGGATTTAAGAAAATAATAAAAACCAACAGCGGGTGTTATTTTATCCACAGGAACTTCCAAAGATTCTATCAGACACTTTTTAAAAATGTCCCAAGGTGTAACAGTAGGGACTTGTGGAACATTCAAAACTTGGAGGTTGCAACTTCTTGCTTGATTCTTCATGGTTTCCACCTAAGATCTCACAGAGACTAAGTCCTTAGACATAGCCGCTTGGAGTTGCTGAGATTCCATAGACTGTTTCTGCAGACCCTCGAACAGTAAATTTAATTGAGCAAATGTCAGCTACATTCTTAGACACTTGGAGACTAATTCTGTTCTGTGCGTCTCCCGCCTGTCCAGCTGGTCAGAATTGGGACGTGCTCCGGTTGTACCCGATTCCAATCCCGCGGGGGCTAGATGTGCCCACGGGATCAGAATCAGGTCTACTGGGCTGGACACACAGACCATGCCCCGATTCTGCCTGCCTGGATGTCCAATGAACTCCCCAGCTAGCCCAATCTGGCTCCTGCACAGAGACACGGTACCATGGCTTCGTGTTGCCATGGCAGCGTGGCTCCATGCAGGAGCTGCAATCCCCAGTAGACCCAGCATTCTGCTTGTTCCCGCAGTCTGACCCCCGATCGGTCCTGCTGTGGCCAGGACCAGGCTGTCGGGAACATCTTGTGCCCCCTCACCTCTGATCTGCTGCCTGGTTTCCCAATCAGATTCCAACTAGAGGGGCTTATTCCACCTCCGAGGTGGAATATGTCCCCTATACAAATGGCCGACCCCGGATGTACAGGGACGACCTCGGAATCAGCCCTGTACATATGGGGTCATGGTGCCGCCCACAGCCCACCCTCGTTCTGCCAGCAGCCCGCCCCCTTCTGCCCACAAATAGAGCTCCCAGCACAGTTCAGATCTACATATAGGGAGTTGTTTCCAGGATGCTGGCCAAGCATTTAGCAGGGCTGGATGTCTGGATCAGATATCCATATCTGCAAAACGCACTTCAGAATGTCCCCCTTGGCCTTGTAAGTTCTGAACCTCAGTGGATAGAAGTGAAACCCAGGGGATTAACGTCTTTCTGAGGCCTACAATGGCCTCCTAGATTTTGTCTAAAGTCACAGTATCTGGACGAATTAACAAAATCGCTGGTAAATAAATACCTTTCAGAGGGTTAAAATCTCCTTCTGTGATTTGTTGTACATTGGGCAATTGTTCCACAGCTCTTCGGCTCTCTCCCATCTACTGTTCCTTCCATTGCTGAGATTCCCAGTGCTGGTGACACTGGTGTCACAGCAGTCTCTCCCCTTCTATGAGTGTCTTCCCCATAGCAATGAAGGGGACGTGCTCAGACCCTGCACATTGAGAGCTAGAGAATTTGGGTTGCTGCAGAATTGCTCGAGGAGCCAGTCTCAACAAGATCTCATGGCCAGAAGTGTCCACAGGGTCTCCAGAACATTAATTAATTTTGAGAGAATAGCTATATCATGCAATAGGGATGAGTTAAAAAAGCAGGTTTTGAGGGAATCTCTGCATCTCAAGGGAAGGATCCCTTCAAGGAAAGAGAACAGATACAGCATGATCCAGCAAAATCCCAAGGCAGTAAGAGGAAGAGAGTCAGTTTACTTGGAAGCATATAAAATACACCTTAGACACCCACCGGGGAAGTTAAGATTCCCCAGCATCTCTCTGCGTTGGAAATAGGCAGATCCTGGAAGAGTTGAAGACAGGATGGAAATGCAGCCTCAAATGCCCTAGCCTGCTTCCCCAGACTTAGACATGGAATACATGGAGCAAGGTAGTGAGCTTTGTTAACGTCTGCCTACTTAAGCATTTACATTTGTTTTCCTTTTTGTCTTTTGGCATGGTGGGAGATTGTAGCAATTTTTGTGCAGTAGGAGATTAGCCATACAAATCTGATCTCTCCAAATATGAACTGAAATGGCCTAGAGGACAAAGTTTCTTGAGACACTCTTAGGAGTAATGTTGCAAAGGACATTTTCAGTTTTGCTAAACTACCTGCTGCAGTACTGAACTCTTCAAGCAGCCCTAGTAGGGTTAAGGGGACTTTTTTATTATTTTGCTTTTAAACCTGAGCTGGCCATTTCTGGACTTTCAAGTGACTGTGGTTAGGTTAAAGCACCAGTTCTGGTTCACGGGATTGATTCTATATGTTTGAAAGCAGCTCCAGGACATTTAACGGAATAGTTCCCTTTTAAGTATTTCTGAGCTGTTAGTTTGGCTAACAGTTTAAAAGAAGTAACTGTGCTAATTATAAGTGGGATTAAGTACATTTTTGTGAGAGCGTCTTCACAGTCACTGAAGCATCCCGGTGACCTATTTGTATCCTCGCAACTGCAGAAATACTAAGGACTCCCCAAGTGGACCCGCCATAATGTGAATACCTGAGAGGACAGATGGTGGAGGGGGGTTATTTTAGAAGCCCTATCCACCTATTAAATGTGGATGTGACACCAGAAAAACATGGAAGTTGTGTTCATTGTTGAAAACGCCATTTTAGAAAGCCTTTAAGATGCGCATTTCTGTGCCCAAGCATGGGGATCTCTGCACATCTTTGCCAGGAGCATAAAGGGACATTTCTGGTATGGTCTGAGTGGCAGTGCACTTGCAGATCCATTATATATTTTAGCTAGGCTAGAGATATACAGGGCAGATTTTCTAAATGTGCCAATCTATACCTGCTTAGGTCACAAATAAGAATAGAACTTTGTTGTCTCTTTGGACTACGTGTGGTAGTATCTGGAGGAGCTTGACTTGAGAATTATTGACTTGATTGATGTACCTGTCCACATAGGTGTCATTTGAGCTACCATTTTTCCCCTGAAGTATATCCTGTGCCCTTTCCCATCCTATCCCTCTTCCCCCATCCAAGACCACATCAGTCCCACTCACATATACCCTCCCTCCAGCTGTGACAATCTCAAACCCCTCGTGACACACTCCTGAACCATAGGCATTGGACGGAATGGGCCCCAGGGACCATGGCCCCAGCAAAAATTTTGTTCACCATCCATGATAGTGACAGACTCCTGTCTGCCTGCAGGAGATTGGATCCTCATGGGCAGGGTGGAAGACCACCACAATCATAGCAAAGACTCCTGTCTGCCCACAGGAAATTCCCTCGGGCAGACAGGAGTCTTTGACACAGTCATGGTGGCCTTCCCCTCCTGGCCACAGGGATCCATTCTCCCATGGGTAGACGTAAGGAGTCCACTGCAGTCAGAGCCATTCGCTTCTCTTCTGCCCATGGAGATGGGATCCCTGCGGGCAGAACAGGAGGGGAAGGCCATGGGGGGTTAGGGATAGAGCTTGGGTCAGAGTCAAGGAGGAGCTCCCCCCCCCCAATCAGAGAGGCATTCCACAGCCCCTGTCCTGAACTATGATATATCTGCCCTCCCCCCCTCCCCCTCTGTCCTGTTCCCTGTTGTTTGGCTCTGTATGCCACATTTTTCCCTATGTCCTCTGTATGATTCCTTGCACTGTGTGTGTGCGTGTGTGTGTGTGGGTGGGTGTGGGTGTGGGTGAGGGTGTGGGTGTTGAGAGAAGGGAGCCAGGAACCATGGATGAGATGAACACATTGGCTGTGCTGGTCCTGCTGCTCAACATGCACAGGGAGCACAGGAGAGGTGCTAGGAGGCACCCATATCAGAAGGTCTAGAGGCTCAGGACCCAATTCCTAAACCTCATGGATGAGCAGTGTCTTACTAGGTTCTGTTTTGATAAGGTAGACATCCTCCATTTCTCCCAGGAGCTAGAGACACATCTCCATTCCAGCACACAGAGGCAGGCCTGCCTATGCCTGGCCAGCTCAAAGTCATCATGACCCTTGCCTTCTTAGCCACTGTGTTAACTGCCATTGTGGGTCTCAACCAGACAGCCATTTCACAGTGCATCACACAGCTCCTGAGTGCCTTTCTAGCCCACACTTCAAAATATGTAGTCTATCCACAGAGCATGCAGCAGAGGCAGCAAGCCATGATCCCATTCCATGAGGTGGCCTGCTTTCTATCAATACTAGGGCCCATTGTGCCTTCAGGTCTTCATGAGGGAGGGAGGCCACCTATCACAACAGGAAGGCATTCCATTCATTCAGCATGCAGGTGGTCTGTAATGCACAGATGGAGGAAACAAATGTCTTCTTCAGGGTTTAGGATGCCTGCCATAACTATTATATCCTCACCCACTCTGACTTCTATGAGAGGTATAAAAGCAGAGAGATCAATGAATGACTGCTAGGTAAGCCCCTCACCAGCCCTCCCCACACCGAGACATGCACATGCGTGGAGGTTGCACTGTATCCTGGGAGTATCAGCACTTGGGCCAAAGAGTCAAGAGCTGCAGTGCCCACCCAGCACATGGAAAACCCTGATGCAATACACTGAGTCCCATTCCCCCTACATATGCAGGTGATAGAGAGTACCTACTGAGGTTTTGGCTACTGACCCCTGTGGCAAAGTCAGCTATCCTGAGAGTGGGTGAGGTGAGAAGCATAACGAATTCACCCTAGTTAAGGGTCCCCTTCTAGGAGTGCAGGGAGAGAAAGCCACAGCCAGGTTTCAAAGACAGAAAAACCCCAGCTGGAACAGGTTTCAGCCAATTACTGATAAAGTAAGAAAGAGGGATTGCAAGCACGAGGACCAAAGCCCTTACTTTAACAAGTGCACTGATTATTCTAATATCAGAAGGCAGGGGGATTACCAACACCTGGGAAAGAAAGAGATGGGGTTAAGACCCTGGAGGTATAAGCCTGGGTTAGATTATGCAGAGGGGGAGAGACGAGAAAGGGAGAGATGAGAAGGAGAGCAGCTGGGAGAGCAGCTGAGACAGAAGCAGAGAGAAGGAGTGGGTTCTTGGAGAAGAGCTGAGCTACCCAGAGCTAAGAGAGCTGAATTCCCTGCAACAGGTTGGCAACAGAGGTGGGGACCAGGAAGTGGAGAAGCTTTCAGACCACCAGAGAGGTTGTCAGCTGAGCAGTCTGACCAGGTCAGTGAGTCAGAACCCATGCAGTTGGGAGAACCAGTGTCAGAGTTGGGGGAAGAAGATTGCTTTATGGATTGCTTTCTATGCCAAGCTCTAGACAGGAGGTCTTGAGGAAAAGCTAGCCCTGAAAGAAGTAATTCTTCTTGAAAGTTAACCATATGGCAGAAGCAGTGTGGAGGTAAATTCCAGTCTGTTTTAAAAGGGAAATTTACTGCAGCGTAAGCCTGATCAGGAAGCTCTGATTCATGCTTATTTGTCACCTGTGTTTGAACTGTGCAACAGCAAAAAAAGCCAAGTTAGCTGCTATAAGAGTTTTTGCTTGCTCCTCTCCTATATGAAAAGCCTGCTAAGAGTTTTGATAACAACTTGGAATGTTTGCTTTGTTCTAAGTTTGGTTTCACGTAGAAATGCAGCCTAGAGAGGTTTTGAGGCTGGCAGAAACCAAACTGCTGTAGAAGAATTAAGCCTGAATTTTTCTTTATGCTCTGATTAACAAGGACTAAAAAGGAAAGTGGCAGTCTAATTTCAAAAGGCAATTGCTTCTGCAAGTAAGAGGACTTTAAAAAGCCAGTTCTGAGTTCTTTTGGTTTGTTTGCCATTATTTTGCTGTACCTTAAGCAAATCCTACAGTTGTATCCTGTAAATGATACCTTGAACCTGCTATGTTTTGTGTTATGGAAATAAACTTTCTGTTACAAGTATTAACCTCGGTTACCTCAACTACAAACCTTCTACTTAAAGCACCAACATATTTTAGCAGTACTACACTTCCCAGAAGCCAACACGAAGAAATAGGCCGCTAAGAGCTGATAGAAGAAGGAACCCTCAACCACCACGCACCTCGACCACTAAAGGCAAGTGGCTTCGGGCGTTATGCTTGTGACACCCCCATCATGGGACCACAAACAGAGGTAGAAAATTGCTACAACAGGATTAAATGTGCCATTATTGAGAGTAAATTTGGGGAGCTCAAGAGCTGTTTCCATTGCCTTGACTGCTCTGGTGTGAACTGGCGACCAGTCACTTCTGCTCCATGTAAACAGAAAATCTGCATCAGAGGGGTTGGAAATGGCTGGTGAATGCACAGTGTCAATGAGTTTGGGTAAGCACTGTGTTTTAATGTCATTGCTGGTGCTGCAGGTCCCAGAAGGAGTGGCAGTAACAGCAGCGGGGTGGGAGCAGGAGCAGAGGAGGGCAGAAATGGGAGTTTGTCTAGGGTGCCTCATATCTTTGCACCGGCCCTGACACGCATGTGTAAATAGAGGCATGTGGTGATTGGAATACACATGCAAATGCAAATTTAGAAAGCTGCTGTTTACATGTGGTGATCCATACCATGTTCAGAGTTCCAGGGGGCATGACGAGGGAGTGTTTTAAGTGGACCTACAATATTAATGTGTGTTCCCTATAAATAATAAATGTTGATCTAAAAACTAGATGTTGGCATTTAAAGCTACCTTGAGGCAGAGGTAAGTGCCTACTTGAAGGGGCAGGTGTAAAAGCTGAGGTCAATTACCTCCCAAAACTAACCGACATTCCCCTGACCCACCCAACATCTTATCCCCACCCAACCCCTTGTACTAGGTCCTCCACCTAATCCCACCATCAAGATCTCACACCCATTTCACTAGACATCACAAAATCCCTGATGCCCTCCCCAGAGGAACCCCTCCTTTGCATCCCTCAATCACATCCCTGGCACTTACCAGGATCCCTGGTATCTAGTGGGAGAGGAAGCAATCCTCAGTTGCTCCTGCTCATGCTGGTCCAGATTCCAAAATGGCGCTCATAATTCCTAGCAGTAATCTCATGATACTATTACTATGGGTCAGGCTGTCAAATAAGGGAGGAGGAGATAAGATGTTAGGAGGTCAGCAGGGTGTAAAGGGGATGTCAAATGGGGGATTGGCGTAGACACTAGTGCTGCTAGAGGAAGAGAATTGGGGTGTGCATTGATATCAGGGCAACAATGTTAAAAAGCACCACTTCTGCCTGCAAGGTTTATCTTGGAAACATAGATATGGCTGATGGTGGCTACACAAAGTCATTGCCCTAGATTTTTCAGTGCACTGTTGGTTAGATCTCTTCCCTTCATGCCTTATGAAGGTAATTTTATAACAGGTTACCTATGTATGACCACCATGTAGGTGCCTATTTTATAAAGACCTATGGGTCCAATATTCGAAAGGCATTTTCACAGTTTACAGCCCTGTAAAACATGTAAATGCTGTTCAGTGGGATATACAACAGCACTAACATGGTTAGAGCCGCTGAATATCCCCAATCTTCTCCCCTACATCCCCCGATGCTAACCGCTTAGGACCGGGAATGTCATGGGCGGCAACAGAGGCTAACCGGGTAGCAGCAATATTGCACCACTACCCAGTTAGCTTTCTACGGGTAAAAGATAGGCACTGAAAAAGCTGGCCTAGCTTTACCTGTAGAAGATAACCATGGTGCAATATTGCCACTACTCAGTTAGCCTCTGCGGCTTCCGGGAATGTGCTGCGACCCCAGATATTCAGTGCCAGGGCCGCATATTAAACCCTCTACCCAGTGTGCAGTGGCAGTCAAGAAGGCAAATAGAAAGCTAGGTATCATAAGGAAAGGAATGGCGAATAAAACAAAAGATATTATATTGCCTCTGTATCGTTTCATGGTGTGACCGCACCTTGAATATGGTGTGGACTTTTGGTTTCCATATCTTAAAAAGGATATAGCAGAATTAGAAAAGGTACAGAGAAGAGCCACCAAAATGGTAAAGGGGATGGAAGGATTCTCCAGGACCAAGCAGGAAGTCAGTCCTCACATATGGGTGACGTCGGCGCCGACGGAGCCCCCGTGCGGAGCATTTCCCCAGCTTTCAAGGAAAGCCTTTGGGAATGCAGCGCGCATGCGCGGTCCCCTTCCCGCCCAAGGATGCCATCTTGCTCAGTCTTTCTTTTTCCACAGAGCCCAATGAACGTGAGTTTGTGTCACCCGGGAAAAGTAGATTTTTTTTCGGCTATTTTGGCTTTTTATGTTCTGGTTTGATGCCGGTTCCCTTTCCCGCCTGGGTTCGGTACACCGGTACTGAGTCTGGAGTTTTGATTTTCGGTTTTTGTCCTTCGTGACTAGCGTTCGCACTCTTTTTGTGTTTTCATCAGTGCAAGAAACATGTCTCTCACCGACACACATGACTGCTGCCTCCGTTGCCTCAGGCCCGACCATGACCCGCTGGCCTGTGGCCCGTACGGCAAAATATCATCGAAGGTGCTTCGGAGCCGTCAGCATCAACGTGAGAGAATTTTCTCTGGCTCCGCATCCAACCGTGCCCGGACTTTGCAAAAGGCCTCGACATCTTGGGAGTCTGATCCCGAGCACCGTCAGGATTCCTCTGAGAGGGAGTCTCCCACCCGGGAGCACAGAAGGAAGAAAAAGCTTGTGAGGGCGGCGTCGGTGGAGGCTCCTGGATCCTCGAGGGCCAGGTCGCATAGCCCTGACCACCGCTCCAGGCTCTCGGAGCCAGAGAGGCCGTCCAAGTTACCTCATGTGGAGCCGGAGTCCCCGAGTCACGTAAGTGCAGTTGTCCTCGTGGACTCTCCCCCGGGGGAGCCGACATCGGGCCCGATGCCATCGGGGGCTGCTGAGTCTCCTGAGCTTGGACTCAGGTTGATGGCCTTGGAGAGCAGCTTGGCTGCCTTCATGGAACAGCAGCGGGTGCTGATTGCTGGTCTGACCGGTGCATCTGCCCCGACCACTGGGACCTCGACGTCCAAGTTGACCTCGGAGACCGAGCCGATCCTCGAGTCAATGAAGTCTCGAGTCGATCCTCAGTCAAGGTCCCCCTCGACCTCCCGTGCGGGGCCAAGGTCTTCGATGCCGATACCCTAGGCGTCGGGGTGGGTGGCACCGAGGCCCACATGGCCGGAGCCGCTCGATTCCTCTTCGGAGGAGTTGGCATGGGAGACGAAGGACGAGGAGTCCCCGGACACCTTCCAGACCCGGTGCATCCCTTCAAACTCACTGGAGTCCGAGCCTTGGATACGGTCCCCCCCCCCCCCCCCCCGGAGGATACCCGGTTCTCGGACCTCGTGAGGGACATGGCCAAAGCCTTGGCCTTCCCTGCGGACACCGAGGAGGAGCCTCGAGCCAAAGAGCTTGATGCCCTCCAGTATGACTTTCCTCCGAAGGAAGCCTTTACTGTACCATTTCCTCTGATGCTGGAATGGCTGCTCTTCTGTATGTCGGAGGCACCGGCCTCGGTGCCGGTTCTGAGCAAATGGGTCAATTCCATTTATTGAGTCCGTAAGAGCCCTGGGTTCCAAAAGGCGCAGCTACTGCACAACTCCATGGTTGTGGAATTGGCCATGCACCGCCTGACGAGTCAGAAGATGCACTCCTCAGTGCCCCCCAGTCAGGAGGCCCGAAACCTGGATGCCCTCAGTAGAAAGTGCTTCCAGGGCTCTATGCTCTCTTGCCATGTCCAGACCTACCAGCTGTACATGGGCATGTACCTACGAGACCTGGCAAAGGAGATTGCCGGGTTCTCAGCTGGCCTCTCCGAGGAACCTTTGCAGAGGTTCAAGGCTTTGTCAACAGGGATCAGAGAGTACTCGAAGTTTATCTCTCAAGCAGCCTATGATGGCTTTGAGGCTTCGGCCTGGGTAACCGCGGCCAGCGTCGGTGCACGCCGTCAGGCCTGTCTACAGTCATCGGACCTGGAGTCTTAGGTGCAGGACAAGTTGGTCAATGTCCCCTGCCGAGGTGAAAACCTTTTCGGTAAGCCCATGACTGAAAAGGCTGTGGAAATCGAGACTGAGACTCTTACCAGGACAAGGCTGTCCAGGAAGATTTCTGCCCCTTCACAGAAAAAGAAGGGCTCGGGAAAGAAGCCCTTTTTCCTGAGGAAGGGTGCTACCTACAAATCCTACCCTCAATATCAAGCTTCTCCAGCTCCCCAACAGGGCCAGCAGGACAAGGGGCAGGGGCATGGGCCTCATAGGCAGCAGACCCCCAAGCCGCCAGCTCCAGCTCCTGCACAGCAGGGAGCGGGGTTTTGACTCCCACAGCATAGCCTCTTCTCCGCCGCTGGCTCCACTCAGCACAGGAGGTCGGCTGACCCTGTACGCCTACAGGTGGCCAGACATCACAGGGGATACCTGGGTCCTCAGCATAGTCCAAAAGGGCTACATGCTCCACTTCCACCAGCTACCCCCCTCCTACTTTCCAGGGGAGCCTCCAAGACTCCCTCTGCACTGAAACCTCCTCCTTCAGGAGTTGGCAAGTCTTCTAAAGGAACAGGCGGTGGAACCGGTGCCTCACCACTTGGAAGGGCAAGGCTTCTACTCTAGGTACTTTCTGGTACCAAAAAGGACAGGAGGCCTCCGGCCTTTCCTAGACTTGTGAAACCTAAACAAGTTTCCGGAGAGGGAAAACTTCAAGATGCTTACCCTTGGGATACTGCTGCCCTACCTCCAGCAGGGAGACTGGCTATGCTCCTTAGACCTAAAGGATGCTTAAACTCACATCCTCATTCATCCAGACCACCGACAATATCTCAGATTTGTGGTGGGAGGAAAACATTTTCGGTACAGAGTAATTCCCTTTGGCCTTTCGCCCCTAGGGTTTTCACCAAATGCCTGGCGGTGGTGGCGGCCTATCTCAGGAATCAGGGAATTTTTGTCTTCCCATACCTGGATGACTGGCTCATCAGGGGCCAGTCTCTCCAGGAGGCCAGACAAGCCACTCTTCACACTGTCTCTCTTCTTCAGCATCTGGGCTTTGCTCCCCTCACAGAACCTAGAGTTTATAGGGGCAAGATTAGACACCCTGAAGGCAAGAGCTTACTTGCCCGAGGGCAGGGCCCACAGACTGATGGACTTGGCCAACCAGTTCCACAGCAATTCTCAGGTCTTTCCACGGTACATGTGACGCCGAATGCCCATCTGCACATGCGGGCTGCTCAGTGGTGCCTCAGAGCTCAGTGGGCGCAGGCCACAGGTGACCTCCGAGACAGAGTGAAGGTGTCCAAACCACTTTTGGACTCCTTGAAGTGGTGGCTACATCTCCCAAACCTTCTCAGGGGGGTACCTTTTCAGGCCCCAGCACACACAAGGGTGTTGAAGACCGATGTTTCCTTAAAGGGATGGGGTGCACATTGCCATGGCACATGCACTCAAGGCCTCTGGTCTCCTTGGGAGGCCACACAGCAAATCAATCTTTTGGAGCTGCAAGCAATCCGCTTGGCACTACAGACTTTTTCTCATGCCCTCTTTCACCAGTCTGTCTTAGTTCAGACAGACAATCAGGTAGCAATGTTCTATGTGAACAAGCAGGGGGGCACAGGGTCCAGGCTCCTATGTCAGGAGGCGCAGGACCTTTGCTCCTTTGCAGTCAAACAAGGCATGTTTCTCAAAGCAGTTTATCTACCTGGTCAGGAGAACTTCTTAGCAGACAAGCTAAGCAGGATTTTCCAGCCCCACGAATGGCAGTTGAATCCATTGGTGGTCCAGCAGATTTTTCTACGATGGGGACTTCCATCCATCGATCTCTTTGCAAGTCCACTGAACCGTCAGCTGCCCAGGTTTTGCTCCAGACAGCCGCATCCCCTGAGACTGGCAGCAGATGCTTTTCTGATCTCTTGGTCTACGGGCCTCCTGTATGCGTTTCCTCTCATGCCCCTGGTGGCCCAGACTCTGTTCAAGATTCTCCGGGACAAGGCCTCGGTGATTCTGGTAGCCCCCAGATGGCCAAGGCAGCCATGGTTTCCACTCCTGCTGCAGTTGGCAGCGGAAACTCCATTCCCTCTGGGGTTGCAAAACGATCTCCTGTCTCAAGCACAGGGTTCCCTTCTGCACCCCAATCTCAGGTCCCTCAATCTGATGGCCTGGCTGCTGAAAGGATAGTGCTAGCTCCCTTGCTTCTACCTAAGGAGGTTGAAGAGGTGGTTTTGGCCTCTAGGAGGCAGTCCACCAGAAATTCCTATGCCCTCAAGTGGCGTAGGTTCCAAATATGGTGTGCTCAGCGCAATGAAGATCCTTTCTCCTGCCTTGTGCCAGTAGTACTGCAGTATCTACTTCACCTGTCAGACCTAGGCCTTAAGTCTAACTCTGTTCGGTCCACCTCAGTGCTCTATCAGCGCACCACTCACCGGTGGAGGGACAGTCTCTGTCGGTTCATCCCTAGGTGTCCCGCTTCCTCAGAGGTCTGCTTCTTCTCAAGCCTCCGGTTCGTCCACCGGCGACTGAGTGGGATTTGAATGTGGTCTTGGAGCAACTTACTCGCCCACCTTTTGAGCCAATGGTTTCTTGCCATTTGCGCTTCCTGTCTTGGAAGACGCTCTTCCTGGTGGCTCTTACCTTGGCCAGACATGTGAGTGAACTACAAGCTCTGGTTTCTGATAGGCCGTACACACGGTTCTATAGGAACAGGGTGGTCCTACGGACCCATCCTAAGTTCCTTCCAAAAGTGGTCTCCTCTTTCCACCTCAACCAGGAGGTGGTTCTTCCGACCTTCTTTCCCAGGCCACATACTAGCCAGACTGAAACAGTCTTGCATACCCTGGACTGTAAGAGGGCATTGTCTTTTTACATAGAACGTACGCGGGGGCATCGAAGGGCTACTCAGCTCTTCGTCTCCTTTGACCCTAATAAGATGGGGTTACCTGTCTCCAAGCGTACGTTGTCCACTTGGGTAGCAGATTGTATCGCCTGGGCGTACAAGGCAGCCAACCTTCCCTTGCAGGGTCGGGTCACGGCCCACCGTGTCAGGGCGAAAGCCACGTGAGTAGCTCATCTCCGCTCTGTTCCGTTGGCAGACATCTGCCGGGCCGCTACTTGGTCTTCAAGCCAGACTTTTGCAGCCCATTACTGCCTCGAGAGAGAGTCCCGAAGGGACAGTGCTTTCGGCAGGCAGTACTCCGTTATCTCTTTGAGGTTTAGGCAACTCCTACCCTCCGGCCCTTGTGTTGGGCTACCATACGGGGGTGTTCTCAGAGGATATTCTTATCACGGATGCTGAGGCTCTTGAGAGGGAGCCATTTTTCAACTGTGGGTTCCCGGTAGCCTAGAGCTGGGGAGTCCATATGTGAGGACTAACTTCTTCTTGGTCCTGGAGAAAGAGTAGTTACTCACCTGTAACAGGTGTTCTCCAGGAGCAGCAGGAATCAGTCCTCATGACCCTTCCCCCTCCCCTGGAGTTGCAGTCATATACTTCATTTTGTTTTTTGCTGTCTTTTAGCTATGTCATCAGACTGAGCAAGATGGCACCCTTGGGCAGGAAGGGGACCGCGCATGCGTGCTGCATTCCCAAAGGCTTTCCTTGAAAGCTGGGGAAATGCTCCGCACGGGGGTTCCGTCGGTGCAGACGTCACCCATATGTGAGGACTGATTCCTGCTGCTCCTGGAGAACACCTGTTACAGGTGAGTAACTACTCTTACCCCTATGAGGAGGGGCTTAAAAGGAGACAGCATTTTTTTTTTAAATAAATTTTTCTCCGCTGCTTCAGGGTAAAGGGACCTTTGCCTGTGGTGGTGGTCTTGTTTCAAAAATAAATAAATACATAAACTTTTCCACAGGCGCAGGAGGAGGTGAATTAGTAGAATTATAAAAAGGTACAGAGAAGAGCCACTAAAATGGTAAAGGGGATGGAAGGATACCTCTATGAGCAGAGGCTTATAAGGTTAGATCTCTTCAACCCGGAAAAGAGATGGTTGAGGGGAGGTATGATAGAGGTCTATAAATTAATGAATAGAGTGGAATGGGTAAATGTAGATCGATTCTTTATGCCATCCAAAAGTAGAAAGACTAGGGGATATGCATTGAAGCTACAGTGTAACCCGTTTAAGACTAAGAAGAGAAAATATTTTATCACTCAATGCATAATCAAACTTTGGAATTCGTTACTGGAGGACATAGTAAAAGCTGTTAGTGTAGCTGGGTTTAAAAAAGTTTTGGACAAGTTCTTGGAGGAAAGGTCCATTAACCATTATTAAAGAGGACCCAGGAAATCCACTGCTTGTCCAACACAAGCATTATGGAACCTGTGTGTCTTTTTGGGGAAACTGCTAGGTACTTGTGACCTGGAAGGCCACTGTTGGAAACAGAATACTGGGCTTGATGGACCTTGTTCTGACCCAGTATGGCATTTCTTATGTTCTTATAGCTATTTATTTATTTATTTAAAAAGTTATATTCCATACACTTGGGGGCATGTTTACTAAACATTCCTAACGTGCGGGGCCGCGGTAGTGTGCGTGTACCATATAAGGAGTGGGCGGTTCAGGCAGAAAGAAGAAAAAAACCCTACCGTACGTGTGTGCGTCGCGCTAATTTGCGGGGCCCACATTAGCGCGTGGGAAGGCTAAGTGGGGCGCTGCTGAGCACATATCAGAACAGAGCTGTAGCACAACGGTGAACACACTAACCAATGGTGCAGGGGCCACAGGTTCAATCCCCCATTGTGCGCAACAAAAAGGCCAGCTGAGGCAACACCTTGAATGTGTAAAAGTGGTTCAGGAGGCAAAGTACTTTTGGACGGCATAAGGCAGCACACTGTTCCTTTTATATGGCATAAGGCGGCGTACTGTACTATCTGGGCGGCACAAGGCGGCGCACTGTTCTTTTTGGGCGGCACAAGGCGGTGCACTGTTCATTTTGGGCGGCACAAGGCGGCGCACTAATTGTGGGCAGCAGGAGGTGGCGCGCTGATGGGCATAAGGCGGCGCGCTGATGCCAAAGCAAAGGAACACAGCCACAGCACAATGGTTAAGACACTGATCAATGGTGCAGGGACCAGGGGTTCGATCCCTCACAATGCCCAGTGAAAAAGGCTAGCTGAGGCAGTATGTTATATGTTGTGGAGTGCTGTAGGAGGCTTTCTAATTTTATTTTGTGATAACTACTAGCAAACGCACTCTCACAGCATATTAATATAAGGCGGCCCATAAGGCACATGTTACAGTGCACCGTCCGCCAAGGCACCCTAGAATGTCCCCTATAGGGCAGCATGTATGTTGCGACACAGGATAATGTATAGTGCACCCTATATGGCTGGCAACCGTAACGTGCCCTATAGGGCGCCCCATAAAGCACCCTCAGAGGCACCTTATGGGTACAGTACGCTGAGGGTGGTATTGCTGGCAGCAACATATGTACAGTACATTAAAATAAATCTGTGGACACCCCTATCACATAACCCCACTGTGGGTTTGAACCCATGACATCTGGCTGCACAGGCAGTGACGTAACCATTGGGCTACAGCTGTAAGCAGCCCCTGGCAGGCTGCAGATAGCCTGTACGTCACCTCACTGACAGTCTGCTGTTGTGAACCACCCATACCCATGATGCACTGCACATGCAAATCAGCTGTCCACGATTGAACACAGGATGGGAAATGCACCCCTAAAGCTCCCCGGCCTGGTAGGGGGAAGTGTCCGTGTGCACCCACACAGCACCTCGGCCTGGTAGGGTGTCCTGAGTGGGTGGACAAACGGCAAAGAGTAGCTAAACACCATCACATTGTGCGGTTACTGTGCTCACCCTGAGTGTGAGATGTTGCGCCCAGGACCAGGTCCACAACACCAGCCATGGCCGAATGTGGCCATGTCAGAGCTCCAAAGCAGCAATAACCTGTGGAATAGGTAGGTACTGCATAAACATTTTGGAGATCTCTGTCTGGCTCAGTTAGTGGGGACCCCCACCCCATGGACCCCCAGGTGGATAAAACAGGGCTTTCCCCTCAACAGATCCCCACCCCGATGGCAGTGGAGTGGACCATCAACCCCAGTCCTGCTAGAGAACAGACACCCTACAGGGCAGTCCAAGCAGCTCCACACACATCCATAACACAATATCAGACAGACAGACATTAGGCCTGGATATTCAAAGATGCACCCCACCACTATCTGATATTCACCTGCAGCAAGCCATCAGCCACTGCACCCTGCAAGGCACTCCATCACAACACATATCAGCTGTGAACAGTCTGCTGGCTGGTCCTGATGGACATGCATGTACCCACAACTGGGGTGGCAGCACACAGACAGATAAGTCCATGAAGAGGCCCCCACAGGACACCCATACATATCACATGGGAGAATCACAATAAAGCACTATGGGGGTGCCTAGCCATGCTGCCGTCACTGCACACTCAGGGTGAGAGTGATCCCCCAGCAGCACATACAGAGGTTACCCTGTCTGTGTAGGTGGTGGCTGGGCACTACCATGCCCCTGCCAGTGCCCTATGCCCTGTGCAGCTGCATCCTGGTCAGTCCACTCTGTCTGAGATATACCCATGGTCCCTTGCTACTCATTATGCACATTGGCAGGCCAATACTGGCAACAGTGTTGGCAGTGTGGGCTGTGGAAGGGGCATGCAGCCAACACCCACTGTATAGACAGACACACAATTCCACACCTATGCCATCATGGTGCTACTATTGAGGAGGTAATTAGCCTTGCCCACCAAACCGGTGCTGGGCACGGCAAGGCATGGATATGCTACGCAGTACTGCTGGGGGTCACTCCCCAGGGTGGTAAACACCGTCAGAGGCAAGGGCTGGAGCACGCACCGCAAACACCAAATAGATTGTTCGGATGGGGTCAACTAGCAGTATGTGCGTAACGTATGGATATCTATCTGCCAGTACTCCTAGCAAGCGTCTCAGAGCTGTGTACCGTATACCTCAGGTGTAGGGTTCCATTGCTAGGGTATGCAGGTGCTAGTATTGGGAGATGCACGCAGGGTCCAATGTTCTGCCTCTCCAGGAGACATTGGCCAATGGGGCCTGTGGGTGTGGGTGTGGGTGTGTCTGCCCCTGTTGGCTGCTGCTTTACGGCAGAGATTCCCAACTCCAGTCCAGGTTTGCATCACACTGATCGGGTTTACCTGCTGTTCCTCATGAATATGCATGAGCTACGTCTACATGCCATGGGGGTGGTGCATAGATATACAGCACAGGCATTTGTATGAGTGGCAGCATGGACCCTGACTGGTGTGTGGCCCACCAGGACTGCATTTGGGAGATTCTGCTCTAGGTACTGCCCCTGTACATGGTGTCTGTGCTCAGTGGGGTAAAAGATAGACGTAGTACCATTGCAAATGTCCTCGCCACGAAAGGTTTGTCCTTACTATCACTGTGTAGCTGTGGGAAAAATATGTGGGAAGGATTGGCAGTAGCCCCAGCTGGGCTTTGAACCTGTGACCTTCTGTTCTTGTATGCACTGTCTGTGTGCACTGCACCACCTTGTAGCCACAGATTGGCTGGATTCCCTGGAACGTCCATGCCTGTGGATCCGGCAGGGCCTGTGTGTTGCAGTGGACTGTGCCAGCCTGCACATGGCTTGGCCTCTGTCCTCTGTGGCTAGCTGCCACTGCCCCCTGCACCACATGTACTCGTGCGCCAACATGCTGGCATGAGCTTCTCTCAGAAAAGCAGATGACCTGATTGCAATGTGGCAGTACGGGACTGCATTTGGGGGACTTGGCTGTAGGTATGCCCATTGTTGTGGTGTGTGTGCGGTGTTGGGTAACATATGGGTGTTTCCCCCATGCTTATGTTCCCTGCAATACAGGGGTGTCTGCTCTATCTATGTTTAGTGGTGGGTAAAATATATGGATGGGGCTGGCAAGTGCCCCAGCTGGGATTTGAACTTCTGGCCTTCTAGTCCTAGAGGTCATGGCTATGTCCTCTGCACCACACTATGGCCACAGAGACAGTGCAGCCCCTGGAGGTAGTAAACCTGGCAGGATGGAGTCACAAACCCTGCTGTATGCATTTTTACTGTGGGCTCCTTCACCCTGTGTGGTGACAAACGTGCAAATAAAACCCGGGAATGACCACGGAACAAAGGGGGAAAACATATACCCAAGCTGGGCAACAGTGATATTAATGGGCAACCCTAGATAACACTCCCAGGACAGCTCCAGAAAAAGGGAAATGTTTTTTGGACGAGTCTCCGCTCCATACACCTTTCCATAAATCATTTCCTTTTTTTTGGAGCTTTCCTGGGTGTGTTATCTAGTTTTGCCCATCACTATAACTGTTCTCCAACTGAATTACTATTTTTCATATTTTTGTGGTGGTCATTTTCTATTTATAATTGCACTTTTGTGCTGTGCACATGTATCACACTGCTCACGTTTTTCAGGTTTCCCCGGTTTTGCTGTACATTGCTGACGGAAATGGTTTCTCTTCCCTTTAAATGCATTCTACCGCGAGTGATTCACTCGCGCTATTTTTTTTGGAAATTCAGCCCCGATAATGTGCGGGGCGCCTCTCCCCTCCCCTTCCCCGCCCATTAACCCCTTCTCTCCGCCCCTCCAGGGCCTTCCTCCGCCCTCCGTTAGCCTTTCCACGCCTCTATCGGACATTTGCGGGCACGTACTTGTGCGGCACCCGTTACTGTGATGCGCAAGTGTGCGGGGCTTCATCGCACGTTTGCGGGGCGTTTAAGCGCTCTTAAGTACCGCTTTTAGTGCGCTATTTTGCGGCGCGCTAATTAGCGGTTTTTAGTAAACATGCCCCTAAGTAGCAGAATGGAAGTACATACAAAATCATATGAAGTAAAATCAATATTAAAATCTAAATTACAAAGTAGTATAAAACAAAACCTCAAATTAATATAAAGACATAATAATTTTCATAATATAAAACCAAGCAAAACACAAAGGCAACAATCAGATTGCAGTTCTAATTATACAATTCTTAACATAATGTAGCAAATGTTTGCCTGAAAAAGTATGTTTTTAACTGTCTTCTGAATGATGACAAATCAGAAAGCTTACGTAAATCTTCTGGTAATATATTCCACAAACGTGGAACCAACATAGAAAAAATTCTATTCCATAATGCTCGATAGTGGATTTCCTTAAAATTTGGAACCACCAACAAAGTAGCATCTTGAGAATGTAATGACCTCCATGGACAGTTCGAGCTCAATAAGGAAGACAAGTTGAATGGCCCAATCTGATTAATACATTTAAATGCATTTATATGACCAAGAGCTCAACTTCCAGCTGCAAATTAGCCAAATCACCAAGACCGCCTATTTTAAGTTCTGCATACTAAAGAACCTACACAAGATCCTCTCACCAATGGATTTCTGCAGTTTGTCAAGCAGTCGTCACACCGATACTTGATTACTACAATTCTATATACCAGGGACTACCAATGACCACGCTTTACCCCCTACAACTGGCGCAAAATACAACAGCCAGAACCATATTAGCAATATCTCAACAAACTCATCACTCCACTCCTCAAACAGCTTCACTGGCTGCCTATTACAAGCAGGGTCAGATATAAAATTATCTTAACTACCCGCAAAATTTGAAACAGAAAGCAAGCGCCAGAAGGTGCAAAGAAGATCCTGCATCTGCCGGCAGCCCTGATCAGCGTTCAGCATAGGGAGCAGGCCTGAAGCTCTTCCTGCTCCCTGCACCGAAAGCCAATCAGGACCCGAACTGGCCAATTTTAAAACAGCAATCTCTAGAAGGCACAAAGAAGATCCTGCAGCCACTGGCAGCCACTGGCAGCCCCGATCAGTGTCCAGCACAGGGAGTGGGCCTGAAGCTCTTCCCGCTCCCTGCACCGAAAGCCAATCAGGACCCGAACCGGCCAATTCAAAAACTGCAAGTTCCAGAAGGTGCGCCGCGCCTGAGGGCATCTCCAGAAGGCCCTTAGGCATGGCCCTTCAGTGGGGCACTGAGCTACACAAGACATTACCATCCTCTTGAATTGACATCATCTACTCAGAACAATTGAAATTATGAAAAACCATAAGTAACCGTAGATAAGATACCTCACCACCATTACAGTACTACTTATAAACTATAATGCTTAATTCCACTATGTAAACTAGAACAATACCATAACAGCTACTCTGTAACCATTATACCATCCTTGAATGTAAATTATTAACTAATGTATCAAATTATTTGCTCCTAAAAGTGTAACTCTCTAACCAACTGTATTATTGAAACGATTGTACAACTAAAGCTCAAATAGCCTGCTGTAAAAGCTATTGCTCCAAGACTACAGTATAATTTAATCATGCTGTCCTTTTAACTCTCAATATACACACTACTAATGCTCATACTACTCGCATCAACACATAATATCCCAAACATTCCCTGGTTCCTCCCACACATTCCAGTCAACCACCACACAGCATACAACTACCTTAAAATACCTCCACCACACCTACCCATACCACCCAACTGTACACAACACACAACAAGGCGGTTCATAACAATACAATTCCTTCCCCACATTCCCCTAAATACCACTGCCCCAGACAGAAAGGCACAGACAATCCATGGTGCACTGATCAACACTAGATCAGTTAGAAACAAAATACAAATCATTGCAGACCTACTCACTGAATACCAACTTGACCTCCTATGTATAACTGAAACTTGACTCCACAGATACTGACAACATCCCCATCAATCAATTAAAAAGAAAAGACTACTTAATATTCCAATGCACAAGAAATAACAAAAGAGGAGGAGGTATTAATCCTGGTGAAATCTCACCTGCACTTCCAACCTCTAGCAACAAAAACCTCGGATGAAATTATGAACAACCACATAACCATCATCTTCAACTACAGAACACCTGCCTCATCTTCAAACGATTTATCCACCATAATCGAAAATTGCATTGATCACTCAAAATCCAAAAAAGACAAGCTCATACTTGGAGACTTCAACCTCCCCTCCTTACCTACAGCAACAGCAGATACATTTCTTATTGCAATGGAATCCATGGAGCTCACACAAAGAGTGACCCTCCCCACTCACATCAAAGGAAACACCCTGAACATTATCTTTACCCCAACTCACCCTATCTACAAAAGACCACCCTCACTAAAAACATAACCTCTACCATGGTCAGACCACAGCCTCATCACCTTCTCCATACCTCTAAAATCAATAATAACAAAAACAGATCACCAACAAACATGACGATTCAAAAGCTTCAACAAAGCGGAGTTCCTAGAAAACACTTTGCCATATCTAACAACAGACTCAACAGGCATCACAGTGCTAAAAAACAATTGAAACAAAGTGATCAGATCTGCAGCTAAACTACCAGAAAAACAACAAAAACTGACCAAGAAACATCATATACGCAAAACTCCCTCAACAGAATTGAGATGAATTGAGTGAAAATGGCGTAAAACCACTTCAAATGAAGACCGGAACAAATACCTCACACTCCTTCAAAACTATCACACTGCTACAGATCAAGCCAAGAAAGAATACCACTCAAAAATAATCAACACTGCAATAAACTGCCTAAGAGAATTATTTGTCCTGGCAAAATGGCTCACTGAACCACCAACAAATCTCAACCAAACAATGTCACTCATCATCAACTAGGCGCACAATATAAGCAACTTCCGTATTTTAGCGCATGTAACGCGCACCCACATAAAACACGCACCCACATATAAAGCGCAATTTTCGGCCTGTTCTGCAGAGAATTTCTTGCATTATGCGCACGCGCGTATATCGCGCATGTGTCGAGTGCACTGTGAGGTATATAAAAGGCTCTCAGTTCTATTATACCTTACATTTAAACTTTGCGATCTCTTCTATTATAATCCAGTCATCATGCCCGGAATTAAACGCAAGTCTTATACTGCGGACTTCAAACTGAAAGTTGTGGCAAAAGCTGAAGAAACAAGCAACAGAGCAGCAGCAAGAGAATTTGATGTTGGTGAGTCATCTGTTCGCGACTGGAGAAAGGAGAAAACGGCGTTAGAGGAGATGAACCCGTGAAAATGTGCGCGTCGGGGGTCCCAAAGAAAAGTGGCCAGAGCTAGAGAGTGACTTAAAAAAGTGGATTCTGTCTAGAAGGGAGCAAAATCAAGCTGTCTCAACTGTTCCCTGTAAGTATTAGTGTATGTGTCTCATATCCCCACATGTTAAATGTATCCCCCAATTGTGTTGTGACCGCTTTGATTGAAGGATAAGGCGGTATACAAAAACTGTCTAAATAAATAAATAAATAAAAATAAATATCGCAATTCAATTCAAGGCAAAACTGCTGGCCAATGAAAGAGGAATTTCACGTTTCCAGGCTAGTTTCAACTGGATTTGCAAATTTATGAAGAGGAATAGTATTTCCGTGCGAATAAGAACAACTGTAGGCCAGAGGATTCTGGATGACTGGGAACAAAAGATGGAGGATTTCGGCACATTTGTCAGCAAAGAAATTTCGGAGTTCAGCATTTCGCCAATGGATGTTAATAACATGGATGAGGTTCCTGTGTCTTTTGACATTCCACCAACCAGGACTGTAGCTGTTTGGGTTCAAAAACTGTCGCAATAACAACTGGACATGAGAGGGCTTGCTTCACTGTAGTCCTGGGTTGCACAGCGAGTGGGCTTAAATTGAAGCCGATGGTTATTTTCAAGTGAGTGACCATGCCCCGCGAAAAATTTCCATAAGGTATTGTTGTTCACTGTAACAAAAAGCGATGGATGGACTCTGAGGTCATGAAAATAAGGATTGATAAATGTTATAGGGCCAGGCCTGGTGGTTTCTTTTCTAAAAGTTCTTTGTTTATTTTTATTTATTTATTTACATTCTCTTATATACCGCGCTATTCTGCATCAGTGCGGTTTACATTGAACAAACTGAAATTACATTGAACAGGGCATTATAACTTGGAGATAACTATTTTACAGGGAACAGGGGCTATGGAGGGTTAAGTGGCTTGCCCAAGACCAAAAAGAGCACCTGTGGGACAAGAAACCCCAGTCCTTCCGGCCCAAGGTTGCTGTCCTCTAGTGTTTATCTTCGATTCCATGGCTGCCCATAAAGAAACAAATGTGCAAAATTATATTAATTCGACTGGTGCCCATATCGCAGTGATACTGGGTGGTCTTACTTGCAAGCTGCAGTCGCTAGATATAGCAGTTAATCACCCATTCAAAACGTTCATCAGACGAGAGTGGGATAACTGGATGCAGCGGGGAATTCATGAATTCACACCATCGGGATGATTAAAGAGGGCTACATTAAGGGAAATCTGCAATTGGTTGTGTTCTGCTTGGGACAAAATATCCCCGGAAACCATAAGAAATGGATTCCGAAAAGCCGGGATTGTTTATAAGAACGAGGATCGGGTACGTAGTGATGACGAAGATGATGATGAAAATGTAGAAAGGAGTGACGATGAAAGTGCATATGTTATGGAAGAGCATCTCCAGAAGGTTTTAAATTATTTCAATGATGATGTTGATGAGGGGAGTGATTTCGAAGGTTTTATGGAATCGGATGATGAAAGTTAATTAAATATTGTCATGATGTGGGTATTGATAAAGTTGAAAACTTGAAAAGAAATCCTGTTTCTTTTAAGAATCTAGATGTGCAATTACCTCCAGGCACAGCTAGAGGGAGCAGGAAGGAACATTCAGGAGCTAATGAGCTTGAGAAGCCTAATGACTTGCACCTGGAAATGACCCCGGAAGTCAGGCAGGAAAGATTTCCTTATAAGCCAGAGCTGAATGCTTTCAAGAGAGGTCGAGGTTCAGCAGCATTAAGGAAGTGGTGCACGGCTACACAGAGGTGTCCAGCTGTATTAAGGAAGAGGTGCATGACTGCATCAGAGAGGAGAAGCACGGCTACACAGGGGAGCACGGCTTCACCAAAGAAAGGAAAGGATCTGAGAAGGAACAGAGACAGAGGGACGTCTTCCCAAGGGGGAACAGCTCTATCAAGAGATTCATCTCCAAGAGAAGGAGTAACTGAAGAAATCCTAGAGGAGCAAGCCCACAGGTACAGGGTTCACAGGGGTGAAATCCAGAAGGGCCAGGCTGACTGGGCAGCTGTCCCAAGAAAGTTTGTTAAAGCCAACTCTGAAGTTAGAGGCTGTGCCACGCCCTGTTCTCACAGCGTTCCTGACTCCAGAACAGAAAGACCTAAACAAGGAGCCAAAGGGAATGGTTTGGAGAGAAGCTTAGAGTCTCTGAGAAATAATTATTCAGTTTTACCAAGAAAGAAAAGAAAGGCAATTTATAATAAACCTGAGTTCTTACCAAGAGAGAAAAGAGAATTTATATCAGGTTTCACCAAACTGCCAAGAAGCACAGCCCTGCCTAATGCTGACAGGCAGAGAAATTGCTACCGCAGGAAAATTGCTAAAAGGGAAAACACTGTGGATCCAAGCCAGCAAAGCTCCAGGTATGGAACCTTTATTGATGATATTGAATGTTTGAATCCTAAAGTCCCTGTTAAGATAAGTCCTCACTCTACAAAGAAGGAGAAACCATACTGGTTTAATAAAATCCCTAAAGCCCTGAGAACAGACTGTTATTGGAGACAAGGCCCTAGAGGCATAGCACATCGACCCGAGTCAGACAGGGACAGTGTTTATTCCCCTGATGATTCTAGTGAAAAAGAATGCATGGAAACAGAATGCATAAATACAGTTTCCCTATCTCCACCAGAACAGATGGAGTGTGACCTGTGCACAGCCTCATGTCAAGAGTCTGTAGTCTCTAAGTAACATAGAAGAGTTTATAGAATGTTTATGCTTTTGGAATGAACTGAATTCTTGTTACCCAACCTCTACATTAATTGTGAAGTGTAACAATTAAGCACATGTTTATGAATACTGGTACCTTTTGCAACAAAGGACTTTCTGTTTCATTATCCATCTCTTATTTTTGAACCCTTGCATTGACGGGGAATAAAAGCCTTAATTCCCTCCACTTGGTCTTGTTACTGAGTTCTTTTAGGCGGCCGGAATTGGTAAGGCCACTTTACTACGTCGATGGACCTTACGTCCCCTGTGGCTTTCTAAAAATAATCTTTGCCGTGGATCGCCCATAGGCGTAGGGGGCGCTACCCACGACAAATGGCGTAGTTGTTTGGATTGCGGATATAATCCTAAGAGATACTGTAAAGAAATTAGAAAAAAAAAAAACTACCAGTATTCAGTCTGAAAAAGAAAAAGGAAAAACCCGAACTGGAGTTGGAAAAACCCGGACTGGAGTAGAAAAACGTGGACCGGACAACAGTGAATCTGGAACGGAAGGCGAGGATGCTGGAGAGTGCTACAACACAGAGCAGCACCACCATTGCTGAGAGTTCGAGTCTACATTTCTACCAGGTAACAGGTAGAAGGGCATAACTTGTGAGGATACAAGTGAAGGTTTAAAGGGAAAGTTTGAAAAAAAAAAAAAAAAGGGGAAGTGTAGGGCTGATTTTTGTTGTGCAGCCACACTTGGGTTTTTTTGTTTTTCTTTCCTTTCCAGGGATCTCATCGCGAAGGAGCAATGCGAGATGCTTAGTTGGATGGCGGCACAATTCGGCAAGCAGGCGGAACTGGCTGCGCAGACCCAGCAGCATGCTATCCTGGCAATGCAGGAGCAATAAAAGCCAGTCCTGCAGATGCTGGAAACCTGGATGAGCCATCAACAACAGACACAGGAAGAAGCTGCTGAACTCATGAAGCAGAGCTCAGGACTGGGCAACTGGCCAGTAGGACTAGGGTCCTATGAGACTCTAACTTTAGGGAAGTTAGGAGTGAATGACGATCCAGATGACTTCCTGGACTCTTTTGAGAGGATTGCTCTTTCCGTAGGTTGGCCGGAGGAGCAATGGCCCATTAGACTGGCAGTATCCCTTACTGGAGAGGCACTGTCAGCCTATAAGGCAATGCCCGCTTCGTTGGCTAAAAACTATAGCGAGGTGACGAAGGCCATTAGGGAACGTCTCGGCCTGACTCCTCTTGTCTATAACCACAAGCTACATGCGGCGCATCTTGAGGTAGGCGAAACGCCTAAAACATTGGGACACAGGCTTAAGAGCTTGGCTGAGAAGTGGCTAAGGCCCAACGAAAGATCTGTAGAAACGCTAATGGATGTAATAGTCCTTGAACAGTTCATGAATGCGGTACCCAGTAAAATAAAGAGCTTCCTTATTCTTCAGAATTGTCGCACTACTGCAGAGGCTATTGCCTTAACAGAAAGGTATCTAGAGGCTGAATTAGCTACCCAGTGTACTGGGGAGGTAGCAAAGACAGCAGTAGCGACATTCAGACAAGCATCAGAAAGTCTCTCCCAGTTTAAAACTCAAAATATGAAAGCTGATAAGAATGTGGAGAAAAGCCATTCTAAAAAATGTTTTGGCTGTGGAAGGTTGGGTCACATTATGAATGAGTGCCGAGTACGCACTGCGCTCATGGGGGAGCACTGACACTTGGTATCAGAGGGATTTGTACTTGACGTGACGGTACAAGGAGTAGCTGCCAAGACTTTACTTGACTCTGGTGCGGACCAGACAATGATTTTGCGAAAGCTCAGGTCCATTATTAAAGAGCAAGCTGCGTCCGCCCCAGATCAACCGGAGGGTAGAGTCAAGATAAAGTGTGTGCATGGCGCTGCTACCTTTTACCCTGTCTACAAATTATTGGTCAGAGGTTTGGGGTTAGAGAAAAATATGCTAATAGCTGTTGTGTCCAGGTTACCAAAGAAGCTGGTCTTAGGTAGGGACTGGCCACAGTTTGAAAGAGGCCTAGAAAAAGGTTTAAACCCCAGAGAAGTTTTTGTCTCCACTCGCAACCAGGCGAGTGCCTCAGAAAAACCCTCATGTTCTAGGGAGGAAAGTGTAGTTGACCTTCCATCCCATGATGACTTAGTCAACATTCCTCCAAATAGGGATAAGAAGACAAAGGCGGAAAAGCGCAAAGAGAGAAAGGGACGTTCTCAGGGCCGAGCAGAATTGGAAGCGGGTGAGGAACTACCCTGGATTCCAGCGGAACTTGTAGAGAAGTTCCCTACATTTGCTGCAGAGCAACGGGATGACCCTGCGCTGGCACGCGCATTGGAATATGCCCAAACGGAGAGAGATGTTTTTCCACGATTCATAAAGGAAGAAGGACTCGTATACAGAGAAAGTATAGACCCACGGACTAGAAATGTCTGCAAACAGCTAGTAGTCCCAAACACGTTTAAGTCTGCAGTGCTAAGATTAGCACATGATCACCCAATGAGCGGTCACAAAGGGGTACAGGGGACCCTTGACCAGATACTGGCCAGGTTCTATTGGCCAGGAGTTTTTAAGGAAGTCTCACGTTTCTGCGAGTCCTGCGCTTCCTGTCAAAGGGTGACCTCCATAAAACCAGCTGGGGTGCCATTACTGCCGATGCCAGTAATAACAGATCCCATCAGAAGGATGGCCATGGACATAGTCGGTCCCCTCATAAAAACTCCTAGGGGTTTCCAATATATATTGGTCATCATGGACCAGGCAACACGTTTCCCCTGGGCGGTGCCCTTGAGGAATATATCAGCCAAATCCATCGCCCTGGAGCTGATAAAGCTGTTTTGCGAGGTGGGATTCCCTCAAGACGTTTTAACGGACAGGGGCACGAACTTCTTGTCTAAATATTTAGCCCAAGTCTGGGATGCCTTTGGCATCAGGCATCTCAAAACCACTGCATATCACCCCCAATGCAACGGTTTGGTCGAGAGGATGAACCAGACCATCAAGCAGATGCTGCGAAGAGCGCTGGACGGAGAGATGGCAGAGTGGGATACAATGCTACCTTTTATACTGTACGCGTGCAGAGAAAGGACACAGACTTCATTAGGCACATCGCCTTATGAACTAATGTATGGGAGGTCACCCAGAGGAGTGCTCGATATTCTGAGAGAGCAATGGGTGGAACCTGAAGAAAATGAAATAGGGATACCACAATTTTTGAAAAATTTAAGAAGCCGATTAAGAAGGACTTCACATTTTGCTGTCAGCAAAAGCAATACTATGATAGAGATACCAAGCCTCAACATCTAACCACGGATGAGAAGGTAATCGTCTTGATATCAGGCCCCACTCCAAAGTTCGAAGCCCGATGGAAAGGACCTTATGTTGTGGTCAAACCACTTGGTCCAGCATCCTACTTGATCCGGGATGGAAAAGGATATGAACAAGTGTACCACATAAATGTTCTATGAAGATGGCACGAGAGGTTAGCTTTGTTTTCATCAGCACAGAAGGGGTCCAGGATTACGTGCTGTAAATATTCAGCCCGTAATATTTTAAGAGGGGGGATGTGTCATGATGTGGGTATTGATAAAGTTTAAAACTTGAAAAGAAATCCTGTTTCTTTTAAGAATCTAGATGTGCAATTACCTCCAGGCACAGCTAGAGGGAGCAGGAAGGAACATTCAGGAGCTAATGAGCTTGAGAAGCCTAATGACTTGCACCTGGAAATGACCCCGGAAGTCAGGCAGGAAAGATTTCCTTATAAGCCAGAGCTGAATGCTTGCAAGAGAGGTCGAGGTCCAGCAGCATTAAGGAAGTGGTGCATGGCTACAAGGTGTCCAACTGTATTAAGGAAGAGATGCACGGCTGCATCAGAGAGGAGAAGCACGGCTACACAGGGGAGCACGGCTTCTTTTTTTTGGAGCTTTCCTGGGAGTGTTTGTAATGTTGTCCATTGATATCAATGTTGCCCAGCTTGGTTATGCTGTTTTTCCCCTTTTTCCGAGGTCATTTTTGAGGTTTATTTGCCCTTTTGTCTCCATACAAGGTGAATGAGTCCACAGTAAAATTGTGCAGAGCAGGGTTTCTGACACGTTCGGTCAGGTTTCCTATTTCCAGGGATTGCACTGTCTCTGTGGCTACAGTGTGGTGCAGCAGACACAGCCAGGGCCTGTAGGACCAGAGGGTCACAGGTTCAAATCCCAGCTGTGGCTCCTGAGAACCCAGTCCCCATATTTTACCCACCACTAAACAGAGATAGTAAGGACACACATGTATTGCAGAGAGCATGGTTCAAACACCTCTATTTTACCCTACACCGCACACACACCATAACAATGGGCATTACCTACAGCTGAGTCCCCCAAATGCAGTCCTGGAGTGCCACAACTCAATCAGGTCATATGCTTTTTCCAAGATGAGGACATGTCAGCATGTTGGCGGAAGGCTACAGGTGGTGGAGGGGGCAGTGGCTGCTAGCCACAGCAGACAGTGGCCTAGGCCTGTGCAGGCTGGCACCGTCCACTGCAACAGTCTCTGTCGGATGTACAGTCATGGACTCCCCAGGGAATGCAGCATATCTGTGGCAACATGGTGGTGCAGTGCACACAGACAGTGTGTGCAAGAACAGAAGGTCACAGGTTCAAATCCCAGCTGGGGCTACTGCCAATCCAGTCCACTTTTTTTTCCCACTACTAAACCGTGATAGTAAGGACAAACCTTTATTGCTGAGAACATACGCATGGTTAATATGCCTATATTTTATCCCACCGACCACATACACCATAAACAGGCACATTACCTAGAGCAGAGTCTCCCAAATGCAGTCCTGGAGGGCCAAACACCATTCTGGTTCTATGCTGCCTCTAATAAAGATGCCTGTGCTGCATATCTATGCACCACCCCCATGGTATGCAGATGTAGCTCATGCATATTCATGAGGGACAGCATGAAAACCCGAACAGTGTTTGGCACACCAGGACTGGAGTTGGGAACCTCTGCCGTAAAGCAGCAGCCAACAGGGGCAGACACACCCACACGCACAGGCTCCATTAGCCAATGCCTCCTGGAGAGGCAGGACATTGGGCCCTGCGTGCATCTCCCAATACTAGCACTTGCATACCTTAGCAATGCCACCCTACACCTGGGTATATGGTACACACCTATCAAACGTTTCCTATGATTACTGGCAGATAGCAATTCCTACGTTAAGCACAGTTTGCTCATTGAGCTCCATCATAACAATTATTCTGATGTCTGCGGTGTGTGCTTCAGGTCTGGTCTCTGACAGTGTTTACCACCCTGGGGAGTGACCGCTCACTATTACACTGGCTCATAAAGTAATGCCTCAGCCAGCTGTCTTCAATGGGCACTGTGGGGGATTGAACCCCTGATCCCTGCACCATTGGTAAGTGTCTTAACCATTGTGCTGTGGCTCTGCTCTTCTGCTTGCACATCAGCGTGCCACTTATGCCTCCCGCGCAGCTTTCTCATGCGCTAATGTGCGGGGCGCACATGGGCGCCGCGCACCTTAGCACATATTTAAATCCCGGTTTTTCTTTTTCAGAAAGAAACGCCCACTCCTTATATGGCATCCGCACACTACCGCGGCCCGCACATTAGCGGGGTTTAGTAAACATGCCCCTATGTTAAATAAAATAAAGAAATAAATATGACCACCGGCATTGAATGTCCAGGGTTAGAGGACGGTGGCAATGGCTAGGCTCTGTACTCATGCCTTGCTGTCCTACTTCAATATCGGGCTCTATTTGTCTTTACAAAATACTAGTACTAATACAGCAGAAATAGTGGTTAGATTGACGCTATGGGCATTTACCTCTGCTCAGGAGCCAGTGTAAATGTTAGTGCATATTCACGTACATGCGCATTTTATAAAATATGTACAGAGAAAATGAGCACATCCACACTCCACCCAAACTACTCTCTGGAAATGCCTACTTTAAAGTCATGTACAAATATGTGCCTAATTGCACCATATGTACTTTTATCTGTGAAGCAATTTATAAGAGGCTTTTTCCACGCATGTGAAGTGACATTTTAAAAAGGGCATCCAAGTGCAATCTGGAACATTCAGGGCAAAACACGCTGAAAAATTACAGGGACATCTATGTTTTGGCCTGATTATAAAAACATAGACATCCCATCCACATAGACATCTACCAATACTAGGGGCGGGGACATCTATCACATGCTACTTTGCATATGGGGACCATCAGCATGGCAAAATGAAAACAAGGGCCTTCATTCCCGTCAGTGTCTTTTGTCAACATGGAAAATATAGAGGATATAAGTGTACTCCTGCTCAACACCCTCCGGATGTTTAGCTGGCAAAATGAGCACTTTTCCAATGCCTATTCATACCTGAAGCAGGTACAAACTTGGACACAGCTTGGGAAGTGCAGGGCATTTCTCACATCAGACGAGGACGTTCAGGTTCTTGTAAATGCCCCAGACATGCCTATACCCCCCCCCCCCTCCCCTGGTTCTACCTTGAACATCCTCATGCTGGAGGCATATTTAAAACCACTTTCTGAAATGGCTCCGGGATGTCTCTGGTTACTGTCTGCCCATTTTCCGACATCCAAACCACAACTAGGGCTTCTAAAATAACCTCTAACCTGTTATATACTTATGAAAAATCCTGTCTATATTTACCTCCTATATGTATTGCTGATCATTGTTTTTCATTGATGGGTCTATTTGCTTAGTTAATATTTATGGATTCATTGCTTATCAAACAGTAAAGATTGTACATCTCTTCTTTTCTTTTATTTATACAGTGTTCTAAAAACTGTGGAGATGGATTTAAAACCCGTGAGGTATACTGTATAAATGCCCATGAGAAACGTCCTCTAAGGCCTTTTCACTGCCAGTTATCAGGACATCAGCCACAACAAAACATTAGTTGCAATGTGGGGCCTTGTTCAGAATGGCTTGTGGAACCTTGGCGTGAGGTACAGTATGGCTATGTATTATAGGGTCAAATTTTGAAGGAAGTTATACATGTATTGGTAATTGGTAAACGTGTGGAGGCACATTCCAATCTGACCATCCAGCCCCCTGTGTGGCCGACCAGAAGCGGGACACCCAGAGGTAGACCCGATGCTGATCCCACGGGGGCTAGACATGCCCGTGGGATCAGAAGCATGTATATGGCCTGGATGTGCAGCCGGACCCCAATTCTTATTGGCCTGCACACCTAGCCACATCCCCGGCTACTTCAGTCAGGCTCCTGAATGGAGTCGCAGTGCCATGGCGTCCAGTCGCCATGGCACTGCGGCTCCATTCAGGAGCCATGAATGCCAGCTGCTGCCGATATCCTCCTTTCCCCACAGCCGGACCCTCGATCTGGCCTCCCATGGACAGGGTCCGGCTGCAGGGAACTTCCTGCACCCCCTACCTGTTTGTTCAGGCCCAGCAGCATCATCCCCCAACGTCCAAGGAGACTTATTCCACCTCTGTGGTGGAATAAGTCCCCCATCTAAATTCACGGCCCCAGACATACAGGGCTGAACTCTGAATCAGTCCTGTATGTCTGGGGTCGCAGCCCGCCCATGCCCTGCCCTCACTCCGCCTCCAAAACCCCCCTCCCACTCCTGTCTAGGCCTTCCCATACAAAAATGCTGTTTGTACGGGGAGGCTTTAGCCGGGGCCGGCAGGGGAGTGAATAGTGGGGATGGACATCCAAACGGACATCCATCCCTGCTATTCGCTGTTCAGAATGACCCCCATAACTTCCTTAGCCATAGATATTGAAAGCCTATATGGACAATTCTGGGTAGAAAATAAGTCTAACAACCCTGGCGCTGTTCATTTAATGAAGGGATAGAGTTAAGGCACAGCGAGGGCAACAACCAAAAACAATCCATATAATGGTGATATCTGGCCCATATATGGATAATTTATATGTTTAGGGATTTTTTGGATTTACAGTAGCTTACACCTTCTTTCAGTATTAACTGAATGTGAATTACATTCAGATACAGGCCTAAACAAAACATATGGCGGCAATGATGCTGACAGAATTATATGTATATTTGGTGTCACTAGTTATACATGTATCTGAATTGAATATATGTATCAATTTATATGTCATGGCCAGCATTTAAATTAATGCAATGGTCACTACGACTGAAAATTACCTTTCACGTTCCCTTTAAAACTAAATAAATCAGTGTTCTTCATGCATTAACTTTAATATCATAAAAGATTCTTAACAAGATTGCAACCGACCTGCACCATGTAAATAGGATAAATTTGACTCATTGTGCAAAAAGAGATTAATTTAATGGGTGAACAGGCTACCAATAATATAACTTGTACAACAGAAGTACGACAACATATCAAGGGGCCTCTTTATTAACCCAAGTTAGTTGTCAATGTTAGCACACACTATGGGGCTTGTTTACAAAGCTGCGGTAGCAGTTCGCGATCATTATCGGAGCCGCGACTCCATTGATTTCAATGGGGCCGCGGCTCCGATAACGACCGCGAACCGCTACCGTGGCTTTATAAACAAGCCCCTATAGCTAATACCACCTCAACAACTGTAGCTAGCTGCATCACATTATCTCCAATGGCGTTAACGTGATTTTAAAATGTTTCTTTGTATTAACTGAATGGAAAAATTCCGGAATTCACCCCAACAGTTAAGGCAGAGGTTTTGCAGGCACCACACATTAATTTGAGCAATTATTATGTGGTGACAGGGAAAATCTTATGACAGGTTAATAAATAGAACCCCAAATGTGAAACTGTCACTGATTATAACTGAAAATGTTATAGTACTATGAAAATGTAGACCAATTCAAGAACAATTTATGCTGCTTTCATACTTTGGGCCACTGCTAGCTGAGTTTTCTGCCTAGTCTTTCTGGCTCTTGCAGAGGTTGTCTAGCATCACCCCCACCCTAAATGTCACACATCCACCCCATTCTCTGGCTTATACATTGATTGTAGAACAGAGTTCAGATTTTTTTTCAACTTCCCCAGTTAAAATAAGTGATCTCAGTTCTCATGTGAACTTTACCTAATCATTCGTTTCTACAAGTCCACCCACCCTACTGGTAGTTTTATATAGGTTCCTCATTCCTTGTAATATAATTCAATTTAAGTTACCTTGCCTTGATTTATACCACTTCTTATCTACCTGGTTTAGTCCTTCCCATTCAATTTCCCTCCTCTAGGGTTTAAGGGGTCCTCTGACTAAAGTATGTCAAACAATTAACATATGAATTCACTGTGCTGACACTTAGCACATGCCAATTCACATGTTAAGGCTATAGCATCGAATGGCACAGACAGTAGGCATAGACTGTACTTTGTAGTTGATGCATTATATCTCCAGGAACAAGCAGGAATGCAGTCTTCACATATTGGGTGACGTCTGCACAGATGGAGCCCATGCAGGAACATTCCCCAGCATCCAATAGGAAAGCCTTTGGGAGCACTCCACTGCACCTGTGTGCCTGCCTTCCCCACTCCTCTCTTCAGTTCTTCGTTTTCCACAGAACCAGCAGGACATTCATTCCTGTCACTGATGAAAAACTTCTTTTTTTGGTGAATCATGCTTTTGCCTTCCTGTCACCACCGGTTCCATTGAGTCCGACATCAGCCTCAATAATTCTTTTTTTGTTTTATAACTTTTCATTTTTTACGCTATTTTCACCACCAAAATAGACCTTTAGGCCTTCATAGCCTTATCTTCAATTTGAAGACAACTTTTAGAGGCATGAAAAAGCCAACTAGTGGTTTTAAAAAATGTACCAAGTGTGCCACATCATATCAGTCACTGATAAACATGACCGATGTCTAAAATGTTTGAGCCCTCACCATCTACTCAATTCTTGTCCTTTGTGCCAACAAATGACAAAGAGAAGCCTAAAGAACCGAGCCAGATAGCATGGATCATTGTTCACCCTGGACTCAATTTCAGAGACTGCCACATCATCGAGGACATCAACTTCCTCTCATGAATCCTGGGTTTCTTCAAAGTTCAAATATAAGAGTAAATCAAAGTCTCTGGCTGCTCCTAAGTCATCAGCATTGAAGACCGATACTGAGACCAGGGAAAAGTCCCAACATAAGCATCATGAGTCCTCTAGGGGTGCTTCCAAAGCAGACTGACCAGCCAAACAGCCCTCGTGGGAGGACCTGTCCTCCAAAGCACAGAAGGGGCTCTGGTATGCTCTTGAGGAATTGACCTCCAGAGAGCTATCGGTTACATGTTCTGGGATGGTTGCGCAAAGCCCCGTGGATGATTCCACCCAGACATCAGCCATCTCCCTAGACCAGCACATGCTGGCTTTTGAGAGGAGTTTGGCTGCACTCCTGGCAGCCTCAGTACCAATAGCATTGAGAGTTCCAGGAGTGCAGGCTTCAGCACCGAGCCTACAGCCAGGTGTATCAGCCCCGATGCTGGCCCTCAAACTGATATCAGAGCCCCCAAGGCCAATGCCTTCGTTGGAACTGTCCGATACCACTGGAACATTTGAAAACCCATCTGTTTTCCGCTGCCTTCGACCTCCCTTCCCTTTTTGTGTGATCCTGCCCTTCCCAATCCCCTTATCATTGTTTTTCTCTTCTGTCTAGTGTGCCTGATTGTATTATCTGCTATCCTGTCATTTATTGTAATTTCCTTTCTTTCTTCTGACCATCAGCCCTCTTTGTATTTTTGCTTATTGTAAACCGCTTTGATTTTTATTCAATGGTGGTATATCAAATGAATAAACATAAACATAAACCCAAAAGGCTCAAACTGCCATGGCTCTCAATTCTGATGCCTCAGAACATTGGTATCGGCATCAATCCTCAACATCCACGAAGCAGCAAGGTCAAACCCAAGATCGCCAATACTTCGACTTCTTACCAGACTCTGATTCCAGTTCTTCAGAATCTGACAAGGGATCATTCAATTCCCAAGAACTTCCAGACATTCCTTCGAACCATTCATCGCCTCAAGAATGGCGTCGGTCCCCACCAGAAGATATGTCCTTTCAGGACCTCATATGGGACATGGCAGCAGGGCTTGCCATCACAGTAGCCTCAGAAAAGGAACCAAGGGCAGAAGAATTGGAGATACTCCAATACCCTCCCACGCCTAAAGAGGTGGCTACATTACCAGTGCATCGAATCCTACAGGATCTTATAGAAACATAGAAACATGACTGCAGAAAAAGACCACATGGCCTATCTAGTCTGCTCTTCCATATCAGCCACTATAACAGTCCCCTTTTTCCCTTTAGAGATCCTCTATGTTTGTCCCATGCTTTTTTGAATTCAGATACTGTCATCTCTACCACCTCCTCTGGGAGATTATTCCACGCATCTACCTCTCTTTCCATAAAGAAATATTTCCGCATATTACTCCTGAGTTTATCCCCTTTCACCCTCATCCTACGTCTCCTCATAGCAGAGCTTGCTTTCAATTGAAAAAGGCTCTCCTCCTGTGCATTTATGCCATGGAGGTATTTAAACGTCTCGGTCATATCACCTCTATCCCGCCTTTCCTCTAAAGTATACATATTGAGATCCTTAAATCTGCCCTCATATGCTCTATAATGAAGACCACTAACCATTTTAGTAGCCACCCTTCATACCGACTCCAACCTGTTTATATCCTTTTGAAGGTGCTGTCTTCAGAACTGCACACAATACTCCAAATGAGGTTGCACCAAAGACCTATACAGAAGAACTAACCCCTCCTTTCTTCTGTTGGCCATTCCTTTCCCTATGTACCCAAACATCCTTCTAGTGTTCACTGTCACCTTTTCTACCTGTTTAGCTACTTTAAGATCATCAGATACAATCACGCCTAGGTCCCATTCTTATTTTGTGGACAGAAGCACTTCACCCCCTATACCAGGGGTCTCAAACACGTGGCCCGCGAGAGAACTTTGTGCGGCCCACGATGTAGAGGAAAGAAAAAAAAAACCCAAACCAACCCCTGGCTTCTGCTGCTGCTTGTCAGCTCCATCAGCAGCAGCTTTCAGGGCTGCGAAGGGAGTAGTATTTCCCTCTCGCGGCTCTGTTAAGCCTGCCGGGGCTGATGGGAATTCCCATCAGCCCCGGCAGGCTTAACAGAGCCGCGAGAGGGAAATCACTCTTCTCTTCGCAGCTTGAAAAGCCCGCCGCTGATGGAGCTGACAAGATGCTTTGCCGGGCAGACGGGAAGGGGCCGTGAGACAGTTGATTCTGCCGCTGCCACGGCGGCGGCAGCAGCAGAAGCCAGGGGTTTGTTTTGTTTTTAATTTTTAAATTTACTTGGGCTGATGGGGGGGAGGGGGGGTTAGGACTGAAAATGGGGTGATGGGGGGATAGTACTGAAAATGGGGTGATGGGGGGGTTAGGACTGGTAATGGGCAGATGGGGGTTAGGACTGGAGATGGTCTGATTGGGGGGCTAAGACAGAAAATGGGGTTATGGGGGGGCTAAGAATGAAGATGGGGTGATGGAAGGGTTAGGACTGGAAGTGGGCTGTTGGGGGGCTTAGGACTGGTAATGGGCTATGGGGGGGCTACAACTGGTAATGGACTGGGGGGGGTGCTAGGACTGGAAATGGGCCGAGTAGAAGGGGGAGCTTGAACTGCAAATAGCTGATGGGGACAGGGTTTTGGAATGGAAATGGGCTGAGTGGAAGGGGGCTTGGAATGGAAATAGGCTGATGGGGAGGGGGGCTTGGAAAGGAAATGGGCTGTGAGGGGAGGAAGCTAGGACTGGAAATGGGCTGATGATGCGGGGACTAGAAGGGAGCGGATGCTGGGTGGGGCAGGAGCTAGAAGGGAGTTGATGTTGGGGGACGATTAGAATGGGATGGGATGGGGCTGGGAGAGTGAAATGGAGAGGGGAAAATAATTTGTGTGGGAGGGAAGAAAAATCTACAATTGGCCGGGTATTGGGAGAGTAAGTGGGGATTGAGGATGGAGGGGTAAAATTTGAGTGGATGAAATAGGAATGAGGAAAGAGCAAAAGGAGAAAGATTAGTATGTTAAAGCAGATGTAGAGAGAGAATGGAAAAAAAAACTAGGAGAGAAGAAAGGACAAATGGACAGCAGACAATGGAGCGTTAGCAGAAGACACGAAGAAACCAGAAGAAAGTGGCTGGAACAATTGCAACTGAAAAAAAAATGCACAAAAGGTAGAAAAATATCTCTTTATTTTGAATTTATTAACTGAAATATGTCAGCTCTTGGAAATGTGCATCTTTAACGTCTGCACTTTATTTAATACAAGAGGAAATTAATTTATAGTTTTATTTCTACAGTGTTGTACATTCTAAGTTTGGCTTTTGGGGTTCCCAGTTTAATTATTGTCTTCCTGTTTCTAAATTGTGATTCCTTGTTTGATGATGGTGTATGTTCTGCATGTGTAACTGAGCTGAGGTATTCTGTTTATGTAATTCCTATTTGACATTGCCACTTGTTCTCTTTCCCCAGTACGTCATGTATTGTTATTCTCTGAAATGTATTGATTTAATATTTGCAGTGTTGCCTTTTGATAGTTAGGGTATGGTGCTTTGTGAGTCCTGGTAGTGCTGTTAGGATATGGCAGGTTTGCTATGGGTTCTAAATGGGCAGTGTTTGTAGTAGTTCCTAATGTGCTTGGCGGTTGGCACTGGTTTATAGTAATGTAGAAATCTTATAGTCTTTCTTTATCCATACACTCATTAAGAGGCATGTTTACTAAAAGTTAGTGTATGGTAACATTATGCAAATATTTATGCAAATGACACCCCTTATGCAAATGAGGCCCGCGTCTTGTGCGGCCCCCGGGTTACTCTACAAGTCCTCATTTGGCCCTCAAAGCAATTTGAGTTTGAGACCCCTGCCCTATACTATATCGCTCCCTTGGATTGCTGCAGTCCAAATTCATGATCTTGCATTTTTTAACATTAAATCTCAGTTTCCAAATTCTAGACCATTCTTCAAGCTTAGCTAGATCCCTCATGTTATCTACACCTTCCTGGGTGTCTGTAGATGATACCAAAATCTGCAATAAAGAGGCAAACCCTACTCGACAGCCCTTCTGCAATATCACTATTCTGTATGTGGGAGTCCCAGCTCATTGTCCCACCTGTCAGCAAAAGACTTGATACCATGTACCTAATATCAGCGTGCCCAGGCTTCCAAAACCCTCAGCTTCCTCACCACTCAATGGTGGTGGAATCGGCAGTGTGCCGAATAAAGAGTTCAATAAATCATTCATCCATGCCTCCTGGTAGAGACTCGAGGATGCTGGATGCCTTTGAGCTTTGATGATTCCAGGCATGTATGTCGGCCTCCAGAATAAACTCGTACATGCTGTACATAAGCATGTTCTAAAGGATGTCACCAGGAATCTGGAGACTTTTGCCCCATATTTCCTGAGGATAAACGGAGTGCATTCCAGACACTCATCAAGCAAGGCTAAATTACTTCTAAGTTTATTACCAGGGCCTCTTTTGATGCCTTTGAATCAACATACAGAGATGCAGCAGTCTGCATTGGGGCTCTCAGAATGGCCTGGTTACAAACATCAGATCTCAAGCAATACGTCCAGGACAAACTGGCCAATATCCCATGTACTGGAGAAAACCTCTATTGAAAGGATTGGAGGGAAAAGGCCAGAGAGATCGAGATAGATGATCTCATTTTAAAATGCCTTTACAGGAAAACAGCTGACCTCTCCAAAAGGAAGGCTCTTCCCAAGAAATCTTTCTATTCTAAAAAGGACATACTATCCTTCTTACCTATCTTCAGTGGCCTATCACCCTCAGCATCCTCAGCAGAGACAGCAGAGCCCTTGCCAACCCAAGAAGCCCAAGGCTCCTAAGGCTCAACCAGCGGCACAGCACAATCTGTGCCTGGTTTTTGACTTCTTCCTAGAGAGCATTACATTCTCTTATATACCGCGCTATTCTGCATCAGTGCGGTTTACATTGAACAAGCTGAAATTACATTGAACAGGGCATTATAACCTGGAGATAACTATTTTACAGGGAACATTACCAATCCGCCTTTGGAGGGTATGCAGCCCCTCCACATAGCAGACATTAGTATTAAATTTGATAGACTAAGATCATAGTCCACATACCATGGTATAGAAGTAAGGTTTATGACTGCCATAGTATGCACAAAACTAATCCATTTGGAGAAACTACCCAGATAGACTGTCATTTTTCCCACAGATAGCATCTCATAACAGCAGAGCAATGGACACTCGACATTGTCCAATGGGGTATCAGCTTCACTTTGAAACCTTACTCCCTATCAGCTTCACTTTGAAACCTTACTCCCTATCAGCTTCACAGGGGATTGAACTACCCATCCCCTTCAAAGCACTCTCTTAAAAGAAGAGGTAACCACCCTGTTGTCCCAGGGCACCATAGAAAGAGTTCCTTCTCCTCAAGAAAGAATGGGCTTCTACTCTCCACATTTTCTCATACTAAAGAAAACAGGAGGATTCCGGCCCATCTTGGATCTCAGAGACCTAAATAAGCTCCTGGTCCGAGAAAACTTAAAAATGATTTCTCTAGGAACACTTCTTCCATACCTCCAGAGACACGATTGATTATGTTCTCTAGACCTAAAAGAGGCATATACCCATTTACTGACCAATCCTTTGCACAGACAGTATCTTTGCTTTGTGTTTCAAGGAAACCATTATCAATACCGGGTTCTCCCTTTTAGGATAGCTTCTGCACCACAAGTCTTCACAAAATGCATAGCAGTAGTCGCTTTTCTCTCACTTGGTTTGCAGCTTGTCGTGCTGTGAGGGCTTGCGTGCATCAGTGATGCTGAGAGCTAAACTATCGGTAGTTTAACTACTGGCAGGGTCTCCCAAGATGGACAGGTCTCAGCTGAGGTGCCAGACCAAGACAAACCACCCATCTGGGCAGCAATAGAATGGGATAGTGTTGACGGCGGAGGATCACATTTTTGTGACAATGGCAACAACACCAAACTTAAACTGCGCAGAAGAAAGGCCCGGCAATCTACTTCTGTATCTTGCCATGAAACCCCAATGGATGGTTACAACAAAACAAATTGTGCTATGGTGCTGGAAGATGAGACCCCCAGGTCAGAAGGCACTCAACTAGCTACTGGGGAAGAGCTGAAGACTTTTCAGAGTAAAGCCAGCATTTATGATGTGGTTGGATCAAAGCCCTCGGGAAGTCTGACTATTGATGTAGCTGCGCATGAAATGAGAGTCAGAAGCTGTAAAGATGTCTTACACATTGGAACATGGAACGTACGAAGCATGAACCAAGGGAAGTTGGAGGTGGTCAAGAATGAAATGGAACGTGTACAACTTGATCTGTTGGGTGTCAGCAAACTGAAATGGACTGGCATCGGGCACTTTGCATCAGATGATCACATGGTCTACTATGCTGGAAATGAAAGACAAAGAAGAAATGGTGTTGCATTTATAATAAAGAAGAAACTTGCAAGAACTGTAATGAAATACAATGCAGTCAGCGAACGCTTAATCTCTATTCGTCTACGAGGATTGCCTATCAACACAACTATAATTCAAGTATATGCCCCAACAACAGCTGCAGAAGAGAATGAAATTGAAGAGTTCTATGAACAAGTACAAGCTGAAATTGACAGAACATGCAAACAGGATATCCTGATAGTCATGGGTGACTGGAACGCAAAAGTTGGCAACAAAGAAGAAGGCAAAGTAGTTGGAAAATATGGACTTGGCAACAGAAATGAAGCTGGAGAAAGACTGATAGAATTCTGCAATACCAATGATCTATTCATCTCAAACACCTTCTTCCAGCAACACAAGCGGCGACTGTACACATGGACTTCGCCCAATGGATTGTATAAATAATCAAAGGTTCTTGTTATGAGCTATATATGTTTGCTTTTGTTCATAATGTTCCTTGTACATAGTTGCAATGTTGCATAATGTTCCATGTATTTGTTCACCAATGTTCTATGTAAACCGCCACTGATCTTGGGAAGGGGCGGTATATAAAAGTTTTCAAATAAATAAATAAATAAATAAAAATAAAAATCAAATTGACTACATCTGTGGAAGTCAACGATGGAAAAGCTCTATAACATCAACAAAGACAAAACCTGGAGCTGACTGTGGTACAGATCATCAACTACTAGTATGCAAAGTCAAGCTAAAGTTGAAAAAGAGCAAACCACTCATGAATGCAGCAAAATATGACCTTGAGAATATACCACTGGAATTTAAAGACTGCCTGCAAAATCGATTTGCTGCTTTAGATACAAATGACAGAGCTCCGGAAGAGTTATGGAATGACATCAAGAAGGTTGTGTTGGAAGAAAGCGAGAAGTCTCTACAAAAGGTGAAAAAGCAAAAATGGCCAAAATGGATGATGGAAGAAACTCTGAAAATTGCCCAGAAATGCAGAGAAGCGCTTTTCTAACAACTGGTCAAACAAGAAAAGAGACAGAACATAGGAAGACACGAAAGGTCGGCAGCATCGTTTTGTACATGAACTTAAGGTAATGAGGTTCTCCTGATGAAACCATAGGCCGTGAAACGCCGCAGTGGGACCCCTATGAGAGCGTCGGGAACTCAGTGGAACTCAGTGGAATTAGCATACAGACTCCAATCTATGCAATATTTCTGAGAGCTTGGATTACAACAGCTAAGTGCCAGCTAAGTGCCATTTTTTGGAATATATGAGTGATTTTGATATACACGCTCTATGATACCAAGCCTTAAAGACTGATATTATTACTTTTAGTAGTGCGGGGGCTGTTCTAATAAATTGATTTCCATAAAAAAGGTCATTGATGTGACTATCAGCTACAGCTGTGGAGAATATAATTTATTAGCCCGGCTGGCTAGAAACTGAGACCTTTGGAAATCTGAAGATATGATAAGTAAACCCTTAAATAGCTGAGATGCATATTTAAGCATTAATTTGTTATTTTTGAGCGCAACCTCAGATATCACTATTAGCTCGCTCAGTTAGAGACCTTGGACTTTTGAGAGAAGAAAGAAAGACAATAACAGAACTCAACAGAGATTTCCAACGTGCAGCAAGACAGGACAAGGAAAAGTACTACATTGACACTTGCAAGGAAATAGAAGCAGAAACTATTAGAGGAAGAACAAGATCGGATTTCCTAAAGCTACGAGAGTTAAAGAAAAAGTTCCAGCCTCGAATTGGAATGTTACAAGATGCTCAAGGTTCTATGTTGAATGATGCTGAGAAGATCAAGAAAAGGTGGAAGGAATATACAGAGTTTTTATATGATAAAGATCAAGTGGACCAACAGCCGTTTCAACCTGTACCTTATGATCGGGAACCATTGGTGATGAAAGAGGAAGTTGAAGCAGCATTGAAAGCCTTATCAAAGAACAAAGCACCAGGCATCGATAGCATTCCTATAGAAGTATTGCAGCAATCTGATGCAGCTGTTACCATACTTACAAGGCTCTGCCAAGAAATATGGAAGACAACATCATGGCCAACTGACTGGAAAAGATCTGTGTTTATACCAATACTAAAGAAAGGTGATCCAACTGACTGTGAAAATTATCGAACAATTGCTCTGATCCCACATGCCAGCAAGATTCTATTGAAGATTATTCAAAAGAGACTACAACCATACCTGGAACAAGAACTACCTGAAGTGCAAGCAGGGTTCAGGAAAGGGCGAGGAACGAGAGACATCATTGCAGATGTGAGATGGATCCTTGAAAAGACTAAAGAATACCAAAAGGATATCTATTTTATTTACATTCTCTTACATACTGCACTATTTTGCATCAGTGTGGCTTATATTGAACAAACTGAAATTACATTGAACAGGGCATTATAACTTGGAGATAACTATTTTACAGGGAACATGGGCTATGGAGGGTTAAGTGGCTTGCCCAAGACCACAAAGTGCACCTGTGGGACTAGAAACCTCAGTCCTTCTGGCTCAAGGTTGCTGTCCTCTAGTGGGATTTGAACCCCCAACCTTCTGGCCTGAAGTACCTTGCCCCAACCACTAGGCTACTCCTCCACTGCTTTATTGACTATAGCAAAGCTTTTGACTGTGTAAACCATGAGAAACTCTGGGCCACATTAAGAAGCATGGGTATACCAGAACACCTGATTGTTCTCTTGCGCAATCTGTACATTGATCAAGAAGCAACAGTTCGAACGGAACAAGGAGAAACAGAATGGTTTAAAATAAGCAAAGGTGTAAGACAAGGCTGCATACTTTCCCCTACCTGTTTAATTTATATGCAGAACAAATCATCAGAGAAGCAGGATTGTATGAAGACAACAGAGGTGTGAAGATTGGTGGAAGACTCATCAACAACCTTCGCTATGCTGATGATACTACAATCTCCAGGAACAAGCAGGAATGAGTCTTCACATATGGGTACGTCGGTACCGACGGAGCCTGCGCGGGAACGCTCCCCAGCGTCCCATCAGAAAGCTTTTGGGAGCATCCCACAGTGCCTGCGTGCTGCCTTCCCGCCTTTCCCAACTGTCTCTCCTCAGTTGTTCTTTTTCCGCGGAGCCAGCAGGTCGTGTTCCTTTCACCGCAGAAGAATTTCCTTATTTTTTTCCTTTATTCTTTTCTGTCGCGTCTGCCTTCTTCGACGCTGTACCGGTACCGCCAGTCCTTGTTCTTTTCTTCTTAAAAAAAAAAAAAAAAGACCTTTTTCCACTTCAGGTGCATTTCAGTTTTGGGCCTTAGGCCCAGAACATTTTTCCTTAACTATGGAAAAGCCTGCCTCAGGTTTTAAGAAGTGCACAAAATGTGGCGGTACTATCTCCGTCACCGACACCCATGACTGGTGTCTAAAATGTTTAGGTCCTGACCATTCCATAACAGATTGTGTGTCCTGTTCCATGATGTCTAAGAGGGGTCGTCAGAACCGAGCTGCCAAGCTCAGTACCCTGTTTCCCTCTGATGCGGCTTCAGTGGCATCGACATCTTCCAGGGCTTCTTCTTCCTCACATGGATCTCAGGTAACTAAACATAAATCCAGCCGGTCCTCGAAGGGTAGATCTCCTTCTAAGCATCGAGATGCCTCTGGCCTTGCCCTCGAGGATTCTGCACCGGCAAAATTACCCCGGCGGGAGGCTTCGGCCTCTAAAGCATCATCATCGGGGTTCCAAGATGATCTCAATGGTGTGGCCTCGACAGATCTCTTGGTGCCATGCTCTGGGGTACCGGTGGCTTCCACCGGTACCGACATCCAGGCATTGGTGGCGTCGATGGATCAGAGAATTCTGTCCATGGAACGCAATCTGGCGGCTTTCCTTGTGGCATCAACACCCGTGGTACCGCAACAGACTACTCCGCCGGTACCGGCACTAGCATCGCCATCGGCACCGATCCCGGTACCGGTGGCATCGACATCGGCATCGGTGTCCGCTATTCCGGTACCAGTGATTCTCGATACCGATCCCAGTCGGTACGGGTATCGGGCATTGCAAGAGCATCCAGACAGACGATACTTTGATTCCTCTGACGACTCTGAGGATTCTGAGGAGTCTATCAATGCAGTGATGCTTCTTCCACAGGAGGAGTCCTCTCCTAAATGTAGGATGTCTCCTCCAGAGGATTTGTCTTTTCAAGACTTTATCAGAGAGGTCGCTCGGGGTCTCTCTATTACAGTGGCACCTGAATCAGAGCCCAGAGCCAAGGAGTTAGATATTTTACAATATCCTAAAACTCCTAAAGAGGCAGCTACCTTACCTATTCATGAGATTCTGTATGATCTCATGTTGAGGATGTGGGAAGCACCTCTGACTACCTCTCCTCATTCTCGCAGGTTGGACACCATGTATCGTGTCCTTCCTTGTCCTGGTTTCCATAAAACTCAACTTCCTCACCACTCTATTGTGGTTGAGTCTGCAATGAGAAAGATTAGAAGTGCCAAAATACATGCCTCTAATCCTCCAGGACGTGAATGTAGAACCCTGGATGCTTTTGGAAGAAGAGTCTTCCAAGCTTCCATGCTTGCTGCGAGAATTAATTCCTATAGTCTTTATATGGGAATGTTCTTAAAAGAAGTCACTGACCATTTGCAGACTTTAAGTCCTTTGATGTCTGAGGATAAAAGGCAGGAATTTCTCACTGGGCTCAAACATGCCCAGGATATCTCCAAATTCTCCAACCGTGCAGCTTTCGACTCCTTTGAATGCGTAAGCAGAGCCTCAGCTATTGCCATAGGTGCAAGTAGGATTGCTTGGCTTCAAGCATCTGATTTGGAGATCTGGGTTCAAGATGAATTGGGAAATATCCCTTGTACAGGTGAGAACCTGTTTGGTAAGGATTGGCAAGCAAAATCCAATCAGATGGATGCTGAAAATTCTGCTTTGGATAGACTATCCAAATCTACAGCTGCTCCTGCTAAGAAAAGGTTGTTCAAGAAAACACCTTTTTCTAAAAAGGGAAGATTCTACCCTGCTTATGGTCAGCGGGCATCTTCTGCAGCTCAGTTCCCTTCCAAACGTCAGCAATCCTCCAAACAGAGCAAAGCAAAGGCTGTGAGGCCTGCTCCAGCCCAGCAACCTCAGCCCCCTCAGGGCCTTTGACTTTCTGCTAGAGAACTTAGCCTTCCTGGCTCTAGAAGGACCAGAACCCTCCACCATTCCAGGAAAGTTATGTCACTTTGCTCCCAGGAGGGGGCAAATTACAGCAGAGCTTTGGACACTCTCCATCATAAGAGAGGGGTACAAGCTTCATTTTTCAAGCTTGCCCCCTCTCTCAAAAGTGCACCAGTTCAATTCTCCAAACTCCCTTTTCAGCCTGTTGGAGCAGGAGGTTGCCACTCTTCTTGCCCAAGGGGCCATAGAGGAAGTGCCCTTTCAACAACAGGGCACAGGGTTCTACTCCCCCTATTTTCTTATTCCAAAGAAAACAGGGGGCTTCAGACCCATCTTAGATCTCAGAAAGTTGAACAGATTCCTAGTCAAAGAAAAATTCAAGATGGTTTCTCTAGGAACTCTGCTGCCATACCTTCAGAGTCAGGATTGGCTTTGTTCTCTAGATCTCAAGGATGCGTACACTCATGTTCTCATCCATCCATCTCACAGAAGGTTCCTTCGGTTCCTTTTTCAGGAAAAGCACTATCAATACAAAGTGCTCCCTTTTGGTCTGGCCTCTACACCAAGGGTGTTCACGAAATGCATGGCAGTAGTTGTTGCTTTTCTACGCACCCTGGGAATATTCGTCTTCCCTTACCTGGACGACTGGCTCATTCGAGCTCCCACTCAATCAGAGGCCAAGACTTCTCTCACCTGCACAATGCATATCCTTCAGTATTTAGGGCTGGTAATAAACATCCCAAAATCCAATTTAGTCCCTACTCAGTCCCTGGAGTTTATAGGGGCGTTGCTGGATACCACAAGGGCAAGGGCCTATCTTCCCCAGGCCCGTTGCCTTCGCTTGGTGCAGTTAGCTTCTCAAGCAGAGTTAAAACCCCTAATAACTGCTCGAGAGATGTTACAGTTACTAGGCCACATGGCATCCACTGTACATGTGGTACCATATGCTCGCCTTCACATGAGAGCAGCTCAGTGGACTTTATCCACCCAATGGACCCAGGAAGTAGGCTGCCTGTCAGACAAAATAGCAAACACAAGTCGCCTCATTTTGTCTCTCCAGTGGTGGAAGTCCCCTCAAAACTTGTTGCTGGGGTCCCCCTTTCAACAACCTCTACCCCAAGCAACTCTTACAACAGATGCTTCTCCAATGGGCTGGGGAGCTCATCTTCAGGACCTCTCCACCCAGGGCATCTGGTCCCCACAGGAGACTTGTCTACATATCAATCTCTTGGAACTCAGAGCAATCTTCCTTGCTCTACGAGTTTTCCACACCCTGCTCAGCCACAAGACAGTCCTTATCCACACGGACAATCAGGTAGCCATGTCCTACATAAACAAGCAGGGAGGAACTGGCTCTCTGTCGCCAGAGGTGGCTCCAAAGCTTGCCTTCAAACTATGCAGCTTTTAGCTTCAGACAGGCTTGAGGTCCCGTGTCGCATCGAGGCAATTGCCCTGTTTGCCACACCTAACGCCGGCTCTGCCTTCATGTCAATGTGCATACTTTTACACTGGTCAGCAAACTGCCACATATGACTTTCTAAAATTACTACCATATTCCATGGTCTCTACAGTTACCATGCATTACTTTTTGTAACTAGTGTGCACTAACTGCAGATGTTTACCACATTTTAGTAAAAGGGTCCCTAAGTCTCATTTGTCTTTGTATATATATCTTTTCTATTTGTCGTGACTAGATTGAAAGCTCCAAGGAGCTTTGATTGTCTGTTATAAGTGTCTGAAAAGCATCACATGTATTTGGTAGTGCTATACAAATGGTGATCATGATAAAATATTGGGGCAAATTGTCCATTTCAGGATAAAGTCTATGAATAATTTTTTTCTGTGAACTTTGCTACCAGTTTTAAAGTGGAAGTGCATGTGTGCTTTTGCTTTGAAACTTGCTGCATATCCAAAGTGCCCATGGGTACTAGCATCTGTCTCTTAAGTGAGTAGAAAAGTATGTGCTAGACATGTTTATGTCAAAGCTTTTCATACTTCTTTTTGTACATTAGAATATATCCATTCAGATAGTCTTCAAGAGCTGAACCATTTACGCATTCTTCCCATTGCCCTATTAAAGTCTATGAGGGGAATCTATTTTACAATGGAACAGTGCATTTTCAATCAAACATGCTTGAAACATGATGGCAGGCATTTGTGATAGCACTACAAGCTAGCAAGAGCATCAGAAACCCCCCAGGGGCACCAGAAGAGGGGCAAAGATTGCAAACAGTGGCAGGATGAGTACCAGAAACCACCATTAGAAGAGCAAGGTATTACACAAAGATGGTGATAAAAACCTTAAAATATTGAAAAAGGACAAAGCAGCACCACAGTTGGTGGAAACACATCAAGGCACTTTGAGAGGAGTAGAATAGCAAGGACACCAGCACAGCATCCAGATCAGCTTCAAGGCCCTAAACTATGCCAAGAAGATCAGCCACAGTACCACAATCACCTGTAAGGCCCTGAAATATGCCGAACAGACAGGCACAGCACAGCACAGCTCCCAGATTGCAGCAAGGGCCTAAATTATGTCAAGAGGACCTATACAAAACCTAAATCAGCTGCAAGGCCCTAAACGATTTCTGGAAGACCAGCACAGTACCCAGATTGACTGCAACACCTTAAATATGCCAAGGGGACCAAACACAGCACCCAAATCACCTACAGGGTCCTAAATGATGCCAAGAGGACCAGCACAGCACCCAGATCAACTGCAAGACCGTAAATGATGCCAGGAGGACCAGCACAGCATCCAGATTGGCTGCAATTCCTTAAACATATGAAGGAGACAAGAACAACAGCCAGATTGATTGCAAAGCCCTGATACAGAGGAGAGCCAACACAACAGCAAAAGAGGCGATACAAGCCCAGACCACAGGGGTGGGGTGAGTTCAGCTAAGCTGTGTGCCTGCAAGTTAAAAGTCTTGGCACAGGGGATTTTTGTTCCAGAATAGGAACCTTAAATATATAGGAAGATCCCCCCCCCCCCAGGCTTGAAGTAGCATTTATAAACAGCTTAGATGACAAGATGAGGGATTTAAATAAGGATCAGAGGATGTACCATGGTGAAGACCCCAAAAGCAGTAGGAGTGGGGCTACAGCAACAGCCCAGAAGCGCTAAGAAAGACCACTGCAGCAGCAAGATAGGTTGGAATCCCTTATAATGAAAGACTAATACTTATGGCAGAAGCCCGATAGTCTACAAATACATTAATGGAGAATGGTGGATGTGAGTGGAATTATCACATAATAGCTAAGGTTGATTCGGCTATCAGACTGGCTAGGAAGAAGTCCCCCTTCCTCCTTCACTACACCATACGTACTCATCCTTCCCGATCAAAGAGTTACTAAGGTGAAAAAAAGCATTCATGGAGTGCAATCCGGTCATTCAGAAAAAGTTAAGGGTTTCTTACTCGATGACTAGAAAGACTAGATAGACCATGTGGTCTTTTTCTGCCGTCATGTTTCTATGACTCAACAAGTACGGTAATGGAGGATGGTGGATGTGAGGGCAGTCTGTCAGCCCATGATAGCTAGGGTTGTTCAGCTATCAGACTGGTTAGGCAGGTGTCCCTTTCCTCAATCAGCACGTCATGTTTATTCCTCCTGATAAGAGGAAATACCGTTCTTTACCCATAGGTACTGCAGTAGCCAAGCTCCCCTGCATGAACCTCCAAACAAATACAATAATGAAAATTTTAAAAGAATTTGAGAGAGATCAAGACTCACTTACAATGTAGACTGGTAGTGTCCCACCACCATTCTGGGTTCAGTTTCTCCTGGACTTGGATTTTTAGGAACTGCATGTCAAAGCACATGGTAGAATGCCCAAAGAGGTGTATCATAACAAACCAAAGATGCTCACAATGGTAAAGCAGGAGGAGAATGATGAGCAGCCCAGAAAAAGCCAAAGCTCACAGAGCCATGCAGTAAGAAATTTGGCGACAAACCAGCATAGCATTAAAAGAGTGAAAATTGTACAATGACAAGCCAAAGGCACCTACAAAGGTACAAAACATGCGAAGGATGAAGAGAGGCATAGCAAAAGCCAAAGAGCATTGGTCACAAAACCCTACAGCAAGAAGGTGGCAACAAACTGGTATGGCATTAAAAGAGGGCAAAAGCCATACTATGGCAAGTCAAAGGCACCCATTATGATGCAAAACAGAAGGAACTTGAAGTATGGCCCAGAAAAAGCTAAAGCACGCTGATCGCAAAGTCACACAGTAAGAAGAGTGGCATGAACCACCTAAATCAGCATGGGGATGGGTGAAGGGCAGCAGCAAGACAAGCCATGAGAGCAGTGCCAACAGAGTGATGCAGGCAGCAGCGGGAGAGAGAGGCAAGGGGAAAGGAGAACTTTATTTTGGTTTATTTCATTTTTTTTCTTTCCTTTCTTTTTCAGTTTTGCCATTTTGGACTAAACGGACACACTGGAAACATGACAGCAGGCCACAGAGAGGTTGTGCAGGAAAGAGCTGGCTTTGCAACCACTGTAGTATGGCTGTGGTTCAGATCTCAAGAGCAAGGCTAGCAATAAAGGGATAGAAATGGCACATTTACTGTTGTAGTAAGTTTTCCAAGAGCTGCAAACAAAAAAGGCTCCTTTGTGTAGCAGCACAATAAAATTAAAGGGCTCGGCTGCATGAACTGATGATTCTTGTACCTTCTTTCGCAGGGGAACCTAAGTTCTCTAGTGGCCCATGGATCCAATGTACTCTTTCTTCAGCCCTGTCCCTTACCTGTGTAAAGCTGAGAGCTGGCCTGCTGGCTCCCCACTCCCTGGTACCCCATCTCACTTCAAGGTTATATGCCCTTAGCTGGAAATCTGACCCCTAGTGGTACAACCTCAAAACTACTGCTAGGAATCAGCAGGAGCCATTTTGGAATCAGCAACTGTTGGGGGAGGGGAATGAGGGGATTGCTCCTCCTGCCCTTATTGCCCCCGGACCCTTTGGGGTGAGTTGGGGTGTGGAGATGTTTGGGGTGAGAGGGGCCATTGGGCTTACCCTCAGCTTTACTAAGGTAGGGAGAAGTGGTCTAGTGGTTAGGACAAGGTACTCCAGACCAGAGAGCCAGGGGTTCAAGTCCCACCTGGGGACAGCAATCTCAGGCCAGAGGGACTGGGATTTCTAGTCCTATAGGCCCTCCTTGTGGTCTTGGGCAAGCCACTTAACCCTCCATTGCCCATGTTCCCTGTAAGTATTAGCATATGTGTCTCATATCCCCTTGTGTTAAATGTATCCCCCAATTGACTGCTTTGACCCAGTGAAAAGCAGGATATAAATAAAGTAAGGGACAGGGCTTCAGGAAGTGAAGGGGTTAAAACATGTCAGACCCACTGGGCCACCAGAGAATTGATGTCCCCTAAGGGGGAGGGGGGAGCTTTCAATTCAAGCTTTAATTTTATTGTGTTACCAAATTAATGAGACTTTTTTTTTATTTCTCACAGTTTTCTGCCTGACATTTCTTGGTGTGCATGAGAAATTCCCCGCAAAGGTTAGTTAAGGTTGCAAATGAGCCAAGATCTCATTTACATCTCTTAGCTATATTTCCAGAAACCAACAGTATATAAGGCCCCTTATTCTGTAGTTGCAGCTCCTTTACTCCTCTTGCCTCTGGGGGTTGTGTCCCCAGTGACAGCTCGACCATGGCATTGCCATGGTTGCAACTCCTTTATTTTTGCTGATGCTTGGGTGAGATCCCTGATGGCACACTGATAATTGTGCCATCACAGAGTGTTTTTTCCTTCACATTTTTGGTGTGATAGAAGTTGAGGCAATCACATTCTCAGTTTTTGCTAGTTTGAGTAGCAGGACTTCCCCTCCCAACTATCTGACTCACTTCTACTTCTGGTACTTCCTAGATGGATAAACAGACAGATGGATTGGCCTTTCCCAGAAGGCACTATTGCATATGCAATACCGCCTAAACCTATAAACATGACAGCAGAAAAAGACCAGCAGCCTATCTAGTCTGCCCTTCCATAACAACTACAATAGTCTCTTCTCCTTAAGAGATCTTCTGTGTTTGTCCCATGCTTTTTTGAATTCAGATACTGTCCTCGTTTCTACTACTTCCACTGGGAAACTATGCCATGCATCTATCACTCTTTCCATAAAGAAATATTTTTGCATATTACTCCTGAGTCTATCCCCTTTCACCCTCATCCTCATAGCAGAGTTTGCTTTCAATCGAAAGAGGCTTTCCTCTTGTGCATTTATCCTATGAAGGTATTTAAATGTCTCTAACATGTCTCCTCTATACCAGAAATGATATTTAATGCATACATATGAAGATCTTTAAGTCTGTCCTGTATGATTTATAATGAAGAGCACTAACCATTTTAGTAGCCACCCTCTGCATCGATTCCAACCTGCTTATATTCTTTTGAAGGTGCGGTCTCCAGAATTGCACACAATACTCCAAATGAGGTCACACCAGAAACTTATACAGAGGCACTATCACCTCCATTTTCCTGTTGGCCATTCCTCTCCCTATGCACCCTAGCATCCTTCTGGCTTTCGCCGTTGCCTTTTCTACCTGTTTAGCCACTTTAAGATCATCAGAAAAAGAGAAAAAGCAGTTAACCTCTCGTAAGTGAACTCTAATAGCGCTGTTCTATGTCCCTGTGTGTAGCTAATTGGGAAGTTGCCCTATAAAGCAAGAATGCTCACATGGGGTGGATAGGACCTAGGGCGGGTAGGGAGGGATCTAACACCTGATGAGGTCAGTGGCTTCAAAGAGCTGTTGTGAATGGGAAGCTGGAACAAGAAACAATGAACTTTGACAGAGCTTTGCCAAACACCACAAATAAATTCCCCTTTTGCAATATAGAAAAATAATTAGCTTTTAAAAATGAAAACCAAACCCTTTTAAGAGCCCTCAGGCAAAGAGATTGTATTTAAAAGCCACACAGTATTGCCTTGCTTGCAATGGCATCCTTGTTAGGAATGTTGTTAGACATGCTTCATTAGAACACATATGTTCATATTTGCATTATACAATGTTAGAATATGTATTTGTTCCTCAGCTAGCGTTTAATGTATGGTACATTGGTGACCCCATTACCTCTGCGGATCTCAGGAAAATAAGATGTTACATCTCTTACAGGTCCACTGACTCAAATTCTCATTAAGTTTTTTACCTATGTCCTGTTGCATTGTATTTTTTTGACCTTTTATCTTGCAAGTTATTGCTAACTTATCAAAGTTGTCACATATCCTTTTCATTAAACTGTTATGAGTGCATTACTGAAATTCTGCCTTATGGTACATGCTGCAAACCAACTCTATGCAATTAGGAGAGATCATTCAAAACTGTTACAATATAGGTTGTTATTATGTTAGGGGATCATTAGCTTTAAAACCTATTCCATACTGTGTCTGACGACTTTGTAATATTATTAGACTGATGTGTTACTATGAGCGAGCTGAGTAATAATTGGTCTCTTTAAAATGTTTTATTTCTTACAGCAGCATTTGATTCCTAATGATGTGATATAAATCTAGATGATCATACGATCTCTCAAATAATACACTAGCATTTCATACTTTTTAGTGTTCAAAGACATGTGGGGGTGGTATTCAAGAAAGACATGTGCATTGCCCAAAAGAGAATCACTTTGACTGGAAGAAAAACCAAATTCCACTGTCCACTGTATTCAGAAACCTTGTACCTAGTAGATTAATGGAACATGGATGGTGGAAAGACAAATTTGAAAAGGAAAACAGGTGCAATGTTCAAACAGGACATATAAACAGCATGATAAAATATGTGTCCTTTCTCTCCTCTACTACTGCTCCAGCCAGATTGTTCCTTAGGGGGTAATTTTATGCACATAGAACACTAATTAACAAACAGAAAAGGTCTCTTATAAAATTAAGTCATGCCTAAAAGCACAAGGGGCGCAAGAAGGTCCTTACTTGGAGTAGAGCCATTGCAAGAATATGAGGTATCCTAGGTAAATCTCATTCCTGCTGTCACCCTACCCCCACCCACATTGCCACTGCTGCTGCCCTGCTCTGAGATCTGCAGCGGTGGCAAAGACTATAAGCCAACACCACAGAGCTTACCAAAAGCCTCTGGTGCTGCGGTGGTGTTAGAACTTTGCTTCCACCCCCCTCCAATGCAGACTTCCTCTTTGCATGGTGGCAGAAGCAAAGCTCCAGTCGCATCACAGCAGTGGAGGTTTTTGATAAGCACTGTGGTACCATTTTAAAGTCATTGCTCCCATTGCAGGTCCCGGAGAGGGGTAGGAATGGTGTCAGTGGTCTGCTCTGAAAATGTTGGCACTCTAGGTGACTGCCTCATTCACCTAATGGCTAGGGAGGAGTGGCCTAGTGGTTGGGGCAAGGTACTTCAGGCTGGAAGGTTGGGGGTTCAAATCCCACTAGAGGACAGCAAACTTGGGCTGGAAGGACTGGGGTTTCTAGTCCCACAGATGCTCCTTGTGGTCTTGGGCAAGCCACTTAACCCTCCATTGCCCATGTTCCCTGTAAGTATTAGTGTATGTGTCTCATATCCCCGTGTGTTAAATGTATCCCCCAATTGTGTTGTGACCGCTTTGATTGAAGGATAAGGCGGTATACAAAACTGTCTAAATAAAATAAATAAATAGGGCCAGCCCTGACTTGTAGACTAGGTACACTGAGAGGAGGAGTTCTGACATGGGCTAAGTCGCATTTATGTGCATATGCATGTAAAGTAGCTGCTAAAAAACACTCAAATGCAACAAAAATATATATCAAATAATCATGGTGATCAGTCTTAACACATTTATAACCTTCACATGTGCATAGTCGCGGTGAACTTCAATTCATATGCAACGGCAGGTCTCAGTACTATCAGGCCAGTGTTTAACGTGACTATTTGCAACTCAGTCATAAACACCAATATATATAGCCCATTTCACATCAGTGACCTCCACTGCATAAACATCCCCGATAACTGGAAAGCCAAGCATATAAACTTATCTTGCATTAATTTGTAGAGATGACAGTTTTGTAAAGATGACAATTTTCGGCAATCCAACCCCGATGCCTCAAATCAAGTGCTATCAAGCATTTTGCGACTCCACTCGCTTCCTCAGGGGAACTATTCTACCAAAACCAAAAAGACAACCAACAATATACACGATTTATAAAAAAATTTTCAACAGACCCATCTATCCACACTACATTAAAAACTCCCTCAAACTTACCTTTCCAAAACAAACGCGCAAAACACACTGCTGTACTGCTAAACGGCTCCTTCCAAATCAGCCTGCAAATCCGTACAAACGCGCATACCGCCATCAATATTCTGACTACCTTTAAATCCCACTTAACCAATTACAACCAGAACTACATTCACGTCACAAAAAACAGAACCAATCAGCACTCAAACACAGCCACTCCATTCAATCTGCCCTTTCAAACCCTTAGGAACTACCGTACCCACTTTATAAATCCACTTCTGCTCACAAACCAAAAGAGTTTGATCTTGAGTCCAACCATCACACCCCACCTCCACCTGATCAATGCAAAAGCAACGTAAATCTGAAAACAAATGACCGCGTTCCATGCAATGTAACACCATCGGGGCTTCCAACACCCTACAAGAAATCCTACTCTTATGTTCCAAAATCCTCTTCCTAAACACTCGGCTGGTTTTGCCTATATATAATAATTCACAAGGACAAAAAATCCCATATACTACATTACAAGAAGAACACAATGTTTGTTTCTTTAATTTAAATACACAATCCCCGTAACTAACTGAGTCAAAGACATAGAAACCTCACAAATAGAACACTTGCCACAAGTACTATGCCCCTGCACTGCCTCAGGTACAGACACCAGACGCAATACTGATGGACATAAAAAATCTTTCAAATTTCCTTGACGTTTCCAAACGCAATGAATGGATTTATCACTCAAACCAGGAGCAGTCTGAATCACACTTATATGTCTCCTAATGCTACGCTGTATCGCAGCACTCAACGGAGAGTTTATTTGATCATCATAATCAGTAGTTTCTTTATCTCGAGGTGTCAACATTAGCATTCTATTACAAAAACGAGCTCTTTTATATGCTTTTTGAATAACTTCACTGGGATATCCCCTAGATCTAAACCCATCAGCCAACCTTTTCGCTTGTGACCAAAAATCATCATCATCAGAACAATTTCTGCGATAACGCACAAATTGTGAAAAAGTTAAATTGTTGCGAAGCTGTAAAGGGTGAGCACTTTTGTAATGCAGAAATGTGTTTCTATCTGTTGGTTTCCTATATACAGATATATTCCACGCATTTAAACCTTTCCTAACTACCACATCTAGAAACACAATCTCACAATCATTGCAAGTACTAACAAACTGAATATTCTTGTCACAGTTATTCAACCACTCCATAAATTCCTCAAATATATTCACTGAACCGTTCCACAAAACAAACACATCATCAATGAAATGGCACCAAAGACTAATATACGAGGCAAAAGGAGATTTAAAGATCCACTGCGCCTCAAACCCTCCCATGAACAAATTAGCAATTGAGGGGGCTACTGTCACCCCCATTGCCACTCCCGAAATTTGATGATAAATATTATTTTCAAAAATAAAAAAATTCTGAAAAATCGCCAAACTGGCCAGCTGAAACAAAAAAATTAATCAGCTTTACAGATAAATCCCCCCGGCCACGAAGCCCATTTTCTACAGCCTGAAAAGCCGCCACTTGAGGGATAGAGGTATACAAAGAAGTGACATCTAAAGTTACTAACAAAATTGCTGATGACCCAGCTAGGGAGGCATGTTCATTAAGAATCCTACCAAAACCAAAAAGACAACCAACAATATACACAATTTATAAAAAAAATTTCAACAGACCCATCTGTGGAGAGAGTGGAGGAGTGGCCTAGTGGTTGGGGCAAGGTACTTCAGGCTGGAAGGTCGGGGGTTCAAATCCCACTAGAGGACAGCAACCTTGGGCCGGAAGGACTGGGGTTTCTAGTCCCACAGGTGCTCCTTGTGGTCTTGGGCAAGCCACTTAACCCTCCATAGCCCATGTTCCCTGTAAAATAGTTATCTCCAAGTTATAATGCCCTGTTCAATGTAATTTCAGTTTGTTCAATGTAAACCGCACTGATGCAGAATAACGTGGTATATAAGAGAATGTAAATAAATAAATAAAATCTATCCACACTACATTAAAAACTCCCTCAAACCATTTCAATTTTGCTGTTCCAGAGCGTGGAAGGGGCTGGGGGGGGGGGGCAGTGTTAATTCCCCGCAGCCTGACCCTGGCCTTAGGAGGCTGGATCGGGAGTCAGGCTGCAAGGGAATTAACATTTTGGGCAGGTGGTCGGCATCGCGGCTTTTAAATGGAACCGCAGTGCCATGGCAACATGACGCCATGGCACTGCGACTCCATTTAAAAGCTCTGGCTGAGTTAGCCATGCAGTGCCAGCCTGCACGTACAGGCTTCTTCAAAGGAGTGGTTAACATGAGGAATGATCTACAAAAGCTGGAAGAATGGTCTAATGCTTGGCAGTTAAGATTTAATGTGAAGAAGTGCAGAGTCATGCACTTGGGTAGCAGAAATCCAAGGGAAATGTACGCGATAGGGGGCGAGAGATTGGTGTGTACGGATCAGGAGAAAGACCTTGGAGTGATTATTTCTGAAGATCTCAAGGTTGCAAAACAGTGCGACAAGGCGGTGGCAAAAGCCAGAAGGATGTTGGGCTGCATACGAAGAGGTTACCAGGAGAAAGGAAGAGTTACTAATGCCACTGTACAAGTCACTGGTGAGGCCTCACTTGGAATACTGTGTTCAGTTTTTGAGACCAAATCTTGCAAAGGATGTAAAAAGATTGGAAACTGTTCAGAGAAAGGCGACCAAAATAATTTGGAGCCTGTGTCAGAAGCCTTATGAGAAGAGACTTGAAGACCTAAACATGTACACTTTGGAGGAGAGGAGGGACAGGGGAGATATGATTCAGACCTTTAAATACTTGAAGAGAAATAATGAACAAACAAACCTCTTGCAAAACTGGAGGGCATAACATGAAGCTACAAGGTGGTAAATTGAAAGGCAATATCAGGAAATACTTTTTCACTGAAAGGGTGGTGGATGCTTGGAATGCCCTTCCGATGGAAGTGGTGGGGGCAAATATGGTGATGGAGTTCAAAAGGGCATGGGACAGACACAGTGGATCCCTTTACAGCAACAAGAAAATATCAAAATAATCTGAACCATCTAATTCCTTAACAAATAGGGGTGTCCTACATGGAGTGGTGGGATCACCCGTAAACAAAGACATGGGGAGGGGTGGCCTGCACAGAGTGGCAGGTGCACCTACTCTTGACATTGTACTGGGCAGACTAGATGGACCATACTGGTCTTTATCTGCCGTCATTTACTATGTTACTATGTTACTATTCTGATCCTGCGGGGCTAGATGTGCTCTGCAGGATCAGAATTGTGATCTCCTTTGTACGTCCAGGATTGGAATCAGGCCCTTAGGGAAGAATAACCCAAACTACAGTTACATGATGCAAGGTTCCACATTAGGACCTACAATGCAGGTAAAGGATTTAGGCGTCAACGCAGATAATACGTTGAAACCCTCTGCCCATTGTGCAGCGCAGCCAAGAAAGCAAATAGAGTGCTAGGGATCTTTGACTCTACTCTATTTCTCTGGTTATATCCAACAGATGACTAAAACCTGCCACTTCTTTCTCTATATCAGCAGCAAAATTCATCCCTTCCTTTCTACTCACACTACTAAGACCCTTATTCACTCACTAGTCACTTCCTGCCTTGACTACTGTAACCTGTTCCCTCTGACTCATCTCTCTCCACTTCAATCTGTTCAAACTCAGCTGCACGGCTTATATTTTGCCAGTGTCGCTATGCTCATGTAGCCCCTCTTCTCAAGTCACTTCACTGGCTCTCTATCAGTTTCTGCATCCAGTTCAAACTTTTCCTACTGACCTACAAATGTATTTATTTTGTGGCTCCTCACTACCTTTCTTTTCTTATCTCACCCTTCACCCCTCTTTGGGAACTCCGCTCTTCTGGCAGATCCCTTTATCGGTACCCTTTTCTGCCACTTCCAACTCCAGACTTCATTCATTCCATCTTGCTGCTTCATATGCCTGGAACAAACTACCTGGATCTGTGCTTTGGGCCCCTTCTCTAACCCTATTCCAAGCCAGGGAATAAACCCACCTTTTTGAAGCTGCTTTTGGATCCTGCTGCTCCTCGCTCTCTTGTTCGTTACTTACAAATTACTCTAGTCCCTGGTTTCACTGTGTTTTGTCTTGACTAGATTGTAAGCTCTGTTGTTCTGGGACAGGGTCTTACACACATTGGTGGCGGCAGTGGTCATGGTGGCAGCAGCAACTGCCGTCGCCATCAAGTGGATCATAAAGAAAGGAAAGGAGAATACAATCAAAGATGCCTCTGTATCACTCTATGGCGCAGTCACACTTTGAATATTGTCTGCAATTCTGGTCACCATATCTTAAAAAGGATATAGCAGAATTAGAAAAGGTACAGAGAAGAGTGACAAAATTGGAAGAGGGTTTGAAAGGATATCCCTATGAGGAAAGGCTTAAAAGGTTTGGGCTGTTCAACTTGGAAAAGAAATGGCTGAGGGGAGATATGATAGAGGTCTATAAAATAATGACTGGAGTAGAACAGATATATGTAGATTGGTTATTTACCCCTTCAAAAAGTAGAAAGACTAGGGCACATGCAATGAAGGTACAATGTAGCACATTTAAGACTAATCGAAGAAAATATTTTTTCATTCAACGCGTAATGAAATGTGAGTTCGTTACCAGAGGATGCAGTAAAAGCTGCTAGTATAGTTGAATTTAAAAGAGATTTGGACAAATTTCTGGATAAAAAGTCCATAAACCATTATTAAAGAGGACAGGAGACATCCACTGCTTACCCACTGTACAAGCAGCATGGAATCTGTATTGCAACCGCTGCCTCTGGGACCATGTCCATTTTACTTTTCCCTTACTAAAGATAAGTCATGATGGGTGGCTAGTACCTCAAATTGATATTTCCCCGTGAGTGGCTTGCAAAGAATACCCTAGACTCCTCTGGAATACTCTGTCTCGTAAAAGACAGAACAGCAGGAAAAAATACGAAACTAAATATAAATAAGGACCTCAGATCAAACGACGGGAAGGCCAAGGCAGGGCAGAGGCGGCAAAATCTAAAATTAAAACAATCAGAGTGCCGCCACTGCTGCAGCGATCAGACTGATTTGTCCGATGACAGTGGCACTTCGGTTGTTCCCGCCGGATGAGAGGGAACCCTTGTCAATTCACTTCCAGCCGCCTCCTCCCCTAGTGTCAGCCCCCTCCTACCCCAGTGTCAACCCAGTTGCAGACCCCACCTTCCATCATGTAAATTCCCTTCCAGCCCCCTCCTCCCCCTGTGTCATCCCCATGTCAGACCCCACCTTCCCCTCAAGTCAGTTCCCTTCCAGACCCCCTGTCAGCCCCGTTGCAGATCTCACCTTTCTCTTGTCAATTCCCTGCCCCCTCCTGCCCTCTCCCCGTTTCAGCCTGCTACCAGCCCTCATCTTTCCCTTTGTAGTTCCTCTACTGCCTCCTTTTCCTGAAGTTGTGAAGTTAACTTCCTTTGGGGGCGGGACAAAGCTGCACGAAGTCCTTCAAGAGACGGGAAGGCTCCACACTGGCTTCCTTTTTATTTCAATTGCAATTACCAGCACAGCCGCAGTTCTCTAAGAGGCAGGGAGCCGTAGCTGCAGGAAAAGGAGGCGGTGAGTTTTCCACTGCCAAAAAGCAGACTCGGCAGCGGCAGCAACTTGTGCACTTTTTTTTTTTTTTACTTTTGAAGGCAAAGTGAGGCGGCTGTTTTGGGAGCATTTTTTGCCGCCCTCAAAACTTTGCACCTGAGGCAGCCACCTCACTTTGCCTCATTATAGAGCCGCCCCTGGGAACAGTAGCAATACAGGTGATCTATAGTGTTAACAAAATCTAAAACAAACCTATTGGAGCTTTTCCTTTTTAGAGTAGAAGCCAGCTCAGACTACAGTGCACCCATCCCCCAATATTGTTGCCCAGTGCTCCTGCAGGAAGGTATCTAATGAAAATAGAAAATGCAGTCCACTTTTTTTGCAACATTTGCGACTTTACAACAGGATGATCACACCCATCTTGTTTTGGGACTAGACATTAAAAAAGAAAATCCAAATAAAGTCTAAATGTTATGGATCATTATCACTCACAAAATCTTTGCCTGTCTGACTCAGAAACTGCTTCTCTCTCCCCTCAGTTTCTATTTTGTGAGCAAACATGAACCCATCAGTGAAACCTGCATGCAGAAGTCCTTCCGCCCCCACTGGGGACAGGCAGCTTCTGAGCCCTAGTCTTGCCTTGCGTGGATCCCCAGATGACATTCAGGCCCAGTGCACACTTGGTGCTCCAAAATTAATTTTAACTGTATTTTAAACCCGGTCCCTTTTCCTCCACTACAGTGCCCTCCCCAATCAAGGTTGCCAGGGGTCAGCATTGCAATCAAAAACACAGCAACCTTCCCCAATAAAAACTATCTGCAAACCACTCCCATGAACATCCCCAACCCCAAAAGCTGAGGTAACAGTCTGCACCTCCTGTCCTTACCATCCCCTGGAAGGGGTGAGGAGGAACCTGAATCAGCTTCTCCAGTTCCAAATCGGGAGGGGGTTGAGAGAGTTGAGAACAGGTTGAAGAACACAAGAGCCGCAATCTGGGCCAGCAGTACTTGTGTGCCACCAAACAGGCTGCTTCCATGGACACAGGCGCCAATTTGGCCAGCAGGAGCAGCCCGTCCCACAGGCCAACAACAAACTTCTGGCCTTGATCCCTTTGGCCCGTAGTACAGGTTGCTCCCAGGGGCCAAACAGCAAAAGAAAGTTGTGATCGGGGCCAGCAGTGCTTGTGTGTCCGTGGGCCAGGCACCACTGCTTTTCTCCTCCAGCCTGTAGCATCGAAAATCACTGCTACCTGTATAGCCCTTTCCTCTGCTCCCAATCCACCCTGGAACGCCCCTAATACACCCAGATGCTAAATGGTCCTCTGTGCCTTAAAAAAAAACCTCACCTCGAAAATTGCTGCTACCCATTTGGCCTTGGCGGCTGCCGATGTGTCCAGACAAACCCAGATGTTCACTTCTGCTGCTGCAGAAGTGAAAATCCAGGTTAAGGGGGTCGGTGGGCAGACTATGCGCCATCACCACACATAGCCTGCTTAATTGAAAATCGGGCCTGTAGTTTATAACAAGCTGCCTCGGTTAAGTGAGCAGGAAGGCACCCATTTTGCTGTTATTTGATAAAGACAATTGAAGGGATGTCTAAGTGTTATCTAGGATGTCTAAGCTAGAACATCTGAAAAAAAAATGCAGGTACATCCAGGTGCAGACACGGTTTCATGATATGAATATCTGCGGATGTATCTACATAGACATCCCCAGAACCATATTGCAGAACCTTGATGCCTAGGAATAGCCTAATGCAGGGGTGGGCAATTCTGACCCTTGTGCACCACAATCCAGCCTGGTTTTCATGATGTCCCTAATGAGTATTCATGAGATCTATTTGAATCCACTGCCTTCCATTGTATGGAAATAGGTCCATGAATATTCATTAGGGACATCATGAAAACCAGGCTGGATTGTGGTGCACGAGGGCCTGAATTGCCCACCCCTGGTTAGAGCAATGGGCTAGGAACAGAGCAGCCAGAGTTCATATCCCACTGCTGCTGTTGGCGGCATTGTGCTGAGTACTGGGGATGATGGCATGCTTTGTTCCCTACACCTTCTGGATCTTTTTCAGGTGCCTGGAGCAGGTTCTAACTTAGACACAATGCTGCACATCCTGGATGTTTCTGAGATCAGGCAGGGATGTCTAGGCTCCTGGAAATGCCCCAGCCATGCCTGTACCAAACTCCTGTTCAGACTTGGACATCCTCACACTGGGGTTGTCTCCAGAATCAGCATCTAAAATGGTTCTGGAGACGTCTATATGCCTGTTTTTGGACATCCAGAGCATGAATAGGGCTTCCAAAATAACCCTCATAGCGCCTATATGATTTTATAAAATACTAGCACAAATCCAGCCACAATAGCATCTATACTATAGGCACAGACATTACACTTATGCAAGAGCAGGTGCAAATGTTAGCATGTACTTTATGCACAGGGCCTGATATTGAGATAGGCTGATATGCGCTGAGCGGCGCATCGCCTGCTCGCCAACCCCCTTAACCTGGATTTTCACGTCCGCGCCGGTGGAAGTGAAAATCCAGGTTCGCCTGGATGCCCCAGCAGCAACAGAGGCTACACGGGTACGGTGATATTCAATGCGACCTGCATAACCTCTGTGTCTTAAACATAGGCGAGGAAAAGCCTTGTCTATCTTTAAGGCGCAGAGGGCTACATGGGTAGCATCGAAAGTCACTGCTACCCATGTAGCCCCTTCCTCCACCCCTACTCCGCCCCAGAATGCCCCTAACCCACCCTGATGCTATGCGGATAGCATCTGGGTGCATTAAGGACTTAGCCGGGATTTTCGAAGGGCACTACCCGTGTAAAGGCCTTCGAATATCGGGCCCATAGTTTATAAAATATGCATGTAACTTCTGCTTCCACCCATGTACTACCCAAACTCAGCCGCTGTGCATGCCTACTGTACAAGTACGCACTGGCTTGCACCATGCATACTTTTAGGCGTGACCTGATTTTATAAGATCCCATTTACACCCTTAAAATGCTGTTTACACGTGAAACTGGTTTATAAAACAACTCTTTAAATAGCTGCAAAACAATAAAAGTGAAAAACTATTTGATAAGCAAAAAAGTCCAATTTAAAAAATAAAAGGAAATATACTATATAAAAAATAATGATGATCACGAAGGAGAGAGACATACGCATTTTATAGTGCCATCACCACCAGTGGCTAGTGAGATACAGCGCAATCACAGCCTATAGGGTAATAACAACAAGTGACTCAGTTCAGATATCCTGTGATAGACAGAGACAGCATCAGTCACCACCAAACTCAAAGCAAAAAAAAAAATCGCTGACAGAACACCAAAAGGCATAGGTGACAAAAATGTCAGAGATAATGCCATTGCAATATATTCTGCCTTTATCGGCCAACCTGTAGTGCAGCATAACTGAGACATGCGGCACCTTATGTTGCTTGTCACACCTCCCCGTCTATTACCCTGCCCTTTCCCCTTACCTGTTCTTTTCTTGAACAGCAATGTTCCCATGCATTGGACTTCTAGTCACCTTTTTTTAAGTAAATGAAAGCTGCCACTGCTTCACTCATTATGTTTATTATACAGAAAAGGATTTTTATCATCCTCGGTGAAAGGAAGGTGAAAGATGCCCTAGCTAAAGTGAACATCAAAAAGTAACTCTGAAAAAATAGTGAAAGGACCCTCAATCTTTTTGTCGGAGTTTATCTCACCAAAGGTAGGAGGAATCAAATCCATTCTCTTGCTGTGATTATTCCCTTTTGTGGTGAGTAAAAAGGAGTAATCACAGCAAGAGGGTGGATTTGATTCCCCCAACGTTTGGTGAGATAAACTCCGACAAAAAGATTGAGGGTCCTTTCACTATTTTTTCAGAGTTACTTTTTGATGTTTATATTGCACTCTGAATAGGGTTTTCTTTGTTTGTCCTAGCTAAAGTGAGCCAGAATAAATTAAACTCACTATACCCTATGTATTAAAGTCAGTAATGTGTTTCACTGCCATAAACGGTGTGTGCCTGACCTCTAGCTGTGAAACAGACAGCAGCACTGGGAGACAGTCTGAGAATCTGGTCTGGTACCAAAGGATTGGAAAAAGGCGCATGTGGTTCACTTATAGATAAGTGGAACTAAGGAAGAAGGTAGGAACTCGAGGCTGGTTAGTTTGACCTCTGTGGTGAGTAAACTAATGAAAAGGCTGCTAAAACAGAGGATAGTGAGGTCTCCGGAATCCAATGGGTTGCAAGATTCAAAGCAGCAAGGTTTTGAGAGTTGGGTCTTGTCAGACAATTCTCATTCATTTCTTTGACTGGGTGACCAGAGAGTTGGACCGAGGGAGAGCTCTAGATGAGGTGTACTTAGATTTCAGTAAAGCCTTTGATACTGTTCCACACAGGTGACTTATAAATAAGTTGAGTGCCCTAGCGATGCAGGTCTGGCCCGACCATTGTGCGGGAATATTGCTCGCACATGGCCCTGTGCCTTGGGATGCCCTGCCCTCTAGTGTTCCAATGGAACTAATGGAACAATCTTATAAAAAAAAAAAGAAATATGTGCTGTCAACTGATGGATGGGGGACAGAAATGTCACTTGTTCTCCATTTGGTCGCTCTAAATTTACTTAACAATATATTTTGATGGACTGCAGGATGCATGGGCTTTCCCTTTCTAATTAAATTTAAGCTAGAATACTACCACTTTCTCATTCATAAGAGACCTGGATGCAAATTGAGAACACAGACATGTCAGTATACAACACCATGTCACATATGGGAGCCATTAGGACCGTGGGTTTCCTTGAGGTCTTTGCAGTTAAGAGAAACAACATTATATTTTGAACCGCCTTTTAGCAAAAAAACATATATACATCTTTTGCATATACATAGACACACTATAAAAATGTTTCCCGTGGGTCTAAAGGTGATTACAGATTGGAATACTAGAGGATGACAGGATTAGTTTTGAGTTTACTGGTTTTGGCGCCAAAAGGAGCCACTTTAAATGTACGACACTGTTGCTGCCGGTTCCCCAGTTGTCAGTGTCTGGTGTCCTTCTTCTATTCCTGTTCCCATTATAATATTGTCTTCAGATTAGATTTAACTGAATTTACATTCAGTTGTTGGTTCATTGCCATGGGCTTTATCTCCTATCTTGTTACAGTAGGATCTTATGTTCTTATGTTCTTATGATACATGTGTATTGGACTTATTTGATAAGCACACGTTTGTGTTTGTAAAGGGATAGACAGTAAGTTTTTCAACTTTATCTAAAAGCATGGGTATCCCTATCTTACATATATCGCTCTCTATAACATTTGTTCACCCCTTTGGTACTTTTGTTATTTTATATTGTGTTACCCAGTATTTCACTTACATGGTTTTATGTTTCTGTCATTGTACTCTGTGCCATTTGCAACTATATTTTAATGGTTTCCCATATCTTTTATTCTGTAGATGTTTAGGTTTGGTTTTATTGTTCTTATCAGTATGGTTTTTAACATGTATGATTATTTATTTGTTATTTATTTATTTATTGAAAGTTGTATTTGTTTGTTTGTGTTGGAGGATTTGAACTGTATCCCCTGAAGAAGGCGCGAGTTGCTGAAGCACTGCTGCTGTTGGGGTTCAATAAAGTCTTTTCTGAACTTCAGAGGGCGTGCTGGTCTCCATGCTCTTGTTGGTCCCAATAATTAAAAGGCATTTACATGGTTTACAGACCTGCAAACTGTGTAAATGCCGCTGAACGGGATATTCAATGGCACTAGCAAGGTTAATGCCGCTAAATATCCCCAATGATCTCCCCTAACCGCCCCAGTGCTAACTGCTTAGCATTGGGGCGTATCATGGATGTTTCAGGGCAGAACAGAAGCAGTGACAGTCGCTAACTGGGTAGCGGCGATATTACACCGCTACCTGGTTAACTAACCAGGCAGCAGTGCAATATCGCCGCTACCTGGTTAGCTTCTGCAAGCTCTGAGGCATGTCCAGAGATCCCAGATTTTTAATGCCAGGGCCGCATATTTATTTATTTATTTTATTTATTTAACATTTTCTTCTATACCGCGCTATTAAAATCAGCGCGGTGTACATCGAACAAGAATACTGCAATGTATACAAATAACATTGAGTTTACAAATAACAGGGAATTGAACATGGGGGAGAAAACGGGGAAACTAAATACATATTAACTCAAACTATGTACAATGCTCTAATGTAACTGGGTGTTGCATTAGTTTTGTGAAGGTTGGTAGGGTTTGGGGGACTACCTATTATTTGTGGTGTTGACGTGCAGGGGCGACTGGTGTGTGGGGGAAGTTTGCAGGTTGTTAGTTGTGCTTCTATCGCTGGAGGTTTCTGAGTAGCATTTTGTGAACAGGTGGAGCTTTATGGCTTTTCTAAATAGGATGAGGCTTTTTATTCCACGGATTTCGTGGGGGAGTGCATTCCAGTTTGACGGGGCAAATAATGAGAAGGCTCTGTTGGAGGTAGCTTTTGTGCACTTAGTCATTAACTTAGGGACTGCTAATGTGTTCCGTGCAGTAGATCTTCTGTTTCTGTTTTCTGGGGTGCCATGAATTAGTTTGCTGATTGGTGTAGGGGGGTAGTTATTTAGGGCTTTGAAAGTGAGGACCAATGATTTGTATTGGAGCCTGGCATGTAGAGGTAGCCAATGCAATTCTTTCATGATGGGTGTTATGTGGTCGGATCTTGACGATCCGGAGAGGACTCTTGCGGCTGCATTCAAGGCTAAGCGGAGGGGGTTTAAAGTTGATTGTGGGAGGCCGTGCAGGATGATGTTTGCAAAATCGACATGTGGAAGGACTAGTGCCTGGAAGGTTGTCCGATAGTCTGTGAAGTCCAGTAGGTGTCGAAGGTGGCGTAGAGTTCTGATTTTATGGTATATTGCCTTTGTGATGTTTTTGATATGCGTTGTCATGTTCAGGTGCTGGTCCAGGGTGATGCCGAGGTAACGGATTGTGGATTTGGACTTCAACTCTACATTGTTGACACGTAGTGATGAAGGAGGTATGAATTTGAGGTTCTTTGTGACAAATAGGACATCTGTTTTACTGTGATTGATCCGTAAGTTTTGTGATAATAGCCAATTGGCTACTGCTTCGAAGCAGTTGATGATTGGGGAGAGCACTGGTTGGTCTATCAAGAATGGCATGTAAAGGAGGATGTCATCAGCGTATGCCAGGCACTTTACGTTGAAGGATCGAATCAAGTCACATATCGGCTGCATATAAATGTTGAACATCAGGGATGATAAGGACGATCCTTGGGGAACTCCCTGTGTTTGCAGAAATGGTTTGGAAGATGCTTGGCCAACCTTGACTTGTTGCCACCTATTAGATAAGTAGGATTCACACCATTTTAGCGCTGTGCTTTGGATCCCCTTTTCTTTTAGGCGTTGTATAAGTATGTCATGGCTCACCGAGTCGAAGGCGGCAGATATGTCCAGGAAGATGAGGACAAAGCCTTGTTGTATGTTGTTGATTCCTGTGATCAGATCGTTGAACAGGGTTGTGAGGACAGTGTCTACTCCGTGTGCTTCCCTGAATCCGTGTTGGACAGGATCCAACGGTGCTTGGGTGTCGATATGTTGCTGGATTTGTTGTTGAGCGGCTTTTTCGATGATCTTAGCAAGCTGTGGGATGCTCGATATTGGTCTGAAGGATTCTACTTTCGAAGGGTCTAGTTTGTTGTTTTTTAGTAGGGGCTTGATAGAGGTGCTTTTGAGACTCTGCATATGACTCTGACATTGAATATCTGGGGTTAGAGGTCAACGGGGATGGATATGCGCCATAGCAGCGCATAGCTGGCTCAATTCAATATCAGGCCCTATATGATTTCTTATAGCTGATTTCCAGGGATGAGCAATAGCTCTCCCAAGTTTACCTGGATGCATTTTTTTATAGACTTTTCTTCCAGGAACCTGTCCAAACGTCTTTTGAATCCCACTTTGTTAGTTGCCTTCACCACATCCTCCTGCAGTAGATTCTACAGCTTAATTGTATGCTGTATAAAAAACAAACTTGCTATGATTTGTTTTTAATCTGATTGACATTATTTTCATGGAGTTACTGCTTGTATTTGTGTTGCCGCTTGTGTTCCTGGAAAAAGGTGTTTGAGATGAATAGATCGTTGTTCTTGCAGAATTCTATCAGTCTTCCTCCAGATTAATTTCTGTTGCCAAATTTATATTTTTCAAACATATTGCCTTCTTCTTTGTTGCCAACCTGTCCAAGAAGGGACAAAGTGTGTAGACTGACTAACCTACTGAAGAGGGTTTTAAACTAGATTTGTTGGGGATGGATGAAGAGAGCCCCCAGATAAGTGAAGAAAGTCCCCAGGTAAGTGAAAAATTAAATACCTCTGTAGAAATGGTTAATAGGGGCAACATCTGGAAAGTGATGTGTATAAATGCCCGTAGAATGGGATATAAAATCTCAGATGTTGAGGCTCTAATGAAAGAGGCTGACATGGATTTAGTGGTGGTTATGGAGATATGGTTTATGGAAAACCATGACTGGGATGTAATTAGGCCGGTCTATATTTTATACAGGAAAGGCAAGGTAGGAAGAAGGGGAGGTGGAGAGGCACTATATGTAAAAAAATAATATTAAAGCTATAGAATTGCAGGGCTTAAAAAGAAGAGAGGAGGCACTATGGGTTAAACTAGAAATAGGGAAAGGGAAATCCATTTGCATTGGAGTTATATACAGATCCCCCTCACAGGGCATAAAAGTAGATGAAGATTTAATCGAAGACATACACAGTATTGCCATGAAAGGAGAAGTGCTACTGATAGGTGATTTCAATATGCTAGATGTGGATTGGCACATGCTGCGGTGTCATCTAGAAGTAAGGAGATCCTAAATTCTCTACAGGGAGAACTATTCAGACAACTAGTAACAGAACCGAAATGTGATGGGGCCATACTGGACTTAGGACTTACTGATGGGGAAAGTGTTTCTGATGTTACAGTGGGAGATCATCTTGCATCCAGTGATCACCAGATGGTATGGTTCAGTATTAGGACTAGGACTGTTAAAATCCATTCAAAAGCGAGGATCTTAGACTTTAGGAAAACTAACTTTGCAAAGATGAGACAAGACCTCAAAGAGTTGTTAGTGGGATGGGAACAGCTGGGGGATGTAGAAAAACAGTGGGCAAAACTGAAGAGGGATATTTTAAGGGCAACAAACCTTTCTGTTAGAAAGGTAAATAAATATAAAAGAAAAAAGAGGCTGCTATGGTTCACAGAAGAAGTAGCTGAAAAGGTGAAGAAAAAGAGGGAGGCCTTCATGAAATACAACAGATCACAGAGAGAGGAAGACAGGCATTTATTTTTGGAAAAACTTAGAGAAGCTAGCAAAGTAGTAAGGACAGCAAAGGTACAAAAATAAGAAGAAATAGCCAGTGCAATCAAATGTGGGGATGAGACATTTTTCAGATATGTTAGGGAGAGGAGGAAGGGCAAAAGTGGTATTTCCAAACTGAAGAGTGCAGGGGAGGAATATGCAGAAAGTGATGAGAAAAAAGCAGAATTGTTTAACAAATATATCTGTTCTGTGCTCACAGATGAAGGGCCAGGAGCAGGACCTCAGAAAACACCAACAAAAAGGAACAGAAGCAACAGGGATCTCGAACAATTCAGAAGACTGTGTTCATGAGGAACTAGCTAAACTAAAAGTAGACAAAGCCATGGGTCCAGTTGGGATACAGTCAAGAATACTGAGGAAACTTGGGGACATTCTAGCGGCTCCACTGTCTGACCTTTTCAATGCCTCTTTGGAGTCAGAAGTGGTGCCAGAGGACTAAAGAAAGGCACATGTAGTCCCTTTACAGAAACCTGGATGAAAGGATGACATTGAGAACTACAGGCCAGTTAGTCTAACCTCTGGTTAGTAAATTATTATTGGAAAGGCTACTAAAAGAGAGAATAGTGAGGTTTCTGGAGTCCAATGGATTGCAGGATCTGAGGCAGCATGGATTCACCAGAGGCAGCTCTTGTCAGACAAATATGATTGATTTCTTTGACTGTGTGACTAGAGAGTTGGACTCAGGGAGAGCCCTAGATGTGATGTGGTTAGATTTTACTAAAGCCTTTGACACCGTTCCGCACAGGCAACTTATAAACAAACTGAGCACCCTAGGGGTAGACCCTAATGTTACTGATTGGGTTAGAAATTGGTTGAGTGGGAGGCGACAAAGGGTACAGGTAAATGGAGCTCACTCTGAGGAGAAGGAGGTTACCAGTGGTGTGCCACAGGGATTTATCCTTGGTCTGACTCTTTTTAACATCTTTGTTAGTGATATTGTATAAGGGCTATCGGGTAAGGTTTGCTTGTTTGCGGATGATACCAAAATCTGCAATAGAGTAGACACCCCGCAAGGCGTAGATAACATGAGGAGGGATCTAGCTAAGTTTGAAGAATGGTCTAGAATTTGGCAGCTGAAATTTAATGCTAAAAAATGCAGGGTCATGCATTTGGGCTGCAAAAATCCAAAGGAGCAGTACAGTGTAGGGCTGAGGTACCTATGTCCACAAAAGAAGAGCGGGACCTAGGCGTAATTGTCGTCTGACGATCTTAAAGTAGCTAAACAGGTAAAAAGGACAACTGCAAAAGCCAGAAGGATGCTTGGGTATATAGGGAGAGGAATGGCAAGCAGAAAAAAAGTGAAAATGCTTCTGTATAAGTCTCTGGTGCAACCTCATTTGGAGTATTATGTGCAATTCTGGAGACCGCACCTGCAAAAGGATATAAGCAGGTTGGAGTCAGTGCAGAGAGTGGCTGCAAAAATGGTTAGTGGTCTTCATTATAAGCATATGAGAACAGACTTAAAGATCTTAATATGTATATTTTAGAGGAAAGGCGGAATAGGGACGATATAATAGAGACATTTAAATATCTCCATGGCATAAATGCACAGTAGGGTCTCTTTCAATTGAAGACAAGCTCTGCCTTGAGGGTACATAGGATGAGAGTGAAAGGGGATAGTAATACGCGGAAATATTTCATTACGGAAAGAGGGGTAGATGCATGGAATAATCTCCCAGTGGAGGTGGTAGAGGACAGTTTCCGAATTCAGAAGAGTATGGGACAAACACAGAGGATCTCTAAAGGTAAAAAGGGGACTACTGTAGTTGATATGGATGGGCAGACTAGATAGAAACATAACAGCAGAAAACAACCACATGATCTATGTTTCTAACCTTTGCATTATAGCCACCCATGGCTATCATGATATCTTGTTTGCATAGTCTAGCAGTTTCATCTTGTATTTGTTCATAGAACTGATCAACTTCCTCTTCTGCAGCTGTAGCTGGGGTATATATCTGAATAATACAGTTGTGGTCAACATTATTGGCACCCTTTCATTTAGGTATGCTATGTACAATATCTTGAGAAATAAATGGAAATATTCCAACTGTATGTCATCATAATATTTTAATAGTATGTTCAAAGGTATACAATAAAAAAAGATGTCTGAGCAACTTAGACTTAGTAATTTCTGAGAAGAAAACAAAATATGACCTGGACAAGATTAATGGCATCCTTCACTAATATTTGGTTGCACAACCTTTAGCAGTGATAACAACCTCCAAACGTGTCTTTTAGCTATCTATAAGTTTTGTACATCTCTCTGCAGGTAGTTTCTCTCACCCTTCAATTGTGATTTGTTCCAGCTCATGAATGTTTCCAGGATTCTTTTTACCAATGGCAGATTTCAACTCTTTCCAAAGGTTCTCGATTGAACTGAGATCAGGACTCATTTGCTGGCCAGTTTAAAACAGTCCATTTTTTCTTTTTAATCCTTCTTTTGTACTTTTGGATATATGTTTTAGGTATTATCCTGCTAGAGAACTCATGATTTTCGACCCAGACCTAGCTTTCTAGCACTAGGTAGCACATTTTGCTCCAAAATACCAAAATGAAAGACAGAAGAAATGATGTTGCATTTACAGTATAATTGAGAAGAAACTTGCAAGAACTGTAATGAAATACAGTGCAATTAATGAATGCTTATTTTCTGTTCATCTATGAGGAATTCCTGTCAACACAACTACAGTTGTGGTTAACATTATTGGCACCCTTGCAGTTCAACCCCTTAATGTCAAATCTCTCCTAAAAAATGTGGCCAGTGAAATGGCTTTGGACTATATATGCACACATACATAAAAGAATCAAAGAAAATAAGACCAATTAAAAAAAGAAATAATAGGAAATAGTATAAAAACTAGGACATTGCCAGAACATGATTATTCAACCAGAGTAGTCCAGTAGTATCAAGATAAAGGAAATAATCTAAATCATTAACAAAACTTCATCCCACCCAATATCACACTGTCAGAAACATTACATTCAAACATCATCAATCACTAATTAGGGGAGAAAAAGGATCTCAGCATCATTGGGTCAATTGATCCTGGCTACTAAATCTTGGCCATTGATCGACACCATAACATCAATGATCCAAAAAACAAATATCACATCTATATAAAATTCCTTTTAATCCACACATTGCTGTGAACCTGGTATTTTTTCAATTTACTAAAACATTTACTATCCCAACTTATATCGATACTACAGCTTATAACATACAACACTTATTGTTTAACAGAGCACTGATCCTCCCATCTTTTATTAAACACATGACATGTCTTAAGCACATAGCTATGTGCTGAACCCTCTTAAGTACATTGTTAACTGAATGCTGAGTCCCAAGCATAGAACATAAATTATCTACGTGCTAAGCCCTCTAGAACACATAGCTTATCTGAATGTTGAGTCCAACACCACCAAGGACGCCCAATGCATATCACATAAGCTTCCTCAGGGACCAATAACCATACAATCTCAGCATGCTCATTCGGCAGCTCTCAAGGTACTCATATCCACCGATCAGGCTCACCAAATCAACAGAGCCTCACACAAACACCTCACTGGCCATTAACAAACAAAAACATTCAGATAAGCTATGTCAAAGGAGGAAATAGTAACTAGTTAGAATCATTTCTTAAAAGATATTAATGATGTGTCACCAGAAAATATTGAGCTGAATTATGAATAATCTAGACATGGTATCACGCAGGATTATGGCAACTGAAACAACAATTGTGGCAATTCTGGTGCAAAAATGCAGAAACCAATAAAAATCAATGTCAACTGTTAAGAAGGCAGTATTAATAGAGTTGGGAAGTTGTTTTCAAACTGTGACACACATGAGTAATTCTGTTTGAAAGTACAGATTTTTGTCATTTGTTCTGAAAAAAGCCTCATGGCCAAATGTCCTTCTATGTAAAAGAGGAAAGCGAGATGAATGGGACAGACAGTGAGGAAGGAGAACTAGAAAATATTAAAATAGGATGTAGTAAGAAGGGTCAGATAATCAGCCTGACTGGGAAATTCGAGGAGATGGATGGTAAGGATCAAGATTTGCGAGGATACAATAAATAGATGGGAGCTGGGGGGGGGGGGGCTGAATTGGGAGTGGGATTAGAAGGTATAATAGGGAAGGAAAGAAGTTTGTTATGATGGATAAAGATATGGAAAAGCAGAGTATGATGAGGAATGATGGGGTGGGGGCATATTGAATGGAAGTGGCCAGCGCTATTAAAGCCGCTGGCCATCACTTCTTTAACTTATGCCTGGATCTTTAGTGCTGGGGCCATATCTGGCCAGTGGCATTGAATATACGGTCTGGCCAGATAGTGTTTTAGCCAGCCAGTCAGTGGCGATATTCAGAGGCCTTTTTTCTGTCCATTTTAGTTCGTTTTTTAGGGGCTCAATATTGATGCTGACTGGCTAACTTATATCACCACCCCTGAAGTGCCCCAGGAATGACCCGACACTAGCCGGTTGGCATCGGGGCATTCAGATGGCCTGGGAGAGGTGATATTCAATGGCACCAACTAGGAACGTACCTCTGAATATCTCTCAGTGGGATTAACATGGATTGCAGGTCTGCAAACCGTGTTATTCCCCCCCCCCCCCCCGCCCGGTAGTTTCTAGACATTTAAGATGGTGAGAGGGATCTTGTCTTAAATGCATGGATGCAATGCATTTTTCAACCTGGGCCAAATGCTAAAGGGGAGGTTTATGAGATATTGGCCAGGATTATAAGGGAATCATTCCAGAACACGAATAAGGAGTTTGTACATGTGTCGGGGACGTTTGTGTTCTGAAAATGTCCCAGACCGTATTTTAAACCTCTGCCGACTTGCACATCCATGGCGCTAGCATGGGGATCTCAGAACGGGGACGGAACGAGGGCGTGATCAGCTGTGGAGATGTAGAGAGTGTATTCAGGAAAGGCTTGTATTAAGTGTTTTTTGGAAACGTCCATTGTATTCTGCTGAAACGTGGAATAAGGCCAGAACAGAAAAAATTCTGCTCTTCTCTGCAATGTGGCCCATATTGACGAATGGTTGTGACAAGTACATTTTGAACTGGTGTATCTGCAGCCTGGAAAACTATTGCTACTACTACACAGGTACACTACCAAAAAACTGCCTCCAGTTTTGCAACTGATTCCTATAGATTTTGGGGTGCTGCATCCAGGAAAAATAGCCAAAATGTTCCATCACGTCACGTTTTCTTTCAAAATTAGATTTCTTACCCATATAAGGAATGTTCACATAATTTCTTTTTAGCCGACTGCAGTTTATTTTCTTGGCCCAAAATAGAGGTTGTAATGGTTAACTAACTAGAAACACTCCCTCATGATATTTTAGAGTGTTTTGTATTCATTTTATACATTAACAGGACAATTGGGAGGCGGGGGGCTAAATCCAGTACTCGCGCTGGCGCATGTTCTTTCCTGTTCGCCTCGCCTCGTTCGCTCGCTCAAACACGGTGGTTGCGACATGAACGTTCCTGTCAAATTTCAGTTTCTTACAAGTTCATTATTACCTTTTGTTTGCTCAGTCGTAATCCAGCTTTATTCCGAAGTGGTTCACTACAGTTGTAGTTTGCAGTGCTGTGTATTTGTGATGGCTCACAGAGCCAGAGGTTGCGTCAACTCTCCGGACAGTTTTTGTTTTATTTGTGGGGAATATACCATGAAAAAGCGGCAGAGGAACATTTCTGCATTTATTAAAAAAGTATATTTCGCCTATTTCGGTTTGAAGTTAGGCGATCAAGACAAACCGTGGGCTCCTCACAAAGTGTGCAAGACATGTGAGGAAGATCTACGCTTATGGATGAAAGGTAAAAAACAAGCATTTCGTTTCGGAATACCTATGATGTGGCGTGAACAAAGAGACCACAGCAGTGACTGCTATTTTTGCTCTTGCATTGTGAAGGGATACAACTTAAAAAATAAGAATGTAATAAGTTACCCCAACCTTCCCTCAGCAATTAGGCCTATGCCTCATAGCAACGAAGTACCTGTGCCTGAACCACCAAAATCTTTGGATCATATTTGTGTGGACGGTTCTGATCATGATGAGACTCATCAGATGGCTTTTCCCGATGAGTCCAGTACGTCCGAGTTTGAAACTGAACCAGATCCGAAACCTGAATTTTTCTCTCAAGCTGAATTGAATGATTTAGTCCGGGATTTAGGACTCCCAAAAGATGCTGCCCAACTGCTAGGTTCTCGGCTTAAACAGAAAAATCTATTGTCACCAGGAACAACCTTTTATTGGTACCGCAACCGCGAGACACAATTTTTGAAGTATTTCAGCAAAGAGGAAGATTTGGTATTTTGCAACGATATATACGGAGTGATGGAAAAGTTTAAACTCAAGTATGATCCTGCTGAATGGCGGCTGTTCATTGATTCGTCAAAAGACAGCATAAAAGGTGTTCTTCTTCATAATGGCAACACATTCGCTTCAGTTCCTATTGCTCACTCTGTTATTCTCCAAGAAAAATACGAGAATTTGGCCCTGATTCTTCAGAAGATTCGTTATGATGAGCATAAGTGGATGATTTGTGGAGACTTTAAAATTCTATCCATGCTATTAGGGCAGCAATCCGGTTTCACCAAATATCCCTGCTTCCTTTGCTTGTGGGATAGCCGGGCCCGCGACCTACACTGGGGGAAAAAAGACTGGCCAATTCGGGAGTATTTGAGACCCGGTGAGAAAAATGTTCTTCATGAGAGCTTGGTACCTCGTGATAAAATTCTATTACCACCTCTCCACATTAAGTTGGGTCTCATTAAGCAATTCATCAAGTCCCTTCCAAAAGATGGTGAGTGCTTTCGGTACCTTTGCTCAAAGTTCCCCCGACTTTCTGAAGCAAAGCTAAAGGAAGGAGTGTTTGTTGGCCCTGATATAAGGAAACTCATTTCAGATGGAGCATTCGCTGAAACGATGTCTGAGAAGGAAAAAGAAGCCTGGGATTCCTTCAAGGATGTTGTTCTCAAATTCTTGGGGAACAGGCGGGATGAGAACTATAAGGATATTGTTGCCAGGATGCTCAATGCCTTCAAAGAACAAGGCTGTAACATGAGCCTGAAAGTCCATTTCTTGCACTCCCATGTGAACTACTTTCCCGAAAACTTGGGGCGTACAGTGAAGAACAAGGTGAAAGGTTTCACCAGGACATCAAGGACGCAGAGAGAAGGTACCAAGGAAGATGGAACACCACTATGATGGCTGGTTGCTGCTGCGGGAAACCCCAGATGAAAAATACGCCATGCAGCGCACCAAGAGAAGCATTCGGGGGAAGAAGAAACGGGCCCACCAGGAGATTGATTGACCCAAGAATGACTTTAAAATCTAAACTGTGTTGACAAATATCGTGTTTTTACTAAACTTTGAAATAAAAATTTGCTAGGTATTACCACAGTGTCGGATCTCATTTATTAGAATTTTATTTTCACACCATCGGGTGTTTGTCTTCATGTATTGCAATGGTGCGGTTTGCGTTTTCTATTCTTACATACATACCTGTACAACATTTTTTGCACATTTCTTTGCTTTGCTTTGTGTCTAACCTCGCTCTTATATGCTCAATGTTTGTGCACATGTATGTGGCTGTTTTAAGTGCAGACAATTTTGCTACCATCACAGTATGTTTTGTTGACATTACTCTATTCTTATGTGCTGCCTTGTTACAATTTTCTTTATTCTTATTTGAATAACTACTAAACAATTAGTATAAAGAATTCATCCAAGAAACTTTTATCTCGATCGCACTCAATCTGAAACGTTCACCTCAAACTGCTAACCCAATGTAGCAAAAAATCTGTACGTGATGGAGCAAATTGGTTACCAGATTTGGATTCAGCGCACCAAAAAACGTAAAAATCAATCGAAACATTAGAGGCAGTTTAAAAAAAAATTTAATCATTAATCATTTCTATAACTCTACAAGGCATACGCAGTGTTGTACAGACACATATATGACGGTCCCTACTCCTCAGAGCTTACAATCTAATCAAAACAGACAGCACAATAGATGAGAAGGAGGGTACAATAGGGAAGGGCAAGGAGGCAGAAGTAGAATAAAGGATTAAGATCCAAAAGCGGCCTGAAAGAGGTGAACCTTTAGCATGAATTTGAAAAGGGGGCGAGATAAACCCTGACGTAAAGATACATAAAGATATATGAATGTGCTGTTTGACTCCTTTAGCACAATCTATGGGACCCTAACAATTCCCATGTTCTGAAAAATGGGACTGCTGATGTGGGGATAGTATGGGCGTGAGCCTGGAAAGGATTCTTTTTGGGTGAGAAATGGAAATCATATTTGTAGTCCTGGTATTCCATGTATTATGTTATGTCATAGCTGTTATGTATAGGTTCAGAGTATCTTTTTGGCAGAATCATGGGGGAGACATGAAAGCCTGGCCAGTACCTGGACCGTATGGATGACTGCAGCATCACCAGGTGCCAGTGTGATTGGGCAGTCAAACTCAGAGAGAGTTCATTATAGTTAAATGTCAAAACAAATCCCCATCAACATAAGGGACCCTCAGAGCAAGGGCACCCAATAGTGAAAACAGCACCCATGCATGCCCATAATGAACATTTTGTGGGACCAATGGTGATGCTGTTGAGTATGCATCAGCATTGCCTGTGCTGCCAAATACCCCCACTCCGAAGGTCCCCAACACCAACAGGGATATGTTTTGACATCTAGCCACAGGGAACCTATGCTGATTCCTTCTGGATTATTTTACATAGGGTGCTCTAATAAAATCAGATGTTTTTGGCAGTGAGATAGGGCAATACCAGTATTAAACCTCAGTGCAAAGTAATTCAATTCAATAAAAGATCTCCAAAGGAGTCAACCTCAACTATAAAAATTACATTACAAATTTAACATTTAATGAGGAGAAAAGACCTCAGTAGAATATTCTGTCCCTCTATATGACATTTATCATCTGTCCGAAGGGGAACTGTTTTAAACTACCATCACAAGTCTAAAAAACTCCTCCCACCTGCCTATTTTTAATAAATTGTACTGAAATATGTTTTAATTCTAATTCACAGTTTTTAACTTTTTAATTTAACTTATTATACCATTTACGTATATAAGCTCAGAAACACTTATGAAGCAGCAGTAAAGTCTACGGAAAGAGTGGCAGATGCGTGGAATAGTCTCCCAGTGGAGGTGGTGGACACAAGAACAGTATCTGAATTCAAAAAAGCATGGGACAAGCACAGAGGATCTCTAAAGGAAAAAAGGGGACTGTTGTAGTGGTTGATATGGAAGGGCAGAGTAGATAGGCCAGGTAGTCTTTGTATCTATGACGTGAGGTCTCAGCCTGGATTTGAGAGGGGCCAGAGACAAAGTCTGACACAGAGATGGTAGTTTGTTCCAGGCATAAGGAGCAGCAAGGTGAAGGGAGTGGTGTATGGATTTGGTAGTTGAAGAGAAGGGTACAGATTGAAGCAATCTGACAAAAGAGCAGAGTTCCTTGGGAGGGGTGTAGGAAGAGATAAGAGGGGGATTGGTAATGTGGAACAGCAGAATGAGTGCACTTATAGGCTATAGACACGAAAAGGCATACATTTGTTGCTCAGCAATATTATGCATCCTTTGGGGACATGCAAGCTAAGTTTAGGGTTTTGTGCACTTGGTGATGGTCTATCCCTAGCAGTTTAAGGTGTGTTTGTAGATATGACCAGGGCAGGAATTACTAGGGTCGGTTCCTAATGCCATGTACCATTTCATGAAAGGTATGTCCTGACATACATGTTCACATTTACATTCTCGTATACCACTGGGCTTACCTAGCACTTTTCAGGGCATGAAGAGGACCAATATATGGTCTAGGTTTCAGCAGCAGTCATTTCTCATTGGTATTTATGTCTAGTGTGTATCAGCAAACTACAGTCTGCTTAAGAGATGCATGTTTTCCCCGAGGGGTGTGGTGTCTAAGGTACATTGTGGTGATGGGCAGCATCTGAAATATGTAATGTTTCAGAATATGGTGGGCATGGGGACATCCAAAACATTTACCCGCGTCCGAGACACAGGGCCGACAGAATAGTGCTTACACGGAGCTGCCGAAGACGTCTATCTCCCAGATTCTGGTCCTGCGGGCATGTTCAGATCCACAGATCCAGCATTAGGTTCAAAGGGAGCCCGTTTTTGATTTAGACGTTTCCACAGGCTGACATGCATGTTATGGAATCACGCTCCAGGTGAATGCTTAGAAGAAGCCATCCTACTGACAGTATTGAAAAAAGCTTTGATATGCCGTCTGTTTAAGGGGTGAGGATTAGAAGTGAATAAACGTGAACATTATCAGCCAGTCTCAAACTTATCCTTTAGGGAAAAGTTGATTGAAAAGTTGCAGTATTAAATTAAAGTTTGTGAATAAATACAATATTCTTCATTTATGCTAATCAGGCTTTCAAGGAGGATATGGGACATAAATAGTGTTAGGGAGTTTATTGGAGATGATACATAGACACGTCTATAGCTTTCGATATGATCAGTTATAGCCTACTGGTAATGAGATTGGTGGAGACAGGAATAAAGGGAAAGGTTATGTCTTGGGTTGACTCATTTTTGACAAAGAGAAACGTTCGGGTACAATGGACCTATGCATTGCAAGAATAAATGAGGGTGGAGTGCAGGGACTCTCCAGGCTCAGTTCTCTCATATATGTTTTTGAACATTTATTTGGCCCCTCTTTTGAGAGGCATGGGGTCATTTCTTAGTTTATTCTGATGATATACAACTTCTGGCAGAAGGAAGCTATAGGGATGGTCAATAAGTATTTAGAGGACATAGCAAATTGATTACAAATGCATAGGCTAAAATTAAATCCTTCTAGAACAGAGCGCGTGTGGATAAGTGAAAGAGGATTTTAATTAGTCTGTACCACAATTTGAGAGAGTAATGATTCAGCTGAATGGGGAGTTCACAGTTTGATGATACAATTAGACCAAGATTTGGTTTCATTCCGTAGATTTCAGCAATAATAGAGACCTCATATTTGTTTGAGACATTCAAAAACTGAGTCTGTATTTATCAACTGAAGATCTTTACAGTATTGGTACAAACACTGATTGTTGGGAGATTGATGATTGTAATGTAACATACATATTGAGCATAGTTGAAAGTAGGAGCTAAGAATTTTTGCTTAGTCTCCCCAATGTTGTATGTTATGCTGAACCTCCTCTGTATTTAGCAGCCTTATTACAGAGATATGAGCCAGGTTGTTCTCTATATTCAGGCACCCAGTCAAGGTTACCGCTTCCTCCTGAGATTCGATTGGAGAAAAGTAGGCAGAGCGCTTTTAATTATGCAGCCCCGTATTTCTGGAAGTCAGCATGGGAAGCTGGGAGTGAGTCCAGTTATTTAAGTTTTCATAAGAAAATGAAGACTTCACTTTCTGAGAAATATATTGGCCCTTTTGTGGGCTCATATTTTTATCAGCGTGGGCAGGCTGAAGTAAGTCATTAAACAGTCTAATTGATCTGAGTAACTGCCTTGTTTAAAGGGTAATTTTTCAAAATATCTTACATTGTACAAGGGTGAACTAACTTAATCCCAGCATCTGTGGTTTATAATAAGTAAACGTAGCATGATTAAAATATGAGCTGTGCGAGATCAGCCACTATGAGTTACTAATGTTTGAGCTCATTGTTATAACCACCTCATAAAAAACTTTTTGGACCTGATATTGAAAGGCATTTACATGCTTTACAGACCTGTAAACTGTAAATGCCACTGAACGGAATATTCAACAGCACTAACATGCTTAGTGCCACTGAATATCGCCAACTGATGCCACTATATGCTCCGATCCTAACCACTTAGCATCAGGGCGTGTTGTGTGTATTCCAGGGCATTCCGGAGGCAGTGACAGTTGCTAACTGGATAGCGGCGATATTGCACCGCTACCTGTTTAGCGACCTGCAGGTAAATTAGGCGCAGCCACATATGACCCCGACATTGAATATCCAGGGTTAAAGGTCAGCAGCAACGGCTATGCGCCATAGTGGCACATAGCCGTCCCAATTGAATATTGGGCTCTTTTTTCTTAGTTTAGTTAAAAATGGTGAATACCCGTGGTTGTAAAACATTGTTACATTAAAAAATCAAAAATTTCTTGAAGTGATTATTGGGACATCTTTTTGTTTGTGTTTGATTTTTGGAGTCAGATGTGTGCACCCTTGTTTTTGTGGTTATGCTAGGGGTTATTCATATTTTGATACAACCAATTAGGTCTGATCTTCTGGACGAATTACTGCTAATTATGGAAAAGTTCGTCCAATCTCAACTCGAGAATGAGTTATTATAGGGCTATAGTAACACTGTTTATAGGTCACAGATTCGATAAGCACTCGTTTAGGACCCGCGTCCTTTCACTCGGTGCCGTCGTTCACATCAATGACCCCAGTGACTCTTAGCCATCAAGTGCTTTATAAATACAAGTGCTGTATTACTTTTAAAATATAACTTAACTTAAAACCGCAGCCCTTATTCACAGCCTTAAGAACAGTGCTGGTGAACTGGATCCCGACGCTCTGCTATGGCGCCTTACCGGCGTTTCAAACTAGTTTTCTTCAGGAGATCCTTCCCCAAACAATTTATGATGCTGCCCACGTCCCATACTGCTGTCAAAGACTAACTCCAAAATCTCAAAGAGACGCCGCGCGGCGTCTCTTTGAGATTTTGGAGTTAGTCTTTGACAGCAGTATGGGACGTGGGCAGCATCATAAATTGTTTGGGGAAGGATCTCCTGAAGAAAACTAGTTTGAAACACCGGTAAGGCGCCATAGCAGAGCGTCGGGATCCAGTTCACCAGCACTGTTCTTAAGGCTGTGAATAAGGGCTGCGGTTTTAAGTTAAGTTATATTTTAAAAGTAATACAGCACTTGTATTTATAAAGCACTTGATGGCTAAGAGTCACTGGGGTCATTGATGTGAACGACGGCACCGAGTGAAAGGACGCGGGTCCTAAACGAGTGCTTATCGAATCTGAGACCTATAAACAGTGTTACTATAGCCCTATAATAACTCATTCTCGAGTTGAGATTGGACGAACTTTTCCATAATTAGGGGTTATTCATAAACATTCCCTCCTGTGAATGATGTGATATCTATTCCATTCCCATTTATATTTTTGCTAACCAGCTGCGACCCTTCTCCGGTGTTGTCTTTTGTGTACACTGAACAGTGTTGTGCATAATTGCCTTGTCCTCATCCCTCTCCTGTGCAAGCAGGAAGTCGGCATTGAGAGTCGCAAAGGGGCAGAAGCAAATAGCCCTGTGGTGCCAAAACTTGAAGGTAAGCATCACAGGGCTGTTTACATCTATTAGCACCGCTGTCTGTTCCAGAGAGGGGCAACAGCGGCGGCAATGGGCGCCCCCAGAGGGCCACAATCTAGGCAACGCCTAGTTCACCCATTGGTAGTGCCAGCCCTGCATGGCACCTTTCAGTCTTGAAATTTCACCTCAGCCCTTCCTCTTTTCTCTGACATACTAGAAAAAAGCTTTGCCACTTCACTTTATGAGGAAAATTTTAGAAAGGACGTCCAGGTACAATCTGAGATGTCTAAGCCAGAATGTCTGGAAAAAAAGCAAGCACGTCCAGGTGCAGACATGATTTCACAAATGTGAATGTGCTCGATATGGATGTTTGTGGGTATTTTATTTATTTATTTATTTATAGTCTCTTATATACCGCACTATTCAGCATCAGCGCGGTTTACAATAAACAAGGAGTTACACAATTCAACGGTACTTTGTGTTTACAGAAATGTCTACACAGACGTCCCCAGAATAGTATTTCAGGACCTGGATGTCTAGGAATAGCCTAATAGCTAGGGTAGTGAGCTAGTAACAGAGAAGCCAGGCTTCAAATCCCACTGCTGCTGTCACTGTGATTGTGCCAAGTACTGGGGATGATGGAACTCTTTCTTCTCTACAACCTCTGGATGTTTTTCAGTCAAAGGAAGCACATTTCAGGTGCCAGGAGCAGGTCTAAACTTAGATGTGACTCCAGATGTCTAGCATGTTTCTGAGATCAGCCAGGGATTTCCAGGTTCTTAGGAATATATTTTATTTATTTATTTATTTAGCTAGTCTTATATACCGCATAGCTAATAGAATGCCCTGTCCATGCCTTCGCCATGCCCCTGTTCAGATTTGGATATCCTTGCGCTGGGGATGTCCACAGAGCTGGTTTCTAAAATGGCTCTGGAGATGTCTCTGTGCTTTGAACACCTCTATGCCCATTTTCAGATGTTCAAAGCATGAACAGGGCTTCCAAAATAACACCCTATGGGGTCTATTCTGAGCAGCTAATAGCAGCGATGGACATCCCATTGGGACATCCATCCCTGCTATTTATCTGCCTTTCCCGTCCCCACCAAGCCTCCTCATACGAACAGGGAGTTTGTATGGGGAAGTTAGATGGGGACAGGAAAAGGCCAGCGTGGGGGCACAGACGGGGCGGGCAGTGGGCATTCTAGGGCCCTGGATGTACAGGGCTGATTCTGATGTCGGCCCTGTACATCCAGGGCCAGCAGACTGAATAGGGAACTTATTCCACCTCTGAGGTGCAATAGGTTCCCCTAGATGGGGGGAGATGACAGGCCCAGAGCACATAAAATGTAGGAGGGGGTACGGGGAATTCCCCGCAGCCCAATCCTGGCCGTAGGAGGGCAGATCATGGGTCAGGCTGTAGGGAAAACACAAAGTTGCGGCTGGGGATCGCGGCTCCTGAATGACTGAGGTAGCCGGGTAGTGGCCTGTACGTGCAGGCCGACTGGAATCGGGTCCGGATCTGCACTACAGGCCTAGACAGGATTCTGATCCCACAGGGGTTAGACGTGCCCCGCAGGATCAGAATCACATTTATCTCTGTGCACCAGTTCTGACCGGACACACAGAGGCCAGGACATCCAACGCGGAATAGGCCTCTATGTCTGTAGCCATTTTTTCTTTCACCTTCTGCCATTCTAATCTATCTTCATCTCTCTCAGCTTTACCAGATATTTTCTATGTTCCTCTTTTTTAAGATCCTCTGTATTGTGTAAATACTACCCTCTGCTTTTATTTTCATCTACTTCCTAGGAGAACCATATTGATTGCCTATTCCACTTGCTTTTATTTGCTTTGCTTGCATAAATGACTTTTGTCATTTTTATAGCACCTTTCAGTTTCGTCTACTGTTATTTCACTTCTCTTGTCTCCATCGTAGCATAAATAAAAATGAAGCAAACACAACTAACATAGCTAATATAAATATTTCCTAATATATCTAATAAATAATAAAACAAAAGCACATATAAACAATTCCATATGTGTGCCGATATCAGCATTTATGTTTCTCGTAGCCTGCAATAATATAAATCAGCTAAACACATAAAACAGCAATAGATCAAGGCAGAACTAGGTCAAGATCCAAAACAGCAATAACAGATCAAAAACACATTTTGATTATTGCATAACATTAGTAATAGTATCAGAGTTCAAACAGCATAACAGAGGTACAAACGTGAGAGACCCACTACAGCTAGATGACTAAAAAGATAAACATTTTGGAAAGCAATACAGAACTGAGTTGCCAGTTGCCAGAAAGCACCTGAAAAATGCAAACTCAAAGCAAACGTTTACAGGTGTGGCCCATCTCTAATACTGTGTGATTTATATAATTGCAAAGAAGAGAATTTTATCTGAATAATGATTATGATCACATTTTAGTGAGAGGGAGAAATCAGGTTTTCATTGATGACCTGGGAGATGAGGAGTAGAGGCAAAATTTGCATTGGCCAACTACCCTCTCACAAATATTTAAACTACGCTCAGAAATAGACGGCTGGGAAATTGTAATTGCAAATATAAAGTTCAGGAGATAGAGCTAACTCAGAATATCATATGATACTTGTCAGTTATTAAACATGTGGCGGTCAGTTACACATGGGGCACGTCCAGCCCATACAGACGTCCAGAATCCGGACAGGACGGTTGTGTACCTGATTCTGCTCCTGAGGGAGAGGAATTGGGTGCAACAGGCCTGGACAGGTAGAACGTGCCCCCATTCTGGCCCGCTGTACAAATCAGCCAGGGCCTGATCCCCTTACAAATCAGCCAGGGCTCCTGCATGGGGCACATGCCATGGTGTTCTATCGCCATGGCACTGGGACACCATGCAGGAGCCCTGATTGCCCACATGCCAACAGATGTCCCGTTTCCCCAACAGCTGGAGCGGCCTACCATGGCCGGGATTGGGTGGCAGGGAACCCCTGCTGCACCTTACCTGCTTTCAGTGGCTCACAGTGGCGATCCCCTACATCCAGGAGGACTTATTCCATCTCCAAAGTGGAATAAGTCCCCTGTCTAAGTCGGCAGCCACAGACATACAGGGCTGCCACCGGAATCAGTCCTGTACTTCCAGGGTCAGGGTCATGCCTCCGGCCCACCCTCGCTCCTCCTCTGGCCAGTCCCCTCCTGCTCCCACCCTGAGTTCCCCACACAACTCCTCTATACATGTGGGGCGCTCAGGATCAAGAATCAGCCCCTGGCGTATGGCAAGGATGAATGTCCAAAATAGACATACATACCAACTAAACGTGGCACGGAATGACCCCTGTAGAGGGTAATTTTAGAACAGGGTACTAGTCAAAGTATGTTTTAAGGTGCCTAAATTAAGCCTATTCTATAAAGACATGTAGGATCCTACTTGTTTTTATAAAATACTAGCATACATGGCAGAGAATGCAACTTAAATTACTGTAAGGTGCGGTCAATTTGTGAGTACACGCCTAAATCATCTTATTCTGCAATCAGCATAAGTACTTGCTCATACTCCCCATGCTTTACCCAAACTCCTCCAATGTGCATGTCCACAGTGAAAGTATGCAACATGCAAACCCATTAATGAGTTTTCAGGGATATATGAAATATAGATGGAAATAAATAAAACAGACAACACACAAACTTTAGGCTGGTTGGTATTTGAGGTCATTTATGCACATATGTGGCCACTTGTGCATATAAATGACTAGAATACCAATATTTACGTTCATTGTTTACTCCTGAAAATAGGCTTCTCCTTGTAAAATTACTCCCGTAGCAGCCAAATGTATAACAGTGTGCCTATGTGAAAAGTCCAAAAAGGTACCAGTTTTATAAGACATCAACACACAATATACAATAGGAGATGTTTCTCCTGCTGTTTCTCTCTTTCTTCTTTTGTGTTTTATGTTGTCTGTGATGTCTGTGGCGGTTGAGAGAGTGACGGGGCTTGGAAGAGCGGGATGGCCCTTATTTACTAAGTCGGGATCTTCTAGGTCATAATCTGATTCGACGGGGGCTGACCTGCCATACAGTTCTGGCGTTTCGGGTTTTGGGGACACTGTCTTTACTCTTGTTGTGGGTGGTGGGCAAGATGCGATTCTTTAAGTGACAAAGAAATGGGAATGTACTAGGTCATTTTGCCCTCCATGTCTGTCTTGTCCTGGTGAGCTCACCCTTTAAGTTTTGTGTGTTTTATAGCCCCCTGGGTTTGGTGGGTTTGGTGTTTTGTTCTTCAGAATTATGTCTTCTTACTGTGAGCAATCATGTGCAGGGGTTAGGGCTAAACTGTGGCTCTTTTTTTAGGTTTTCTTTTCTGGGCTATATGTGCAGCTACTACTCTGTGGGCATTTAGGGTGTTGTTCTACAATGTCAAACTATATGCTACAATTTGGTATGTTTTTGCAACATTTGACTGTCAATCTGTGCTATATTGTCAGTATGTCTTCCTTTAAGATAGTTTCACTGAATGTTAAGGGCATTAACAATCCCATTAAGAGGAAAAAGATTCTTCTGTACGGTCATAAAGAAAATGCTGGCATCTTACTGTTACAGGAGACACACTTAAATGTGAAGGAGTCGTTAAAACTAGATATAAAACCCTTTTCTCTAGTGGCTTTTTCAGCTGCCAATCATAAGAAAAATGGGGTAGCCATTTTAGTGAGGAAAACTCTATCCCCCATGGTTATGCAAAGTAGGTCTGATACTGATGGGCAGTGGACAATGGCTGTCATCAAAACTGGATCCACTGAATTGACCTTAATTAATATTTATGGTCCTAATATTGACTGCCCTACTTTCTTTTGCTCCATTGCGGCCTTGGCGCAGGAGGTGTCCAGATATCTGATTATTGGGGGGGGGGGGGGAACTTCAACCTCATGTTAGACCCCTTGGTAGATAGGAGTCCAGTGAAAATCATTAGGGTTCTTAAGGCTCACACGGTTCTTGTATCTTTAATGCAGGAATTGGGCCTGATAGACATATGGAGGTTGCAGCACCCTACAGACAAAGAATTTACTTTCTTTTCTCCTCCTCATAAATCGCTATCACGCATAGACTTTTTCCTAGTCTCCAAGGGACTCTGTTCTAGAATCAGTGAGTCCAATATTCACACGGCTCACATCTCTGATCATTCTGCAGTCTCACTCACCCTATTTGACTCAACGAGCTATCAGTCTCAATCACGTTGGCAATTTGATAGGATTCTTCTTGGTAGTCAGGAATTCCGTGAGACCATCCTGGTGGCTATAGAGGAGTATTTTCAATTTAATTTACCTCAAGACTCCTCAGGGTGGGTGTGGTGGGAAGGCTTTGAAGCTAGCTTGTGGACCACCATTACCAGTTTTGCTATACGGCAGGCCAAACAGTGTAAAGCAGAACTTGGTGCACTAGACATGCAGATTAAAGCGGGAGAATGCATTTTGGGCCAGAAAACTGATCCTAATATTCTGATAAGATTACAGCACGTTAGATTTAGATATAATTCGAGCTTGACCACTGAGGCTTCACAGAATATTCAAGGGCAGAAAGGGCAATACTACTTGGAAGGTAACAGAACTGGACGGTTGCTAGCTAACTCGTTAAAGGGTCATAAGGAAGCTTCTCGTATTACAGCTTTAAGGGATCCTCAAGTGCAACAGTTGATTGTCAAGGACCCTGACATTGCAGAGACCTTTTGCCAATTTTACACTCAGTTATACTCCCCAGAGATAGACTTCTCTGAGAAGGAGTTTGATAGATTACTGACTAATATTAAGAGGCTGGTGTTAGATCAAGAAACTGCTGCGGGACTAGATAAGCAGATCACAGTCATGGAAATTATTCAGGCTATTGACTCTAAGTGGGCAAGGCTACTGGACCAGACGGCCTTCCGGTTGAATTCTATAAAACGTTTTCCAAAACCTTAGGGCCATACCTTCAACAATATTATATACTTCTTTTGGACAATGAGGCACAGACTGGAGCATTTGCCTCTGCAAACATTGTTGTTCTTGAAAAACCTGGGAGGGACCCTCAGTTAGTTAGTAACTATCGGCCAATTTCGTTGTTAAACGTAGATTATAAAATCTTTGCGGCCATCTTAGGTGGCCGTCTCTCCAAATTGATCCCTTCTTTGATTTATCTGGACCAATGTGGTTTTACTGAGGGACGTTCCACAGCCGATAATGCCAGAGTGCTTTGTCATGTTTTGGAAGGTGTGGAGGGAACAGAGGGTCCTCTTGTGGAAATCTCACTAGACGCAGAGAAAGCATTTGATCAGCTGGAGTGGCCTTTCCTGTTTGCTGTTCTGAAGTGGTTTGGTTTTGGTGAGGGTTTCTGCAACCTAATCAAACTTATGTATGCGAGATTAAGTGTGAAAATATCTATGAATGCGACTCAGTCTAGAGAATTTCTTCTAGGGCATGGTACCCATCAGGGTTGTCCTCTTTCTCCCATTCTTTTCAATCTGGCCTTGGAACCTTTGGCCCTATTGATAAGGCAAAGCCTCGCGGTTAAGGGCGTCTCTATTGCTGGCATGGAAATTAAACTATCTGCATATGCTGATGATTTGCTGCTATTCACCACGCCTAGCTCTATACCAGTTATTTTAGAATTGATAGATAAATACTTAGGATTATCTGGTTATAAAATTAATTGGTCAAAATCTGTTGCATTTCCCTTAAACTCAAGAGCATGTAGGACAGATCTGGAGGATTTTCCTTTTGTGTGGGAGCCTAAGATGGTGAAGTTTTTGGGAGTTTACTATTGCTTCCCACTTAGTGAAACCCTACAGTACAAAGTGGTTGCTGATCTATCTCTCTTGGTGGGGTTGTCTTGAAGCTATAAAAATGACTATCACTCCTAAAGTGAATTATGTGTTAGAAATGCTACCAGTCTTTCTTACAAGTAAAATTTATCGTCAAATTGAAAGGATTCTGGTTCAATTCCTATGGAAAAATAAACCACCTAGAATTGCTCTTAGGAAACTTAAATCCAAAAAAGAAGGGGGGAGGGGTGAATTTCCCTGACTTTCAGGCTTATCACTGTGCTTTTTTGCTAAAGCAAGGTTCAGGATGGGTAGAGGGGGCTGTAGGTATACGCCCAGTGTGGCTTGACCTAGAAGAGAGATGAAGTGCTCCTTTCCCCTTAAATCTCCTTCCTGGCATGGTGTCTTTTAAGAGGTTAAAGTCTCATAGGGTTATATCGGACACTCAGAAGGCTTTTCAACAGTTAGCAAATGCAATTCCTAAGGAGGATTGTCTATTGAAACTAATACCCATCTGGCACAGTCCTTTTTTTAAAATTAATCAAAGTTCATTCGCATGGCAACAATGGTTTAGCAGGGACATTTGGAGTGTTGGCCAACTGATAATGGATGGCAAGTGGAAACCTTTTGCTTCTCTACAAAGGGAATTTGATTTGCCTAAATCCCTATACTTCCAATGGATTCAGCTGAGGCATTGTATAGAGAAATCCCATTTGGATTTTACATCGTTGTCTGACGAGCGGGGGTTGTTGAGTAAGATAGGTTCAGCGAATATGGCCTCTGGGGTGGCTTCTCACTACTATAAACTGGTGGTTCAGAATAACAGTTCTCAGCCCATTGGTGTTCAACAAATCTGGGAACATGACACTGGGGAAGTTCTTTCTCCGGAAACTTGGACAAAATTCTGGAGTAAGGTAAACAGGGTTTCTCAGTCTGCCTCTATCTCACAAGCTTTGTACTTCTTTGCGCACAGAGCTCACTTTAGTCCGGTAAAGGTTGCTAAATGGGATATGGCATCTGGGAACAAGTGTTGGTCTTGTCAGGGAGATGTCGGCACTTTGAGGCATGTGGTGTATGATTACCCTAACATTCAGTCTTATTGGGTTTCAATATGGAATCACATTCAGGAGGTGTTGGGATTCAGGGCCATTCTCTCCTGGTCTGTGGTCATTTTTCAGTCAGCAATTGGCATCTCATCGTTACAGAGGGATTGTCAGTTTTTATTTGACTTCATGTTGGGAGTGTCCCTGCATCTCATTGTTTCTAACTGGAAGCATACAGCAGAGTTTAGTTTGCACGAATGGTGGAACCGCTTGTGCTTATGCTGCAAGTATGAGCAAATGCCACGGTGTGGTAGAACCCTTATGCCTTCCACTTTTCTCAAGTGGAAACCAGTCCAGAATTACATCTCCAAAGCATGGTACGAGATAGAATAAGGGGTCATTAGTCAAATCTTCTTGTATTTTATGTAGTGGAGTGCTTGGATGTTTCATAGCCCTTGTAGGCCCTCTCAGGCCTTCAGATGTTTTTTTTTTCTCTCTATATAGTCCTTGATGATTGCATGATGATGAGAGGGACAGGATGGGGTACGCTATCAATGGCCTTTTTTTTGTTTGTTTGTTTCTTGTTAAAGAGAAGTATTTTGTATTTTATTTTTATTGTAATGTGTGGGGGGTGTATTTTGTTGGAAAATATAAATAAAGAAGTTTAAAAAAAAAGCAGTGGACCCAGCACAGATCCCTGGGGTACTCAACTATTCACCTTTTTCCATTGGGAAAATTGGCCGTTTAGCCCTACCTTCTGCTTTCTATCTTTTAACCAGTTCCTGATCCACAATAGTACATCACCTCCTATTCCATGACTTTTTAGTTTTGCCAAAAGTCTCTGATGAGGGACCTTGTCAAAGGCTTTCTGAAAGTCCAGATACACTATATCAACTGACTCACCTTTGTCTACCTGTTTATTCACACCTTCAAAAAAACATAACAGATTAGTAAGACAAGATCTTCCTTGTCTAAAGCCATGTTGGCTGTCTCCTATTAAGCCATGACTATCTACATGCTGAGTAATTTTGTTCTTTATGATGGTTTCTACCATTTTCCCGGTACTGATATCAGGCTCACTGGTCTGTAGCTTCCCGGATCACCCCTGGAACCCTTTTTAAAAATTGGTGTTACATTGGCGGTCCTCCAGTCTTCAGGTATTATAGATGATTTTAATGATAGTTCACAGATTACTAATAGCAGGTTTGCAATCTCATATTTCAGTTCTTTCAAAACCCTTGGATGTATACCATCCAGTCCAGGTGATTTGCTACTCTTCAGTTTATCAAATACATCTTCCCGGTGTAGCAATATTTCTTTCAATTCTTCTACAGTATCACCTTTAAATACCACTTCAGTCATGGGTAACATCCCTACATCTTCCTCAGTAAAGACCGAAGCAAAGAATTCATTCAGTCTCTCCACTATATCTTTGTCCCCTCTTACTGCCACTTTTACCCCTCTATCATCTAATGGTCCAACTGACTCTCTCACAGGTTTTTTGCTACGAATGTACTTGAAAAAGTCTTTATTATGCATTTTTGCTTCCATAGCAAGTTTCTTCTCAAATTCTTTTTTTGTCTGCCTTATCAATGCCTTGCTTGTGCTGTTTCCAGTTTTCGTCATTTGGCTCTCTTTTCCATTTCCTGAAAGGTGCTTTTTTGGCAACAACAGCCTCTCTGACCTCACCTTTAAACCATGCTGGCAGTTTTTGGACTTCCTTCCACTTTTCTTAAAGCGTGGACTACAGAATATCCCCTGCTTGCCCCAATACAAGCATTGTAGAACCTGTGTCTTTTGGGGAAACTTCTAGGTACTTGTGACCTAGATAGGCCACTGTTGGAAACATGATGCTGGGTTTAATGGACATATCTTATGTTCTTATATTCTTATGGATGCGAAAGATGGACCGTGAAAAGGATAGACAGGAAGAAAAATAATGCCTTTGAATTATGGTGCTGGTGACGAAGACTGTGTATATCATGGACTGCCCGAAGAACAAACCAGTCAGTACTAGAGGAGATCAAACTTAAGCTTTCCTTAGAAGCTCAGAAGTCAAGACTTTGACTTTCATACTTTGAACACATCATGCAAAGAGAGAGTTCTTTGGAGAAAGACATTCTCCAATGGAGATGATGGCATGGGAGCTGGATCCATGGGTGCAGCTCTGCCTCTTTTGTTATCAGGGCCAGTGCAGGAATATAGGGAACTCTAGACAATGCTACAGCTTTATGTCCCCTCCCCATCTTTTCACAACAGCAACCCTCCCACAACTATTCTGTGCATATTGTTACAGATAGGGGGTGCTGTGAACTATTTTGGGGATGGTGTCTTCAGGCTGTGCTGTTTATTATTCCCCTTAACAGGTTCTACCTTTTCAGATAGAAACCATGTGCACAGAGCAGCAATAATATTTGAAAAGCTCTATTTGTCAAGATGATCCTTGAAATCAAACATATAACTAAGCAAACTTAGACGCTATGGGGTAGATTCTGTGCTACATTTAGCAGGACGGATGTCCAATCCTGATGTCCAGACCCGCTAAATGTCTGGATTACCCTACTAACAACAGAGCTCCCCGTACATATAGCCAGGTTTCTACGGGGAGCTCTGTTCATGAGCAGGAGGGGACGGGCCATGGGAGGGGCGAGGATGGTCGGTGGGCAGTGCAGCAACCCTAGACGTATAGGGCTGATTCTGAGGTCAACCTTTATGTCCGGGGTTGGCAAGGTCAGACGGGGGACTTATTTCAAAGGTGGAATAAGTCCCTCTGGATGTCAGAGGACAGTGGCGGATGGCAGCAATGGGATAGTAAGGGCGAGGAAGGTTCCCCACAGCCTGACCTGGGCCATGAGAGTCCGGATTGGAGGTCGGGCTTTGGGGAACAGAGCATCTCAGTGGCAGCAGGCAATTGCGACTCCTTAATGGAGCAGTGCAATGGGATGCTGTGGCACTGTGGCTCCATTCAGGAGCCTGCCTGAGTTAGCTGGGGAAGTGGCTGGATGTCTAGGGTGCCTGAATCGGGGCACCTCCTGGACGTCCAGCCACTATTCATGATTCTTCTCTCACAGGGATGTCTAGCCCCCAAAGGAGCAGAATCAGGTGCATCTCCAGGCCATCCAGATTTCTGGACTTCCAGACAGCCCTTACATGCACCTACAGAATTGGCCTCTATTTCACCAAGATCTGAATATCAGACTAGGAAACAATATATGTCCAGCAGCAACCTGTTAAAAAACACAAGGTCTCTTTAAACATCCAGGTATTTTTAAAAGTGTGGATTGTACCTGCGGGGGAATTTCTAGGCTTGTACCATTCCTTAACACCTCAATCTTACTCTTCCTCAAACCAAACCAAAGTATGAACTCTGTCTGCTTGTTTGCAGGACTCTCAGAATCCTCTCAGTCTGTCAGCTTCTTGGCACTACTCTCAGAACTCTCTCAGCCCCTCACAGAAACCAGGGCTTTAATCACAACACTCAATCACTGCTTTTCCCTAACAGTCCTTTAATATAGAGCTCACCTCTACATTATTCCCATCACAACACTGCAAGTTTCTTTCCCAGCTCTGCTAGATTTCTCCCTTGCTAACCCAGCAGGAGACAAGCCTTTGGTATTCTAGAGTTTTTCCCTCTGTAGTAGGCCAGCCTAACTTGGCTCGCTTTCCTCCCAGCTGATTGCAGTGAATCAATATTCACCTAGCTCACTTAGCTCATTTTACTACCCTACTACTGCTACTGCTATAGGGAACAAGTATTAGCCAGTTTATGTAGCTAGTCCACCCAGCATAGTGGGACTTCAGTCCCCTATCTGGCACAGCGGGACTCCATCCCACTATCTAATACTATGGGACTCTAACCCAACCATTACCTTGCTTACCTTAGCTTGTTCTCTTCCTCGTGCTTAGTGCAGGGAACAGACAGTCCATCCCTAACTGTCTCTCCAGGGCCTCCTTCTGCTTCTCTGACTCTCAGCCTTTTGTCAAGGAGACAGGGCCATGCCCTCCTGGCTAATCAAGAATTTTCCAATTCCCTCCAGGTGGCTGCCCTTGTCCCAGCCCTTAATGACCCCTTACAGATTTTAAGATTTCCCCCACATTCCCTCAATGTGGGAGCTCCCAACCCTTTGTTAGGGCTCCCCCTAGCTCTCAATGGGAGAAAAAACCTGTGTGTGCATCCCTGCACATTACAATGGGCCAGATTCCATCCTGGCCATCTGTGTACCCGGCCAGAACCAGACAAATAGAGGGAGCCGTGATTCTGATCCCACGGGGCATGTCTAACCCCATGGGATCAGAATTGCGAACAGGCCTGTATGTGCAGGCCGGGACCCCGATTCTGTCCAGCCTGCATATACAGGCCTTCTCAAGCTAACTCAGTCAGGGCAATTCAATGGAGCTGCAGCACCATGGCATCCAGTTGCCGATGGTTGGACTGTGGGGAATCTCCTCTGCCCCCTCCCACCGCTTCCCAGACCCGGGCCTGCCAGATCCCCCCGACTAGGGAACTTATTCCACCTCCGAAGTGGAATAAGTTATCCATGCAAGCCACCGGCCCTGGATGTACAGGGCTGACATTAGAATCGGCCCTATATGTTGGTGCGGCAACCCGCCCACTACCCACCCAAACACCACCCCTGATCCATCCCTTTCCCGCCCCTGTCTACCTTCCCCATACAATGCACAGGGAAGGTAGACGGGTCAGGAAAGGGCTTGAATAGCAGGAATGTCCATCCCCCTTATTCATGCCTCAGAATGACCCCCAATATGTATACTTGAATGTTATACTTTCTAGAGTAACGTTGCTTTATATGTATGCGTGTGCCACTCTCCCAGCACGTACAATCATATACTGTTGGTTCTAGTTTTTTTGGCTGTGAGGATCTATTGTTTTTCTGGCATGGCTGCTGCACATTGCTGCCCTATGCAACTGCCTGATTTGGTTAATGACAATGCCAGCCATGGTTGCATAGGCGGATATATGTGTGGAATGTCTCTGGGCTGTTAACTGCAAGGGAATCGTGCCTATGTCATGTTTTGCAGCATGCCAGCAAGATGGATGCAACTAGTGCCTAGTCAGAGGCAGGCATTATCTGCGCCCATGCTAGCAGCTTCTTTTGCGGTCAGATGTACTACTAGCATGACCATGCTAGCTGCATGTGGCTGTTCATGCCCCACTCTCTGCCCTAATCCCACCTTTTTGCTCGGTACTCCGATAACAATAGATTTTTAGCATGGATGCCTTGTTGCTGCATGTTACCACAGGGCCAGAATTTATTTATTTTTATTCTCTTATATACCGCACTATTCTGCATCAGTGCAGTTTACATTGAACAAACTGAAATTACATTGAACAGGGCATTATAACTTGGAGATAACTATTTTACAGGGAACATGGGCTATGGAGGATTAAGTGGCTTGCCCAAGACCACAAGGAGCACCTGTGGGACTAGAAACCCCAGTCCTTCCGGCCCAAGGTTGCTGTCCTCTAGTGGGATTTGAACCCCCAACCTTCTGGCCTGAAGTACCTTGCCCCAACCACTAGGCCACTCCTCCACTCCAGAATGTGCACTATACCTCTCTCCTGACTACCACACTTTAGTAAACATGCCCCAGTGATTTTAATTGCTGACCATCCATGATTCCATAGCCATCTCTAGAAAATAATCCCCAAATATTGTAAGCTGCACTCTTTTTATATCCAGTATAAAAACTTCCAGTCTAATAACGTTCTGGGACGTGCACTGCATATTACTTCAGTGTCTTACTTTTGTCTACTGCAAATTGACAAGCAAAGCACAAGTCAGGGAGAAAATAACACAAGGAAAATGAGAAGAAAAGGTTATTTGCCATCCATTTCCTCTGATTTTACCAATCCATGCTTAAATGAACTGGCACTAAGCAGTTGGCGGAGGTGACTCGAGAGTCATTTTCCCTCTGAAATTGGTTGATTAGGACAAATATGTGGAAGGTAATTTTAAATAACATTTGCTCCTCCATATTGCAAAAGCCTGTTCTTCCAATACTATGTGTCACTTCAGATTTTAGGTCTATTAAGGTTATGGAATTGACATTTTGTATCTCTCCTAATACATTAAACAGCAAACTGAATTCACATTAGCCAAAGAGTTTTGAGACATAGTGCCACTGCAGATTGTAAGAGAATTGTAAGCAGTCTTGTCAGTTTTACTTTCACAGAACTTATCTATTAACTCTGTCTGCAGGTAAGTACTGCCTGTCTCATGTGTGAGTGAAACAACTGGATTTTTGGAAACTAGTAAAAGGCAGCAGGTTAGTCTTGTGATGAAGCATTTTTTGCTACTGGTGGCTTCCCGCCTCATTGCTTCTTCTGGACTTTACCTCCTAGCTTTCTGACACTCCCCAGAAGTGCTGTGGTATCATCTGCAGGCTGCATTAGGGCCTGGACTCTTCGAGGTTCTTTGATGTCTTTTGCTTCTCCTTATATCACACACCACAAGCTCCACAATAGATTTATTCTCCATCCATCCTACCTTGTGGCTGTTCACCTGGGTAGTTTTCTCATGTTATTTCTGCAGTTACAGATTCTCTTCTTAATTACACAGGTACACTACCAAAAAACTGCCTCCAGTTTTGCAACTGATTCCTATAGATTCTGGGGTGCTGAATCCAGGAAAAATAGCCAAAATGTTCCATCACATCACGTTTTCTTGCAAAATTAGATTTCTTACCCATATAAGGAATGTTCACATAATTTCTTTTTAGCCGACTGCAGTTTATTTTCTTGGCCCAAAATAGAGGTTGTAATGGTTAACTAACTAGAAACACTCCCTCATGATATTTTAGAGTGTTTTGTATTCATTTTATACATTAACAGGACAATTGGGAGGCGGGGGGCTAAATCCAGTACTCGCGCTGGCGCATGTTCTTTCCTGTTCGCCTCGCCTCGTTCGCTCGCTCAAACACGGTGGTTGCGACATGAACGTTCCTGTCAAATTTCAGTTTCTTGCAAGTTCATTATTACCTTTTGTTTGCTCAGTCGTAATCCAGCTTTATTCCAAAGTGGTTCACTACAGTTGTAGTTTGCAGTGCTGTGTATTTGTGATGGCTCACAGAGCCAGAGGTTGCGTCAACTCTCCGGACAGTTTTTGTTTTATTTGTGGGGAATATACCGTGAAAAAGCGGCAGAGGAACATTTCTACATTTATTTAAAAAGTATATTTCGCCTATTTCGGTTTGAAGTTAGGCGATCAAGACAAACCGTGGGCTCCTCACAAAGTGTGCAAGACATGTGAGGAAGATCTACGCTTATGGATGAAAGGTAAAAAACAAGCATTTCGTTTCGGAATACCTATGATGTGGCGTGAACAAAGAGACCACAGCAGTGACTGCTATTTTTGCTCTTGCATTGTGAAGGGATACAACTTAAAAAATAAGAACGTAATAAGTTACCCCAACCTTCCCTCAGCAATTAGGCCTATGCCTCATAGCAACGAAGAACCTGTGCCTGAACCACCAAAATCTTTGGATCATATTTGTGTGGACGATTCTGATCATGATGAGACTCATCAGATGGCTTTTCCCGATGAGTCCAGTACTTCCGAGTTTGAAACTGAACCAGATCCGAAACCTGAACTTTTCTCTCAAGCTGAATTGAATGATTTAGTCCGGGATTTAGGACTCCCAAAAGATGCTGCCCAACTGCTAGGTTCTCGGCTTAAACAGAAAAATCTATTGTCACCAGGAACAACTTTTTATTGGTACCGCAACCGCGAGACACAATTTTTGAAGTATTTCAGCAAAGAGGAAGATTTGGTATTTTGCAACGATATATGCGGAGTGATGGAAAAGTTTAAACTCAAGTATGATCCTGCTGAATGGCGGCTGTTCATTGATTCGTCAAAAGACAGCATAAAAGGTGTTCTTCTTCATAATGGCAACACATTCGCTTCAGTTCCTATTGCTCACTCTGTTATTCTCCAAGAAAAATACGAGAATTTGGCCCTGATTCTTCAGAAGATTCGTTATGATGAGCATAAGTGGATGATTTGTGGAGACTTTAAAATTCTATCCATGCTATTAGGGCAGCAATCCGGTTTCACCAAATATCCCTGCTTCCTTTGCTTGTGGGATAGCCGGGCCCGCGACCTACACTGGGGGAAAAAAGACTGGCCAATTCGGGAGTATTTGAGACCCGGTGAGAAAAATGTTCTTCATGAGAGCTTGGTACCTCGTGATAAAATTCTATTACCACCTCTCCACATTAAGTTGGGTATCATTAAGCAATTCATCAAGTTCCTTCCAAAAGATGGTGAGTGCTTTCGGTACCTTTGCTCAAAGTTCCCCCTACTTTCTGAAGCAAAGCTAAAGGAAGGAGTGTTTGTTGGCCCTGATATAAGGAAACTCATTTCAGATGGAGCATTCGCTGAAACGATGTCTGAGAAGGAAAAAGAAGCCTGGGATTCCTTCAAGGATGTTGTTCTCAAATTCTTGGGGAACAGGCAGGATGAGAACTATAAGGATATTGTTGCCAGGATGCTCAATGCCTTCAAAGAACAAGGCTGTAACATGAGCCTGAAAGTCCATTTCTTGCACTCCCATGTGAACTACTTTCCCGAAAACTTGGGGGCGTACAGTGAAGAACAAGGTGAAAGGTTTCACCAGGACATCAAGGACGCAGAGAGAAGGTACCAAGGAAGATGGAACACCACTATGATGGCTGATTTCTGCTGGTTGCTGCTGCGGGAAACCCAGATGAAAAATACGCCAAGCAGCGCACCAAGAGAAGCATTCGGGGGAAGAAGAAACGGGCCCACCAGGAGATTGATTGACCCAAGAATGACTTTAAAATCTAAACTGTGTTGACAAATATCGTGTTTTTACTAAACTTTGAAATAAAAATTTGCTAGTTATTACCACAGTGTCAGATCTCATTTATTAGAATTTTATTTTCACACCATCGGGTGTTTGTCTTCATGTATTGCAATGGTGCGGTTTGCGTTTTCTATTCTTACATACATACCTGTACAACATTTTTTGCACATTTCTTTGCTTTGCTTTGTGTCTAACCTTGCTCTTATATGCTCAATGTTTGTGCACATGTATGTGGCTGTTTTAAGTGCAGACAATTTTGCTACCATCACAGTGTGTTTTGTTGACATTACTCTATTCTTATGTGCTGCCTTGTTACAATTTTCTTTATTCTTATTTGAATAACTACTAAACAATTAGTATAAAGAATTCATCCAAGAAACTTTTATCTCGATCGCACTCAATCTGAAACGTTCACCTCAAACTGCTAACCCAATGTAGCAAAAAATCTGTACGTGATGGAGCAAATTGGTTACCAGATTTGGATTCAGCGCACCAAAAAACGTAAAAATCAATCGAAACATTAGAGGCAGTTTAAAAAAAAATGTTTTTAGTGTACCTGTGTTATTAGTCAATTTATATCTACTCACCTTTCTACTACATTTTTACTGCCTATGACCTCCTACTGTCATCTGTTTCACATTCTCTCTCAATCTCTCTAATATACATTTTTAATGGGTCCCTTGTGTATAAGGTTTATCTATCTATATAGTCACCATGTTCTGTCGACTAATTGTTGTTGTGTGTTGATATGTGAAATACAATAAAAATGATTTCCTAAAAATGTCTCTGCTGCTCCTCGACTGTCTTCTTGTTTCAGCTACTGAGCTCCCCCTCCATGATTCTTATTCAGTTTTCATGTGGCATTTGACCATTATCATGACTAATGGGATGTAATACCTCTATTTTTATTCTTCTTTCTTATGCTGCCCTACTTCCAGGGCCATCAAGTGCTCTCTCTGGTTGCCTCTCCATCTCCAGTAAATTGTGTGCTGCTCGTGACCTCTTTCTCAGCATTAATTTACGGCACATACTTTATAGGTACTTTTCAAAAGGAAACTAGACAGCATAGAACAGAGGCATACAAGTTCAGCCTTCGAGGACTGCAAACAGGCCAGGTTTGCAGGATATTCCTGATGAATATGCATGAGTTCAATTTGCATACAGTGGGGGTAGTATGTATTGTCATGAGGCACAAGGATCAGAGCCCAGGGAGACAGAGAATGTACTTCAGAATGAATCCACTTTTGACAGGTCAAAGGAAAACATGGAGGAAGGTTGGCATAGAAACCCCAAACAAACTATGTCACACAGTACTAGGGAACGCCCAAGCCAGGAGCTAACCCATGACTCATTAGGAGAGGGGAGGTAGCTGATGAGGGGCGGAGCCCAAGCAAACGGGAAAGGCAACACATTTAAAAATCCCCTAGCAGGGAGTAGTGAGGAGAGAGGGAGGAGAAGAATTAACCAAGGACCCAGCCAAAGGAGGACTGTCTTGGGAACAGAGTGGAAGGACGAGAGAAGGGAAGGGAGTCCCAATCTCACCCAGGAAAGCTCCTCTGAAGAAGGGAGCCGTGGGAGACACGCTGACCCAAAGAGACAGACAGTTCCACGCTGAAGAACTCTATTCCCCAGAAAGCAAGGAAAATTGTTTTAAAACCCGGGTAAGGCAGTCTCAGCCTTATAATGCTAAGTACTCTGAAGGAAAAGTTTATTCCCCTGAAGCTGAGCTTCTGCCTGTGAGAAAACCCAGGCAAAGCAGAAAGGAAAAGTTTTACCTTGAGTCGGGTTGTAGCCAAGGGAGGTTCCTGGAAAGGAGTTTGCTGGAAGGTAGGAAAATACCACCTAATAGCAGAGCAGAGGAATCTAACCCAGTTCCTTGTACATACCAGGAGCTGTGTGAAAGAGCCAACAGTAATTAAAACACCCAGGCTCCTCTAGGCTGTTGGGGGAAGGGAACCCTTTACCCTTTGCAGAGGAAGTGATTAAGCAGGAAAAAGAGTTCACCCCACGGGAAGCTGAGGAGGACGTTGATGGTATGCAATGTGATTTTTACCAAGCTCCAGACACGGAGATGTTGATGGACTGTACGAACACGCTGTCAGACAGCATACACTCTCTATGCTAGTATTACTATATTATTATAAGAAGGAAAACAGTCCAAAGAGTGTTTGGAAGTTAAACTGTTTTCTGTGCCTTTTTGTGTTACCTTAAGAAGCTGAAGACAAGCACTGCCTAAGTTTGGTTATCCTTTTGTTTCACTGTACCAGAAGTATGGACTTTATGTTGCTGTATTTTCAAGGTTAAAATCCAACCCTGGGAAGGGAATAAATCCTATTTTTACCTTACTATCTCGTGCACAACTATTTACTTCATAAGCTACTGAACTACAATACCCAGAAGGCTTTACCAAGCCTCAAAATAGTGGTTCATAGCCTCAAGAAGAACACTTCCCCGCTCACCTTACTCACACTAAGGCCTCTGGGAGGGTGAGTGGGCGACAGTATGCAGACCTATCTCATGCATTTTCATTAGGGATATCATGAAAAACTGGCCTGTTTGTGGCCCTCGAGGACTGAACTTGGACACTCCTGGCATAGTGTGTGCCTCTGCATACCTTGTATCTACTGTACTGTTTATGTAGACAACCAAGGGGGGGGAATCATGTACACAACTACATACATCAAATGTTCACATGCTGATTTCCTACCCAAGCCTAAATACACCCCTGGGATAGTCTCCTTGCAATCCAGATAAACTGTGTGCTGTGGCTACAACGGCACACGCTACCATTAGGCAGACTAGGCAGTTGCCTAGAACACCAATGGTGCAAAGATAGCCCATTGCCACCATTGCTGCCCTTCTTCAGGATCAACAGCAGCAGCAGCAGCACAGTACTTACAAAAAGCTCTGGCACTGCGGTGCTGTTCCTGCTTCTGCCCCCTCCGATGCAAGCTTTCTTTTGCATGGGAGCAGAAGTTTTTTGGAGGGAGGTGCAAAAGCAGAAACATCCAGGGTCGACCCAAGGGTTTCTGCCACTCTAGTCAGAAACCCTGGCTGTGCCACTCCCTACAAGCCGCATCACCACTCCCTGCTGCCGCTGATTCTGTCTTGGTAGGGGGAGGTAGGCAGCGGCAGCAATGGCAATATTTTAAAAGCATCAGCTTTGAGCCACTGCTTTCTTGCTCGTGACAAGCCATGTTCTTCAGCACACATTGCCTGCTGCTTCTGACAGCCCTCCAACAGAAAGTTGCATCGGAGGGGGATCAAAAGCAGCAGGCCATGCGTGCCTAAGCATATGGGCTGCCACAGGCAACAAAGTGGTGGCACAAAGCTGCCCACCTGGGTCGGCCACCCTAGGCAGCTGCCTAGCTTGTCTAGTGGACGAGCCGGCCCTGAGAATATCACCGCAGCATCAGAGTTTTCGGTAAGTTCTAGGGTGCTGTTTCAAGTCAGTGCTGCCCCCACTGGTCACAGAGAGCAGCAGAAGCGGTGGCAATGGAGACAGGGGCAGGAGCAGAGGAGCACTTGGAATGAGGTTCGCCTAGGGTGCCTCATATTCTTGTGCCAGCACTGATGACTACCTTTTATCAGAAGAAACAAGAGAACAATTTTCAGGCAGGTCAATTTACCCAAGTTGCTACATACATGAGTAAATGGCTTATAATTTGTCATCTTAGGAGTCAAATGTGGGTAATGTGATGCACACTTGTTGATATTTTTATCTATGAGGTTTGCTTCAATAGTCAAAGCAAAAGCATGGCAGTTGTTACATGCATGCATGTAGTTGTTGTTAAGTGCCATCAAGTTGGTGTCGACTCATGGCGACCTTCTGGATATTTGTCCTAAAACTGTGTTCGGTCTTCAGTCAGGCGGCTCATTGTTGATAGATTGGCACCTATAGCTGCTGTTATTGTATCGACCCATCTCATTGTTGGCCTTCCTTTTTAGCGTTGACCTTCTACCTTGCCAGGCATGATGTCTTTCTCTAATGATCTCTCTCTCCGCATGATGTGTCCAAAGTATGAAAATCGCAGTCTTGTCATCTGAGCTTCTAAGGAAAGCTTGGGTTTGATCTCCTCTAGTACTGACTGGTTTGTTCTTCCATGATATACACGGTATTTGTCACAAGCACCATAATTCAAAGACATTGATTTTCTTCTTGTCTATCTTTTTCACTGTCCAACTTTCAAATGCATATGACGTTATTGAAAATACAATGGCTTGTAAAAGTCAATTCCAAGTCATCCTGCTAGACCAGTCCAGACAATCGGGTTTATCTCCCCCTACCAGCAGATGTTGGAGACAGAGAAAAAAACCTACCAGAAGCATGATTGGCTGGGCTCTGGTGGACATATTGGTATGCCCCTCAGTATTTTCTCTGTCTCCAGCAGATGATGGTGTTTTTCTATCTTTATTTTTCTTTAATTGGTTTACCTGAGTACTGGATGTTCCAGAGCACACAAGAGGTGTCCCTCTGGATTCCCCAGGCCCGCAGCTCTGACCGCAGCACTTGGGAGCTCCTGGTCTCGAGGATCAGTTGAGCTCCCATCATTGAAGGGGTTTTGTGGCTCCTGGCCACGAGGGCCTGTATTGCCAGGGAGCACAGGGTTGCCTTCGGTACTCTGCAGCAACGGACAGCCTGAGGTTTCCCTCCCTTCTTGTCTGCCTTGGCTCCCCTGCTCTGCTGCGGCTGCGATCGGAGACTATCTCACAGTGAGTGGTTCCCCCCTGCCACCGACGCTGCTCACACTTGATCACACTTACGTTTCCTTCGGGGGATAATCAAGATGGCTTGTCAGCACCCTTTTAGGCTCACAGAGGTGACTGAGAGAAAGGGGATCCACATTTGCCTTGCATGGATTTTTGTCAGGCTCCAGTGCAGCAGCCATTTTCAAGCTTCTTCCTCCCATGAGGTCTCATTGCAGCGGCCATTTTCCGGAAGGAATTCCCGCAGCTACGGGGTTGCTAAGCAGATCCTCCTTCTCAATGGCATTTTTCGTTTTCAGGAGCACACCACAGTCAGATCAGCCACTTGCTTGGCAGTCGTTCATTTTTTCTGCCTCGGGGCATGTCAGCCACTTCCTTTCGTGATGCCTTCCTCATCTCAGAGGTGCATTGTCTGCAGCAGAAAGCAAAACGAATTAAAGGATAGGATGTGTGTGGCATGCTCCTCTCACCCTGGGGAGTCTTCGGCAGCAGTTTCTGCTCCTCCCTCCACTAGAGACAGCTCTTCCTCGGCTCCCGCTCCATCACTGAACCCTCACTCAGCACCTTCTGCAGAGGGGACTAAAGACCCTCCTCTCCTGGTACCTCAGCCTCTGGCCTCATCCATCTTGGCCATAGAGGTGCCTTCCCCAACTTCGGATGCACATTTTCTGTCCCTTTTTAAACAAGCCTGATCCATCTGGCACTCGGATGCGTCAGGGTTGAAATCAGGAGGGCATCTTTCCCCTTCTAGTGGGGCAAATGCTGGAACAGCCTCACAGAAGCATCATTGTAGCAATGTGGCTCCCAAGGGAGGTAGCCACCCATCCAAAGAAGTCTTCTGGAGCTCGGATGCATGGCCAGTGGTTCCAGAGGAAGACACATCTTTGGAGGCCAATAGCATAGCGGTCTCTGATCATGAGGACGGCAAATACTCTCCATCGGGGGCCTCAGCCAGGGGGATGCGAAGGATATCTGCCTTTTTCACAAGGACGAGTTACCAGCTTTGATTGTGCAGGTGGTGGAAGCATTGTGCCTTGTTGACCCTCCCGCATTACAGGAATCCCAGGCACAGTCGCAGGCAGACCCCATTCTGCGGAGCATTCACAAGCCTTCCAGGGCCTTCCTTTTTCCAGCGGAACTACAGAAGATATCTCAGGAATGGGAAGCGCTGGATGCCTCCTTGCGTACAGCTCGCCATCTCAGCCAACTTTATCTTTGGTCTCCCACGGCACGGGAGAGGTGACTCACATATCCGAAAGTGGACGTGCTTGTGACGAGCGTTACAAAGCACACCACCATTCTAGTTGAGGGAGGAGCAGTGCTATGGGACCAACAGGACAGGAAATTTGAGAGTCTTCTTAAAACCGCTTTCTCATCTTTGGTGCTAGCTCTCCAAGCCAGCTTCTGTGGTGGTCTCGGAGCCCGTGCTTTGTTGCGATGGATTCAGCGCTTGCCTGAGGATATGGTGCTAGGTCGCTTGGAGTCGGTCACGGCCTACTTAGCTGATGCCTTTTATGACTTGCTGCGTCTCTCAGCTTGCTCGGTGGCAGCTGTCACCGTAGCTCGGCGATGGCTTTGGTTGTGCCAGTGGTCGGCGGATGTTGCCTCTAAGACGCGCCTTTCGAGGCTGCCATTTAAGGGTAGGCTTCTCTTTGGTGATGACCTAGACAAGTTAGTCAAGGACCTGGGTGAAGTTAAGCCTCAGCGTCTGCCGGAGACTAAGCCAAAGTCCTCTGCATGCCGTACGTACCGGTTTTATTCTCCGACCTTCCGGTGTACTTCCAAATCCCGTGATGCTCGTCATTACTGGCCCAGCAGGTCAGCACTTTCATCTTCTTCTAATCGCTTTGGCCAAAAGTTGCAACCCTTTCGAGGCACCCGAAAGGGCAATGAGTCATACTCAGGCCCAAGCAAGTTCTCTAGCCCATTCGCGAGGCCTTTCTCATTTCTCCAGGCGGGGCACCCAGGAAAAGAGCAGCCATTCTCTCCACTGTTCGTCGCCTCCTTCTCCTTCATGCCATTTGCCCCATCCCTCCCGCAGAGTGGGGAACAGGTCAGTATTCCATCTATTTCGTGGTGCCCAAGAAGGATGGTTCTTTTGCATCCGATCCTCGACCACAAGGGCGTCAACCGTTGCCTCCGCATTCCACTCTTCTGGATGGAAACGCTACATTCAGTAATCCAAGCGGTCCATAAAGGGGAGTTCCTTGCTTCTCTTGACTTCGCAGAGGCATACTTCCACATTCCCATCCGAAGCGACCATCAGCATTTCCTGCGCTTCACCATCCTGGGCCACATTTCCAATTTTGTGCCATGCCATTTGGCCTCGCCACGGCCCCACGAACTTTCTCCAAGGTCATGGTGGTAGTGGCAGCATCCTTGTGCAGACGGGGGATTCGCGTGCACCCATACATGGACGATTGTCTCATGCAGGTGGACTCCCTCACGAAGGCCTGTGAGACAGTGGACCAGGTGGTCTCCTTCTTAGAAAGCCTCGGCTGGGTCATCAATCGTGCCAAAAGTTCCCTGCAGCCATCTCAGCAGTTGGAGTTCCTGGGAGCCCAGTTCAACACAGCTCAGGGAAAGGTTTTCCTGACCCATAACCGTTTTGTCAAGCTTTCCTCTCAGCTTCAGAGTTTTCTTTGTCAGGACTGCCCACGTGCATGGAACTACCTTCAGGTCCTGGGGTCCATGGCGGCTACCATCGAGGTGATTCCGTGGGCCAGAGCGCACATGCGCGGGCTACAGCAGGCGTTGCTCGCTCGCTGGTCCCCTGTGTTGGAGGGTTAGAACTATCTTCTCCCGCTACCTCCATCGACAAGGCATGACCTCGACTAGTGGCTCTTGCCATCTCATCTCTTAAGGGGCATTCCCTTGGAGGCTCCTTGCTGGGTCTTAGTGACAACAGACACGAGTCTCTTGGGTTGGGGAGCTCATTGCCTGAATCGCATGGCTCAGGGCACCTGGTCGGCTCGCGAAGCGCATTGGACTATCAACCTCCTGGAAGCCCAGGCAGTCCACCTGGTCTTAGTGAGATTCCTGCCTCTACTTTGCTCCCAGGCGGATCATGTTCTCTCTGATAATGCGATGACTATAGCCTATCTCAACCGCCAAGGCAGTACCCAAATGCCTCGGAGTAACCAAGGAAATGACTCTTTTCTTCCCGTGGGCAGAGAGACATCCACAGGTTCTGTTGGCACAGCACATTGCGGGAGTAATCAAGGTAAAGGCAGATTTCCTCAGCCATCATGCCCTCGATCCTGGTGAATGGGAGGTGGCTCCCTGGGCATTCTAGAAGATAGTGCGGAGGTGGGGTCAGCCTGCGATGGATCTCATGGCATCGTCAACGAACTCCAAAGCTCCGGCCTTCTTCAGCCGCCGGAGGGAACACAGGTCGCAGGGACTGGATGCCTTAGCCCAGCCGTGGCCGGTGACAGTGCTGCTGTACATCTTTCCCCCATGGCCACTCATAGGGAAAGTTCTCCAGCAGATCAGAACACACTCAGGCACAGTGATCCTAGTGGCTCCAGATTGGCCTCGGAGGCCTTGGAATGCCGACCTTGTTCAGCTAGCCCGAGTGGCTCCTCTGCAGCTTGGTGCTCACAGAGGTCTCCTGCGGCAGGAGCCGATCACGATGGATGACCCCACTCCCTACTCGCTTACGGCTTGGCTCTTGAATGCTGCCAGCTGAGCCACAAGGGCTATTCTCCTCGGGTGGTATCTACCCTGCTCAAGGCTCGATGGCCCTCTACATAATGGGCATATGCCCGAGTGTGACGCATCTTTGAGACCTGGTGCTCACAGCGGCACCTCTCGCCATGGCGTGCACAGATACCAGAGGTCCTCGCTTTTCTCCAACAGGGCCTTGAGAAGGGGTTAGATCTCAGTTCACTTCGAGTTCATGTCTCAGCACTAACCAGTTTCCGGGGGCCGATAGACGGCTGCTCCATTGCGTCCCATGCAGACGTAGCACGTTTTCTCAAGGGAGCTAAGGTAGTACGCCCCCCCATCTGGTCAGTAGTACCGCCTTGGGATCTTTCTTTGGTCCTGAAGGTGCTCATGGCTGCTCCTTTCGAACTGCTTAATGGAGCGTCGCTCCGCGATTTGACCCTTAAAACAGCCTTTTTTATGGCGATAACCTCCGCTCGTAGGGTCTCGGAGTTGCAGGCTATCTCATGCAGGGATCCCTATCTCTCCTTCACGGAGGGCAGCATGTCCCTGCGTGCTGTTCCTTCCTTCTTACCGAAGGTCATTATGTCTTTTCATCTGAACCAGCCTATCTTCCTACCGGTTTTCTCCAAAGACCAGTGTACGGGCCGACATAAGGATCTCCAGACACAGGATCTCCGAAGAGTTCTCTATCGCTATTTGCGGGTCACAAATTCGTTTCGCAAGTCCGACCATCTCTTTGTTCTGTTCGTGGGTCCTCAGAGGGGCCTTATGGCTTCTAAGTCCACCATTTCTAGGTAGCTCCGTCAGACCATTGAATCCGCCTATATAATCCGTGGCAAGCCTGTGCCCTCGTGGTTACGGGTGCACTCCACACAGGCCCAGGCCACTTCGTGGGCAGAGTGCTTGCAGGTCGCCCCTCTCAACATTTTTAGGATGGCCACCTGGTCCTCCCTCTCCACGTTGATCCAGCACTATCGGCTCAATCTCCAGGCGCGGGAGGAGGCCTGGTTCAGGGCCAACATAGTTACAATGGCTTTGTCTTCCCACCCAAAGGGCAGTTAGCTTGGTTACTACCTGATCATCTGGACTGGTCTAGCAGGATGACTTGGAAGGAGAAATTTCACTTACCATTAATTTCCTTTCCTGCAATCCTGCTAGACCAGTCTAGGACCCTCCCAATATCTGAACGAGCAGTAGCTTTGCGTAGGAGCCAAGGTTGAAGTTTCAAGCAGTGTATTCTCCACTGCTTCTCCAGACTTTCCATTCTGTGTACGTAGTTAAGTTCTCATACACTTGGGTTCCTTGTTGCCTTGTTGCTTGTCAGAGTATACAGAGGGCGACCCCTAGGGGCATACCTATATGTCTACCAGAGCCCAACCAAACAGGCTTCTGGTAGGGTTTTTTCTCTGTCTCCAACATCTGCTGGTAGGGGGAGATAAACCCAATTGTCTGGACTGGTCTAGCAGAATTCCAGGACAGGAAATTAACGGTAAGCAGGGGCGGCCCAAGGGGGGTGCGGGGCCATGTGCGGAGACTCGGTGTGGGGCCTCATTTGCATAAGGTGCCTCATTTGCATAAATATTTGCATAATGTTACCATACACTAACTTTTAGTAAACATGCCTCTTAATGAGTATATGGATAAAGAAAGACTAAAAGGTTTCTACATTACTATACTCCAGTACCAACCGCCAGGCACATTAGGAACTACTACAAACACTGCCCATTTAGAACCCATAGCAAACCTGCCGTATCCTAACAGCACTACCAGGACTCACAAAGCACCATACCCTAACTATCAAAAGGCAACACTGCAAATATTAAACCAATACATTTCAGAGAACAATAATACATGACCTACTGGGGAAAGAACAAGTGGCAATGTCAAATAGGAATTACATAAACAGAATACCTCAGCTCAGTTACACATGCAGAACATAGACCATCACCAAACAAGGAATCACAATTTAGAAACAGGAAGACAATAATTAAACTGGGAACCCCAAAAGCCAAACTTGGAATATACAACAACACTGTAGAAATAAAACTATAAATTAATTTCCTCTTGTACTAAACAAAGCGCAAAAATTAATGATGCACATTTCCCAGAGCTGACATATTCCAGTTAATAAATTCAAAATAAAGAGATATTTTTCTACCTTTTGTGCATTTTTTTTCAGTTGCAATTGTTCCAGCCACTTTCTTCTGGTTTCTTCGTGTCTTCTGCTAACTCTCCATCTGCTGTCCATTTGTCCTTTCTTCTGTCTTGGTTTTTTTTCCATTCTCTCTCTACATCTGCTTTAACATACTAATCTTTCTCCTTTTGCTCTTTCCTCATTCCTATTTCATCCACTCAAATTTTATCCCTCCATCCTCAATCCCCACTTACTCTCCCAATATCCAGCCAATTGTAGATTTGTCTTCCCTCCCACGCAAAATATTTTTCCCTCTCCATTTCACTCTCCCAGCTCCATCCCATTCTAATCCTCCCCCAACATCAGCTCCTTTCTAGTTCCAGCCCCACCCAGCATCTGCTCCCTTCTTGTCCCTGCATCAGCCCATTTCCAGTCCTAGTCTCCCATCAGCCCATTTCCAATCCTATCCTAGCCCCACCATCAACCCATTTCCAGTCCTAGCTCCCCCATCCATTTCCAGTCCTATCCAAGTCCATCCATCAGTTCATTTCCAATCCCAGCCCCTCATCAGCCCATTTCCAGTCCTATCAGTTCCTCCATCAGCTCATTTCCAATCCCAGCCCCCATCAGCTCATTTCTATTCCTTTCCTAGCCCCACCATCAGCCCATGTCAAATCCTAGCTCCCCTCCACTCAGCCCATTTCCAATCCAAGCCCCCCATGAGCCTACTTCCAGTTCTAGCCCCTCCATGAGTCCATTTCAATTCAAGCCCCCACCACAGCCCATTTCCAACCTTAGCATCCCCAACAGCCCATTTCCAGTCCTATCCTGGCCCCTCCATCAGCCCATTTCCTGTCCTAGCCCCCCCCCCCCACTCAGCCCATGTCCAGTCCTAGCTCCCTCTCCTCACAGCCCATTTCCATTCCAAGCCCCCCTCCCCATCAGCTATTTGCAGTTCAAGCCCCCTTTCCACTCAGCCCATTTCCATTCCAAGCCCCTGTCCCCATCAGCTATTCGCCGTTCAAGCCCCCCTTCCACTCAGCCCATTTCCAGTCCTAGCAACCCCCCATCTGATGACCAGTCCTAGCTCCCCCATCAGCCCACTTCCAGTCCAAACCCCCTATAGCCCATTACCAGTCCTAACCCCCCCATCAGCCCATTTTCAGTCTTACCCCCCCCCATCAACCCATTACCAGTCCTAACCCCCCCATAGCCCATTTCCAGTCCTAATCCCCCCATCAGCCCACTTGTAGTCGTAGCTCCCCATAGCCCATTACCTGTTGTAACCGCCCCATCAGCCCATTACCTGTCCTAACCCCCCCCCCAGCCCATTACCAGTCCTAACGCCCCCCACAGCCCATTACCAGTCCTAACCCCCTATCAGCCTACTTGTAGTCTTAGCCCCCCATAGCCCATTACCTGTTGTAACCCCACCATCAGCCCATTACCTGTCCTAAACCCCCCCATAGCCCATTTCCCGTCCTAATCCCCCCATCAGCCCACTTGTAGTCGTAGCTCCCCATAGCCCATTACCTGTTGTAACCCCCCCATAGCCCAGTACCAGTCCTAACCCCCCCAGCCCATTACCAGTCCTAACGCCCCCCACAGCCCATTACCAGTCCTAACCCCCTATCAGCCTACTTGTAGTCTTAGCCCCCCCATAGCCCATTACCTGTTGTAACCCCCATCAGCCCATTACCTGTCCTAACCCCCCCATAGAACATTTCAAGTCCTAATCCCCCATCAGCCCATGTCCAGTCTTTGCACACCGCCGCATTGCCGATGTCCAGTCCTAATCCCCCCATCAGCCCACTTGTAGTTGTAGCCCCCCATAGCCCATTACCTGTCATAACTTCCCCCATCAGCCCATTTCCAGTCGTAGCCCCTCCATAGTCTATTACCTGTCCTAACCCCCATAGCCCATTCCCAGTCTTAAACCCCCCCCATCAGCCCACTTCCAGTCCGAACCCCCTATAGCCCAGTACCAGTCCTAAACCCCCCCACTCAGCCCATTTCCAGTCCTTACCCCCCCCCCTCCCTCCCCCACAGCCCATTTACAGTCCTTACCCCCCCCCCCCCCCGTCAGCCCATTTACAGTCCTTACCCCCCCCCATCAACCCAGCTAAGTTTAAAAAAAAAACAAACCAGAAACCGGCTGCTGCTGCCGCTGCCGCCGTGGCAGCGGCAGAATGGAGAATCCCGCGGGGCCCCCCTGTCCTGCAGTCTTCTATGCGGCCTCAGCGCGGGCTTTTCAGAGCCGTGCGAAGGGAGAGTTTCCCTTTCTCGCGGCTCTGTTAATCCTGCCGCGGGGCTGATGGGATTTCCCATCAGCCCCGCGGCGTGATTAACAGAGCTGCGAGAGGAGAAGCTCTCTCTCTTCGCGCAGCTCTGACAGCCGACGGAGGCCGCATAGAAGACTGCAGGACAGGGGGACCCGCGGGATTCTCCATTCTGCCGCTGCCACGGCGGCAGCGGCAGCAGCAGCCGGTTTCTGGGTTTTTTTTTTTTTTTTAACTTAGCTGGGCTGATGGGGGGGGGTGGTAAGGACTGTAAATGGGCCCCGCGGGATTCTCCATTCTGCCGCTGCCACGGCGGCAGCGGCAGCCGGTTTATGATTTTTTAAAACTTTGGGATGCAAGATGTTTTTTGCGCGGGGCCCCCTGAAACGCGGGGCCCTGTGCAAAAAACATTCTTGCTCAATGGACGGGCCGGCCCTGACGGTAAGTGAAATTTCTCCCTCTATATGGAGAGAGACATGCATATAGAGTGGGAAATAGTCAAAGAGCCGCATATTTTTAGTATTTGGGGTTTTTTTTCTACAAGAACACATTGTCTGTGCATTACTTTTAGCAAAAATAATGGTGAAAGATTGGAATAGGAATAAGAAAAAGGTGGGGGGTTTTAAATAATTGTTATGAAACCTTTCACCCTGCTGGAAACTAACTAGTTCTTTTTATGAAGAACTACCAGGCTATATTTTCATAATTTGTAACCAAGATAAGATTGTACCAAAGAGAGTGCATTTCATTTTCAAATGGGTCAAAAGTCATAGAGAATGCCATTTCCAAAAGCCATTCATTTCTGTAAATAGCTATTTACATGGATAAAGTGGTTATCTGAAAATTGCCCAGTCTGTATGTGAGTAAATGTAAGTATATTGTTACACAATGCATGTACCTTACCTGCATTTTCATGGAGGCACCCCCAGGACAGGTTTAGACAACAAGGGCCCGATTCTGTTTTAGACATGCCAGCCCTCTGTGTGCCCAGTTGGAACCAGATGCACAGAGTGAGCCAGGATTCTGATCCCAAGGTGTACGTCTAGCCCCACGGAATCAGAATCACGTCCAGGCCTAAACATACAATCTCCGATTCTGGTCAGCATGCACGTACAAGCCTTCCCCAGCTAACTCAGTCAGGGCTTCTGAATGGAGCCGCAGTGCCATGGCATCAAGTTGCCATGGCACCGTGGCTCCATTTCAGGAGCCGTGATCCCCAGCCGCTGGAACAAAAGCTTCATTCCCCACAGCCCAATCCCCGATCTGGCCTCCCAAGGCCAAGATCAGGCTGTGAGGAATTTCCTCTATCCCCTCCTACCTCTTCCGGGTCTGCAATCCCCTGCTTACTCGGGGAACTTATTCCACCTCAGAGGTGGAATAAGTTCCCCATTCAGGCTGCCAGCCCCAGACAAACAGGGCTGACACTGGAATCGGTCCTGTACGTCCGGGGCTGCCGACTGCCTACTACCCGCCCTAACTCTACCCCTGCAATATCCCTTTCATGCCCCCATCTAACCTCCCCATACAACATGCAGGTAAGTTAGTCGAGGTCAACAGAGGGGCCAAATAGCAGGGATGGAGTCCCACCATCCCCGCTATTCGCACCTCAGAATGACCCTACAAGAGGAAACTATTTGTGTAATTATACGTTTTCAAAAGTACACATATTTTTGCTAGAAAAGATATCCATAGTAAATGAGGTGAAAATCTATGTATGTACCTTTTCCTTTCACAGTATTCAAAGGGAAAGTGGATGCAACTTTTCCTGTGAAAACTGGTGCACAATCTCTGGGGAAAATATGTGCAGACTTTGCATCAACATGCACATTTTTGAAAACTGCTTTCTTAAAAGAACTGCAAATGCAATCCAGCTACTGATGTAATGTTATCTATGTGCGTACTGTATATTATGATGGTAATAAGTAAGTTTTCAAGGTTTTACAACTTTTTGTCCTTTTTAATGATATCATTGCATTTCAGAACTGACAAATCAGTTTTCAAAAACCAACAGTCCTGAACTAGAAACAAATTTACTGTTTTAATCTGAATTTTAGTATCATTAAGATTTGTGCAATGAGCCCTATGGAATAATACTTCCATATGTTTTGTCAAATGCATGGTTTTAGAGCAGTGACCTTCATTTTTCAGTGCTCGGCATCATGTGGTGATGGGATTCAGCATCGAAACATAACATGCATCAATAAAGAAAATATGGAGACTGAAGATCCTCATCTATGTGAACAGGATGAGCCCAAACCACGGCAAATTCAGAAATGTAAAATCCGGACATGCCAGGGAAATACAGGTATTTCAGCCCATTAGTTGGATATTCTTCAAAAACATCCAATTTTATGCATGTAAAGACAGGCATCAGCATGGGTCAGATCCTCACAAGCCAGAGTACAGGTAGAGATTAAACAATCTTTACTAAAGTAACTACTGTATTAATGTACCCTAATACAATTAGGGAGTTATTTTAGAAGCACTATTTACATTTTAAACATGGAAGCAGCACCAGAAAAATGTGGAAGCCATGCTCACACCTAAAACGTCCTTTTAGAAAGGCCAAGAGATGCACATTTCTGCATCAGACACTTCAATCTTTGTATGTCTCGGTGGGGAGAGGATGTTCCAGGGGCATTTCTGGGTGCCGCCTGCACATCTAGAAAGTATTTCACATAAATCATGAATAAGGATGGGAGTTTGTTGTCACTGGTCACTAGAGGTATTTGGCTTGAGAGTTTTGGGCTTGAACTGTTGTCTGTCTCCACATACTGAAGGTGTCTTTCGCGAAACTATCCTCCTCCCCTTTCCCAAGATCCCTGTAGATTTCTACTCCCTGATCTCCCTCTCCCCCCAGCTGTGCTACTCCCAAGCCCCCATTGAACTCTTTTCCAGACCCTTGGTGTGTCTGTCTCCCTGTTGCCCAGTTTCCTGTTGAGTACTGTCTGTGTGTGCACCAGTATTCCCTGCAGTCTTTATGTCTCTGTGTGGTTCCCTGCTGTCCATCCATGTGTGTGTGTGTGTGTGTGTGTGTGTGTGTGTGTGTGTGTGTGTGTGAAAGGTGGTGGACAGGGGCAGTCCAAGGGAGGTGCGGGGCCATGCGCGGAAACTCATTGAGGGGCCTCATTTGTGTAATGACCTTCATTTGCATAAATATTTGCATAATGTTAACATGCGCTAACTTTTAGTAAACATGCCTTTTAATGAGTGTCTGGATAAAGAAAAACTACCAGATTTCTACAGTACTATACTCTAGTGCCAACCGCCAGACACATTAGGAAGTACTATAAACACTGCCCATTTAGAACCCATAGCAAACCTACCATATCAGCACTACCAGGACTCACAAAGCACCAACTCCTACCTATCAAAAGGCAACACTGCAAATATTAAACCAATACATCTCAGAAAATACCAATACATTTGCTACCAGGGAAAGAGAACAAGTGGCACTGTCACATAGAAGCTACATGAACAGAATACACATGCAGAACATAGACTGTCACAAAACAAAGAACAATGAATCACAATTTAAAAATAGGAAAACAATAATTAAACTGGGAACCCCAAAAGCCAAACTTGGAATGTACAACAACACTGGAGAAATAAAACTATAAATTAATTTCCTCTTGTGCTAAACAAAAACGCAAAGATGTTAGTGATGCACATTTCCCAGAGCTAACAAATTTCAATTAATAAATTCAATATAAAATAGTATTTTTCTACCTTTTGTGGTTTGGGCTTTTTATTTTTCAGTTGCAATTGCTCCAGTCACTTTCTTCTGTTTTCTTTGTGTCTTCTGCTAACTCTACATTATCTGCTGGCCATTTGTCCTGTCTTCTCTCTTCAAGTTTTTTTTCATTCTCTCTCTACATCTGCTTTAACATATTTATCTTTCCCCTTTTGCTATTTCCTCCATTTCTTTCTTTATTCCTTTTTCATCCACTCAATTTTCACCCTTCCATTCTCAATTCCTACTTATTCTTCCAATACCTAGCCAATCATAGATTTTTCTTCTCTCCCACACAAAATATCTTTTTCGCTCTCCATCCTCACACCCCCTGCCCCATCCCCTTCTAGTCCTCCCTCAACATCAGCTCCCTTCTAGTTCAAGCCCCACCCAGAATCCGCTCCCTTCTAATCCCATTCTCCCATCCTCCCATATCAGTCCATTTCCAGTCCTATCCCAGCCCCCTTCAACCCATTTCCAGTCTAAGCCTCCTCATAAGCCCATTTGCAGTCCAAACTCCCCCATCAGCCCATTTCAAATCCTAGCCCCCCATCAGTCATTTCCAGTCCTATCCCAGCCCCCCATCAGCCCATTTCCAGTCCAAGCGCCCACATCAGCTCATTTCCATCCCGTCCCCCCCCCCCATCAGCTATTTCCAGTCCTATTCCAGCTCCCCATCAGCCCATTTCCATTCCAAAGGCGCCATCCACCAGACTAACCATACTGACAGATTAAAGGCAGTCCTAAAAAGGAAGGCTTTCAGATTTTCTTTTTGAAATATTTGAAATCCTAGCCCCCCCATCAGACATTTCCAGTTCTAGCTCAGCCTCCCATCAGCCCATTTCCAATCCTAAGAACATAAGAAATGTCATACTGGGTCAGACCAAGGTCCATCAAGCCCAGTATCCTGTTTCCAACAGTGGCCAATCCAGGTCACAAGTACCTGGCAGGTTCCCAAAAAGCTGCACAGCTTCCACAATGCTTGTCCTGGGGTAAGAAGAGGATTTCACAGTTCCACTTTAATAATGGTTTATAGATCTCTCCTCCAGGAACTTGTCCAAACCTTTTTTAAAACCAGCTATATTAACAAGTTTTACTACATCTTCCAGTAATTAATTCCAGAGTTTGATTACGCGTTGTGAAAAACATCTTCTGTTATTAGTTTTAATGGGTTACATTTTAGCTTCATTGCATGTCCTCTAGTCTTTCTACTTTTTGATGGCGTAAATAACCGATCTACGTTAACCTGTTCCACTCCATTCATTAACTTATAGATCTCTATCATATCTCCCCTCAGCCGTCTCTTTTCCAAGTTGAAGAGCCCTAACCTTTTAAGCCTTTCCTCATAGGGTAATCTCCAGGAACAAGCAGGAATGTAGTCATCACATATGGGTATTGTCGGTACCGATGGAGCCTGTGCGGAAACGCTCCCCAGCGTCCAATTAGAAAGCTTTTGGGAGCATCCCACAGCGCCTGCGTGCTGCCTTCCTGCCTTTCCCAACTGCCTCTCTCCAGTTCTTCATTTTCCGTGGAGCCAGCAGGTCGTGTTCCTGTCACCGCAGAAAATTTTCCTTCTTTTTTGTGGTCGCGTATGCCTTCCTCAACGCTTTACCGGTACCGCCGGTTTTTCTTTCTTTCTTTCTTTTCTTTAAAAAAAAAAAATTCTTAGTACTTTTTTCCCATTTTTTTTCCAGGTGCACGCGCCATTTTGGGCCTTAGGCCCAAGATTTTTTCCACAATGGAAAACCCCTCTTTGGGTTTTAAAAAGTGCACCAAGTGTGGCGGTACCATCTCCGTCACCGACACCCATGAGTGGTGTCTCAAATGTTTAGGTCCTGATCATTCCATGTCAGAATGTATGGCCTGTGCCATGATGTCCAAGAGAGGTTGACAGAACCGAGCTTCCAAGCTCAGTACCCTGTTTCCCTCTGATGCAGCTTCGGTGGCATCGACGTCTTCCAGGGCTTCGTCTTCCTCCCGTGGATCTCAGGTAACTAAACACAAGTCTAGCCGGTCCTCAAAGGGTAGATCTCCTTCTAAGCATCGAGATGCCTCTGGCGTTGCCCTTGAGGATTCTGCACCGGCAAAATTGCCCCGGTGGGAGGCTTCGGCTTCCAAAGCATTATCGGGGCTCTAGGACGTTCTCGAGGCCTCAACCTCGGCAGAACTACCCGGTGCCATGCTCTGGGGTACCGGCGATCTTCTCCGGTACCAACATCCAGGCATCGGCAGCGTTGATAGACCAGAGAGTCCTGGCTATTGAGCGCAGTCTGGTGGCTCTCCTTGCAGCATCGGCGCCCTCGGAACCACGTTCGACATTTCAACCGGTACCGGCACCGACTCCAGCACCGGTATCGGTACCGGTACCGATAGCATCGACATTGACATCGGTGTCCGCATTGCCGGCACCCAGTCATCCGATGCCTTCCGGTACCGATACTCCGGTACCGATTACTCCCATTCCGACTTCGGTCGGTACGGGTATCGGGCTCTTCAAGAGCATTTGGACAGGCGGTACTTCGAGTCCTCAGAAGAATCTGAGGATTCTGATAGTTCTGTCAATGCAGGAATGCTTCTCCCAGAGGAGCCCTCCTCCCCTAAGCTCAGGATGTCTCCTCCAGAGGATATTTCCTTTCAGGATTTTATCAGGGAGGTGGCTCGGGGTCTATCCATTACTGTGGCCCCTGAAACAGAGCCTAAGGCAAAGGAGTTGGAAATTTTACAATATCCTAAAACTCCTAAGGAGGCAGCTACCCTGCCCATCCATGAGATCTTGCATGATCTCATGTTGAGAATGTGGGAGACACCTCTTACCACCTCGCCCCATTCTCGTAGACTGGATACTCTGTATCGAGTCCCTCCTTTTCCTGGTTTCCAAAAAACTCAGCTTCCTCACCACTCTATTGTAGTGGAATCAGCTATGAGAAGGATCAAGAGTGCAAAGAGACATGCCTCTAATCCTCCAGGACGTGAGTGCAGAACTTTGGATGCTTTTGGACGTCGAGTCTTCCAAGCTTCCATGCTTTCTGCCAGGATAAGTTCCTATAGTCTATACATGGGAATATTCCTAAAGGAAGTCACAGGTGATTTAGAGGCTTTGAGTCCTCTTCTTCCTGAGGATAGAAGGCAGGATTTTCTCATATTGGTCAAACATGCCCAAGATGTTTCTAAGTTTGTCAACCTTGCAGCTTTTGACTGTTTTGAGTGCATAAGCAGAACCTCTGCCATTGCCATAGGTGCACGTAGAATTGCTTGGCTCCAGGCATCTGATCTGGAGCTCTGGGTACAAGACAAATTGGGAAATATCCCTTGTACTGGTGAGAACCTGTTTGGTAAAGATTGGCAGGAAAAAGCCAATGAGTTGGATGCTGACAACTCCACCTTGGATAGATTATCCAAGTCCACAGCTGACCCTGCTAGAAAGAAATCTTTCAAGAAACCATTCTTTTCTAAAAAGAAAAGATATTATCCTGCTTATTCTCAGCAGGGACGTTCTGCAGGTCAGCTTGTCAGGAAAGGTCAGCAACCACCCAAACAAAGAAAAGCAAAGACTGCTAAGCCTCAGCCGCCCCAGCAGTCTCAGCCTCCACAAGGCCTTTGACTTTCAGCTAGAGAACTTAGCCTTCCTGGCTCTCGTTGGACCAGAACCTTCCACCATTCCAGGAAGGTTGTGTCACTTTGCCCCCAGATGGGGGCAGATAACAGCAGAGCATTGGACACTCTCCATCATAATTTTAATTTTAATTTCTATACCGCGCTGATTTTAATAGCGCGGTATAGAAGAAATGTTAAATAAATAAATAAATAAAATTAAAGAGGGGTACAAGCTTCATTTTTCAAGCATGCCCCCTCCCACAATGATAAGACAGTTCAATTCTCCGACCTCTCTCATCAACCTGTTAGGTCAGGAGGTCACTATCCTTCTTGCCCAAGGGGCAATAGAAGAAGTACCCATCCAAGAGCAAGGTACAGGATTTTACTCCCCCTATTTCCTTATCCCAAAGAAAACAGTGGGATACAGACCTATTCTGGACCTCAGAGAATTGAACAAATTCCTTGTCAAAGAGAAATTCAAGATGATTTCTCTTGCAACTCTGCTGCCATACCTTCAGAGTCAGGATTGGCTTTGTTCTCTAGATCTCAAAGATGCGTACACACATGTTCTCATCCATCCAACTCACAGAAGGTTCCTTCAGTTCCTTTTTCAAGAAAAGCACTACCAATACAGGGTGCTTCCATTTGGCCTGGCCTCAGCACCAAGGGTGTTCACGAAATGCATGGCTGTGGTAGCAGCATTTCTCCGCACTCTAGGGATGTTCGTCTTCCCTACTTAGACGACTGGCTCATTCGAGCCCCAACAGAGTCAGAGGCCAGGACTTCTCTATCCTGCACGATGCGTATCCTTCAGTATTTGGGTCTGGTAATAAACATCCCAAAGTGCAGTCTAACTCCCACTCAGTCTTTAGAGTTCATAGGAGCGTTGCTGGATACCAGAAAGGCAAGGGCCTATCTCCCCAGGCCCGTTGCCTTTGCATGGTGCAGTTAGCTTCTCAAGCAGTGCTAAAACCTTATCTCACTGCCCGAAAAATGCTACAACTACTAGGCCACATGGCATCTACTATGCATATGGTTCCCTATGCTCGCCTCCATATGAGGGCATCTCAGTGGACTTTATCCACTCAATGGACCCAGGCATCAGGATGCCTGTCAGACAAAATAGCAAACACAAGCCGCCTTATTTTGTCCCTCCAATGGTGGAAGTCCACTCAAAACCTGTTGCTGGGGTCCCCTTTTCAACAACCCTTACCCCAGGCAACTCTCACAACAGATGCTTCTCCGATGGGTTGGGGAGCTCATCTGCAAAACCTCTCCACCCAAAGCACCTCGTCTCCACAGGAGACTCATCTACATATCAATCTCTTGGAGCTCAGAGCAATCCTCCTTGCTCTTCGAGTGTTCCACACCCTGCTCAGCTACAAGACAGTCCTCATCCATACGGACAATCAAGTAGCCATGTTCTACGTGAACAAGCAGGGGGGAACAGGCTCTCTGTCGCTTTGCAATGAAGCTTTGCGACTATGGGCCCTCGCCAGAGAGCATCAGATTCATCTCCTGGTGGTGTATCTTCCAGGCATACAAAACTCTTGGGCAGACAGACTCAGTTGAGTTCTGCTTCCACACGAGTGGTCTCTGCATGCAGACCAGGTAGCCAAGATATTTCAAATTTGGGGAACCCCGGACATAGACCTCTTTGCAAGTCCGTGGAATGCCAAACTTCCCCGGTTCTGTTCCAGAACCCCGGCTCAGGGGGCTCAGGCCAGGGATGCTTTCCTCCTTTACTGGGGTCAAGGCTTCCTGTATGCCTTTTCACCCATTCCCTTAATTCCCAAAACCCTATTCAAGCTTCAGAGAGACAGAGGCCGTATGATTCTCATAGCTCCACATTGGCCACGGCAAGTGTGGTACCCTCTGCTTCTACATCTCTCTCAAGCTCCCTCCCTGGAGTTAGGGTCTGCTCCAGATCTCCTGTCTCAGGAGGACGGAATGTTATGGCATCCCGGTCTCTGCATCTCAGGGCTTGGTTGATGAAGGCCTAGATCTTCATGATCTTAACCTTCCTCAGCAAGTAAAGGATATCCTTTATGCTTCCAGGAAGCCTTCCACAAGATGCTCTTATGCTTTCAAGTGGAAAAGGTTTACCATATGGTGTTCACAGAAGGGTCTTAACCCCCTTGCGATACCTCTGGAATCATTACTAGAGTATCTTCTTCATTTATGCAATGCAGGACTTAAAACTAACTCAGAAAGAGTCCATTTGAGTGCTATTGCAGCTTCTTTCAAGCCTCTAAATCAGGGGTCTCAAACACGCGGCCCGCGGGCCGCATGCGGCCCGCGAGAGAGGTTTCTGCGGCCCGCGATGGAGAGGAAACAAAAAACCCCCCCAAAGCCCTGGCTTCTGCCGCTGCCGCCGTGGCAGCGCCAGAATCAGCTGTCCCGCGGCCCCTTACCGTGTGTCCGGCAGAGCCCTCAGCTTCAGCAACATCAGCGGCAGCTTTCAGGGCCGCGAAGAGAGTAGTATTTCCCTCTCGCGGCTCTGTTAAGCCTGCCGGGGCTGATGGGAATTCCCATCAGCCCCGGCGGGCTTAACAGGCCGCGAGAGGGAAATTACTCTTCTCTTCGCAGCTTGAAAAGCCCGCCGCTGATGTTGCTGAAGCTGAGGGCTCTGCCGGGCACACGGTAAGGGGCCGCGGGACAGCTGATTCTGCCGCTGCCACGGCGGTTTGGGGGGGCTGTGTCGGATATGCCATGCTTTCTCTTGCACCGAGCGGGCGGGGGCGGGGGGCTAGGACTGGAAATGGGCAGATGGGGGTTAGGACTGGAGGTGGTCTGATTGGGGGGGGGGCTAAGACTGAAAATGGGGTTATGGGGGGGCTAATAATGAAAATGGGGTGATGGAAGGATTAGGACTGGAAGTGGGCTGTTGGGGGGCTTAGGACTGGTAATGGGCTATGGGGGGGCTAGAACTGGTAATGGACTGGGGGGGGTTGCTAGGACTGGAAATGGGCTGCGTAGAGGGGGCTTGAACTTCAAATAACTGATGGGGACGGGGTTTTGGAATGGAAATGGGCTGAGTGGAAGGGGGCTTGGAATAGAAATGGGCTGATGGGGAGGGGGGCTTGGAATGGAAATGGGCTGATGGGGAGGGGGCTTGGAAAGGAGGGGGCTTGGAAAGGAAATGGGCTGTGAGGGGAGGGAGCTAGGACTGGAAATGGGCTTAGTTGGGGGGAGCAAGGACAGGAAATGGGCTGATGGTGGGGCTAGGATAGGACTGGAATGGGCTGATGATGCGGGGACTAGAAGGGAGCGGATGCTGGGTGGGGCTGAAACTACAAGGGAGCTGATGTTGGGGGAGGATTAGAATGGGATAGGGCTGGGAGAGTAAAATGGAGAGGGGAAAAATATTTTGTGTGGGAGGGAAGAAAAATCTACAATTGGCCAGGTATTGGGTGAGTAAGTGTGGATTGAGGATGGAGGGGTAAAATTTGAGTGGATGAAATAGGAATGAGGAAAGAGCAAAAGGAAAAAGATTAGTATGTTAAAACAGATGTAGAGAGAGAAAGGAAAAAAAACTAGAAGAGAGAAGAAAGGACAAATGGACAGCAGACCATGGAGAGTTAGCAGAAGACACCAAGAAACCAGAAGAAAGTGGCTGGCACAATTGCAACTGAAAAAAAATGCACAAAAGGTAGAAAAATATCTCTTTATTTTGAATTTATTAACTGGAATATGTCAGCTCTGGGAAATGTGCATCATTAACGTCTGTGCTTTATTTAATACAAGAGGAAATTAATTTATAGTTTTATTTCTACAGTGTTGTTGTACATTCCAAGTTTGGCTTTTGGGGTTCCCAGTTTAATTATTGTCTTCCTGTTTCTAAATTGTGATTCCTTGTTTGGTGATGGTGTATGTTCTGCATGTGTAACTGAGCTGAGGTATTCTGTTTATGTAATTCCTATTTGACATTGCCACTTGTTCTCTTTCCCCAGTAGGTCATGTATTGTTATTCTCTGAAATGTATTGGTTTAATATTTGCAGTGTTGCCTTTTGATAGGGTATGGTGCTTTGTGAGTCCTGGTAGTGCTGTTACGATACGGTGGGTTTGCTATGGGTTCTAAATGGGTAGTGTTTGTAGTAGTTCCTAATGTGTCTGGCGGTTGGCACTGGATTATAGTAATGTAGAAATCTTTTAGTCTTTCTTTATCCATACACTCATTAAGAGGCATGTTTACTAAAAGTTAGTTTATGGTAACATTATGCAAATATTTATGCAAATGAGGTCCCTTATGCAAATTAGGCCCGCCTCTTGTGCGGCCCCCGGGTTACTTTACAAGTCCTCATTTGGCCCTCAAAGCAATTTGAGTTTGAGACCCCTGCTCTAAATGGACAACCTATTTCCTCCCATCCTCTTATAGCAAGATTTATGAGAGGCCTTCTGCTAACTAAGCCTCCCATTAGGCCACCACCTGTGGCATGGGACTTAAATTTGGTTCTTGGTCAGCTCATGAAGCCACCTTTCGAACCCTTAGCTACTACCTCCTTGAAATTCCTTTCTTGGAAGGTTATCTTTCTCATTGCAATCACATCAGCACGTCGCATCAGTGAGTTGCAAGCACTAGTAGCTGATCCACCTTATACAAGGTTCCATCATGACAAGGTAGTCCTTAGGACTCATCCACACTTTATGCCAAAGGTGGTCTCGCCTTTTCATCTAAACCAAGTGGTTTACCTACCTGTGTTCTTTCCAAGGCCTCATTCATCAAATGCAGAAAGGAACCTTCATACTTTGGACTGTAAAAGAACTTTAGCTTTTTACTTACAAAGAACACAGCAACATAGAAAGTCCTCTCAACTCTTTGTTGCTTTTGATCCTTCTCATTTGGGACTTCCAGTCTCCAAGAGGACTCTATCTAACTGGATTGCTCAGTGTATATCCTTTGCCTATCAGAATAAGAATCTTCCTCTGGAAGGCCATGTCACAGCTCACAATGTGAGAGCCATGGCTGCTTCAATGGCTCATCTGCACTCTGTGTCTATCGACGACATCTGTCGAGCAGCCACCTGGGCCTCGGTTCATACCTTCACAGCCCATTTACTGCTTGAACAAGGACTCTCGCCGGGATGCCTTGTTTGGTCAGGTGGTGGGAGCAAAAACAGTGACAGATTTCAAAAAGGCATGGGACAGACACAGAGGATCATTACATAGTAAAAAAATGAAATCAAAAACAAACATACATAATTTCTAAATAGAGAAGAGTAACATGCCTGGACAGCTCTATGACTCTGGCACTTTACTGAGTAGACTAGATGGACCATGCTGGTCTTTATCTGCTACTACAAACAAACAAAAATAATCACCACATAAAATCTTTATACAGAATTTGGAATGCCACAAATACCAAAGTAAACTTAAAAATATTGGTGGACAAGGACCTCAGTACAGTCTGCCAATACAGCTTGTCAGACGGCTGCCTAGGGTGAGAACTTACACAATCTTGACGATGCATATATTCATATGATTCTTGCAAGGTATTGTGGGTATTGTAGTTCATTCACTCCCAAACACAGCTGATGACAATAATTTGAGTTGTGAAACCAAGTGGTAAGATCAATAAAATACTTCTTTTATTGATGGGGTTTAATTCACCCAGCACATGTATGCTTGATAGCACTATAAATGAGGTTACTTGCTTGCAGTGTTTAAAATGGATAACAAAAAGTCACAAAGTAAACCAGAAAACAACCTTCAGCTTGTCAGGCAATTAGCTAATGTTTTCTTAGCAAATAATTATCAAATACAAAGGCACAAAGTAAAGAATAAACTTTGCTGGTTAGGTTAACTTCTGCTTATTTTCCACGCCGATCTCAGCAGTGATTCTCCCTTGCTCACACACACAATCAGGTGCAGCCCTAATTACTATCAATGGACCAGCTGAAAGCCTTTAGCTGGCTGGCTGCTACTGTGTGAGCTCAAATCCTGCTTTAAGAGCTGTTTGCAGTGGAAATAAAGAACAAAGTTAGGTTTCTTTGTGATGGCTGATGTGTTTGCTCAGAGAAAGCTAGCAATAGCATTTAGATAGAGAACAGTCCATATAAACTGTATTTTCATCTGCTGTATCAATCAGCATATGGTCACTATCATACATTGGCACAGACGAGTCTTTCATTAAGGCACTATCATGAGAATGCTTATTCCCTTGCTGCCATTCTCTATTATAGATAGGGTCTGGATCAGTGTTCATACGTGAGCCTCTCCTGCTATCATTATTCCTCTCTGTATAGCCTGGCCAATATGTAATCCAATTCTGATGTGCAGCCTTCCAATCTTGATCCCTGGACACTGGATCTCCTCTCACATACCTTCTGGCCTTGGTCTGAAAGTCCCTTCCACATGCAGTCTTCTCTCTTCCAGGTAGCCACTGGTGATTCCTATCTCTGCCACTCCATTCCTCTGGCTGAATCCAGTCCAATGGACTCTGCTGGCTTTTGGAATACCTCCCAGTATGAGTACTGCCTTGGAATCTCCCAGACCTTCCAATGGCCTTTCTTCTCTTCCTTCCAGAGAGTTTCCTTCTCTCTCTATCTGCGTGGCTTTTGCTGAAGCTGTTCTTCCAACTGTTGCTGAAACTCTACCTGAAGCTGGGCTGGAGCTTGTAGTAACTGTTATCTGAAGAATAAGCTCTATTCTTATTCTGTCCTAATGTGTGCTGCTCCCTAACACAGCGCAGCTGTCTTGAATCAGGCCCTGCCCTTTGAGATGAGTGCTTAGGGATTACCTCATAGCTCTCTTGATTGCACACACATTTTCTCACTTCAGCCCCTCTCATGGCTGCTGGAAACCTGGTGCATTCTGGGACTGGTAGTCTTTTATGTGAAAACTCTGTTTTCTTGCTTCTACCAGAACTGACAGGTTGCTTGTTCAGAGTCACATCATCTTTTCTATAGCTCCTACCTGAGCTATGATAAGCTTCCTTATCACATACCCCCCTGCTTAAGTTATTACGGACTGGTTTTACTGGTGAAACTTCTTCTCTACAGTCCGTAATACGGGAAAGTGCATCCGCATTCTTGTGTAACTTCCCGGCACGATGTTCAACTTGGAAATCAAACGCCTGTAAGGCCATGTACCAGCGTGTCAACCTGGCATTGTGGTTCTTCATTTGCTGCAACCACTTAAGTGGGGCATGGTCCGTGACCAACTGGAACTTTCTCCCTGTAAGGTAAAACCTTAACGCCTCCACTGACCACTTGATAGCCAAACACTCTTTTTCTATCGTGGAATACTTTTGTTCAGCCAGTGACAACTTCCTGCTCAGGTACATCACAGGATGCTCCTCCCCATCATGGCACTGGGATAGGACTGCTCCTAGCCCTACATCCGATGCATCGGTTTGAACCAGAAAGGGTTTCTTGAAGTCTACTCCTTTCAGTACCGGTCCTGTACACAATTTTTCTTTTAATACTGAAAACGCTTTTTCAGCTTCTGGTGTCCACTTTATCTGGTTTGGACAATTCTTTCGCAGCATATCCGTGAAAATGGCACTTTTCTCTGCGAATTGCGGTATAAACCGGCGGTAGTATCCAATAAGTCCTAAGAAACTTCTTAGTTGTTTCTTGGTTGTTGGAGGAGGAAAATTCCTGATGCTATCTATTTTGCTTAATAGAGGTTTAATTTTTCCTCTTCCCACTAGGTGGCCTAGGTATTTTACCTCCCTATTTGCAAAGGCACACTTCTTCGGGTTTAAAGTGATTCCCGCTTGCTTCATAGAGCACAAGACTGCCCTGATCCTCTTCAAATGCTCTGCCCAGGTGTTACTATGGATTATGACATCATCCATGTATGCAAAAGCATAACTTTGGTGGGGTCGAAGTACCTGATCCACTAACCTTTGGCAGGTAGCCGCTGCTCCATGCAGTCCGAAAGGCATCCTCTTGAACTGGAAAAGGCCAACGGGGGTGCTGAACGCAGTTTTCGGCTTCGACTCCCTGGTGAGCGGGATTTGCCAATATCCTTTTGTCATATCAAGGGTGGTTAAGTATTGAGCCTGTCCCAGCTGGTCTAGCAGCTCCTCAATTCTTGGCATTGGATATGCATCAAAAACTGATATGGCGTTTACCTGCCGGAAGTCAATACAAAATCTTAAGGATCCATCAGGCTTCAGCACCAGGACTATGGGGCTATTCCAGGGACTCTTTGACTCCTCTATTACCCCCATGTCCAACATCTCCTGGACTTGTGCCACTACCTCCTGTCTTTTGGCTTCAGGCAAGCGGTATGGCCTTTGACGAACCAATTTCCCAGGTGGAGTTATTATTTCATGGGCCACCAAATGGGTCTCCCCAGGTATGGGTGTCAACACATCTGGGAATTCCTTAAGCAACTTCCTAATTTCTTCCTGTTGTACCATTGTCAGGTCCTCACCTATTTGGGGTTCTGATCTTTCTTTACAATCAGATACCTGGGGTCCCAAATCTTCCTCTTCACTCACTTCCCTCTCTCGGGCACAGGTGGCAGCTAAGCTTTTAACCCCTTTGACATCAGTAGAACCAAAGCCTTTGGCTCCACGTTCAGAATTCTCTAGGGATGTGACCTCCTCCACAGGTGGAAAACCTAGCCTCTCACAAATCAATTGGGCAATTTTGTCTCCTGTCTTCACATGATACTCATTCTGTCCAAAGTTAAACAACAGAACTTTAATATTGCCCCTGTAATCGGGATCAATTACTCCCGCACCCACATCGATGAAATATTTAAGGGCTAATCCGGACCTTGGGGCTACTCTCCCATAACATCCAATTGGTATTTCCACTTGGAGACCGGTGTCAACCAGGGCTCTCCCTTGGCTAGGTACAATCACATTTTCTATGCTGCACAGGTCAAACCCAGCAGACTGAGGGGTTGCCTGCCTAGGAGCTTGGGCCTTCTCAGAGACCTTATGGTACTTTAGGACGAATATCTGCTTTGGGGTAGCTTGGTCTTCTGGACGCTTAACCATCTTTTTAGCTGGGGTCTGAGGACTTCCAAATAAAGGCCCGGGAGCTACTACCATTAAACCTTCTCCCTCCTTTTTTCCTAGTCCTTCCACTAGACCCTGCTTAAATCTTGGCCAGTCTCTTCCTAGAACCAAATCAAAGGGTAGCCTAGGCACCACTGCTAACAGGACTTCCTCTTGTTTCCCTAGGCACTTAACCTTTAGCCTATAGGTGGGATATGATGATGCAGCACCATGAATGCATCTGATGTGAACTTGGCTTTCAGGGGTTCTAGGCACAAATCTTTCTTGGGCCTCTATCCTTTTCCAAAGCCTTTTTGACATCATACTCTGATCTGCCCCAGAGTCTAATAATGCATTTGTGGTAATTCCTTGCACATCAACCATCAAAAGAAATCCTTCCTTGGGCTGTTTTAAATCCAGACCCATTAAACTAGTGTGTGTCTGGCATCTCTTCTCTAAGTGTCCCACTTTTCCACACTTGAAACATTTCTTTCTATTCCACTGTGTCATCTGGTTTGATACAGTACATTCATTTTCAGAAACATTCCTAATTATTCCTTTTTCTGATACAGCACATCTAGCCTCAGCATCCATCTTTAGAGGGCCACCCATTCTATGGCAAGCCTGCGTGGCTTCCAAGAATCTCTCTGCTAGCATGGTTGCCTCTCCAAGATTTTGGCAATTTTGCTGTATAAGAAAAACATTCAAATCTTTAGGTACCCCAAGCATAAATTGTTCCAGCATTATAATATCTAATAACATTTCTACTGTCTTTTGCTCAGGCTCCAACCATTTTACAGCTAAACTTCTGATTCTCTGACTCAGAGCCCTGGGTGTCTCACCCACTTTCAATGTAACAGCTCTAAACATTCGCCTATACTCTGAAATAGACAACCCTAGGCGATCTCTAATAGCTGCCTTTACATCCTTATAAATCAAAGCCTGGGCTGCTGGCATTGCTCTGTAAGCTGCTAGTGCCTCACCAGTTAATGAGGCTGCCAGCCTTACTGCCCACTGGGTTTCTGGCCACGCTAAAGCCTATGCCACTCTTTCAAAAGACTCTAGAAAATCATCAACATTATCTTCTGGAGTTAATTTCCCAAAATTAAATGCCCCAATCCCTTGATTGAGTCCCACAGTGTCCACATGTGGTGCACCAGTACTAACTACTGGTCTTGCATCTGTTCCACTTTGGCTCTGCAGCTGCACTAGAGCTTGCACCAGATCAAGCACTGGTTTCTGCTGTTCCATTAAGGCCTTCATAGCAGTGTCCTGGGCCTGCTGTGACAGCTCCTGCTGCTTGCTAAATTGGGCTGCCATCCACTGAGCCATCTCCCTCGGATCCATCTTGACCCTGCAAGAAAAGAGAAAAAAAAAAAACCCAAAGAGCAGCACCTTCCAACCAGGTGTGGTTTTTTTTTTTTTCAACTTTTTTTTTTTTTCAATTACCCCCTGTGCTTACACACATCCACCACTAGACATGCCCAGGTACATATTACCTTGTCTCAGTGATGAATCCAGCTTTGCACAGGGTCTTTTCCTCTGGGACAGCTTCCTGGAACAACCACTTTTCCTCCAAAGTGCAGACGAGGGAAAAAATCTTCTTACAGCTTTAAACTTGACTTTTATTTGTAATCCACAACAAGTAAATCCTCGTGGTGCAAGAGCAATCCGAAAAACTACGCCATTTGTCAGACGGCTGCCTAGGGTGAGAACTTACACAATCTTGACGATGCATATATTCATATGATTCTTGCAAGGTATTGTGGGTATTGTAGTTCATTCACTCCCAAACACAGCTGATGACAATAATTTGAGTTGTGAAACCAAGTGGTAAGATCAATAAAATACTTCTTTTATTGATGGGGTTTAATTCACCCAGCACATGTATGCTTGATAGCACTATAAAAGAGGTTACTTGCTTGCAGTGTTTAAAATGGATAACAAAAAGTCACAAAGTAAACCAGAAAACAACCTTCAGCTTGTCAGGCAATTAGCTAATGTTTTCTTAGCAAATAATTATCAAATACAAAGGCACAAAGTAAAGAATAAACTTTGCTGGTTAGGTTAACTTCTGCTTATTTTCCACGCCGATCTCAGCAGTGATTCTCCCTTGCTCACACACAATCAGGTGCAGCCCTAATTACTATCAATGGACCAGCTGAAAGCCTTTAGCTGGCTGGCTGCTACTGTGTGAGCTCAAATCCTGCTTTAAGAGCTGTTTGCAGTGGAAATAAAGAACAAAGTTAGGTTTCTTTGTGATGGCTGATGTGTTTGCTCAGAGAAAGCTAGCAATAGCATTTAGATAGAGAACAGTCCATATAAACTGTATTTTCATCTGCTGTATCAATCAGCATATGGTCACTATCATACATTGGCACAGACGAGTCTTTCATTAAGGCACTATCATGAGAATGCTTATTCCCTTGCTGCCATTCTCTATTATAGATAGGGTCTGGATCAGTGTTCATACCTGAGCCTCTCCTGCTATCATTATTCCTCTCTGTATAGCCTGGCCAATATGTAATCCAATTCTGATGTCCAGCCTTCCAATCTTGATCCCTGGACACTGGATCTCCTCTCACATACCTTCTGGCCTTGGTCTGAAAGTCCCTTCCACATGCAGTCTTCTCTCTTCCAGGTAGCCACTGGTGATTCCTATCTCTGCCACTCCATTCCTCTGGCTGAATCCAGTCCAATGGACTCTGCTGGCTTTTGGAATACCTCCCAGTATGAGTACTGCCTTGGAATCTCCCAGACCTTCCAATGGCCTTTCTTCTCTTCCTTCCAGAGAGTTTCCTTCTCTCTCTATCTGCGTGGCTTTTGCTGAAGCTGTTCTTCCAACTGTTGCTGAAACTCTCCCTGAAGCTGGGCTGGAGCTTGTAGTAACTGTTATCTGAAGAATAAGCTCTATTCTTATTCTGTCCTAATGTGTGCTGCTCCCTAACACAGCGCAGCTGTCTTGAATCAGGCCCTGCCCTTTGAGATGAGTGCTTAGGGATTACCTCATAGCTCTCTTGATTGCACACACATTTTCTCACTTCAGCCCCTCTCATGGCTGCTGGAAACCTGGTGCATTCTGGGACTGGTAGTCTTTTATGTGAAAACTCTGTTTTCTTGCTTCTACCAGAACTGACAGGTTGCTTGTTCAGAGTCACATCATCTTTTCTATAGCTCCTACCTGAGCTATGATAAGCTTCCTTATCACAAGCTCTATCAATAACAGTGAGGTAAAGGCTCGTCCCATAAGTCTTAATCATTGGTCCTTTTACCATTATGTCCATTTTTTAGGGGGGGTGAGGTTTTTCAAAATTAGCATTTAAAATATACTTAGCTTGATTAAATAATGATATTCTGAGTATTAAACTCTGTTGAACTTGGCTCTGCTGACACTTGACTTATTTTATTTTATTATGTTTTGCCCATGAATTCTGCTGGCTGCTTCTGGAGAATGGTACAGTATAGTTATCATGCTATCTCTTGTCATAACACCATCCTCTTTGTAACTGAGGTTTGAGTTCTCTGTTTGTCTTTCAGGAGCAAGCAGTATAAGCGATTCTGGCTCTGTAACTTATTGAATTTGGACACTGAAATCTTTCTTTCAGTTCTTTGGATTTTTTTTAGTACTATCAAGTCACTGTTTACTCATGGTGACCCAGCTACCTCTGGGTTTTCTTGACAATGTTATCATTGAAAGTAGATTGCCAGCCTTTTCTTCTGAGACAATGGAGGGTAAAGTGACTTGCCCAAGGTTACAAGGAGTGCCAGTTGGAATCAAACCCTTGATCTTCTGGGTACTAGGCAGCTGTACTAACCATTAGGCTACTCCTCCACTTTTTTGGATGCTTAGATCCATCTTTATACTTTGCTTGAATATCTCTACATTACTTACTAACATAGTAACATAGTATATGATGGCAGATAAAGACCAGCATGGTCCATCTAATCCATCCAGCAAGATGGCAAGAGTAGGTGCATCTGCCGCTCCATGCAGGTCACCCCTCCCCATGCCTTTGTTTAGAAGTGTATCCACCGCTCCATGCAGGTCACCCCTATTTGTTGATATGCCTTTAGGGGTGTACCCACTGCTCCGTGTAGGTCAACTCTATTTACTGAGATATAAGAGATAGTTAGGTTTATTTTGATTTTATCTTGTTGCTATAAAGGATCCACTGTGTCTGTCCCATGCCATTTTGAATTCCATCACTGTATTTGCCCTCACCACTTTCATCGGGAGAACATTCAAAGCATCCAGCACCCTTTCGGTGAAAAAGTATTTCCTGATGTTGCCTTTTCTTGGGGACTTTGTTGGACTAAGGCTGCTGTTTGTACCCCAAAGATATGAAAATGACCTCGCTCTACTCCAAACAGACTCAGAAATTTAGAAGGAAATTAGATCTTTATTATGCCCAATCAGTTACAATTGCAGCCAAAAAGCAAAATGCAGCATTATTTTTTTAGCAATACAGTTTGCCTGAGCCAGAGGGTGGAAGACAAAGACAACAGAAGCTGAAGTACCAATCAGACTCTCTGTATGAATTGTGTTTATTTCCCCTCCTCCAACGAATGATGTCAATTGCTATCCTTATATATATAAATTCAGCCTGTCACCTAGTTGTGGTTGGGGACTATTTACTGTACTATATTCTTATTTATTTATTTATTTTTTATTTAACATATATTTATAACCCGCAACTTCCAGAGTTCAGTTGCGGTTCACAATAAAACAACAATCTACAAAGCATAAGCTTAGTTTTACATCGAACATTTTGTAACAATAAAAGTAATGGTTAACAGTATGAACTAGTGCAAAACAACAAACTGGCTTGTAAACTATGTACAAAAAACTATATACAAATACATGTTGGGGGTACTTTGGAATTGGATCATAGTGTTTTTATAATAGTGTATAGTCTGTTAAATTGTTGGGATTAGTATTACTCTGTCATAATTTTTAACCTTTATCTGAGTGTATCCAGGGGTTATCTATGTTGCCGTAGTGCATGGAGAATAAATAGGTTTTTAGTTTTTTTCGGAGTTCCATGATTTCAGTTATGGATCTTAGGTCCTCCGGAAGGGAATTCCACATAGATGGGGCAGCTCTTTTGTTAGTTAATTTATTTGCTTTTATGAAATCATTAGGAGTATTTAGTTTATTTGAGTATCCTTTTCTGTGCGTGGTTTTTTGAGATTCCATGCTAATTAGTTTGCTTAATGGGATTGGGGCCGTATTGTTTAAAGCTTTATATGTAGTTATTATGGTTTTATATATTATCCTACTTTGAATTGGCAACCAGTGTAGGGAGGCTAGTATTGGTGTTATGTGCTGGATAGAGTGTGCTTTCATTATAATTCTGGCTGCTGCGTTTTGTGCTAATTGGATTCTTTTTATGTTTTGTTTCATTATACCTAAAAGAATTAGGTTGGCAAAATCAAAGTGCGGTGTTATCGTAGCTTGGATTATATTAATGAAGTCAAATTGGTGTACTAACGGGCGTAATTGTTTAAGAATTTTAAGTTTAAAGTATATTTTCTTTATGGTGTTTCTGATGTGAGTGTTCATCGTCAGATGAGTATCTAAAATAACACCTAGGTATCTTATTTCATTTTTTATTTTAATGTCATGGTTTTGTAATGTTATATGGGTTGGGGGGATATATGATTGATTTTTTGTTACAATTAGGACTTCTGTTTTTGAATGATTAATGTGAAGGTTTTGTGCTTTTAGCCATGTAGTAATTTCATTGAAGCAGTCTGATAGTAGTTTTATTGGTAAATTAGGAATCGTGAAAGGGATGTACATCATAATATCATCTGCGTATAGATGATAGTATACTCCGAATTTTTTAAAGATATCACTGACAGGTTTTATGTAAATGTTAAACAGGAGGGCTGATAGTGCGGAGCCTTGTGGGAGACCAATTTCTTGATTATATATAGTTGATGTTTGGTTACCAATTCTTACATTTTGTGTTCTATTATTTAAGTAAGAGGTAAACCATTTATGCACAGTGTCTTTTATTCCTATTTGTTTCAGGTTATTAAGCATTATAGTGTGGTGAACACTATCGAATGCTGCCGAAATATCAATAAATAAGAGTATAAATGCTTGTTTATGATTATCAATTCCTTTGAGTAGTACATCAGTTAAGACTGTTAAAAGTGTTTCAACTCCATGTTGAGGCCTAAATCCATATTGGTGGTCATCAAGTGGGTAGGATGAATCTAGGTATTCTTGTGTCTGAATTTGTACCACTTTTTCTATTATTTTAGCTAAAAAAGGGATACTTGATATGGGTCTGTATGATTTTGGTGATGTTTTATCAAGCGTGTTGTTTTTGAGAATTGGACGGATTTGAGCATGTTTGAGCATAGAAGGGAGGTGTCCTTGAAGCAGTGAGAGGTTGACTATAGGGAGGATGAATGATATTAGTATTGGTAGTGTACTTTTTATCCATGTTACTGGGCATGGATCAAGAAAGGAGGTTGTGGTGTTGAGATTAGCAATGATGTTCTTTAGTGCGTCTTTTGATATAGGGTGAAATTTTGACCATTCATCTGAGACGTGATGAGCTGTATTTATATTGTTTATTGTCATTATAGGTTGCATAGATTTATTTTGATAATGGGTGGCTAAAGTTTGTACCGATATTTCGGTGATTTCAGTATTCGATGTTTGAGGATTATTAGTAAGATTTCTAACAATTGAGAATAGTTCTCGTGGTCTGTTGTAAGATTTTGATAAGATTGCTGCGAAATAAGATTTTTTTGTATTATCTAATGTGTCTTTGTATTTTGTGAGATGGTTATTATATATTTCCTTGTTGATTGTTGATTTGGTTTTGCGCCATTTATGTTCTAATTTTCTTAGTTCTTTTTTCATTTGTTTTAGCGTGTTGTTAAACCATGGATTTCTGTTTATTTTTAATTTAGGGGGCTTTTTGATTCGTTGATCAAGTTTGGCAGCATTGTTGATTGTTACATGCCAGTTTATTACAGCTTCATCTAGATTCATTGGGGATGATGAGAGGTGAGGTATTGTTGTATCCAAGAATTCAGTTTCATTAAATTTTTTGAATTTTGTAGTGGGATCACTTCGTGTGTTATTTTTAGTGTTGTTGGTGTGGAATGTGAATTTTGTTTTGATAATGTAGTGATCAGACCAGGGTATTTGTGTGTATTCTATGGAGTCTGTTTTGAATAACTTGTAGAGTGTGCTTGGTAGGAGAATAAGGTCAAGGATGCCTCCTTTTATATGTGTTTTTGTATTAATTATTTGGTAATAGTCCATGTCTGATATGGATTCTAGGAACAAGTTGGCTTCTGATGGTGGGAGTGATGGGAGATTAAAGTCTCCTAGCATGATTATGGGATTATGTTCTGAAGATGAGCCTAGGAATTCAATTAGAGAATCTAGGCTATCTGCTTTTTGGTCAGGGGGTCTATATATTAGGCAAATTCTGCAAATGTTAGTTTTTATAATTAAGGTGTCTATATTGTTGGTTATAGTAGATGGTATTGTTCTTGCATTTAAACCCTTTTTTGTCATTATAAGTACTCCTCCTCCTTTTTTGTTAGTTCTATGTGTATAGTTTATATCGTATTCATCGCTATTAAGTTGATTTAAGTAGACTGTATCCGATTCAGTTAGCCATGTTTCCGTTACGCATAGCATATCAGGTTTTGAGTCAGCTATTAAATCATTAAATATGGGGAGTTTGTTTTTCATAGAGCGGGCATTTATGAGGATGCAAGTTAGAGAAGTGGTATTATTAATGTTAATTTCTTTTGTTGTTTGTAGAGAATTAGCTTGTGTTATTTGTATAAGTCTGTGGTAATTTATTTTTGCATGGTGGATTGAGTTAGGGTGTCCAATGTGGTTGTGATTTCTAATTGTAGATTGTATTATAGGGATCGGCATGTGATTTTTAGATGTTAAGCTTAGTGTTAGGTCAATTAAGATTGTTAATAAAATACAGCTGTTTTATTTTATTGGTTGATCTAGTTCTGTTTCCTGTGCAAGCACTTTCAGACTTTTTAGATTTCCGCAAATAACTGGAGTTTATGTTATCACTTCCCTACCAGCTTGTCTTTACTTTGTTTCTACCCCCCCTTTTCCCTCCCCCTGTCTAGTCTGTGGTGGGCATATTTCCTGTTTCTACATGTCCTGTACTTGACCCATTGCCAGGAGTTTTTCTGCAGTTCTCTGCTCTCTGAAATCTGCCAAGCAACAAAACAATGATCACATTTAGTTAGGCTTTTGCTACAGGTCTCCTTCTGGTCACTCTGTTAGGCCACAGGATTGCTTTTAGGATATGGTATGAAGTGGGCTTAAACCCGCTTCATCACAACACTTTCAGTTTACCCCCTTGCAGCTTCATGTTATACTCTCTGGTTTTACAGCTTCGCCATCTTTAAAAAAGGTTTGTTTGTTCACTAATACTTCTTAAGTATTTATAGATCTGTATCATATCTCCTTTGTCCCTCCTCTCCTATAGCATATACATATTTAGGTCTTCAAGTCTCTTCTAATACGTCTTCTGGTGCAGGCTCCAAATCATTTTGATCGCCTTCCTCTGAACCGTTTCTAGTCTTTTTATATTCTTTGTGAGATATGGTTTCCAAAAGTGAAGAAAATATTCCAAGTGAGGCCTCACCAGCACCTTGTACAGTGGCATTAGTACCTCCTCCTTTCTGCTGGTAATTCATCTGTCAAATTTAAATCAGGCTTGAAAACCTAGCTTTGCGAATAATTTTTTCTTTGCAATTAATGTCAGCCTTATTAACTTTGTTAGCCCTTTCCTAGTGTTATCAGTAAATTGAAGTATTATGATAATTTTTGCTGTGTTATTTCACCCCTTTCCTCTTGTGTCAGTGTGCCTTCTTGTCAATTTAATTTATATACTGAGCAATACAGTTTTACTTTTGTATGTAAACCACCTTGATGTCATTGTGCTAAAGGCAATATACTAAATATCTCATTAAATTCAATTAAATTAAACTGTAGGGTTTTTATGGCATGTAGCGATCAGAATTGAGACATTGGGGTTGCAATATACTCAGTTTTGACAGCATTTTAGAAAAACGTTCTGCCAAACAAAGTGCCTTTTCTAAAAAAGGCACTTTGGAGGAGTGGCCTAGTGGTTGGGGCAAGATACTTCAGGCCGGAGGGTCGGGAGTTCAAATCCCACTAGAGGACAGCAACCTTGGGCCGGGAGGACTGGGGTTTCTAGTCCCACAGGTGCTCCTTGTGGTCTTGGGCAAGCCACTTAACCCTCCATAGCCCATGTTCCCTGTAAAATAGTTATCTCCAAGTTATAATGCCCTGTTCAATGTAATGTCAGTTTGTTCAATGTAAACCGCCTTGATATCATGAAAGGCGGTATATAAGAAATGTTAAATAAATAAATTAAATAAATAAATAAAATACAAATAAAGAGTTATAGGAGTAAACATGTATGTGCCTCTATGTGAAACTGGAAGAAACATTCTGCAAATAAACCCATGAAAAATAATCAATGGAGCAAACTCAGCCACTCACACTTGTAGGTTTTGGTACTTACACATTGACGATGATGTGTCAGAACTTCACATATAAGTGCCAGCACTCACAAGTGCAAGTCAGCCATTTTGCAAGCCTGTTAGTTAACTACAGATGCCGCTATCTTTATCTAATGTCAGTTTGAAGGTGGAAATAAACAATAGGGGGATTAAAGAAGATTTTAATCCCTCCTGTAAAGGGCTGGCCAAAAGAAAACAGTAAGCAAGCATAAATCCTGACATGGACAATTTTGGGCATACATAGGTATCCCCTACTCATCTAAATTTTTGACCCACCCAAACTATTCCCTAACTACACTCCTGGCATGCCTCTTTGTAAATTCTATGTAAGGACATCTACATGTAAATTCAGCCCTTTTTAAAATGGCCATTTTCACATGGATGCCATTTTCACATGTAAATGCCAGATTATACATGTGCAACTCATGAATATAAGCTTCTAAAATTGTCCCCATAATGTGATATATATTATTACATTTTTCAGACCTTTTGGGGTAGCTAAGACAAAAGGAGGGGTGCTAGGGTATTAATTGTAACGAGAAACATAGAAACATGACAGCAGAAAAAGACCACATGACCTATCTAGATTAACCTTCCATATCAACTACAATAGTTCCCTTTTTACCTTTAGAGATTCTCTGTGTTTGTCCCATGATTTTATGAATTCAGATAATTTCCTTGTGTCCACCACCTCCATAGGGAGACTATTCCACACATCTACCACTCTATCCATAAAGAAATATTTCTGCATATTACTCCTGAGTTTATCCCCTTTCACTCTCATCCTATGTCCCCTTGCAGCAGAGTTTGAGTTCAATTGAAAGAAACCCTCTTGTGCATTTATGCCACGGACAATCGGACATATTTAAATATCTCTGTCATATTGCCTCTATCCCGCCTTTCCTCTAAAGTATACATATTAAGATCTTTGAGTCTGCCCTCATATGCTACATAACGAAGACCGCTAACCATTTTAGTAGCCACCCTCTGCACTGACTCAAACCTGCTTATATCCTTTTGAAGGTGCAGTCTCCAGAATTGCACACAATACTCCAAATGAGGTCTCACCTGAGACTTATACAGAGACATTATCACCTCCTTTTTTCTGCTGGCCATTCCTCTCCCTATACATCCAAGCATCCTTCTAGCTTTCACGATTGTCTTTTCTACATGTTGTAATGTAGTGGATCCTTCAGAAGCCATGAAACTGGGTAAAGCTGAAGAAAGTCTGTCTGAAACTGACAGCATAGAAAAGCACATGGCCCAGGGTTGCCATGAGCAACGTAAACAAGGAGTGTCATGAGGGGAGAGAACACGCCAAAACTGCAAACAAGCCCCGAGCTCAGGGTGTAATGAGAGGCAGCTGGATGGGGCGGGGTGCAGTTAAGCCCTAGGACACATGCACATAAAAATTACTCACCTGAAGATAGTGAGAGAAGCACAGGAAGGAGAATCAGGAGTCTCAGCAGGAGAGTTGATGAGAGACCCAGCTGCAGGACTGAAGGAAGCCTTGGTCGGAGGACTGGTTGGGGAACCAGTTGGAGAAAGGGACCAGAGGAAAGTGTCCAAGTTGAAAGCTGCAGGTCCAGAGAAGCAGAGACGTCCTGGCCCGAGGACATTTATATGTCAGAGAGAAAACAAAGGGTAAAAGGCAGGAGAACGCAGCCGTGCTGTGAAAGCCTTATTGACCCAGCTGTGCTGAGAGGTTCCTGTGTGAGAAAGCCAGAAGGTAGGCTATATAAACCTGATAGAAGAGAAACTGAATGTAAAACTTTTCCCTGTGACTGCCAGAGTTTGTGGGGCTTTTCTATAGCAAACTCCAGTATATATGGTAATCTTCCACCTTGCTCTGTAGCAGCGGGGGAAGGGAAGTCTCGAGGCAGTGAAGAAAGACTGCTCTTTGGAGAGACGTATAATAATCCACAAGAATACTTAGCTGGGGGTGAGTGTGAAGAAATGCAAACAGAATTTTTATGGAACAAACCCCAGAAGAACAAATGGATTGTACTCTGTCTGTAGCAGACCATGTCACGTCTCTATGCTAGAATAGCTGTTAAGAGTTTTGGTAAAACAGCATTGAAAGCAAGAGAGTTTGCCTTTGTTAAAAGGGACTGCTGCTGTTACGTTTTTGTTCTACTAATTGTTTATAAGAGCTGAAGATATAGAAGCTGTTTTTGTTCCTGTTTCGTTTCATTTTTGTACCAGAAGTATGGTCATTTTTGTTCTTGTTTTTCTTGCAAATGAATCCACCCGGAAGGGGAAATAAAATCCTGTCTTTTGCCTAACTCCACTCGACTACAACTCATTCCTTGCTTAGTAAGAGGGACTACAACACCCAGAAGGCAGTGCAGGGCCAACTGCACTCCCTACTTGCTAGGTTTGGACCCGCCCAGGCTGACCTACCCCCATGCTTTTACCTCTGGGGAGGGTTACTGGTGACAGGTTGGCGTAGTTTTTCAGATTTTTTTTTCTTGAAAAATAAAGGACACTAAAGAAACATCAGGAAACACCAGTTTAAATGGAGAAACTGCTGTCCTGTCGGTGGAAGAACCGTCAGAGGAGTTTCGCTGGCAGACCGGCCAGGTGGACCCGGAGGAGACCTTTCTCAACGCCTGAGTCTACACAGTGCCAAGGTAAAAGTAGCTGGGCATGGGTGTAGGCGGATACTGGGTGAGAAAGGGGAACTACTGTCCTGCAGAAAAATAGACGGGGTTTAAAAAAGAAAACCATAGTGCCGCACTTGGTGGGCCTTTCTTTTTTCTTTGTGTCTTTGCAGGTATCGTAGACTCCAGGATGGATCCCCAGGAGGTTATGCAGTGGATGAAGGTCCAGTGGGAGAAACAAATGGAGCTGGCACATTACGCACAGGAGCAGAGTGCTGCAGAAATAAGGGAGCAGCAGAAGCCGCTTATGGAACTGTTGGAGGCTGTGCTAAAAAGACCACAGGACGTGGAAGGAACTATTCCCTCAATGGTCAAGGGGGTAGGACTGCAAAGTTATAATGCACTTAGATTGGGACAGTTAACCACCCATGATAATCTGGACGATTTTATTGAGGCTTTTGAGCGGATAGCAGAGGCGGTTAAATGGCCTGAAGAGCAGTGGGTTGTACGCTTTGCAATGTCACTCACTGGGGAAGCTCTAGCAGCCTATAAGATAATGCCTGCTGCACTTGCTTCAGATTACATAGAAGTAAAAAAGGCTGTAAAAGATAGGCTGGGGTTAACTCCAATGCATTATAAGCGCATGTTCAGGGAGGCAAGGCTAAAGCCTAGGGAGACTCCCAAGGCTTTATTCCAACGGCTGAAGGGGTTAGCCTGGAAATGGCTTGCTCCAGAGAGGAGGACTCTCGAGTCAGTGTTGGACACAATCGTCATGGAGCAATTCATGCAAGCTGTACCTCCAGAAGTGAAGGCTTTTCTGACTCTACAAAGTTGCCAGACTACTGAAGAGGCAGCCAATCTCACTGAGAGATACTTTGAGGCTGAGATGGCTGGCACCTCAAGAGGGGGTGTTTTAAAAGTAGCTGGTGTTGCAAACTTTGGTAAAGCAGAAAAGTACCAAAAGGTTAAAATACCTAATGATGATGTTTTACCTGTATGCAAGGGAAAATGCTATAACTGTGGCAAGGCAGGGCATTTCCGTAAAGATTGCAGGGAGCGAACAGTCCTGGTATCTGGTGGTGAAAAGCGGATACAGGAAGGGTTTCTTCTAAGAGTACAAGTAGAGGGCATAGAAGCTCTAGCACTGCTTGACTTGGGTGCTGACCAGAGCATGGTCTCGCGCAGGCTCTGGCAGGCCATTGAAGGTCGCCTGCAATCAGCACTGAGTCAAGCAGAAGGGCAAGTAAGAATACGATGCATGCATGGGGCATCTTTGTATTATCCCCGATATAGGCTGTCCGTGAAAGGGCTAGGCACAGAAAAGGAGGTGCGGGTAGCCATAGTTCCAAAGCTACCGCATGATATCATTCTAGGTAGAGACTGGCCTCCATTCTGTAAAGGAATGGTAAAGGGTCTGAATACTAGAATAGGCCTAGTATCCACCCGGTCCCAGGCCGGAACCTCAGGGGTTAGGGAAGTGTCACCGGATAGGATAGAGAAGCCTGAGGATAGAGAAGAGTCCCCGGAGCGAGAGGAGGGATTAGAGGAGGGATTAGAGGAGGAAGTGTCAAATGCCCTTCCCATCCACGAGGATTTAATCCATGCTCCTTCCAAAAAGACTAGAAAGGAGAAGGCCGAGAGGCGTCAGGAGAGGCGTCACAGAACCCAAGGGAGGGCTGAGCTAGAAGCCGGAGAAGGGTTGCCCTGGGTACCTGCAGAGCTTGTATAAAAGTTTCCTTCCTTTCCAAAGGAACAGCAAGCTGACTCCACTTTAAAGCGAGCGTTTGAATGGGCCCAAGAAAATAGAAACACGCTTCCCAGGTTTTTCTTGGAGAAGGAAGTCCTGTATAGGGAAAGTAGTGACCCACGTACTGGAGCCGTGAGGAAACAACTGGTGGTGCCAACAACATTTAAGGCTGTAATTCTACGGTTGGCACACGATCACCCAGTGGGTAGTCATAAAGGGATTCAGGGCACATTAGATCAAATACTGGCCCGTTTCTACTGGCCAGAAGTCTTTAAAGAGACAACAAAATATTGTGAATCCTGTCCCACTTGTCAGAGGGTTACCGCCATAAAACCCAAGGCTGTACCAATGATACCCACGTCCACCATATCGATGCCAATTCGCCGTATAGCGATGGACATCGTGGGACCCCTGGTTAGGACACCGAGGGGCTTTCAATACATTTTAGTGGTAGTAGACCAGGCTACGCATTTCCCCTGGGCAATACCATTAAGAAATACCTCAGCCAAAATAATAGCCCTTGAGTTAGTAAAATTATTTTATGAGGTTGATTTTCCCCAAAAGGTACTCACCGATCAGGGGAGTAACTTTATGTCAAAGCACTTAGCTATGGTGTGGGATGCTTTTGGCATACATCACATAAGGACAGCTGCATATCATCCGCAGTCCAACGGACTGGTAGAGCGGATGAATCAGTCCATAAAACAGATGTTAAGAAGAGGCCTAAATGGAGAGATGTCTGAGTGGGACACTCTACTCCCATTTGTGCTTTATGCATGTCGGGAATGCATACAAGTGTCCTTGGGGGCATCACCATATGAACTTTTATTTGGCCGGGCCCCGGGGGGGATTTTAGATATCCTGCGTTAGCAGTGGGTAGAGCCAGAGATACAGGAAGTTGGGGTACCTCCGTTTTTGAAAGACTTGAGGAGTTGCCTAGAAAGGATGTCACAAACGTCAGTAGAAAATTTACAGGCCAGCCAGCAGCGTCAAAAACGCTATTATGATAGAGGGGAAAAAACCTAGACAATTGGCTGTAGGGGACAAGGTAATAGTCCAAGTAGCTGACCCGGGACCCAAATTTGAATCCCGATGGAAAGGTCCTTGCACCGTGGTAGAGAGGGTAGGGCCCATCTCGTATGCTGTGGAGAATGATAGGGGGCGCCGCCAGGTATACCACCTGAATGTCCTGAAGCCATGGCAATAAAGGTCAGCAACAGTTAGTTTAGTCAGTATGGAGAAGCACATGAGTACCCAAGCAGAAATTACATGCTGTCTGAAAAGGTCAGCACCCCGTAATATTTTAAGGGGGAGGGATCTGTAATGTAGTGGATCCTTCAGAAGCCATGAAACTGGGTAAAGCTGAAGAAAGTCTGTCTGAAACTGACAGCATAGTAAAGCACATGGCCCAGGGTTGCCATGAGCAATGTAAACAAGGAGTATCATGAGGGGAGAGAACACGCCCAAACTGCAAACAAGCCCCGAGCTCAGGGTGTAATGAGAGGCAGCTGGATGGGGGCGGGGTGCAGTTAAGCCCTAGGACACACGCACATAAAAATTACTCACCTGAAGATAGTGAGAGAAGCACAGGAAGGAGAATCAGGAGTCTCAGCAGGAGAGTTGATGAGAGACCCAGCTGCAGGACTGAAGGAAGCCTTGGTCGGAGGACTGGTTGGGGAGCCAGTTGGAGAAAGGGACCAGAGGAAAGTGTCCAAGTTGAAAGCTGCAGGTCCAGAGAAGCAGAGACGTCCTGGCCCGAGGACATTTATATGTCAGAGAGAAAGCAAAGGATATAAGGCAGGAGAACGCAGCCGTGCTGTGAAAGCCTTATTGACCCAGCTGTGCTGAGAGGTTCCTGTGTGAGAAAGCCGGAAGGTAGGCTGTATAAACCTGATAGAAGAGAAACTGAATGTAAAACATTTCCCTGTGACTGCCAGAGTTTGTGGGGCTCTTCTATAGCAAACTCCAGTATATATGGTAATCTTCCACCTTGCTCTGTAGCAGCGGGGGAAGGGAAGTCTCGAGGCAGTGAAGAGAGACTGCTCTTTGGAGAGATGTATAATAATCCACAAGAATACTTAGCTGGGTGTGAGTGTGAAGAAATGCAAACAGAATTTCTTATGGAACAAACCCCAGAAGAACAAATGGATTGTACTCTGTCTGTAGCAGACCATGTCACGTCTCTATGCTAGAACAGCTGTTAAGGGTTTTGGTAAAACAGCATTGAAAGCAAGAGAGTTTGCCTTTGTTAAAAGGGACTGCTGCTGTTATGTTTTTGTTCTACTAATTGTTTATAAGAGCTGAAGATATAGAAGCTGTTTTTGTTCCTGTTTCGTTTCATTTTTGTACCAGAAGTATGGTCATTTTTTTTCTTGTTTTTCTTGCAAATGAATCCACCCGGAAGGGGATATAAAATCCTGTCTTTTGCCTAACTTCACTCGACTACAACTCATTCCTTGCTTAGTAAGAGGGACTACAACACCCAGAAGTCAGTGCAGGGCCAACTGCACTCCCTACTTGCTAGGTTTGGACACGCCCAGGCTGATCTACCCCCATGCTTTTCCCTCTGGGGAGGGTTACTGGTGACAATGTTTAGCTGTTTAGCTACTTTAAGATCATCAGACACAATAAGGTCCAGGTCACGCTCTTCTTTTGTGGACAGAAGTACCTCACTCCCTTACACTGTACCACTCCTTTGGATTTTTGCAGCCCAAATGCATGACCCTGCATTTTTTAGCATTTAATTTCAGCTGCCAAACTCTAGACCATTCTTCAAGCTTATCTAGATCCCTCCTCATGTTATCATCTCTTTCCTGCATTGCAGATTTTGGTATCATCTGTAAACAAGCAAACCTTACCTGACAGCCCTTCCGCAATATCACTAACAAAGATGTTAAAAAGAATCAAACCAAAGACAGATCTCTGCTGCACACCACTGGTAACCTCCTTCTCCTCAGAATGAGCTCCATTTACCTGTATCCTTTGTCACCTCCCACTCAACCAATTTTTAACCCAATCAGTAACTTTAGGGTCCATCCCTAGGATGCTCAGTTTGTTTATAAGTTACCTGTGTGGAATGATGTCAAAGGCTCTACTGAAATCTAAATACACCATATCTAGGGCTCTCTCTCGGTCCTACTCCCTGGTCACCCAGTCGAAGAAACCAATCAGATTTGTCTGTTAAAACCTGCCTCTGGTGAATCCATGCTGCTTCAGGTCCTGCAGTCCATTGGACTCCAGAAACCTCACTATTCTCTCTTTTAGTAGCCTTTCCAATAATTTACTAACCACAGCGGTTAGACTAACTGGCCTGTAGTTCTCAATGTCATCCTTACATCCACTTTTGTGTAAAGGGACCACATGTGCCTTTATCCAGTCCTCTGGCACCACTCCCAATTCCAAAGAGGCATTGAAAAGCCACTAGAACATTCACAAATTCCCTCAGTATTCTTGGATGTATCCCATCTGGACCCATGGCTTTGTTTACTTTTAATTTAGCTATCCAGCAAACTAAAAGTAGCCAAAGCCAGTAGACTATTATCCGGTATCTCTTTCCATCTTTATGCTGATGACATAGAACATAACATAAGAACATAAGATATGCCATACTGGGTCAGACCAAGGTCCATCAAGCCCAGTATTCTGTTTCCAACAGTGGCCAATCTAGGTCATATGTACCTAGCAGTTTCCCCAAGGGACATAGGTTCCACAATGCTTGTATTGGTTCAAGCATTGATATCCTGGGTCCCTTCTTAATAATGGCTTATGGACCTTTCCTCCAGGAACTTGTCCAAACCTTTTTTAAACCCAGCTACACTAACAGCCTTTACTGCATCCTCCGGTAACAAATTCCAGAGTTTGATTACACGTTGAGTGAAAAAATATTTTTTCTTATTAGTCTTAAATGGTTTACCCTGTAGCTTCATTGCATGTCCCCTAGTCTTTCTATATTCTGATAAGGTAAACAATCGATCTACGTTTACCTGTTCCACTCCGCTCATTAATTTATAGACTTCTATCATATCTCCCCTCAGCCGTCTCTTTTCCAGGTTAAAGAGCCCTAACCTTTTTAGCCTTTCTTCATAGGAGTATCCTTCCATCCCCTTTACCATTTTGGTGGCTCTCCTCTGAACCTTTTCTAATAACTCTATATCCTTTTTAAGATACGGTGACCAGAATTGCACACAATATTCAAGGTGCGGTCTCACCATGGAACGATATAGAGGCATTATAATATCCTTTGTTTTATTTTCCATTCCTTTCCTTATCATACCTAGCATTCTATTTGCTCTCTTGGCCGCCGCTGCACACTGGGCCGAGGGTTTTAACATGGTATCCACAATGACGCCTAAATCTTTTTCCTGGGTGGTGGTTCCTAATGTGGAATCTTGCATCGTGTAACCATAGTTTGGGTTGTTCTTCCCTAGGTGCATAACCTTGCACTTGTCCACATTAAATTTCATCTGCCATTTTGATGCCCAGTCTTCCAATTTATCAAGATCCTCTTGCAATTTTCCACAATCCTCTTGGGTTTTAACAACTTTAAATAGTTTTGTGTCATCTGCAAATTTGATAACCTCACTCGTTATTCCACTTTCCAGGTCATTTATGAATATGTCAAAAAGCAGCGGACCCAGCACAGATCCCTGGGGTACACCACTATTCACCTTTCTCCATTGGGAAAATTGGCCATTTAGCCCTACCCTCTGCTTTCTATCTTTTAACCAGTTCCTGATCCACAATAGTACACTGCCTTCTATCCCATGACTCTTTAGTTTTGCCAAAAGTCTCTCATGAGGGACCTTGTCAAAGGCTTTCTGAAAGTCCAGATACACAATATCAACCGACTCACCTTTGTCCACCTGATTATTCACTCCTTCAAAACACATAACAGATTAGTAAGACAAGATCTTCCTTGTCTAAAGCCATGTTGGCTGTCTCTCATTAGTTCATGACTATCTACATTCTGAGTAATTTTATTCTTTATGATGGTTTCTATCATTTTTCCCAGTATTGACGTCAGGCTCACCGGTCTGTAGTTTCCCGGATCACCCCTGGAACCCTTTTTAAAAATTGGTGTTACATTGGCGATCCTCCAATCTTCAGGTATTAGAGATGATTTTAATGATAGTTCACAGATTACTAATAGCAGGTCTGCAATCTCATATTTCAGTTCTTTCAATACCCTTGGATGTATACCATCTGGCCCAGGTGATTTGCTACTCTTCAGCTTATCTAATAGTTGTAATACATCTTCTCGATGTATCGATATTTCCTTCAATTCTTCTGCACCTTTAAATACCACTTCAGTCATGGGTAACATCCCTACATCTTCCTCAGTAAAGACTGAAGCAAAGAATTCGTTCAGTCTCTCTGCTATCGCCTTGTCGCCTCTTAGTGCTCCTTTAACCCCTTTATCATCTAATGGACCAACTGACTCTCTCACAGGTTTTTTGCTATGAATGTACTTGAAAAGGTCTTTACTTCGTGTTTTTGCTTCTGCAGCAAGCTCCTTCTCAAATTCTCCCTTTGCCTGCCTTATCAATGCCTTGCATTTGACTTGCCAGTGCTTGTGCTGTTTCCAGGTTTCGTCGTTTGGCTCTTTTTTCCATTTCCTGAAAGATGCTTTTTTGGCAACAACAGCCTCTCTGACCTCAACTTTAAACCATGCTGGCAGTTTTTTGGACTTCTTTCCACTTTTCTTAAAGCGTGGAATACAGCTGGTCTGGGCTTCCAAGATAGTATTTTTCAACAACAGCCAAGCCTGATGTACGTCTTTAACCTTTGCAACTGCTCCTTTTAGTTTTTTCTTGACTGTTTTCCTCATTTTATCATAGTCTCCCTTTCGAAAGTTAAAAGGTAGTACTGTGGATTTCCTTACTATCCCTCCTCCACTAATTAAATCAAAGGCGATCATGCTATGATCACTATTGCCAAGTGGCCCCAACAACCTTATCTCTTGCACTAGATCTGGTGTTCCACTAAGGATTAGGTCTAATATGGCTTCCCCTCTGGTCGGTTCATGAACCAGCTGCTCCAAGAAGCAGTCATTTATTTCATCTAGGAACTTTATCTCCCTAGCATGTCCTGACGTGACACTGACCCAGTCGATACCGGGGTAGTTGAAATCACCCATTATTATTACTGTGCTGTAACTTTTGTTAGCTTCCTTGATTTCTTTGAGCATTTCATCATCCATTTGGTCATTCTGGCCAGGTGCTCGATAGTACACCCCCACTGCCATTGCCTTCCCCCTTTTACATGGAATTTCAATCCATATAGATTCTACAGCAGATTTTGTTTCCTGCAAAACTTTAATCCTTTCTGACTCAATGCCCTCTCTAACATAGAGAGCAACCCCTCCACCAATTTGATCAGCTCTATCATTACGATATAGTTTGTACCCAGGTATCACAGTGTCCCACTGGTTGTCGTCCTTCCACCATGTCTCTGATATTCCAATCATATCTAACCTTTCATTTAGTGCTATATATTCTAACTCTCCCATCTTATTTTTAAGACTTCTAGCATTTGCATACTAGCATTTTAGAGAATGTATTTTATCCATATTAATTTGTCTGTTAGACATGAGTAATTTGGGATCTTTAAGCTCTGTCTGCTCCATACTTGAGGGCATTTGGGCTACTTTACTCTTTTGTGGAACCTCTCTGCTTTTGGTAGTATCCTTCAAAGATACATTCTTCCGAACCATCTGCTCTTGGGCAACTGTCGGCTTTCCCCTAATATCTAGTTTAAAAGCTGCTCTATCTCCTTTTTAAAGGTTAATGCCAGCAGCCTGGTTCCATCCCGGTTAAGGTGAAGCCCATCCCTTCGGAAGAGCCCCTCCTTTCCCCAGAATGTTCCCCAGTTCCTAACAAATCCAAACCCCTCATCTCTGCACCATTGTCTCATCCACGCATTGAGACTCCGGAGCTCTGTCTGCCTTTTGGGTCCTGCGCGTGGAACAGGAAGCATTTTGGAGAATGCTACCCTGGAAGTTCTGGATTTCAACTTCCTACCTAAAAGCCTAAATTTAGCCTCCAGAACCTCCCTACCACATTTTCCTATGTCATTGGTACCAACATGTACCAAGACAGCAGACTCCTCCCCAGCACTATCTAAGACCTTATCTAGGTGGCGCGTGAGGTCCGCTACCTTCGCACCAGGCAGGCATGTTACCAGGCGATCCTCACGTCCACCAGCCACCCAGCTATCTACATGCCTAATGATCGAATCACCAACTATAACGGCTGTCCTAACCCTTCCCTCATGGGCACATGGCCCTGGAGAAACTTCCTCGGTGCGAGAGGGTTTTACATCACCTGGAGGACAGGTCCTAGTTACAGGATCACTTCCTGCCACACCAGGGTGATGCTCTCCTGTCACGTGACCTCTCTCCTCCATGGCAACAGGGATGCTGCCAGACTGGAGGTGGGACTTCAGGACTATATCCCTGTAGGTCTCGTCTATGTACCTCTCTGTCTGTCTTATGCTTTCCAAGTCTGCTACTTTAGCCTCTAGAGAACGGACTCGTTCCCTGAGAGCAAAGAGCTCCTTGCACCTAGTGCACACGTAAGACCTCTCACCAACTGGGAGAAAATCATACATGTGACACTCAATGCAAAAGAATGGAAAGCCCCCATCCCGCTGCTGGACTGCTGTCTGCATCTTAGTTTTAAGTTTGTGTTTAGATCTAAGTTCTTTACTTACTAAGGGTTGCTATGGATATTTATACTAATAGACTGAACCTAATACGTGTAATATACCTTGTTCACCTGAAGCTTAACTAATCTCAGGTCCTTAGTGTATGACTGATTTGGGTAATGAGCTTCACCTGAGAGTACCTCCTGTCTTTTAAGATGTGTAAGTACCTATAAAGCTACGATTATCCCAGGGGTGGGAGGGAATTAACACTTATTAAAAGAGGGCTGCTACACAGTACCCTGTCTTGTGCTGCTGAGGTAAGCTATATTCTGATTTGATTTAAATTATAGCTCTTAGCTGCTGCTAGGCTCTAACTTCTTATAAAATTTAAAGTACAAGCTCTCTGCTGGGTTCTAAATTTAACCAGAAAGCTCTTTTCTGTGTTGTAAATTTAAGCTAAAAGAACTTTGCTGATGCTAGGCCCTGAGTGACTATTAAATGTAAACTACAAGCTCTCTGCTGGGTTCCAAATGTAACCAGAAAGCTCTCTTCTGTGTTTTAAATTTAAGCTAAAAGTACTTTGCTGTTACTAGGCCCTGAGTGACTATCATTCTACTCTGCCATACTGACCCTCAGTCCCCTGATCTAGCACCCATGAATTCCTGTTTCTCACATATCTCCACATGGCTGTCTGCAAACCATCTTCACCTCAACATTTTAAGATGTGCTGCTATCTAGTTCATGTTTTATGCATCTTGCCCCCTGCAAAATCCTCAGATTGCTCACACCCACATTCCTCTGGTTCAGTCTCTCCGGTATCTCAGGGTCCTACTAAACTCTTCTCTCTCCTTTCAAGATCATCTGTCATCTCTGGTTCAGCATTCCTTCTTCTGCATTCACCAGATCCACACAGTTCGTCCTTTCCTCGCACCTCCCTCCCTCAAGACTCTCCTTCTTTCTAGGCTCGATTACTGTAATGTCGCACTCGCAGGTCTTCCCCGTTATCAGCTTCACTGTCTTCAGCTTTTGCAAAACACTGCTGCACACATACTCACACATGTTTATATGGAAGGACAGACTAGATAGGCCATGTGGTCTTTTTCTGTCATCATATTTCTATGTTTCATCTTGTAGTGATCACATCACTCCTCTTCTTTTCCATCTTCACTGGCTCCCCCTCAAATACCATGTTTAATATAAAATTCTTACACTAGTACACAGAGTTATCCAAATTGGTACCCCACAATATCTTTCTAATCTTCTTCAGTTTCACACACCCCCATTGCCTCCTTAGATCCATCCATGTCAACCATCTTGTAGTCCCTTCAGTCTCACATGCCCATCTGGAGCAAAAACGCAACTCTGCATTCTTCTTCCTGGGTCCCACACAGTGAAATATCCTACCCTCCTCCCTGCGCTCAGAAACATCATTTCCCAAATTTAAGTCTGCACTGAAAACTCACCTATTTCACCTTGCTTTCAACCTCCCTTTCCCAACCTCCCACTAGCATACCCCTCCCCCTCTCACCCCCCCTTGAGCTGATTCCTCTCTTTTCCCATTTTACTGTCTTCCTTTCTATTTTTCCTCTCTGCGTCCTGTATAAATTATGGAATTCTTTTCCTTTTTCTCTAACAGCCCTCAGCTTTGTTTTTGTAAATCACTCTGATGCCAAAGTTGCCTGAGCAGTATATCAAATGATAAATAAAGATAAAGATAAAGATAGTTCCTCACAAACACAGTCTTCTGAAAATCGTTCAAGATCCCTGTCACTTCTGTTCCTGTTTGTGGGTGTTTTCTGAGTACCTGCTCCTGGCCCTTCATCTGTAAAGATAGAACAGAAATCTTTGTTAAGCAATTCTGCTTTATCCTCATCAGCTTCTACATATTCCTCCCCTTCACCCTTGAGTCTGACAATACCACTTTTGCCCTTCCTCCTCTCACTAACATACCTGAAAAATGTATTATCCCCCCATTTTATTGCATTGACTATTTCTTCTTCTTTTCGTACCTTTGCTTTCCTGACAATTTTGCTAGCTTCTCTCTCTGTGGTCTCTTGTATTTCATGAAGGCCTCCTTCTTTTTCTTCACTTTTTCAGCTACTTCTTTTGAGAACCATAGTGGCCTCCTTTTCATTTTATATTTATTTACATTTCTAATGAAACAAGAAAGGTTTGTTGCCCTTAAAATATCCCCTTTTAGTTTTGACCACTGTTTTTCTATATCCCACGGCTGTTCCCATCCCACTAGTGACTCCTTGAGGTACAAATTCTTGTAGTTCATTATTTCTCGCTGTTCAGTTTGTTGAAAAGGACCTTGATTCCTAACCAAGCATCTTTTAGTCACATATCCTGTGGCTGGAATTCCATTGTGTTAAGGTTAAGAGTGTGTGTGCCATGTTCCCTGTATGGCTAACCATACTCCCACAGAGAAAATCTACATGAAATAAGAGAACAAGACTTTCAAAGCCATAATGCAGTGTGCCCCAGGTTCTTGTACATAACTGATATTTTCCGACTTCAATTGTTTATTTTTTGGGGGAGTATATCGACAGTGGAAAACAGTGCTTATATCTTTAGCATTGTGACCTGCTGTAAAAGCTCTTTAACAATCGTCATTTATGTCTAATATAGCCAAGTAATTATTTCACTGAAACACAATTGTTCTTGCTGCTGGTGAGTCTGATTCACATTTTCTGAACTTGCTGTCTTTGCCTAAGCCATTAAAGAGTATAATTAACATGTGTCATAATGGTGAGAGAATTTTCAAGATGAAATAAAAAGAGAAAGAGAATAGTTTGCAGTTTAATTTGCTAGGACAAGAGATCCCCTTTCTCATAAAAGCATGAAAAATGCTGGAGGGTCAGTAATAAGAATTTGCTGCATTATCAATAACATAGAGAGATTTACCATCAATCAAATTTCCTAGGAATTTTAATTTAATTTTATTTGGACATGAAGCAGTTATGTCCTTTGGGGGGTAATAATTTAGTTGCTTTTTTTGTTAGCTGTTTTATTGTTGAGCCCTTAGAGCTTGTTTTTAAATCAGTATCTCATTAAAGCTATAAACAGTTACAGTATATTATTAACCTTTACCTAGTGAAATGAAATCTAATAACATAGTACAAGGCTCTGCCAAGAAATATGGAAGACAACATCATGGCCAACTGACTGGAAAAAATCTGTGTTTATACCAATACTAAAGAAAGGTGATCCAACTGACTGTGGAAATTATCGCACAGTCGCTCTGATCCCACATGCCAGCAAGATTCTACTGAAGATTATTCAAAAGAGACTACAACCATACCTGGAACAAGAACAAGTGGAGGAGTGGCCTAGTGGTTGGGGCAAGGTACTTCAGTCCGGAAGGTCGGGGGTTCAAATCACACTAGAGGATAGCAACCTTGGGACGGAAGGACTGGGGTTTCTAGTCCCACAGGTGCTCCTTGTGGTCTTGGGCAAGCCACTTAACCCTCCATAGCCCATGTTCCCTGTAAAATAGTTATCTCCAAGTTATAATGCCCTGTTCAATGTAATTTCAGTTTGTTCAATGTAAACCGCACTGATGCAGAATAGCGCGGTATATAAGAGAATGTAAATAAATAAATAAATAAAAATACCTGAAGTGCAAGCAGGGTTCAGGAAAGGGCGAGGAATAAGAGACATCATTGCGGATGTGAGATGGATCCTTGAAAAGACTAAAGAATACCAAAAGGATATCTATTTGTGCTTTATAGCAAGGCTTTTGACTGTGTAAACCATGAGAAACTCTGGGCCACATTAAGAAGCATGGGTATACCAGAACACCTGATCGTTCTCTTGCGCAATCTGTACATTGATCAAGAAGCAACAGTTCGAACGGAACAAGGAGAAACAGAATGGTTTAAAATAAGCAAAGGTGTAAGACAAGGCTACATACTTTCCCCCTACCTGTTTAATTTATATGCAGAACAAATCATCAGAGAAGCAGGATTGTATGAAGACAACAGAGGTGTGAAGATTGGTGGAAGACTCATCAACAACCTTCGGTATGCTGATGATACCACATTACTGGCTGAAAGTGAAGATGATCTAAAACATTTGCTTCTCACAATCAAAGAACATAGTCTCAAAATGGGCCTGCACCTTAATGTAAAGAAGACAAAGATCATGACAACTGGCATAATCAACAGGTTCATCATTGAAGGAGAAGAAATTGAAATTGTGAACAACTTTAACCTACTTGGATCAACTATCAATAAAGAAGCAACAAGCAGTCAAGAAATCAGATGACACATTGCTCTTGGCAGAATGGCTATGAAAGACCTAGATAAGATTCTCAAGAGCAGAGATGTCTCTCTCCATACAAAGATTCGACTTGTTCAAGCCATGGTATTTTCAATAACATCATATGGATGTGAAAGCTGGACAGTGAAAAAGATAGACAGGAAGAAAACTGATGCCTTTGAATTATGGTGCTGGCGGAGAATATTGTGTATACCATGGACTGCCCGAAGAACCAACCAGTCGGTACTAGAGGAGATCAAAACTAAGCTTTCTTTAGAAGCTCAGATGACAAGACTTCGACTTTCATACTTTGGACACATCATGCGAAGAGAGAGATCATTAGAGAAAGACATTATGCTTGGCAAAATAGAAGGTCAACGCAAAAGAGGAAGGCCAGCAATGAGATGGATCGATACAATAACAGCAGCTACGGGTACCAGTCTGTCAACAATGAGCCGCCTGACTGAAGACCGAACACAGTTTAGGATAGCTATCCAGAGGGTCGCCATGAGTCGACTCCGACTCGACGGCACTTAACAACAACAACACAACATAGTACATAGTAAATGACAGCAGATAGTTGGAGTTGTACCTGTCACTCAGTGCAGGTTATCCCCCTCTATATTTTGACGTGTAAAAGTTATTTAAGTTTACATTGATTCCATCCTCATGCTATATAGAGATCATAAGAACATAAGATATGCCATACTGGGTCAGACCAAGGTCCATCAAGCCCAGTAGCCTTTGTGTCTGATCTATGCCTTTTTGAATTCTGTCACTGTTTTTGCCCACACCAGCTCCATTGGTAGGCAGGGGCAGCCCAAGGTGGGTGCAAGGCCATGTGCGGAGATTCATTATGGGGCCTCATTTTCATAAAGAGCCTCATTTGCATAACTATTTGCATAATGTTAACATGTGATTTTAGTAAACACGCCTCTTAATGAGTGTCTGGTTAAAGAAAGACTAACAGATTTCTACATTATTATACTCCAGTGCCAACCACCAGGCCCATTAGGAAGTAATATAAACACTGACCATTAGAAGGCATAGCAAACCCACCGTATCATAACAGCACTACCAGGACTCACAAAGCACCAAACCCTACCTATCAAAGTGGCAACACTACAAATATTAAACCAGTACATCTCAGAGAATACCAATACATCTCACTGGTGGAAAGAGAACAAGTGGGACTATCAAATAGAAGCTACATTAACAGAATACCGCAGCTTGGATACATGCATGCAGAACACAGACCATCACCACACAAAGAACAAGGGATCACAATTTAGAAATAGGAAAGTAATAATTAAATTCAGAACCCCAAAAGTCAGACATGAAATGTACAACAACACTGGAGAAATAAAACTATAAATTAATTTCCTCTTGCACTAAACAAAAACGCAAAGATGTTAGCAATACACATTTCCCAGACCTGACATATTTCAGTTAACAAATTAAAAATAAAAAGTATTTTTCTACCTTTTGTTTGGGCATTTTATTTTTCAGTTGCAATTGCTCCAGTCACTTTCTTCTGGTTTCTTTGTATCTTCTGCGAGCTGTCCATTTATCCTTTCTTCTCTCGTCTAGATTTTTTCCACTCTCTCTCTATATCTGCTTTAACATACTGATCTTTCCCCTTTTGCTGTTTCCCCATTTCTTTCTTTATTCCTTTATCATCCACTCAAATTTCACCCTTCCATCCTCATTCCCCATTTACTCTCCCAATACCTGGCCAATCATAGATTTTTCTTCCTTCCCACACAAAATATCTTTTCCTCTTTCCATCCTCGTTCCCCATCCCCTTTTAGTCCTCCCCCAAAATAAGCTCCCTTCTAATTCTAGACCCACCCAGCATCTGCTCCCTTCTAGTCCCATTCTCCCATGCCCCTGCATCAGCCCATTTCCAGTCTTAGCCCCCATATGCTCCTTTTCAGTCTTATTCCAGCCCCCCATCAGCCCATTACCAGTCCAAGCTCCCCCATCAGCCAATTTCCAATCTTAGCCCCTCCATCATCCCATTTCCAGTCCTATTCCTGCTCCTATCAGCCCATTTCCAGTCCAAACTCTCCAAGATCAGCCCATTTCCAGTCCTAGACCCCCATCAGCCATTTCCAGTCCTATTCCAGCCCCCCATCAGCCTATTACCAGTCCAAGCTCCCCCATCATCCAATTTCCAATCCTAGCCCCCCAATCAGCCATTTCCAGTCCTATTCCAGCCCCTCATCAGCCCATTTCCAATCCAAGCTCCCCATCAGCCATTTCCGATCCTATTCCAACTCCCTGTCATAATTCTAGCCAAGAAGGACCTAAATAAAACCCTATGTACTAGCAAAAAAAATTGAGGATATGGACTTGCTAACCATTGAAAATAAACACAAAATAATATCTCTAATATATAGACCTCCTTCTGCATCCCCAGACAACCTGGCATCTATCCTGGAAACAGCTTGTACCACAACACTAATTAAATCTCATATTATCCTTGATAATTTAAATCTTCATCACTCCTCAGCACCCACTCAACTCACTTCATTAATGCCATGCCTGACATTAGCTTCCTTCAAGTTGTCCAGATCCCAACACATAGAAAAGGCAACATTTTGGACATTATCTTCCTGCAAAATAATATCACACAGGACATGCACTATAAAAAACCAAGGTCTAGCCCCCTACCATGGACTGACCATTTCCTTATAGAATGCATAATACCCACACAAACTGTCCAAAATACACATTATGAACACCAAACATTTCAAAGCAAATACAAACCTTATGATAAGGAAACCTTCCTGAACAATATCTTATCCCAACTAGATCAATTCCTCAACCAACCTGGATGATATCATAAAGAACTGGAATTCCACCACAACTAATGCTGCCCTAGCTACTCCCACACACAAGAAAACAAAGCAGAAAACTATGAAAACATGGTATACATCTGAATTAAGGAAACTAAAACAAAAACTACACTCAATTGAACATAAATTGAGACGCACAAGATTGGAATCTGACAAAAAGCAATACATGCTTACTCTAACAACTTACAAGGACACAATTAACATGAGGAAGAAGGAGTACCATACTACATTACTCAACAAATTTCTCAACAAGCCAAGAGAATTATTTTATATTGTTAAATCATTAAAAATATCACCCACCCCTGATGAAGACAAAATAGCCATACACCCCCCAATTCTAGCAAATTACTACATGGAGAAACTGGACCCACCAGTCAAGAATGATATAGTCCCCCTCCAGCATACAACCCAATGATTCCTACCATGCTTTTCAAAATTCATGGTCAACTTTCCATTATATTGATAGAAAGCATCTCAAGAACATAATAGCTACTATTAACACTACCACATCCCCCAGTGACCCATGCCCAGTCAGCTGGCTCAAAGCATCAAAAGAAGAATTTACCTCAATCATCCTAGAGATGGTTAATCAATCTCTACAACAAGGTTACATGCCATCAGTCCTAAAACAAGCATCACTACGACCAATCCTAAAATCAGCATCTGCTGACATACACCATCCTAGTTCATATAGACCCATCTCAAGCATGCCGTTCCTAGCAAAATTATAGAAAAAACAGTCCAGTTACAACTTCAAGATTATATTGCGCTAAACTTGCCCCTCGATGAACGACAGTATTGGTTTCGTCCCCAACATAGTGTTGAGACCCTAATGCTATCTCTCCTAGGCAAACCTATACGTGGTTTGAACTCAGCCAGACAGTCATTCATACTAATTTTCGTAGACATTGCATCTGCATTTGACAGTATCGACCACTAAACACTCATCAGAAGACTAAAACAGATAGGCTTGCAGGGAATGGTCATTCAGTGGTTTGATTCTTACCTGTCAAACCAATCTCAACAAATCTGGATTGGCCCAAAATCATCCATCACCTTCAAACAAAAGCAGGGCATCCCTCAAGGATCCTCCTTATCCGCCCTACTGTTTAATCTGTATATGCAGTCAATATGCAACATCTTTAGAAAACATAACATACTATATCATCTCTATGCAGATGATATAATGATGTATTATCCTATAGACACTTCTAACCCTGACTACTTACAGATAACCACATGCCTAAGCGATATAACGGATTGGCTCACTGCACACAAACTGAAAATCAACTATAAAAAACCAGAAGTACTTTTCATCCATAGGAATCCGAGGTTCACTCCACCTAACAAGATCCTGTTACAAGAAATTGAACTTGAAGTCAAGGAGGAAGTAAAATACCTTGGTGTAATCCTTGACCAGATACTAAACATGATCTCCCATATAAAATCAATCACAAAAACTGTGTACTACAAGCTCCACGTGATCCAAAACCTAAGGCCCTTCTTAGAAGAACATGACTTTAGAACAATCCTACAAGCACTCATAACCCCCCACATTGATTACTGCAACAACATCCTACAAGGCTTACCAAAGAAATCTATTCACCAACTACAATTAGCCCACAACTTGGCAGCATGTATCTTATATAAAGCTCACCGCACTGATCACATCACCCCAATCCTCTACAACCTCCATTGGCTACCATTTGGAGCAAGGATGAAATACAAGTACTTGATGATCATATTCAAGCACCATAACAAAATATTCATAACTCACCTGTCTTCCCTACTATTATCCACTATGGAATCCAGACTTCGAAGAAATTACTCACAAAACACATACATTATGCCAAACCACATCCTTAATACCAACCACTCTACCAGCACCAGAGCCTTCTCTTATTTATTTATTTATTTATTTATTTATCGTTCTTTTATACCGCACTCTTTTTCATCAGCGCGGTTTACATTAAAACAGGAATACTCATTGCAATCAACAGACTGTTGAGTTTACATATAACAGGATAATACAACTGGGATTAAAACTTTGGTGAACTTTGTACATGTTTATAACTTAAAAAGAAACCTATCTACACAGAATAGAATTTCTTATAATCATCTTAAGGCATTTATGTAGCCTCTGCGCTATGGAATGCCCTCCCTGATAACCTAAGATTAATTAAAGATCTCCTATAGTTCAGAAAAGAGCTAAAGACCTATCTGTTCAGTGAGAATTATGGAAGCTCCCATAATACGGCCCACCCTCCAGATACATAGGCACACCTAGACCAAATCTCTCATTAAGAATACCACAGCTGATCTCTGGAAGGGGCGGTATATAAAAACTTGTTAAATAAATAAATAAAATAAAATAAAAATCGGCCCATTTGCAGTCCAAGCTCCCCCCATCAGCTCATTTCCAGTCTTGGCCCTCCCCATCAGCTCATTTTCAATCCTAGCCATCCATCAGCTCATTTCCAGTCTTATTCCAGCTCCCATCAGCACATTTCCTGTCCAAGCTCCCCCAGATCAGCCCATTTCCAGTCCTAGACCCCTATCAGCCATTTCCAGTCCTATTCCTTCCCCCATCAGCCCATTTCCAGTCCAAGCTCCCCATCAGCCATTTCCAATCCTAGCCCCCCCCCATCAGCCCATTTCCAGACCAAGCTCCCCCCAATCAGTCTATTTCCAGTCCTAGACCTCCATTGGCTATTTCCAGTCCTATTCCAGCCCATCAGCCCATTTCCAATCCTAGCCTCCCATCAGCCAATTTCTAGTCTAATTCCAGCCCCCCTCCCCATCAGCCCATTTCCAATCCAAGCTCCTCCCATCAGTCAATTTCCAATCCTAGGCCCCCATCAGCCCATTTCCAGTCCTATCCCAGCTCCCATCAGCCCATTTCCAGTCCAGGTTCCCCCAGATCAGCCCATTTCCAGTCCTAGACCCCCATATGACAATATTATTATCGTACCCAACGCTCCGACTCAGCTAATGAACTTTTAGTATAAAACCACATTGACTCCTAGCTTTATCAAATTACGACATTGCCCTGTTGTATTACATAATTTGTGGTAGTCTGATTACTGCCTGTTGTTCCATTCTTCCAGATTGATTTCTCTGCATGTCGCTTACTTTCCACGGTATTTAAGCAAGCTCCACACCTCATATCGATAACAAGCAGCACAAGCCCACTCTTCCTAGGCGGCCACAACCGCCCACAAATACTTAAATTGAAACTGCTCCTCATCAGTTTGCTGTGCCAGCACCTCTTGTATGCCATTGTAATAACTTTGCTAGACAGCTAGTACCCTGATCTATTTATAATACATTTCACCCATATAATTCTGAACCATCCAATAAATTATTCTAATTCGTTAATTTATGGCTTCTAATGGTCTCAGATAAACGGCAAGTTTTTTTCGTATGCTTTTGTAGGCAACTTGCTGTCACACTTCTTATTGGGTCAATGACTTACACCCAAATTAGTGCACGTTTAACATCAATGACCTCAGCCACCTTTTTTCTTTTAATAGCATAATATTGCTTAATAAACTTTTTTTGTTTTTTTTCCTTAGCGGGTTGACTCTTATCATACCCTAATATTCATAAAAACTGCGTTTGCTATTCTACTTAACTTATGTAGAATCGCATCGGCCTGTGTCCCATTCTTTTCTTTGCAACCACAAATGATGTTTGCTAAACCCCCGACGCCTCACTCTCATGCGCGCTGTGGCGTTTCTCCAGTAGGGTTTATCAAGGGGGACAATATCATTGCTTCTGCGGGACGTAATCTTCTTAATAATGTATCATTTTAATTTTCTATAAAGATACAAAGCAACATTATCCGGTTAACTTTTATCAAAATCAATCTCATATGATCCACAACCTCCTTATCCCTATAACATATATTTACTGACCCATTCGCTTCTCCAGTCTGCTCTCTCTTTCAGCTAAACCGATCTCAGATTTTTCAATGAAGACGCTGGCGCATGCGTATTAAGCGTTGTTTAAATAGCTATTGTGGTATTGTTTGATTGGGGCTTTCTCAAACACAGACTATCCAATCAATGCTGATGTTTAAACCTTCAGGTTGTACTGTATGAAGTTGGTGAATCCACCATTGTTCCTGGTATGATAATCTCTGTTCGGCTGATTTTCCTTGAGACCCATACAGTATTGACTCTATGCTCCAACATTTTAAGGTTTCAAACTTATGGCCCATAGTCAAACAATGTTGCACTATTGGGGCTTCAAGCCGCTTGCAACGCAATCTACTTTGATGTTCTAGCATGCGTGTCTTCAGTGTGCGAGTTGTTTTGCCAATGTATAATAATGAGCAGGGACAGCGAATTGCATACACCACAGATTTCGATTGGCAATTAGTTTTCTGTTTCAGATAATACACTTTATTCCTATGGGTAAATTGCGAAATTTCTAACATGATACTACAAATAGTGCAGTGGCCACATTTTTGATGGCTCCCCTCAGTTTTTTCTTCTGAGTTCCAATTTAATGGTCTAAGCACTGCTGGTGATAGATATTCCTTCAGACTCCGATTCCGCTTCCATACGCATCTGATTGACATTTCTTTTAGTGCTGGTATTGTCTCTAATACTCGTCTATGTTTTTTTTATTATCTTTTGAAGTTTGGTACTAAGTGGTGAAAATGTCGTAACAAGATTAATATTCTGAGTATCCATTTGTACAGCATTCTTTTCTTTATAGGTAAGTAATAACTCTCTATTGTTGTAGAGAGCTCTATTATAAGCTTTATGCACTATTTTCTGTGGATAACCTCTACTTTGAAAACTCTTCTTCAAATGTTTTGCTGAATGTTTAAACTCCATTGTTGTAGAGCAGTTTCTCCGATATCGAAGAAACTGTGATACTGGTAAACTGTTCTTTAAACCTGTTGGATGAGCACTATCATAGTGCAAAAGTGAATTTTTTTGTGTAGATTTTCTAAAAACTGTAGTTTGCCATCCTGTTGAAGCTCGAATGATTTTAACATCAAGATATGTGATCTGTTGTTCGTGGCTTTCAAAGGTAAACTTTAAGTTGTTGTCACATGCATTTAACCAGCTTACAAAATCCAACAATTCTGTTGTTGATCCTTGCCACAGCATAAAAACATCGTCGATATATCGATGCCAAGATTTTATGTTAATTGCAAAAGGAGATTGTGGCAGGAATTGTTTCTCGAAACTGCCTACATAAAAATTAGCTATTGAGGGGGCACAAGTGGCCCCCATAGCTACTCCTGTTTTTTGAAGATAAATTTGTTGTTCAAAAATGAAAAAATTATTAAAGAGAGTAATCGAAGCTAATTGCTGTAGAAATTTCCTATGTTCCATAGAAAGATCTCCTCGTTCTTCAAGTACCTGTTGGATTATTCTATAAGCAGCTTCTTGAGGTATACTAGTATAAAGTGATTGAATATCCAGCGTTACTAAAAGAATATTCGCCTGAGATGCCCAAGATGTTAACTGTTGTAATACATTTAAGAATTGTGTCGTGTCCCTTAGGAAAGATGGAATAGTTTTTAACATTGGTCTAAGATAAGAATCAAGGTACACCGATAGTGGTTCTAACAGGGAACCCCTTGTTGACACTATTGGTCTACCTGGAGGTCGTTGTAAATTTTTGTGTACCTTAGGTACAGTGTAGAACTTAGCTATCTGAGGCGAGACCGTCATTAGAAATTTAGATTCTTTTTTAGAAAGAATTCCCTTTTTCAGGGCTGACTTCACTAAATCATTGATTTGCTTTTGTAATGACAATGTAGGATCTTCTTGTAATAATTCATAAGTATTCCGGTTTTGTAATTGAGATAAAGCTTCTTCTATATAATAATCCCGATCTAATATAATAAGGGCTCCTCCCTTATCAGCGCGTTTAAACACTATGTCTGATCGTGATTGTAATTGATGGAGAGTATTCATCTGCTCTTTTGAAAAGCTACTTTTAGTTTTGGGGCTATCTTTTGCAACTCTCCCAACTTCTTCTAGTACTAGCTCTTTAAATACTTGAATGCCTGCAGGTAAAGGAGTCGGTGGTGTCCATCTAAACTTCAAAGGTAATGGTACCCGATTTTGACTTAATTGGGTGGGCTGAGCTTCTGTTTGTAGTTGTTCTCCCTCTTGCACAGCTGGAGATTGAGATGAAGAAAAATAAGTCTTCAGATGTAATTTTCTGATTAGATCCATAAACTCTATTTGAAATTGAAACAAATCGAACTTGATCTTCGGGACAAAAGAAAGTCCTTTATTCAATATCTCGATTTCTTCATCAGAAAAAGATCTCTGAGAAATGTTTATCACCAAAGATTCATTCATTTCTTCTTTCCCCGATCATTTTTGAACAACAAATTTATCTTCAAAAAACAGGAGTAGCTATGGGGGCCACTTGTGCCCCCTCAATAGCTAATTTTTATGTAGGCAGTTTCGAGAAACAATTCCTGCCACAATCTCCTTTTGCAATTAACATAAAATCTTGGCATCGATATATCGACGATGTTTTTATGCTGTGGCAAGGATCAACAACAGAATTGTTGGATTTTGTAAGCTGGTTAAATGCATGTGACAACAACTTAAAGTTTACCTTTGAAAGCCACGAACAACAGATCACATATCTTGATGTTAAAATCATTCGAGCTTCAACAGGATGGCAAACTACAGTTTTTAGAAAATCTACACAAAAAAATTCACTTTTGCACTATGATAGTGCTCATCCAACAGGTTTAAAGAACAGTTTACCAGTATCACAGTTTCTTCGATATCGGAGAAACTGCTCTACAACAATGGAGTTTAAACATTCAGCAAAACATTTGAAGAAGAGTTTTCAAAGTAGAGGTTATCCACAGAAAATAGTGCATAAAGCTTATAATAGAGCTCTCTACAACAATAGAGAGTTATTACTTACCTATGAAGAAAAGAATGCTGTACAAATGGATACTCAGAATATTAATCTTGTTACGACATTTTCACCACTTAGTACCAAACTTCAAAAGATAATAAAAAAACATAGACGAGTATTAGAGACAATACCAGCACTAAAAGAAATGTCAATCAGATGCGTATGGAAGCGGAATCGGAGTCTGAAGGAATATCTATCACCAGCAGTGCTTAGACCATTAAATTGGAACTCAGAAGAAAAAACTGAGGGGAGCCATCAAAAATGTGGCCACTGCACTATTTGTAGTATCATGTTAGAAATTTCGCAATTTACCCATAGGAATAAAGTGTATTATCTGAAACAGAAAACTAATTGCCAATCGAAATCTGTGGTGTATGCAATTCGCTGTCCCTGCTCATTATTATACATTGGCAAAACAACTCGCACACTGAAGACACGCATGCTAGAACATCAAAGTAGATTGCGTTGCAAGCGGCTTGAAGCCCCAATAGTGCAACATTGTTTGACTATGGGCCATAAGTTTGAAACCTTAAAATGTTGGAGCATAGAGTCAATACTGTATGGGTCTCAAGGAAAATCAGCCGAACAGAGATTATCATACCAGGAACAATGGTGGATTCACCAACTTCATACAGTACAACCTGAAGGTTTAAACATCAGCATTGATTGGATAGTCTGTGTTTGAGAAAGCCCCAATCAAACAATACCACAATAGCTATTTAAACAACGCTTAATACGCATGCGCCAGCGTCTTCATTGAAAAATCTGAGATCGGTTTAGCTGAAAGACAGAGCAGACTGGAGAAGCGAATGGGTCAGTAAATATATGTTATAGGGATAAGGAGGTTGTGGATCATATGAGATTGATTTTGATAAAAGTTAACCGGATAATGTTGCTTTGTATCTTTATAGAAAATTAAAATGATACATTATTAAGAAGATTACGTCCCGCAGAAGCAATGATATTGTCCCCCTTGATAAACCCTACTGGAGAAACGCCACAGCGCGCATGAGAGTGAGGCGTCGGGGGTTTAGCAAACATCATTTGTGGTTGCAAAGAAAAGAATGGGACACAGGCCGATGCGATTCTACATAAGTTAAGTAGAATAGCAAACGCAGTTTTTATGAATATTAGGGTATGATAAGAGTCAACCCGCTAAGGAAAAAAAACAAAAAAAGTTTATTAAGCAATATTATGCTATTAAAAGAAAAAAGGTGGCTGAGGTCATTGATGTTAAACGTGCACTAATTTGGGTGTAAGTCATTGACCCAATAAGAAGTGTGACAGCAAGTTGCCTACAAAAGCATACGAAAAAAACTTGCCGTTTATCTGAGACCATTAGAAGCCATAAATTAACGAATTAGAATAATTTATTGGATGGTTCAGAATTATATGGGTGAAATGTATTATAAATAGATTATCTAGTAATTCACTCTAAAGAAGTCCTATATTGGGTTGTGAGCTAGTACCCTGAGACATCCCTCCTCAAAGTTCAACAGCAAATTCTAAATGGCCCCTCGTATCACTGCCTTAAGCAGCTTTCTCCTCCTCCTCTTAGGGTGGGTCGGTGAATCCCTTGCCTTGCCCCATACAGCCCACCAAATTCCAACACTACTGAACCACACTAAGAGATGGGAAGAAGCTCCATATCCGCACATAAAAGGGAATACCCACACACGGCATTCTCACTTATTACACATAGCTCTCCAGCATACCAGGAAAACCAAACAAAAGGATCCCCCACAAGCACTAAATTGTACCCTCATAAATGCTCGGTCAATTCGCAATAAATGGCCAGTAGTAGCAGATTTAATATCATCCCATAATCTAGACATACTCATTATAACTGAAACCTGGTTATCAGATGTGGATAACGTAATCATCAACCAACTCCTACCCTCTAACTTCTCCATCCACTCCCGGCATAGAGAGAACAAGAGAGGAGGAGGAGCTCTCATACTGACCAAAGCTGACCTGCATTTCCAAAAAATAGACTCTTCGAGCACAAACAATCTAGACCTTCTATCCATCGCCAATGATCAATGCTCTATCAACCTGCTATAGAGCGCCCTCACCCTCCACTGATGATCTCCCCAACATTCTGGACCTAGTAGCCAATAATCGCAAACTCAGCACACCAAACTGGATACTAGGAGACTTTAATCTCCCGTCTCTGCACTCCAGCCATGCTTCGGCCCTCCTAGAAGCGACTGACAAATTGGGATACAGGCAAATAATCAAAAAACCCACGCATGCAAAAGGGCACATCCTTGACATGATTTTTGCTCTTTGACAGCCTTGGAACCTGGTAAGGATCTTGTGACATCCCTGACCTCGGTACCATGGTTAGACCACAAACTTATCAACTTTATTATTCCCATCAACAAAAATATATCACACAACAACAGAATACCAAACAACTCCATGAAAATAATATCTCGGTGCTTCAGAGCGTTCAATAAAGAGCTCATATTGGCAGAGACGCTTCCTCTCTATAATGATACAACCCTCAACCTGGAAAACCTGATTGCCTCGTGGAATAATAACCTCAGTTCTATTGTGCAAAAACCAAATGATAATAATATCTCAATGAAAAGAAAACACTCACCATGGTTCTCCCCCGAACTGCGGTACTCCCTCTCACACCTACGGAAACTCGAAAAACGGTGGCGTCGATCTCGCTCCACAGAAGACCAAACAGCTTACAAAATACATCTTTCTACTCACAGAGAAGCTGTCCTGACAAAAATGAAACAATTCCACACTGACACACTCAAAAGGTCACTAAATAAACCACGTGATCTTTTCAATTTAGTCAAATCTTTATCGAAGGAACCATCACCATGTCAGCCGGATGAGATTCACCCACAAGAATTCACCGATCATCTACAAACTAAGCTACTACAAACAGATAAAATCACTACTTTCACTGCACAAGACATCACCTGTCCAAGCTACCTTTCTATGTTCTCCACACCATCTAAGAAATATGTAGAAGATACCATCGCTGCCCTCAATACCACCACTGCACAAACTGACCCCTGCCCTGCCTTTTGGATAAAAGATTTGCATAGCGAACTCAGCCCATTAATCACAAGAATGATGAATCTATCTTTCACAACTGGATTTTTCCCCTCAGCGCTCAAGCAAACATCCATTAGACCTCTTCTGAAAAACCCCAAGCTCGACCCTTGTAAAGTTGAATCTTACAGACCCATAGCTAGTATACCCCTCCTAGCTAAGATAATAGAGAAAGAAGCACAAAGACAAATACAAGACCATATCGATACCACCTCCCCTCTAGACCATTGTCAACATGGCTTCAGGGAGCACCATGGCGTTGAAACCCTCCTTATCACCCTTTTCAACAATATCATCACAGGTATAGATAACATCCGCCAAAGTTTTGTACTTATCTTCATAGACATCGCTGCAGCTTTCGATTCTGTACACCACGGTCTGCTTTTAGAGCGACTAAAAGAAAAGGGCATTAATGACATCGCTCTAGATTGGTGCAGGTCATACCTTGATGGAAGATGGCAGCATGTAAAATCCGGAGCAGAAATATCTGAGCCTTTCCACCAAAAACAGGGTGTTCCTCAAGGGTCGTCCTTATCATCACTCATGTTTAACATTTACATTCAACCTATCTGCAATATCATCAGCTCTTTCAAGGTTCAATGTCTAATATACGCTGATGACATTCTTCTCTTCAAGCCATTCTCCACGGTTCATATGGACCTTTCCCCACTTATTGAATGTTTTGATGCTGTCTCCGAATGGTTTCTATCTCAAAACCTCTGTATTCAACACAAGAAAACGGAGGTGCTCTTTATCACAAGAGACCAGAATTTCACCCCACCACCCCACGTAAAAGTAAAAGAAGCCGAGCTCCAAACTAAATCCACAATTCGTTATTTAGGGGTAACCTTGGATCAACGTCTGGACATGAAGCTACATATATCCAACACAATCAGAGCCATATACTTCAAAATCCGGACACTCAGACACCTTCGCTCCCTATTGGACCCATACGACTTCCGGACAGTATACCAAGTCCTAATCTTACCTCACTTCGACTTTGCCAATGCTATTCTTCAAGGTCTCCCACAATCTACGTTGATTCCTCTACAACTCGCCATGAATGCCGCCGCCAGAGTCCTATTTGGAGCATCGAGAAGTGATCACGTAACTCCTATCTTAATGCAGCTCCACTGGCTCCCTATTCATGGAAGACTCCTGTTCAAAACCTTGCTACTCACATTTAAAGCCATCAATGGCATCACTGCCTCTTCACTAATTAACCTCATTCACCCCACCCCACCTAACAGGACTAGAAGATCCACAGCTACAAATACTCTAGTAATCCCAAGGGCTTCAACAAAATGCTCACTAACAACGTCAAACAGGGCCTTCAACCTCTATGCCCCAAAATGCTGGAACACATTACCACCTGATATTCGCGGTATCACCGATCTGGCGCAATTCAGAAAGGCACTCAAATACCACTTATTCCTCCATTACTACCAGGTCAGCCAGTCTCCATCTTAACTGCATTTCCTCCATACTAGCATACTATTTTAAGATATTATCCTAAGCTGTACCACAAAGTTTAATGTACATATGTAAATAGTTCAGTGCTTATTTTCCCTATGTTATCCAAGTTGTTTTTCCTGTTCTCTGTAAAACCAAGCAGCTTGTTGTTATGCTCCTTTGTTTTATGTAAACCGTGCTGATGCTAAATAGTGCGGTATATAAGAGATTGTAATAAATAATAAATAAATCAGCCATTTCTAGTCCTATTCCAGCCCCCCATCAGCCCATTTCCAGTCCAAGCTTCCCATCAGCCATTTCCAGTGCTATTCCAGCTCCCCATCAGTCCATTTTCAGTCTTGGCCCTCCCCATCAGCTCATTTCAAATCCTAGCCCCCCATAATCTCATTTCCAGTCCTATTCCAGCCCCCATCAGCCCATTTCAAGTCCAAGCTCCCTCCATTGGCCAATTTCCAATCCTAGCCCGCCCCCCCCCCCATGAGCCCATTTCCAGTCCAAGCTCCCCCCATGAGCCCAATTCCAGTCTCTCCATCTGCTCATTTCTAGTCCTAGCACCTCATCAGCTCATTTCCAGTCCTATTCCAAATCCCCATCAGCACATTTCCTGTCCAAATTCCCCCCATCATCCAATTTCCAATCCTAGCCCCCATCAGCTCCTTTCCAGTCCTATTCCAGCCCCATCAGCCCATTTCCACTCCAAGTTCCCCCATTTCCAGACCCCCACCAGCCATTTCCAGTCCTATTCCAGCCCCCCATCAGTGCATTTCCAGTCCAAGCTCTCCCCAACAGCCAATTTCCAATCCTAGCCCCACTATCAGCCAATTTCCAGTCCTATTCCAGCCCCCCATCAGCCCATTTCCTGTTACAGTTTACCCTCCCATCAGCTCATTTCCAGTCCCTGCTTACTCTCCCATCAGCTCATTTCCAGTTCTAGCCCCCCTATGCTAGATTCCCTGCCTGCTTGCCAAAGAGCCCAGCGCCGTCTAAGGGGCTTCAGAGGTGAGCTGGGGAAGTCCACGTGAGGCCCCAGCTCCCTCTGCACAGCTGCCAGCATGAAGAGTGTTTTTCCTCACTCTGGCGACTGTTCTGTGAAGCGCGCTGAATACCAGGAAAGGTTAAAGGGCATTTCCTGACACTCACATGCTTCACAGTCATCCATTTGTGCGAGAATGAAGTTTGCGCGGGGCCCTGTGCAAACAACATTCTCACACAATGGATGGGCCAGCCCTATTGGTAGGGCATTCCAGGCATCCACCGTCCTTTCCATGAAAAAGTATTACCTGATGTCGCTTTTGAATTACCGCCTTGAAGCTTCATTTCATGTCCTCTAGTTCTACAGCTTCCTTGTCTTTGAAAAAGTTTGTTTGTTCATTAATACCCTTTAAATATTTAAACATCTGTATCATATCTCCCCTACTCCTTCTCTATTTAGCTCATCTTTTCTCATGTCTTCTGATGCAGACCCTATATCATTTTAGAAATCTTCATCTGAATTGTTTCAAGTCTTTTTATATCTTTTTCATAACTGAAAACAGTACTCCAAGTGAGGCCTCACCAATAACTAGCACAGGGGCAGTAATAACTCCTTCCTTTTGCTGATTTTGCCTCTCTGTACGCAGCCTGGCATTCTTCTAGGTTTGGCTATTGCTTTGTCAAATTGTTTTGCCATCTTGAGATTTTCAGGAAGTGCGTGTAGTGTCCAGAAAGAAGCAGAGCTGGAAAGGTTCAAAGAAATGATACGACTTGTTCTGATACAGCATCACACATTTATAGGGAGCTAAGAGTAGTTCTTAGTGCCAAAACTTCAGAATGAAAGTCCAAAAATTGTTTCCTCCTGCCTTGTGTCCATCTTGAAATATCAGGAAAAATGTGTATTCTTCCACCCAAAAATATAAGATCAGTCTTCTTAAAGTATAAACTCAAAAGAGCCTCTTTGTCCTGAAGAAAACCAAATGTAAACAGTAATGTGGATCTTACCATTACCTCCTCTTGAATCTTAAATCTATTAAGTTAGCCAATTACAAACTACCAGAGGAGACCTCAACCAAAGAGGTTTCTGGCTTCTCAGGACTCTTATCTAGCTGAGATGAAAGATAATAAATTCTTTTGATTACCCTACTCAGGGTAATCAAGCACTTCCTTAAGAAACTTAACAAACATCTCACAAAGCCATAGAGAAGATTGTGAAAAGTTCAAATTCGCAGATTCAGGTTCCTACTCTGGTTTTCCAAATTTTCAATTTTCCTTTGAAAGACAAGTCTATCATGAACAATGGCAGACTGTACTTTTTAAGTTGGTTCACCGATGACTTTACCAGCTCCAAATCCTTTCTCTTCTCAGCCATGGTAGTCTCAATCTTGAGAATACTACTACTGTTAGAGGATGAAGCTTGAATGAAACCAGCGCAAGCTTTTTACCACACAGTCTCTAAGACAGTCCAAAGGGAATCCAAAGTCACCTCCTTAGGTCGAGACAAAGATAGTAATGAAGAAATAGAGGAAGCAGATCCAAAATCAATCAGACCCTTTGAGCAACTCAGGAAGGACTCCTCAGCGGGGTGCACCAAAACTCCACCAGAGATAGCCAACAAAATGACCAAGCCAGCAGTAAGGCCATATTTGGCCACCACCACGAGAACTAAGGCAGACTGAGCAAAGCCTCACTCTCAAGTTGGGGCTCTTCCCTGCTCCAACACAGGTACAGCCAAAGGTGTTTTTGCAATCGTGAAGCTATCCATTGCTTTCTGCCCAGATGTGAGAGACTTTCACTTTGGCATAGAAAATGAAGAAAATGGAGCAGAAATTTGCCGACCCAGCTAGAGCAAGAAAACAAACACATTTTAACCCATGCCATCTTGGAAAACTCCACTCTTATATGTGCTTCCTATTTTACAAGGGGAATATACATCTAAGAGAGAACATTTCCCTATCAGCTTTTGCATCTGTCCCAAGGTCTGCACAAGTACCTGCTGCCCCTTTAGATCCTCTGGGAGGGGGGTTTGTAGGTGGGCTCCTTTATCTCCTTTAGCAGGCCTGACTGGGGACCCACTATCTGCCCCACTAGCTGCATTGCTGCTGCAGCACTAATTCAAAGTAGTTAAATTACATGCCGATTATCAGAAATTGCAGGAGGGCCTCTCAAGACAGCAAGACTGGGTATCCAAATGGCAGACAAATTTAAGGTGAGAAAGCAGAAGTGATGTCCCTACCCGGTGGATTCCAATGGAGTCCTTCATGAGCTTCTCTTTTGTTCCAACAATAAGTGCTTGAACACCATTTACCCATGTGATGAGGCTACAGAAAGGCTACAAGATTTGTACACAACTTCCCTCCAACAGCAGCTGCCAGGTACATTATGAAATACTATAAAACCTGCTCATTCAGAGCTTATTGCCAACCTCCACTGCCAGGATTCCCACAGCGCCAACTCAACCTATGAAAAGACAGCATTACAAATCTTATAATTGGCTCTAGGACTGCAATATACCTCCTACTGTCAAAACCGAATAAACAGGACTACTACAGATCCCTGCACAGAAAGCAACACTAGCAGATCATCATACCTCAGTTACACATGCAAAACACAGAAAGCCCTTCACCAACTACAAAGCAAGGGACCACAAAGCAGAAATAGAAATATTCAAACAAAAATTGAATTGAAAACTCCAAGAAGTCAGACTCTGCATGTAGTGCAATACCGAACAAACAAAGAGAAATGCATTTCCTCATGTACTGAGCAAAATACAAAGGCTTCAGAGATACACATTTCCAGTTAATTCAAAATAAAATATTTTTTCTACCTTTATTGTCTGAACATTTTATTTTTTTCAGTCATATTGGTCCTAATCTCTTCTTTCTGCTTTCTTCCGCCTGTTTTCCCCCTAAATTTTCCAGGGTGTGTTACCCATTTCCCATCTCTTTTCCAATGATCTTGACATTTCCTTTCCTTAATTTCTTTCTTTTCTGCCTAGTCACTCAAACTATGCTCTCCTTCTCACCCTCCAGTACTCGTCTCTCTTTTTTTTTACCTTTTACCTATCAGCTTCCCATCTCCTTCTCTGATCTCCTTCCCAGCCCATCTTCCCCTCTCCCTAGCCCTGCTTTTCCCTCCTCCCCCAGCATCTCATTCCCTTCTATCTTTCACCCATCACCTCTCATCATCCACTTCCACCCTTTGTAATCACTCCTTTCCCAGTCATCATCCACTCTCTGTCACTTCTTCATCCACCCCAGCATCTTCCTGGTCAGTCATTATCTTCAATCCCTTTCTTGTCTGTTATCACTCAGACTCCTATAACCCCCTTTTTGCCACCTCCCTAGCTTTATTTTCTACATCTTCTCACTTAGCTCCTTACCAGCTCACCTCTGTGCCTTCTCTCACAAGATCAGCATCTCCCTCTCTCCCCTTCAGTCCAGCATTGCCCCCTTCTCCTTCTCCTCCCCCTCAGTCAAGCTTCTCCCCTAAGTCCAGCATTGCCCGCCTTCTCCTCCTCTCCCCTTCAGTCCAGCATCTCCCCTTTCTCCTTCTCCTCCTCTCCCTCTCAGTCTAACATCTCCCCTTTCCCCTTTATCCCCCTCCCTCAAGTCTAATATCTCCCTGACAGAGGCGTTCATGATGCCTGCTCAGCTGCTGTCTCAGTGTTACGGAGCACAGTGGGCAGGGAGTAGCAACTCTGAGCCCTAACCTGGCCTTTCAGCTAGTTCCCCGCTGCTGCTCTGCTCCCGTTCAATGTAACAGACTTTTTCTTAAGCTTAGTATTCCTTCCTGCTGCAGCCACAGCTCCTTCCCTATCACTCATTTCCTCTCCACCTCCAATCCTTTTCTTACATCTTACTGTTCTCTGTAAACCGCTTAGACTATCAGATTTGTGGTATATAAGCATAGCTAAATAAATCTTATCCCTATCTAGGTTTTCATTTACCCTTACACCTCCCCCATTTCTACCCTCTCTCACCTTCAAAGACCTTTTCCCTTTCTTTGTCTCTCACTCACTCCGTAGCCTTTTGTCCTTTTCAACTGCCTCTCAACTGCTCCCCAAACCCTCCAGGCCCTTCAGACCCTCTTCCTTCCCCATATTTCTGCACTTGGTCTCACCCAATACCCAGTCACCACCATCCTCCTAACCTCTGGTCAATTTCTTAGTCCCCACTTTCCCCCTCTCCCTTCCCAGCAATACGCACTCTCCCATCTTATGCAGTCCCTCAGTCCCCACTTACACTCCCAATACCCAACCAATCTTCGAGTCTCTCTTCTTCTGTTCTCCCACCCAATTTTAGAGTCTCCACCTAATCAGAGTCCCTGCTCTCCTGCATCCCCATGTCACTAGTACCTGTCTTCTTCCCTCCTAATCCCCTCTACCAGACCTGCCCATCTACTACCTTCTCCAATATACATTAACTCTACCTTTCCTCCTCCTGTTTTGAGTGTTGTGCCACCCTTTGCCATCGTTGCTGTAGTCTATGGAAAATACCTGCGCAAACTTACCAGATTGACTCAGGATTCGCTTGCGGAGGTCACACAGCTGGCTGAAGAGCGCATTGGAAACCTATGAACAGTCAGGGCATTTGGGCAGGAGATGACTGAAATGGAAAAATACAAAAGCAAAATAGATTGTGTGCTGCAGTTAGCAAATAAAGAGGCATTAGCCTTAAGTGTTTAAGGTAAACAAAGATGCTTATTGGGGAACATTTTGAAGTTGTGCAAGAGGAAGGACACTGAAGCTGCTGATTGGAATTTTGTAGGTGTCTGTACTTAACTTTGGTAAGAATAAGAGCTATATGTTTGAGAGGAACTAAAGAAACTGAATTTAGGATTTTATTTTAGTGTTGTTCAGGAGAAGATAATTTGTAAAAGACTGGGATTAATAAGGGAAATTTTGGTGAAGAATAGCCAAGGTAAAATTGGTTTACACTGAAGTTCTGGCTAAAAAGAACTTTAATTCTTTCTGAGAATAAGAAAGCTTGATACTCTTTTGTGGCAAAGGTTAGAAAATTATTTTGAATTCAGGGTTTGAGAATCTGACATCCCTGATTTCTATGAGAAGGGATAGTCTGGGCAGGGGCGGCCCAAGGGGGGTGCGGGGCCATGTGCGGAGACTCGGTGCGGGGCCTCATTTGCATAAGTGGCCTTATTTGCATAAATATTTGCATAATGTTACCATACACTAACTTTTAGTAAACATGTCTCTTAATGAGGGTATGGATAAAGAAAGACTAAAAGATTTCTACATTACTATAATCCAGTGCCAACCGCCAGGCACATTAGGAACTACTACAAACGCTGCCCATTTAGAACCCATAGCAAAACCCGCCATATCCTGACAGCATTACCAGGACTCACAAGGCACCATACCCTACCTATCAAAAGGCAACACTGCAAATATTAAACCAATACATTTCAGAGAATACTGGGGAAAGAGAACAAGTGGCAATGTCAAATAGGAATTACATAAACAGAATACCTCAGCTCAGTTACACATGCAGAACATAGACCATCATCAAACAAGGAATCACAATTTAGAGACAGGAAGGCAATAATTAAACTGGGAACCCCAAAAGCCAAACTTGGAATGTACAACACCACTGTAGAAATAAAACTATAAATTAATTTCCTCTTGTACCAAACAAAGCGCAGACATTAATGATGCACATTTCCCAGAGCTTTCATATTCCAGTTAATAAATTCAAAATAAAGAGATATCTTTCTACCTTTTGTGCATTTTTTTTCAGTTGCAATTGCTCCAGCCATTTTCTTCTGGTTTCTTCATGTTTTCTGCTAACTCTCCATCGTCTGCTGTCCATTTGTTCTTTCTTCTCTCTTCTAGTTTTTTTTTCCATTCTCTCTCTCTACATCTGCTTTAACATACTAATCTTTCTCCTTTTGCTCTTTCCTCATTCCTATTTCATCCACACAAATTTTACCCCTCCATCCTCAATCCCCACTTACTCTCCAATAACCGGCCAATTGTAGATTTTTCATCCCTCCCACACAAAATATTTTTCCCCTCTCCATTTTACTCTCCCAACCCCATCCCATTCTAATCCTCCCCCAACATCAGCTCCCTTCTAGTTCCAGTCTCACTCAGCATCCATTCCCTTCTAGTCCCTGCATCAGCCCATTTCCAGTCCTACCCCCCATCAACCGATTTCCGTTCCTAGCTCCCCCATCCATTTTCAGTCTGAGTCCCTTCATCAGCTCATTTCCAATCCTAGCCCCCCATCAGCCCATTTTTAGTCATTTCCTAGCCCCACCATCAGCCCATGTCAAATCTTAGCTCCCCTCCACTCAGCCCAATTCCAGTCCAAGCCCCCCCATGAGCCTACTTCTAGTTCTAGCCCCTCCATGAGTCCATTTCAATTCAAGCCCCCCCAACAGCCCATTTCCAGTACCAGTCCTAGTCCCCCATCAACCCACTTCCAGTCCTAACCCCCCATCACCCCATTTTCAGTTTAAGCCCATCACCCCATTTCCAGACAGCCCCCATCAGCCCACAGCCCATTACCAGTCTTAACCCCCCCAACAGCTCACAGCCCATTACCAGTCCTAGCCCCCCCCCAGCCCATTATCTGTCCTAGCTCCCCCGCAGCCCATTACCAGTCTTAACTCCTAGCTCCCCCACAGCCCATTACGTCTTAACCTCCCCCCGCAGCCCATTACCAGTCTTAACCCCCCCCCCCCGCAGCCCATTACCAGTCTTAACACCCCCCCAGCCCATTACCAGTCTTAACACCCCCCCCCAACCCAGCCCAGCCCAGCCCCAGTCTTAACACCCCCCAGCCCAGCCCAGCCCCAGTCTTAACACCCCCCCCAGCCCAGCCCAGCCCCAGTCTTAACACCCTCCCCCAGCCCAGCCCAGCCCAGCCCCAGTCTTAACATCCCCCCCAGCCCAGCCCAGCCCAGCCCCAGTCTTAACACCCCCCCCAGCCCAGCCCAGCCCAGCCCAGTCTTAACACCCCCCCAGCCCAGCCCAGCCCAGCCCAGTCTTAACACCCCCAGACCAGCCCAGCCCAGCCCCAGTCTTAACACCCCCCCCGCCCAGCCCAGCCCAGCCTTAACAGCCCCCCCCCCCCCATATCGGCTTATGGCAAATTAAAAATTTCAAAAAAAAACTGGCTCTGGCTGCTGCCGCTGCCGCCACGGCAGCAGCAGAATGGAGTGTCCCGCGGGGCCCCCTCTCCTCGCTGAGCCTCTCTGCAAGGGCTTTCAGATTCGCGAAGGGAGAGTGTCTCCCTCGCGTCTCTGTTAAGCCCACAGGGGCTAATGGGAAATTTCCCATCAGCCCCTCGCGTCTAAAGGGGCAGATGGGAAATTTCCCATTAGCCCCTGCGAGCTTAACAGAGACGCGAGGGAGACACTCTCCCTTCGCGAATCTGAAAGCCCTTGCAGAGAGGCTCAGCGAGGAGAGGGGGCCCCGCGGGACACTCCATTTTGCCGCGGAGGCCGCGGCTGCAGCCAGAGCCAGCTTTTTTTTTTTTTTTAATATAATTTTTTAAAAAAAAGCAGAATGTTCTTTGCGCGGGGCCCCCTGAAACGCGGGGCCCTGTGCAAAGAACATTCTTGCTCAATGGACGGGCCGGCCCTGAGTCTGGGATAGAGATTCTGGTAGGATTTAAGAGATACTGATTCCTAATTATTTAACATTTCTTACATACTGCCTTTCATGCTATCAAGGCAGTTTACATTGAACAGGGCATTATAACTTAGAGATGACTATTTTACAGGGAACATGGGCAATGGAGGGTTAAGTGGCTTACCCAAGACTGTAAGGAGCACCTGTAGGGCTAGAAACCCCAGTCCTTCTGGCCCAAGGTTGCTGCCCTCTAGTGGGATTTGAACCCCCAACCTTCTGGCCTGAGGTAACTTGCCCCAACCACTAGGCTCCCTTAAGATGAGCAGGAGTGATATCTTTATATATTTCTGGAAACCTTTAAATGGTGTCTGCAATAGGAAACTGGCTGTCATAGTCTGTGTTTCTGGGATGTTTTACAAAGGAAACTAAAGAACATCTCTGTAACTTGTGAGAGAATATTAAAAAAAAACAATCAATCTAAATGAAGTTTGCATAATATGCAAGGAAACAGGTTCACTGTTTCAATACAGTATAAGTAGGATGAAAAATCCTGGAAGAGGTCTGAGCTCTGAAGCCTTGAATCTACAAGCTGAGAGTTCTTTGCAAACTCTGCTTTTTGCATCTTTCTGAGAAAAGAGAGAGACATTCCTAAGAGAATTTGGTAATATTTTAAAGGATAATAGGTAGGGAAGTAGATTTTAGCTAACAGGGTTTAGATAGGGTCCTTTAATTAACATATGTTTTTGTTAGAAAGGGACAATATCACAGTCCAATAAATCTTATTCAGTGAGACTGTGAGCCCCTAGAGGATTCAGAGCTTTACCTTATTGATTTTTTTTAAAGCTAAGAGGCATTTGTGAGTTATATGTGCATTTTCACTGAACTGAACTCAAACGTTTCTCAGGTATAGATTTCTTTGAATTTATTCTGGGTGAAAAGAAATTTTCCTGGTAAAAAGGAAATTCTTTCAAATAAGAATTAACCAATTAACCAATAATAGAGCATTTGCGCCCTATGCCCCCAGATGCTGGAACAAGCTCCCTCCCAGCATCAGATCTATCAGAGACCTTATGCAATTCAGAAAAGCCATCAAGCACCATCTATTCCTTATGCACTTCTCACAACTTAACAACGCCTCAACTCCTCCCTCCAACAACTCAATCCCTACTACGATTAATCAAATATGCCTCTTATAGAATATGTAACACAGACCATATAGAGCTGTACTGCTGCAAGATGTACTTTACTGTAAATAGAACACCATTACGATATCTGTTTAAATGTAAATAGTTTCCCCCAGTTCATATCCATGTTATGTTCCCTGTTATCTGTAAACTTAGGTCAGGTCTTAACTGTCTGAGTAATATATTGTTGAATGTAAACCGCACTGATAACAAAGAGTGCAGTATATAAGAGCTGTAAAATAAATAAATAAATAAGCTTGGAGAAAAACCCCTTCACTGAAATTTGTAGAAACCAAAGACAGGTAAGGTACATGATGTTTACTAAATGGCGGTAGTGGACTCTGCGATATCGGAGCCACAGCCTCATTGATTTCACGGAGACCGCTACCGCCGTTTAGTAAACACCCCCCTAAGTTGTAACTGGTGAGTTGTAACTCAAAAGATTCTTGTGTGAAGAAGTTTATTGTTCAGATTTTGGTCAAGGAAAATAAGGAGTGTGAAGTAAAACCCATTTTGGGAATTTTATATTGTTATCCCCACATACTGACATTGGTGGATTTTTTTTCCTGTATCTAAAATAAATGTTATTCCAGTTATATTGAGAAAAGTACAGTATATTTATTGTGTATGTTTCCCAGACTAAAATTGTAATATCACTTTGGTCTGGGTATATCATCATTTTCAATTTAGAATTTAAATTTTTCGTCCTGTTAATCCTTCTATTAATTGGGAGGAAAGACAGGATGAGGTTAGTGAATCTCTGTGAGCCGCCTTCTGTGAAGACTTCAGACTCCATGTATCCTTTAGCCCATCTACTACAACAGTAACGTAGGAGTCTGAGTCTGCCATAACACCCTGGCTTCCACAGAGAGGGGGGGCCACATAGACATCCTGGAAGGCATTGATAACACAAGGAAGGATCTAGTGAAGCTTGAAGAATGGTCTAGAATTTGGCAGCTAAGATTAAATGCTAAAAATTACAGGATCATGCATGTGGGCTGCAAAAACCCAAAGGGAGTGAAATGCTTCTTTGCACAAAAAGAGAACAGGACCTGGGAGTGATCATATCTGATGAGCTGGTGAAGCAACAGCAAAAGCCAGATGGATATTTGATTTCAGAGGGAGAGGAATGGCTAGCAGGAAAGAGGAGTTGATAGTGGCTCTGGTGGTACCTCACTTAGGGACCTGTTTATTAAAGTACTAACTATTACCACAGTAGCTCAGGCACTTTTGTAAAAGGGCCCTCGGTAACCACCACTGCATACCAAAAGCATCCAGTGCAGTAAAAATTCCATGCTGGTGAAGGACCTGGGCGGGACAAAATGTACTGCCTTCTGGAAGATGGGTCCAAGAAGCCTATGAAGTGGGCTGCTGCCCTTTCTTGTTATCCTCTGCCACTCAAGCGAGGGTGTGCATGCTGGATTCCCAGGAGACTCAGGACTCTTGTTGTTACTGACCCAGAAAACCTTTTCTTTCCCTCGGCTTCTGTGCTTTGGGCTCATTCTCAGTCCTTTTATGAAGCGCATGTGCCCAGAGACTTGGTCCCTTCCAGAGGAGGTCCCTCCCAGACTGCGCAATGAAAGTTTTTGGGCCTATTCCGTGGTTCTTCCAGTTAAAGACAGGCTTTGCCTTTTCTTTCAGGAATGGGCCCAGGTTACCGGGGGTCCTTGATGACTCAGTGGTGCTCGAGTTCTTAGGAGTTCAAGAGCAGGCTCCCGCTCCCTTTGATGGTAAAGTCCAGCCTGCAATGGTGGCAGCAGCCCTCTCATCTGAGGAAGGGTGTACCACTGGATGAATTCTCTTGGATCCTCCTGATGACAGATGCCAGTCTCTGGGGCTGGGAAGCCCGTTGCTAAGACCGTCCAGCCTAGGGTCATTGGAAGCACAGCAAAGCGGTGTGATCCATCAATCACCTCAAGATGAGGGCCTTTAGGTTGGTTCTTCTGCGTTTCCAACCTATGATGGAGGGTCAGATGGTTCAAATGTTTTGAGACAACACCATGGCAGTGGCTTATGTCAAGCAGCATGGCGGTGGCTTGAGGAGTGCCAGGGTAGCTCTGGAGATGGCTCTCCTGTTTGTCTGAGCAGAGAAGAATCTCCTAGCCTTCTCAGCTCAGCACATTGTCGGGGTGGACAATGTGGAAGCGGACTTCCTCAGCCTGCATTCTCTGGATCCTGGAGAGTGAGAGTTGAGTCAGGAGGAGCTTCAGTTGATTCTGCACCACAGGGGTTGCCCCAAAATGGATCTGATAGCGACCCGCTCCAATATTGAAGTTTGCCGCTTCTTTAGTCACTACACGAAGATGGGGTCAGAGGTTGTCGATGCCCTTACCCAGCCTTGGCAAAGTCAGCACATGCTGTACATGTTTCCTCCATTGCCCCTGGTGGCCATGTGATTCGGCATATAGAATGCCACCCAGGCAGGTTTGTTCTGGTGGCACTGGATGGCCAAGGAGAGCATGGTTTGAAGACTGATGTGGCTCCTGTAGGCAACTCCTCTTTGGTTGCTTTCATCTTGGGGCCTGTTGCGGCAAGGACTGATTGACATGGAGGATCCGGTTCCTTTCTCACTTACGGCTTGGCTCTTGAGAGGAGACAACTAGCATGTGAGGGCTATTCTTCGGTGGTGGTCTCCACTCTGCTTGGAGCCTGGAGGAGGTCTACCAAGCTAGCATACATGCGGATCTAGTGCCTCTTTTGAGCGAGTGTGCAGCACTCGGCAGTTGTCTCCAGAGGCACCAAGCTCCTATCTCTGTTGGCCTTTGTACAGGATGGTCTGAAGAAAGACTTTTCCCTTAGTTCCCTGAAAATTCAGGTAGCAGCTTTGGCCTGTTTCCGAGGTCCGGTGGCTGGTAAGTCTCTAGCTTTGCACCTGGACATCTCGCACTTTCTCCAGCAAATTCGGCATCTGCGTCCTCCCCTCCAATCTGTAATCCCTTCCTGGGATCTGTGTCTGGTGCTCAGGGCTCTAATGGCAGCACCCTATGGGCTATTGAAACACACTACTTTAAAATATTTGATGTTCAAGATGTTCTCCTTGGTCACATTTTGTTCTGCAAGACAGATTTCTGAACTGCAGGCTCTGTTCTTGCGGAGATCCTTATCTGTCTTTTTCAAGGAGGCCATTTCCATTCGGCCTGTGCTTTCCTTCTTGCCTAAGATGCTTCTCCCTTCCACATGAACCAGGTGGTATGCCTGCCCTCCTTCTCTAAGGAGTAGTGTCAGGGAAAGGATAAGGATCTTTGCCTCATGGTTGTCCGGAGGGTGCTTCTCCAGTATTTGGAGGTTTTTATTCCTTTCATAATGTAACCCAAGGGTTAAAATACCTAATCAACTCCTACCCACCATCCCTGGTAGGATGCCAGAGATCCATGGGGGGAAGTGGAGCCCTTCTCAGGGACACACAACTTCTGGGGTCTCTCTCCTGGCACCTAAAGCTAGGGAGTCCCCATATGTGATGACTACATTCCTGCTTGTTCCTGGAGATAGCATAGTTACTCACCTGTAACAGGTGATCTCCGGGAACAGCAGGAATTTAGTCCTCACAACTCACCCACCTCCCCTAGGAGTTGTATCTCTCTATCTATCTCTTTCCCTTTCCCTCTCTCTCTCTTTGTCTCAGCTTTAAAACTCAACTGGAGAGAGGCAGTTGGGAAAGGCAGGAAAGCAGCATGCAGGCACTGTGGGATGCTCCCAAAAGCTTTCTAATTGGACGCTGGGGAGCATTCCCACGCAGGCTCCGTCGGTACTGACGATACCCATATGTGAGGACTAAATTCCTGCTGTTCCCGGAGATCATCTGTTACAGGTGAGTAACTATGCTTTCTTCCATTCCCTTTACCATTTTGGTGGCTCTTTTCTATACCCTTTCTAATTTTGCTATATCCTTTTTAAGATATGGCGACCAGAATTGCACAAAATATTCAAGGTGCGGTCGAACCATGGAATGATATAGAGGCATTATAATATCCTTGATTTTATTCTCCATTCCTTTCTTTATGATTCCTAACATTCTATTATCATTCTTGGCTGCTGCTGCTGCTGCACACTGGATGGGGGGGGGGGGGTTCAATGTGTTATCCACAATGATGCCTAATCTTTTTCCTGGGTGGTGGTTTCTAAGGTGGTACCTTGCCCCCCATCAGCCATTTCTAGTCCTATCCTAGCCCTCCCATCAGCCCATTTCCATTCCTAGCCCCCATCAGCCATTTCCAGTGCTATTCCAATCTCCCATCAGCCCATTTCCAGTCCAAACCCCCCCCCCATCAGCCCATTTCCAATCCTAGCCCCCCCATCAGCCATTTCCAATCCTATCCTAGCCCACTGCCCCAAAAGTCCCGTGCTTGTCTGAGAGGCTTGAGAGGGAGGCCTGAAGCCCTGGCTCACCTCTACACAGCATTGGAGTGAAGCACAACATGTTCCTTCATTCGTGGGGTCTCACGAAGCGCACTGAGTGCCGGGAAAGATTAAAAGGCATTTCCTGTTTCCTGGCTCCCCACACACTTCACTAGAACACAGCGCGAGTGGAGGAACAGACTGCTCTTCACTCTAGCACTGTACAGAGGTGAGCCGGGGCTTCAGGTCTCCCTAGCTCCCTCTGAAGCCGGCCCTGCAAACCCATCAGAATGAAGTTCACACGGGGCTCCCTGAAGCACGGGGCTCCCTGAAGCACAGGGCTATGTAAACAATATTCTTGCACAATGGACAGGCCGTCCCTGGTGGTAGATGCCTGGAATGCCCTCACAAAAGAGGTGGTGGGAGCAAAAACAGTGACAGATTTCAAAAAGGCATGGGACAGACACAGAGGATCATTACATAGTAAAAAAATGAAATCAAAAACAAACATACATAATTTCTAAATAGAGAAGAGTAACCTGCCTGGACAACTCTATGACTCTGGCACTTTACTGAGTAGACTAGATGGACCATGCTGGTCTTTATCTGCTACTACAAACAAACAAAAATAATCACCACATAAAATCTTTATACAGAATTTGGAATGCCACAAATACCAAAGTAAACTTAAAAATATTGGTGGACAAGGACCTCAGTACAGTCTGCCTATACAGCTCTATCAATAACAGTGAGGTAAAGGCTAGTCCCATAAGTCTTAATCATTGGTCCTTTTACCATTATGTCCATTTTTTAGGGGGGGTGAGGTTTTTAAAAATTAGCATTTAAAATATACTTAGCTTGATTAAATAATGATATTCTGAGTATTAAACTCTGTTGAACTTGGCTCTGCTGACACTTGACTTACGTTTTGCCCATGAATTCTGCTGGCTGCTTCTGGAGAATGGTACAGCATAGTTATCATGCTATCTCTTGTCATAACACCATCCTCTTTGTAACTGAGGTTTGAGTTCTGTGTTTGTCTTTCAGGAGCAAGCAGTATAAGCGATTCTGGCTCTGTAACTTATTGAATTTGGACACTGAAATCTTTCTTTCAGTTCTTTGGATTTTTTTTAGTACTATCAAGTCACTGTTTACTCATGGTGACCCAGCTACCTCTGGGTTTTCTTGACAATGTATCATTGGAAGTAGATTGCCAGCCTTTTCTTCTGATACAATGGAGGGTAAAGTGACTTGCCCAAGGTTACAAGGAGTGCCAGTTGGAATCAAACCCTTGATCTTCTGGGTACTAGGCAGCTGTACTAACCATTAGGCTACTCCTCCACTTTTTTGGATGCTTAGATCCATCTTTATACTTTGCTTGAATATCTCTACATTACTTACTAACATAGTGACATAGTATATGATGGCAGATAAAGACCAGCATGGTCCATCTAATCCATCCAGCAAGATGGCAAGAGTAGGTGCATCTGCCGCTCCATGCAGGTCACCTCTCCCCATGCCTTTGTTTAGAAGTGTATCCACCGCTCCATGCAGGTCACCCCTATTTGTTGATATATAAGAGATAGTTTAAGTTTATTTTGATTTTATCCTGTTGCTATAAAGGATCCACTGTGTCTGTCCCATGCCATTTTGAATTCCATCACTGTATTTGCCCTCACCACTTTCATCGGGAGAACATTCAAAGCATCCAGCACCCTTTCGGTGAAAAAGTATTTCCTGATGTTGCCTTTTCTTGGGGATTTTGGTGGACTAAGGCTGCTATTTGTACCCCAAAGATATGAAAATGACCTCGCTCTACTCCAAACAGACTCAGAAATTTAGAAGGAAATTAGATCTTTATTATGCCCAATCAGTTACAATTGCAGCCAAAAAGCAAAATGCAGCATTTTTTTTTAGCAATACAGTTTGCCTGAGCCAGAGGGTGGAAGACAAAGACAACAGAAGCTGAAGTACCAATCAGACTCTCTGTATGAATTGTGTTTATTTCCCCTCCTCCAACGAATGAGGTCAATTGCTATCCTTATATATATAAATTCAGTCTGTCACCTAGATGTGGTTGGGGGCTATTTACTGTACTATATTCTTATTGGTTGATCTAGTTCTGTTTCCTGTGCAAGCACTTTCAGACTTTTTAGATTTCCGCAAATAACTGGAGTTTATGTTATCACTTCCCTACCAGCTTGTCTTTACTTTGTTTCTACCCCCCTTTTCCCTCCCCCTGTCTAGTCTGTGGTGGGCATATTTCCTGTTTCTACATGTCCTGTACTTGACCCATTGCCAGGAGTTTTTCTGCAGTTCTCTGCTCTCTGAAATCTGCCAAGCAACAAAACAATGATCACATTTAGTTAGGCTTTTGCTACAGGTCTCCTTCTGGTCACTCTGTTAGGCCACAGGATTGCTTTTAGGATATGGTATGAAGTGGGCTTAAACCCGCTTCATCACAACACTTTCAGTTTACCCCCTTGCAGCTTCATGTTATACTCTCTGGTTTTACAGCTTCGCCATCTTTAAAAAAGGTTTGTTTGTTCATTAATACTCCTTAAGTATTTATAGATCTGTATCATATCTCCTTTGTCCCTCCTCTCCTATAGCGTATACATATTTAGGTCTTCAAGTCTCTTCTAATACGTCTTCTGGTGCAGGCTCCAAATCATTTTGATTGCCTTCCTCTGAACCGTTTCTAGTCTTTTTATATTCTTTGTGAGATATGGTTTCCAAAAGTGAAGAAAATATTCCAAGTGAGGCCTCACCAGCACCTTGTACAGTGGCATTAGTACCTCCTCCTTTCTGCTGGTAATTCATCTGTCAAATTTAAATCAGGCTTGAAAACCTAGCTTTGCGAGTAATTTTTTCTTTGCAATTAATGTCAGCCTTATTAACTTTGTTAGCCCTTTCCTGGTGTTATCAGTAAATTGAAGTATTATGATAATTTTTGCTGTGTTATTTCACCCCTTTCCTCTTGTGTCAGTGTGCCTTCTTGTCAATTTAATTTATATACTGAGAAATACAGGTTTACTTTTGTATGTAAACCACCTTGATGTCATTGTGCTAAAGGCAATATACTAAATATCTCATTAAATTAAATTAAACTGTAGGGTTTTTATGGCATGTAGCGATCAGAATTGAGACATTGGGGTTGCAATATACTCAGTTTTGACAGTATTTTAGAAAAACGTTCTGCCAAACAAAGTGCCTTTTCTAAAAAAGGCACTTTGGAGGAGTGGCCTAGTGGTTGGGGCAAGGTATTTCAGGCCGGAGGGTCGGGAGTTCAAATCCCACTAGAGGACAGCAACCTTGGGCCGGAAGGGCTGGGGTTTCTAGTCCCACAGGTGCTCCTTGTGGTCTCGGGCAAGCCACTTAACCCTCCATAGCCCATGTTCCCTGTAAAATAGCTATCTCCAAGTTATAATGCCCTGTTCAATGTAATGTCAGTTTGTTCAATGTAAACCGCCTTGATATCATGAAAGGCGGTATATAAGAAATGTTAAATAAATAAATAAATTAAATAAATAAATAAAATACAAATAAAGAGTTATAGGAGTAAACATGTATGTGCCTCTATGTGAAACTGGAAGAAACATTCTGCAAATAAACCCATGAAAAATAATCAATGGAGCAAACTCAGCCACTCACACTTGTAGGTTTTGGTACTTACACATTGACGATGATGTGTCAGAACTTCACATATAAGTGCCAGCACTCACAAGTGCACGTCAGCCATTTTGCAAGCCTGTCAGTTAACTACAGATGCTGCTATCTTTATCTAATGTCAGTTTGAAGGTGGAAATAAACAATAGGGGGATTAAAGAAGATTTTAATCCCTCCTGTAAAGGGCTGGCCAAAAGAAAACAGTAAGCAAGCATAAATCCTGACATGGACAATTTTCGGCATACATAGGTATCCCCTACTCATCTAAATTTTTGACCCACCCAAGCTATTCCCTAACTACACTCCTGGCATGCCTCTTTGTAAATTCTATGTAAGGACATCTACATGTAAATTCAGCCCTTTTTAAAATGGCCATTTTCACATGGATGCCATTTTCAGATGTAAATGCCATATTTTACATGTGCAACTCATGAATATAAGCTTTTAAAATTGTCCCCATAATGTGATATATATTATTACATTTTTCAGACTTTTTGGGGTAACGAAGACAAAAGGAGGGGTGCTAGGGTATTAATTGTAATGAGAAACATAGAAACATGACAGCAGAAAAAGACCACATGACCTATCTAGATTAACCTTCCATATCAACTACAATAGTTCCCTTTTTACCTTTAGAGATTCTCTGTTTGTCCCATGATTTTTTGAATTCAGATAATTTCCTCGTGTCCACCACCTCCATAGGGAGACTATTCCACACATCTACCACTCTATCCATAAAGAAATATTTCTGCATATTACTCCTGAGTTTATCCCCTTTCACTCTCATCCTATGTCCCCTTGCAGCAGAGTTTGAGTTCAATTGAAAGAAACCCTCTTGTGCATTTATGCCACGGACAATCGGACATATTTAAATATCTCTGTCATATTGCCTCTATCCCGCCTTTCCTCTAAAGTATACATATTAAGATCTTTGAGTCTGCCCTCATATGCTACATAACGAAGACCGCTAACCATTTTAGTAGCCACCCTCTGCACTGACTCAAACCTGCTTATATCCTTTTGAAGGTGCAGTCTCCAGAATTGCACACAATACTCCAAATGAGGTCTCACCTGAGACTTATACAGAGACATTATCACCTCCTTTTTTCTGCTGACCATTCCTCTCCCTATACACCCAAGCATCCTTCTAGCTTTCACGATTGTCTTTTCTACATGTTGTAATGTAGTGGATCCTTCAAAAGCCATGAAACTGGGTAAAGCTGAAGAAAGTCTGTCTGAAACTGACAGCATAGAAAAGCACATGGCCCAGGGTTGCCATGAGCAACGTAAACAAGGAGTGTCATGAGGGGAGAGACCACGCCAAAACTGCAAACAAGCCCCGAGCTCAGGGTGTAATGAGAGGCAGCTGGATGGGGGCAGGGTGCAGTTAAGCCCTAGGACACACGCACATAAAAATTACTCACCTGAAGATAGTGAGAGAAGCACAGGAAGGAGAATCAGGAGTCTCAGCAGGAGAGTTGATGAGAGACCCAGCTGCAGGACTGAAGGAATCCTTGGTCGGAGGACTGGTTGGGGAACCAGTTGGAGAAAGGGACCAGAGGAAAGTGTCCAAGTTGAAAGCTGCAGGTCCAGAGAAGCAGAGACGTCCTGGCCCGAGGACATTTATATGTCAGAGAGAAAGCAAAGGGTAAAAGGCAGGAGAACGCAGCCGTGCTGTGAAAGCCTTATTGACCCAGCTGTGCTGAGAGTTTCCTGTGTGAGAAAGCCAGAAGGTAGGCTGTATAAACCTGATAGAAGAGAAACTGAATGTAAAACTTTTCCCTGTGACTGCCAGAGGTTGTGGGGCTCTTCTATAGCAAACTCCAGTATATATGGTAATCTTCCACCTTGCTCTGTAGCAGCGGGGGAAGGGAAGTCTCGAGGCAGTAAAGAGAGACTGCTCTTTGGAGAGACGTATAATAATCCACAAGAATACTTAGTTAGCTGGGGGTGAGTGTGAAGAAATGCAAACAGAATTTTTATGGAACAAACCCCAGAAGAACAAATGGATTGTACTCTGTTTGTAGCAGACCATGTCACGTCTCTATGCTAGAATAGCTGTTAAGAGTTTTGGTAAAACAGCATTGAAAGCAAGAGAGTTTGCCTTTGTTAAAAGGGACTGCTGCTGTTACATTTTTGTTCTACTAATTGTTTATAAGAGTTGAAGATATAGAAGCTGTTTTTGTTCCTGTTTCGTTTCATTTTTGTACCAGAAGTATGGTCATTTTTGTTCTTGTTTTTCTTGCAAATGAATCCACCCGGAAGGGGAAATAAAATCCTGTCTTTTGCCTAACTCCACTCGACTACAACTCATTCCTTGCTTAGTAAGAGGGACTACAACACCCACTAGGCAGTGCAGGGCCAACTGCACTCCCTACTTGCTAGGTTTGGACACGCCCAGGCTGACCTACCCCCATGCTTTTACCTCTGGGGAGGGTTACTGGTGACAGGTTGGCGTAGTTTTTCGGATTTTTTTTTCTTGAAAAAATAAAGGACACTAAAGAAACATCAGGAAACACCAGTTTAAATGGAGAAACTGCTGTCCTGTCGGTGGAAGAACCGTCAGAGAAGTTTCGCTGGCAGACCGGCCAGGTGGACCCGGAGACCTTTCTCAACGCCTGAGTCTACACAGTGCCAAGGTAAAAGTAGCTGGGCACGGGTGTAGGTGGATACTGGGTGAGAAAGGGGAACTACTGTCCTGCAGAAAAATAGACGGGGTTTAAAAAAGAAAACCATAGTGCCGCACTTGGTGGGCCTTTCTTTTTCTTTGTGTCTTTGCAGGTATCGTAGACTCCAGGATGGATCCCCAGGAGGTTATGCAGTGGATGAAAGTCCAGTGGGAGAAACAAATGGAGCTGGCACGTTACGCACAGGAGCAGAGTGCTGCAGCAATAAGGGAGCAGCAGAAGACGCTTATGGAACTGTTGGAGGCTGTGCTAAAAAGACCACAGGACGTGGAAGGAACTATTCCCTCAATGGTCAAGGGGGTAGGACTGCAAAGTTATAATGCACTTACATTGGGACAGTTAACCACCCATGATAATCTGGACGATTTTATTGAGGCTTTTGAGCGGATAGCAGAGGCGGTTAAATGGCCTGAAGAGCAGTGGGCTGTACGCTTTGCAATGTCACTCACTGGGGAAGCTCTAGGAGCCTATAAGATAATGCCTGCTGCACTTGCTTCAGATTACATAGAAGTAAAAAAGGCTGTAAAAGATAGGCTGGGGTTAACTCCAATGCATTATAAGCGCATGTTCAGGGAGGCAAGACTAAAGCCTAGGGAGACTCCCAAGGCTTTATTCCAACGGCTGAAGGGGTTAGCCTGGAAATGGCTTGCTCCAGAGAGGCGGACTCTCAAGTCAGTGTTGGGCACAATCGTCATGGAGCAATTCATGCAAGCTGTACCTCCAGAAGTGAAGGCTTTTCTGACTCTACAAAGTTGCCAGACTACTGAAGAGGCAGCCAATCTCACTGAGAGATACTTTGAGGCTGAGATGGCTGGCACCTCAAGAGGGGGTGTTTTAAAAGTAGCTGGTGTTGCAAACTTTGGTAAAGCAGAAAAGTACCAAAAGGTTAAAATACCCAATGATGATGTTTTACCTGTATGCAAGGGAAAATGCTATAACTGTGGCAAGGCAGGGCATTTCCGTAAAGATTGCAGGGAGCGAACAGTCCTGGTATCTGGTGATGAAAAGCGGATACAGGAAGGGTTTCTTCTAAGAGTACAAGTAGAGGGCATAGAAGCTCTAGCACTGCTTGACTCGGGTGCTGACCAGAGCATGGTCTCGCGCAGGCTCTGGCAGGCCATTGAAGGTCGCCTGCAATCAGCACTGAGTCAAGCAGAAGGGCAAGTAAGAATATGATGCGTGCATGGGGCATCTTTGTATTATCCCCGATATAGGCTGTCCGTGAGAGGGCTAGGCACAGAAAAGGAGGTGCGGGTAGCCATAGTTCCAAAGCTACCGCATGATATCATTCTAGGTAGAGACTGGCCTCCATTCTGTAAAGGAATGGTAAAGGGTCTGAATACTAGAATAGGCCTAGTATCCACCCGGTCCCAGGCCGGAACCTCAGGGGTTAGGGAAGTGTCACCGGATAGGATAGAGAAGCCTGAGGATAGAGAAGAGTCCCCAGAGCGAGAGGAGAGATTAGAGGAGGAAGTGTCAAACGCCCTTCCCATCCACGAGGATTTAATCCATGCCCCTTCCAAAAAGACTAGAAAGGAGAAGGCCGAGAGGCGTCAGGAGAGGCGTCGCAGAACCCAAGGGAGGGCTGAGCTAGAAGCCGGAGAAGGGTTGCCCTGGGTACCTGCAGAGCTTGTACAAAAGTTTCCTTCCTTTCCAAAGGAACAGCAAGCCGACTCCACTTTAAAGCGAGCGTTTGAATGGGCCCAAGAAAATAGAAACACGCTTCCCAGGTTTTTCTTGGAGAAGGAAGTCCTGTATAGGGAAAGTAGTGACCCACGTACCGGAGCCGTGAGGAAACAACTGGTGGTGCCAACAACATTTAAGGCTGTAATTCTACGGTTGGCACACGATCACCCAGTGGGTAGTCATAAAGGGATTCAGGGCACATTAGATCAAATACTGGCCCGTTTCTACTGGCCAGGAGTCTTTAAAGAGACAACAAAATATTGTGAATCCTGTCCCACTTGTCAGAGGGTTACCGCCATAAAACCCAAGGCCGTACCAATGATACCCACGCCCACCATATCAATGCCAATTCGCCATTTAGCGATGGACATCGTGGGACCCCTGGTTAGGACACCGAGGGGCTTTCAATACATTTTAGTGGTAGTAGACCAGGCTACGCGTTTCCCCTGGGCAATACCATTAAGAAATACCTCAGCCAAAATAATAGCCCTTGAGTTAGTAAAATTATTTTGTGAGGTTGGTTTTCCCCAAAAGGTACTCACCGATCAGGGGAGTAACTTTATGTCAAAGCACTTAGCTATGGTGTGGGATGCTTTTGGCATACGTCACATAAGGACAGCTGCGTATCATCCGCAGTCCAAAGGACTGGTAGAGCAGATGAATCAGTCCATAAAACAGATGTTAAGAAGAGGCCTAAATGGAGAGATGTCTGAGTGGGACACTCTACCCCCATTTGTGCTTTATGCATGTCGGGAACGCATACAAGTGTCCTTGGGGGCATCACCCTATGAACTTTTATTTGGCCGGGCCCCGAGGGGGATTTTAGATATCCTGCGTTAGCAGTGGGTAGAGCCAGAGATACAGGAAGTTGCGGTACCTCAGTTTTTGAAAGACTTGAGGAGTTGCCTAGAAAGGATGTCACAAATGTCAGTAGAAAATTTACAGGCCAGCCAGCAGCGTCAAAAACGCTATTATGATAGAGGGAAAAAACCTAGACAATTGGCTGTAGGGGACAAGGTAATAGTCCAAGTAGCTGACCCGGGGCCCAAATTTGAATCCCGATGGAAAGGTCCTTGCACCGTGGTAGAGAGGGTAGGGCCCGTCTCGTATGCTGTGGAGAATGATAGGGGGCGCCGCCAGGTATACCACCTGAATGTCCTGAAGCCATGGCAAGAAAGGTCAGCAACAGTTAGTTTAGTCAGTATGGAGAAGCACATGAGTACCCAAGCAGAAATTACGTGCTGTCTGAAAAGGTCAGCAGCCCGTAATATTTTAAGGGGGGGGATCTGTAATGTAGTGGATCCTTCAGAAGCCATGAAACTGGGTAAAGCTGAAGAAAGTCTGTCTTAAACTGACAGCATAGAAAAACACATGGCCCAGGGTTGCCATGAGCAATGTAAACAAGGAGTGTCATGAGGGGAGAGAACACGCCAAAACTGAAAACAAGCCCCGAGCTCAGGGTGTAATGAGAGGCAGCTGGATGGGGGCAGGGTGCAGTTAAGCCCTAGGACACACGCACATAAAAATTACTCACCTGAAGATAGTGAGAGAAGCACAGGAAGGAGAATCAGGAGTCTCAGCAGGAGAGTTGATGAGAGACCCAGCTGCAGGACTGAAGGAAGCCTTGGTCGGAGGACTGGTTGGGGAACCAGTTGGAGAAAGGGACCAGAGGAAAGTGTCCAAGTTGAAAGCTGCAGGTCCAGAGAAGCAGAGACGTCCTGGCCCGAGGACATTTATATGTCATAGAGAAAGCAAAGGATATAAGGCAGGAGAACGCAGCCATGCTGTGAAAGCCTTATTGACCCAGCTGTGCTGAGAGGTTCCTGTGTGAGAAAGCCGGAAGGTAGACTGTATAAACCTGATAGAAGAGAAACTGAATGTAAAACTTTTCCCTGTGACTGCCAGAGTTTGTGGGGCTCTTCTATAGCAAACTCCAGTATATATGGTAATCTTCCACCTTGCTCTGTAGCAGCGGGGGAAGGGAAGTCTCGAGGCAGTGAAGAGAGACTGCTCTTTGGAGAGACGTATAATAATCCACAAGAATACTTAGCTGGGAGTGAGTGTGAAGAAATGCAAACAGAATTTCTTATGGAAGAAACCCCAGAAGAACAAATGGATTGTACTCTGTCTGTAGCAGACCATGTCACGTCTCTATGCTAGAATAGCTGTTAAGAGTTTTGGTAAAACAGCATTGAAAGCAAGAGAGTTTGCCTTTGTTAAAAGGAACTGCTGCTGTTACGTTTTTGTTCTACTAATTGTTTATAAGAGCTGAAGATATAGAAGCTGTTTTTGTTCCTGTTTCGTTTCATTTTTGTACCAGAAGTATGGTCATTTTTGTTCTTGTTTTTCTTGCAAATGAATCCACCCGGAAGGGGATATAAAATCCTGTCTTTTGCCCAACTTCACTCGACTACAACTCATTCCTTGCTTAGTAAGAAGGACTACAACACCCAGAAGCCAGTGCAGGGCCAACTGCACTCTCTACTTGCTAGGTTTGGACACGCCCAGGCTGATCTACCCCCAAGCTAATTAATCTGTGATCCACTATTTTTGTTAAATCAGTCAGGGCCTAGTAGCAGCAGTTTAAGTTTACATTTAAAACACAGAGGAGAACTCTCTGGTTACATTTCATACCCAGCAGAGAGCTTGTACTTTAAATTTAATAGTCACTCAGGGCCTAGTAACAGCAAAGTACTTTTAGTTTAAATTTAAAACACAGAAGAGAGCTTTCTGGTTACATTTGGAACCCAGCAGAGAGCTTGTAGTTTACATTTAATAGTCACTCAGGGCCTAGCATCAGCAAAGTTCTTTTAGCTTAAATTTACAACACAGAAAAGAGCTTTCTGGTTAAATTTAGAACCCAGCAGAGAGCTTGTACTTTAAATTTCATAAGAAGTTAGAACCTAGCAGCAGCTAAGAGCTATAATTTAAATCAAATCAGAATATAGCTTACCTCAGCAGCACAAGACAGGGTACTGTGTAGCAGCCCTCTTTTAATAAGTGTTAATTCCCTCCCACCCTCCCCACACCCACCCACCCCTGGGATAATCGTAGCTTTATAGGTACTTACACATCTTAAAAGACAGGAGGTGCTCTCAGGTGAAGCTTATTACCCAAATCAGTCATACACTAAGGACTGAGATTAGTTAAGCTTCAGGTGAACAAGGTATATTACACGTATTAGGTTCAGTTTTATTAGTATAAATATCCATAGCAACCCTTAGTAAGTAAAGAACTTAGATCTAAACACAAACTTAAAACTAAGATGCAGACAGCAGTCCAGCAGCGGGAGGGGGGCTTTCCAGTCTTTTGCATTGAGTGTCACATGTATGATTTTCTCCCAGTTGGTGAGAGGTCTTACGTGTGCACTAGGTGCAAGAAGCTCTTTGCTCTCAGGGAACGAGTCCGTTCTCTAGAGGCTAAAGTAACAGACTTGGAAAGCATAAGACAGACAGAGAGGTACATAGACGAGACCTACAGGGATATAGTCCTGAAGTCCCACCTCCAGTCTGGCAGCATCCCTGTTGCCATGGAGGAGAGAGGTCACGTGACAGGAGAGCATCACCCTGGTGTGGCAGGAAGTGATTCTGTAACTAGGACCTCTCCTCCAGGTGATGTAAAACCCTCTCGCACCGAGGAAGTTTCTCCAGGGCCATGTGCCCATGAGGGAAGGGTTAGGACAGCCGTTATAGTTGGTGATTCGATCATTAGGCATGTAGATAGCTGGGTGGCTGGTGGACGTGAGGATCGCCTGGTAACATGCCTGCCTGGTGCGAAGGTAGCGGACCTCACGCGCCACCTAGATAAGGTCTTAGATAGTGCTGGGGAGGAGTCTGCTGTCTTGGTACATGTTGGTACCAATGACATAGGAAAATGTGGTAGGGAGGTTCTGGAGGCTAAATTTAGGCTTTTAGGTAGGAAGTTGAAATCCAGAACTTCCAGGGTAGCATTCTCCGAAATGCTTCCTGTTCCATGCGCAGGACCCAAAAGGCAGACAGAGCTCAGGAGTCTCAATGCGTGGATGAGACAATGGTGCAGAGATGAGGGGTTTGGATTTGTTAGGAACTGGGGAACATTCTGGGGAAAGGAGGGGCTCTTCCAAAGGGATGGGCTTCACCTTAACCGGGATGGAACCAGGCTGCTGGCATTAACCTTTAAAAAGGAGATAGAGCAGCTTTTAAACTAGATATTAGGGGAAAGCCGACAGTCGCCCAAGAGCAGATGGTTCGGAAGAATGTATCTTTGAAGGATACTACCAAAAGCAGAGAGGTTCCACAAAAGAGTAAAGTAGCCCAAATGCCCTCAAGTATGGAGCAGACAGAGCTTAAAGATCCCAAATTACTCATGTCTAACAGACAAATTAATATGGATAAAATACATTCTCTAAAATGCTTGTATGCAAATGCTAGAAGTCTAAAAAATAAGATGGGAGAGTTAGAATATATAGCACTAAATGAAAGGTTAGATATGATTGGAATATCAGAGACATGGTGGAAGGACGACAACCAGTGGGACACTGTGATACCTGGGTACAAACTATATCGTAATGATAGAGCTGATCAAATTGGTGGAGGGGTTGCTCTCTATGTTAGAGAGGGCATTGAGTCAGAAAGGATTAAAGTTTTGCAGGAAACAAACTCTGCTGTAGAATCTATATGGATTGAAATACCATGTAAAAGGGGGAAGGCAATGGCAGTGGGGGTGTACTATCGAGCGCCTGGCCAGAATGACCAAATGGATGATGAAATGCTCAAAGAAATCAAGGAAGCTAACAAAAGTTACAGCACAGTAATAATAATGGGTGATTTCAACTACCCCGGTATCGACTGGGTCAGTGTCACGTCCGGACATGCTAGGGAGATAAACTTCCTAGATGAAATAAATGACTGCTTCTTGGAGAAGCTGGTTCATGAACCGACCAGAGGGGAAGCCATATTAGACCTAATCCTTAGTGGAACACCAGATCTAGTGCAAGAGATAAGGTTGTTGGGGCCACTTGGCAATAGTGATCATAGCATGATCGCCTTTGATTTAATTAGTGGAGGAGGGATAGTAAGGAAATCCACAGTACTACCTTTTAACTTTCGAAAGGGAGACTATGATAAAATGAGGAAAACAGTCAAGAAAAAACTAAAAGGAGCAGTTGCAAAGGTTAAAGACGTACATCAGGCTTGGCTGTTGTTGAAAAATACTATCTTGGAAGCCCAGACCAGCTGTATTCCACGCTTTAAGAAAAGTGGAAAGAAGTCCAAAAAACTGCCAGCATGGTTTAAAGTTGAGGTCAGAGAGGCTGTTGTTGCCAAAAAAGCACCTTTCAGGAAATGGAAAAAAGAGCCAAACGACGAAACCTGGAAACAGCACAAGCACTGGCAAGTCAAATGCAAGGCATTGATAAGGCAGGCAAAGGGAGAATTTGAGAAGAAGCTTGCTGCAGAAGCATAAACGCGAAGTAAAGACCTTTTCAAGTACATTCGTAGCAAAAAACCTGTGAGAGAGTCAGTTGGTCCATTAGATGATAAAGGGATTAAAGGAGCACTAAGAGGCGACAAGGCGATAGCGGAGAGACTGAACGAATTCTTTGCTTCAGTCTTTACTGAGGAAGATGTAGGGATGTTACCCATGACTGAAGTGGTATTTAAAGGTGCAGAAGAATTGAAGGAAATATCGATACATCGAGAAGATGTATTACAACTATTAGATAAGCTGAAGAGTAGCAAATCACCTGGGCCGGATGGTATACATCCAAGGGTATTGAAAGAACTGAAATATGAGACTGCAGACCTGCTATTAGTAATCTGTGAACTATCATTAAAATCATCTCTAATACCTGAAGATTGGAGGATCGCCAATGTAACACCAATTTTTAAAAAGGGTTCCAGGGGTGATCCGGGAAACTACAGACCGGTGAGCCTGACGTCAATAACGGGAAAAATGATAGAAACCATCATAAAGAATAAAATTACTCAGCATGTAGATAGTCATGAACTAATGAGAGACAGCCAACATGGCTTTAGACAAGGAAGATCTTGTCTTACTAATCTGTTATGTTTTTTTGAAGGAGTGAATAATCAGGTGGACAAAGGTGAGTCGGTTGATATTTTGTATCTGGACTTTCAGAAAGCCTTTGACAAGGTCCCTCATGAGAGACTTTTGGCAAAACTAAAGAGTCATGGGATAGGAGGAAGTGTACTATTGTGGATCAGGAACTGGTTAAAAGATAGAAAGCAGAGGGTAGGGCTAAATGGCCAATTTTCCCAATGGAGAAAGGTGAATAGTGGTGTACCCCAGGGATCTGTGCTGGGTCCGCTGCTTTTTGACATATTCATAAATGACCTGGAAAGTGGAATAACGAGTGAGGTTATCAAATTTGCAGATGACACAAAACTATTTAAAGTTGTTAAAACCCAAGAGGATTGTGGAAAATTGCAAGAGGATCTTGATAAATTGGAAGACTGGGCATCAAAATAGCAGATGAAATTTAATGTGGACAAGTGCAAGACAAGTGCACCTAGGGAAGAACAACCCAAACTATGGTTACACGATGCAAGGTTCCACATTAGGAACCACAACCCAGGAAAAAGATTTAGTCGTCATTGTGGATACCATGTTAAAACCCTCGGCCCAGTGTGCAGCGGCGGCCAAGAGAGCAAATAGAATGCTAGGTATGATAAGGAAAGGAATGGAAAATAAAACAAAGGATATTATAATGCCTCTATATCGTTCCATGGTGAGACCGCACCTTGAATATTGAGTGCAATTCTGGTCGCCGTATCTTAAAAAGGATATAGAGTTATTAGAAAAGGTTCAGAGAAGAGCCACCAAAATGGTAAAGGGGATGGAAGGATACTCCTATGAAGAAAGGCTAAAAAGGTTAGGGCTCTTTAACCTGGAAAAGAGACGGCTGAGGGGAGATATGATAGAAGTCTATAAATTAATGAGCGGAGTGGAACGGGTAAACGTAGATCGATTGTTTACCTTATCAGAATATAGAAAGACTAGGGGACATGCAATGAAGCTACAGGGTAAACTATTTAAGACTAATAAAAGAAAATATTTTTTCACTCAACGTGCAATCAAACTCTGGAATTTGTTACCGGAGGATGTAGTAAAGGCTGTTAGTGTAGCTGAGTTTAAAAAAGGTTTGGACAAGTTCCTGGAGGAAAGGTCCATAAGCCATTATTAAGAAGGGACCCAGGATATCAATGCTTGAACCAATACAAGCATTGTGGAACCTGTGTCCCTTGGGGAAACTGCTAGGTACATATGACCTAGATTGGCCACTGTTGGAAACAGAATACTGGGTTTGATGGACCTTGGTCTGACCCAGTATGGCATATCTTATGTTCTTATGTTCTTATGTTCATGCTTTTCCCTCTGGGGAGGGTTACTGGTGACAATGTTTAGCTGTTTAGCTACTTTAAGATCATCAGACACAATAAGGTCCAGGTCATGCTCTTCTTTTGTGGACAGAAGTACCTCACTCCCTTACACTGTACCACTCCTTTGGATTTTTGCAGCCCAAATGCATGACCCTGCATTTTTTAGCATTTAATTTCAGCTGCCAAACTCTAGACCATTCTTCAAGCTTAGCTAGATCCCTCCTCATGTTATCATCTCTTTCCTGCATTGCAGATTTTGGTATCATCTGCAAACAAGCAAACCTTACCTGACAGCCCTTCCGCAATATCACTAACAAAGATGTTAAAAAGAATCAAACCAAAGACAGATCTCTGCTGCACACCACTGGTAACCTCCTTCTCCTCAGAATGAGCTCCATTTACCTGTATCCTTTGTCACCTCCCACTCAACCAATTTTTAACCCAATCAGTAACTTTAGGGTCCATCCCTAGGATGCTCAGTTTGTTTATAAGTTACCTGTGTGGAATGGTGTCAAAGGCTTTACTGAAATCTAAATACACCATATCTAGGGCTCTCTCTCGGTCCTACTCCCTGGTCACCCAGTCGAAGAAACCAATCAGATTTGTCTGTTAAAACCTGCCTCTGGTGAATCCATGCTGCTTCAGGTCCTGCAGTCCATTGAACTCCAGAAACCTCACTATTCTCTCTTTTAGTAGCCTTTCCAATAATTTACTAACCACAGCGGTTAGACTAACTGGCCTGTAGTTCTCAATGTCATCCTTACATCCACTTTTGTGTAAAGGGACCACATGTGCCTTTCTCCAGTCCTCTGGCACCATTCCCAATTCCAAAGAGGCATTGAAAAGGTCAGACAGTAGAGCCACTAGAACATTCACAAGTTCCCTCAGTATTCTTGGATGTATCCCATCTGGACCCATGGCTTTGTTTACTTTTAATTTAGCTATCCAGCAAACTAAATGTAGCCAAAGCCAGTATACTATTATCCGGTATCTCTTTCCATCTTTATGCTGATGACATCATTCTACTCTGCCATACTGACCCTCAGTCCCCTGATCTAGCACCCATGAATTCCTGTTTCTCACATATCTCCACATGGCTGTCTGAAAACCATCTTCACCTCAACATTTTAAGATGTGCTGCTATCTATTTCATGTTTCATGCATCTTGCCCCCTGCAAAATCCTCAGATTGCTCACACCCACATTCCTCTGGTTCAGTCTCTCCGGTATCTCAGGGTCCTACTAAACTCTTCTCTCTCCTTTCAAGATCATCTGTCATCTCTGGTTCAGCATTCCTTCTTCTGCATTCACCAGATCCACACAGTTCGTCCTTTCCTCGCACCTCCCTCCCTCAAGACTCTCCTTCTTTCTAGGCTCGATTACTGTAATGTCGCACTCGCAGGTCTTCCCCGTTATCAGCTTCACTGTCTTCAGCTTTTGCAAAACACTGCTGCACACATACTCACACATGTTTATATGGAAGGACAGACTAGATAGGCCATGTGGTCTTTTTCTGTCATCATATTTCTATGTTTCATCTTGTAGTGATCACATCACTCCTCTTCTTTTCCATCTTCACTGGCTCCCCCTCAAATACCATGTTTAATATAAAATTCTTACACTAGTACACAAAGTTATCCAAATTGGTACCCCACAATATCTTTCTAATCTTCTTCAGTTTCACACACCCCCATTGCCTCCTTAGATCCATCCATGTCAACCATCTTGTAGTCCCTTCAGTCTCACATGCCCATCTGGAGCAAAAACGCAACTCTGCATTCTTCTTCCTGGGTCCCACACAGTGAAACATCCTACCCTCCTCCCTGCGCTCAGAAACATCATTTCCCAAATTTAAGTCTGCACTGAAAACTCACCTATTTCACCTTGCTTTCGACCTCCCTTTCCCAACCTCCCACCAGCATACCCCTCCCCCTCTTGTGATTGGTTAGCGGCTCTGGAATGTAAATAGATGTTGTCAGAAGAGTCACTGTAACCTTGACAACAGGAAAAATATAATCTGCATATTCCTAAAGCATGCTTGTGATTGGTTAGTGGCTCTGGAATGAAAATTGGTGATGTCAGAAGAGTCATCGTAACCTTGACAACAGAAAAGTTATAGTTGGAAAAGAAAGAAGAGCTTGAACAGTAACAGAAAGCAGAAGTGTGTTGTGCTATGCCTGGAAAGATGAACTGTTTATGCTAGTAAAAAGGTACCAATAGATGAAAAATTGTTTTTGAGCGTGGAATTGCTGTTGGAACTATATGAAAATCAGGCAAAGTAAATGACAGCCCTGATTTTGTGTGACACTGGCAATACATATTGAGAAGTATTGCCAGGTAGTAAAGCAAGTGACACTGGTTGAAAATTCCATGAGAGCTCTCTGAAGGAGGGAGGCTGAGAGGAAGTGGCAGTGTCTGTGAGGAGTGCTTTGCTATTAAGTAGCTTATAGTATGCGGTGCCTGAAATTCTAAAGTGATAGGATACCTGCACAGTAAGTGACTGATGTCATTGCGGAAGAGAAATATGCCTGGAGTCATATAAGGAAATAGATAAATGAAGGCATTGTCTTGGAAAAGTGAGTTCATAAATGAAGCTCTGTTAGTAGTTAGGGAAAAACAGTAAAGATTAGGCTTTATTATTTAGGGACTTTAATTATATTTTTATTTATTTAGCCAGTTAGGAATCTATACTGAATAATTTCACAGTGATTGTTCGCTAGTTGGTAAGCTAGATAGGGTTTTCTATTTTTGATTTGTTTAAAGCTTAGGTAGTAGGTTGGAGACTGAGAAGACTACCGTCAGCTGAGCAGCAGTGGTGTTTCCATCAACAGGAGCTCCCATAAAAGGAATTCCAAAGTCATCAAACTTAACAAGAAAATTCTACAGCTACAGATACCAAACAACTGCTGCAACTACGGAGAGTTAAGTGCTCGTAAAGACTGTGTTTTGTGAGAAAAAGGACAATTGATACATACCTGAGAATAGAAATTGATAGAAGTGCTGTTCTGAAGTTTTCTGTAGAGATAAAAGTTATACAAACGTTCAGGTTTTAAGAAACCAAACAAGTAAATTGTTATATAGAAATTAGTAAGAAACAAAGAAAATAAATACTACTACTTATCTGATATGTTGTTCAGAAATGTTAACCTTTGATAGACGAATCTCACACTTGATTTTTGTTTTTTTGCATTTAATAGTGAAATGTTCTATAGTAAAATGAACAATAATTAGTAAAAAGCAAGATTTTGAATACAAAGTAAATTAAATCTGTTATTAAGTCTAACCATCTATAATAACAAATAAAATTGTCATACTTACCACTTGGAACCTGAGTTCTAAAAATCCTTTTAGTTTAATTCCTTCATTTTGCTTTGAGCAGTGAACGAGGTTAGTTTATTTTTGTGCCTTGTTGTCTGGGTTTGCGCCACTTCTTGGCCATGACTACTACCATCATATCTAGGGGTGGAGGTGAACTCAGACACATCGAGGTTACAATAAGTTTAACTATCTTTTTTGTTCTGTTTACTGGTCCACGCAAGGGTGATGCGGCAGCTAAGTCAACTTTGAGGCACTGTCTTAAGGAGGCCTTTACCTCAGCATATCTGTTACGGAACTGGCCAGTTTCAGAGGATTTGCATGCCCATTCTACCCAAGGGCAGGTGTTCTAATGGGTGGAGCGTATCTCAGTAGCCCCTGCAGACATTTGTTGGGCAGCAATGTGGACATCACTTTCCACTTTTGTCAAGCATTACTGCTTTGATGTCCATGCAAGAGCGGACATGGCCTTGGCTCAAGAGTTTTGTGAGCTACTTTATCTTCTTCCCGCCCAGTGGAGTTGTAGCTTTGGTACATTCCACTTGTTTGGACTGGTCTAGCAGGACGATATGAAAGATGACATTTTACTTACTAGCTAATGTCCTTTCCTTGACTTCTGCTAGAACAGTCCAGGGCCCACCCCTGGAACTCTATTGGTCTGTTCTTCAGCTGCGGTACCCTTGGGTCTGCTCTGATCTTTATACTTGACTCTGCAGGTTCATCATGTACTGACTGCCTTATGTTTATGCTTTCCTGTACATAGTTCTCTACTGTTGATCAGTCATTGTTTCCCACAGTTGAGGTTGTGTGAGGCTTGCTATGTTTCTCCCCTATGCTTTGGGATGAATACTGAAGAGACCTCTTATGGTTGAGCCAAATAGAGACATGTGAGTGATGTCTGTGAAACCTGGGCTCTTCACTGGTTCTTTGTCTCCACCAATCTGCTGGTGGGGAAGCACAACTAACTTGTCTGGACTGGTCTAGCAGGAATCAAGGAAAGGACATTAACTGATAAGTAAAATGTCACATTACTTATCTGCAGAGCCTTCATTTGCTATCATATTTCCTCAGAAAAGATAATGAATTCTCACAATATTCAGTTGCTTTCACTGATAAACAACAGCAGACTAGGACAAAGTAGAGTGAGGTCCCTCTGTTTTTCTATGAATAAAAACAAGAAAAAGAGCTGGCTAAGAAGCATGAGAACCTATGGTCCAGAGCAGAAGTTCTCAACCCAGTCCTTGGGACACGCCTAGTAGTCAGGCTTTCAGGATAGCCAGAATGAATATGCATGAGAGAAATTTGCATATAATGGAGGCAATGCATGCAAATTTCTCTCAAGCATATTCATTGGGGTTATCCTGAAAACCTGACTAGTTAGGTGTGTTCCAAGGACTGAGTTGAGAACTACTGGTCTAGAAACATAGAAACATGACAGCAGAAAAAAAACATGAACCCGATATTTGAAAGGCATTTACATGGTTTCCAGCCCTGTAAACAGCATAATGCCGCACAGCAGGATATTCAATGGCACCAAAACAGTTAGTGTCGTGGGTGTTCTGAGGTACTGTATGTCGTGAGCAACAACAGAGGCTAATCAGGTAGTGGAAATTTTGCACCACTACCCAGTTAGCTTCTACGGGTAAAAGGCCACTTTATGCAGTGTCTGTCTTTACTCATGGCAGCTAACCAGGCAGCTATACTTGTGCCTAGCTGTCCTAACTCAATATTGGGCCCCATATGGCCTATCCAGTCTACCTCCCATACCAACTACTATAGTCCCTTTTTTTTCTTTAGAGATTGTCTATGATTGTCCCATGCTTCACTGGATTCAGATACTGTCCTGGTCTCTACTACTTCCACTGGGAGACTATTCCATGCATCTGCCACTCTTTCTGTAAAATAATATTTCTGCATATTACTCCTGAGTCTGTCCTTTTCACCTTCATCCTATGCCCCCTTGTTGCAGAGCTTTCTTTCAATTGAAAGAGGCTCGCCTCCTGTGCATTTATGCCACAGTTCTTTAAACGTCTCTATCGTATCTCCTCTATCCCACCTTTCCTCAAAAATATGCATATTAATATCTTTAAGTCCATCCCCATATGCCTGATGACGAAGCCCACTGACCATTTTGGTAGCCACCCTTTGAACCAACACCATCCTTTTTATATCCTTATGAAGGTGTGGTCTCCAGAATTGCACACAATACTCCAAATGAGGTCTCACCAAAGACTTATACAGAGGTACTATCACCTCCTTCTTCCTACTGGCCATTCCTCTCCCTATGCACCTAAGCATCCTTCTGGTTTTTGGCATTGCCTTTTCTACCTGTTTAGATACCTTAAGATCATCAGAAACAATCACGTCCAGGTCCCGCTCTTCTTTAATGGACAGAAGTACTTCACCCCCTTTAATGTACAATTTCCTTTGATTTTGCAGCCCAAATGCTTGACCCTACATTTTTTAGCATTAAATCTCAGCTGCCAAATTCTGGACCATTCTTCAACCTTAGCTAGATCCCTCATCTATTCCTTCCTGGGTGTCTACTCTATTGAAAATTTTGGTATTATCTGCAAAGAGGCAAACCTTACCTGACAGCCTTTCCACAATATTACTAACAAAAATGTTAAAAAGAATCGGACCAAGGACAGAATCCTCTGGCACAACACTGATAACATCCTTCTCCTCAGAATGAGCTCCATTTACCTCTACCTTTTGTCACCTCCCACTCAACCAATTTCTAACTCAGTCAGTCACTTTAGGGTCCATTCTTAGGGTGTTCAATTTATTTATCAGTTGCCTGTACAGAATAGTGTCAAAGGCTTTACTAAAATCTAAGTACTCCACATCTAGGGCTCTCTCTCGGCCCAACTCTCTGGTTGCCCAGTCAAAGAAATTAATTAGATTTGTCTGACAAGACCTGCCTCTAGTAAAACCATGCTGCCTCAGATTCTGCAAGCCAATGGACTCCAGAAACCTCACTATCCTCTGTTTTAGCAGCGTTTCCATCAATTTATTCACTACAGAGGTCAGACTAACCAGCCAGTAGTTCTCCTCATCCTTACTTCTGCTTTTGTGTAAAGGGACCATATGTGCCTTTCTCAGTCCTCTGGAACCACTCCTGGCTTTAAAGAAGCATTGAAAAAGGTCAGACACTGGAGCCGCTAGAACGTCTCCCAAGTTCCTACAATACTTGGATGTATCTCATCCAGTCCCAACACTGAATGGAAAATCTTAAAAATCATTCAAGATCCCCTTCACTTCTATTCCTATTTGTGGCTTTTTTATGAGGTCCTTCACCTGGCCTTTCAACTATGAACACAGAACAAAAATATTTGTTAAGCAATTCCGCTTAATCCTGATCATTTTCTACAAATTCATCCCTTCACCCTTGAGTCTAACAATACCACTTTTGCACTACCTCCTCTTGCTAACATATCTATATAATGTCTTGTCTCCCCATTTTACTGCATTGGCTATTTTTTCTTCTATTTGCATCTTTGCTTTCCTGGCTACTTTCCTAGTGTCTCTAAGTTTTTCCAAATATTGATGCTTGTCTTCCTCTTTCTGTGATCTCTGGTATTTTATGAAAGCCACTCTCTTTTTCTTCACCTTTTCATCTACATTTTTTGTAAAACATAGTGGCCTCCTTTTCCTTTTACATGTGTACAAATAAATATGTGCCTAGAAAAAGAACATTGAAAGAGTTGTTTACTATGCAGATGGAGAAGCCTGGGGAGGTTATCACTTCTCCACCAGCTAAAGACTGGCAAAGATCTATGGAGGTTCAAATTCAGAAGCCAGTGGAGATTCCCACTCCCTACCAGCTGAGGTTTAGAACAGACCTATGGCCCCAAAGGAAAAAAACTGCTTCACAAAATCAATGAATAGGCAATTCACTGGGCATCTATTGTTCAATTATGTAGTTGATATAATGTAGTGGTTGTTTCACATTCTGCCCGAAGAAATGTCCATTACTGTTAGAACAGCAAAACTATGTATAGCTGTGTGATAAGTGGTCACTTTGCATATTTCATAATTTTCTACTATTGATGGTTGCTATTATAATTCTAAAGATTTTGGGAGGGATATTCAAAGGAACTTACGTGGTTTGTAGACATCTAAACTGTGTAAATGCCACTCTGGGGGATATTCAGCGGCACTAACATGGTTAGTACTGCTGAATATCCATGGATGCTGCCGCTATATGCCCTGATGCTAAATGTTAGCATTCAGGGGCATTCTGGGGTGACAGCCAGTGCTAACTGGGCAGCGGCAATATTCAGCCACTGCCAGTTTGCAACACGTGGCAAACTTCAGGCACAGGAAACCCTGGCCTAACTTTCACTGCAGAAGCTAACCAGGCAGTGGGCTGAATATCTCTGCTGCCTGGTTAGCTTAGTGGCAATCCGGGCAGCCCAGATATTCAATGTCAGATCTCAGATATGGCCTCGGCATTGAATATTGGGCTCTTTTATATATAAATTGTTTTGAAATTTTAATTGAGTTAAAATCAACAAAACTCATTCAGTGCTTCTCATTTCCCTTTTCAATGTGATGATGTATGGTCCACCGCCTACTTTCTTTTGCTTTCTGTTTGTTCTGGCCTTCTTCCAGTGCCCTACTCTGTGCTCATACTAAAAGCAGAAGAATTGATTGGCCTTCCATGAACACAAATACCTGATGCCAACAGGAACCTCAACCCCCAGTGGCACAAGAAGGGGGAGGTGTTGCCAGGCCACAGCTCTTACCATGAGGCTGGCTCCAGGGCAGAAGGAAATGATGTGCACTTAAGCACACTTCCTGCTACTGCTCCAAATGCTAGTTCAGCATGAGGATTCAGAGCTAATATGACTGTACTTCTCTCTTTTTTATGCTGGTGGCTCCTTCTGGCCTCAGAAATTTTTGCCACTGTGGGAACCATCTTTTTGTGTGCAGACATGGGAAAAGTAGGGTGAGAAAGGGGGGGAATAGAAAAGTTGAGGTAGGTTGGTAAAGGAAAGAGTATGTCCCAAATATCTTTTTCTGGTGTGCCACCCAACAAACCCCCCCACATTCCCTAAAAAGACACCCATCTTGCTCTTGAAAAAGTTAAATAGGTTCAGAACATATCAAGTGGGTATGAGAAAGGAGGATGTCCCAGATAGCACTTCCTAGGAATGCCACCCAGCAAATCCCCACATCCCTGAAAAACTTCTATCTTGTCTCAGACACCCTCTCCTATGTTCCAGATAGCACCCCTACATACACTTCACACATCCTCCCAAATCAGACCCGTCCCTATGCCGCTTTGCAGCCTAAACCTGCCTATATACAACGCTCACCAAGACACCCATACACATACCCTTTTATATCACATTCCTCTGACCACACTCCCACACCTCCACATCATCCCCTCAGCTCTAAACACCATTCCAGACAACCATCCCTTCTTCCACACACCAGTTCAGACCCTCCCAAATGTATCCTCTCTCCAGACACATCCCCAAATTCATCTCCCTCCTATATATATTCTCAGACATGTGCACACACAGAAATACAGATTTGCAAACCTCTTCATAAAGAGAAATCTACTGTTTGTGCTTTGCAATTATCCAATGGCACTCTAATTTGAAAGCCACTCATAACACATTGCCGGGGAGGTTCATAGCAAACGTCGATCTACAGTATTACAATGGGTGGTACAAAAGAAGTATTTATTTATTTATTTAGAAGGATTTAGTATACCGCCTTATCGTTAAATCAAGGCGGTGTGGCACATCAATCAAAATCAATAATAAAGTGTGGTTTGTAGCATGCAGTGTGAGAACTGAGAAGTGTAGTGTGCGGGGCAGTGCGTTAGATTATATCGGTGAACTATTTACATAATGAACTATATACATATGTACAAAATGGGGCTGTTTGAGAGGCGTGCTAGGATTGAGATTCTGTAATGTCTTGGGGGTAGAATCGTGATCCTGTAATGTCTTGAGGTAGAAAATTTATGTGAGGTCCTTGAAATGTACTGTAAATAGATCAGTCTTAAGAAGTTTTCTGAAGTCCTTGAGGTTCTTGGTTGATTTTATGTGGTCTGGGAGAGAGTTCCATATAGCGGGTGCTGCCAGGGAGAGTGCCCTCCTTGATGTGGCCAGCCTTGTTTTAGCAAATTCTTTTGGTGTTCTGATGGTGTCTGAGGTTCCTTTTCTTCTTGGTCTCCTGTTGTCATCGGTTTTTATGAGAGGGCGTAGGCTGTCTGCTGATAGGTTATGTATTATTTTAAATATGTGTAGAAGTACTTTGAATTGGATTCTGGAGCTGATTGGGAGCCAGTGTAGGTGGTACAGTATGGGGGTAATGTGATCGTGAATTGTGTGATCTGTCTGTAGCAGCATTCATAATTACTAATGCCGCAGCATGTGTTTGGGTGGTTGTTTGAGAACTTCAGAGTCCAAGCTGCTCTCAAACAATTCTCAGAAAATAGATACTGCTGTATTTGCGAAACAGAAGCCTTCACTTCGTGAGAGGCATTTGGACCTCAGTGATGGTGACTGTGTTTGAGAAGCTGCAACACTTATTTTAAGCATAGAGTCAGAGTTGCTGAGACTGTGCATGAGACATGTCTGTATAAATGGAGGAAGGAGTACAATGTTTTACATGCTCAACTAGACTCTAACAAGTTTTCTTGGGATCTGTATGTGTAAACCTAGGGCCAGACATACCATAGTGGCGTCTTTATGCAATATACATTCTAGGCATTCCCAGGACATGGAAACAAGCAGAGCAGGGGCAGGATTGTCATATATATGTGTGTTTTATAGATATGCAGATATGCACAGATTCTTACCCGCACATATTTCCACCTGCCTTAGATTTGGTATAATTCTTTGTGCCTATTTTTGGTAGGTAATTTTATGAAGGCATATAGGAGCATATGTTGCCTCTATAAATAGGTACAATATATGCTCCTATGTGCCCTCACATCCTAGGCACTCTATCATAAAATTACCCCTGTTGTGCAGAATTCTAGCAGAAAAATTTACATTATTGAAGATCGTGACAACTTTAATTGAACCAACATAAGAATTATCCATTTGTGAGACGTTTAATTGCAATGGAACTTCAGTTCAAAATTCTATATACAAACTAAGCATAAAGAGGACATGTCAAGGGAGAGGAACAAGACAGGGTTGTCCATTATCCCCGCTACGTTTTGCTTTTTCACTAGAACCGTTTGCAGCAAGAGTGAGGGAAAGGGATGATATTAAGGGAATAAAAATAGGAAGGAGTGAATATAAAATTTCATTATTTGCAGATGATATAATCTTAAGTGTATGTAAGCCTTGGGCATCAATCCAATATTTAATGTGGGAATTAGAAGAATTTGGTAAATTATTGGGTTTCACTGTTAATTGACCTAAATTAGAAATTTTAAATTTAACTACACATAGAGACATACAGGATAAGATACAAAAGAAATATCTGTTCAAATGGGCAAAAGAGAGTATTAGATATCTTGGCATTTACATTAGTAATAAGATAGAAGCATTATATAAACTGAATTATCATAGACTATTTGGAAAGGTGGAGAGCTGACTGGATGGATAGGGGCGGGGATATTTGTCATGGTTTGGACGGATTGCTACAATAAAGGTGATGCTCTTACCAAGATTCCTATTTCTCTTCCAGGCGTTACCAATTAAAATACCACCTAATCAGTTAAAAAGGTTACAAAGAATTGTTAATCGTTTTATATGGAAAAATAGAAGGGGGAGAGTAGCAATGGATATAATGCAAAGAACTAAAGGAGAGGGAGGGTTAGGTGTGCCTAACTTTAGGAAATATTACGAGGCAGCATAATTAAAAACGATTTATGAGTGGCATCGAGGAACACAGAATCATTGGGTTCAAATGGAGGAAGTTTTTTTAAGGGGAGAAAGTCTAATCAAAGTAGTTTGGAGAGGTAGATTTAATTTAGAAAATAAAAATAAAAATCCTCTAATAGTGCATAGTTTACAAGTTTGGAAACAGACTAGAAAACGATTAATACAAAATAAGAGGTACTCACAGTGTATGACTCTAGAAGCCTGTTTTGAAAGCGGACAAGGACCAGAGATGGGCATTTTGAATAGGCGGGGTTAAAATATATCTCACAAATAGTGAGTAAAGAGGGCATTTTTGAATTTGAAATATTAAGGATCTATATAGATTTGGAGATAGAGATTATTATGCTTATCTACAAGTGAATCACTTTTTGAAACAATCAAAGGTGTGGCATGATCTCTGGGAAAATAGGGGGTGGTTTGAAGCATTGTGTTTAGGAAATTTGGGGCAGAAAGGAGTTTTGTACAAAATTTATAAAGGCATAATGGAGGGGGGGAATAACAAATTGAGATACATGATAAAATGGGAAGAAGATTTGTAGGTAAGATGGTCTGAGGACTGAGGAGGAATGGGATAAGATAATACGAACAGTGGCAAGTATATCCATAGCCACAAGGGTAAAAGAGAATGCTGATAAATTGTTGTTCAGATGGTATTGGACTCCAGTATGTAAAAAAAGAGCTGGAAGGGGGATTAATGATCAATGTTGGAGAGGATGCAATGAGAAAGGGAATTGGTTGCATATGTGGTGAAATTGTAAGTGGATACAAGCCTTTTGGATTGAGATTTTGGAGTTGATATTGTGATGACGAAGGCAGTTCAGAGGAAAGGGAATGGCAGAAAAGGGAACCCTGTTCCTTTAAAAATGCTAGCATTCAGGGTTTCCCTAGTAACCAAGAAACTCTGAGTCAGAGTACAGCCAGCATCAAGCCCCGCCCACGTCAGCACGTCAGAGCTAGGTGGAATCCTAGCAGCTCCCACGTGTGCTGGGAGAAGGGCGTGGTCCCTAAGAAAGATCAGTTTAAAACTGCTGAGTTTGAGCAGTCAGTTAGAATCGGCAGGGGAACAGAAAGAGCCGGCATGAGAACAGGCACGAGTGCAAGGAAAGGAGTCTTGAGAGGAGCTCCAGGAAGCAGCAGAGGAGCCTTGGGAGGCTCGAGCAGAGCTGGAACTAAGAGCAGAGACGAGCTGTGGGATCTAGGAGCAACAGGTCCAAGGCAGACACAGCTAACAAGGAAATTGACACGAGGGAGACAAGCGTCTGAAGAGAGAAGGCAGCATGGCTTTGAGCAGGAAGGAGGGGAACAACTAAGAGGCCCAGAGTTCAGGCAAGTGTATGTTCCAGAGTCCCTGCATAAGAGAAAGTTGAAGGAGTTAGTTCCTACTGGAGGAAGTAAATCAGCTAGCCAGCTAAGCTGTAAAAGTAGAGAGAATAGCTTGTCTGCATTCCCTAATCTAAGTCTCTCTGAAGAAATAGAGCAGAAGAAACTACTGCTAGAAAAATTAAATGAATTGCTGCAGAAGCAGAGTAGTAAGCTCTACGACCAGGTACCCTCTGAGAACTGCTGCAATGAATCTGTAGAGGAGATGGAAGTAGAATCTTATGATAATGAGCCTGAAGAAATACAATGCTCACTTTGTAGGGCAAACAAGCCAGAGGTGAGCTGAAGCCTAAAGCACATGTGAATGAATGAATGTTTAAAGTAGTGAAGCTTGTTTGAATGAAAGATACAGCAAATGAAAATAACTGGAGGTTTTAAGCCAAGCTGTTTCTCCTATATGCCTGGAAGTGAAATGAAACTTAATGGACATTTGGAAGCTGTCTGTATGTGAGGAAGCTGTGAGTAAAACAGTCTTCCTGTGAAAGTAACTTGTTTTAAAGAAAGTTTACAGCCTGAGCTTTGGAAGCTGATTCCGGTGTCAAAGTTAACTGCTTAAACTGACCTACCTGTGAATTCAACTTATGAGCTTTATTCTTTGTTTTTGGAGAAGAATCCATTTTTGAGTTCAGCACTGTTAATTTGATGCGAGGGGAAAAATCCCAAGGAAATAAAATATTCTCTGTTTTCACCTAACCACTTGTGGTCACACTACTTTGCCTGATAGAATAAGTAAACTACAGTACCCAGCAGCCCTAGCTGGTGGCCATATTGGTGAACCTTATTCAAAGGGCAACAAGGCGACACTCTCCTGCTGCCCGGCTATTCTCCCGGCCAGGAGGTGGCGACAATATATAACATGACAGGATATTGAATATAAAGAAAGCCAGAGATGTGTTTACTACATCAATTAGATGTGGACATTCCAAAGAGAGTTAGTGGAGTGATACATCATTGTATAGTAGCTGCTAGAAATGAAATAGCACAACATTGGCAGGGGAAATCCATGCCACATAAGGCAGGATTTGTGAAAAGAGTGGCAGAGAAGTGTTTGATGCATAGATTGATGGAAATGAGGCGGGGACAGGTGAGACAGTTGTGGAACAATGGAAGAGTGTGTGTAAGTGATTGGAAAAATGGAAGGAAGAATGAGTGGGAGTGCTAGAGAAAATATGAGAGGGATTTTATACAAAATGTAAATACAATTTTACTGGAAGGATAAATGGTGATTGGGTGAAAGGAGAGAGGATATTAATTCAATAATGGATGAGGTTGGATGAGCGGGGGAGGGTGGGAGAGGGTGGTTAGAAAGGGAATGATATAAAGAGTATTTAGAGTAATATATGAATTAATAAATAGAATATATAATTGTTAATAAATACAAATGTTGTGGGAAGTTTGATACATAAATGTTATGTGTAGTTTGATACATGTTAAGTGATGTTTGTAATGATACTAAATACTTAATAAAATGATCAAATGGAAAAAAAGAGGACATGTCTCTGAAAAACCTCATATAAGTTTCTTCATTCATGTAAAAGCTTTAGAAAGAAAGCATCTTTTACTATAGGAAAAACATTGAAGAAAAACAAGGGATATTTAACAAGGGGACAAGCAAAATGCATGGAACTTGCTATGGCACACTGTATTAAGCTTATTCATCCATTTTTGACTGGTGACATGACTGTAAGTTCATTAGCAATGTGCATTCATTAGCATGCTTTGTTTTCTGGAGCACCTTAAAAAATGTAGTGCATGCCAAGGGGCCCTTTTTACTACAGCCCACTGTGTAGTTAATGTGCATTTAGTATATGGTAACAGCGTGGGGGCCGTAGTAACTGTTACCGCGTGGGTATGACAGCTACCAGCTACTAAAATATGTGTTAACTGCCCATCACATGAAGGGGTGGGGAATGGACATGGAGAGCACATTGAAGTTAGTGCAGGGTTAGATATCGTGTGCTCGCTTTCAATGTGGCAATTAGCATAGGTGCACTGAGTGGCACCTATAGGGGCAGTGGCGTTAGGTGCACCCGCATTAACTGCTAATGCCATTGCCTTATATTAAGGTACAGTTCCAGGGACATGCTGGACATGGCACCAGCAGTTAGCACACAGCTGATGCACGTAACGCATTAATGTTTGCTCTCAATGTGCGGTAAGTACAGAACCTTACCAGTGCTTTAGCAAAAGGGCCCCCAAGTGATTTTAATCTACATTAACCTATGAATTAAGGTATGTAAAGATGACTAAGGGGTATGTTTACTAAAGGGTGCTATTTGCGCTGCTGTCACGTTATCGCACGATAAGGCGCCTTATCGCGCGATAATGGTGCTTTACTGGGTGATAAGGCACCTTATCGCGCGTTAATGCGTGCAGCGGCGCAAATGAGCGCTGAAGGCGGAGAAAGGCTCCCGGAGGGTGGAGGAAGGCTCCCCAGGGGCGGAGAGAGAGGGTCAATGGGTGGAGAGTGGGAGGGGAGAGGCTCCCTGCACACTAACGCTGTGGATTCCTGGGCTGAAAACTAACGTGAGTGAAATCCTCGCATTAGAGCAGATTTAAAGGGAAGAGAAACCAGTTCCCTCAGCAATGTACAGCAAAACCAGGGAAACCTACGATAAGTGATAAGTGTGATACATATGCACGGAACAAAAGGGCAAATAAACATTGAAAATAACCTGAACAAACTGGAAAAAAAGCATAACCAAGCTGGGCAATAGTGATATTAATGGGAAACATCAAAAAAACACTACCGGTAAAGCTCCAAAAAAAGGATATCAATTTTGGAAGGGGCTGTGCTCTGTCCCCATACAAGGTGAATGATCCCACAGTGAAAAAGCGCTGATCAGGGTTTTCCCTTTCTATTGGACAGGTTTCCTATGGCGTGCACATGTCCCACAACAGCAGGGTGGACATGTCAGAACGGGCAACTGGACAGATGCTGGAAAAGGGGATACAGAGGGCTGCAGGTGGCACATGCTGTGGTGCAGCTGGGCCACAGTGCGGACTAGAGTGATGCCTAGGTGGCCCATAGGAATGATGAAACAGTAGAGCCACCAGACAGCAACTGATGAGGGCCCAACATGGGCACGAGTGTGTTTCCCACAGTGTCACAGGGGATAGTACCCAGCAGGTACCCCCAAGGGCACAGAACATTGGCAGGCGGTGCTGGGGGGAAGCGTGAACGTCTATGCAGGCACCTCTACCCCAGAACCCGCACCATAGGCAGCCACCTACCGGCACACTGGATGACCTGAGACTGCGCACCACCAGCACCACCAGCAGAAGGGCATGTCAGCATGGCGACAGAGGGGTACTGATGGTGGAGGGGGCAGTGGCAGCTGCCCACAGCAGACCATGGTCTAGCCCTGTTTAGGTGGGTGCCATGCACTGCAACAGACAGGCCCTGTCTGACGAATAGTCATGGTATCCTCAGGGAATGAACTGTCCCTGTGGCAACAGTGTGGTGCAGTATGCACAGCCAGTGTGTTCAGAAGCAGAAGATCACAGATTCAAGTCCCAGCTGTGGCTCCAACCAACCCAGTCCCCATATTTTACCCAGTACTAAACCATGGTAATAAAGAGGGAACCTTTATTGCAGATAACATAAACATGCCTGAAAGGCCTATATTTTACCCTACAGAGCACAGACACCATAGACATGTGCAATACCTAGAGCAGAGTTTCCCAAAAGCAGTCCTGGAGGGACAAACTCCATTCAGGCATCATGCTGTCCCTAATAAAGATGCCTGTGCTGCATTTCTATGCGCTGCCCCCATGGTATGCAGATGTATCCATGCATATTCATTAGGGACAGCATGAAAACCCGAACAGTGTTTGGCCCACCAGGACTGGAGTTGGGAACCTCTGCCCTACAGCAGCAGCCAACAGGGGCAGAAACACACGCACCCACAGGCGCCATTATCCAAAGCCTCCTGGAGAGGCAGGATGTTGGGCCCTGCGTGCAGCACCATCTCCCAATACTAGCACTTGCATACCATAGCACTGCCACCCTAAACCTGGGAATACGGTACACATATATCCAAAGGTTGTTATGATTACTGGCAGATAGCAATCCCTAGGTTAAGCACAATCTGCTCATAGAGCTGTATCATAGCAACCTCTCTGATGTCTGTGGAGTGTGTTTCAGGTCTGGTGTCTGACAGTGTTTACCACACTGGGGAGTAACCCCAACAGTATTGCATACCATAGTGATGTCTTCACTGTGCCCAGGACTGGTGCGGTGGCCAGGGCTGCCAAAAGCCTCTATAGTTGCACAATGCTGGCATAGGTGTGGGAGTGTGATTCAACTTTTTATTTGATTTTCCAAATATTATCAATTACAAGCAATAGAACAAAAGCTATTATTATAACACAAGGGGAATCTAATATAAGGAAAAAATACAGAAAATATATAGTCCACAAAAAGGGAGGAAGATTTTTTTTTTCAAATTAATGACATAATAAATCCAGGAAATCACAAGGAGAATAAACTCCAAATCATGGCCAGTATCCTTCAATCTATCAATCCGCCTCCTGAACCACAGAATCTATGGTCTCCCTACTAGACAAAAATGCCTCCAGCTGAAGTGGGTCAAAATATACATATCTCACCCCCTGAAGAACTATCAAACATTTACATGGATATCTCAAAAAAAAAGAGACGCCCAAGGCCAAGACACGAGGTTTAAAAGCCGAAAAGGTTTCCTACGTGCCTGTGTAGGTCTGGACACATCTGGAAACAATTGAATGGGGGATCCACAAAAAATAGCATTTCGATTCCTAAAGTATTCTTTAAGTACAGAGATTTTATCACTTTCTAAAACAAAAGTAACAAGCAATGTAGCACGAGATGGGATGTTATCCTGGGTGTCCTCAAGGAACTCAGTTAAATTAAGCTCCTGAGGTTCCTGCTGATGAGAATCCACAACAGACCATCCAGGTGAACCACCCCGTCCTGAGAGGTAATAAAGTTTTGAGAAGGGTATTATATCAGCATTAGGTAATTTTAACACTTCCCGTAAGTATTTACGTAATAAAATCTCTGGAGATAGCAAATGGCACAAAGGAAAATTTAAAAACCTAATATTCTCACATTCTCATACATTTCTAACTTACGATTTAACATAGTATTATTCTGTGGTGAGTGGCCCTATGGATCATTATCTGATACCTTTGTTGGGGACTGCCATGCCTTTAGCCGTGGGGTCCTCACCTGATAGTTCCAGGGGGGCCTCTTTGAGCTCGACCGAACTCCGCCCCCTCCTCCTCAGGGTTCTACTCCTGCTGAGTCTGCATGTAGTTCTCCGTTGGAATGGGACACTCTGGCTCCAGGGATGAGGCCATTGATACCGGTCTCTTGGACTCCCCCCCCCGGTGGAGGCTAGGGAAATTTTGGATTCCCAGGATTCCCTGGCTGACGTTTGGAGGGTGGTAATACGGACAGAGCGTACCTTAGTATCTACGGTGACCCAGCTCTGCTCCTTTACCCAAGATGTAGTAGCAGGGCTGGTTCATGTAGAAAAGCGGGTAGAATTACTTTGTAACCAACTTCCTAAATGTGAATCATTGTGTCAATCCCTACAGACAGCTCAGTCCACAGTAGTGAAGGATAATACTAGGTGTGGGAGTGTGTGTCTGTCTACCCAGTGTATGGTGGCTGCCAACACCTTCCTCAGCCCGCACTGCTTGCACTGTTGCCAGTGTCAGCCTGCCAATCTGCATAATGAGGAGCAAGGTACCATGGGTATAGCCCGGACAGGGTGGCCTGGCCAGGATGCATCTGCACAGGGCATAGGGCAATGGCTCAGACATTGTAGTGCCCGGCCACCACCTGCACAGACAGGGTGGCCACAGCATGTCCTGCTGGGAGGTCACTCTCATCCTGACTGAGCAGTGACCATGGCATGGCTAGGATCCCCCATAGTGCTATGTTGTGTTTCTCTCATGTGATATTTATGAGTTCTCGTTTGGGGCCCAATCACTGACTTATCTGCTTGGTGTGTATGCTGACATCCCAGTTATGGGTACATGCATCTCCTCCAGGAACATGCACTATGGACTAGCTAGCAGACTGTCTGCAGCTAGTATGTGTCTGGCTGGAACACCTTGCAGGGTGCAGTGGCTGGAGGCTTGCTGCTAGAGAATGTCAGATGGTGGTGGGGGGCAGCTGAGCACTTCCAGGCCTACTGTCTGTCTGCTATTGCTTTATGGATGTGTACAGATCTGCATTGACTGCCCTGTAGGGTGTCTGTTCCCCAGCAGGACTGGGGTTGATGGTCTCCTCTACTGCCACCATTGCAGGGAGGTAAAATGTGGAACTGTTGGTGGGAGATCCTGTTTCCCATCCTGAGCCTCAGAGGGTGGGTTGGGTGGTGATACATAATCCGCCTATGGGTCCAAGCATCCCTCCTCCCTCCACATCATGTGACCATGGCACCAATACAGGATATGCACTATTCTGGGTGTATCATAGCCCATAAGGGCTAGACATGACTGAGAAACACAGATGTAGCCTAGGTGTGTCTGCAGGAACTACCTATCACACAAACTAGCACTGATGGGGACCTGCAGCATGGCCTATTTCAGCCATGAAAGGTGCTGTGGACCTGGTGCTGGGCGCCCCACCTCACCCTCAGGGTGAGCACAGTACCCGCACAATGTGACAGTCTGTAGCTACTCTGTGCCAGTAACACACACAGTCAGTACCCCCAACCAGGCTGAGGTGCTGTGGGGGTGCACACGGTCAGTACCCCCTACCAGGCTGAGGTGCTGTGGGGGTGCACACGGTCAGTTCCCCCTACCAGGCCGAGGTGCTATGGGGGTGCATACCCCATCTTGTGATCATCTGTAGACTGCTGATTTGCATGTGCAGTGCATCATGGGTACGGGTGGGTGAACCCTATCCTGGTAACCACAGCAGACAGTTTGTGTGGTGACCTACAGTCTTTCTGTAGCCAGCTAGGGGTTTGTTAGTAGCTGTAGCCCACTGGTTACTTCACTGCCTATGGAGCCAGAGGTTATGGGTTTGATCCCACAGTGGGGTTATTTGATAGGGCTGTCTGAGGTGTTTTCTTTTTTTAATTAAAATTAGTGCTGCCAGCAAAAACACCCTAACAGTGCTGTAGCCTTACGGTGCCTCATAAGGCGCCCTCTAAAGCGCTCTATAAGGCACCCTATAAAGCGCCCTGTAAGGCGCCTTATAGGGAACATTATAAGGTGCCTTGGCAGACAGTGCACTTTATAATGTGCACTCTGGAGTGCCTTATAGGGTGCCTTATGCGGCACCTTAGGTTACGGCACTGTGAGGGTGTGTTTGCTGGCAGCACTAATTTAAAGTAAAGGGTAATGCCTCAAACAGGACTGGTTTAAAGTAAAGGGTAATGCCTCAGACAGCCTTATTCATTTAGCCCACTGGGGGAATGAACTCATGACCCCTGTTTCATAAGCCTTCCTGGTCTCTCCAGGATGCTTGGCGGAAAGACAAGTGGCCATTCAAACTACCGTTCAGAGGCTTCTCTCCTTAAAAGCCATTTGTCCAGCCCCTCCATTAGAAAGAGGGCTAGGCCATTATTCCATCTATTTCGTGGTGCCCAAGAAAGATGGCTCTTTTTGTCCAATTTTGGACCTCAAAGGCATAAATCGCAGCCTTCGAGTACCTCACTTCTGGATGGAGACCTTACGGTCAGTCATTCACTCAGTACGCCGGGGAGAGTTTCTAGAATCCTTGGATCTCGCGGAAGCATATTTTCGAGAAGATCACCAGTGTTTCCTGCATTTTTCAGACCTTGGCCAACATTTTCCATTTTGGGCAATGCCCTTTGGCCTAGCCTCGGCACCTCAAACCTTCTCAAAGGTGATGGTAGTTGTGGCGTCAGCCTTATGCAAGCAGGGAATCAAGAGTACACCCGTACTTGGATGATTGGCTCATTCGTGTGGACTCCCTTCCATAAGCTCGCAAAACTGTTTCCACAGTACTTGCCTTCCTTCAGCAGCTTGGTTGGGTGTTCAACCGCACCAAATGTTGCCTCCATCCATCTCAAGAGATCGAATTTCTCTGAGAATGCTTCTATATCTGTCATGGGCGTGTATTCCTGACTCAAGCACATTTCCTAAAGCTGGCTTCTCAGCTCCAAAGTTTTTTGGCCCAAAGAGCCCCCCAAACATGGGAGTACCTCCAAGTCCTAGGATCCATGGCCGCCACCATCGAGCTCGTGCCTTGGGCAAAGGCTCACATGCGCTGTCTACAGGCCACTCTACTTTCCAGATGGTCCCCAGTGACAGAAGACTACCAGACCCGTCTCCCATTACAGCTACAGGTCCGCCGCAGTCTACAGTGGTGGCTTGCATCTCACAATCTCCACAAGGGAGTACCATTGGAAAACCCACGCTGGATCTTGCTGACAACCGACGCCAGTCTGTCTGGATGGGGAGTGCACTGTCGCACTCACTCATCACAAGGAACTTGGATGACGCGCGAGGCGTGATGGACGATCAACAGGCTGGAAGCGAGAGCAGCTTGATTCACCTTACTGAAATTTCAGTGGTTCCTAAAGGGTCAAGCGGTTCGGATCCTATGTGACAATGCCACTGCAGTGTCCTACCTCAACCACAGGGCAGCACCAAGTGCACAGGGGTATTGAAGGAAATGTCCCTTCTCTTCCCTTGGGAAGAAAGGAACCTTCAAACTCTCTCAGCACAGCATATAGCAGGGACCAGCAACGTGAAGGCGGATTTTCTAAGCTGACACACTCTCGATCCCAGCGAATGGGAACTGGCCCCACAAGCGTTCCAGATGATAATTCAGAACTGGGGGCAGCCAAAAGTAGATCTCATGGCGTCAGCCACGAATGTGAAAGTTCTGATCTTCTTCAGTCGCTGGAGGGAACACAAATCTCAAGGCATAGATGCCTTGGCGCAGCCATGGCCGAAACACCAGTTGCTCTATGTATTCCCACCTTGACCAATGATCGGAAGAGTCCTGCAACAGATCAGGGAACACCAGGGTCCAGTAATCTTAGTGACCCCGGACTGGCCCCAAAGACCATGGTATGCCGATCTCATAAGACTATCTCGAATCCCTCCTCTGCGACTACTTACTCCCTTCGGATTTCTCAGGCATGGACCTATCTCGATGGAAGATCCAACTCCCTACTTGCTTATGGCTTGGCTCTTGAATGCCATAGATTAGCCCTTAAGGGTTACTCTTCCAAGGTGGTATCGACTCTCCTTAACGCTTGCCATTTGTCTATGTCATTAGCATATGCTAGGGTGTGGTGAGTGTTTGAGTCCTGGGGTACTCAACATCATCTTTCTCCTTGGAGTACAGAAATTCCAGACATTCTTGCCTTTCTTCAGGTAGGCCTCGACAAAGGCTTAGCTCTTGGCACTCTACGGGTACAGATTTCAGCACTGACGTGTTATAGAGGACTGATTCGTGGTCGTTCTCTTGCGTCCCACTCTGATGTGTCGCGTTTTCTTAAAGGAGTCAAGCTTCTACGCCCGGTCCGTCCACTTGTCCCTTTTTGAGACCTTGTTTTGGTATTATGGGCCTTGATGTCTCCGCCCTTCGAGCCTCTAAAGCAGTGGTTCTCAACCTTTTTTGTACCATGACCCCTTTTACCATTGGTCAACTTGTGATGACCCCCAATGATAAAATCAAATGCGTCTCTCTTCCTTTACCGTTAACGCATTGTCTCTGTAATCATTTGTTGAATTATTAATATATTATAGGCCTTGCATTGTTTTTATTTATAAAATTGACTTATTTAAACCACAATAATTAATCCCAACAACAAGTAACAATATTTGATTTCAAAATTATTATGATTTTGTAGTCAAATCATAATATTAAATAAAATTATTTTTTCTACCTTTGTTGTCTGACCAATTTATTCTCTGATCATGCTGGTCCCGATCTGAGGCTTCTGCTTTCCTGTCTTCTCTTAGCTCTCTTTCTGTGTCTATGGTCCATCTGCCATTTCTTATCTCTTCTTTCGTTTTCTTCACTTCTTTCCATCAGCCTATTTCCAGTCCCAGTAAGCCTCCCCAGTATCAGCCCCTTTCCAGTCCTCACTCCCAGTACCTTCCAATTTCAACTTGCATTCCCATGACTACCACTGGTGTCCATTCCCTTACAGTCCCCCTCCTTCCCCACTGACCAGTCCCTTCTAGTACAAATACCATGGCAGCCCTTCTCAGATCCACTCCCTTCCAGTTCCATTCTCCCATCCCCTCGTATTAGCCCATTTGTAGCCTTAGCCCCCAGTTTTCTTCTAGGGCCAGCAGCTCTATCCTCCCCTCCCCACAATCAGCCGATTCCCAGTTGAAGCCCCCCAATCAGCTCACTTCCAGTGCTAGTCCCCCCCCTCAAACCCTTTACCAGTGCTAGGCTCCCCTAATCAGTCCATTACCAGTCCTACCACCCCATCAGCCCATTACCAGTCCTAGCCTCCTCTAATCAGCACATTTCCAGTTCTAACCTCCCCGATCAGCTCATTTCCAATGCTAGCCCCCCATAAGTCCATTACCAGTCCTACCCCCCCATCAGCCCATTACCAGTCCCAACCCCCCTTAATCTGTCCATTCCCAGTCCTAGCCTTCCCTAATCAACCCATTACCAGTCCTAGCCCCCCCCCATCTGCCCATTATAATCCTAACCCATGCTGTCTCTTCCCTGTCTAGCATTTATCCCGTCTGTACAGTATGTCCCCCTGTATCTCCTCTCTGTCCATGTCAGCCCCCCTCTGTCCATGTCAACCCCCCTCCCTCCCTCCCTCCCTCCATCCATCCATCCATCCATGTCAGCCCCCCTCCCTCCCTCCCTCCATGTCAGTCTTCCTGCCTCCCTCCATGTCAGCCCTCCCTCCCTCCATGTCAGCCCTCCCTCCCTCCTTGCCAGCCCTCCCTCCATCCCTCCATCCATCCATGTCATCCCCCCTCCCTCCCTCCATGTCAGCCCTCCCCTCCCTCCCTCTGTCAGCCCCCCTCTGTCCATGTCAGCCCTCCCTCCCTCCATGTCAGCCCCCCTGTCCATGTCAGCCCCCTTCCTCCCTCCCTCCCTCCTCCTCCTCCATCCATCCCTCCCTCAATGTCAGCCCCCTCTGTCCATGTCAGCCCCCCTCCCTCCCTCCATCCATCCATCAATGTCAGCCCCCTCCCTCCCTCCATGTCAGCCCCCCTCTGTCCATGTCAGCCCTCCCTCCCTTCCTCCATGTCAGCCCCCCTTTCAGCCCCATTGCACGTTACCTGCCCCCAACTCCCCTCTCACAGTCTGCCAGCTACGGCCCTGTTCTTCTGCAGCCGTGGCTCCCTGTCTCTTAGGGAACCGTGGCTGAGCCTGTGAAGCCGGTGCGGAGCCTTCCTGTTTCTCAACAGGCTCCGTGCAGCATTGTCCCACCTCCAAAGGAAGTGGTAAACAACTTCCTTTGGGAATGGGACAATGGTAAACAACTTCCTTTGGAGGCGGGACAATGCTGCACGGAGCCCGTCGAGAGACAAGAAGGCTCCGCACCGGCTTCACAGGCTCAGCCGCAGTTCCCTAAGAGACAGGGAGCCGCAGCTGCATTAGAAGGGAAGCGGTGAGTGTGCCACTGCTGAGAAGCACACTCGGCAGCGGCAGCAACTTGTGCGCTCTCAACGGTGGAGTGAGGTGACCCTCGCTAATTCCTGTGGCGACCCCCATGGGGATCGCGACCCACAGGTTGAGAACCGCTGCTCTAAAGGAAGTTTCCTTAATGGATTTGACACTTAAGACGGTTTTCTTAGTGGCAATAACCTCGGCTCATCGCATTTCAGAACTACAGGCCCTCTCCTGCAGGGACCCGTACTTGTCATTCTCCACAGAGGGAGTGTCCCTTCGCACTGTTCCCTTATTCTTGCCTAAGGTGATTACTCCTTTTCATGTCAATCAGCCTCTTTTGTTGCCTGCCTTTTCAAAGGAACAATGTTCCTGACATTCCAAGAATCTCCAGGCGGTTGATCTCAAAAGGATTCTCCTTCCCTATCTCAAAGTCACCAATTCTTTTTGCAAGACCTACCATTTTTTTGTGCTTTTTGAGGGACCGCGCCAAGGTATGGCAGCTTCAAAATCTACTATCATCAGAAGCAATAACAAGCAATGTGTGCCTTTGAGTCAGTGCTGGCTCCTGGTGACCCAGCAGCTCCTGGGTTTTCTTGGCAGTGTGACCGGAAGTAGTTTGCCAGGCCTTTCTTCCGAAGCAATGGAGGGTTGTGACTTGCCCAAGGCCACAAGGATTGCTAGTGGAAACAGAACTCTGGTCTCTTGATTACCAAGGCAGTGCTCTAACCACTAGGCTACTCCTCCACTCCACTATTGTCAGATGGATACGCCATACCATCGAATCAACCTATATTCTGCAAGGCAAGCCAGTGCCTGCTGGTCTTCGCGCACATTCATCTCGAGCTCAAGCCACGTCTTTGGCCGAGCGATCACACGTAGTCCCTCTTGATATTTGTCGAGCGGCAACCTGGTCTTCCTTGTCTACTTTTGTCCAGCATTATCACCTGGATGTTCAGGCACATGAGGACAGTTGTTTTGGGGCTAGTGTGCTGTCAGCGGCTCTCTCTGCCCACCCTGGGGTTCATTAGCTTGGGTACTTCCCGCTTGTCTGGACTAGTCTAGCAGTATGAACTGGATGGAGAAATTTCACTTACCATTAATTTCCTTTCCTGGAATACTGCTAGACCAGTCCAGAACCCACCCCATTGTCAGTGTCACGACTGCTGGTGCAGAGGAGCCGATGTTCTTCTTACTTCAGACATAAACAATTGCATATTCCGGAGAACGTCCACAACAGTGGATTCAGGTTTTTTCTCCAAGGAATGATGTTTGATCCTTCTCCACCCTTCATGGTTCGAGTTGAGGGTTTTAATTGAATTAGTTGCTACCTGTACATTGTTGAGTTGGTTAGTCAGGTTTTCTCCTTATGTTGGGTGCTTGTCAAAGGAATACTGACTAGGTCCTCTAGGGGCACTCCTATGTCACCCAGAGCCCAACCAATCACACCTCTGGAATGTTTTTTCTGTCTCCAACATCTGCTGGCAGGGGGACATAACCCACTTGTCTGGACTGGTCTAGCAGTATTCCAGAAAAGGAAATTAATGGTAAGTGAAATTTCTCCTTCTGAGGATGATTATGTAGAGTCTCCATAGACATCCATATTGGACACATCCACTTTTCTGGAATTGTGCCTGAATTTGCACATGCCTGATTTTTTTTTAGACATTCTGGCTTTGATGTCTCAGATTGCACTTGGACATCCTTTGTAAAATGTGTCTTTAAACTGCATGTATTTATAAAGCATACTAAAATAATAGGAAAATATACTGAAAACAATACTATCTTTTATTACAGTATAAATAATATATACTCTTTTTGTCTTTGGTCATAGGTCTGAATTGCAGTAAAGATAAGATGTCGGTTAATTTCTGCCAAACTGTGAAATCTGTTGGCAAATGTTCCATGCCAACCATACGGACTCAGTGCTGCTTCACTTGCTCCCTGCAATACAATGCTGAACCCAGAAGATGAACAACCACCAGCAAGGCATCAATGCCAAAGAAGACTCCTTAATAAACTCAAGGAAAAGACAATTCACTGGGAAGCTGTTGTTCTGGGAGGTAGTCTATATAGGGATATGTTTACTAAAGTGTGCCAACCGGTAGCGTGGGGTTTAGCTTGCCTCGAGCATGGTGCACTAAAAGTTAGTATGGAGCCCTGCACAAGAGATCCTTGATTGGGTGGAGAATGAGCAGGTGAAGGTTGGAACTCTGGTGTTCACAGTACATTGTGGTTAGCTGCGTGCTAACTGCAAATGTAGCTCTTAGTGCAGGCACACTTAGCAACACCTCAGTGGATGGCAGTAAATGCATCCACGGGTCAGCAGCACACTGCCTGCAGGGGGATGGATGCACATGTCCTCTGAAGTTGGCACGGGCTGCCACACTAGATTTGCAGCCCAAACGCACGCAACTGGAGCACTCTTTAGTAAACATGAACCATAATGTGGTTGTTTCACATTCTTCCCAAAGAGATGTCCATTACTGTTAGAACAGCAAAATTTGTGGTAAGGAGTCACTTTTTATTTGTCATAATTTTCTGTTATTTGTTCTGGCCTTCTTTCAGTGCCCATACTCTGTACTTCCCTCAAAAGCTATAGCTTTTATTTGCCTTAGCAACATTAATATTAACAATATACAATGTACAGGTGCTTAAAAGCACATTCCTTACACTGCTGTCCTTGACATTTTCATGAAAGTCATGCTCTATTGAAAATACACATTTAGCTCAGATATTTCTAAACAATTCCTTCAGATAGTTATAAAGCCATCATTTAACCGAGGTACGACGGACCCAGTTTTTCTCTTTTCTCCCACCCACCCCACCCCCCTTTCTCCTCCCACTTCTCCAAAGCCCCTTACCTTTTTCACACTTCCCCTTCCCAATAAAACACAACAATAATGTTGGGAATTTAACTGGTCACAGCTTTATTAACATTTTAAAGTTATATATCATCAAATTCAGCAATACTCATAACCATCAAGCTAGTGGATCAATGCCTCACCAGCCATGCGATTAGCAAGGTGATATCATCTCTGCTTCTGCCGCAGACAAGCCAATGGCTAGCTTAACTACACACCCCCTTCATCCGGCTTCACCATATGATTAGCAAAAGCCAACCATGGATTTTCTGGGTCGGGGGCACCCCACCCCCACCCTAAGTATTGCCTAAGGCTCTGGAACCTGGAAACCTACGGGATCCCGCCCTCCCCCACCGCTGCAGCACCCCTTTCTCGCTAACAAGCCAGCACCCCAATAAGGGTGGGAGGGTGGGATGCCGGCAGTGCTCCCCCTCACATGCTTGCAGGACAAAGATTGCCGTCATCGCCGACTCTCCGCACGCGTATCTTCCCCATCCAGCTGATACTGTGCCGCAATTGGCTCCCGCTGCGTTCACTCAAGCGTCGGGAGCCAATCAATTCAAATAACACCGTCCTCTAACCTCCCGGCATGCCGCCGACCTCCGATGCCCCCACATGCATGGGGACCACTGTTCCCTCTAAGCTGTGCGCGTGTGCGCGCGCACACACCTCGCCGAGCGAGCGCACATACTTTATAACAGAGCGCACAAAAATTACGGTTCTGATTCTGATAGAAAACAACACAGACGTCTTAAAATTTAAAAGTTGTTGTGTATTTACGGTTTTCACAATTTCTACAATATTTTCTAGTGCAATCAATGTGGTGTATATACTGTATTCTGACGTGTAGTCAAATTTTAAAGTATATAACTCCGAGTGTCGTTATGTGGCGCACAAAAATTTAACCTTCCTTCAAAAGCTGCACAGCTGATATTTTATGCGCACACAGCCTACAGAAAATTAGAGGGAACATTGATGGGGACCATGCACCTCGCCACTCCCCAGTTAACTACAGCCATCGGGGACCTTGCCCCGCGGCCTTCTTCTAACCGAGGTATGACGGACGCAGTGCTTCTCCTTTCCCCCATCCACCCCACCCCCCTTTCTCCTCCCACTTCTCCAAAGTCCCTTACCTTTTTCACACTCCCCCTTCCCAATAAAACACAACAATAATGTTGGGAATTCAACTGGTTGCAGCGTTATTAACATTTTAAAGTTACTGTATATAACATCAAATTCAACAATAATCCTCATAACCATCAAGCTAGCGGATCAATGCCTCACCAGTCATGCAATTAGCAAGGTGACATCATCTCCGCTTCTGCCAGGGACAGGCCAATGGCTAGCTTAACTACATACTCCCTTCTTCCGACTTCGGTCATATGATTAGCAAAAGCCAACCAGGGGTTGTCCGGGTCGTGGGCACCCCACCCCCGCCCTAAGTATTGCCTAAGGCTCCAGACCCCAGAAACCTCCAGGATCCTGCCACCGGCACAGGCAACATTAACATTCCTGTGCCCCCCACCACCACCAAGCTGCGACCAGCGAACCTCCTGCCAAACAACATATTCCAAGGCCTCCTGCCAGTCATTAAGGAGCAAATCTACACCTACTGGAGATAAGTATACTCCATCTTGCCTATACAGACCCGTACATTCAATCTCCACCCAGGGATGCATGATTTGATAACCCCCCTGCTCGCACACCCAGCAGCCGATCTGGCGATTAATCTTTGTCAATCCCCGTGACCACCGCCGCTGGTCCCAACATGCAGGCCTTGGAATAATATCGGACCACAATAAAACTACATCCTGGAACATTTGTAGCACCACTACAAGATCCCTCTTTGCTGCTCTTATCAATTGCTTGCAGGTCCATGATGCTAGGTCGTTGCTGCCCAAATGTAGCAATATCATTAAAGGCTGTCTCCTCTCATGCCCATGGTGCCGAAGCAAAGGCAAAAGCTGTGTCCAACCAAGACCACGTTCGCCCAGCCATAGAACGATCACCCCTGCAGCATCGAGTCCAAGATTAGGCCCCACTGGCCGCACCGCCGCTCGCTGGCCAGCCCAATGAACGAACGAGTGACCGATTAGCCAGCAGCCACGAGGGCACTGCCCCCATCTGAAAAGAAAATTGACAGCAGCTGTAACCGGTCCCTAGGTTCTCCCAATCATAGATGCACATAGCCCTGAAAAGCCTGAGAATGCCATCTGCCAATGCGTTGTATCTCCTGTTCGTGTAGACCAGCCGCTGCTGCACTGGTTGCTGCTCCAATAAGGAGTGCGGGACGAACTGACGAGGATCTTCGCCTATATGCTGCAGAGCCATACGCATTACTGCTGAAACCTGAAAAAGCGTCACCAGGCGTGAGTTCTTGTGCAGAAAGAGCAAGCCTTCCGTTGCAGGCCGCAGTCGCAAGTATGCTCTCAGGGATGCCACTGGGCATGTCGGAGAACCAACAATCGCCTTCAAAACCCACAATCCTTTTCCCATCTGATCCATCTTGGATCTCGCTAGCAGTATTTGGAGCTGTCTTTCCAACATTTGCACATACTGGTGCCGTATACCACACCCCACCGTGGACCGGCTGGAGTTTGCTACCGACTTACCCACCCGGAAGGCCCCAAAAAATGGCAAGCAAAAAACTGCATGAAACAGAGTGGCTTCATAGGGCGACATCGCCACCATGGGTAACACTGCGCATAGTCTAGAGAGCAATTCATGCGTAATAGGCTGTCTGCCATCACGAGGAGTTGGCTGAGAATGCTCCCAACCCTGCAACAGCCTGCGCATCAAGAACTCCCAAACCGGGGAGCCCCAGTGTCTAGCGAAAAAGGCAAAATTGGCTAAATGTGTCCGCACTGTTGCTCCCAAAGCCCCTAAGGCCTTTGCATATATAACATATTGCTCCATGAGCTGATCAGACACACACCCTGGCTACCATCCCCGAGTCACCAGGAAGTCTACCAGTCTGTCACAGCCTCGCCGATATGCAGACCATGTCACCGTCGACACCAAACTCCGCAGCAGATTCACCATTTCTGCAGGCCAATTTGCCATAATCGCTCCGGGACCATCACTCCCTCGGCGTCCACCTCTGGTGCCAAAGTCCAGAACAGGTCCCACTTGAAACGGGAAAGAGCATCAGCAATCCTGTTAGTGCTTCCTGGGATATGCTGGGCCTTCACACACACATTCAGATGCAAACAGGTTAACACCACCTCCCTCATTAATACCGCTACTTGCATGCAGTGAGGTGCATAATGATTAATCACGCTGACCACTGCTGCATTATCGCAACACCTAACTAGTTTACGGTTACGAAGCCTGTCTGACCACAGCTCCAATACCACCAACATTGGAAACAGCTCCAAGAAAGCTATATATGTACAAAGTTTCCCAAAGTTAAAATCCCAGTTGAATTCTCCTGTTATATGTAAACTCATCACAGTCTGTTGCTTGCAATGAGTATTCCTGTTTAATGTAAACCGCGCTGATGAAAAAGAGTGCGGTATAAAAGAACTATAAATAAATAAATAAATAAATATTGCTGGTTAAACCCGCATCGCGCCAAGCCTGCGGCCAACCACCCGCACACCAGGACTCCCCAAAATAAATGCCCAAGCCCACACCTCCAGCTGCATCCGCAAATAGTTGCAAGTCTACAGAAGAAATCTCAGCCTTCATCAGCAGTGAGGTTCCATTGAATTCCTTCAAAAATACATCCCAAACTCCCAAATCCTCCCGAATACTCCTCGACACCCTGATACGGTGATGAGGTTTTTGCACTCCGGATGTGGCCGCCGCCAGCCGACGTAGAAAAACACTACCCATCGGGATAACTCTGCAAGCAAAATGCAGAGAACCTATCAGTGCCTGCATCTCCCTCAACGTTATCTTGCTGGACACCAAAACATTAGCCACTAACACCCATAGCCTTGATACTTTCTCTGGAGGAAGACGAGCAACCATCTCAACCGCATCCAGTTCCATGCCCAAGAATGTGATTCTTGTAGACGGGCTTTCTGTCTTACCTGCCGCCAATGGCACACCCCATAAGCGGGACAATTCAACAAAACCCTCTAATAGCTCCCGGCACCCCGCGGAGTGAGCCTCTCCTATGAACAAGAAGTCATCCAAGTAGTGTACCACATTCGAACAGCCAACCATCTTTACCAAGGCCCAATGCATAAACATACTAAACCTCTCGAAATAGGTGCAAGAAACTGAGTAGCATGCATTTCTCAAAATAGCTTTTTCCTTCAAAACAGAAACCTAGCAAATGAAATGCTGACGGGTGCACCGGCAGTAATCGAAAGACTGATTCGATGTCTACTTTTGCCATCAAACTCCCAGGACTGCATCTCCTAACCAAGTCCAAAACCAAATCAAAGGAAGCATATCGCACTGTGCACCACTCCCTAGGGATATGATCATTTACTGATGTTCCCGACGGAAAAGATAGGTTATGAATCAACCGGAACTTTCCTGGCTCTTTTTTAGGTATGATTCCCAAAGGGGAAACTACTAAATTCGAAAAGGGCTGTTCCGTAAACGGACCCACAATCCTGCCAAGCTCCAACTCTACCCTCAACTTATCCCTTACAATGTGCGCAAAACGCCTAACCGAGGGGGAATTCCGCACTTTTGACGAATATACACTTCCTTGCACTGGTATAACAAACCCATACTGAAACCCCAACTTTAGTACCCCACTCTCCCCCCGCCTCGGGTATTGCCGAAGCCAAGGCCTTAAGGCTTCAATCCGTATTGGCGTCGAAGCCATGCCAAGTAAGTCTTTACTGCTTGGGGACCGGCAGGGTGGCAACAGAGGCCCCTTTTTTAATGCATTTGACGGCTGAGTGTCGTCCACTACAGATGGAACACACATGGCGGAACTTACAATCGGGAAATGGGCAAGTGGACTTGTTGAACCTCCAGCAAATGTCTCCAGCTCCACATCCCCCCGTTCTCTGCAGAGGCACAGCCCCCCCTCTGAACGAAATGAGCTACTTAACTCTGACGTAGTCTCTGCCCCACCTTTTGCCCCACCCGCTCCGGCCCTGGCCGACATCTGTGTCAACCATAAGTTAATGTCTTGCTTCCCCCAAGACAATAATTTGCTCTCCTCCATCTTATCCCAAAACTTCTCATCATAATTGAGCCATGCCCAACCTTCATGTGTCTGCACCGCCTCCAATATTGAGTCGGCATAGGCCAGCAACATCCCGTAGTGCTCAGGATACTGATGCCCCCATACACTTGCTAGCCGCAAAAAGGCTCTCGTCCAATTCACCATGTTATACGACACCTTTTTGATCCTACCCGCCTTCTCATCCTCTTTCCTCTTTTTCTTGCTCTCGCCCGACCGCCTCCTGCCTTCTAATAGATGGAATATATCAATATATCGCCTCTTCTGTTTCTTACGGCGTAGATTCTTCAGAACTCCCTCCCATAACTCTGAAAACGATGCTAGCATAGGAATTCCCCCATCCGACCTGGACCCTAACACCATGCTACTGCCTGTCATCCGCCCAGTGCGTTCGGCTCCCGACGATGAGGACGAGGAGTCAGATGATGATGATGAGGATGACTCTGAGCTATGACGCCAGCGACAGGAATGTTTTCATTTCTTATGCGCCTTTCCCCCCACACCTTCCTGCGAACCCATCACCTGCCCTGCTCCTTCCTGCTGCTCCGCTGGTAACTCACCTGCTGTCGCCGTCCTGGACCTTGCTGCCATTGGACGAGTTGCAGGCTCTGAAGCATCCTCCTCTTGCTGAAGTGATCCTTCAGCTCCCGCACTAGCCTCTTCAGTGAACCGCATCCTTGATGTTACTCCTGCCTCATGTTCTCTGTTCCCACTTGGCCTGTAACTCCTTGTCCGACTGGGTGCTGAGAGGCTGAAGGTGCCTGTGGAGGTAGAAATGAAAAAACAGGGGGGGGGAACTGCCGAGGACAAAGAGGGTTGCCAAGACCCCAGCCAATCAGCCCTGGATGGGCCTTGGCCTCCTCTCATCCAGTGCTCCCACGACACGGGTCCTACTGCAGGATAATAGCCACCCTGGATGGCTGGCCAACCCTCAGGGCAGGCTATACCTCGCCCGCCGACACTGGCCGGAGTGACCCTACCTCCAACCCCTGCCCCACCCTCCCAAGAGGGTGGAATAGACTTGTCCTACAAACCTTCCCTTGGGATTCACCCATGCTCCATTTTCGCTGCTAGCTCCTGGTCCCAGACTAGGCATGTAATTAGCCCCCTCGAGTAACACTCCAGACCCCACCTCGTGACGGGACCCTTGCTCACCACTATACGGTACACGTTAACCCCGAACATGAGGCCCCCTGGCCCTAGCACCACCCCTACCATGCACAGCAAGTCCGCGAACCCCCCACGCCCTCTTTTGGACCTCCTGGCTCTTGTGGGTCCCCGGTTAGTAGCCACATTATTGTGTTGCCCCCTAGCCCCTCTCGCACTCTCCCCCACTCTTGAATCACCCTCTGCCTTGCCCGTGCCTAATAACCCCTCCTGTTCCACCTGAGAAGACGTGGCCCGCTGCCCCGCCGCACTCACTAACCTACCAGACCCCCCAACCTGTCCACAATGGCCCCTGCAAGGAGGCATCATGTGCCTATAATTAAAACTCCCTTAAAGTTTGCAGCTTTATTTTTTTTTAACAATTACTCTTTTCCAAGAATGGAGAGACACTTACCTGACAATATAGGTACCCGCCTGCCACTTCCTTTCCCCTATGAGCAGCGAACAGGGGCCCCGTGTCCAGCCAAGATGCCCTCCATAGAGCTGAGAACCGGCTCCTTAAACTTTTGTTTTGGTTTTTTTTTTGCTCTTTCCACTTTTTGCTGCCTTCTATCTTCTTCTCCTCTGATCACTCGATGCCGGCAGCACTTTTCATCCACACCATTTCCGTGCACCTGCAATCCCCTCAATCGCATGACGCTGGCAGTGCTCCCCCTCACACGCATGCAGGACGAAGACTGCCATCGCCGTCGACTATCCGCACGCATACCTTCTCCCTCCAGCCGATCCTGCGCCGCAATTGGCTCCCACCACGTTCACTCAAGCGTCGGGAGCCAATCAATTCAAATTACGCCATCCTCTAACCTCCTGGCATGCCGCCGACCTCCGATGCCCCCACACGCGCGGAGACCATGCACCTCGCCGCTCCCCGTTTAACTACGGCCATCGGGGACCTTGCCCCGCGGCCTTCTTCTTATCCAAAATAATATGTAGAAAGAGAAAGATGGACCATGAGCTGGCTACATGCTTCATAGCATAGCAGAGCAGTCTCACTAACCTTTACCACACCGAGGGTCAAGAGTTTTTCTACAGGTGTTCTTGATGTGAAACGTCACATTTGAATCTTTTGTGTCATAAACATCCTCAAAATTTGTAATATTTTATAAGGGTTTAATTTTGGTTTGTTTTAGATTATTGAGCTTGATATACTGCCTTTCAATTACATGGCACAGCAAAGCAATTTATTATTAAAAAGAAATACAGGGAGAGTCAGCAGATATGCCAGCAGTCGTTCTCCCAACACCCCATTCGCAGTTCAGTGCACCACTAATTCCCAAATGCCTATGAAAAAGTTATTTTGAAGGCAATAATACATTTTAATGACATTTCTGAGTTACAGCACAGCAGTGGCATACCAAGGGACAGGCGGTGGGTGCAACCTGCCCCAAGTGCTGATCAGGAGGGGGGTGTACCCCCACCGGGCCCATGGAGGCAGCACAGCAAACTTATAAAGCTGGCTTGCTCTGCTGTCTCCACTCCAAGCCCAGCCGATCTTCTCTCCTAAAGTTTCGACAAGCGCAAGACTTCGGCCTGGGAGAGAAGAGCAGCTAGGCCTGGAGGCAGTGCAGCAAGCCAGCTTTATGGTAAGTTTGCCGTGCTGCCTCTGTGGGCCCAGTGGTGGTGGGGGGGTGCATTGTAGTGCACAGCGCTGTGCTACACAGGGAGGGGTACCCGCCAAGGGGGTCTGAGAATTCCACTGCAGCACAATAGATCAAAATCTGACTTAACATACCAGAAATAGTACTAAGGGTTACGTAACATTGTATAAACAAACTGGATTGAGCTAGCAAGTGGAGGGCTGAGAACTATGGTTTGAACCGAATCATGTTTTCTAATCGAGGGCAAGAGGGGCCCTTTTACTAAAGTGAAGTGAATTTTTGGACTTACATCACATGATGAAAAAAAATTCACACAGTAAGTGCAAAAGTCATGCGCTAACTGTTGGGGGCATATCCAGCATGATCTCGACAGTTACCACACTGAAATATACCCTAATGCGCACTAGCAGCATTTGCAGTTAATGCAGTTACACATAAGGCTGCCCATTAAGGTGACATTAAATGCATCCATACTAATGTGGAAAATTTACAGTGCGATATGCAGTTCCCACTCCCTCACCACCCCTAGCCTGACTAGTCACTACCCCATCATACAATGTGCAATTAACATGGGAAGGTGTAGCCTAGTGGTTAGAGCAACAGCTTGATACCCAAGAAACCAGCGTTTGATTCCTACTGGTACTCCTTGTGACCTTGAGCAAGTCACTTTACCCTCTATTGCCTTGGAAGAAAAGGCCTGGCAATGTACTCCCAGTCATACCTTGCCAAGAAAATCCAGGGGCAGTATTGACTTGATGGCACTTCATGCCAGTGTGGTAATGTCCTGGGCTAACAGTTACCACATGGTAATTCCTGTGTTAACCACATAGCACTCTTTAATAAAAAGGTCCCTTAGTAACCTATGGCCATTCCTTAAATTTTAAGGTAAACTAGACCAAATGAAGAAATTCCAAGTTCAAATGTAGTACAAACATATTATATACTGCTTATCAGAAGCATATATTATCAGAAAATGGGATGGTGCATAGCTGAGGAAAAATGCACTGGATTTCCATCCCAGATTGACTGTAAAAGTACAGTCTACATTTTCCTACTTTTATCATCACATTCAATTACGCATCTCATAAGTAGGCATTTTCAAGAGAGACAATAAATATACATCAACGTAAATATGTGCCAAAGATCAAATATGTGTGGACTATATAACCCAGCATGCAAAAATCGTTAATGATACTTGATACATTTTAAGGACTAAACAGATCTTTAATAGAGCAATATCACAAGCTTTTAAAGAATTGCTGAGTTAGCACATTCTGAAGACTATTACTGTAAAATCACAAGCAAGAGGTGCTATAGAATAATAATCTGCAAAACTGTACATTAGACTGACGTCACTGTTACTTGTCATTTACCTGTATTACTTGTGTGGCTATGGTCAATTATCCAAATACTTATCCTTATTTAAAGAAAATAGTTAAAGTTTCAAAATGAAATTGCCCTGTCTCTGGCTATAGAGGCTGATTATATGTCCAGCGCTGCGAACACCTTGTAGCGCTATGCAAACGATTAGTAGCAGTAGTAATAGTTGATTATGTGTTGCAGAAAACTCATACATTTTGCATTAGCTTTACGGAAACTCATATACACCAGGAATAAAAGCTATATAAAATATCTGAAAATAACGGTCAATAAACACATCGTAGCTGATACCTTTAAACTTGTCAAAGATATATCAAGTTAGGTATCACCTACAATGTGTTTGTTTGGCCCTTAATCCACATATCCAAGTGGATTAACATGGCAGGTACAGTTCACTGATCAAATATCTGACAGAGGTTATAAGCAAGAACATGAAAAAAGTGTATATCTCCATGCAATGCATGAAAATTCAGTTCAGTTTCTGGAAAACCAGGGAATAAAAATGCTGAGCTTTTGCATTTAAGAGGATTCTGTTGTAAAACTGTATTTTTCAGCTAAATGTGTTATCATTTGTGATCTTTCCTTCATAAAGTTAGGTTACTAGATAGTATATATACAATACGCCTCATTCTTATTTAGAAGCAAATACATTCAGGTATTTTTTTATGATGATTCTACAGATTTTGATCTGTGAAAAGCTGCATGTCAGATGGACAGCTTAGTGATAAATGCTGGAAACTTTCAAAGTGATGAAGACCATTTCTCACACATCTCACTGAGATGCACAGCACATAGCACTGATACATAAATTATATATACATTGGCCTCTGTGTTTATACTTGTTATAACAGTTTTACATTCAAAGCTGTTGTTCAACAATATGGTGCTATTGCATGATGGTGCTACTGTCTTTTAATACCATACAATAAAGGGTAGAACTGCCTATGATTTAGAAAGAATGTAGGCTGTATAAATAAAATAAAATGGCTATTTTTATCATGTTTACATCTTGAAGCTTTCTTTGTCCAAGAATAATTGGTGATGTGGTTTTCCATATAGTGCCCTGATGACTGAGATCTGTAAAAACAAGTGGTTATGGAGGATATTTCCATTTTGAAAATCCAGCTTTTACGCCTAGAAATGGCATCCACATTTAAATGATCATTTCAGTAGGGCTAAATTTACACATGAATGCCTGCAATATGTAGAAATTGCAAAGGGGCATGTCAGAGGTGTGCTTAGGGTGTGACCTGGGTAGGTCAACATTCTACACAAATATCTTTCATTTCATATAGGGAATGCACATGTATGACCAAAATAGTCCACGTAGGGATTTCCAGTTGCTCCTTTTGTTTTTTGAAAATGTTCATTTCATTCAGCCCTTTACAGAAGGGATTAAGGATGTTACCCTTCTTAATCCGCCATTGTTTGTTTATTTCCCCCTCCAAACTGAAATGAATTAAAGATAGTGACCGCTGCAATTAATTGGCAGCATTTATATGTATAGGTTTGCAAAATACACATGTAAGTTGCCAAATTGCCTCCACTGATTTTTCCTGTGTGTAAAATGGACTCTCTGGCTCTACGTGTCAGCAGATACCTGGGCACTCTTTCATGTCCATATACATATTTTATAAAAACGTTCCACGTCTGTCAGAGCCTTTTTTAAACTACTACTGGAATTGTGTACATCCCAACCTGGATTTCTCTATGTACTATATAAATTTGCTTTCATAGCTATCTTGTGAGGATATTTTTTAGCATTTTTATTTATTTAGCAAGACTTATATGCTGCTTTTCACTGGGTCAAAGTGGTGTACATTCAGGTAGAATGTATATTTTCCTTTGTCCTTGAATGGCTCACAATCTATGTTTTGTACCTGAGGCAATGGAGGGCTAAGTGGCTTGCCCAAGGCTACAAGGAGTGCCTATGGAACTAGAAAACCCAGTCCCTCTGGCCTGAGATTGCTGTCCTCTAGCCCTTGGGCCTGAGACAACTTTCCCCAACCACTAGGCCACTTCTTCCCAGTTCAATTTCAGTACAATCAGTACAAATTCCCCTGAGGCAGGCTCTTCATGCTGAAACACTGTTATTGAGATGAGCTGCTTTTGGGCGCTGCTTTTCAAAGACTTTTACTGCTTCTTAATGTTTTCTTACAGAAATAAAATATGGATCCAAAATTAGTTTGGTAAATGACTAGTGTGTTAGTGCTATTAGGGGCCTGTTTACATACTAAAGTGCAGAAAAAGTTTGCTGTTAATGCAAAATTTAACACACGCCAGCAGAGAGTGGGCCATGCTAAAGCTTTCAGTGAAATGGGAGTATGTCTGCATTAATGAAGCAATGTAACTGGCCTTTAACGTGTTAACGGTTACACGTGGCATATTTGTACACTAATAATGTGGTAATTTACTGCATATTTAGCTGTTACTGCTCATTGCAAATTCCAACCTTTGACCTCTAGCCTGCTTTGCTTGGCATGATTGTCTGTGTTTTGAAAGGGGTGGAGAGTACTGCCCAGGTGGAGGGAGTAGCAGAGTATTTAGTTAGTTTGCTTCTGGAAGTAAATGGAGTAGGACTGGGAACTGATACTGTGCTTTGATATATCTTTTTTTCTGTGTATTTGTGGTGATCTGTTTTTGTGAGTCAGGAATATGCTGCAGCATGAAAGGGACATGAATGGAAAGTGGAAAACGTATAAGTGGTTCTCCAGGAGATAGGACTGGAAAAGATGGGTCCAGGCAGTCATAAACAGAGAAGCCAAGGAGGACAAGGAGGACCAGCTTGCTTATTACCTACCCTCCTCCACTACCTAGTTAACTATTCCCAACCCTATTTGTCCTTTTCTATCTTTACTGTTCTGTCAATACATGGCATTCCTTTCCTTTTTCCTATACAGCCTTTGATAATTGTAAACCGCTTGGATGCCCTGTCGCCTAGGGCGGTATATCAAATGGTTAATAAAGATAAAGATAAAAATGATGCCAGGAGTAGCAGAGGGCCGGGCAGCAGACAGAAGCAAAGTCGGGTGGTCACATCAGGAACAGGGAGAGTCTCAGGGACTGAGAGGAGGCAAGGCAGGGAAATGGCAAAAAAGTGACCTTGTAAAGGGAAGGCCTGACTCAGCCCACAGTTCCTCAGGCAGAGGGAGGTTAGAAGAGTAGGGAGGAGACAAATGGCAGGAAGAAGCATGCCAGCCAGCCAGCCTGCTATAAAAGCTTCCCACACACACCCTAAATCATCTCAGCGCGAGCATGCTGCATGCATCTCCAGTGAGGAGATTGAGATTTCCAATTGTTCCAAGCTGTTTGGCAAGCGGAGCCTCAAGATGTCAGCAGCCTCCAAGAAAACCTTCTGGAAGGCCATTGTGAGATCCATGAGCAGCCTGGGAGTCACCAAGTGAGTCAGCTCATGCACATATACTGTGACATGAGGAGGCAGCAGAAGAGCAAGGGAGTGTAAGGACACCATCTCAACATCATGACGGGCACCATTCTGTCTCCACTTGGTCAAAGATAATGTTCAAGTGGTAGAAGCAGTGCAGTACTTATTTCCAGAACTTTTCTCTTCACCGATAATGCTAGTGACCAGATAATGCTAGTGTCATTGGTAGTTCAAAGACATATGATATATACATCACCTTCTGAGGAGAAGAATGCTGGCAATCAGCTGTAGTTGCATTGTAGGGTGCCTGCCCCAATGTGCTTAACCCATATCTTATGTCAGTGACAAAGATCTTATGTTGTAGTATTGGTTTGAGCCTGTGCCAAAAAGGTGAGGTGCTTGGTCCTTGCGATTTGGAGTGATGTCTTCCCTCAAGAGCTGACTAACAATGATGGCTAAACTATCAAAAGGTGCATCAGTAGAAGACATTGGATGTCAAAGGCCATTAGCGACCCCCTCTGCCTGAAACTCTAAGCAGCTGGTTATGTCTCATGCTAGCCTATTGCAATATTGTGATGCGCTGAAGTGGGAGGCTGGGGACAAAGGGCAGGACCTGATGGAGACAAGTTGGGGGACGGGGGGGGGGGCAATGAGAATTTGGCCTAAACCATATGGGAGTAGAATTGCATGGCAAGTGCTCATGGTTTTTTTTCTCTCTCTCTCAGGGCCTCCCACTCCACCCCACTGTTGCCTGGCCCATCTCCTCAATTGCTGATAGCACCTGTTGGAGATTCTGGGAAATGATGGCTTGGGTCACTCCACCAACTATGCCACAGAGGTTTGGAAGTACCCAGAGGCTATGAAATGTAAAACCCTCAGAAGCTTCACTAAAGCAGGCACCTGTCTGTAAGAGGGTCGAGGATAGCCCTCAATTCCTTATACAAGGATATGATTGTCTCTGAGCTTTGCTGGTAGATGGAGATCACCTGCTTTTTGCGAAGGGCCAGGAGGGTGGCTCATACTCAAAAGATCTATGGCCAGGAGAACCGTAATTCTCTTCTCTGAGGACGTCGCTCCCTCTGCACCAGCTGATGTTCCTGCTCCAGTGTCAGTGGGTGCTCCTGCATCACCTGGGCATGCAGCTGTACCTGCTATTCCTGTGCCTGTATTGAAGGGCCACATACCTCAGTTTCCATGATATTTATTTGAATTCATTTTTATACCGCTCCTTCCAGTGATCAGCAGCGGTTTACATTTTAACATTTAATTCTGCAATGACAGAATGCAACATGAGAAAGAGGGCCATATGGATAAAAGCATTTTTATTGCCTGACTTGTGTAGGGAGTGGTTTGAAGGAAAAAAAGTCCTGTGATTTGTGATCTTTACTATGCATTAACTGCCAGCTACTATTGGTGCACTTAATGCCTTCTCTTGAGGTAGTGTTAAATGTCCCACAATCTGTTGTTTTTAAAGTCAGCATGCACTAACATACCACACAGCCCCCTGCCTATTCTATACACCCCTTTGAATGCTAAAAGCCAACATGCTACTTTAGCACATGCTTTTATGGTGGCATGGTAACCATTACCATGCATCCAAGCTATCGGTTAGTGAGAGCTAAATCAAGTGGTAGCTGCTTAGTGCGCCCCATATATATATATACACACATACACATACACACACCTCTTAGTGCATTTGTATGCATTTATATGACACCAAAGCAGACTTGCAGGCTGCTATACTTTTCAATGCTGCTGTATACATTAAGGATTTACCCTCTGCATTTGATTCATTTGCTGAATGTGGGTTTTCTGCAATTTCTTTAAGACCCTCCTTACAGCAGCACAATTCTCTCATTAACAACTAATAATTTTTGCATTATATTGCGATGAATTGAAAAACATACGTTAGTGACTGGCACACAGTGCCGGCTGCTAATGTTTCATGAAGACTGTTGTTTCTGCATCTCACTCAGCCATGTTAATCTTCCTACATTTCAACATGATGTGCTTACTTCATATTACATTAGGGGTTCACTTATAGAGACACAATAGGAGAGAGCCCTGGCATGGTCCATGGTCTAATTAACACTGAACTGATAATTGCTGCTGAGGACTAATTGAGCATATTTTGATATACTGCAAAGCTGGAGCTCTGTGATCTTTTATCTACCTTAACAACAAGACTGTACATCGACTCATGAAAATGCTGAGAACAAATGGAATATTTACAGAAAGAGAGCCCAGTGATGCTTCATGTTTCTTAATAAGAATGTGCTTCGGCCAAGTAAGGAAAGGTCCTCATCCATCCCAGTAGTGTGGGGAGGTGGTAACTATAGCTTCACACGACCCTCCTACCTCCCAGTCCACTGAGAAGACACAAGTGAAAGAGGCCAAAAACCTACAATACCCACACAATTATCTGCATACCACTGGTCTAGTTACCCCCATCACTACCAGACCATTATTTTGAAAATTAGGCCTGGTGAATACCAAGCCAGCCAATAATGCATTTCCTATAATGCATGATGTCATCAGTGAATACCACCTTGACATCTTGGGAACTTCTGAGACCTGGATGAACAAACTGAGTAGCCTCACTGACTGAACTATGCCCAACAAGTTTTAATAGCTAACATCAACCAAGACTAGAGAAGCGGGGTGGAGAAGCAGCAGTCCCAATCCAAGGGATAATCGAACTGTGCAGTCACCATCCCCCTCTGTATAAGTTAGAATGACTCTTAATATCACTTGGAGTTAAGGAGACCTTTGGTGGTTCTTGGTCTACCAAGCAACAATGCGTCACCTATGCAAGAATTCCTGGATGTTTTTAGAGAGGATACCTTGAACTTCCCTAGGTTGGTGATCATGGGAAACTTGTATACAATGAATCACTAGACACAACTACTGCAATTTTCCTTAGCACAAAGGCAGCACTAGGATTTATACATGTGATCCAGTTTCTAGCCCATTAAAAGGGAAACATGCTTGACTTATGTTCTGCAAAGGAACAAGGTAGTGAGATTATACCCCTATTATAGACAAATCATTTTCTAATAGAATTGTCTATGAATCACAACCTCAAAAAAAAAAGGTTCCTCGGGTAGGTTGTTCCAGGCATATTGAGCAACAGGGTGGAATGAATGAAGTCTGGAGTTGGCAGTGGCAGAGAAGAGCACAGATTAAAGGGATATGCCAGAAGAGCAGAGTTCTCAAGGAAGGCTGTAGGGAGAGATAAGAGAGGAAAAGGTAGTGAGAAGGTACAGAATGAAAGTACTTATAGGTCAATAGAAAAAGTTTGAACTGGATGAGGAAGCAGATAGGGAGCCAATGAAGTGACTTGACAAGAGGGGTTATGTGATCATAACGACACAATTGGAAGATTAGTTGTACAGCTGAGTCAATATGCAACTAAGGGGTATGTTTACTAAACTGCGGTAACGTTACATAAAGCGCGTTATTTATTTTATTTATTTACATTCTCTTATATACCGCGCTATTCTGCATCAGTGCGGTTTACATTGAACAAACTGAAATTACATTGAACAGGGCATTATAACTTGGAGATAACTATTTTACAGGGAACATTAATGATCGTTAAGTAACGTTAACGCGGGTTACAAAAGAAACTCACCATTAGGCACAGTCACAATGAGCATGATTACATTACAACTCTAATACATTATAACTTAAATAATTTATAAGCTCCTTTGTTTGAAATGTATATAGTTACCCTGTTAATTCCAAGTTACAATCCCTGTTACAATGTAAGCAAAAGATCTTGTTTCTAATGCAAAATGTTATTATGTAAACCGCACTGCTACTAAATAGCGCAGTATATAAGAATTTGTAATAAATAAATAATAAATAATAAATAACGCTCGTTACCGTTACTTAAAGATCGTAAAGTTCCGCGGTGCAGTAAAACACCACAGAAGGTGGAGAGAGGGTGGAGAGAAGGGGTCAATAGGCGGAGTGTGGGCAGGGAGAGGCTCCATCCACACTAACGCGCTGATCTGAAGAGCTGATTCCTAACGCAATTGAAAACCTGCCGTTAGATGCACATTTGCATGGGAGAGAAACCATTTAAGTGTCAGCAATGTACAGCATAGGCAGGTAAACCTACAAAAAGTGATAAGTGTGATACATGTGCACAGAACAAAAGGGCACATAAACATTGAAAATGACCTCAACAAACTGGAAAAAAAACCATAACCAAGCTGGCCAATAGTGATATTAATGGGAAACATCAGAAACCCCCCCCCCCCCGAGAAAGCTCCAAAAAAAAAGATATTAATCGTGGAAGGGTCTATGCTCCGTCCCCATACAAGGTGAATGAGCCCACAGTGAAATTGCGCTGTACAGGGTTTTCCTCTCCATCGGACAGGTTTCCTATGGTGTGCACATGTGCGGCAACATCAGAGTGGGCATGTCGGAACGGCAACTGGACAGATGCCGGAAAAGGGGATACAGAGGGCCGCAGGCGGCACATGCTGTGGTGCAGCTGGGCCACGGTGTGGACTAGGGTGATACCTAGGTGGCCCATACGAATGCTGAAACAGCAGAGCAGCCAGACAGCAACTGATGAAGGCCCAACATGGGCAGGACTGTGTTTCCCACAATGTCACAGGGGATAGTACACAGCAGCTACCCCCAAGGGCACGGAACATTGGCAGGCGGTGCTGGGGGGAAGCGTGGACACCTATGCAGGCACCCCTACCCCTGAACCCGCACCATAGGCAGCCACATACCCGCACACTGGATGGCCTGAGACTGCGCTCCACCAGCACCACCAGCAGAAGGGAATGTCAGCATGGTGGCAGAGGGTTACTGGTGGTGGAGGGGGCAGTGGCAGCTGCCCAGAGCAGACTGTGGCCTAGCCCTGTGTAGGTGGGTGCCATGCACTGCAACAGACAGGCCCTGTCTGACGAACAGTCATGGTATCACCAGGGAATGCACGGACTCTGTGATAACACAGTGGTGCAGTGTACAAAACCAGTGTATTCAGAAGCAGAAGGTCACAGGTTCAAGTTCCTGCCAACCCTGTCCCCATATTTTATCCACTACTAAAACGTGCTAATACAGACAGAACCTTTATTGCAGATGACGTAAACATGCCCAAAACACCTACATTTTACCCTACAGAGCACAGACACCATAAACATGCGCATTACCTAGAGCAGTCTCCCAAATGCAGTCCTGGAGGGCCAAACACCATCCAGGTTCCATGCTGCCTCTAATAAAGATGCCTGTGCTGCATTTCTATGCGCCACCCATATGGTATGCAGATGTATCTCATGCATATTCATGAGGGACAGCATGAAAACCCGAACAGTGTTTGGCCCACCAGGACTGGAGTTGGGAACCTCTGCCCTAAAGCAGTAGCCAACAGGGGCAGACACACCCGCACCCACAGGCTTCATTATCCAATGCCTCCTGGAGAGGCAGGATGTTGGGCCCTGCGTGCATCTCCCAATACTAGCACTTGCATACCTTAGCAATGCCACCCTAAACCTGGGAATACGGTACACATCTATCAAAAGGTTGCTATGATTACTGGCAGATAGCAATTCCTAAGTTAAGCACAATTTACTGATTGAGCTGCATCATAGCAACCTTTCTGATGTCTGTGGAGTGTGCTTCAGGTCTGGTGTCTGACAGTGTTTACCACCCTGGGGAGTGACCCCAAAAGTATTGCTTACCATAGCCATGCCTGCACTCTGCCTAGGACTGGTGTGGTGGCCAGTGCTGCCAAACACCTCTATAGTTGCACAATGCTGGCATAGGTGTGGGGAGTGTGTGTCTGTCTATCCAGTGTGTGGTGGCTGCAAACACCCTCCACAGCCCACACTGCTAGCACTGTTGCCAGTATTGGCCTGCCAATGTGCATAATGAGGAGCAAGGTACCGAGGGAATAGCCAGGATAATATGGCCTGGCCTGGATCCATCTGTACATAGCATAGGGCAATGGCCCGGACATTGTAGTGGCCGGCCACCACCTGCACGGACAGGGTGGCCACAGCATGTCCTGCTGGGAGGTCACTCTCATCCTGACTGAGCAGTGACCACGGCATGGCTAGGTTCCCCCATAGTGCTATATAGTATTTTTGTCATGTGATATTTATGGGTTCTGTTTTGGGGCCCAATCACTGACTTATCTGCTTGGTGTGTATGCTGACATCCCAGTTCTGGGTACACACATCTCCTCCAGGACTATGCACTATGGACTAGCTAGCAGACTGTCTGCAGCTAGTATGTGTCTTGCTGGAACACCTTGCAGGGTGCAGTGGCTGGAGGCTTGCTGCTGGAGAATGTCAGTTAGTGGTGGGGGGCAGCTGTGCATTTCCAGGCCTACTGCCTTTCTTACAGCCCATCCTCACAATGTCTTTTGTATTTGAAAAGGACTTATTTTATACTGTTCAAATCAATTCACGACTTATTTTATACTGTTCAATTCAATCATGTTATAGGTCTTTTACGTCATGCTTTTGACCTATTTCATGTTTATATTTCATGTTTATATTTCATGTATATAGTTCATGCATATAGTTCAACCCCCCCTGTTATCCAAGTTTATACCCCTGTTCGATGTAAAACCAAACAGAAGTGTGTTTTGGTCATTTTGTTATACTGTGAACCGCGCTGATGCCGAATAGTGCGGTATATAAGCAACTGTAATAAATAAATAAATAAATAATACTGTCTGTCTGCTATTGCTTTATGGAAGTGCACAGCTCTGCACTGCCTGCCCTGTAGGGTGTCTGATCGCCAGCAGGACTGGGGTGATGGTCCACTCTATTGCCACCATTGCAGGGGGGTAGAATGTGGATCTTTTGGTGGGAGACCCTGAGCCCCAGAGGGTGGGTTGGGTGGTGGTATGTAATCCGCCTGTGGGTCCAAATACCCCCTTTCACTTAAATCATGTGACCATGGCACCCACACAGGGTATGCACTTTTCTGGGTGCATCATAGTCCACACCGGCTAGTTGTGAAATACAGATGGACACAGGCATATCCTAGGGGTGTTTGCAAGGACTACCTATCACACATTGGCACTGATGGGGACCTGCAGCATAGCCTTTCTCAGCAAAGCCAGGTGCTGCGAAAATGGTGCTGGGCACCCCACCTCACCCTCAGGGTGAACACAGGACCCGCACACTGTGATGGTCTGTAGCTACTCTGTGCCACTAACACACACCGTCGGCACCCCCTACCAGGCTGCGGTGCTGTGTGATGCATACCCCATCTTGTGATCATCTGTAGACTGCTGATTTGCATGTGCTGTGCATCCTGGGTACGGGTGGGTTGACCCTATCCTGGTAACCACAGCAGAATGTTTGTGTGGTGCCGTGCAGTCCTCCTGTAGCCAGCCAGGGGTTTGGTAGCAGCTATAGAGCTGTAGCCCACTGGTTACTTCACTGCCTGTGAAGCCAGAGGTCATGGGATCAAACCCATGGTGGGGTTATTTGATAGGGCTGTCTGAGGCATTGTCTATTTTTAATGTACATTAGTGCTGCCAGCAAAAACACCCTCAGAGTACTGTAACCTTAAGGTGCCTCATAAGACGCCCCATAAGGCACCTTATAGGGCGCCTTATAGGGCGCCTTATAAGGTGCCCTATCAAGCGCCTTATAAGGTGTCCTATAGGGGACATTATAGGGTGCCTTAGCGGACAGTTCACTTTATAATGTGCCCTATGGAGTGCGTTATGGGGTGCCTTATGCGGCACCTTAGGTTACGCCACCATGAGGGTGTGTTTGCTGGCAGCACTAATTAAAATAAAAGTAAAATGCCTCAACAATCACTACTTAAACATAAAGGGTGATGCCTCTACCAGCCTTATGCATTATGCATACCGGGGAATCAAACCCATGACCCCTGTACCATCAGTCAGTGTAGCAACCATTGTGCTACAGCTCTGTTTCTGTGTTTGCATTCCTGCACGCCTTCTTAAGATTAACGCGCGGTAACGTGCCATGTAATGCTCGTTAATGTAAGGCGCCTTATAACGCGCGTTATCGGTAACGATGTACCGCCCGTGTCCTTATTTTGGATTTCTGCCTCTACCGCGGATCCTAACGCGAATCACATTACCGCAGTTTAGTAAACATACCCCTAAGATGCTTTATACTAGATGGTCATAACTTGTCATAGCTAACTTGTTGATATGCAGTCATTATGCTCTATAACTGGCTATGTTCTTCACTTGTCTCAGTTAGCTTGCCAACATGCAATGGTTATGCTCCATTGCTGGCTATCTTCTTAACTTGCCACTGCCAACTGGAGGTTACTCGAGCTGAGCTTCAGGCATACAGTGAATCCTGGCAAGGGGGGCAAGGCACACTAGAGGGCAACAAGGTGGAGAGTTCCGGTAAGTCCCCACAAGCACAGGCAAACAAGGCGTAGGTGGTCAATGAAACAGCATGGCAAGGCAGCAGGCAGAGTGGCAGGCTTAACTCAGCTCAGCAAGGTGGGCTCAGCACACCATGCCCTGATAGATGGCATCACAGGTGACAAGCTCACCACACACATCAGGTCAGGTGACTAGGCAGGATCGCTGCCCCCCGCCCCACATTTCATTGCTTAAGAGGAACATTGATGCATTTGAATTGTGAAGTTGGCGGCATCTCTTACATATGCATAGCCAAGAAGATAAACAAGTGGATTATAAATCAAATTAAGTCCAGACTTTCAGTAGAAGCCCAGATGACCAGATTGAAATTTTCATATTTACTACATATTGTGAGATGACCAGACTCACTGGAGAAATTAATAAGGCTTGGAAATGTTGAAGGCAGATAGTGCTGAGGAAAGCTTATAAAATGGATTGACAATATCATAGCAACTATAAATGTATCTCTGAACAGCCTTCAGATGAAACAGAAGCTAGAATGTTTTGAAGATTCTCTATTGATATGGTCACCAGAAGTTGACTTCAGTTCAATGGCAGTTAATCATCATTATGAGGAATAATGTCAAGAATTGGATTTGGAGGGAAGATGCTGACTTGGATTTAGTGGTGGTCATGTAAATTTGGTGCAAAGAAAACCATGAATATGATTACTTATAGCAGGCTATAATCTATTCAGGAAGGACAGGGTAGGAAGAAATGGAAGACTGAGTGGTATTATATATAAAAAAATAATTTTAAAGCAACAAAACTGCAAGACTTATGAGATAATGAGGAAGCACTGTAGGTAATGTAAATCTGGAAAGAGGAAATGTAACAGTTTATTGTTTATGGTTTATTGAAACTTGAAATAACACCTGGACGTGCTAAGGCAATGAAGTTTCTAGATGAAATAAATGACTGTTTCTTGGAGCAGCTGCTTCATGAAGCAATAAGAGAGAAGCTATTTTGGACCTAGAACATAGCATCTGGTGCAAAAGATAAGGGTTTTGGGGCCACTTGGCAATAGTGATCATAGTATGATCGCATTTGATTTAATAAATGGAAGAAGGCTGGCAAGGAAATCCACAGCACTATCTTTTAACTTTCAAAAGGGAGATTATGATATAATGAAGAAAATAGTTAAGAAAAAACTAAAAGGAGCAGCTGCAAAGGTTAAAGATTTACATCAAGCATGGGCGATGTTTAAAAGTACTATCTTGGAATCCCAGACAGGATGTATTCCACGCTTTAAGAAAAGTGGAAGGAAGGCCAAAAAACTGCCAGCCTGACTTAAAGGTGAAGTCAGAGAGGCTGGTGTTGCCAAAAAAGCATCTTTCGGGAAATAGAAAAGGGAACTAAATGACGAAAACAGGAAACAACATAAGCAAGTTAGATGCAAGACATTCATAAGGCAGGCAAAGAGAGAAAGTGAAAAAAAGCTTGCCATGGAACCAAAAGTACATAATAAAACCTTTTTTCAAATACATTTGTAGCAAAAAAGCTATGAGAGAGTCAGCTAGACCATTGGATCATAGAGGTGTAAAAGGGGCACTGTGAGGACAAGGGCAAAGCAGAGAGACTGAATGAATTCTTTGCTTCGGTCTTTACTGAAGAAGAGGTAGGGAAGTTACCCATGCCTGAAATGGTATATAAAGGTGATGTATCGGAAGAATTGATAGAAATATCGATAAACCGGGAAAATGTATTACAACTATTTGATAAACTGAAGAGTAGCAAATCACCTGGACCAGATGGTATAAATCTGAGGGTGTTGAAAGAACTGAAACATGAGATTTCAGACTTACTCAGGCTTATTCTAGTCTGAATTGGACATACAGAGGGGATCGCGATTCTGATCCTGCGGGGCACATCTAGCCCCAAAAGGATCAGAATCATGATCAGTCATGTACGTGCAAGCCAGGACTGTGATTCAGTCCAGCCTGCAAGTACATGACCTGCCAGACTAACTCAGTCAGGACTTTTAAATGGAGCCACGGCGCCATGGCGTCCGGTTGCCATGGCACCGTGGCTCTATTTAAAAGCTGCGATGCCAGTCGCTGGAAAAAAAAGGCTTATTTCCTGCAGCCCAACCCCCGATCTGGCCCCCTAAGAATGTCCCCTGGCCCCCCCTCCAGCCCCATCTGTGCCCCGGGCACAACAAAAAAAAACCATCCAGGGTAGTTATTTCACCTCAGAGGTGGAATAATTTCCCCACACAAATCGCCAGTACTGGACATACGGGGCCGACATTAGAATCGACCCTGTACGTCCAGGACTGGCGACCACCCCCTTAAGCCGACCCTTCCCCACCCCCATCTAGCTTCCCCGCACAACCGGCAGGGAAGTTAGATGTGGGCAGGGAAGGCATGAATAGCTGGGGTGGACCCAGAATCGGGCTCACTATTAGCAATCTGTGAATTATCATTAAAATAAAACTGTAGTACCGGAAAACTGGAGAATGGCTAATGTAACACCAATTTTTAAAAAGGGTTCCAAGGGTGATCCAGGAAACTATAGACCGATGAGCCTGATGTCAGTACTGGGCAAAATGGTAGAAACCATTCTAAAGAATGTAATGGAACGCCCTCCCACCTGACCTACGAAGTTGCTCTGATCATGCAGAGTTCTATAAAAAGCGTAAAACATTCCTTTTTCAAGAAAGCTTTGGCTCCACCCCCAAAAATAACATCTGATCTAGTGTTACTTAACTTTATCTTACCACTTGCTCTACACTCTCTGTACTCCACTCCCCCTTGCGTCCCTGCCCCGCTTCCCCCTTCTTCCCCCCTCAATATACATAATTGCCTCTTCTGGCGAAATAATTGCTAACTGTAGTATGCATCATTAGATACGTTTTTCTTACAAATTATTGTTCTGTGTAAAACAGCTGTAACTACACTGTTATTGTTGAGTTTCATGTAAACCGTCTTGAATTGTAAAAAGACAGTATATTAAAAAATTAAATAAATAAATAATAAAATTGCTGAACATGCTGATAGTCATGGTTTAATGGGAGAAAGATAACGTGGATTAGGCAAGGAAAGTCTTGTCTTACTAATCTGTTATACTTTTTTTAAAGGTGTGAACAAACAGGTAGACAAAGGTAAGCCAGTTGATATAGTGTATCTGGACTTTCAGAAAGCCTCCATAAAGTCCTCATCAGAGAGAAACTTGGCAAAATTAAAAAGTCATGGTATTGGAGGCAATATAGTATTGTGGACCAGGAACTGATTAAAAGATATCAAGCAGAGAGTAGAGCTAAATGGATTATTTTCTCCATGGAGAAAGGTGAATAGTAGAGTACCCCAGGGATCTGTGCTGGGCCCACTGCTTTTTAATATATTCATAAATGACCTGGAATGGGAATAATGAGTGAGGTGATCAAATTTTCAGGTGACACAAAATTTTCAAAGTTGTTAAAACACAAGAGGATTGTGAAAAATTGCAAGAGGACCTTGATAAATTGGAAGACTGGACATCTAAATGGCAAATGAAATTTAATGTGGACAATTGCAAAGTTATGCAGCTAGAAAAGAACAACCCAAACTTTGGTTACACAATGCAAGGTACCACCTTAGAAACCATCCCCTAGGAAAAAGATTTAGTCATCATGGATAACATATTGAAACTCTTCATCCAGTGTGCAGTGTCAGACAAGAAAGCAAATAGAATGCTAGGAATCATAAGGAAAGGAATGGAGAATAAAATCATGAATATTATAATGCCTCTGTATCGTTCCATGCTGTGATCACATCTTCAATATTGTGTGCAATTCTGGTTGCCATATCTTAAAAAGGATATAACAGAATTAGAAAAGGTACAGAGAAGAGCAACTAGACAAAAACTGAGGAGACAGAATCATGGTATTCAGAACTGCAATAGGATGTGTACAAATTTGAACTGAACTTTACAAGAAGCTTTTTCAGGAAAACCAGGAAGTTAGCTCCTTGCCAGTTGTTCTATAGAAATGCTATGATGAAGAGAGGGACATTGCTTTGTTTTAAGTGCTGTCAAGTCAATACTAACTCAGCAGTTGCTGTATTTTCTTGTCAAGGTATGACCAGAAGTAGATTGCCAGACCCTTTCTTCTGAGGCAATGGAGGGTAAAGTGACTTTCCCAAGGTCACACTGAGCACTAGTGGAAATCAAATCCTGATCTCTTGGGTACTAAGCTGTTAACATAAGAACATAAGATATGCCATACTGGGTCAGACCAAGGTCCATCAAGCCCAGTATCCTGTTTCCAACAGTGGCCAATCTAGGTCATATGTACCTAGCAGTTTTGCCCAAAAGATACAGGTTCCACAATGCTTGTATTGGGTCAAGCATTGATATCCTGGGTCCCTTTTTAATAATGGTTTATGGACCTTTCCTCCAGGAACTTGTCCAAACCCTTTTTAAACCCAACTACACTAACAGCCTTTACTACATCCTCCGATAACAAATTCCAGAGCTTGATTACATGTTGAGTGAAAAAATATTTTCTCTTATTTGTCTTAAATAGTTTACCCTGTAGCTTTATTACATGTCCCCTAGTCTTTCTAAATTCTGATAGCGTAAACAATCGATCTACGTTTACCCGTTCCACTCCGTTCATTAATTTATAGACCTCTATCATATCTCCCCTCAGCAGTCTCTTTTCCAGATTAAAGAGCCCTAACCTTTTTAGCCTTTCTTCATAGGGGTATCCTTCCATCCCTTTTACCATTTTGGTGGCTCTTCTCTGAACCTTTTCTAATAACGCTATAATAATGCTCTAACCACTTGGCTACTCCCCCACTCCTCAGTTATCTTAATGTAGGTTACCATTTCTTGTTTTCCTAACTTATCAGTTAATAATCCACTTCAGGAATAAATAATTTACAATTTCTGCTATATCTGTATATGAGTTTTCCTCAAAATATCTCAGAAATCCTTGTTTAGGAAACCTTGCTTTGTTTGCATGTCTATGTTGTGAAAGCAAGACATACTGAAGTTGATAAAGTGAAAAGAAGAAAACCCCAGAGACTGTTTAAAAGTGGTACATTTAAATATTTAGGCTGAATGAATTAAGCAAAAGATACTGAATTTTAAAGAAGTATATATGCTATGATGAACATTGAATTATCAGAGCTGAATATTTACAAACAGGTTTTTCTCTCAATGGAAACTGCAGGAAGGAGTCTCCTGTCAGGTCAATGAGAGAGGCTTGTCAGTGCCTTCAGGATCCGGATAGTGGTATTGATAACTACTGTACCAAATTAAAAGGTGGGAGGAGGTTGAAACAGTAGACAATTATAATCAAAAGTTCATTTAGGGGAATGTTTACTAAACAATGGTAATGTAGCATCTGTAACGTTAACGCGCGTTAATGTTACCGGCAGCGGTAAATGTCCCAGTGGGAGGATAGAGGGCAGAGAGTAGGGGTCAATGGAAGGGGAGTGGGTGGGAACAAGACCCTGCTACATTACCGCTGGCACCTTAACACCAGGAACTTTACCGCATATCAAAACCTGTCGGTAAGGGTTCATTTTGAGGAGAGAGAGCCTATTTAAATGTCTGCAATGTGCTGCACAGACAGGTGAGCCTAAGAAGAGTGATAGTAGTACTGTATTTGCAGCAACACCATAGTGCTCAAGTAGGAAAGGGCACTATGGTGATGGTGCAAATGTAGCAAAGGAGGGCACAGGTGGATCCTGCATTGGGGGCAGCTGGGGCACAGGGCAGACTAGGCAGTCACCTAGGTGGCACATAGGAACACAGAAACTGAAAATATGCACAAAAGCATCTGACCAAGGTCCAAAATGCCCAGTATTCTGTGTTCCACAGTGCCCCATCTAGGGTACACGTACCCAGCAGGAACCACAAAAGACACACAGGAACCACTATACCTGTAATGGGGCAAGCAGTGCATATCTGGGGACCTCTCTAACCAGGGTATATGGACCTTCCCCAGGAAACAATGCAAACTGTTTTTAAACCCAGCTAAATGAACAGCCTTTACTACATCCCCTGGTAAGGCATTGCAGAGTTTGACGACGTGTCATCTGAAATATATTTACAACCCAGTAGTCCACAATGGGTACACTACAGCCGCATTGCATGCCCCCTAGACTGTCCACATTCAGATGGCAGAAACAATTAACCTACGTTTACCCAGTCTACTCTAGCCAATAGTCTCTAGAGCTCTAACCTGACACCCCTCAGCTGTTTCTCCCTCAGGTGGAAGGAACAGAACATTGGCAGGCTGTGATGGGGGGGGGGGATGCGTGGATGTCCATGTATGCCTCCCCACCCCAGACCCTGCACTCTAGGCACCCGCCTACTCTCATGTTGACTGGCCTAGGACTGTGCACCACATCACCGACAGCACATGGGCTTGTCAGCATGGTGGGGGGGGGGCAGCAGCACCCGCCTGCAGCAGACCAAGACCAAGCCCTGTTTCAGTGCACTGTGCGTAGTGCAACATGTCAAGGTCTGTCTGATGGGAAACATGTTGGCTCCAGGGACTAACATGCTTCTGCAGCAGCACTGTGGTGCACTACACACAATCAGTATGTTGCAGTGCAGTGGGTCACTGGTTTGGGTCCTGGCTGTAAACCCTGCAGTACATATCCCATTCTTTTACTCCACATTACAAATACACCACCAACATGTGCGTTGCCAAATAAATTAAACAAACCTCATGTGAGTCTAGACACCCCCTCCCCCTAGTAGTAGATGGCCATAGCATCAGCATTGTAACACTGGGAATAACAATGCACTGTTCTAGGTAGGTCCCAGTCCAAATGTGACTTGTAGAACACACTGCAGAGACTACCTGCACACATTGGCAGTGATGGGAATCTGCAGCATAGGCAGGTACTGGTGACCTGGTGCTGGGCGCACATCCTCACCCTCAGGGTGACTACAGACACTGCTCAGTAGCACAGTTTGTAGCTGCCCTGTGCTTGTATCACACACGTTCTGGTCCTCTGAGCTGTGGTGACGGCTACATACATTCTCCATTCGGTGCTCAGCTGTAGACTGCTGTTCTGCATGTGCACTGCATCATGGGGATTGGTGGGGGTTACCCAATACCAGCACACACAGCAACTTAAGGCAGTAACCTGCAGTCTCTTTGTATCCAGCCATTGTTGTGCAGCAAGGTGTGGAGGTATAGCATACTGGTTAGTACAAGGTCTCCCTAAGCAGGCAACAGGGGTTCAATCCCTGCCTGTTTTGTTTGTGACTGTGCTACTCAGATCATTTTCATGCCTGTTACAGTCAGGGCTCTGCAGATCTGTGCTGCCAGCCCATGCCATCCATTCTTCAGTCCATCTATCTGCCTCTGTCGGCTGTGTACAGTCCTGTCTTTTTGTGCAGGCTGCTACCTCATGACCTACACTGGTACCCTTTTCTGCATATGGCTCTTCATGCTCACCTCTCCTGTGCCTGATCCGCATGTACCCACTACTACTCTGTCCTTCTGTCGCTGCAAACATCCTGCCACTTCTGCCTCCACTTTGGGACACGTCTTCCCCATCCTATGCCACACACTGTCACTGCAGTACTTTACATTGGGACCACCCTGTGCATTGGTACAGCTGCCTCCCACATGCTCATCCACTTTACTGGCTGCCAAATAGGGTGCCCACCAATATGGCAGGTCCATCAACTCCCACCTATCCTTCCTTCCATCACCTTTACATTGACATTCCTTGTGCTCTATCCAGCGTTTGGCTTACAGCTGTGGTCCTGCTTTAAGGTGCATGCTTTCCACCATACGGCATCTTGTTTCTCCTTAGGACGCCTTACTTCCTGTTACGGCACCTTACTACATCTTAAGGCGCCTTGAAGCACCTTGTCTCCTGTTAAGGTGCCTTAGCACATTTTAAGGCACCTTAAGACGTGATAAGGCACCTTAAGACGTGATAAGGCACCTTAAGACGTGATAAGGCTCCTTACCTCCTGTTAAGGCACCTTATCACATCCTAAGACGCCTTGTCACCTTACCGCACTTGGTCCTGTTAACTCATGTTAAATGGCCTAAGGTACCCTAATGCCAGCATGCCCCTTACCCGCCCACTGCCTTATATGGCTTCAGGCAACTTAACCCTGCCCTTATCGCCAGTGACTTTACTGTGGTTTAGTAAACATACTCCTTCAAGTAGATGCTGAACTGGAATAAGTGTCGCCTATATACAGCAGAGGCAAAGGTAACTGTACAAGGAGCAGAACTACAATGCCTGCTTTTCAAGAGGAGTGGTTTTCCATCATAGGTAAGCCTTATTTCCAAGGCCAGACTATGACGAGAAAATTGGCCCCCAAGAAGTTCTGCCACCCTTCCATAAAAACCTTTGCAGAAGCCAGAGGAGCTCAGATCACAACAGGAAGCAGGACACCAATAGGACAGATTGCAATGGGAGAAGAAGAAGCCTGAAGAATACAAACAGGTAAGACCCGGATGCAGAGGAAAGAGCCTGAGAGATCCTGACTGAAAGCTAAGGAGCTCTAGACCCCAACAGAGGAATCAGGTCCTGGCAAAGTGCAAATGATATCTATAGCACTTGGGTGAGAGCTCTCCAGTTTATTTCTTAACGTGCATTAAATGTTTAATAATGCATGTTATTATAGTAACACAGTTTAGTATACAGTATAGTGAAATGAACAAGATAACATTTCAGAAAAATGAGAAAATTAGTTTTAAACTAGCACAAACCAAACTTTCTTTTAGTCCCCCGCCCCCCCTCCTCAAAGCTTGTATTGGACAAGTTCTGTTCTTCTGCTTCATGAATTGCATTGCTTAGCAATGTGGGACAGAGCAAAATTGAAGCTAGGGCTGTTAGCGTTCAGAGTGCTGAGAGGCACTCAGCCAGCTTACTTCGCTAATTAGTACTTTCCTGGGAAACATTTCTTTTTGATTCAAGATTACCTCTTAAAGGTAGTGGACTATCAGCTAGCATGCTTGTTCTGTTATCAAGTGCATGCGTTTTCAGTAATGGTCTCTGAAGTGTGGAGTCCAGTATTCTTCCCTTTGTGGTGCATCAAGAAGGCAGCTATTAGGGAGACAATATTCAGAGATACTTATCTGGTTACCAGCAGCTGCTAATAGGACAAGTGTTTGTGAGAAATACATTCAGTGGCACTATCCAGATAGTTCAAGACAGTCTGTGGGTGGAGCAGGGGCAAAGACAAAAGTTATCCAGATAGTAGTTTGCTATCCACATTGCATGCTGAATATCACTGCTATCTGTATAGTGAGGGAGGACATTGGATCCACAACTCATTTCTCCCTCTGATCATGGCTTTGCCAGTACCTTAGTGAGTTCCCCATGTTGCAGGAAGGGGGATGCAAGGGTGAGCCTGCACATGGGGGCCACAGGGTCTAGAAGCATCCTCATGGCCCATCATACACTGCACACACCTCTGCAGTCTAACAGCAACTAAATGGGAAAGGAGGTCACAACCAGACATTCACCCACAGAGAGCCTCCATGCCCTCCCTTCTGCAAGGAACTCTGGGAGAACACATCATGGAGGTGGTAAACCCCAACAGCCCCCAGGCCAAGCACCACAGTGATCACATAACCAAATGTCCACCAAACATAAAAAACAAAAGAATCCCCCAGGTTCACAGGCCCTGATTAAAGAGACTAGACTGGGAAACCAGGCAGCACGCTACAACACTAAAAACCCATATTCAGTAGCAAAAGAATTATGCTGCTGCTCAGAACTGGTAGGCCTTAGCCACATCCTCCATCGGTCACGGTAAGGGACCATCAGCCCACAGGTATATGCCTCATCACAGTTCCATGACCCCCCCAGGTGCAGGTATTCACTGCCACATGCACCCCCTGCAGAGGAGCCAGGGTCAGACAGCTCCTGTGCTGTCACATTGTCATTTAGCCATGAAGTGCAATGCCTAATTTGCATGCCCCTCCCCCCACTGTATTCTTCTGACTCCAACTCTGGCTCTGAGGCCAGTACTGACTGAAGCACAGAGCATAGGCCCTATCTCCTGACACCTCCACAGCACACAACACTAGCAGCCCTCTGAAACCAATCAAATGTGTATAGCAGTCCCTCAGGACTGCTTTTGCTGTGTCCATGAATGTTTTCCCACTGTCCCAGTAGGGTGACTGCAGACCTGCAGGCTTTGGTGTTGAGGCTGTCACTCTGGTGTGTTGCACTTCCATGTCAGCTGTACCATGGAGCACGCCCTAAACAATGGCTAAGCTTGTGCCTTAGTATTCAGCTCACATCTCCTATTGGTTCCCTATAGTTCCAATATGTTAGCCTTGCTCCACCCCTTCACACATAATGGCTCGTATTGCTGTTACAGATGCCTGCCATCAAGTTTAAAGCAAGTTTGATTGAAATAAATGCCAACTTGACTGTTGCTTTGCAAAATTGCTTTCCCCATAGACTTTAATTGACACAAATGGGACAAATGCACAAATGGTTTGACTCCCAAAGACTAACTTAATAGATATATTCTGACAAACAAAATGAGCCCAAAATAGGACCATGCCTATTTAATTTATTTAAATTTACTAAAAATGGCTTCATTCGCTGCAATAGACAATTAGTCTGAAAAAGAATGTACATCCCTATGAGATATCAGGCTTGATGTGGGTCCAACTATATTGTATTGCTGCAGACAGGAATGTGCAATAATCCTGGTTGCAGCAATGCAAATGTATATTTTTCAAGAAAGTTACTGATCTGTGGTACAAAGGTACCACACAGGTTTGTGATTCCCACACTAAACATTTTATTTAGCTATTTATTTAAAAGGATTTATATCCCGCTTTATCCTAAAATCAATGCGGTTTTCACTTCAAACGAATCAAGTTGCATAGTGCAAGGGTATAGGCATGCAATGGCTAAATTGTAGCGTTTGTGTAGGTGTAATACATGTGTAACTTAATTACAAAATGCTCTATATACAGCTTGAGCTATGTACAATGTGCTATATACAAGGAGATGGTGAGGGGTTGGCAAGGAGAGGGGAGGGGAGGGGGAGGGGGGAAGGAGTGAGGCAAGAAGGGGCAGGTGTGAGCGGTGGCAGGAACAATTAGATTGAAGGGGGTCCCTGGACAGGTCACGTGTTATCACCATAATGCTCTATGTAGAGCATGGTCTTGAGTAACTTTCCTCCGTTGATCTTAGGCAGACAGGTAGGGAGTTCCATAGGGCAGGAGCAGCCAGGGATATTGCTTTCCTTGAAGTGGTTTGCCTCATTTTGGTGAAGTCTTTAGGGGGTTGTGATTGTGTCCATGGTGCCTCTCCTCCTGGGTCTGGTGCTCGAGTCGAAACTGATGATGGTCTACAGACTGTTCGTATCAATGTTAAAATGTGTTACTTTACTACAGCTTAGCAAACACGTATCTTAATTGGATGAAAGAAACAAGGTTGGCAAGAGTTATAGATTTCATTAAGGATGGGGGCTTTTCTTTCAAGAGAATCTATCAGTGATGTGGTCAATATTTAGTGGCAGCCTATGCCGTGAAGGTTAACTAGATACATAGAAACATAGAAACATAGAAACATAGAAACATAGAAACATAGAAACATGATGACAGAAAAAGACCACAAGGCCCATCTAGTCTGTCCTTCCATAACAACAACTACAACAGTCCACTTTCTACCTTTAGAGATCCTCTGTGTTGGTCCCATGCTTTTTTTGAATTCAGTTACTGTCCTCATCTCTACCACCTCCACTGGGAGACTATTCCACGGATCCACTACTCTTTCCGTAAAGAAATATTTCCGCATATCACTCCTGAATCTATCTCCCTTCACCCTCATCCCATGTCCCCTCATAGCAGAACTTGCTTTCAATTGAAAGAGGCTCTCTCCCTGAACATTTATGCCACGGAGGTATTTAAACATCTCAATCATATCACCTCTATCCCGCCTTTCCTCTAAGGTGTACATATTAAGATCCTTAAGTCTGTCCTCATATGCTTTATAATGAAGCCCATTAATCATTTTAGTAGCAACCCTCTGCACCGACTCCATCCTGTTCACATCCTTTTGAAGGTGCGGTCTCCAGAATTGCACACCATACTCCAAATGAGGTCACACCAAAGACTTATACAGAGGTATTATCACCTCCTTTTTTCTGCTAGCCATTCCTCTCCGTATGCACCCAAGCATCCTTCTAGCTTTTGCTGTCGCCTTTTCTACCTGTTTAGCTACTTTAAGATCATCAGACACAACCACGCCTAGGTCCCGCTCTTCTTTAGTGGACAAAAGTACTTCACCTCCTATACTGTATTGCTCCCTTGGATTGCTGCAGCCCAAATGCATGACCTTACATTTTTTAACATTAAATCCCAGCTGCCAAATTCTAGACCATTCTTCAAGCTTAGCTAGATCCCTCCTCATGTTATCTACACCTTCCTGGGTGTCTACTCTATTACAGATTTTGGTATCATCCGCAAAGAGTCAAACCTTACCCGACAGCCCTTCCGCTATATCACTAACAAAGATGTTAAAAAGAATCGGACCAAGGACAGATCCCTGGGGCACACCACAGGTAACATCCTTCTCCTCAGAGTGAGCTCCATTTACTTGTACTCTTTGTCGCCTCCCACCCAACCAATTTCTAACCCAAGCAGTAACTTTAGGGTCCATCCCTAGGGTGCTCAGTTTGTTTATAAGTCGCCTGTGAGGAACAGTGTCAAAGGCTTTACTGAAATCTAAATACACATCTAGAGCTCTCCCTCGGTCCAACTCCCTGGTCACCCAGTCAAAGAAATCGATCAGATTTGTCTGACAAGACCTGCCTCTGGTGAATCCATGCTGCCTCGAATCCTGTAATCCACCGGACTCCAGAAACCTCACTATTTTCTCTTTCAGCAGCGTTTCCAATAATTTACTCACCACTGAAGTTAAACTAACCGGCCTGTAGTTTTCAACCACATCCTTACTTCCGCTTTTGTGTAAAGGCACCACATGAGCCTCTCTCCAGTCCTTTGGCACCACTCCCAACTCCAACGAGGCATTGAAAAGGTCAGTCAGTGGAGTTGCTAGAACGTCCCCAAGTTCCCTCAGTATTCTAGGGTGTATCCCATCCGGTCCCATCGCTTTGTCTACTTTAAGTTGAGCTAGTTTCTCACGAACACAGTCTTCTGAAAATTGTTCAAGATGTCCCTCGCTTCTGTTCTTATTTGTGGGTGTTTTCTGAGGTCCTGCTCCTGGTTCTTCATCTGTGAACACAGAACAAAAATATTTGTTAAGCAATTCCGCTTTATCCTTATCAGCTTCTATATATTCCCCCCCTGCACCCTTGAGTCTGACAATACCACTTTTGCCCTTCCTCTTCTCACTAATATATCTGAAAAATGTCTTATCCCCCCATTTTATTGCATTGGCTATTTCCTCCTCCTTTTGAATCTTTGCCTTCTTGACTACTTTGCTAGCTTCTCTAAGTTTTTCCAAATACAGATGCCTGTCTTCCTCTCTCTGTGATCTCTTGTATTTCATGAAGGCCTCCCTCTTTTTCTTCACTTTTTCAGCTACTTCCTTCGAAAACCATAGCGGTCTCCTTTTCCTTTTGCCTTTATTTACCATTTTAACAAAAAGGTTGGTTGCCTTTAAAATACCCCCTTTCAGTTTTGCCCACTGTTTTTCTACATCCCCCAGCTGTTCCCATCCCACTAACGACTCCCTGAGGTATTGGCCCACCTTCGCAAAGTTAGTCTTCCTAAAGTCTAAGATCTTCACCTTGGAATGGATTCTAAAAGCCCTAGTCCTAATACTGAACCACACCATCTGGTGGTCACTGGAAGCAAAATGATCTCCCACTACAACATCAGAAACACTCTCACCATTGGTAAGCACCAAGTCCAGTATGGCCCCTTCACGTGTGGGGTCTGTTACCAATTGCCTGAATAGTTCTCCCTGTAGAGAATCCAGGATCTCCTTACTTCTAGATGATACTGCAGCAGGAATGTGCCAGTCAACATCTGGCATATTGAAATCTCCTAGCAGTAGCACTTCCCCTTTCCTAGCAATGCTGCGTATGTCTTCAATTAACTCTCTGTCCACCTCTTCCTCTTGTAAGGGAGGTCTGTATATCACACCAATGCAAATAGATTTCTCTTTCCCTCTTTCTAGTTTAACCCACAATGCCTCCTCTCTCCCTTTTAAGCTCTGTAATTCCAAAGCTTTAATAGTAGTTTTTACATATAGTGCCACTCCTCCTCCCCTTCTTCCTACCCTGTCCTTTCTGAATAAAGTATAGCCAGGTATAGTTACATCCCAGTCATGGTTTTCTGTGAACCATGTTTCTGTAACTGCCACTAAATCCAAGTCAGCCACTCCCGCCAAAGCTTCAACTTCAGGGATCTTATTTCCCATGCTACGGGCATTAATACACACTGCTTTCCATGTGTTACCCCTGTTACCCATTTCCATAAAGGTATTTAATGTATTACCTACCTGGGGGCTTTCACTTACCTGGGGGCTTTCTTCACCCATCCCCAACGAATCTAGTTTAAAGCCCTCTTCAGTAGATTAGCCAGTCTACTACCAAAGATGCGTTGACCTTTCTTGGACAGATGGATGCCATCTCTGCTCTGCAACCCTTGGAACAGCATCCCATGGTCTAAGTTAGCTCTAACTTTAATAGACATTCACTGGCTTATCTGCAGTTCTGCCTGTCCTGGCTTGAGTAACCTCTTAATGGGTTACAGCATTTACAACTGCTTCAAAATAGAGCAGGTAGGCTGGTTATCGGGTCTAGGACTTGCGATCACATTATTGGCTGCATGTGATATGGAGGATCAAGTTTAAGATTTTGATTCTTGTCTAATGCTATTGTTGTTGGGTTTGTTTGTTTTTAAACATCTCAGCACTTGGCTAACTTGCGAATTCCTTAACCTCCTTGCTGTCTGCAGCAGAATCTGCTGACTTCACTTTGTATGGCCACAGTTCATCTGGAAGTTATGTGGCAGTCTCCTTTCACTTTTTGGACAACTTTCCTTACCTACTGATCTTCATCTAGAATCTTCCTATTTGAAATTTAGGAAAGGACTAAACTGCTGGTTATTTGCTCTGGCCTTTGGATGTTTCCAGGCAGTTTTTATTATATTGATTTTAAAATATTTTTTTATTCGAATTTTAAATGAAATTTGCATAGATGTACATTACAGAAATCATGGGAATCGCAATAAATTCAAAAACAAAAGAAATTCTACATTAAAGAAAAAGAAAAGGCCCATATATTTAGCCCATTTTATGAGGAGAAAATAAGGAAAAAAATAGAACAAATTACAATCTCAATTCAAGAGGTTCTGTGTTACAACCAGTTCTCACGATCTTATTACAACCAACCCACTCCTTACCCACCAACACATGAAATAAAAAAAAATCAAACATTTTTTCCTTTGAGGAAACATTCCAAATGAGCTAGATCAAAAAATGCTTACCTATTTCCCTCATGGCTAATGAAACATTTACAGTGAAACATAAGAAAAAAGGTTCCTCTTGTCTCCAAAACCTGCAATTTAAGTTGGAGAAAAGGTTTTCTTTTAAGTTGCATCACCTCAGTAGATCTGGGAAAAGAACCACTCTTTGTCCACAAAAGGCAACCTTCTTCTTCTTCTTGAAGTAACACTTAAATATACGGGACCCAATATTCAGCAGCAGACACCACTGCTGAACTTTAAACCACAATATTCAATGCCAGGGTCATATTCGGCCCCAGCATTGAATATCTGGGTTGCCTGGATTAGCAGGAAGCTAATCAGGCAGTGGCAATATTCAAGAAAAGCCAAAATGTTCAAACTGTCGACTAAGACAAGTATGTTCATTTCCTCTTCACCTTTCTCCTCTTGCCACTTCCTTTAGGGACAGAGGACATCCTAGTTACCCTACAGCTTCTCCATTTAGGGTTTTTAAAACCTCCTTCAGGTACATCTTTCACAACCCCTGGGGAGAAAGAAACTTCGTGCATGGGAGGTTTAACAATCTTAAACTGGAATGCCACAACTGATATTCCAAAAGCTCACTTCTAGTATGTAGCGCTTGGTTATCCTTGATATAAGATACCTCTGCACCTTCTAATGTGTGTATCCAATTCTGCAAAACTCCCATCTGTTGTTCCAACTGGGAAATTCAAGCATCTTGTGCCTCCAACTTTGATACAGTAGCCTTAGAATAATCATTAGTCTGAGAAATAAATTCTGGTTAAAACCTCTCAGACATCTTCGAACGTTATTTTCTTAGAAGGTAAATTCTTCTCACCAATTGGAGGCATACCTAAAATTATCTTTGGTAAGGGAACCTTACTTCCTGGATTTTAGCTAAGACAGACTCACCATTGAATGGGTTGACACCAGTGTGACTTTCGCTGACCTCTCCAGACAGGGGCAGCTCTATAATGAGGTGAAGTGAGGCGACTGCCTCAGGCAGCAAAATCTTGAGGGCGGCAAAAAATGCTCCCAAAACAGCTGCCTCACTTCGCCTTCATAGTTTAAAAAAAAAACAAAAAACAAGTGGACAAGTTGCTGCCAAGTCCGCTTCTCGGCAGCGGCAAACTCACCCTCCTTTTCTGGCAGCCGCAGCTCCCTGCCTCTTAGAGAACTCCGGCTGCACTGTGATCTGCAGTTTTAAATAGAAAGGAAACTGGTGCGGAGCCTTTTCACCTCTGTGAAGGACCATGTGCAGCTTTGTCCCGCCCCCAAAGGAAGTTACATGTAACTTCCTTTTGGGGCGGGACAAAGCTACACAGGGTCGGTCCTTCACAGGCGCAGGAAGGCTCCGAGTCTGCACAGATTTCCTTTCTATTTAAAACTGAGGGAGACAGGACGGCTCTGCCGGGGAAGCCGTGGGGTATTTCCTGCTGCCATGGCAGCAGCGGCTTCAGCTTCAACAGCCAGGTTCTCTTTTTTTTTTTTTTTTTCCCGGGGGTGGGGGGGTTAGGATTGGCTATGGGGGGGGTCTAGGACTGGAAATGGGCTGATGGGGGAGGTTAGGATTGGTATTTGTCTATGGGGGGGTCTAGGACTGGAAATGGGCTGATGGGGGGGTTAGGATTGGTAATTGGCTATGGGGGGTCTAGGACTGGAAATCAAAACAAATCTACACAACCTAGAATGACTCTAGACCAGCGATGGCGAACCTATGGCACGCGTGCCAGCTGTGGCACGCGAAGGCCTTGCAGCTGGCACGCGTGAAGGTCCGCAGAAAAAGAAAAAGCGGGCTCTGGCTGCTGCCGCGGACGCGGACGCGGCAGCATGCAGTGTCCCGCGGGGCCCCCTCCGCCCGCTAAGCCCCTCTGCAAGGGCTTTCAGATTCGCGAGGGAGACAGCGTCTCCCTCGCGTCTCTGTTAAGCCCGCAGGGGCTAATGGGAAATTTCCCATCAGCCCCTTTAGACGCGAGGGACTGATGGGAAATTTCCCATTAGCCCCTGCGGGCTTAACAGAGACGCGAGGGAGACGCTCTCCCTCGCGAATCTGAAAGCCCTTGCAGAGGGGCTTAGCGGGCGGAGGGGGCCCCACGGGACATTGCATTCTGCCGCTGCCGCGGCAGAAGCCAGAGCCAGCTGCTTTTTTTTTTTTTTAAATTTGCCATGGGGGGTGGGTTAGGACTGCTAATGGGCTAGGGGGGGGGTTAGGAATGCTAATGGGCTAGGGGGGGTTAGGACTGAGATGTGGCTAGGGGGGGTTCGGACAGCTAGGGGGCTGGGGGGGTTTGAGTGCTAATGGGCGGTGGGCTGATGGGGGCTGTCTGGAAATGGGGTGATGGGGGGTTAGGACTGGTAATGGGCTATGGGGGGGGTTAGGACTGCTAATGGGCTAGGGAGGGTTAGGACTGCTGATGGGGAGGGGTTAGGACTTGAGGTGGGCTGTTGGGTGGGGTTAGGACTGGAAATGGGCTGATGGGGGGTTAAGACTGGAAGTGGGCTGATGTGGTTAGGACTGGTAATGGGCTATGGGGGTTTAGGACTGATAATGGGCTATGGGGGGCTGGGACAAGAAATGGGCTGATGGGGAGGGGTTAGGACTTGAGGTGGGCTGATGGGGTTAGGACTGGTAATGGACTGTGGGCTGATGGGGGGGGTTAGGACTGGCAATGGGCTATGGGGGGCTGACTGGAAGTGGGCTGATGGGGGGTTAGGACTGGAAGTGGGCTGATGGGGGGTTAGGACTGGTAATGGGTTATAGGGGGGGGCTTAAACTGAAAATGGGGTGATGGGGGGTTAGGACTGGAAGTGGGTTGATGAGGGGGGGATAGGACTGGTATTGGGTTGGGGGTTGCTAGGACTGGAAATGGGTTGGGGGGCTGCTAGGACTGGAAATGGGCTGATGCAGGGACTAGAAGGGAATGGATGCTGGGTGAGGCTGGAACTAGAAGGGAGCTGGTGTTGGGGGAGGATTAGAATGGGATGGGGCTGGGAGAGTAAAATGGAGAGGGGAAAAATATTTTGTGTGGGAGGGATAAAAAATCTACAATTGGCCGGGTATTGGGAGAGTAAGTGGGGATTGAGGATGGAGGGGTAAATTTTGAGTAGATGAAATAGGAATGAGGAAAGAGCAAAAGGAGAAAGATTAGTATGTTAAAGCAGATGTAGAGAGAGAATAGAAAAAAACCAAGAAGACAGAAGAAAGGACAAATGGACAGCAGATGGAGAGTTAGCAGAAGACACGAAGAAACCAGAAGAAAGTGGCTGGAACAATTGCAACTGAAAAAAAATGCACAAAAGGTAGAAAAATATCTCTTTATTTTGAATTTATTAATTGGAATATGTCAGCTCTGGGAAATGTGCATCATTAATTTTTGCGCTTTGTTTAGTACAAGAGGAAATTAATATATAGTTTTATTTCTACAGTGTTGTTGTATATTCCAAGTTTGGCTTTTGGGGTTCCCAGTTTAATTATTGTCTTCCTGTTTCTAAATTGTGATTCCTTGTTTGGTAATGGTCTGTTCTGCATGTGTAACTGAGCTGAGGTATTCTGTTTATATAATTCCTATTTGACATTGCCACTTGTTCTTTCCCCAGTAGGTCATGTATTGTTGTTCTCTGAGATGTATTGGTTTAATATTTGCAGTGTTGCCTTTTGATAGGTAGAGTATGGTGCTTTGTGAGTCCTGGTAGTGCTGTTAGGATACGGCGGGTTTGCTATGGGTTCTAAATGGGCAGCGTTTGTAGTAGTTCCTAATGTGCCTGGCGGTTGGTACTGGATTATAGTAATGTAGAAACCTTTTAGTCTTTCTTTATCCATATACTCATTAAGAGGCATGTTTACTAAAAGTTAGTGTATGGTAACATTATGCAAATATTTATGCAAATGAAGCACCTTATGCAAATGGAGCTTTAATTGACGTGCTGGCACTTTGAGGAAATTCTTTGGTTTTGTGCGGCAGTTTGGGCACTCGGGCTCAAAAAGGTTAGCCATCACTGCTCTAGACAATATCAATACGGTTCATCATTGCTCAGATGAATGGTCAGACTTCCATCCAGTATCAAAAGATTCACTAAAGAATATCATTTCCAATCTCAACACCACAACTTCCTTTCTTGATCCATGCCCTGTAACATGGATAAAAGGTACACTTCCAATACTTCTATCATACATTCTCTCCATAGTCAATCTCTCATTACTTCAAGGACACCTCCCATCCATGCTCAAACATGCTCAAATCCGCCCAATTCTCAAAAACAACACGCTTGACAAAACATCACCAAAATCATACAGACCCATCTCAAATATCCCTTTTTTGGCTAAAATAATAGAAAAAATGGTACAAATCCAGACACAAGAATACCTAGACTCATCCTACCCACTTGATGAGCACCAATATGGATTTAGACCTCAACATGGAGTTGAAACACTCTTAATAGTCTTAACTGACGTACTACTGAGAGGGATTGACAATCATAAACAAGCATTTATACTCCTATTTATTGACATTTCGGCAGCATTTGATAGTGTTCATCACACTATAATGCTTAATAACTTGAAACAAATAGGAATAAATGCCACTGTACACAAATGGTTCACCTCTTATCTAAACAACAGAACGCAAAATGTAAGAATAGGCAACCAAACATCAACCATTTATAAACAAGAAATTGGACTCCCACAAGGCTCTGCGCTATCAGCCCTCCTGTTCAATATTTACATAAAACCAGTCTGCAATATTTTTAAAAAATTCGGAGTATACTATCATCTATATGCAGATGATATTATGATGTACATCCCTTTCACAATCCCTAACTTACCAATAAAACAACTATCAGATTGTTTCAATGAAATAACAACCTGGCTAAAAGCTCAAAACCTCCACATTAATCATTCAAAAACAGAAGTCCTAATTGTAACAAAAAAACAATCATATATCCCTCCAACCCACATAACAATACAAAATCATGACATTAAAATAAAACATGAAATAAGATACCTAGGTGTTATATTAGACACACATCTGACGATGACTACTCATATCAGAAACACTATAAAGAAAATATATTTTAAACTCAAAATCCTTAAACAACTTCGCCCATTAGTACACCTACAAGACCTCATTAATATAATCCAGGCTACAATAACCCTGCACTTTGATTTTGCTAACCTAATTCTTTTAGGAATAACGAAACAAAACATCAAAAGAATCCAACTAGCACAAAATGCCGCAGCTAGAATTATAATGAAAGCACACTCATTCCAGCACATAACACCAATACTAGCTTCCCTTCACTGGTTGCCAATTCAAAGCAAGATAATATATAAAACTACAATAACTACATTTAAAGCCTTAAATCACATGGCTCCAATCCCACTAAGCAACCTAATCAGTATGGAGTCTCAAAAAACTACGCACAGAAAAGGACACTCAAACTAAATTCTCCTCATGATTTCATAAAAACAAATAAATTAACTAATAACAGAGCTTTTTCTCATGCAGCCCCATCCACATGGAATTCCCTTCCAGAGGACCTATGATCTATAAACGAAATTATGGAACTCCGTAAAAAACTAAAAACCTACCTATTCTCCATGCACTACGGCAACATAGATAATCCCTCGATATACTCAGATAAAGGCTAAAATCACCTGACTGAGTAATACTAAATCCAACAACTTAACAGAAAAACCACTGAACTAAAAACTCTATGATTCAACCCTAAAGTACCTACAACTTGTATTTGTATATAGTTTATTGTACATAGTTTACAAGCCAGTTATGCTGTTATGTATTAGCTCATGCTGTTAACCATTATATTGTTTATTGTTACAAAATGTTTGATGTAAAACCAAGCTCTTGCTTTGTGGATTTTGTTTTATTGTGAATCGCAACTGAACTCTGGAAGATGTGGGATATAAATGATTGTTAAATAAATAAAATGGGCTGATGGGGGGTAGGATTGGTAATTGGCTATGGGGGGGGGGGTCCTAGGACTGAAAATTGGCTGATGGGGGTTAGGACTGGAGGTGGACTGATGGGGGTGTGTTTAGGACTGGTAATGGGCTATGGGGGGGCTAGGACTGGAAAGGAACTGATGGGGGGGCTTAGGACTGGAAATGGTCTGATGGGGGTTTAGAACTGTAAGTGGGCTGATGGGGGGTGTTTAGGACCAATAATGGGCTATGGGGGGCTAGGACTTGAAATGGGCTGATGGGGGGTTAGGATTGGAGGTTTGCTGATGGGGAGTGTTTAGGACTGGTAATGGGCTATGGGGGGCTAGGACTGGAGGGCTGATGGGTTTAGGACTGGAAATGGGCTGATGGGGGTTAGAACTGGAAGTGGGCTGATGGGGGTGTTTAGGACTGGTAATGGGCTATGGGGGGTTAGGACTGGAAGTGGGCTGATAAGGGGGATAGGACTGGAAATCGGCTGGGACTGGAATGGGCTAAAGGGGAGGGGAGGAGAGTGCTGCTGGCTCGAAGAAAACTAGGAGCTAGGGCTACAAATGGGTTAATGCAGGAGGATGGTAGAATGGGACTGGAAGGGAGCGGATAATGGGACGGTCTGCCAGGGGAAGGAGAGGGCAGAAAGGGAGCTGACATGGGGAAGGAGGGGGCTGGAAAGGACACCTGGGATGTACTGAAGGGGGACTGGAAGAGAGCTGACACTTGGGGATGGGAGTGGTAGGTGGCTGGGTAATGGGGAGGAGGCTGGAAGGGAGCTGACATGCAAATTGCACTGGAAGAGGGATGGACAGAGGGTAGGGTGACTGGAAGGGAACTGACAGGGGGGGTGGCACTGAGAGTGGATGTGAGCTAATATCTGGGATGGTATTTGGACTAGAAGGGGCTGGACAGTGGGGAAGGAGGGAGACTGGAAGGGAATGGACACCAGTTGCAGTCGTGGGAATGCAAGGCAGTTGACATTGGAAGGTACTGGGAGGGAAGGACTGGAAAGGGGGCTGATACTGGGGAGGGTTACTGGAACTGGAAATGGGCTGATGGAAGGAAGTGAAGAAAACAAAAGAAAAGATAAGAAATGGCAGATGGACCATGGACCATGGACCACAGAAAGAGAGCTAAGAGAAGACAGGAAAGCAGAAGCCTCAGATCGGGACCAGCATGATCAGAGAATAAAATGGTCAGACAACAAAGGTAGAAAAATAATTTTATTTAATTTTAGTGATTGGACTTTGTGCTATTTTTATATTTTACACAGTATTGGGGAACTGCATCTCTTATTTATCTGATGTTGCACTGCATGTGGACTCTGGCTTCTTGGGGTTTCAATTTAAATTTAGTCTACATATTATTATTTTTACTTTAGATTGTGGTTACTTATTCTGTACTTGGTGAGAGTCGATGTTGCGAGTGAGTGACTGAGCCCAGGTGTTCTGTTAACATGGCGTTTGTACATAAAGATCTATACTGTACTCATTTGACTTGTTCAGCTTTTCAAATAGGTGTATGGATGTTCCAGGGCCCACTGTAGTATTTACAGTACCTCTTTTTTTGGATGGGCTCTTTATGTGCGTTTTGGAAGTTTGTGCTGATATGGTATGGTATGGTGTGGTAGGTTTTCTCTTTGTTGTAGGATTTTGTATTAGTTCACAATATGCCTGGTACTGGAGAATAGTGGTTGCTGTTGTTGTTGTTGTTAGTGAGATGATCAGAATCAGATTTTTTTTTTTAAATATTGAGTTCCGTGGCTGAATGTCCTGGTTCTGCTCTGCACCTATTGTGGATGCAAAATATATGTTGAAAAAGAAAAAGCAAGACCCATAACACAGTTTATAACAACAAAATAAAAATGAGTTATAATTTAGTTTTATAAACTGTGCTGTTAGTTCTTGCTGTCTTTTAGTTCCTTGGTGTGCAAATGGGACCATACCTAGCCCTGTGCAAGCGGTGCAGCCGCACAGGGCGGAAAGGCTTGGGAGGCGTATTTCGGTTGTCTGCTGTCGCCCTGCCGCCACTGGCAGGACAATAGCAGGCAGCTGAAATGCTCTCCCCCAGCCTTTTTGCAGCACTTTAAGCAGTTCTGGTCCCTCCCTCCTCCGACTCGATGTTAAGGAGGGACAGATCTGCTTAAAGTGCCGGTGCCTTTCAAATCGGGCGCATGCCCCCCTTCTCCTCCCCATACCTCCAACCAGCGCTGCCTGCTCTTTCCCTGCTGCTGGCGCCTCTGTGAAAAAAACAGAGGACAGCAGCAGCAGGGAAAGAGCAGGCAGCACTGGACGGCGGTATGGGGGGAGAGGGGGGGCGTGCGCCCAAGCTGCAAGTCTCACAGGGCGCGATTGCAGCTTGGTACGGCCCTGTGTGCAAACATCTTGCATTTCCTCCATATAATCGAATCGGCTTTTTGGTTTGGTCCAGTCTCTGATTGGATTTCTGAAAAATCCCCACCCCCTCTAAGGTGTGTGGGGGGGGGGGGGCGCCTTTTCATACTTCGCCTCAGGCAGCAGATTGCCTTGAGCCGCCTCTGTCTCCAGAGTCTCACTCCAAGTACCAGGTGCTTCAATATCTCTTCCCCAGTTGAGCCAAAACAGCTTGCTTCTCAGCAGACACCCTCCTGGGTACTTAAAATTGAGCCAGAAACTGTTGAAGCAGGGTATTCCTTGCATATACATGTCATAAGGAGGGAAGGAGGAAATCGAGTTACGTACATCATGTTCCCCTGGAGGCTCCAAGTTAAGGCTTCCCCTCATCACAGTGGTATCTAGATGAGCTGCTCCATCGATGGCATAACTATCCATTGGGCCCCAATTCACAGAGGAAACTGTCAAAGGTTAAGTTTTCTGCTTGCGCTTTGGCTTGCCCATTGGAAAGGATTTAAGTGTTGGTTACTTTCTTTGGCTTTTTGATGAGCTTCACTATTTGAAGGCTATTGATTATTTTTATTATATTGATTTGAAATTATTTAAACATAGATTTTAGATAATACATGTAGATAGGAATTGGGACATCAAGGTCAAGGTGTACACTCTTCCAGTTGTATTTTAGGAAACGTTTTGCCAGGCGTAGAGGTTTCTCTAAAACTGTGCAGGAGTGCATGTGAATTTTCTGACATGGGGAACCAGAGAAGACATTTTACAAATCTAGATGGGGGAAAACTCAATGTAGAAAACTCAGCAACTTACATATGTAAACTGGCATTTCACAGCTACACATGTGAGTGCTGGCACTTATACATGTATATGGGCCATTTTGCTAACCTACACATTAAAACGCCACCAACTACAGGGGTTGCCTTCTTTATTTAAACTCAATTGGTTGAGAGGAGGCCTAAACATCTTTTCTTTCTTTAGTACTATTGAGTCAATGCTAACTCCTGGTGACCCAGCAGTCCCTGGGTTTTCTTGGCAAAGTGTGACCAGAAGTAGACTACCAGGCCTTTCTTCTGAGGCAGTGGAGGGTAAAGTGACTTGCCCAAGACCATAAGGATTGCCAATGGGAATCAAACCCTCATCTCCTGCTGCTCTAACCACAAAACCATTCCTTCTTTTTAAAAGCCTATAGTATATGTAACAGGGAACAGATGTAAAACACAGCATGGTCAATTTTGGCCATACATGTGCATTCCTTGAAGAATGCACATGTAGATTCTTGATCTGCCAAGGTCATATCCTAACCATATCCCCGACATGCCCCCTTTGTAATTTCTACATTTTATGGACATCCACATCTAAACTGAGCCCTTTCTAAGTCATCCTGAATCTGCATTGATTCAAAGGCATGCACATGTACAGAGTCACCATTTACAGGAGGATGCTAGTTATGCATGCAAGTGCTGGATTTTCTACATGCAAATTGTGAATGAGACTTCTATAATAACCCCATAATGTATTAGAAATTGTTTTATTTTATTTATTGTTTGAGAATATTGTTTGGATAAATTTTATGTATTAGAATTGATGTTACTTGATGCATTTATTATTGTATTGTAAACTGCTATAATATTTTTATTTGCATGGTAATACATGAAGAAATAAAACTGGATCTTATGAATTGGATTTGATCAATGTCATTGAATATAGTGAGTTAAACATATGCAGATATCTTATCTGGATATCTTAGGCCTACCATATCTGTGGCTGATGTGTCCAGATAACCTTTACTGGATAATGATTGACTAGTGCCATCATCTCGCTATAATTTAAATCAACCCCTGCCACACATACAGTTCCTCCTACTTTCAAACAAATGGGGGGGGGGGGTGAGGGCTATTCGGCAGCAGTGGCTAGTGCTTGTAAAGCGCCTCGCTATTGCCACTGAATTCTAACCTGGATATTCAATGTCGGGGCCATATCCGGCCACCAGCACTGAATATCGAAGTCGCTGCAGAATCCGGAAGCAGCGATATTGAGCCCAGTTAGCTTCCATGGGTAAAGTTAGGCCAGCCTTTGCCACACTTGACTTTACCCACTTATTGCTAACCCACAGTGAGTCAATATCACCAATGCCTAGTTAGCGATGGGTGCCACCTCCATTCATGCCCACGACATGCTCACTTAGCATTGGGGTGTGTAGCGGCGGCATCTGTGGATATCCAGTGGCACTAACTGGTTTAGCGCCGTTGAATATCCCATCCAGCGGCATTTACATGGTTTGCAGGTCTGCAAGCTGTGGAAGGTAAATGCCTTTGAATATCTTTCCCCCCCCCCCCACTAATTTTTGGGTGGGCATCTTGAAGGATTTATCACTCCCAAATTTGCCCCAATAAGGCCTGAATGTTGACCCGCACATGTTTAAGGGCATCAGTATCCTATTCTATTCCTTTTTTTACAAGTAGATCACTTTCATAAGCATTATAAGGCTGAATTTCTGAGACCTTTGATAGAGCGTCAGCATATTTTTAAAATACGATGAAATGGCAGGGGGCTTGTTTCAAAACTTTATTCACAGACATAATAAAGAAATCTACCTTGATAAGGACCATATTTATCAAAGAAAATAGGAGGCAGACATGCAGAAGTAATGCTTTGAATTACAGTATAATAAGGGACCATATGGGGAAATATGAGCAAAATCTCACAAGATACTTAAAAAGGTATTTAACTCTATCAACCCTGAATAACATATGGCTAGATACATACAATAACTGCTAGAGGGGCATCACATGTAAACATATATAGTAGGGCTGTTCAAAAAGTCACCACCTCTGGAATTAAGTTATAAACTTAAGGGAGACATATTCAAAAGGAAAAATCCCACATTAATCCTGCTGACCGGGATATTTAGCAGCACATACCCAGTTTGTGTCACTGAATATCCCCTCCTAGGCCAACTGAACACCCCCGATGGTAACCGGCTAGTGTTCGGGCATTCCAAGGATGTAATGAGGCCAGTGACATACTGTAGAATAGCCAGTCGGTGGCGATACTAAGCAACTAAACTGGCTAATGAAGATGGCTAAAGTTAGGTCAGAAAAAAGGGCTGTTCTAGCTAGCCATTTTAGCTATCCAGCCAGCAGCTGAATATCACTGCTGATAGGCTAGCTAAAACACTATCCAGCCAGACTGGATAGTCGGTACCATTGGACAAATATGGCCCGGCACTGGATATCTGGGCACGAGTTACTGTAAAGCGGTGATAGCCAGTTGCTTTAATAGCGCTGGCCTCCACCGCTCAATATGGCCCCCTTAGGAGCTGATACTTAAAAGCTGTAACCCGGATAACCACAGATGTTCTCCAGATAAGGTCACTGAGTGAGATATGCAGCAGCTTTATCCGGATAGTGCTGCTGAATATCTCCACAGACTGCCTCAGTACTGTATGGATAGTGCTAGGGCGGCCTGGGGGCAGAACGAGGGTGGTACCAGCCACTATCTGGATAAATGTGAACCTTATCTGGATAGCGGTGCTTTACAGCCACTATCTAGACAGGCTATTTGGATGGCTTAGGCTGGCTAAGCTGACATCCAGATAGCGGCTGAAAAGCACCGCTATCTGGATTAAGATCGGCACTTATCCGGTTAGTGGCTGTACAGTTAGAATATTTGTTGGCTGTCTCTCTCTGGGTGCTTCCTTGGAATATCAGGTGAATATTTAAATACTGCGCCTGACCACCCAGTGTTTAAATATCCTCTGTTCTGAATCAGGCTGATCATATACTAAATACATTCTCCGTTGCCATGTGTTATAGATCAGTACTGTCAGAATGCATTGATGAGCCTGATAATATTAAACCTGATATTCAAAGCAAGTTATGCATTTGTTGGCAGGTGGCTAATATATAAAACTTTGCATCTGCATGTATTCAGTCCCAGACGTAGATCCCCTATGTACATCCACTCTGAACCGGTAGTACAGAGGGGATCGCAATTCTGATCCTGTGGGGCACGTCTAGCCCCGTGGGATCAGAATCGCGAACAGTCCTGTATGTGCAGGCCAGACTGTGATTCAGCCCAGCCTGCACATATAGGACTGTACCTGGCTAACTCAGTGATGGCTCTTCAATAGAGCCGCGGCACCATGGCATCATGTTGCCATGGCATCGTGGCTCCATTGAAGAGCCATGTCAGCCACCGGAATTCAGGGCTTCATTCCCTGCTGCCTGACCCCCATCTGGCCTCCTAAGACCAGGGTCATTCTGCAGTAAATGCCTTCAGGCCGCTCTTGCCCCATCCATGCCCCGGGCCACCGAAAAAGACATGTGCAGGGAAGTTATTCCACCACACATGTCGCCAGCCCTGGACGTATAGGGCCGACATTAGAATTGGTCCTAAATGTCCAAGGCTGGCATTTGCCCACTGTCCGCCCAGAATCCGCCACTTCTCTACCCCCATCTAACTTCCCCGCACAACCGGCAGGGAAAGGCACAAATAGTGGGGATGGATGTCCCTTTGGGCCGTCCATCCCCACTATTCGGGGCACAGAATTGGGCTGTTTAACTTGCTAAATAGCCAAATTGTATCCATATAAGAAGGGGCAAAATCAGAGCAGGCACATGTATTTAACAGTAATATTGGTAAATGAATATGCGTTATTAGTAAATAGGCCCCATTGCATAAAATGTGATTTACAGGAAATAATGCATGTTGATCAATGTTAGTGTATACTAACTCTGTAGCATCTTTTAGTAAATCGAGCTCCAAGGATATCTGAGGCGGTGGAAGGCAATGTGATTAGTTCAATACATAGAAACATAGAAATATGATGACAGAAAAAGACCACATGGCCTATCTAGTCTGTCCTTCCATATCAACAACTACAACAGTCCCCTTTTTACCTTTAGAGATCCTCTGTCTTTGTCCCATGCTTTTTTGAATTCAGTTACTGTCCTCATCTCTACCACCTCCACTGGGAGACTATTCCATGGATCCACTACTCTTTCCTAAAGAAATATTTCCGCATATCACTCCTGAATCTATCTCCCTTCACCCTCATCCCATGTCCCCTCGTAGCAGAACTTGCTTTCAATTGAAAGAGGCTCTCTCCCTGAACATTTATGGCACGGAGGTATTTAAAGATCTCAATCATATCACCTCTATTCAGCCTTTCCTCTAAGGTGTACATATTAAGATCCTTAAGTCTGTCCTCATATGCTTTATAATGAAGACAACTAATCATTTTAGAAGCCACCCTCTGCACCGACTCCATCCTGTTCACATCCTTTTGAAGGTGCGGTCTCCAGAATTGCACACTATACTCCAAATGAGGTCGCACTAAAGACTTATAGAGAGGCATTATCACCTCCTTTTTTCTGCTAACCATTCCTCTCCGTATGCACCCAAGCATCCTTCTAGCTTTTGCCGTCACCTTTTCTACCTGTTTAGCTACTTTAAGATCATCAGACACAACCACGCCTAGGTCCTGCTCTTCTTTAGTGGACAAAAGTACTTCACCCCCTATACTATATTGCTCCCTTGGATTGCTGCAGCCCAAATGCATGACCTTACATTTTTTAACATTAAATCCCAGCTGCCAAATTCTAGACCATTCTTCAAGCTTAGCTAGATCCCTCCTCATGTTATCTACACCTTCCTTGGTGTCTACTCTATTGCAGATTTTGGTATCATCCGCAAAGAGGCAAACCTTACCTGAAAGCCCTTCTGCTATATCACTAACAAAGATGTTAAAAAGAATCGGACCAAGGACAGATCCCTGGGGCACACCACTGGTAACATCCTTCCCCTCAGAGTGAGCTCCATTTACTTGTACTCTTTGTCACCTCCCACCCAACCAATTTCTAACCCAAGCAGTAACTTTAGGGGCCATCCCTAGGGTGCTCAGTTTGTTTATAAGTCACCTATGAGGAACAGTGTCAAAGGCTTTACTGAAATCTAAATACGCCACATCTAGAGCTCTCCCTTGGTCCAACTCCCTGGTCACCCAGTCAAAGAAATCAATCAGATTTGTCTGAGAAGACCTGCCTCTGGTGAATCCATGCTGCCTCAGATCCTGTAATCCGCTGGACTCCAGAAACCTCACTATTTTCTCTTTCAGCAGCATTTCCAATAATTTACTCACCACCGAAGTTAAACTAACCAGCCTGTAGTTTTCAACCACATCCTTACTTCTGCTTTTGTGTAAAGGCATCACATGAGCCTCTCTCCAGTCTTTTGACACCACTCCCGACTCCAACAAGGCATTGAAAAGGTAATAATAAGAGTCATATGAGAGACAGGATTTAAAAGCAGGTGCATTTAAATCACTGGAGCATATTATTGAACTTTTAAAAATTTCTGTGACAAAAAAAAGTTTAATGTTCTATTTCATATAGAAAATACAGAATCTTTGAATCCTTCTTTTTCAATGTTGCTTGACCTGGAATCCTAGTTACACTGGAACACATCATTCTAAAGTTTTGCGGGGGAAGTTAATGGATTTGTCTATGAGACAAATGATCAGTCTTCTGTACTTTTAAAGAGAAAAAGGTGTCATGAAACAGATAACCTATTTTTTTTTAACTTGTCAGAACTAGCATCCAGACACTCGATGGCAGGATATAAGTAATCATTATTTGAGGCTAGCAGTGGAAAAAGATTAATGCACCATTTATGGGATGGTGCTGCTTAGACTGTTTTAGCAAGAATATCATTTATGTCCCGGTCCAAAACTCTATCAAAATGTTAGTAGTAGCCTAGACCAGTGGCCTGAGAACTTGGGAAGCCCAATTTGAATCCCTCTGCTACTCCTTGTGATCTTGGGAAAGTCAATTAGCTCTCCATTGCCTCAGGTACAAACAGGGGCATTTTTGCTAAAACACAGTAGCTGGTAGTGCGGGGTTTAGCATGGGGTTAATGCACATCTTGGCCACATGGTAGCAAGGAGCACATGGCCCAAAGATGGCCGTGCTACCTGAGCAGTGCACAAATAGGCGGGGTTAAGGTGGAAAGTGGATGGAGAGAGGGCAGAGGTGTGGCACGTGGCTGACCAGAAGGTAGTTGCACCCGCGTTGCTAGTGCATCATGAACACACGTTCCATGCACAGGAAATAGGAAGGGCAGACACAGGGCAACTATACTGGAAGAAAGAAAGGCAAACAGCAAAGACAGCAGAATATCTAGGCATCTGCATAGGCCATTAGAGAGGAAGGCCCGCATGGTGCAGCTGCCATGACAGGTGCACCACAGCAGCCTGACAGCCACAAAACCATGGCCTGCAGGTCAGGAGTGACCCTGTTGGGACAGTGGGCAAACATCCATAGAAACATCACTAGCAGTCCTGACTGCTGTTCACGTCTGCATATGCAATGGATAGATGTCAGAGGGCTGCTATTGTTGTGTGCTGTTCAGGTATCAGGACATAGAGTCTGTGCGCCTCGGCCAGTACTGGCCTCTTAGCCAGAGTTGGAGCCAGCAGTGGGGGTGGGGAATGCAAATTAGATGTTGCACATACTGGCCAAATGACGGCAGGCATCAAAAGGTTCCATTCAACCCTGCCTCCCCTGCATGGGAGGGCATGTAGCAATGCATACATGTGCCTGTGGGGGCCAAGCCACAAGTCCTAGATCCAGTAACCAGCCTACCTGCTCTATTTTGAAGCAGTTGCAAATGCTGTAACTCATTAAGAGGTTACCCAAGGTTGAATGCAAACTAAGTGGAGTGCTTATGCCTGCCCTATGGAAGATGTAAATGCCCATGCTGAGATGTGGCAAGCCCATATATTTTGCAATGTATACTTGTAGAGTTGTGCTTGCCTACAAGCTACCCAAACTCTGCCCCTGTGCACGCTCACAGTGCAAGCATGTGTCATTGGCCTTATGCATGTGCTTACAGAATATTAACTGTCTGAAGTACACAGGTGCTTATTCATGCACATAAATGCTTGAAAATAAGTGACTTATGTGCATAAATGCTGAGTTATCTTTATGCGGTTCCTTATAAAATCAGCCTCATAGTGGCAATATTCAGCTATTATACCTTTAGCTAAGTGGTTTAACTTAAAATAGCTTTTTTGGGGGCCTAAATTAAACCACATAGCTATATGGCTAGTGGCTGAATATGTAGCTGGGAACTTCACCCTTGCTCTGCTCTAACTATTCCCGGGCACTATCCCGATAGTGCTGCTGAAAATCTACACATGGGGAACCTTCATGTCTAGTAGCAACCACTAAGCGTAACCGTGGCAGTCAGTGGTTTTTTAAATGTCAGCCGCTGCAGTTAAATAAAATCTGGATATTCAACCCCAGTATCCAGATGGTGGCCAGTGCCGACACTATACGGACAGTGGCATTCTCCAGCACTATTATCAAGATAGTTTAGGACAACCCTTTTGCTGTCCTAAGTTATGCAGATGGTTCCCCACATAGCGGTGCTGACAATCAGCCTTATCTAGATAATCCCCTGCTTTGCTTAAATTAAATTCCTTCCTACGTTCTGTGCCCATACTAGCATGGCAGTGCGCTTTGCTACATTGAGGCTTTACTTAGGAAACTGCTGGTAGGAATTATAATAGTACTGGGCAGCCTAGACAAACCTTCAGCCCTATTCCCCCTTCAATTAACTTTGAGGCCCTTCGTCCTTGAGATTTTGAACCTCACAGAACGATCCCATAAAAATGCATGACTGGGCATCAATGGTTTTACCTCACTTTGCCTCTTTGCTTGAAGGTATTATCAGTAAGGCATCCTGTAGGGGATATTTAAAGGCATTCACATGGCTTATAGACCTGCAAACTGTAAATGCTGCTCAGCTAAATATCCATGGGTGCTTCCATTGCACGCCCTGATGCTAACCGGTTAGAAATGGAGTGTTGTGGGGGCCTTCTGGGGCAGCACCTGTCAATAACCAGGCAGCGGTGATATTGGGCTACAGCAGTGGAAGTAAGGTGCAGTAACGGCTGGCCTAACTTTCACCACAGAAGCTAACTGGGCAGTAGCTGAATATTGCCACTGTCCAATTAGCATCCCGGCAATCCCAGATATTCAATGCCGTGGCTCGGATATGGCCCCAGCATTGAATATCTCGGTTTAGAGCTCAGCAATGGCAGCTAGCCTTGTTATTTCAGCTAGCTGCCACTGCTGTATATTCCACCTCCCCCCCCCCCATATGTTTATCTAAGGGCACAGTCAGGCCATATCTTACAAAGCAATCCACAAAGTATAATATTATAAACCAATTTATGTAAAAACTAACAAGTCCAAACCATTCCTTTAAGCAATCGACTGAACTGAAATTCTATTGCTAATACTACTAATCATTTGTATAGCACAGCAAGGCATACACAGCACTGTACATATAGATGTAAAACAGTCCCTGCTCATCAGAGCTTACAATCTGTTGCTGTTGTTCAGTGCCGTCGAGTCATTGTCCTAAATTGTGTTCGGTCTTCAGTCAGGCGGCTCATTGTTGACAGACTGGTTCCCGTAGCTGCTGTTATTGTATCAATCCATCTCATTGCTGGCCTTCCTCTTTTGCATTGACCTTCTATCTTGCCAAGCATGATGTCTTTCTCTAATGATCTCTCTCTTCACATGATGTGTCCAAAGTATGAAAGTCAAAGTCTTGTCATCTGAGCTTCTAAAGAAAGCTTAAGTTTGATCTCCTCTAGCACTGACTGGTTTGTTTTTTGGGCAGCCCATGGTATACACAGTATTCGCCGCCAGCACCATAATTCATGTCACTATCCCAAACCATCAGGCCGGTCACACCCTTGATTTATTTTTGACCTCCACTTCCTCCTCTTTTACTCTGTCGGCTTTATCTGCCACGTCCCTCCCTTGGACAGATCATCTTGCTCCTTGTGGTCTTGGGCAAGCCACTTAACCCTCCATAGCCCATGTTCCCTGTAAAATAGTTATCTCCAAGTTATAATGCCCTGTTCAATGTAATTTCAGTTTGTTCAATGTAAACCACACTGATGCAGAATAGCGCGGTATATAAGAGATTGTAAATAAATAAATAAAATAAATCTTCATCTCACCCTATCCTGCTCCCCCTTAGGTGTTTCATCTTCCACCTCTCCAGGATCTTCTGCCCCACCATCTCCAGTGCAACTATCTCGAGCTCTTACTCCTCTCACCTTGCAAAAGTTTCCCCCAGTTTCTGAGCTTCTGCCTGCTGATTTTTCACTTCTTTCCCCCAATTCCCAAGCTGCTCTCTGGTCCTCCACCCTTTCCGCCACTCTCGATCTTTTAGCCCCCTTACATCCTCGCCCATCTCATCGATGTCCCTCTCATCCTTGGTTCCATGGTGGCCTGCGGCTCTTGCGCACACACCTCCAGAGGGCCGAGCAACTATGGCGCAAGGTCCCTTCTCCTGCTAATTTATCTGTCTTCAAATCCCACTATTCCTTCTATCGCTCCCAACTCCATTCCGCTAAATGTGACTTTTTCTCTAATACTATCTCACGTGCTCCCAACCAAACCCGACATCTCTACTCCACTCTTCGCTCCCTTATTTCTTTACATGCTCCTTCACCAACCCCTATCATCCAGTCCTCTCCCTCTCCTACACATCTAGCTTCTTTCTTTATTTCTAAGGTTGCTTCACTGAGAGACTCGTTACCTTCATGTCCTGCCCCTATCACTCCCCCCCCCCTGTTCCTTCGCCTCCGCCTGTCTCCCAACTCTCTCACTTCTGGGCTACCTTCTCGCCCATCACTACACCTGAACTTCATCACCTTATCTCCTCCTCTAGGAAGACCTCCTGCCTGCTGGATCCTATCCCCTCCTCTTGGCTTATCACACCCTCTTTGGGCGTCTTCCCTTATATTCTCGCTATGTTTAATTCTAGTCTTTCCACAGGGATCTTTCCTAGCTTTTGGAAGCACGCATTGGTTCGTCCTATCTTAAAGAATCCCTCCCTTGATCCCTCACTTCCTTCTAACTATCACCCTGTTCCCAACCTTCCTTTCTTGTCTAAGCTCCTGGAGAAGTTTGTTTTTGCACAACTTTCCCATCACTTAGATTCTACCAATTTTCTTCACCCCCGTCAATCAGGTTTCCGTTCTGGGCATAGCGTCGATACTGTTCTCCTAGCTTTCACTAATGCATTGCATGTAGCTCACGATCGTGGTGATATTTCAGTGGCGGTTGCTTTGGATCTTTCAGCTGCTTTTGACTTAGTTGATCACTCTCTTCTTCTTCATCGTCTTCGGGAAGCCGGTCTCTGTAGCACTGTTCACCACTGTTTTCACTCTTTTATCTCCTCCTGTTCCTGTGCAGTTCTTTCTTCCTCACCTGCTTTTCCTTCTTCCGATTCACAGCACATTTCCTGTGGGGTTCCACAGGGTTCTGTTCTCGCCCCCCTTCTTTTCATCCTCTTTCTGGCCCCCCTTGCTCTTCTCATACAGCAGTCAGGTATCTCAGCTTTCTTTTATGCCGACGATATTCTTTTACTTCATCACACTTCCCCTTCTTGTCCTGATCTTACCCCTTTGAACTCTTGTCTCTCCTCTGTCGCTAGCTGGCTCACTACTAACTGTCTTCACCTCAACCTTACTAAGACTCTTGCTATTTGGTTTACACATGGTGACCCTTCTCCCTCTCTAGCCCCTTCTTTTTCTGATTCCTCGGTCCCACTGGTCTCCACCTTTCGGTATCTAGGTGTCCACTTTGATTCAGATCTCTCTTTTCGTTCCCATATCTCTCACATTACCAAAACTTCCTTCTTTTTTCTCCGTCAAATTCGTTCAATCCACCCCTTTCTCTCTTCCTCTGCTCTGACCACACTGGTGTTATCTTTAGTCATGTCACAGGTAGATTTCTCCAACTCACTGTTCCTTGGTCTTCCCAAAAATCAGGTAGTTAGGCTCCAAAGAATACAGAATACTGCTGCGCGTCTTGTCACACACTCCACTCTTCGGGATCATGTCACTCCTTTACTCTTCCGTCTTCATTGGTTGCCAGTTTTGTTTCGTTTTCAATTTAAGCTATTGACCCTGTTACACAAAGTCTATCACACCAGCACTCCGCCGTATCTGATTGATCTCCTTTCCTTTCATTCCCCTCGACATACACCCCGCTCTTTCCACCTTAACTGTCTTGCCCTTCCTTCCCCTTCCCGTGCCCGTCTGCAGCTCACCCGTCTTTCTGCATTTTATTTCGCTGGCCCTGCTCATTGGAATTCTCTCCCCTCCTCTCTCTGTCTGGAATCACAATATGCCACTTTTAAACAAAACCTCAAAACCCATCTGTTCTCCCTAGCATTTAACGTCCCTTCTTCTTTTGTATGAGTTTACCCTTTTGTATATTTTTATTTGCCTCTTGTATCTTGTCCTGTCTCTATTATATCTTATCTTCTGTCCTTTATGATTTTGTACATTTCCTTTCTTTTACCGGCTTTGGCCAAAATTTTATGTATTTTATTATTGTACACCGCCTTGATTGATATAGAAAGGCGGTTTTTATCAAATGATTAATCCTTAAACCTTATTCAAAGGCATCAATTTTCTTCCTGTCTATCTTTATCACTGTCCAGCTTTTTCATCCATATGATGTTATTGAAAATACCATGGCCTGAACGAGTCGAATATTTGTATGGAGAGAGACATTTCTACCTTGAGAATCTTCTCTAGGACTTTCATAGCCATTCTGTCAAGAGCAATGCATCGTTGGATTTCTTGACTGCTTGTTGCTTCTTTGATAGTTGATCCAAGTAAGCTAAAGTTGTCCACGATTTCAATTTCTTCTCCTTCAATGATGAACTTATTGATTTTGCCAGTTGTCATGATCTTTGTCTTCTTTACGTTAAGGTGCAGACCCATTTTAAGACTATGTTCCTTGATCGTGAGAAGCAAATGTTTCAGATCATCTTCACTTTCAGCCAATAATGTGGCATCATCAGCACAGCGAAAGTTGTTGATGAGTCTTCGACCAATCTTCACACCTCTGTTGACTTCATACAATCCTGCTACTCTGATGATTTGTTCTGCATATAAATTAAACAAGTAGGGGGAAAGTATGTAGCCTTGTTGTACACCTTTGCTTATTTTAAACCATTCTGTTTCTCCTTGTTCCATTTGAACTGTTGCTTCTGGATCAATGTACAGATTGTGCAAGAGAACGATCATGTGTTCTGGTATACCCATTATTCTTAATGTGGCCCAGATTTTCTCATGATTTACACAGTCAAAAGCCTTGCTGTAGTTGATAAAGCACAAATAGATATCCTTTTGGTATTCTTTAGTCTTTTCAAGGATCCTTCTCACATCCACGATGATGCCTCTCGTCCCTCACCCTTTCCTGAACCCTGCTTGCACTTGATAGTTCTTGTTTCAGGTATGGTTGTAATCTCTGATGAATAATCTTCTGTAGAATCTTGCTGGCATGTGGAATCAGAGCGATTGTGCAATCATTTCCACAGTCAGTTGGATCACCTTTCTTTAGCATTGGTATAACACAGATCTTTTCCAGTCCGTTGGCCATGATGTTGTCTTCCAAATTTTTTGGCAGAGCCTTGTAAGTATGGTAACAGCTGCATCAGATTGCTGTAATACTTCTATGGGAATGCCATCAATGCCTGGTGCTTTGTTCTTTGATAAGGCTTTCAATACTATTTTGACTTCTTCTTTCATCACCAATGGTTCCAGATCATAAGGTACAGGCTGAAACGGCTGTTGGTCCACTTGATATTTATCATATAAAAACTGTATCTTCTTTCCACCTTTTCTTGATCTTCTCAGTATCATTCAACATATAACCTTGAGCATCTTGTAACATTCCAATTTGAGATTGGATTTTTTTTCTTTAACTCTAGTAGCTTTAGGAAAGCCAATCTTGTTCTTCCTTTCATAGTTTCTGCTTATATTTCCTTGCATGTGTCATTGTAGTACTTTTCCTTGTCCTGTCTTGCTGCACATTGGAAATCTCTGTTGAGTTCTTTCTCCTCTGGTTTTAGCTTCTCTGTGTTTCTGGGCAATTTTCAGGGTTTCTTCCATCATCTATTTTGGCCGTTTTTTCTTTTTCACCTTTTGTAGAGACTGTTCACTTTTCTCCAATACAATCTTCTTGATGTCATTCCATAACTCTTCTGGAGCTCTGTCATTTGTATCTAAAGAGCAAATCAATTTGCAGGCAGTCTTTAAATTCCAGTGGTATATTCTCAAGATCATATTTTGCTACATTCATGAGTGGCTTGCTCTTTTTCAGCTTTAGCTTGAGTTTGCATACTAGCAGTTGGTAATCTGTACCACAGTCAGCTCCAGGTTTTGTCTTTTGTCTATAGAGTTTTTCCATCATTGACTTCCACAGGTGTAGTCAATTTGATTTTTGTACAAGCCATTGGGTGAAGTCCATGTATCCAGTTGCCGCTTGTGTTGCTGGAAGAAGGTGTTTGAGATCAATAGATCGTTGGTCTTGCAGAATTCTATCAGTCTTTCTCCAGATTCATTTCTGTTGCCAAGTCCATATTTTCCAACCACTTTGCCTTCTTCTTTGTTGCCAACTTTTGCGTTCCAGTCACCCATGACTATCAGGATATACTGTTTGCATGTTCTGTCAATTTCAGCTTGTACTTTTTCATAGAACTCATCAATTTCATCCTCTTCTGCAGCTGTTGTCAGGGCATATACTTTAATTATAGTTGTGTTGATAGGCATTCCTCATAGACGAATAGAGATTAAGTGTTCACTGACTGCATTGTATTTCATTACAGTTCTTGCAAGTTTCTTCTTTATTATAATGCAACACCATTTCTTCTTTGTCTTTCATTTCCAGCATAGTAGACCATGTGATCATCTGATGCAAAGTGCCCGATGCTGGTCCATTTCTGTTCGCTGACACCCAATAGATCAAGCTGTACACGTTCCATTTCATTCTTGACCACCTCCAACTTCCCTTGGTTCATGCTTCATATGTTCCATGTCCCAATATGTAAGAGGTCTTTACAGCTTCTGACTCTCATTTTATGCGCAGCTACATCAGCAGTCAGACGTCCCGAGGGCTTTGATCCAACCACATCAAAAATGCTGGCTTTACTCTGAAAAGTATTCAGCTCCTCCCCAGTAGCTATTTGAGTGCCTTCCAACCTGGGGGTCTCATCTTTCAGCACTATAGTGCAAATTGTTTTGTTGTGAGTATTTATTGGATTTTCATGGCAAGATACAGAAGTAAATTGCCGGGCCTTTCCTCCATGCAGTTTAAGTTTAGTGTTGTTGCCATTGTCCCAGAAATGTGATCCTCCGCCTCCAACACTGTCCTATTCTGCTGCTGTCCAGATGGGTGGTTTGTCTTGGTCTAGCACCTCAGCTGAGACCTGTCCATCTTGGGAGACCCTGCCTGTAGTTAAACTACCAATAGTTTAGCCCTCAGCATCACTGATGCACACAAGCCTTCACAGCACGACAAATTGCAAATCAAGTGAGGGACTTACAATCTAATCAAGACAAAACAAAAATCACAAAACTGGGGACTAGAGTATGGTAAGATACATGGGTAGTGAACAAGAAAGTGAGGAGCATCAGGATCCAAAAGCAGCCTTAGAGGTGGGTTTTTAGCCTGGATTTGAATAGGGCTAGAGAAGGAGCCCGCCGTACTGACTCAGGTAGTTTGTTCCAGGCATTTGCAGCAGCAAGGTGGAATGAATGAAGTCTGGCAGAGAAGGGCACAGATAAAAGGGATCTGCCAGATAAGCAGAGTTCCCGATGAGGGGTGTAGAGTGAGATAAGAGAGGAAAGGTAGTGAGGAGCCACAGAATGAATGAACTTGTAGGTCAGTAGGAGAAGTTTGACCTTGATGCGGAAACTGATAGGGAGCCAGTGAAGTGACTTGAGAAGAGGGGCCATATGAGCATAGTGGCATTGCAAAAGATAATATGTGCAGCTGAGGTTTGAACAGATTGAAGGGGAGTTAGATCATTCAGAGGGAGACCAGCAAAGGAACAGGTTACAATAGTCAAGGCGGGAGGTGACTAGAGCGTGCATAAGGGTCTTAGTAGTGCGTGTAGAAAAGAAAGGACACATTTTGTTTATGTTATAGAGAAAGTGACAGGTTTTAGCTATCTGTTGGATATGTGCAGAGAGAGTCTAGAGTCAAAGATGACCCCAAGGTTGATAGCTGAGGAAATATGGAGGAGTGTAGTCTTAGCCACAGAAGTAAAGAAAGGGAGAAAGGTGTTTAGGGGGGGAAGATAAGGAGCTCAGTTTTGGCCATGTTCAATTTCACTAAAGATACAACAATGCTCTGTACTGTAACCAGAAAGTATCCTGCAGTCTTTTACTGACTTGTTTTTTATATATATAATACCCAGAAAATGGTTTCTAAAATGGCAAGAGAGGTCTCAGAAGAAACGGGCAGCCAATGACTGATTAATGTATAGTCAAATAAATGTACTGCCCCTCACACATCAATGACCCTCTGTAAGAAGCCACTTATCATTCACATTTTTTAGTAGACAAAATGTAATTTTTAGTAAAAAATTAATGCTTAGTTTAGAAATATCCAGCTTCTGGCATTTCTTTCCCGACGCTATAGAGCGTGCTAGAATGATGCGTTTCACCTTTACGGTTTCCTCAGGGGAAGTTCGTAAGCACTATGTCATGATCGGTACTGCTCCCCAGAAGCTAATGTCCTTTCACTTTTCAACGGCATGTTCAATTTCAGACATCCAGGCAGCAATGTCAGATAAGCAGGCAAAGATCCAGACCAGGATTCCCGGAGAGATATCAGGCACAGAGAGGTAGATCTGAGAATCCTCAGTATAAAGATGATATTGAAAACAATGGAAGGACATAAGTGTGCCAAGTGACTGCATGTAAAGAGAGACAGAGGTACACCAACTGGAAGTGGGAGGCAGTAGAGGAGGATCCACCAGAACATACACAGAGTGTGATGGGAAAGACAAAAAGAAAAACTAGGATAGAACAGAGCCCCTAAATTCAAGCAAGGACAGGGTATCAAGGAGAAAGTGGTGATGAACAGTTTAAAAGGCAACAGAAAGTTCAAGAAGGATGAGGATTGAGTAAAGACTTTTGGAAATGGCAAGGAACAAGTCCCTGGAGACTTTGGCAAGAGCTGTTTTTGTAGAATGCAGAGAACAAAAGCCAGATTGCAGTGGATCCAGATGGGCTTGAGAGGAAAGAAAGTCAAGAAAGTAAAGACAGTGGCAGTGAACTGCTTGTTCAAATAGTTTTGAAGCAAATGGGAGGAGAGAGGTCAATAACTGGAAGGACAGATAGGGTCTAGTGAAGGCTTTTTGAGAAGAGGTGTAACCAGAGCACGTTTGATTGCCACAGTAACAGATGCAGTGGAAAGCGATCGGTTAAGGATAGCCAGGCGGAAGGGATGGCAGTGGACAAGAAAGAGATTAGTAGACAGGTGAGAATGGGATTAAAGGAGCAAGTAGTCAGTTTTGGAGGAGGAGAGAAGATTTGCAGTTTGTTCCTCTGATTTATGAAATGGAAGAAAAGGGTGACAGAAGTTGAGGGAAGGATTTGGGAATGAAAAGGGAGAACATAAGAACATAAGTAATGCCATACTAGGTCAGACCAAGGTCCATCAAGCCCAGTATCCTGTTTCCAATAGTGGCCAATCCAGGTCACAAGTACCTGGCAGGTACCCAAAATCCCCAGCTTCCACAATGCTTATGCTGGGGTAAGCAGTGGATTTCCTGGGTCCTCTTTAATAATGGTTTATGGAACTTTCCTCCAGGAACTTGTCCAAACCTGTTTTAAACCTGGCTACACTAACAGCTTTTACTACAACCTCTGGTAACAAATTCCATAGTTTGATTATGCGTTGAGTGAAAAATTATTTTCTCTTATTAGTCTTAAATGCATTACATTGTAGCTTCATTGCATGTCCTCTAGACTTTCTACTTTTTGATGGCCTAAACAACAATTCTACGTTAACCCGTTCCACTCCATTCATTAATTTATAGACTTCTATTATATCTCTCCTCAGCCGTCTCTTTTCCAAGTTGAAGAGCACTAACATTTTAAGCCTTTCCTCATAGGGGTACCCTTCCATCCCCTTTACCATTTTGGTGGCTCTTCTCTGTACTTTTTCTAATTCTGCTATATCCTTTTTAAGATACGGCGATCAGAATTACACACAATATTCAAGGTGCAGTTGAACCATGGAACGATACAGACACATTATAATATCCTTGGTTTTATTCTCCATTCCTTTTCTTATGATTCCTAGTATTCTATTTGCTTTCTTGGCCACCGCTGCATGCTAGGCGAAGGGTTTCAATGTATCCATGATGACGCCTAAATGATTTTCCTGGGTGGTGGTTTCTAAGGTGGTACACCTTGCAACCAAAGTCTGGTTTGTTTCTTCCTAGGTGCATAACTTGTCCACATTAAATTTCATCTGCCATTTGGACACCCAGTCTTCCAATTTTTCAATGTCCTTTTGCAATTTTTTACAATCCTCTTGGGTTTTTAACAACTTTGAATAATTTTGTGTCATCTGCAAATTTGATCACCTCACTCATTATTCCCATTTCCAGATCATTTATGAATATGTTAAAAAGCAGCGGGCCCAGCACAGATCCATAGGGTACTCCACCATTTACTTTTCTCCAATGAAAAAATTGGCCACTAAGCCCTACTCTCTGCCTTCTATCTTTTAACCAGTTTCTGATCCACAATACTACACTGCCTCTAATCCCATGACTTTTTAATTTCACCAAGAGTCTCTCATGAGGGACCTTGTCAAAGGCTTTCTGAAAATCCAGATACATTGTATCAACCAGCTCACCTTTGTCTACCTGTTTATTCACACCTTCAAAAAAATATATTCAAAAAAATATAGCAGATTAGTAAGACAAGATTTTCCTTGGCTAAATCCATGTTGACTTTCTCCTAGTAAACCATGATCAGTAATTTTATTCTTTATAATGGTTTCTACCATTTTGCCTGGTACTGATGTCAGACTTGCGTGTCTGTAGATTCCCAGAACACCCCTGGAATCCTTTTTTTTTTTTTTTTATTAATTTTAATCATAATACATGATCAATAAACATAAAGGTCAATCAAGAAAATTACAAAAGAAGCTTAATATATAGGAAACAAGTCAAATGATAAAGTCCACGTCAAGGGAGAGCATTATCAAAAACAAATAAAGAAAACATCCAAGGCAAATCAAACCCTAACCTAATAGGGCTACAATATAAGGTGATCCTAAGATTTCCATGCAAGTGTGTTATAGGATTTGAGGAAAATACCTATATTTTTACTGATATATCACATCTGGAAAAGTTTTTCCCTGGAATCCTTTTTAAATATTGGCGTTACATTGGCCATTCTCCACTCCTCAGGTACTATATTGATTTTAATGATAGTTCACAGATTACTAATAGCAGGTCTGCAATCTCATATTTCAGTTCTTTCAGTACCCTTGGATGTATACCATCTGGTCCAGGTGATTTGGTACTCTTCAGTTTATCAAATAGTTGTAATATATCTTCCCAGTTTATCGATATTTCTTTCAATTCTTCCAATACATCATCTTTATATACCATTTCAGGCACGGGTAAATTTCCTAAATCTTCTTCAGTAAAGAACGAAGTAAAGAATTCATTCAGTCTCTCCGCTATGGCCTTGTCTTCACTTAGCGCCCCTTTTACACCTCTATTATCTAATGGTCTAACTGACGTCTCACAGCTTTTTTGCTACGAATGTACTTGAAAAAGGTTTTATTATGCATTTTTGCTTCCACAGTAAGATTTTTTTCAAATGATCTCTTTGCCTGCCTTATCACAATGCCTTACATCTAACTTTGCAATGCTTATGTTTCCTGTTTTTGTCATTTGGCTCCTTTTTCCACTTCCTGAAAGATACATTTTTGGCCACAACAGCAGCTCTGACATCACCTTTAAACCACAGTTTTTTGGCCTTCCTTCCACTTTTCTTAAAGCATGGAATACATCTGTTCTGGGCTTCCAAGACTTTATTTTTAATCAATGCCCATGCTTTATGCAAATCTTTAGCTTTTGCAGCTGCTCCTTTTGGTCTTTTGTTAACTATTTTCCTCATTTTATCATAGTCTCCCTTTTGAAAGTTAAATGGGTGTACTGTGAATTTCTTTGCCGTCCTTCTTTCATTTATTAAATCAAATGCGATCATGCTATGATCACTATTGTCAAGTGGTCCCAACAGTCTTATCTCTTGCGCTAGATCCTGCATGCCACTAAGGACTAGGTCCAAAATAGCTTTCACTCTTCAGTTCATGAACCAGCTGCTCCAAGAAGCAGTCATTTAGTTCATCTAGAAACTTTATATCCCTAACATGTCCTGCTGTGACACTGACCCAGTCGATACCTGGGTAATTGAAATCACCCATTATTACTGTGTTGTAACTTTTGTTAGCTTCCCTGATTTCTTTCAGCATTTCATTATGCATCTATTCTGTTCATTCTGGCCAGGTGGTTGGTAGTACACCCCCACTGCCATTATCTTCCCCTTTTTAAATGGAATTTCTATCCAAACAGATTCTACAGCATATTTTGTTTCCTTCAAAGTTTAATCCTATGTGACTCAATGCCCTCTCTAGCATAGAGCGCAACCCTTCCACCTATTTGATCTACTCTATCATTGCGATATAGTTTATACCCAGATATCACAGTGTCCCATTGGTTGTCCTCCTTCCACTAGGTCTCAGATACCAATCATATCTAACCTCTCATTTAGTGCCATATATTCTAACTCTCCCAACTTATTTTTTACACTTCTAGCATTTGCATACAGACATTTTAGAGGTTGCATTTCAATAATATTAATCTGGTTATCAGTTGATAGGGGTAATTTGGAATCTTTAAGCTCTGTACTTAAGGGGATCTGGGCAACGTTTATCTTTATTGGAACCTATCTGTTTGGATATCCTAACTTCCCTGTTTTGTTAGTATTCTTCAAGACATATTCTTCTGAACCATGCACTCTTGGGCAACTGTCGGCTTTCCCCTATTATCTCCTTTAAAAGTTGCTCTATCTCCTCTTTAAATATTAATGCCAGCAGCCTGGCTCCATCCTGGTTAAGATGGAGCCCATCCCTTCGGAAGAGCCCTTCCCTTCCCCAGAATGTTGCCCAGTTTCTAACAAATCCAAAACCCTCTTCTTTGCACTATCATCTCATCCATGCATTGAGTCTTCGGAACTCTGCCTTGCTACCCTGCAAGTTCTAGATTTCAAAATCCTACCTTAAAGCCTAAATTTGGCCTCAAAAACCTCTTTCCCACATTTTCCTATGTCATTGGTACCAACATGTACCAAGATAGCAGACTCCTCCCCCTTATCTATGTAGCATGAGGTCCATACCTTTGCACCAGGCAGGCATGCTACCAGGTGATCCTCACATCTACCAGTCACCCAGCTATCTACATGCCTAATGACTCAATCACCCACTATAATGGCCATCCTAACTTTTCCCTCATTGGCACATGGCCCAAGAGAAACCTCCTTGGTGCAAGAGGGTGTTATATCTCCTGGTGGACAGGTCCTATCTCCAGGATCACTTCCTGCCTCACCAAGGTGATGCTCTCCTTTCACTAGACCTCTCTCTTCCATGGCACCTGAGAGGCTGCCAGACTGGAGGCGGGGCTTCAATACTACATCCCTGTAGGTCTTGTCTATGTACCTCTGACTTTCTTATGTCTTCCAAGTCTGCTAGTCTAGCCTCCAGAGATCATACTTGTTCCCTGAGGGCAAAGAGCTGCTTGCACCTAGTGCACACGTAAGACCTTTCATCAACTGTGAGAAAATTGTACATGGGACACTCAGTACAGAAGACTGGATAACCCCCATCTCGCTGCTGGACTCCTGTCTGCATCTTAATTTCAAAGGTTTGTTTAGTTATTTAAGTTGTTTTTAGCTGCTAGGGATACTTGTACTAATACAACTATACCAAATAAGTTTAAGGGACTTTACTCACCTCAAGATTAATTACTTTTGGGGCCTTAACTCATCTATTCCTGGTGAGGATAATCAGCTGAACCTAGAAGAGAATGCAAATACCACTCCCTTTTTAATAGGTGTATGACCCTATAAAGCTAGATTATGCCTGGTGTGGGTGGGAGTTCGGGTGGGAGGGAGGGAATTAACACTTAGTAAAGGCTGGCTTGCTACACAGGTCCTAGACCTGTGCTTCTAAAGTAATCTGTGACCAATTTCCGGGGTAAATCATACAAAGGGTGTCTTTCAAAATGCCCCTTTGATCTGTCACTTGGCTTTAACACCTATTTAAAACAATTTCACAGGTCTCTTGCCTCCTATCTAGAAGACCTCTTTGTAAGGGTCTCTAGAAACAATTTATTGCTCAAAGAATACGGACCCCGTTTTTCCTTTTATGCTAAGCTATACTCTGATTTGATTTAAATTAAAGCTCTTTGCTGATACTAGGCCCTGACTGAATATTAAATTTAAACTAGAAGCTCTCTGCTCAGTTTTAAATTTAACTGAAAGCTCTCTGCTGGGTTTTAAATTTCAATTGAAAGCTCTCTGCTAGGTTCTGAATTTAAACTGAAAGCTCTCTGCTGGGTTTTAAACTTAAACTGAAAGCTACTGCTGAGTTTTTAATTTAAACTAAAAGCTCTTTGCTGATACTAGGTCTTGACAGATTTAACATGTGAAGGTTAGGTGGAGATGACCCTGTGAAGAATTCAAGGCTAATCTTCTAGACCAGTGGTTCTCAACCTTTTTTGTACCATGACCCCTTTTACCGTTGGTCAACTTGTGGTGACCCCCAAAGATAAAATCGAACGCGTCTCTCTTCCTTTACCATTAACGCATTGTCGCTGTAATCATTTGTTGAATTATTAATATATTATAGGCCTTTGCAATATGTTTTTATTTATAAAATACTTATTTAAACCACAATAATTAATTACAAGTAACAATATTTGATTTCAAAATTATGATGATTTTGTAGTCAAATCACTAATATGAAATAAAATTATTTTTTCTACCTTTGTTGTCTGACCAATTTATTCTCTGATCATGCTGGTCCCGATCTGAGGCTTCAGCTTTCCTGTCTTCTCTTAGCTCTCTTTCTGTGGTCTATGGTCCATCTGCCATTTCTTATTTCTTTCGTTTTCTTCACTTCTTTCCATCAGCCTATTTCCAGTCCCAGTAACCCTCCCCAGTATCAGCCCCCTTTCCAGTCCTCACTCCCAGTACCTTCCAATGTCAACTTGCATTCCCATGACTGCCACTGGTGTCCATTCCCTTCCAGTCCCCCTCCTTCCCCACTGACCAGTCCCTTCTAGTACAAATACCATGGTAGCCCCTCTCAGATCCACTCCCTTCCAGTTCCATTCTCCCATCCCCTTGTATCAGCCCACTTGTAGCCTTAGCCCCCAGTTTTCTTCCAGGGCCAGCAGCTCTATCCTCCCCTCCCCACAATCAGCCCATTCCCAGTCAAAACCCCCAATCAGCTCACTTCTAGTGCTAATCCCCCCTCAACCCCATTACCAGTGCTAGCCTCCCCTAATCAGCCCAATACCAGTCCTACCACCCCCCCCCATCAGCTCATTACCAGTCCTAGCCTCCACTAATCAGCTCATTTCCAGTCATAGCCCCTCCCGATCAGCTCCTTTACAATGCTAGCCTCCCATCAGTCCATTACCAGTCCTAGCCTCCCCTAATCAGCTCATTTCCAGTGCTAGTCCCCCCCCCCTCATCCCCATTACCAGTGCTAGGCTCCCCTAATCAGCCCATTTCCAGTCCTAACCTCACCAATCAGCTCATTTCCAATGCTAGACCCCCATCAGTCCATTACCAGTCCTATCCCCCCTTGATAAGTCCATTCCCAGCCCTAGCCTTCCTTAATCAACCCATTACCAGTCCTATCCCCCCCATCTGCCCATTACCAGTGCTAGCTCCCCCATCAGCCCATTATAATCCTAACCCGCACTGTCTCTCGCTTCTGTCCAGCATTTATCCCGTCTGTCCAGTATGTCCCCCTGTCTCTCCCCTTTGTCCATGCCAGCCCCCTCCCTCCCTCCCTCCATGTCAGCCCCCATCCTTCCATCTGTCCATGTCAGCCCCCTCCCTCCATCCATCCATAACAGCCCCCTCCCTCCCTCCATGTCAGCCCCCATCCTTCCATCTGTCCATGTCAGCCCCCTCCCTCCATCCATCCATATCAGCCCCCTCCCTCCCTGTCAGCCCCCATTCTTCCATCTGTCCATGTCAGCCCCCTCCCTCCATTCATCCATCCATATCATCCCCTTCCTCCCTCCCTCCATGTCAGCCCCCATCCTTCCATCCATCCATTTCAGCCCCCTCCCTCCATCCATAACAGCAACCTCCCTCCCTCCATGTCAGCCCCCATCCTTCCATCTGTCCATGTCAGCCCCCCTCCCTCCATCCATCCATATCAGCCCCCTCCCTCCCTGTCAGCCCCCATTCTTCCATCTGTCCATGTCAGCCCCCCTCCCTCCATTCATCCATCCATATCATCCCCTTCCTCCCTCCCTCCATGTCAGCCCCCATCCTTCCATCTGTCCATGTCAGCCCCCCTCCCTCCATCCATATCAGCCCCCTCCCTCCATCCCTCCATGTCAGCCTCCATCCTTCCATGTCAGCCCCCCTCCCTCCATCCATCCATCCATATCAGCCCCCATCCACCCTCCATGGCAGCCCCCAACGTTCCATCTGTCCATGTCAGCCCCCTCACTCCATGTCAGCCCCCATACTTCCATGTCAGCCCCCCTCCATCCATCCATATCATCCCCTACCTCACTCCCTCCATGTCAGCCCCCATCCTTCCATCCATCCATATCAGCTCCCTCCCTCCATCCATCCATATCAGCCCACTCCCTCCCTCCATGTCAGCCCCCATCCTTCCATCTGTCCATGTCAGCCCCCTCCCTCCATCCATCCATATCAGCCCCCTCCCTCCCTCCATGTCAGCCCCATCCTTCCATCCATCCATATCAGCCCCCTCCCACCATCCATCCATATCAGCCCCCTCCCTCCATGTCAGCCCCCATCCTTCCATCTGTCCATGTCAGCCCCCTCCCTCCATCCCTCCATCCATCCATAGCAGCCCCATCCTTCCATCTGTCCATGTCAGCCCCCCTCCCTCCATCCATCCATATCAGCCCCCTTCCTCCCTCCATGTCAGCCCCCATCCTTCCATCTGTCCATGTCAGCCCCCCGCCCCCCATCCTTCCAGCTCAGCTCCCTCCCTCCATGTCAGCCCCCATCCTTCCATCTGTCCATGTCAGCCCCCCTCCCTCCATCCATCCAGATCAACTCCCTCCCTCCATGTCAGCCCCCCTCTGTTGATGTCATCCGTGTTGCAGGTTCCCTGCCCCCTCATCCCCTCTCCCCATGTCTGCCTCCCTTCTAATGCAGCTGCGGCTCCCTGACTCTTAGGGAACCACAGCTGTACCTGTAAAATCATTGCGGAGCCCTACCTGTCTTGAAGGGCTCCGTGCAGCATTGTCCTGCCTCCAAAGGAAGTGGTAAACAACTTCCTTTGGAGGTGGGACAATTTTGCACGGAGCCCGCCAAGACAGGAAGGGCTCTACAACGATTTTACAGGTACAGCCGTGGTTCCCTAAGAGGCAGGGAGCCGCGGCTGAAGAAGAAGGCAGTGAGTTTGCCGGAGTTTGCCGCTGCCGAGAAGCGGACTCGGCAGCGGCAGCAACTTGTGCGCGTCTTAATTTCTTTTTTTTTTAACTTGGTGGAGGCTAAGTGACCCCTGCTAAATCCTGTGGTGACCACCATAGGGGTCGCGACCCACAGGTTGAAAACCGCTGTTCTAGACTTTGTCATGGTAATAGTCAAACGCAGTCTAAGTGGACTATTTTCCAGAGTGTGGTATACTGTCTCAAATAACAGATGTACTCCACAATTATCACTCCCCTTAAAGAATAGATTTCAATATATAGGAACTCTACTTCACTCGCAAGAGATTGGAAATGGTCTCAGACTTTCTAGCACTAGTACTGCCAACGTGCTATAAACCAGGACTCATAGTGCTTGTTCGCATCAATGACCAATCCACTCTTATGGAATCAAGTGTAAATAATTTCATCAATTCTCGTTCAATTGAATCCCATATAAGAAGATGCTTATCTGAATTTATATAATGTTCTCTTCCCAATGCGGTTTATCAGCGCCTCATCGCATTTCACTTTCTTAAGTTTCGTCAGGGGATACGTCTTCATCTGTTTATATATCTTCCAGGGATCATACCTCCCTAAAAAGGTTCCAAAAAGGTGAAGTCATATATCTAAGAATATCCTAATAATGCTGCTTAAAAACCATTACAATTCTTACAGGGAAAACAATCATTATAATATTTATTTTATTTTATTTATTTATTTATTTATTTATTTATTTAACATTTCTTATATACCGCACTATTTGTCATCAGCGCGGTTTACATCAAAACAATAGAACACTTGACCAGATACATTGGCCGTCGTTTACATAAAATGGGGAGTTAACATGGAGGAGAACTTGGGGAACTATTTACATTCAAGTTTATAGCAAACTTAGGAAACTATGTACATAATACTAACTAGACTCAACTTAAAACATATAACCATACCATGGCATCCCTCACATAAAATCAAACTAACTAAAAATTCCATACCTTAATGCTGCATGCGTCCCATTCACAACCAAAGTCGAAAAAACGCCACGCATGCGGGCCAATTCCTACCATCCGTTCTTATGTGATACAACTCCTCCTACCTTGGAGTGGAGGAGTGGCCTAGTGGTTGGGGCAAGGTACTTCAGGCCGGAAGGTCGGGGTTCAAATCCCACTAGAGGATAGCAGCCTTGGGCTGGAAGGACTGGGGTTTCTAGTCCCACAGGTGCTCCTTGTGGTCTTGGGCAAGCCACTTAACCCTCCATAGCCCATGTTCCCTGTAAAATAGTTATCTCCAAGTTATAATGCCCTGTTCAATGTAATTTCAGTTTGTTCAATGTAAACCGCACTGATGCAGAATAGCGTGGTATATAAGAGAATGTAAATAAATAAGGTACTTCAGGCCAGAAGGTCAGGGGTTCAAATCCCACTAGAGGACAGCAACCTTGGGCTGGAAGGACTGGGGTTTCTAGTCCCACAGGTGCTCTTTGTGGTCTTGGGCAAGCCACTTAACCCTCCATAGTCCATGTTCCCTGTAAAATAGTTATCTCCAAGTTATAATGCCCTGTTCAATGTAATTTCAGTTTGTTCAATGTAAACCACACTGATGCAGAATAGCACAGTATATAAGATAAATAAATGACATAATTATATTGCCAGATATTTTCTCTAATCACTGATACATGCCCCCCATTCTATTTGATTATTCAAACCAGTCGGAACGGTGGACCTCAACCTAAATATCCATCGCTGCTCTTGTATAATCAAAGTTTGTTCACGCGACCTACCAGCTCTTCCTGCCACAATCCATTCTATTGCAAAACTACGTAAATCAAAAAATGAATGGCCTTTCTCCTCACAATGTTGTACTAAAGGGGCCTCCTTGACACGATATTTTATCCGACTCTTATGTAAACCTAATCTAATTTTTAAAGATCTGGTGGTTTTCCCCACATATATCAAATGGCATGGACAAAAAATGGCATAAACCACATATGTGGTATCACAAGTGGTGCTACCTACCAATCTATATGTTATATCATGATATGTAAAACTATTAATATCACTAGTTACTACACACATGTTACAATGACCACACGGTCTATGGCCTTGTTCTCTTTCCTCTAACATGCTATCAGGCCTGAGTGGGCGAAGTACAGTTGGACTCAATTTTTCTTTCAAATTAGGATTCCTTTTCCAAACACATCGAACCCTCTTATCGATTAAGCCAGGGACTGCACTTAACACATTTGAATGTTTTTCAATAGCACGTTGAATTTGAAAACTCAATGGAGAATAGTTGGTGATGAAATTGACATAAGTGTTATCTTCTTGTCTACGGTGTGTGCCAGCTAACAAAAGTGTTCTATTATTAAACTTTGCTCTATGATAAGCTTGCTGTATAATGATGTGAGGATAACCTCTTTCTTGAAAACTATGAATCAAAGATTTTGATTGGATTTTAAAATCATTCTCTTCTGAACAATTGGGCCGATTCCGAATGAACTGTGAAAATGGTAATCCATTTTTTAACCGTTGAGGATGTGCACTATAATAATGTAATAACGTGCACTAAGATAATGTAATGCGCGGCATTTTTTCGACTTTGGTAGTCAGTTGCTTGTGAATGGGACGCATGCAGCATTAAGGTATGGAATTTTTAGTTAGTTTGATTTTATGTGAGGGATGCCATGGTATGGTTATATGTTTTAAGTTGAGTCTAGTTAGTATTATAATGATTGTTTTTCCTGTAAGAATTGCAATGGTTTTTAAGCAGCATTATTAGGATATTCTTAGATATATGACTTCACCTTTTTGGAAACGTTTTAGGGAGGTATGATCCCTGGAAGATATATAAACAGATGAAGACTTATCCCCTGACGAAACTTAAGAAAGTAAAACGCGATGAGGCGCTGATAAACCGCATTGGGAAGAGAACATGATATAAATTCAGATAAGCATCTTCTTATATGGGATTCAATTGAACTAGAATTGATGAAATTATTTACACTTGATTCCATAAGAGTGGATTGGTCATTGATGCAAACAAGCACTATGAATCCTGGTTTATAGGACGTTGGCAGTACTAGTGCTAGAAAGTCTGAGACCATTTCCAATCTCTTGCGAGTGAAGTAGAGTTCTTATATATTGAAATCTATTCTTTAAGGGGCGTGATAATTGTGGAGTGAATCTGTTATTTGAGACAGTATACCACACTCTGGAAAATAGTCCACTTAGACTGCGTTTGATTACGATAATGGAAGGGCAGAATATTTGGAAGGATGTATGGAGTTTTCCACAAGATCATATAACCAAATTATGTAAAGAAAAGACCCGTTTGCGTTGGAAGGATCCAACATGCAAGATTAGGACTTGATTTCTTGGGAATTGTCGATATCATCGCAAACAAGTTGCAGGAGTTGAATGAAGAGGTGACATCACTTTTGGCTAAGTTGAAAGAGATTGAGCCTGAAGAACAGTTTAAATATAAAATTGATGAGATGAACAAACAAATTAACACGTTAAAACATGATGTGCGAACAATTAAATCAAGGAAATTGAAGAGAGATTATGATGATTATACAATTGGATATGTATATCCTTTGATGAACAAAAATAGGAAGAACAAAAAGTCCAGAAAGCAAGTGAATTTTGATGTGACATCGGATGATACCAATAGTTCCGTTGCTAGTCGGTCTTCAAAGGAGGATTTTACCGACGATGAAGAAAAGAAACAGAAAAAGAAAGGCGGAGGAAAAGGACGATACAAAGGTTGAGGTGCTCAACGACAGCAATAGGTTACAAGAGGTAGGGGGGGCATGTGGGAGGCACGATGATGCAGGATGCATCATTTAAATTGATTGGCTCTGCCACGAGCACTTGGTCGGAGAGAGGTCGAGCGGACGGCATCCCGCCCTCCCACCCGTTAGTGCTACTGGGTGCTGGGGGATTTGGGGTGTCGCAGCAGGGGGTGGGGGGAGTAGGAGGCGGGAACCTAGAGGTTTCCGGGGTCTGGAGACGTAGGCTATTTGGGGTGGGGGCAGGGTTCCCGTGACCCGGAGAACCCCTAGAAGACTTTTGCTAGTGATATGGTGAAGTCGGGCAGGGGTGGTAGTAACTTGACCGGTGGTTTGACCGGGGCAGGTGCTGGAGCGAGGTCACCTTGCTAATTGCACAGCAGGTGAGGGATCGCTCTGCTGGGGGGGATTAGTTGGTTGGTTTGTTACTCATGTTAAAATTGTGAAAATGTTAACGGGCAATAAAGCTGCGATCTGTTGCTGTTCCAAAAATTATGTGTGGTGTGAAGTATGTGGGAATCCGAGGAGGGGGTACGGACAAGGGGTGGCAGAGGTAAGGCAAGGGTGAGCGCCGGGTACAGCTCCCCGGTTAATGACAGCTACCTAATGAGGTAGTGAAGTAATTAGGTGGATGGCATGGACTTCAAAGTCTTTACGTCCCCAAATGCTGGAATGTGCTCCCACTAGACATTCGAGCTATTTCAGACCTGACCCAATTCAGGAAAGCAATTAAATTTCACCTCTTCCTCCAATACTACCCTGCCAGCGATGAATCTAGATAGCACCACCTAAGAAACACCGCATTCCTTCAGCTCATGCTCACAATATCTTAGGTATTCATTATACTACATATAGCTCAACGGACTCATTATTTATTGTATAGTCCAACCATGTTATAGGAATTATTACTTCATGTATATATTTCAACCCTGTTATCCAAGTTTGTACCCCTGTTCGATGTAAAACCAAACAGATAGTGTGTTTTGGTCATTTTGTTATTCTGTAAACCGCGCTGATGCCGAATAGTGCGGTATATAAGCAACTGTAATAAAATAAATAAATAAAAGGAATTTGATGGAGGCAGAAGGAAGGGCTGAAATTATCAGATATGGGAAAATTAGTGAATCACCCTGAAAACTAGGACCTCACCCACTGCTGGTGACTAAGAGGAAAAGGTTTCAATTGTTTTCAGTGTTTAATTGAAGCCCTCCACAGATATTAAACTCCATAGTGACAAGCTATACTTGCTTCTCTTCCCTACCAGGTTTAAAAAAAATGGACAGACAGCCCACTAAGTCACATTCCCAGAGGTTGGGAGAGAAACAGAGCACAAAAGGATTGAATTAAAAGCACACCAAAAATGGTATATGAGTTTTGTATAATGCTCTTGATTCTTCTCTTGGAAAATAGAAAAAAATTATAATAACTAAGAAACTTTACATTTTTAATTGGCAGAATGGAATTTCCAAGTAAATTTTGTAAGTGTTGGAACTATTTATATATTTAACAAAATATGACTTTTCTCTGCAGGTGAACCCAGGGAAGTTTATTTCCCTTTTTCCAACATCAGTTTATTGTTCCATAGTATGTACGAATAATTTCAAAATGTTCCTCTCGATTTAAACTCCCTTTTTTCATTATAGGTCTTTGTAAGATACAAACATCAGATACATTTTTTCCTTAGTATCTTTCTCCCTCTCTAAATAATATCAAAATTGAACATTGATTCTTTGCTAAAGATTTTCTTTGTTTTGATTTTGTAGCATCATTAAGTAGTAGGTAAGTGCACTCTTTAAACTAGTCTTCAGCAGCTTTTTTATGTGTAACTAGATGTGTTCATTCAAATATGATTTTCTGGCCAGAAAATGTGCCTATTATAATAATACTTGCACCACAGGCTTACATCTCTGATGCTCATGTGAATTGCACACTAGGTTTCATAACATATGGTCTTCTCTAGCACACTTGCAGTTCTTTTTATCCCTACCATCTTGAACTTTAATAATTTAAAAAAGGATGAAAACTACCTGCTCTTATATGAAATTTCTTTCACAAGGATCAGTGGAAATTTCCCTCGTTCATGGGTTTCCTATAATGAAATGGTTGACTATATAAAAATAAAGGCAAAAGTATGTCTGCCCTTATGTTTTATCCCAGAAATAGTTTGAGTTCTCCTGACAAGCATTTCTCACTTGTTGTTTAACACTAGAAGCCCCAAAAGGCATTTTACCTAGAAACCCCAAAGTGCGTCAAATGACGCATTATCACGACGACTGCGTTTAGCATGAAATGCAGATGTGAATTAATGTGAAGTTACTTATTTGTTAAATACATGCAGTATGTGATGTCATTACATGATGTCATTGTGTGTTTATTGTTTTATAATGTCGGAGTAAAACTGCAAACAGTGATTGATTTAAAACTGAAATTTACTCTGTTGTCGTGACTTTTGAACACGCCCTAGAACAGGCTGACACTCCAGAACTTTTAGCATATCGCTTCCTCCCTGAAATTTTATTCATTTTTTTTCTATGATTCTATTTACAGAATGCCGAGACCTCGTAAGAAGACAGCAGTGCCTAGATGTGCTGGTGCAAAATCAGATTCAAACGTTGACCTACATGTCACAGGTTGTGCAGGCGTTCATGCTTATATCTTGTTCGTTCGTTAACTGACATGGACTTTGCAGTTACTTTTGAATTTTCAGTTACTTTTACATTTAGTTAACACTGTTCTTATGTTAGTCGTTGTATGAAACTTGTGAAAACCACTCAATTTTCTTGGTTGCATCAATTGCCATACTTTGGTGCTTCTAGGTATACAGTCATTTTCCCACTAGGTGGTGCATCTGTCATTAATTTTCGATTCACATATTTGAACATCTTGACCTCGCTAACAAAGTCATGGAACATAACTGACATGGTTCTAGCAATGGCGCTGGTATACAACTTCGAAGATGCATTTGCGTCAATTAATGCACTTTGGGGCTTCCAGTGTTAATTGTGTATTTCTGTCTCATGGTTAGTTCTTTCCTTGTATTTCCACCAATGCAAATGAACAGAACTAGTATCTTGCCACCTCACACCATCTCTTCCACTCCCAGAGAATTTGAAATGCATGCTGCTGTCAGGAGTTCTAAAATTCATTCATATCTTTGGAAGATCCCATTTTTTTCTCACAAATGGGAAACCTTTTGGGACAGGTTTGTTTTGGCATGTGCTTTTTTTTTAATATTCTAATTCACAAACTTAATGACAAGATTTTGGATTTGCTTAACAGCACTCTGGAGCTTAGAGCAAGGGAATATTCTCTTCCCTTTCCCGTTTTTAAGGTATGTTTCACAAAGCTATAGCGCCATTCGCCTGTTTATCCATCCACCTGTATGCATGTTTGCTTGCACATATGCAAAAAAACATGCATATGGCATCCATCCCCCACATAGCAGTTGCCTGAAGAGCCAGTGGGAGTCCCAGTAGTGCTAGGATGAAGAGAGGGGCTGAAACCAGAAAATGGCACTGGGAGTCCCTGGATTCTGCCAGTAAGAACAGAAGGTCTGTGGCCAAAACGAGCTAAGATCTTACTGGCTGACGAGTAGGGCTAAAGTCTGTAAATGTTTGCTTGTATGAAGAGCGGAACCGTGGCCAGAAAATGCTAGCAGAAGTCCCTGAGTCCCACCGGCATGAAGAGCAGAGCTATCGCATGCAAATGCCAGTGGGAGTCCCTGGGTCCTGCTGGTGTGAACAGTGGGGTTGCTGCCTGGCTGCTTCAAGCAGGGAAGGGGGCTAGAGGGATGGAGCATGAACAAAAGTGGTGGATATGGGGTGGAGCATGGAGAGAAGGGGTGGTGTTGGAGAAGAAAAGTGGGCAAAGCATAAGTGAATAGATGGGGCTAGATGGAGAAATGGTGTGGAGCATTGGGGAGGAGTGGACTTAGAAGAGGGGCCAAGATTGAGAGTGCAAGTGAGGACATGAAAGGCAGGGAAGGGAGCAATAGGGCAAAATTGATTGAGAGAGGAGGGGATGGGGATGGGAAGAGAATGATGAAAAGAAGGAGGGAGAGTACAAGAGGAAGGGGTTTGAAGGGTAAAGATGGGGCTGTCATTGACACAAACACATGCACACACCCTGATGCTTCCCATGACATACATCCATGAATCACGCACACAGCCCAATACCATGGCATACATTGATGCATGTACTCCTGTCTCCCCATGACACATTCACTTGTATGCACACAGTCCTTATATCCCCAAGACACACACAAATACAATTATGCACTCCCAAAAACTCCTATGACACATATCCCCTGATATCCTCCATGACACACACATACATACCACCCAACAACCCATGGCACACACAGTGTACCAGTTAACACCTCATGACATACATACACACATACATCTAACATATACACACGCATGCACCAGCAACTACCCCCCATTGCACCCACACACATATGCACACTGTCATATCTCCAAAACACACACAAACACATTTAAGCACTCCCTAAAACACCTATGATACAAAAGCACACACATCTCCTGATACCCTCCATGACACACATACATTTCACCCAACAACCCATGGCACATACACTGTACCACCTAACACAACCCTTCATAGATAAATAATGCCCATGGAAATATACACATTATACCACATGAACCCCCATGACATACACACATCACCTGCCACTCCTGCCACATATACCACCTAGTAACATACCGACCACAATACAGACATGCACACATATACAGAGCCAAGATATTCTGCCAACATGCATATACTCACACACATACCTACATAGGGGTGCATACTGTAGCTGTGTATGCCTGTATGTGAGTATGTGCATGTTGGCAGAATGTCTTGGTTCTGTGTGTATGTATATGTCAATGTGGTGGATACGTTACTGGAGCTTGTATGTGATGGCTGTTTATGTGTGCTGGAAGGATGTTGCTAGGCTGTGTGTGTCAGGAGCTGTGTATGTGTTTCTGTCATTTACAAAAGCACAACATCAATACACACCAATGACAGACATACATACGCCTCCACTCACTGCCTAGAAGCACCCCCCCCCCCCCGCAACACACATAAACAGCCATCACACATCCCCCAGTCTCTGACTTCCTATTTTCGTAGCTAAATTCCTATCTTCATAGCTAAATAATGCCCATGGAGGTATATACATTATATCACTGATATAAACACATCCACACAGCTCAGATATAGCATCAGTCACTAACCACTCATGCTCACATGTCAACTCACACAACCCCCTCTACCCTACTGAAATATACTTTACCAAGGCAGTTTCAAAGAGATCCCAAACACAGGCATGCCTAATTCTGTGAATGGAGGAAAGGGGACATCGTGTCACTGTAAATGTACATTTTCAACTTCTTTTGACAGTTTCCAAGGAGTCCACAGCTCAGCTCCTGATAAGCTCAGGGGTTTTAAACTCACAAATAGTTGAGTCAGCATAAATATTTCATGTTACTGGTTCTCTGGGAACTAAAGTCCAAATTAGAGAAAGTCTGTTTTAAAACAAGCTGAGAACTTTTTTAAAACAATGTCTCAATTTCCTGTGCCAGAATCCTTTTATGGAGTTCTATAGCTTTCTAAAGATAGCATGATTAATGTTTCTCAATTATTCAGACGTATTCCTCTTTGAATTCACACCAATTTAATGACAGCAGAAATGTTTTCTATAATGTACACTGCTGATCAAAATTAAATGTTTCCTTATCTCTCACACCTTAATTTTAAGTACAGATCAGGCTAGCAGTGCCTTCTTTATGTTGTCACATTTTAACCCTGAAGGAAGAAAGTTTTCAGAACCACGGATAGCTCCCTTTCAGCCAGGCCCTTTCTTACATAAACAATGGAGTTGGAAGGGCTGACAGCCTTCAAATGTTTTACAGCCATCAACATATAAGTTTAATACATCTGTCTGCTGGTAGCTTCTCCCCTCTTCAGCTGCGATTTGTCCCAGCTCATGAATGTGTCCAGGATTTCTTTTACCAATGTCAGATTTCAGCTCTTTCCAAAGATTCTCGATTGGATTGAGATCAGGACACATTGCTGGTCAGTTGAAAACAGTCCATTTTTTTCCTTTTTAACCATTCTTTTGTATGTTTGTTGAGTGTGTGGTGTATGGTACAGGTTGAAACCACCACTCCAGATTGTTCCAGGTCAACCTTAAACTCTTTGGAAGTTGCATGTGGTATTTTTCCAACAGTTCACGCAAACCTTCGAAGATCTCTTGGATTAATTTTCCTCTTCCCACCATGTTCTGGGATGTTCTTGACAGTTCCATGAGCAGAAAACCTCTTAATAACACTGAACAGTACACACAGGAATCCCAAGGTCTTTGGAGATGGCCTTGTACCCTTTTGATGTTTAATGATAATGGCTTTTTTGTCAGTCTTGTCTTCACCAGCAATGAAGGAATAAGGGATGGAAGGTAACAGCAGCTGGGGAGGGTCTGCCCTAGCTTATCTGTCTATGCTGAGGTGCTTTGGTACCTCAGCATTGAGCAAGAGAAAGGACGCCAGGAGTGCAGATGACAGTTTGTGCACGTGAAAGTGAGCAATGGCTTGCAGAGTCATTATAAGATGCATCCTCAGGGAGGAGTGGCAGGACAAAACTGAGGCAATGATAAGTGATATGAAGCCTTGGGGAAGCTCCTGATGCTGCTGAGAAGTCCCATGAAAGGAGGGGGTGGTGTGTAGTGAAATAGCATCAAGCCATTGTAGGAAGAATAGTGGAGCAATCATAGGGCCTAGAGGGAAATACTGAGGTAGTGCAACATCAAAATAAAGTTCTGGGGAAACAACCATGGCACAAGGGCAAGCTCAAGCTAGCAGTGAGGCCAGAGGAGTAGCCTAGTGGTTAGAGCGCTGGCTTAGTAACCAAGGGACAGATTTTGAACTGGGCGGTGCTATGCGCCACATCAGTGTATAGCACCGCCCCCCTTCTGCCTAGCATGGATTTTCAATGCTGGGGTCATATGCGGCCCCAGCATTGAAAATCTGGGTCATGCTGCACACCCCGGAAGCTACAGGAGCTAGCTGGGTAACACTGATTTTCGTTGCTACCCACTTAGCCCCTGCACCTGAAAGATAGGCAAGGGAAAACCTCACCTATCTTTAAGGTGAAGAGGGCTAAGCGGGTAGCATCAAAAATTGGTGCTACCCAGTTAGCCCTTTCCTCTACCCTGGGATGCCCCTAACACACCCTGATAACTGCATAGCATCTGGGAGCTATAGGGACATATCTGGGATTTTCAAAGGGCACTACCTGTGCAGGTGCCCTTTGAAAATCCCAGATATGGCATTTACACGGGTGACTTTGAAAATTGGGCCCCAAGAGACCAGGGTTTGATTCTCACTGGCATTGCTTGTGGCCTTGGGCAAGTCACTTAACCTTCCATTATCTCAGAAGAAAGGCCTGGCGATCTACTTTTGGTCACACTGCCAAGAAAACCCAAGAGCTGCTGAGTTTCCAGGAATCAGCATTGATTCAAAGGCACACATTGCATTTCTTTTTTCAGTGCCACAAGTAATTTCAGATCCGGTGATACAACCACAACTTAGCACCACTACATGATACACCCTTGTGCATATTAATTGAAACAAACTGAAAAATAAGTGAAAACTAGAATTTCCATTGAAAACCGTATTAATAGCCACATATTAGTACATAATATGACCTCCTCTGTTTTTTTACTAGAATCTGGACATGACTTGGCATGGAGTCCACTAATTTTGAGCAGTCTGCAATGATTTTTGGGTTCCTGGTACCAGATGAATCAGAGCTTCAATAAGCTTCTCCTTTGTTGTATAGACCATTCCACAAAGGCGAAGTTTGTAAATGGACCACAGATTCTCTATTGGGTTTAAATCCAGAGTGTTTCCTGGCCAATCCAGTACCTTTATTTGCTTCTTTTGAAAAAGACTTCTCACTAATTTTGATGTGTGGCATGGGGCAAGATCCTGCTGAAAGATGCCAGATCCATCAGGAAATGTCTTCTCTAGTTCTGGAACAATTCTTCTTTGGAGAACATCGACGTATTGTTGTGAATGCATCATTCCTTCGACTGGATGCAAGCTACTGATTCCATAATAACTGAAACACTCCCAGAACATCTTCTTTTGGGGGTGTTTCATGTTCTGGTTGATGTGGGAATTACAAATCTTTTCTCCAGGTGAACACCGAACATGATGGCTTCTTTGGCCCTGGAGGAAGAAATGACTTTCATCACTGAATATTACTTTTCTCCAATCTTCTTTTGTCCACTCTTTATGTTTCAGTCCCCATTTATAGCACTTCTCCTCTTTCATAACCTTTGTCAGAAGTTGTTTTTTTCAGAGGTCATCGTGCTTTTTGACCAATTTCCAAAAGTCACCTGTGAATTGTGGAAGGACTGACCGTTATACCTTTCTCTTCTAAATCTCTTTTTGATGCATCACTTGTCTTCTGAGGGGTTTTTTTTATATTTATGAATTTTACAAAATTCCAAGCACAATACTTGCAAAGAAAAAAGACAATTATGGTTACAAAATTAAGGATACAATTATGAGAAAAAACTTACACCTTGAACGCCTACTAGCCCAACAACCGAGAGGAGCCAAGATCAAATTAAAAAATAAGAAATTTTACAAATATGCAAGGAAAGCATAAATAGGCAGTTTAATCCACTACAAACTCGACTGCTATGCACGGCAGACCCTATGGATAAGAGAGAGAGGTGAGAACTAACAAAGGCAGCCAGTTGGGTAGGATAAAAAACAACCAAAAAACTCTGAAATTGTAAACGCACAAGGCATTTACATGGAAACTTTAGGAAAAACAGACCCCCATCAAGATGCCCCCGGTTTAAACACTAGGAATGCTCTACGGCGCCATTGAATATCACGGGCCAGGTCAGGATACATGGCAACTAATAATCCCTTAAAGGGAATAGAGCACTTCTTAAAATAGAACAAACATCCACTCCCAATCAGACAATAACGCTAAGAAAATAAGCAAAGTTGAAGGTATTAAAGTTTCGGTATCAGAAGACTCCAAGATATTAGATATATTAAGGATGTCAGCATGTTGTAAATTAGACAACAAACCCTGTTGGGTCTCAACTGAAACTTTCTTTTGATTAGGTATATAATAAACTTTTGCTAAAGGAAGTTGAGACACAGGTGGAACCCCTACCACATCTTGAATAAACATTTTCACCATATCTCTCGGAGACACTAAGGGTCAGCGAGGAAAATTAACAAGATGTAAATTCACAGAACGCACTTGGTTCTCTAGAAGTTCATTTTTAAATCTTAAACTAGAAACATCCTTCATAATTGCTGAATAATAAGTCTCATGCTTGTACAATCCCAATCAAATCTTTAACAGCAGAAAGTTCAGTTGTATTAACCAATGACATCTTAGTATTAGACTGAACATATACAGCCAAGCCAGTCATCTGTTGAATCAATACTGTACCCAAAGAAGAAATCACAGTCCAAATCAATTCAAGGGTGAATATGGTCGGGCGCTCCAAGGAAAAAGAAAATAACATTCCCGAGCTGAGAGCTGCTGCCATCTCCACTGCTACTGAAGCACTCCCAGCAACTTGAGCCTGGATACCTCTCCGAAGCTCGCCTTCCTTCTCCTTCTGGTTAGTAATGCCTCCCGCAGCAAAGTATGCTTTATAATCCACCAGCTCCACAGCTGCCACCAAGTTGGTAAAATTACCTCCTTCCAGACGTTGATCACTCCTCAGAGCAACTCCGTGGCTTTCTGAGCTCACTGATTGGGATCGACCAGCAGGCAGAGTGGGAGTGAAAGCACAGCTCCGGTGTAAGGTCACATCTGCCAAAGGACACCGAGCTCTCCAGTCCTGCTGCCTTTAAGTCTGAAAATACACCGGCTTGCACTAGAGGACCCTCCAAACACTGCACAAAGATGTCCAAAGGACCAGAAAGCAAGGTTAAAGCCGAAGAGTAATTCCCTGCAGGTTGAGGAGGCTCACTGTGAAGCTTCCCTTTCTGTTTTGGCATCATGGAAATCAGGACCTGGAGACACAACTTCCTAAGCGGCCATCTTGGCCCTCCCGGGTCTTTTCTACTTTCCCTGCGAACACAGTTGTCGTCTCTGGGTGTGGTTTTCCTCTTATGACCACAATTTCCCTTTCGTTTAGGTGAGATGGATCCTGTCTCCTTTTTGGATTTGATCACATGACTGACGGTTACGAGACTGACACCAACCAGCTTTCACAGCCTGCACACAGCTAAGCTTTCAGCATTGTATCTTTTGCCTGTCTCATTGTTTGTGGTTGCTGCTGATGATATAAAATTTAACTGTTGGTTTTACATTCCCTTTTGGGAATATTCTAACTGCCTACATTCCTTGTGTAGCTCTTAAATCAGATATCTAAGTGTGCCCTCAATTCATGTAAGGCCTACTGGCCAAGGACACTTGGGATATAAAGCTACTTGGAATAGAAATATTTTCATCTGCTGGGACCTGGTTATACCTGAGTCTCCTATTTTAGAAGCAAAGGTATAATTTAAAGTTACAGGGACCTTTGCACAATAGGCAGATAGATAGAAAGAAGTTAAAAGTTCAGTTTGACTATTTCTGCTTCCATTGTTTGAATTGTCTGCAAGCCTGCTCACAGGGCTAATAAAATTATCTTACAGCCACCTGGTCAACCCTAGGCTTCATAGCTTCCACAGCTTCCACAACCTGCACACAGCTAAGCTTTCAGCATTGTATCATTTGCCTGTCTTGTTGTTTGTTGTTGCTGCTGATGATATAAAATGTAACTGTTGGTTTTACATTCACTTTTGGGAATATTCTGACTGCTGTGGTGATGAGGCTGCAGCTCAGCCCTGGAAAACAGATAAAAAAGAAACTTTTTCTTCTGTGTGGGGGAAGGGCTCAGCTAGACACATGTCTCAAAATGCAGGTAGTGGAAAAACCCACACTTCCAGAGCTACTAGGCTCAGACCACACCCAGACTCCATGGCAACCCAGAGGAGGGATAGGAGACACCTATGGGAGGAGCCAGGAGAGGGAGGAGGCTTGCATACATTTAAGCTCACAGAAACACACAGGAACAGGTTTGGGAACAGGTTGGAGAACAAGTCCAAGTTGGGACGTGGGAACAGGTTCAGCAGCAGCAGCTGGGACAGAGCCAGGAGCAGGGCTAATCACACTCCTTCCAAGAGAGAGTAACTGAGGAAGCTAGCTGTAAGTAAGCTGGAAAGAGAATCCTTAAGCCAAACTGAAGAGGACCAAAGCTTCAGTGGTGGAGAGCAGAGAGAGTCTAGGAGCAGACAACGGAGTGATTCCCAGAGCAGCTCTGATTCTGAGGACGCTACTTCAAAGAAGAGCCCCTGCTCTGAGAAATTTGCAGCCAGGCTTGGAGGTAGGAGGGAAAGACCTGGGGGAGCTGAAGAATACAGCCAAAATACAGGAATAGCCCTACAGGATTCTGAGGCAGAAGTTTTATCTTTTAAGAAGTCTGTCAGGAAGAATGTTCCCAGAAGTAAAGGGAAACAGACAGAACCTTTAAGTGTTTTATTAAAGGGTAAAACGTCTGGTAGCCATACTGAATTCCCAGAGGGGAGACGAAAAGCTCATTGGGAAAAGCTGTTCAAGCTTTTAAAAGAAATTAAGCCTGAATACTCTGAGCCAGTCTCAAACCCAGAGAGAGGTGATTTTGAGTGCGAAGATATGGAGACGGAATCCTATGAAGTGGAACAGGATTCCATTGATTTCTTAATGGAATGCTCCTTGTGCATAGCTTCAGACTGAGGGGAGACCAACGGTTTAAGCTAAAGAGAAACCAGAAGCCAGTTAACCTGATACGCTGAATGCTGGGAGCCTGAGATAGAGAAAGAATTATTCAAAGTTGAAAATTACCACAAATGTTTATGCTGGAGTAAAATGTTTAAAGCAGCAGTTTTCTGTTAGCAATGCTGACAAGCAGAAGAAGCCTTACTTTTGAAACCCTATGCAGTTGAAAGAAGCTGAGGGCTTTGCTGGACTTTGATAATAGCAGTAAGTTACAACTGTGGCTTGTTGGGGAAAAGAAGTTATCTTCTGTTAAAGAGCTGAAGGAAGCAACCTCATTATTAGCATTGTTGGAGCACGGTTTATGTGACAGTTTTGTTGGAGAAATTATCCTCTATTCTGTTATTCTGTTCAGGAACTTCCATAACAGTTTTGTTTGCAAAGTGTTGACTACAAAAGAAAAAAATTAATAAATGTTTTCCTGTGTTGCCTCTAAAACCACTTGGTTGGCCTTTTTGCACACAACTACAACTCCAGAGGCCTTGGCCCTGGAATCTCTGCAAAATACAACACATTAGATGGCAAGCTGTCTCCACTAGGCGACCGCCTAGCTGCGGTGCAGCGCCACACTGCCTACATTCCTTGTGTAGCCCTTAAATCAGATATCTAAGTGTGCCCTCAGTTCATGTAAGGCCTACTGGCCAAGGACAGTTAGGTTCCCGCCACCCTACCCCTCACCCCACCCACCCCAGGGCTGCATTGCCTATATAGCAGTCACATACGTTGACATCTATCCTCTTAATTTGGTGTTATGTCCACCTTCTCTTCTTCTCCTTCTAGGACCAAGCATGTCTTGTATTCAGCACAATAATTTTATTTAGTATACATTTGTATACCGCTACTTCCAGCGATCAGCAGCGGTTTGATTACAGATTGGAAAAATTGTCAAATCATGACAGGAAATTTTTGAGGTATAAACACATTGATTAAGAATCATCTGGAACCTAAGAGCTTGCCTATATGCCTCAAGTTAGCAGCCATGCATAAAGAATTGACTCTATTAAGGGAAGAAGTAGCCACAATGAAACACACCTCTTCTAGGATACAAACCAAACAAAGTCCACCACCGCTCCCACAAAGAATGAAACATCCCAGGAACAAATGGATCACAGTGGGCACTGGTAGACTGCAACCTGTAATGCAGAAACACCCTGTACATAATGAGATATCACTGCATAATGCCTTCTCTGCTTTGGTTAATGAGGATGCCCATTCCATGGAAACTGAAGAGCCCTTAAATGAGAAAGTCAATGCCCAATCTCCTGATAAAGCACCAAATATGAAGAAAAACTCAAGGAACAGAAAACTTCTACTACTTGGTGATTCCATCATCAGAGGCACCAACTTAGGAACACAGTTCAAAGGAGAGAAGTTAGTCAAATGCCTCCCAGGCTCTTCAGCTAGCAGGAATACAAACCAAATTGTTGATGTACTTAGCGCTGAAAGTGAGCACTCCAAAATTGATGTCGTTATCCACTTGGGTACAAATGACCTGGCTAGAAACAGTGCCACTACAGTTCAAAGGGACTTCCAAACTCTGGGAGAGAAACTGAAGCCCATTGTTAACACTGTAGCATTCTCAGATGTTCTACCTGTTCTTGGTAAGGGGGCAGAAAGGCTACATCACATAAACAGCTTTAACACATGGCTCCAGACCTGGTGCAAAGAAGATGGATTCCGATTTATAGGCGACTGGGGAAACAGATGGACCAAAAAGAGACTATACTGTGCTGATGGACTACATCTCTCTGTCACAGGGAAAAGAATCCTAAGTGAAAATTTCAGGCAGTATGTAGATATACATTTAAACTAGAAAAAGGGGATAGAGGTGGAACCTGGAACAGGGCAGAATGTATGCCTAGGACGGAGCTCCGTAGGGTCCCCTGCAGAATCCGGAGTTTGCGCTGGCAATTGAAATAAAAGAGAGATGACAGTCGATCGGGTCGCTGATGGAAGATGGCTGGATCAAAACCGACATGGTTGGACTTCGCTGGGGGACAGAGTACAAGCGTGAAGAGGTCAAAAACAGAGCCCCCATCCCCCTAGAAAATGGCGGCTGTGCGAGAGTGGCCGGAGGCGATGCAGGAGTTATTAGCCGAAGTAAGGGCAATTAAAGAAATCGTCACCTTAAACAGTGAGTCGCTACTAACTATGAACTATGCAAGGGGACATTAATGTCTTAAAACAAAGGATGGAGACTCTTGCAGTGCAGCAAGACAAAACGGAGCAGAAAATGGCAGTGCACGAGGAACGGTTACGACAGCTTAGCAAGCACGCCAAACAAATAAAAGCTCTGCAAAGAGAAATCGAAGACAATAACAACAGATCCTGGAGGAATAATGTGAGGATCATAGGGGTACCAGAGGGCACGGAAGGAAAAGATATATGTGCCTTCTTACAGCAGCTTATCCCTGCAGATTTCAAGATTTCTTTCGAGCTGCCACTTGAAATTGAGAGGGCGCACCATGTTCCTTCGCAGATCACCTCAAACAGCAAAAGAACTAGACCAATCATCCTCAGGATCCTGAGATTCCAACAGGTAGCACAAATTATGGAAACGGCACGGGCACGTTCCCCACTAGAGTTCGAGGGGCATAAGTTGAAGTTTTTCCCAGACTTTGCAAAGAGCACAGTGGACAGGACAAGAGACTTTCTGGCAACGAAACCAAGGCTTCAGCAGCTTCAAGCAAGATATGGCCTCTTCTATCCAGCTAGAATGAGGGTTACCCTTCACAATCAGACTAAGATCTTTGATGGGCCTTTTTGGAAGGCAAAGAAGTGGAACTGATGACTTGAGCAGTCCTACTGTAGAACTTAGACTGTGTCTCTATCTGTGGTAGAAGGTTAGAGAAAGGGGGTTTCAGAGATCTGTGAAGAACAACAACAATTGGTATAAGATGTTGGGGAAATGTTTAAGATGTGGTTAGTCAAGTGCTGTTGGATTAAGAGTTGGGAGCAGCGTTATGACAAGCTGTTCAGCGCAGATTTGATAGAAAATCGCATCAGCCCTCGGTGTTCGCTTTGCCTTTCAGGGCTCACCTATTAGGTGTGTTAGGGTTATGCCCCCCCCCCCATGGTCCACTGGGAATAGGATTAAGATTGAGTTCTGCTGGAAGTTGTTAATTAAAATGACAATGTGCGCAAGGGCTATCCAAACTGACAGGTCTGCATTAAGGCCATGGGCAACATCCTGGGTTAGTAGAGGCCACAGAGGGTGGTGTAGGTACAAGGAAAGCACAATGAGAATCTTGGGGTTGCAATATAATGGCACCGATTAAAATATTATCTCTAAATGTCAAGGGAATCAATAATCCTATAAAAAGGAAAAAAATAATCATTTATGGACAGCATGAAAAAGCCGATATTTTGTTGTTACAAGAGAATCACCTAAACATGAAAGAGGCCTTAAAACTCAATATCAAGCCTTTCAGCATAGTGGCTTTTTCAGCAGCGGTTCAGAAGCACAATGGTGTGGCGGTTCTGGTGCGGAGATCCCTCGTCCCATTGGTGTTCCACTCCAGTTCAGATTTCGAAGGCTGATGGGTCAGAGTTCATCTTCGGGTCGGGATAGTTGAACTAAACTTATTGAATATTTATGCCCCCAATGGAGATAATCCAGAAGTTTTTAGAAACCTACTGGAAGAAATACACAGGGAGCCTACCATACTGTTAATAGTAGGGGGAGACTTTAATCTTGTACTAGATACACTAGTGGATAGGAAGCCCCCTAAAACATGCAAACCTCCTATGGCCCACTCAGTTTTGGTCTCGATCCTTCAAGACACGGTTTGGATATATGGAGATTATTGCATCCTGGGGACCAGGAGTTTACCTTTTATTCCCCCCCGCATCAATCCTCATCGAGAATAGATTTCATGCTATTTTATAAAAACCTGATTGCCAATATATTAGCGGCTGAGATACATATGACTCACATCTCAGATCATGCGGCGATCTCCATTCTGATGGAAAATAAAAGTTCGTGTTCGGTACCGGCAAAATGGTTCTTTGACAGAACCCTTTTGGAGAATGGGGATTTGCGGGATAAAATACAGGCCACTACTGGAGATTATTTTCAATTTAACCCTTTCCAAGGGACATCTGGGTGGGCGAGATGGGAAGGATTTAAGGCCTCCATTAGGGCAACCATTACTAGTTTTTATATATATTTGGCCAGACAACGCAAAGAGCAATTATTTGAACTGGATTCCCAGATAAAAAGCGGGTGAGCGCATTTTGTCTAAGAGACAGGATCCATGTATCTTGTTGCGCCTCCAGCGGTTAAGGTATAATTATAATCAGCTTTTAACCAATGAGGTCTCCCAAAATATCAAAGCGCAGGAAGGTATATACTATAGGGAGAATAATAAGGCGGGCCGATTATTGGCTAATACTTTGAAAGCAAGAAAAGAGGCAAGTCGTATTGCGGCCATCAAGGTTGATGGGAATCCAACTTTGTTGATAAAAGATACTGACATAGCAGAGGCCTTTAGGTCCTTTTTTATAGATCTATATTCCTCTGAAAAAGTGTGTCCACGAGAGGCATTTGCACAACTAATGGATAAGGTTGATAGACCAACATTGGACAAGGATAAGGCAGAGGCACTAAACAGCCCAATCTCCCTGGAAGAGATTTATCAAGCGGTGAATTCACTGGCACCAGGCAAGGCTATTGGCCCCGATGGATTGCCTTCTGAGTTTTTTTAAGGTGTTTGTCAAGGATCTGGGTCCGCATATGCAGGAGTACTATCAGGCACTATTAGAGGAAAGTCCCCAAGTGGGTAAGTTTGTGGCTGCAAAGGTTATAGTGCTAGAAAAGCCGGGAAGGGATCCACAAGTAGTGAGTAACTACCACCCAATTTCCCTTCTAAACGTGGATTATAAAATATATGCAACAGTGTTGGTGTGGCGGTTGTCCATGCTAGTCCCCAGTTTAATCCACCCAGACCAATGTGGTTTTGTAGAAGGGCAATCAACAGTGGACAATGCTAGGCTTTTATGCCATGTCTTGTCAGGGGCAGAGGGTATGGGCCTATCATTAGACGCCGAAAAGGCTTTTGACTGTCTAGAATGGTCATTCCTATACTCTGCTCTTGAATGGTTCGGTTTCAGAGATGGCTTTATTTATTTATTTATTATTATTTATTTATTTATTAACAATTCTTATATACCGCACTATTAGACATCAGCGCGGTTTACATTGAACAAAAAACATCCGACAATTTACATATGTCTGGTCATTACATTTAACAGGAAGTATAACTTGGCGAAATAGGGGAAACTAAATACAATGAGGGTTATCTGATAAAGGATATCCTGGTTAACTATATACAATGGTGGTACAATAGTACATGGAACAATTTACTATTTACATTGTGAAGTTGGCCTGTTGCGAGGTTCTATCTGTTTGACCACTTCTGCTATTTGCCTGGGGGTTATGTTCGGAGCTGTCAATGAGATATTTAAGGAAGAGGAAATGTTTCAGTGCCTTTCTGAACTGATTCAGATTAGGTGTTGCTCTGATTTGTGCTGGTAAGGTGTTCCATAGAGTTGGGGCACAGAATTGGAAGGCTCTGTTGGCTGTTGATCTAGTGCATCTTGTGGTATCATTTGGGATAACTAGTGTGTTTAATTCTGCTGTTCTTCGTGGCCTGTTTGGTGCGAGTGGTTGTATGAGGTTGGAGAGAGAGGAAGAGGTGAGTCCCTTAGCCGCTTTGAATGTTAGCAGTAAGGTCTTGAAGCTGATCCTCGCTTGCATGGGGAGCCAGTGTAGCTGTTTTAGAAGGGGTGTTACGTGATCTCTCCTGGATGCCCCGAGGAGTACCCTTGCTGCACTATTCATGGCTAGTTGCAGGGGGCTCAGGGTGGACCGGGGGAGTCCTTGTAGTATGGAGTTTGAGAAGTCGAAATGGGGGAGTATAAGGGCTTGATAAATGGTTCAGAAGTCATCCGGTTCAAGTAGCATGCGTAGGTGTCTGAGGGATCTGATTTTAAAGTAGATTGCCTTGACTGTATTGGCTATGTGGTTCTTCATGTCAAGGTTTTGGTCCAGCGTTACTCCAAGGTAGCGTATTGCCGGTTTTACTTGGAGTTGGGCATCCTTTACGTTAATACAACTCGGAGGGGTGAAACTGGTGTTCCTCGAGACGAACAGTACTTCCGTCTTTTTGTGTTGTATTCTCAGGTTTTGTGATAAGAGCCACTCTGATATGGTGTCAAAGCAGTTAGTCAGCGGGGTGAGGTCTAGGCAATCCAATGATATTGGCATATATAGTAGTACATCGTCTGCATATATCATGTAACTGACATTAAAGGATCTGATGATGTCGCAGATGGGTTGGATGTATATATTAAACATCAATGCAGATAAGGAGGATCCTTGAGGTACACCTTGACTTTGTTGGAAAGGTTCAGATGTGTCCCCATCGACTCGGACATGCTGCCATCTATCGGACAGGTAAGATTTACACCATTCGAGTGCTGTTCCACCGATGCCTTTTTCCCTTAGCCGGCAGATGAGAATTTCGTGGCATACCGAGTCAAAAGCCGCTGCTATGTCTAGAAGACGAGAGCGAAACCCTGGCGTATGTTATCCACACCCGAGATTATGTTGTTGAGGAGTGTTGTGAGTAGTGTTTCTACTCCATGGGACTCTCTGAAACCATGTTGAGCTGGATCCAGAGGGGCTGAGGTGTCTATATGATCCTGTAATTGCCTGTGCACTATTTTCTCAATGATTTTTGCTAGCATAGGTATGCTAGATATGGGCCTATAAGATTCTACTTTTTGAGGATCAAGTTTGGTGTTCTTTAACAGCGGTCTTACAGAGGTCTGCTTGAGCGTAGCGGGGAAGGAGCCAGTGGTGAAGGAATAGTTTAAGATTTTAGCTATAGTTGAGGATATGTCACATCGCAGGTCCTTTATCCAGTGCGCAGGGCAAGGGTCTGTGTGAGCAGTGGTTGTGTTCAGAGCTAGAATAGTATCTTCAATAGTTTTCTTCGAGGGGGTAGAGAATGATGCCAGTGATACTGGGTAGTCTTGTTCATCAGGAGAGTCCGGTATTAATATTTTGTTAGTCTTGCACATTTTAGATTGCATGTAAATTGCATAGTCCTGTGGATGGATCCTGCTGTGGTGCTCAGGGGTTGGCTCTTTGGCAAGCGTTTTAACTAAGTTAAACAAGTCGTGAGGTTTATTCAATGACCGTTTCAGGGTATCTGTGTGGTGTTGTCTGATTTTATCTGAGATGGCTTTACGATGCTCAGACAGGTGTTGGATGTAAGCTGATTGGTCACTGCTAGTACGTGACTTTCTCCATCGTTTTTCTAGTCTTCTTAAAATGGTTAGTGAGGTTTTTAAATCGGCTGTGAACCATGGGGCTGTAAATCTCTTCTTTGGGTTCTTGTTCGTTGGAGGGCGGATAGCGATTGTGCTGAGTTTTTTGTTCCAGGAGGAGATCACCTCATCTAGGCTTAGTGAGGTGTCATCAAAGAGTGTGCTCATTTCAGTGAGGATGCGTTCTCTGTTAAATGGGTGGAAGCTTCTGATAGTTGAGTTAGCGGGCCTGCTTTCATCTGTTTTTGTCTTGTGTGAACAGTTAGTGGTAGGCATCTGAAAGGTGATGAGTTTGTGGTCAGTCCAAGGGACTGCAGTTATCGATAGCACAATGTTTTGTGGTTGATCCAAACTTAGCTGCGGTGCGAATATGAGGTCAAGGATATTGCCTTTCTCATGAGTAGGTTCTTGCACCATTTGTGTGTATCCTAGGCTATCTAGGGCATCTAGGAATGCTGTTGCTTGAGTGTCCTGTAATGATGGTAGGTTGATATCTCCTACAATCCAATTAGGTTTATTTGGACCCTGGGTGAAGGATGCCAGATTTATTATGGTTGCTAGGTCGTCTGGATCTCCTGATGGTGATCTATAGACCAAATTTATGGAGCATGTGTTGTTTGAGACTGATACTGTTTCTAGATGGTTGTTACTGCTGGATTCATCCATTTTGAACTGGAGGTCAGCTTTGGTGATGATAAGTACTCCTCCGCCTTTTTTGTTTTGTCTGTGTCCAGTGAATGCTGTAAAGTTAGGTGGGAGAAGCTGGTTGAGGATGATATTGTCTTCAGTTGAGAGCCACGTTTCCGTGACCATGAGGATGTCTAGCTGGTGGGATATTATTACATCTGTGATCACTGGCCACTTGTTTCGAAGTGAGCGGGCATTTATAAGTGCACACTTCAGTCTACTAGGGTAGATGTTTTTAGTTTGTCTAGTTTTCGTGTTGTATTGTAGTGGGACATGCAATAGGAGGTTGCGGTGCGGAAGGTTGGTCCCACGTGGGTTGTAATAAGAGTTTCCTGACCATTTTCTCTCACTAGATGGTACAATAGGAATGTGGTTTTGTGAGGTGGTGAGGGCCAATATATTAGATGGTAGCGTTATAATAAGTAGGAAAAGGCACATTAACCTGATGATCACGTCTTCCATTTTAACCCTGTGAGGTATGAGGCTTATTTGGGAGGCGAATAGAGGGGTTTTGGCACGTTAGGGCTGACTGGATCTTAGCTTGTGTATTGTGCAACCAGCAAACAGGCTCAGTGTATCATACAATAACACAGTATTTCTGGCAGTGTTCAACTCTTAAGTATGGATTGATTGTGTATACCTACACAGAATAATGATTGAGATGAGATGAGATGAGATGAGAAGTATAATGATTGAGATGAGATGAGAAGTAGCAGGTGAGACTTGCAAGTGAGAGGTAGCAGATAAATATTTTCTGTAATTTTAGTTGGAATTGATACAATTGCAAGGTAAAACAGTGGCAAGTATCAATGAGTTGTAGTAGATACTTTTGTGGCAAATAGAGCAATTGCAAGGAATAACAGTGACTAAATATCTACATGTAGAGACATTTGAGCAATTATGTAACAAACTACAATTTCAGGGTAAAGAGCAGCTGAAAGAGTGAAGGAATAGTGTCCATAAAAGGCTGTAGATGGAATACTTGCAGTATATAGGCAGGTAGTGGACAGTTAGAGGGTTTGAATCTCAAGGCACAGTTGCAGCTTTCTTCAGGATCGGAGCGTAGATGGTAGAGGTTCCTGACTCTTGTGGAGTAGTACCATACCTTTGCCGAAGGCCACTGCCCAAGGGCCACGCCCAAGGGCCCTCTGGCGAGGCCCTCAGGCGCGGGCCCGACAGGCGCGGGCCTGCCGGAGGCAGGCTGCCTTTAAAGGGCCTCTGCTCCTCCTCCCACAGCCCCGAATGGGCTGGAGTGCCTAAGAAGGGCTCTACCCCGAATCGGGAGATTTAAAGATGGTGCTGTTCCCGTCGAACGCGGGCTGCCTTTAAAGGGCCTCTGCTCCTCCTCCCACAGCCCCGAATGGGCTGGAGTGCCTAAGCAGGGCTCTACCCCGAATCGGGAGAAGATTTAAAGATGGTGCTGTTCCCGCCGAACGCGGGCTGCCTTTAAAGGGCCTCTGCTCCTCCTCCCACAGCCCCGAATGGGCTGGCTCTACCCCGAATCGGGAGAAGATTTAAAGATGGTGCTGTTCCCGCCGAACGCGGGCTGCCTTTAAAGGGCCTCTGCTCCTCCTCCCACAGCCCCGAATGGGCTGGAGTGCCTAAGCAGGGCTCTACCCCGAATCGGGAGAAGATTTAAAGATGGTGCTGTTCCCGCCGAACGCGGGCTGCCTTTAAAGGGCCTCTGCTCCTCCTCCCACAGCCCCGAATGGGCTGGAGTGCCTAAGCAGGGCTCTACCCGAATCGGGAGAAGATTTAAAGATGGTGCTGTTCCCGCCGAACGCGGGCTGCCTTTAAAGGGCCTCTGCTCCTCCTCCCACAGCCCCGAATGGGCTGGAGTGCCTAAGCAGGGCTCTACCCCGAATCGGGAGAAGATTTAAATTAATTAAAATTATGTATGAGTGTCCCTCTGCTAGCATCTGTGTTAATAACACACAGTCGCGGGATCTTATTTTGGGCCGAGGCACACAGCAAGGTTGCCCTTTATCGCCAATCCTGTTTAATCTGGCACTCGAGCCTCTGGCCCTCCTTCTGAGGCAGAACGACAAAATTCATGGTATAAGGTTGGCTGGCAGAGAGATTAAATTATCAGCGTACGCCGATGATCTCCTTTTATTCACTACCCCGGAGTCAGTGTCACATATTCTGGAACAGATAGATTGTTATTCTCTGCTATCTGGGTATAAAATTAACTGGTCGAAACCAGTAGCTTTCCCCCTTAACTTGCGAGTCCATAAGGCGAACTTGGCTGGATTTCCCTTTGTCTGGGAATCAAAAAAGGTTAAGTACTTAGGTGTGCATTACTGTCATTCCTTGGAAGAAACGCTTAAGTATAATGCAGAGGTACTTTTGGCCAGCATTCAGAATTTGACTACCAAGTGGTCCCCTCTGTTCTTATCTTGGTGGGGCTGACTGGAAACAATTAAAATGACCATTGTACCCAAAATAAACTACATACTGGAAATGGTGCCATTATATTTCCCAACTCAATTGTATCGTCAGATAGAGAGACTATTAACACTCTTCCTATGGAAAAACAAACCGCCCAGGGTTGCCCTTAAAAAACTCAAACCCTGCAAGGAAGATGGGGGGGTAGGTTTTCCAGATTTTCTTGCTTACCATAACACGTTCTTGTTGAAACAAGGCGCAAGATGGATGGATCAGATATCTGATCAAAGTCCATTCTGGTTAATCTTAGAGGAAAAAATTGCGGCCCCCTTCCCTATGAATCTTCTCCCAGGGATAGTTTTTAGGGAGAACTCGGAGAGACCAAGAATGATCTCAGACACACAAAGAGCTTTCCGGATCTTAGCTAGCACAATGGGCCCAAATGGGAATAACTCTACGTGTCTCCCTTTGTGGTACAATCCAACCTTTAAGATCCAGCAGAAAACATGTGTGTGGAAGCAGTGGTATGAGAGAGGTATCTGGACTCTTGGGCAATTAATTGAGGAGAATTAGTGGAAAATTTTTTGACAGACTGCAGCAGGATTTTCATCTTCCTGGGTCTCTGTATTTTCAATGGCTACAATTAAAGCATTGTGTGGGGAAAGCAGTAGGGGGAGTTAACATATTGCAGGAAGACTGGGGGGTAAACAATAAAATTCAACAAGCACAACTGGCTGCAGGGACAGCTTCCTTCTTTTACAAAGAATTAAAACAATTGTCGCTGTCTCAGTTAATTGGGCTGCAGCGGGTTTGGGAGCATGACACAGGCGTGTTCCTATCACAGCACAGCTGGGCGAAATTTTGGGCTAGATCAGTTAGGACATCAAAAGCAGCCTCCATTACGCAGACCTTATTTCTTTTCGCGCACAGGGCATATCTAACACCAGTGAAAATAAACAAATGGGACAGCTTAGCTCCTGTGCAGGGCTGGACGTGTCGTAAGCAGATGGGTACCCTTAAACACATAGTCTGAGTGTGCTGGGGTGCAGGTCTTCTGGACACAGGTATGGGCCAGAATACAAGTAATATTGAGCTTAACACCCCCCTCACATGGGGGATAGTAGCTTTTCGTTCGGCTATGGCTATCCCTGGGCTGAACAAGGAGTACAGATTCCTATTAGACTTTTTGCTGGGGGTGGCTATTTGCTTAGTGGTTTGAAACTGGAAACACACCACAGACCTCCATTTTCAAATATGGTGGAATCAGGTCTGTGTATATAGCAAATATGAGCAAATGCCTCAAAAGGGTACAGTTCAAGGCCCCCATAGCACTCTGAAATGGAGAGCCCTGAAGGAATTTGGGGCTGGTGCACATTGTTACAATGTTTAAAAGCTGTACATATCGAAATGCATATAAGGAAAGAACCTATGTGATGTATCCAAGAACTTAGCACTTGTTTGATGTATTAGCTTGGATCCCAGTGGATGTGGGGGGGGGGGGAGTTGTGGGGGGGGGGTCTTGGGGTGTTGAATTGTATTTGTTATTGTTTGAAGGTGTGGTCGTTTGTTGTGTTAGTTGAAAAGATAAATAATTGTTTCCTTAAAGGTCAAGTTCAGGAAGTCACTCACTGCAAAAGCAGAATAACATCAGAAACAGCCACACTTTTAAGCCACACATCAAAAGCAAATGGGAAGAAGTGGGTAGAAAAAAATCAATGCAATATACACACAAGCCAGTTAAATGCTGGAAAGCAATGAGCACAAATGCTCAAAGCTTAGTCAACAAAATTCCAGACCTGGAAGCCCTAATGGTGGAAATGGACTTGGACATTGTGGCTATTACAGAAACATGGTTTAATGAATCACATGATTGGGATATAGACATAGCTGGTTATAATCTATTCAGAAGAGACAGAGAAATGGAAAAAGAGGAGGAGTAGCCTTGTATGTCAAAAGCAATATTAAAGCTACTGAAATGCAGGGGGCATGGGGAAAAGAAGAAGCGCTCTGGATTGTGTTGGAAAGAGGAGACAGCACTGTCATCCATACTGCTGTAGTCTACAGACCTCCGACACAAATTGAAGAGATAGATAAAGAACTGATTATAGATATTGCCAAGATAGCCACAAAGGGGGAAGTGATCTTATTAGGTGACTTTAATCTTCCCGATGTGGATTGGATTACTCCTTCTGCAAATCTGGAAAGAAGCAAAAAAATTGTGGATGCTTTCCAAGATGTGTTACTTAGACAAATGGTGTTGGAACCAACCAGGGAAAGCTCAACGCTGGATTTAGAGCTCACCAACAGTGATAGCGTGTCGAATGTCTGGGTGGGTGCCCCTGTGAGCAGCAGCGATCATCACACAATGTGGTTTGAGATAAAAGCCAATGTGCAGTCCAATCATAGCAAGCTCAAAGTCCTAAACTTCAAAAATGCTGACTTCAGTAAAATGGCCAAGTACCTAAAGGAGGAGTTGGCAGGGTGGAAGGGGATAAGGGAAGTGGAATTGCAATGGGCTAAACTAAAGAAAGCAATAAAAGGTGCAAGAGATACATACTTAAGGAAAGTAAATAAAAACAAGAGGAAAAGGAAACCTATTTGGTTTTCCAAAGAAGTGGCTGCCCAAATAAAGGCAAAAACCACAGCTTTCACAAAATTCAGAAGTTCGCAAACAGAGGAACACGGAAAAGAATACAAGATCAAACTAAAAGAGACAAAAAGAGAAATAAGGAAAGCAAAATCAAAGGCAGAGGAAAAGATGGCTAAAGATGTGAAGTGTGGCAACAAAACTTTCTTCAGGTATATTCAGGAAAGGAAGAAGATCAGAGGTGGAATTGCTGGACTCAAAAGTGCTGGGAACGAACTTGTGGAAAGTGACATTGAAAAAGCGAAATTGCTAAACAAATACTTCTGCTCTGTTTTTACTAAAGAACATCCTGGAGAAGGACCACCTGTGACTCCCAAATATAAAAATGGGAATGAAGTAGATAGTTCACCATTTACAGAAGAAACTGAAAGTGGACAAGGCCATGGGACTGGATAGGATACATCCCAGGATACTGAAAGAGGTCAGAGAGGTTCTTGCAGGACCGTTAAAGGATGTTTTCAACAGATCCTTGAAAACAGGAGAAATTCCTCAGGGCTGGAGAAGGGCTGATGTGGTACCTCTTCACAAAAGTGGTGACAGGGAAGAAGTGACAAATTACAGGCCCATGAGCCTTACCTCGGTGGCGGGAAAAGTAATGGAGGTGCTCCTGAAAGAGCAAATAGTGGTCTTTCTCAAAACCAACAGGTTGCAAGATCCGAGGCCACATGGTTTTACCAAAGGACGATCTTGCCAAACAAATCTGACTGAGTTCTTTGACTGGGTGACCAGAGAACTAGATCAGGGGCATGCGATGGATGTCATCTACCTGGATTTCAGCAAAGCCTTTGATCCTCATAGGAGGCTTATCAATAAACTCAGTAGTTTGGGGATGGGTCCCAAGGTGGTAAACTGGATCATAAATTGGTTGACTGACAGACGACAGAAGGTGATGGTACATGGAGCTCACTCAGATGAAAGGAAGGTGATTAGCGGGGTGCCCCAGGGTTTGGTCCTGGGACCGACGCTGTTCAATGTATTTGTGAGTGATATTGCTGAAGGACTGAATGGAAGTCTGTCTTTTTGCAGATGACACAAAAATTTGCAGCAGAGTGGACTCCCCCGAGGGAGTGGTTAACATGAGGAAAGATCTACAAAAGCTGGAAGAATGGTCTAATGCTTGGCAATTAAGATTTAATGTGAAGAAGTGCAGTGTCATGCACTTGGGTAGCAGAAATTCAAGGGAAATGTACACGATAGCGGGTGAGAGGTTGGTGTGCACGGATCAGGAGAAAGACCTTGGTGTGATTATTTCTGAAGATCTCAAGGTGGCAAAACAGTGCGACAAAGTGGTTGCAAAAGCCAGGAAGATGTTATTTATTTTATTATTTATTTTATTTTATTTACTTCTCTTATATACCGCGCTATTAAAATCAGTGTGGTTTACAATTGGAATAAAAAACATACTGCAATGTCACACGACAATTGAGTTTTTACATTGAACAAGGACGAGATAACCTGGAGGTAACAGGGGTAACTAATTACAGAGTAATTATTCATGGAGTATGGTGAGAAATTATACATATAATATAGCTTGGTTTCAACATATTTATAAGAGGTTTAATCAATAAGATGTGTGATCAGTACCAGTAATAAATAAGAGAGGGGATATGGTGGTAGAGCTAGTCATTTTCTTTATGGTGTTGGATTTTGGGTGGGGTGGAGTAGGGTGTAGGGTGTGAGGATGGGTGGTTGTTTCTGGGATTGGATTCTGGGTAATGGATGAGGAAAAGGTGTTGTTTGAGGGCTTTTCTAAATGACGATAGGTCTGGGGTGGAACGGAGCTCAGAAGGGAGGGCATTCCAGGTCATGGGTGCAAATAGGGAGAAGGCTCTGTTGGCGGTAGCCTTTTTACACTTAGTTAGAATGTTGGGGATCTCTAGAGTGTTTGCTTGATTAGATCTCCTGTTGGGCTGCATACAAAGAGGAATTACCAGCAGAAAGGAAGAGGTACTTATGCCACTGTACAAGTCATTGGTGAGACCTCACTTGGTATACTGTGTTCAGTTTTGGAGACCATATCTTGCAAAGGATGTAAAAAGACTGGAAACTGTTCAGAGGAAGGCGACCAAAATGATTTGGACCCTGCGTCAGAAGCCTTATGAGAAGAGACTTGAAGACCTAAATATGTACACTTTGGAGGAGAGGAGGGACAGGGGAGATATGATTCAGACCTTTAAATACTTAGAGTATTAATGGACAAACAAACCTCTTCCAAAGATGGGGAAGCTGTAAAACTAGAGGGCAAAACATGAAGCTGCAAGGTGGTAAATTGAAAGGCAATGTCAGGAAATACTTTTTCACTGAAAGGGTGGTGGATGCTTGGAATGCCCTCCCAATGGAAGTTGTGGGGGCAAACACAGTGACGGAATTCATAACCGAGGTACCCTTCCACTGCTGCACGCCAGCCTTGAAATGCCCCTCACCCCATAGCACCCCGCATTTTGGCACCCCAGTTATCCCCACACACTCCCCAGCCTCCCCCCCCCATCAGCACCAAGTCCACAAGAAAAGACTACACACATACACTGGAATTTCTTGGTAAACTTGCCATCATAAACATTCTTGAAACCAGATAACTGTCCCCCCCCTTTTCCGGATGATGCCCCCCCACCAGCCATTCCTAGCAAGGTGGTGCATCATCCTCCCCCCATTCCCCCTACTGCCAGCCTCGCCATGTTATTAGCAAAGGCCGGCAAGGTGCCTTCCACTGGGCAGAGACTAGCTGTGATGTCTCTCCCCACCTAAGGAGCACTGCCACTCCCGTGCAAAGAGGCATCAGCCTCAAATGCCCCACCGGGTCAGTGTGCGCCAGCTCACTACCCCAACCAAGCCCCAAAACACATCAGCCTCCCCCCTTACCCAGCTGCGACAACACTCCCACACACCCACCCATCCGTCTGAAAACGTGGGCGGGTGGGACGGGACACCTTTTTCCTTGGCGGTCCGATGGCAAGAGGGAGATCACATGCCACAGATCTCCCTCGCTTGCTGCGGACCTGCCCACCCGCCAGCACCAGCCACCAATCCCCAGCCCCGTCACGGATGTGGGCTGCTGGTGCCGGCACACATCCCCCCCCCCCCTCCAACACACTGCTGAGCATGCTAAAAGCTTCGAAGTAAGCGCAGGATATCGCACAGCCCATAGGCATGCACTTATCAAAATAGAACCCCGATTCAAAACAGAAGCCCAACAATGGGAAAGCCGAAGGGTGAACCGGCAACAATCGGAACACTGATTCTATGTCCACTTTTGCGAGCCAGGCGCTGGCTCCGCATTGCCGAACCAAACTCACCGCCGCATCAAAGGACGCATAGCGGACAGTGCACTGCTCCCAAGGAATGTGATCATTCACGGAATCCCCCGTAGGGCAAGATAGGCTATGAATCAACCTAAACTTACCCGCCTCCTTCTTGGGAACTACCCCCAATGGGGAAACTGTGAACACGGGGAACGGGGGCTCTCGAAAAGGTCCTGCTACTCAGCCCAGTGCACATTCCTCCGCGATTTTCTTCCGCACAACCCCGGCCAGTGACACCACAGAACTGGCATTCCTCGACCCTCCCTTCCCTGGCACACCCTGCAAGGGAATATGGAAACCCTCCGTGAAGCCTTTTAATAGCAAACCCCAAGCCCCCTGCCTTTTAGACTGCCCGTACCTGACCAACCATGGGCGCATAACGTCGACTCGCAAGGGTGAAGGAGCCAACGCCCGACGAGCTCCCTCACTTGCCACCAGCTGGAGCCCTGGCAACTGTCTTCCGGCTACACTTACTGGCAGGATGTCCACTCCCGCACAGGGAGCAGGCGTGCTTGAATTTGCAGTCAGGGAATGGGCAAGACGACTTGTAACGCCAACAGATATCTCCCCCCGAAACACCCCCTTTTGACTGCACCCCCCCAAGCCCTTGCCCTTGAAAGGGCCGCGGGCTCACTGCCATCGTAGTAAGCCCCACCTTGCCACCGCTGCCCCCAACTCCTGCGCCCCTACTCCGTACGGACATTCGCGTTAACCATAGGTTAATGTCCTTCGTCCCCCATGATAACTGCCTGTTCTCCTCCATCATGTCCCGGAACTCCTCATCATAATTCAACCAGGCCCACCCCTCATGGGCCTGTGATGCCGCTAGGATGGTATCCCCATATGCCAGCAGCGCCCCATATTGCTCCGGGAAATAGTGGCCCCACACGCTAGCTAAGTGCAAAAACGCCCTGGTCCAAATAAGAGTATTGCGGGAGGCCTTCCGCACTCTACCCGCCTTCTCATCCTCTTTCCGCTTTTTCCTGCTTTCACCCGCACATTTCCTGCCATCCAGGAGGCAAAAAATATCAATATACCTACGACGCTTGATCCGGTGGCGCAATTTCCGCTGCACCCCCTCCCACAGCTCTGCGCAATGCACTACCACAGTCCCCCCACCCTCACCCTTCTCGCCACTGCCGAGTCACCCGAGGAACCCGCCGACGACGTCGAGGACGATGATGACGAAGAAGCGCGCCTATTTTGATGCATGTGCTTGCGCTTCCCCCTCGCTTTTCCTCCCACCGCCCCCCCCCTGCAGGCGGGGTCTGCATGCCCCCTTCCCTGCCACCATCTCCTTCCTCATACTCACCGGCCATGCGGGAAGAAGCAGCCGCCCCAGTTGCAGCAGGGGCCGCCCTCACCGCACCGGACAGCTCTTCCGTCGCACGTGCAGGCGCTGCACCAGCAGCCTGACCAGAATCGGCCACGTCCATCCTAGTGAGCACGCTCGCTGGGATCTGCAGAGGAAGAGGAGAAGAGAAGCCAGCAGCAACCGCCCCCGGAATACCGGACACTACACCCGTCCCCCTGCCACAGCTCGACGCTGAGGAGCCAAGGCCGCCAGCATCCCAGGCCGTTGCACCCTGATACGGAGTACCCCCAGCTCCCGCAGGAGCTACCCCCGCCCAGTCACTCCACCTGCCCCCCCAATACCCGAAACCCCCCCAAGGTACAGGCCCACATGCCCAGGGGCCCGGTGCTCCATAAAGTCTAGGGAGGGGGAAATGGCCGGTGTCACTGCCAAGAGCATAGCCGGGCATGGGAGGAGGAGGGGGGGGCACCCCCGAAGGCCCACCCACCATGGTAGCCACCCCCCCAGCATCAGCATGCACCCCAGCCCCTCCCCCAGAGCCAGCTACTGGTCCTCAAGGCGCTAACACCCCCACCCCCTCCCCTTCAACGCCCTCAGCCAGCGACGGGGACCCTGCCACCCCCACCACCAGGCCCTCCGAAGGGGCTGCACCGGCCCCGATCTGAGGGGGGCAGCCTGAACCACCCCTAGGCCCGGCCCTATGGGACTGATGCCTCCCACGCCCCCCCAGGGCCCCCTGCACTGCTCCATCGGCCAGTGTGGCCCCCCCAGCCACTGCTTCCCTTGCCATCATCACGCGCCCACGTGTCCATACACCCAACCCCCTAACACTAACCTTTGGGGCCCTGGAACCTTTTCCAGCACTCTTCCTGCCTGCCCAGCGAGCCATCACCCCCCAAAAGAAAGGCAGAGGCACCCCCACCCCCAACACCTTTGCGACCAGGAGCTCCTGCACTGGCCCCCCCACTACCGCAGCTAGCCGCACTACTCCCACTGGGCCTCCTGCCCACACACCAGGACTGAACGCGTGGAGCAGGCCCAATGCCGGTGCCCTGCTCCCAAGTGGGTTGCCCAACGTCGGTTGCCCAACGTCTGCTGCCCCCCTCTGCCAAGCTGGTAGCCCGCGAACGCCGCCCTCAAAACTAGCCCCCGGTGCAGCGGAGGCTGAAGAAAAACCTCCCCCGTCCACAATGCGGGTGAAATTAAAGGGAACGGGCCGAGAAAACGACTGAGCACAGCCCCGGCAACACACCTTTTTCCTTGGCGGTCCGACGGCAAGAGGGAGATCACACGCCTTAGATCTCCCTCGCTTGCCGCGGACCCACCCACCCGCCAGCACCAGCCACTAATCCCCATCCCCCACGTCATGGACGTGGGCTGCTGGTACCGGCGCACATCCCCCCCCCCCCCAACATGCTGCCGAGCATGCTCTGGGCCCCGGGGACCTGGTTACAATCCCGGCCTCAGGACCCGGCCCAGCGGCACGGTGGAATAAATGGCATGGGGCAGACACAGTGGATCCCTTTACAGCAACAGGATAAAATCAAAATAAATGGAACCTTCTAATTTCTCAACAAATAGTGGTGTCCTACATGGAGCGGTGAGTTCACCCCTAAACAAAGACATGGGGAGGGGTGGCCTGCACAGAGCGGTAGGTGCACCTACTCTTGCCATCTTATTGGGCAGATTAGATGGACCATACTGGTCTTTATCTGCCGTCATTTACTATGTTACTATTTTATACTTGCTATATCCCTGTAGATCTTCCCTGTGTGTTCATGCAGGGTGACTATCTTTCTGTGTTTTCTGGGTGTCGCATCCATCATGCACAACAGTTGGATTAACAATTAAGAATACACTCAAAAGAAAATCTGATGCAATGTTGGCTGATATTATAGTTGCATACACAATGTCATTCCTATATCATATCACGTCATCTATTATGTCATTTAACCCATAAACCCACAAATAATGACGAAACATCTCATATGTGATGATTTAACCCAGTTGATTAAAAAAAGATCAAAATTAAATGCATATACAATACATAGGCTGAAGAGATTAAAAAATCCTGTCTGTTTCAATTAATTTGCACAAGGGTATAGTGTATTGATGAGGAATTCTGAAAGGTATAGCTCTCACCATAAGCAGCTCAATATCAACTGCTTCGGTGGGTGATTTCAGTAGGGTGCTCAGGTCTTGAGCCTAGTAGGATATTGTTTATAAAAGCTCTTTAAACACAGTCAATTCTGAGAGAAAAGGATACTACGTTTACTTGAGCTGCCTTCTTGTGATCGATTTAGATTTGATTTTATGTTAACAAATATTTATGTTTATGTCCTCTATAATCTCCACTGGCTCCCTATTCAATACAGAGTTAAATTCAAGGTGCTTACCATTACACATAAGATTATCTCCAATGAGTCCGCCCCATGCCTCTCCCCTCTCCTTTCCTCCACCAACAACACAAGAACACGTCGCTCCATTACCAAGAACCTACTTACTATCCCAATAAACAAGAGACATAGCAAACAATTTACTAGTAACAGGGTCTTCTCCCTCTATGCCCCATCCCTATGGAATACCCTTCCACATATCCTGCAAAACTGCTCCAGCCACTCTGAGTTCCGGAAAAAGTTAAAGACTCACTTATTCCTGGAGCACTTCTCCCAACCACCTTAATTCATAGCCCCCTGCTTCCCCCTCCTCTTACCCACGCTATCCCAATGTTGATCATAAAACCAGGTAGCATCTCTTAGCCTGTATATACCATGTACATAGTTATTCTGTGTAAATAGTTCCACGTTTTGTTTTTGTTTCTATTTTCTGACACACATAATTATCTCTGTTCATTGTTCTATGTAAACAGTTGAAACATACTGCTATAAAAATGTTCTATGTAAACCGTCCTGATTTGTAGAAGGACGGTATATAAAAAATGTTAAATACATAAATAAATAAATAAACAAAGCCACAGCCTAATTCTTCCACTTCAATTCTGCCTATCTCATATTTCGAGAGAGACTGTGGGCTGCTAGTGGTGATGTTAAAAACTTAACCATTATATATACACAACACAAAAAAAAAAAAAATATTGTATAGTAACACATCATTACATTAAAACATGCAGTATAATTAATATTGGTGGTGTTCATATAGAATAGAACTAGAATTTGCTAGGACCACAAAGTAAGTCTAGTTTTTAGGCTAATCATAACTAGTAAATAAGTAGGCTGATGTGCTAAAACTTGGAAAACTCTGCAAATGGCACTTTGCATACTAAAGGGCATGTTTGCTAAAGTACGCTAATGGTTAGTGTGAGATTTACCGTATGCTAAGCAGACCACAGTAATTGTTATCACACTCTAAAACAGCATGGTAAAAATCCCATGCTAACTGCTTAACATGCAATGGGGTGGAGGCTGGGTGGATTAAGGGGAGAAAGTAGGCACCAACTGCACATTGCAATTTTTTGTGGAGCTAATTAACGACACAAATTGTGAATGCTGCAGTTCGCACAGGTATATTTAACGCCACCTCAATGGGAGTGGTAAGTGCACCTGCATTAACTGAGATTGCTGGTTTAGCATACTGTGGTACTTTTCAGTGCACTAATTACCAGGGAGCATGCTAGGCATGCCCCCAAAGTGCCAGTCTATTTTCCTTATTGCGCTCATTTTTGCCCCAACTCACACTCTCTTAGTACACTTTAGTAAATATGATCTTAAAACATCCAATAGTATGGTTATTAGTAATGGTACACATTATTTTGTGTGACGTGGCATTTGAGAAACATTTTTTATATGCAGAAAGAATAAAATTTCACATGTAGTTTTCTGCATTTGCAATTTTGTTCAAATTAATAGTGAGCTACTATGATGCAAAATGTACAAAGTAGCTCACTGACTATTAACTCATTGTTAAATTACAGGGCCCGATTTCACCACCCAAAAGAGTCTCAATGAAATGTATTTTTGGAAAATGTAGTGCAAAAAATCTTTGGGGTATGTTTACTAAACCGTCCTAATGTTACCTGCGCTAGTTGCAGCGATAATGTGAAGAATGCCATATAAGGAGTGGGCGTTCCAGTCCTAAGGTAGCAAGAATATGTATCGCTTTGCGCCGTGGCACGTTAATGCGCATTAACCCTAAGTACATGCCAGTGGAGTGTTAGAAGCTATAACGATGTAGCCCACTGGTTACTGCAATGACTGTGGAGGCAGAGGTCATGGGTTTGATCCTGCAGTGATGTAATCTAAAAAGGCTGTCTAAGGCATTTTCTTTTAATTTAAATCAGTGCTGCCAGCAAAAACACCCTCACAGTGCCGTAACCTAAGGTGCCTCAAGGCGCCCTATAAGGTGCCCCATAGGTCACATTATAAAGTGCCCTGTCTGCCCAGTGTGGAGGAGTGGCCTAGTGGTTGGGGCAAGGTACTTCAGGCCGGAAGGTCAGGGGTTCAAATCCCACTAGAGGACAGCAACCTTGGACTGGAAGGACTGGGGTTTCTAGTCCCACAGGTGCTCCTTGTGGTCTTGGGCAAGCCACTTAACCCTCCATAGCCCATGTTCCCTGTAAAATAGTTATCTCCAAGTTATAATGCCCTGTTCAATGTAATTTCAGTTTGTTCAATGTAAACTGCACTGATGCAGAATAGTGTGGTATATAAGAGAATATACATAAAGAAAATTAAAAAAAATAATGTGCCCTATAGGGCACTGTATAGGGTGCCTATGAGGCACCTTAGGCTACAGCACTGTGAGGGTGTTTCTGCTGGCAGCACTGATTTAAATTAAAAGAAAATGCCTCAGACAGCCTTTTTAGATTACACCACTGCAGGATCAAACCCATGACCTCTGCTTCTACAGTCATTGAAGTAACCAGTAGGCTACATCTCTATACCTACTACCACACTGCTGGCTGGCTACAGAAAGACTGCAGGTCACCACACAAACTGTCTGCTGTGGTTACCAGGATAGGATAAACCCACCCGTACCCATGATGCACTGCACATGCAGATCAGCAGTCTACAGCTCACTGCCACCGGAGACGTTATCGCACTATAACATCGCCACTGCTACGTTAAGACGGTTTAGTAAACATACCCCTTTGTGTTTTATGTTTCATCCAGGTTTATTTGCATACGAGAAAAATGGCACAGAATAATGCACGAACTTCAAGGCATACAAAAATATATCTGATGAGTATTCAATATGGTTATCCTGCTGATGAGAGCTGTTTGTGGTTAATACTTAACTGGGTGGTAGGTAATTATTGTTGCCGCATATTAGTTGTGCTGCAGATCTCCTCTATCCTGGTACTGCAGGAAGGTATATTAACTGTCCTGAGTTGCTGTCCTTTCCCAGTACCAGTGCGACTAGTCTAGCATCTGAACTTCCTGCTTGTAAAAAACATATTCACATCTCTGTGCAATACTTCTGGTATAGGGCTTCCTGAGAATATTTTGTTCTAACACCACCTCAAAACCACTTTGAATATCAGTGCATACAGACAACAGTGTTTCTATCAATTCTCCAAAGCATCTTGAGAGTAGAAAACATTTTAAGTATTCTGTCCAATCAGCATTGCAATTTAGATTTAGATTAGATGCTGAATTATTGAAGGCCTGCCTGATGTTTTCCTCTGAATATTGTTTTTCCAGATTCACTGGGCCGATTACAGGCATCAAAAATCATGTTCTCTTTTCACATTTTTTGTTTGTTTTATTTTGGGGTTTTTTGCCTCTGGGGCATATTCTCTAGCAACATCACAATTCATCAGGAATAAATAAGTCATTTTTCTCCTACAGCTAAAGATCATTAAATTAAAGCTGCATGTTCTCAAAGCAAACAGCAATACTCATCATCCTACGGCAATCAAAAATGTTACTGCTAGTGCAACATCTTGTTAAGTTTAAGCAACCAGCAATTCCCCTGAACTCCTGGAAGCTGCCTCGCTCAGAATTGGTTTATTCATTACCTAACATGAACTCCATATAGGGCACATCCACGTTTCTGAAATCGTACCTGAACTTGCATGTGCCTGCTTTTTTCAGACATTCTGGCTTTGATGTCCCAGATTGCACTTTGACGTCCCTTTGTAAAAGGTGCCTTATAATGTCTAGATTTTGGATTGTTAGGTGTTTACTATTATTTATTTAACAATTTTTGATATACCATTTTTCTGCCAGTCAAAACAGATTAGGATTAGGATTTTATTTCTCATGGAGCACGTATTGATGAGTGGATTCATCGAGTTGAGGTCCACTCTAAGGACCACTTGGCTAGACCCTTAGGCACAGGCCCATCAGGTGGTTGCCTGCCTAGGGGAGTTGTTTTAAATCAGCACTATGGTCCCTACTGGATGATGTGCATGTATAGGTGGAGCTTACCATCCTGCTGGATCACCACTAGCTCATGGCTTGGGATCACTGTAGGCCAAAGTGGTTGGTCCAGTAGAGCCTCTAAGACAGATCGGGTGGCACAGGGCTGGTACATGTCTCGCACTCAGGTCTCCACCCAATGATGCACATGTACACTATAGTCTGATCTTACAGACTTGCTGAGTTTCTGCTGGCTCTTGGAGATGAGTCTTCTGTCCTCTGCTGCTGGGAAGAATACAGGATCTGTGGCAGATCTTGCCTGGCTGACTCATGGTGACATTTTGAGTCTTCTACTGGGGCTGCTGAGATGGATATGCATGTTTACTAAAGGCCACACCATTAGCACGCAATTGCAATGCAGTATCAGCGAGGAGGCTTGTGCTGTTTGTGGGCATGTACCTCCATCCCCATGCCAATAGCTCATTGCCATCACATTGCACCACACTAACTGGCATGTGGGTGCACTTAGCGCCACTCATTGAGGTGGTCTTAAATGCATCCATGTTAACTGCAACAGTTGCAGTTTGTGCTGCCTATAAGGCTCGTGCTAACAACATGATGCCATCAATGCCCATGTTACGCCCCTAAACTGCCCTGTCCCCACCTGCTAACTGGTTAGCACAGAATCAGTAGCGTAGTGTCCTGTGCTTAATGTCAGCATGGTGCACTTGGTGCATGCTGTACCCTGTACTACCGAATAGCACATTTTAGCAAATATGCCCCATATTTTATAAAATGTGCACATATGTACATAAAGTATGTGCTCACCTTTACAGCTGCTCAAGGGCAGGCACAGCATTCGTGCCTTCAGCCTAGGCACAGTTTCTGCAGGATTTGTATTAATATTTTATAAAGAATCACATACAGTTGTGGTCAACATTATTGGTACCCTTTCATTTTAGGTATGTTGTATACAATATCTTGAGAAATAATTGGAAATACTCCAACTATATGTCATCATAATATTTCAATAGTATGTTCAAAGATATGCAGCAAAAAAAAAAAAAGTCGTCTGTGCTACTTAGACGCAGTAATTTCTGAGGAAAATAAAATTGTGACCTGGACAGGATTAATGGCACCCTTCACTAATATTTGGTTGCACAACCCTTGGCAATGATGACAACCTCCAAACGTTTCTTGTAGTTATTTATAGGTTTCGTACATCTGTCTGCTGGTAGTTTCTCACACTCAACTGTGATTTGTTCCAGCACATGAATGTTTCCAGGATTCCTTTTACCAATGGCAGATTTCAACTCTTTCCAAAGGTTCTTGATTGGATTGAAATCAGGACTCATTGCTAGCAGTTTAAAACCATTCATTTGTCCTTTTTTAACCATTATTTTGTGCTTTTGGATGTAGGTTTTGGGACATTATCCTGCTGGAGGACTCATGACCAAGGACCCAAACCTATCTGACACTAGGTAGCACATTTGGCTCCAAAATACCTTGGCAGTCCTCAGACTTCATGATTCCTTTAATATGTTCCAGGCCTCCAGTTCCTGAGGCAGCAAAACAGCTCCACAACATTATGGAACTTACACGATATTTAACTGTGGGAAGGGTGTTTTTTTCCTTATAAGCTTCATTTCTTCTCCTGTAAATGTATCGCTGGTCTGCATTGCCAGAGAGCTCAAGTTTTGTTTCATCTGTCCACAGAACATTTTTCCAGAAGGATTGTGGTTTCTCAAGGTGGATTTGGGCAAAGATCTGGCATACCTTTTTATGTCTGTCTTTGAGCAATGGGGCCCTCCTTGGCCTTCGCCCATGAAGAATTTCTTTGTTTAGTGCACAGCTTAAGGTGCGGGTTGAAACCACCACTCCAGATTGCTCCAGATCAGCCTTAAGCTCTTTGGATGTTGTATGTCATGTTTTTCCAGCAATTCGCACTAACCTTCGAAGACTTCTTGGATTAATTTTCCTCTTCCCACCATGTCCTGGGAGGTTCTTGACAGTTCAATGAGCAGAAAACTTCTTAATAATATTGCAAACTGTAGACACAGGAATCCTAAGGTCTTTGGAGATGGCCTTGTACCCCTTTGAAGTTTGATGTCTGGTGATAATTGCTTGTCTGATTGTATCAGGAGGTTCTGTTGTCTTCACCATTGTGAAAATGGAACAGGGAGTGAACATTAAACATTAAACATTAGAGCCATCATTCATTGGTTGATTTAAGTCATGCGGATACTGACAATTGATCACAGGTGCATCTAATTTTTACTGCAATGGGAATATAGTTCTGTTCAAACTGATTTGTATTGTTTATAAGGATGCCAATAATCATATATTCTATCCAAAAAGACTAACTAGGTCCACTGCAAAAATAATATCCACAATTTAAGTAAGACCTCTCTTTGTACTCTTATAATTTGCCCCTAAATCTTATATATTTATTTTTTTGTTGGACTGTCTCCCATGAAAGGATTACCCTTTCTCACGGCAAACCTTCCATTTTTCTCTTATATTAAGGCACCAATGCCCAAAGTGATTAAAAATAATTGGAGGGACACCACATGATGTGAACTCCCAGATGTTACTTAGCTTGTGATGAACTTCTAAGTCACATTAAAGAATGCTGAAATTTCATTGAAGAATGGAAATGCCTTTCAAGGCAGCATGTCTACTATTTTTCTCCGCGGCTCATAGGAATCAAGATGTTAACGTAGTTAATTCCTCTCATCCAATGACTACGATAGACCAAAAAATTTGTTTGTATTTTCACATCGATTCTGCATAACTAGATGCCACTGCAAAAGTAAACGCCAAAAGTAACATGACCCAACGCTGTGTTTCAAGCCTCTGTAGATTCCCAGTTCGCTTAAAGAAGAGTCAGGAATCTACAGAGGCTTGAAACACAGGGTCAAATTATAAGAGTACAAAGAGAGATCTTACTTGATTTGTGAATAATCATGTTCTGGCAATGTTCCAGTTTTTATACTATTTCCTAATATTACTTTTTTTAATTGCTGTTTTATTTGATTCGTTTGTGTGTCAAATATGTGTGCATATATAGTCCAAAGCCATTTCACTGGCCACCTTTTTTTTTTTTTTTTTTTTTATGGATTACCCAGGTAAGGCGTACGTGGCCCTACGTCCCTTAAACCCCGACATTCCCCCCCCCCCCCCCCCGTTTTACCCTTCAAATAACCACCACAGAATCGCTTATTGGCAAATTAACTGGTCGCAGCTTTATTAAACAAGCACAACATAACATTACAACCATAACTGTTTAACTTACGGTTCCGGCAGCGGGACAATCCCTCACCAGCCATATGGGTAGCAAAGTGAGTTCCTTCCCGCCTCCGCCGAGAACCGTTCCACGGCAATTCCATCCCCCTCTTCCGGCTTCGCCATATTACTAGCAAAAGCCAAGGGCTTCTCCGGGTCGGGGGTACCCCCACCCCCGCCCTGCATATTGCCATGCCTCTGGACCCCGGACACCTCCAGGATCCCGCCCCCCCCCTCCAGCTGCAACCCCCCATCTTCCCAGCCCCTAGCTCCACCAAAGGGAGGGAGGGTGGGTACGCCCGTCCTTTCTCTCTGCTCCGGAGGACTGGCGTCTGACCGCTCGCTCCCCTTAGCTCTTCCTCTCGCCTCTCGCCCTCATTGGTTCCCGCAGCCGCCTGGGCACGCGGGAGCCAATAATTTTAAAACAAAACTCCCGCTCGGGAACGCGCCTCACACCTCTGCCGGGGACCCGCGCCACTCCGCCCCCCCGGTTATTGACGGCCGTCGGGCACGTGGGCCCACGGCCTCCGATTAACCAGGTAAGGCGGACGTGGCCCTATGTCCCTTAAACCCCGACATTCCCCCCCCCCCCCCACTTTTACCCTTCAAATAACCACCACAGAATCGCTTTTTGGCAAATTAACTGGTCGCAGCTTTATTAAACAAGCACAACATAACATTACAACCATAACTGTTTAACTTATGGTTCCGGCAGCGGGACAATCCCTCACCAGCCATATGGGTAGCAAAGTGAGTTCCTTCCCGCCTCCGCCGAGAACCGTTCCCCGGCAATTCCATCCCCCTCTTCCGGCTTTGCCATATTACTAGCAAAAGCCGAGGGCTTCTCCGGGTCGGGGGTACCCCCACCCCCGCCCTGCATATTGCCATGCCTCCGGACCCCGGACACCTCCGGGATCCCGCCACAGGCTCAGTGACACCTGTCCCTGAGCCCCCCCCCCACAAGAATCAAAGCTGCGACCAGCCATCCCGCCCAACACAGCCAACTCCAAGGCCTCCTGCCAATCATTCAGGAGTAAATCTATCCCAACTGGGGAAAGATGTACTCCATCCGAACGATACAGGCCTGCGCATTCGACCTCCACCCAGGAATGCAAAATCTGATAACCCCTGTGTGCCAAAACCCAACGGCCAATTTGCCAATTAACTTTAACTAACCCACGGGACCACCGTCGATGGCCCCAGCAAGCAGGCCTGGGAATTAGGTCAGACCAGAGCAATATGACACCGGGGAACATTAACAACACTTCCCCCAAATCCCGCTGAACCGCTCTGATCAGCTGCTTCACTGTCCACGACCCCAAATCATTGCCGCCTAGATGCAGCAACAAGTACTCCGGGGATCCTCTGACGCGCTGATGGTGCCGTAGCAAAGGCAAGAGTTGCAACCAGCGAAGGCCGCGCTCACCCAGCCATGGTAACGCCACCTCGTCAGCCTGCAGTCCAAGGTTCGCCCCAAGCGGCCGTAAAGCTACCTGCTGTCCGGCCCAGTACACAAAAGAATGGCCGATTATCCAGCAGGCAAACGGCGTCCGAATCCCATCTAAAAGAAAAAACACAGTTAGCACCCAATACACAGACAGCCATGCTCACAAACGTACATATCCCCTAAATGCATTCGAACGCCAGCGGCCGATCCGCTGAATCTCTGTACCCGGCAAACCAGCCACCGCCGCACTAGTAGCGGCCCCAATCCGGAAGGAATGCGGGGCGAAGTCACCAGGTGATAAACCCATCTGCTGTACTACCATCCGCAGAACCGCGGCGAACTGAAAACGCGTCAAGCACCGCGCATCCGCATGCACAAATAGCAGTTCACCCCCCAGAGGATGTACCCGCAAGTATGCCGCCATTGCCGCTACCGGACAGATAGTAGACGCCGGAAGCGGCCTTAAATGCACCCACACACCCCGCCCTCTCTGATTGGTCTTAGACCTGGACAACCATATGCTCAGCTGCCCTTGTGCCAAACGCACATGCTGGAGTTGCAGAGCCGCATCCCCCGACGCCCGACTGGACGCCACCAATTCCCCTGACCAGAAGGCCCCAAAGAAGGCCACACAAAACACAGCCCGGAACAGCAGGGCCTCGTATTCGGACTCCACTACTATTGGCAAAGCCGCGCTCATCCGTACCAACAGATCGGGGGTAATTGGCCGTCGCGTGTCCGACTGGGGAGGGGTAGCACGCTCCCACCCCAATAAGAGTCGGCGAGAAAGAAACCCCCAACTGTGCACCGCCCACCCAACCGCCTTAGAGAAAAAGGCAAAGCCGGCAAGGTGAGACCGCACAGTGGATTTAGCCACCCCCGCGGCCTTTTCTGCCACAATGTATGCACCAATGAGGTGATCAGGCGCCGGGCCCTGACGCCATCTGCGAGTCACCAAGAAGTCCACCACACTGTCACAGCCCTTGCAGTAAGAACGCCAGGTCGCCGCCGACACCAAGCACCTCAGCAAGCTCAGGATACCTGGAGGCCAAGCCACCATAAACGCTCGGGGACCGACTGCCCCACAGGGTCCGCCTCTGGTGCCAAGCGCCAAAACAAATCCCACTTGAAACGAGAAAGAGCATCAGCGACCTGGTTAGCTTATCCTGGAACATGCCGAGCCCTCCCTACCAGATTCAACTGCAAACAGGCAAAAATCACCTCCCTCCTCAAAGCCGCCACTCGCGCGCAATGAGGAGCATAGCGATTAATAACATGGACCACCGCCTCATTGTCGCACCACCACAACAGTTGCCGATTCCAAGCCTATCCGGCCATAGCTCCAAAACCACCAAAATGGGGAACAGCTCCAAGAACGTTATACTGTCGGTTAATCCCGCCGCCCGCCAGGCCGACGGCCACGGCTCAGCACACCATGCTCCCCCGAAATAGACACCCAGTCCGTAACCGCCCGCCGCGTCAGTGAAAATCTGTAAATCAAAGGAAGACACTTCCTTCGCGAGGAGGACTGTAACCCCATTAAAGTCTCTCAAGAACTGGTCCCAAACCGCCAGATCCGCCCTCATGCTCCGGGAAACCTGGATGCGATGATGCGGACGCCGCACTCCCGAGGTAGCCATCGCCAAGCGCCGCAGGAACACCCAGCCCATAGGGATAACCCTGCAGGCAAAGTTAAGGGAGCCCAACAAAGCCTGCATCTCCCTCAACGTAACTTTCACCGACCCCAAAACATTCGCCACTAACACCCGCAAATGCACTACCTTGCCAGGAGGCAGGCGCGCCACCATGTCAACCGAATCCAATTCCACTCCCAGAAACGTGAGGCGCGTGGCAGGACCCTCAGTCTTGTCCGCCGCCAGAGGCACCCCCCACTCCCGCGCGAGCCGCATGAAACCATCCAGTAGCTCGCGACATAGCCCGGACGGCACCGAACCAACGAATAGAAAGTCATCCAAGTAGTGGACCATGTTCAGAGAGCCGACGGACACCTCCAGAGCCCAGTGCATGAAGGAACTGAACATCTCAAAGTAACGGCAAGAGACCGAGCAGCCCATCGGCAGGCACTTGTCAAAGTAATAGCGGCCCTCAAACACAAAACCCAATAAATGGAAGGAATCAGGATGTACCGGCAGCAGGCGAAAAGCGGACTCAATATCCACCTTCGCTAGCAAACACCCGTGCCCACACTTGCGCACCAACCGCACGGCCTCAAACGATGCATACCGGACCGCGCACAATTCCCTCGGGATGAGATCATTCACCGATGCCCCCTCAGGGAAAGACAAGTTGTGAATGAGCCTGAATTTCCCGGGCTCCTTCTTCGGAGCAATGCCCAAAGGAGAAACCACGAAATTCCGGCATGGCCGGTCCACAAAGGGCCCAGCCACCCTGCCGAGGGCCAACTCAGCGGCCAATTTACCACTAACCACCTGAGCTAGATGCTTCACTGATGGCGCGTTGCGTGCCATCACCGGGCCGCCCTCCCCCACTACTGGTATGGGGAACCCGTACTGGAAGCCCCCCTCCAAGACCCGCCGAGCCTTAACCTGCCTATAACGCCTCAACCAAGGCCTGAGTGCTGAAAAACGAATAGGGGTAGGGGCCAACTCCATCCTACTATCATTGCTTCATGGCCGAGGGTGTGGGCCCTTTCTTGCCGCGACGGAGAGCGGAGTGTCCTCCCCCACAGACGGAGCAACTATGCCGGAACTTACAGTCCGGAAAGGGGCAAGACGACTTATTAAAGCGCCAACAGACGTCCCCGACCCCTTCACTAGCGCCTTTTTGCAACCCGGGAGCCGGGCCGCTCCGAAATGGCCACCCTGCACTTGCCAACGAAGCGGTGACCCCTTTTTGCCCCCCCCCCGCACCAGCCCCCCCTTTCGCAGACATCTGTGTTAACCAGAGGCTGATGTCCTGGGTCCCCCAGGACAAGGCGCGATTCTCCTCCATCTTATCCCGAAACGTCTCATCATAGTTGAGCCATGCCCAACCATCATGAGTCTGAGCCACCTCAAGAATCGAGTCGGCGTAGGCAAGTAACATCCCGTATTGCCCCGGGTAACGCTGCCCCCAGACGCTAGCTAACCGAAGAAAAGCCCTCGTCCAGTTGATAATGTTCCGAGAAGCCTTCTTGACCCTGCCCGCTTTCTCGTCCGCTTTCCGTTTACGCCTGCTGTCCCCCGAACGCTTCCTACCTTCCAGCAGGCGGAATATATCTATGTATTTCCGCTTCCATAACTTACGCCTAAGCTTACACGGCACCCCCTCCCACAGCTCCGAAAACGAAGCCAACGTAGCACCCCCACCTCCCCCGACTACCACGCCCCCACCCCCGACGGGTTGATCGCCCCCTCCCCCAACCGACGAGGACGACAAAGATGAAGACGAAGATGAGCCCCCCCTCCGACGTCGCTTACGCGAGTGACGGCTCTTCTTCTTCAGCTTGCCTCCAACTCCCCCTGCCTGGCTAACCGCCATGCCCTGCTCAGCCAGATTCGCTTGTAACTCACCATCAGCCGAACTCCGTGGTTGCACGATATCTGATAGGGTAGACACAGACGCCGGAATCACCTCCTGCAGGTCCTCACACTGCGCCATTGGTATTTCAGCCGTAGTCCGTCCTGCGCGGTGCACCGCTATCTGTGTCGTCCTCCTCCCATCACCGGTCGGCATCTGTGGAGACACCGGAAAAAAGGAAGGGGAACCCGACAAGCCCCAGGGAAGCTGCCAAGGCCCCATCCAATCAACCCTGGAGGAACCCTGTCCCCCTCCCCGCCAATAGTCCCAACTCGAAAGGCCCCCACCCCCCGGAACCATAGGCCAACCCCCCATGGGCCCCCCCAACCCACCCATCCTGACCCCCCGCTGAACACTGCCACTCCGCTGGCAGCTGCGGTGCCCCCCCACCCCCGAGGGGTCCGCAACTGGTTGAGGCAGAGCAGCAATGCCTGCTGCCCCCCCAGTAGACCTGGCCCCCATACCCTCACTTTGTACCGGCCCCTCTAGGGCCCCCTGGGCCACCTCCCGGCCACGGCCTGCCCTACTCCCCCTGGGCCTCCCAGAACCGACAGGGGGCACTGCAACACCATCCCCACCTGGGACCCTGTGCCCAGCCGGCCGTGGCACCCGTCTTCCCCCTGGCCTGTCCTCCCGAGCCCCTAGTAGCCCGACCTGGGGACCGTCTACCGCCCCTCATTCCCCTGCCCCCTTTACCCCTGCCCCTTTGTCCCGTCATCACACGATTCCAGCCGCAGAGCTTGATTGAAATGCCTCCTGTGTAGCTCTAGAAACTGTGACCTCTGAAGGCCGTAAGCTAGCACCGAAGCCCCCCCTTCCCCGGTCTCCCCAGCACCTGAAATATATCTGCAGCTGCAAGGAAACACAGGAGGCCTGTTCACCGGTCCGGCACCCTGCTTCTCGGCCCTAGGCCCTGCACACCGAGTTTCGGCACTGACCGCCGCAGGCGCCTCAATCCGCGCTCTCCTCAGCAGCCCTTCCGCACCCGCGCCTGTTCCCGAACCGGCACCAACATCAAAGAGCCGCAACAGAGCTGCAGCCAGACGCCCGTCCTTTCTCTCTGCTCCGGAGGACTGGCGTCTGACCGCTCGCTCCCCTTAGCTCTTCCTCTCGCCTCTCGCCCTCATTGGCTCCCGCAGCCGCCTGGGCACGCGGGAGCCAATAATTTTAAAACAAAACTCCCGCTCGGGAACGCGCCTCACACCTCCGTCGGGGACCCGCGCCACTCCGCCCCCCCGGTTACTGACGGCCGTCGGGCACGTGGGCCCGCGGCCTCCGATATATTGGGCATTAGAGGTAAAATGTCAAGGGTGCCAATAATGTTGACTACAACTGTAGGTACCTATGTGTCTTTATACAATAGACGTATTCTCCAAAGCTAGATATCCTGTTACAAAATTACCCTCATACTGCCCCATGTTCAACTCTCGTCTTAATTTGGCTTTCCAAATCAACAATAAAAATCTCAGATCTGAGTTCATGTGTCTGATGATCTACAGGTAACCAAACATGCAGAAAAGGCAACAGTGAAAGCCAAGGATGTTTTGGTGCAAATGGAGGGGAAAGGCCAGCAGGAACAAAGAGGTGATAATGCCACTGTATGGGTTTCTGAAGAGACCTCATTTGGAATGCTGTGTGCAGTTTTGGAGACAGCACCTTCAAAAGGATATAAATAGGATTACGTCAGTGCAGAAGGCAGCTACTAAGATGGTCAGTAATCTTCATCATAAAGCATTAAGGGTCAGGCTTAAAGATCTCAATATAGAAACATAGAAATATGACGACAGAAAAAGACCACATGGCCTATCTAGTCTGTCCTTCCATAATAACTGCAACAGTCCCCTTTTTTACCTTTAGAGATCCTCTGTCTTTGTCCCATGCTTTTTTGAATTCAGTTACTGTCCTCATCTCTACCACCTCCACTGGGAGACTATTCCATGGATCCACTACTCTTTCCGTAAAGAAATATTTCCGCATATCACTCCTGAATCTATCTCCCTTCACCCTCATCCCATGTCCCCTCGTAGCAGAACTTGCTTTCAATTGAAAGAGGCTCTCTCCCTGAACATTTATGCCATGGAGGTATTTAAACATCTCAATCATATCACCTCTATCCAGCCTTTCCTCTAAGGTGTACATATTAAGATCCTTAAGTCTGTCCTCATATGCTTTATAATGAAGCCCACTAATCATTTTAGTAGCCACCCTCTGCACCGACTCCATCCTGTTGTTATTGTATCAATTCACCACATTTCTGGCCTTCCTCTTTTGTGCAGATCTTCTATCTTGCCAAGCATAATGTATTTCTCTAACGATCTTTCTCTGCATGATGTCCCCAAAATATGAAAGCTGAAATCTTATCATTTGAGTGCTAAAGAAAGCTTAGGTTTGATGTACTCTAGTACCCACTGATTTGTTCTTCGGGTAGTCCAAGTATACACAGTATTCTTCACCAGCACCATAATTCAAAGACACCCATTTTCTTCTCGTCTTTCTTCTTCACTGTCCATCTTTTGCATCCATATGACATTATTGAAAATCCATGCTTTGGACAAGTTGAATCTTTGTATGCAGAGATATGTCTCCTGTACTTAAGTCTTGTCTATGTCCTTCATAGCTGTTGTGCCAAAAGCAATGTGTTGTCGGATTTCTTGACTGCTTGTCATTTCTTTATTGATCATTAATCCAAGCAGGTTAAAATTGTCTACTATTTCTATTTCTTCTCTATCAAGGATGAAGTTATTGATTTTTGCCAATGGTCAGCATCTATGTCTTCTTCATATTAAGGTACAAGCCTATTTTAAGACTATGGGGCATGTTTACTAAAATCCGCAAAATAGCGCGCCGCAAAATAGCGCACGGCAACGCGGCACTGAAACGCGCAGAAACGCGTTTAAACGCCCCGCACACGTGCGTGTCATCCCCGCACAGGTACGCGGCTCACTAACGGGCCCCGTACAAGTGCGGGCCCGCAAAATGTCCGATAGAGGCGTGGAACGGCGAAAGGAGGGCGGCGAGGAAGGCCTCCGGAGGGGCGGAGGGACGGGGTCAATGGGGTGGAGAGTGGGAGGGGAGAGGCTCCCCGCACAGTATCGGGCCCGAATTTGCATGTAAAAACTACCGCGAGTGAAACACTCGCGGTAGAGAAAGCATTTAAAGGGAAAAGAAACCATTTCCGTCAGCAATGTACAGGAAAACCGGGGAAACCAGCAAAACGTGAGCAGTGTGATATATGTGCACAGCACAAAAGTGAAAATAAAATAGAAAATGACCACAACAAACTATTAAAATAGTAATTCACTGGGGAACAGTTTATAGTGATGGGCAAATACAGAAATCACACCCAGCAAAGCTCCAGAAAAAAAGAAATGAATTTTGGAAGGGTCTACTGAGAGGAGACTCTTCCAAAAAACATTTCCACGTTTTGGAGCTTTCCTGGGAGTGTTTGCTATGGTTGCCCATTAATATCACTGTTGCCCAGCGTGGTGATATTTTGTCCCACATTTCCCGTGGTCATTTCCGGGTTTATGTGCAGTTTGTCACCAGACAGGGTGCATATGCCCACAGTAGAATTGCGTAGAACAGGTTTGTGACTCCATCCTGCAGGCTTACTGCCTCCAGGGCTGCACTGATCTCTGTGGCCAAAGTGTGGTACAGCGGACAGAGTCATTACCTCTAGGACCAAGGGCAGAGGTTCAAAACCCCGCTGGGGCACCTGCCAGCCCAGTCCACCTATATTTTCCCCACCACTAAATAAAGATAGCGCAGACACCCCTGTATGCATGGGGAAAACACCATATTTTTACCCAACACCGCACACACACCACAACAATGGGCATTACCTACAGCCAAGTCCCCCAAATGCAGTCCCATACTGCCACATTGCAATCAGGTCAACTGGCTTTTTCTGAGAGAAGTTCATGCCAGCATGTTGGCGGACAAGTACATGTGGTTGCAGGGGGCAGTGGCTGCTAACCACAGAAGACAGAGGCCTAGCCATGTGCAGGCTGGCACAGTCCACTGCAACAGACAGGTCCTGCCGGATCCACAGTCATGGACAGTCCAGGGAATCCAACCAATCTGTGGGCTACACAGTGGTGCAGTGCACACAGACAGTGCATACAAGACAGAAGGTCACAGGTTCAAAGCCCAGCTGGGGCTACTGCCAATCCTGCCCACATATTTTTCCCACAACTAAACATGATAGTAAGGACACACCTTTCATGGCGGGACATATGCAATGGTAAGACATCTATCTTTTACCCCACTGAGCACAGGACACCATGAACAGGGGCAGTAACCTAGAGCAGAATCACCCAAATGGCAGTCCTGGGTGGGCCACACACCAGTCAGGTTCCATGCTGACACTCATACAAATGCCTGTGCTGTATATCTATGCACCACCCCCATGGCATGTAGATGTAGTCCATGCATATTCATGAGGGATAGCAGGGAAAACCCCGAACAGTGTGATGCAAACCTGGACTGGAGTTGGGTATCTGTTCCGTAAAGCAGCAGCCATCAATGGCATAAACAACCACACCCACACCCACAGGACCCATTGGACAATGTCTACTTGAAAGGCAGAACATTGGACACTGCATGCATCACCCAAAACGAGCACTTGCATAACTTACCAATGTCACCCTACACATGAGGTATACTGTACACAGCTCGGAGACGTTTGCTAGGAGCACAGGCAGGCAGTTATCCATACGTTACGTACATACTGCTAGTTGACCCCATCCAAACAATCTGTTAGGTGTTTGCGGGGCATGCTCCAGGCCTGGCCTCTGACGGTGCTTACCACCCTGGGAGTGACCACCAGCTGTAATGCGTACCATATCCATGCGCTTGCCGTGCTCAGGACCGTTTTTGGTGGGCAAGGCTACTTACCCCCTCAATCGTAGCACCATGATGGCAGAGGTGTGGAAGTGTGTGTCTGTCTATACAGTGGGTGTTGGCTGCAAGCCCTTCAACAGCCCGCACTGCCACACTTGTTGCCAGTATTGGCCAGTCAATGTGCATAATGAGGTGCAAGGTACCATGGGTATAGCCAGGGCAGGGTGGCGTGGCAGGATGCATCTGCACTGGGCATAGGGGCCCCTGGCAGGGACATTGGCTGGGATATTGTAGTGTCCGGCCACCACCTACACAGACAGGGTGGCCAAAGCATGTCCTTCTGGGGGATCCACGCTCACCCTGACTGTGCAGTGACCCACAGCATGGCTAGGCCCCCCCCCATAGTGCTGTATAGTAGTTCTCTCCATGTGATAGATATGGGTTTTCTCTTTGGGGCCCAGTCACTGAGCTCTCTGCATGCTGGGTAGGCAGACAGCAAAGTTCGGGGTGCATGCATCTCCCTTGGGAACCTGCACGATGGACTAACCAGCAGACTGTGTGTAGCTGGTAAATGTCTTGCTAGAATGGCATGCAGGGTGCAGTGGCGGTTGGATTGCTGCAGGGGAAGATCTGGTGGTGGAGTGCAGGTGACCATACCCTGGGCTGAGGTCGGTCTGCGAGGGTGTTATGGGTGTGTTTGGAGCTGCCTGCGGGGGGGGGGTGGTGGTGGTCCTCAGCAGGACTGGCGTTGATGTTGCCCTCTACTGCCACCTTTGCAGGGAGGTAGAGTGTGGATCCCTTGCTGGGGACCATGTTTGCCCCCTGGGGGGGGGGGTGCCTGATGGTGGCAGACAGGGATATCCATGGTGTTTGTGCAGAAACTAGCTATCTTACACATTAACACTGCTTTGGAACACCCGCTTGGCCTCCATCAGCCATGGCAGGTGTTGTTGAACCTGGGTCCTGGCCACCTCATTGCACACTCAGGGTGAGCACAGTACCCGCACGATGTAACGGTGTGTGGCTACTCTGTGCCAGTAAAACACCGGTCCATGCCCCCTACTAGGCCAAGGTTGCTGTGTGGGTGCAACCCCGGTCACTTCCCCCAACAGGGTCCGAGGTGCTGTGGGGTGCATTCCCCATCTTGTGTCCATCTGCGGACAGCTAATTTGCATGTGCAGTGCATCAGGGTAGGGGTGGCCTAACCCTATCCTGTTGACACCAGCAGACTGTCTGTGAGGTGACGTGTAGGCTATCCTGCAGCCAGCCAGGGCCTGCTTACAGCTATGGAGCTGTAGCGCAATGGTTAAATCACTGGCTGTGCAGCCAGAGGTCATGGGTTCTATCCAACAGTGGGGCCCTTTGGTAGGGCTGTACACAGATTTTTTTTTATTTACTGTACATATGTCTATGCCGGCAAGACCACCCTCAGCTTACTATACCCATTAGGTGCCTCTGAGGGTGATTCATAGGGCGCCCTGTAGGCCACCTTATGGTTGCCATCCCTATAGGGTGCACTATACATTATCCTGTGTCGCAACATACATGCTGCCCTATAGGGGTCATTCAAGGGTGCCTTGGCGAACATTGCACCTGTAACATGTGCCTTATGGGCCGCCGTATGTTAACATGCTGGGAGAGTGCGTTTGCTAGTAGTGATAACAAAATATTATTATACAGCCTCCTACAGCACTCCACAACATAATACATACTGCCTCAGCAGGCATTGTTTCACTGGGCATTGTGAGGAGTTGAACCCCTGATCCCTGCACCATTGGTCAGTGTTTTAACCATTGTGCTGTGGCTCTGTTCCTGTGCTTGTGCATCAGCGCGCCGCCATTGTGCCTATCAGCGCGCCGCCTTCTGCCGCCCAAGGGGACCAGTGCGCCGCCTTCTGCTGCCAAAAATAACTGTGCGCCGCCTTAAGCCGCCCAAAAAGGCACTGTGCGCCGCCTTATGCCGCCCAAAATTAACTGTGCGCCGCCTTATGCCGTTCCAAATTAATTTGCCTCCTATAACAATGTTAATCATTACAGTTACTGCCTCAGCTGACCTTTGTCGTTGCAAACACTGGGGGATTGAACCCATGGCCCTGCACCATTGGTCAGTGTCTTCACACCGTTGTACCACTGCTCTGTTGTTTTGTATACTCAGCAGCGCCCACTTTGCCTTTCCACGCTGCTAAATGTCGACCCCGCACATTAGCGCGAACGCGCACAAGTCCGTTGCTTACTACCGTTTTTTTTCTATTTTCTGCCTGAACCGCCCACTCCTTATATGGCACAGGCACACTAGCGCGGCCCCGCACGTTAGGAATGTTTAATAAACATGCCCCTATGTTTCTTGATCTTGATAAATAGATGCTTCAGATCATCTTCACTTTCAGCCAGTAACGTGGGGTTGTCAGCATAGTGAAGGTCATTGAATCTTCACACATTGGTTGTTTAAATACAGTCCTGCTTCTCTGATTTGTACTGCATATAAATTAAACAGGCATGGAGAAAGTATGCAGCCTTGTCATACACCTTTGCTCATTTTAAACCATTCTGTTTTTCCTTCTTGTGTTCAAACTGTTGTTTCTTGATCAATGTAAAGGTTGTGCATGAGAACTAGCAGGTGTTCTGGTATTCCCATACATCTTAATGTGGTCCAGAGGCTTTGCTGTAGTCAATAAAACACATATAGAAAACCTTTTGGTATTCTTTTGTCTTTTCAAAGATCCATTTCACATCTGAGATTATGTCTTTTTCCTAACCCTTTCCTGAACCCTGCTTGTATTTTAGGCCAGTCTCATTTCTGGTCTCCACAGAATGATCTTGAATAGAATTTTGCTGGTGTGTGGGATCACAGCAATTGTCCAATAATTCCCACAGTCAATCAGATCACCTTTCTTCAGTATTGCTATGGACACAGATCTTTTCCAGTCAATTGGCCATGATGTTTTCCTCCTGATTTCCTGGCAGAGCCTTGTAAGTATTGTAACAGCTACATCTGATTCTACTTCAGTAGAAATGCCATCAATGCCTGCAGCTTTGTTCTTTGATAATGCTTTCAGTACTACTTTAACCTCTTTCATCACTAATGGTTCCTGATCGTAAGGTACAGGTTGAAATAGCTGTTGATCCACTTGATCTTTATGGTATAATGACTGTATTCTTTCCACCTTTTCTTGATCTTCCCAGCATCATTCCACATGGATCCTTGAGCATCTTTTAGCAGTCAAATTCAAGGCTGGAATTGACTCTTTAATTCTTGTAGCTTTAGGAAAGCTGCAAGATACGACCATATAACCCCAGTCCCAAGACAACTCCACTGGCTCCCACTCCTAATCCATAACAAATATAAAATACTATTGCTTTCCTTCAAAACCATCACCAGCCAATCCTCCTCCCTCCTACAAACACAACTAAAACCACCAGGACAAGAAGACAAAATACCAAAAATATACTGACCATTCCACATGAGAAAACCAAATGCAGCCAATATGCATGCACAAGAGCATTTGAACTTTACGCCCCAAGTCTCTGGAACACTCTACCTGAAAAAATCTGAAATATCAATGAATTGTTCACCTTGGTGATGAAGAGATGAATACATTGGAGGTAAGGGGCACAGTGTGTATGTGCAAAAGGTGCTCCCCTCTCCCACCACACACATGCAGGCACCAACCTCCATACCACACACAAAGTAAGGCGGTCCATCCTCGGAGGATGTTGGGGGACCACAGCGTCAGGCAGAGATGGAAGATGAGGAGGTGCAGGGGGATCCCCACAATCTGATCCTGGCCATGGGAGGCCAGATCGGGGGTCAGGCTGCAGGGAAAGGATGGTGTCCCTGTCAGCTGGGGATTGCAGCTCCTGAATGGAGCTGCGGATGCCATGGTACTGTGGCTCCATTCAGGAGCCTGGCTGAGTTAGCCAGGTATATGGGCTGGGCATACGGCCGATCAGAATTGGGGCATGGCCTGCATGTCCAGGCCAAAGACTAGGGAACATGATGTTGTTGCTGTTGCTGTTAAGTGCCGTCGAGTCACTGTCGACTCATGGCGACCCTCTGGATAGATATCCTAAAATGTGTTCGGTCTTCAGTCAGGCGGATCATTGTTTATTTATTTAATCAGTTTTGTATACCACCCTATCCTTCAATCAAAGTGGTTAGCAATACAAATTGTGGGTCTGTATGCAACAGGAGGGGAGGTAAGACAGGACATACATATAGACTATAAGCAATTAGTTCTCAGTTCTCATTTGGGTGTACAGGCAGTTAGTGGCCTGTGTGTGGCAGAGTTGTCGTTCTTGACATTTTTATGTTACTTGTCCATAGAACTCCGTGAAAAGGAGGATTTTGAGGGATTTGCGGAAGTCCTTGAGGACATTTAGGGCTCTTAATTCTTCAGGGAGGGAGTTCCATAGGGCAAGCGTCGAGAGTGAAGTAGCTCTATTGGACGTTGCTCGTTTTGTCTTATGGTATCCTGCGGGTGTGAGGACTCTTTTACTGCCATTGGATTGCCTGGGTCTGCTGCTTGTATACTTGGTTATTATGTCTTGAAGGACATCTGTTGAGCAGTGTTGTATGACTTTGAATATGTTTATAGTTGATTTGAATCTCGCCTGTGCAATTATTGGTAGCCAGTACAGTTGTTGAAGTATGGGTGAGATGTGTTCATATTTGGCAGTGCCTGTAATTATGTATGCTGCAGTATTCTGCATCAGTTGAAGTGGGTGGGTAGTCTGCTTGGGTAGGCCTTGATATAATGAGTTTCCATAGTCCAATATTGGGGTGATGACCGCTTGGCATATGGGCCGGAAATGGTCCTGGCTGAGGATTGGTCTGAGTCTCCTGATGAGCTTTAATTGGTGGTATGCCTTCACTGCAGTTTTGTTTATGTGCGATTGTAGATTCAGATTCTTGTCTAGGGTGATGCCTAGGTACTTTACCTCATCCTTTAGGGCTATTGTCCTGTTTAGGATACTGATTGCTTGGGGTGGGTTGAATATGGAATTTCTGGAAATGAACATTGCCTCTGTCTTATCAAAGCTGACCTTCAGGTTATTGTCGGCAAGCCAGGTGTTCATATCTTTGAGGCACTTGGTCACTGGGGACATATTGGGTGCACGCAGGACTATTGAGGCATACACCATGAGATTATCTGCATAAAGGTGATAATGTATCCGGTGACGTTTGATGATGTTGCATATGGGTTGGATATACAGGGTGGCCCAAAAAAAGTGAGAACATCTCATAGCATATAAGTTATTTAAAAATTCAAAAAGACAAATGTAAACGATTGACAAATTTAAAAAAAAAAAATGCCGACCGGAAATTGTCGAAATAAAGACGTTATATAGCTAAAAATGGTAAATAAGTAAACTATTTAAGCTTTTAATTTACAGCTTGGATTTACAAATAACAGTATGCAGTTTGGTACTTAGAGCCTGCCTGGGTCTGCTGTGTTGTGATTCCCATGCTCTGTTTATTTCATTGCTGCACCAAAATAAGTGTCCCCTAAGCAGACAAAAGTTCAAAGTTCTCTGAAATATGGTTATTCAGTGCTTCCTGAAAGAACCCTAAAAATTCTAACCTAATTTGGAGCATAGATACGCTGAACCAATGAAAACTAGCCTTGAAGTTCTGCAGATGAGTATTATGGCCTGTTTAGGGGGGACGGGGGCTGGCTGATAAAAGCACTGTGGTTTTCATGCCAATGATCAATTCTGGTAGCTGGTGAGCTTGGAGGCAGCTGAAGCCAAAGGGTGTTTTCAAGGGAAAGCCCAGAAACCTTCTACTTGAAGGCAGAAGGCAACAACAGCGGGGAGCAAAGGAGCACAGAGGTTTATGGAATCAGACTTCAGCAAATCCAGCTGATACAAGGAGATCTGGTAAACTGGTTGACTCAAGTTGCTGCAAAGGATTCCATGACTGAAGATTTATTCCTAGTTTCATAGTTGAAGGACTACCAAAAGGGATTGCCACAAGAAAATAGATCTACACCTGTGAGTATTAACCTTCTAGAATTCAATGCTTTTGCTGAATCAGTCAGGTTTTAGTACCACCAGACAGCTTTGTATTTAAATCAAAGCAGAGTATAGCTTAGCATAGAAAGTAAATTAAGAGTAAATAGACTCTGAAATTTGTTTCTAGAGAGTTTTTTGTTTCAATCAAATCAGAGTATAGCTTAAACACAGAAAGTTAAATAGAGCAAATAGTTACTGAAATAAAGTTGTTTCTAGAGAGCTTTTTATCTAAATCAAATCAAAGCTTAGCTTAGCATACAGGTAGAATAGTCCTGAGTAGGAAGAAATAAACTTGTTTCTAGTGACCTTTACAAAAAGGCCTTCCAGTTAGGAGGCAAAAGATCTGTGAATTTGTCTAGAATAGGTGTTAAAGGCAAGTGACAGATCAAAGGGGCAATTTCAAAGGCCCCTTCTATCAAACCAAGGGCTGCATGAGTCAACCGGGAAATTGGTAAGCCTTTACCTTAGAAGCATGCCAACCAAAATGGTGAAGGGGATGGAAGGATACCCCTATGAGAAAAACTTAAAAGGTTAGGGCTCTTCAATCTAGAAAAGAGATGTATGAGGGGAGATATGATAGAAATCTATAAATTAATGAATGAAGTGGAACGGGTAAATGTAGATCGATTGTTTATGCCATTAAAATGTAGAAAGACTAGGGGACATGCAATGAAGCTACAGTGTAACCCATATAAGACTAATAAGAGAAAATATTTTTTCACTCAACCCGTAATCAAACTCTGGAATTCATTACCAGAGGATGTAGTAAAAGCTGTTAGTGTAGCTGGGCTTAAAAAAAGTTTGGAGAAGTTCCTGGAGGAAAGGTCCATAAATCATTATTAAAAGGGACCTGGGAAATCCACTGCTTGTCCTAATACAAGCATTGTGGAACCTGTGTCTTCTGGGGAAACTGCTAGGTACTTGTGACCTAGATTGGCCACTGGCTTGATGTGCCTTGGTCTGATCCAGTATGCCATATCTTATGTTCTTAAGTGAGTAAAGTATTCCTCACACTAGCCACAGCAGTTCATTCACAATGAATTGTTGTTAGTTCCAAGCCCACAGTTATTGCTGTGAAGACACAGTAATACTAAGACAGTAGCCAAATTGAAGTGAAAGCTTATAATTTGGTTCAAAGTATAATTGTATCAGCCAAAGAATTAGTTTCATTTATCTGGCATGTTGCCTTGGCCAGGCATCATCAGCCTAGTGGTATGTATCCTCTCAGAATGTTAGTCAGCTGGGTTAAACACATGGTAGCCAGTAATATTTGGAAGAGAATCCATCTCAGTTTATAGGCTCCAATAGTTACCAGATGTCCCTAATTTTCAGGGATTGTCCCCAATTTTAGAGCTATGTCTCCAACGTCCATCTCTTTGGCAGCACCCTGTTCATGATTCCAGCAATACTATTACTACTACTACTGAGCATTTGAATAGCGCTACAAGATGTATGCAGCGCTGCACGGACATGTAAGAGACAGTTCCTGCTCATCAGAGCTTACAATCTAGTCAAGACAGACAACACAATATGTATAGACATGGGAAACATATAGGGGGTATGGTAAGGAAACACAAAGGAGATCAGGTGAGTCAAGATCCGAAAGCAGCAGCGAAGAGGTGAGTTTTTAGCCTGGATTTGAAAAGGGCAAGAGAAAGTGCCTGACATGCAGACTCAGGTAGTTTGTTCCAGGCATAAGGAGCAGCAAGGTGAAAGGAGCAAAGTCTGGAGTTAGCAGTAGCAGAGAATGACACAGATAGAAGTGATTCGCTAGAAGAGCGGAGCTCCCGAGGAGGGGGTGTAAGAAGAGATAAGAGAGGAGCAATAGGAACAGAGAGGGTATAAAAACATTTATTGTCAATTTAGTGATTTTCATATCTCAGCTTTTAGAATTTACATCCATTATCTTTATATTTTGTACAGTATTGGGGGAAATATATCACTTTTTCTATTTCTCTATTGCCTTTTCTACTTGGTTGCTGTCATGGAAGTGGGGCGGCAGGATAAATGTCACTTCCTCTCCCCACATCAAACATATACTACAGATAGGTATCCGAAAATTGTCTGCAAAAGATCTGGTAACCTTGGCAGAGTCCCACATAGAAGGAGAAAGAGAATGGGGAGGAATTGGAAGGAGAAAGATTGGAAGAACCCATTGAATCCAATGAAAAAAATGTAGAGGAGAAGCTCAATATTCTTCCAGCCAGTTAAGATAACAGAGAGGAGGGAAGAACATCCTGACAGTGTTTTTGATAGAAGATTTTGTTTTATTTTTTTCACTTACCCCTGCATGTTTTTCCATTTTAACTGCAGACTATACTGAAGTTAATTGTGTGATGCAGAGAATGACCTAGATAATGTCATTTGTGGAATGCCTGAGGGATGAGAGGACTGCTGCAGGCCGAGAAGGATAACCAGCCAAACAAACAAATCAATCAAACACTAAACATATAGAACACCATCTCACATAAGACAGGGCCTGGAGACTGAGCTATTCTTCCATCTAGCATGGGCCCAGGGGTCCAAAGCCTGGAGTTTTGCCCCTAACCCACAATGGTTCTCAGTTGTGCAGTCTCCTAGGTCATTATGCTACTGGCATATAAAAGCTTTTCATAGTTTCTGTTTCTTTTGTGGACTGATCTTGTTGAAAGTAATTTTACAAACCTTTTACGTATGTAAATAATGTTTATGTAAATAGTTCTTGTAAATAGTTTTGAAAACAGTTTACTGGAAGTTAACATTGCACTGTAATCAAAAGTTCTATGTACTGTGGTTTGGATTGTTATATTGTAAACCACCCTTGATCTCAGGAGGGGGTGGGTATAAAAATACTTGCCAATAAATACAATAGAATGTAAAAGGCCTCTTGCAGGCAAAGTGCAAGCAGGTGCATCTTTGTAGCGAAGGCATGCTCAGGGGAGGATTCTTTTTTTTTTTTTAATTTAAGTTTATAGTCATATTATAATAACCAATAAATAGGACAATGATGAACACCTCCCAAACAGCGTTGAAAATCAACACATTAAAGAACATCATCACATGTAAATTATTAGAGGGTCAAAAATAACTAGACCATGTCAAGAGAACTCAGCTGCAATAACTAAAAAGAAAGAAATATCTATTAATCAGAAAACAGGCCAAAATGGCCACCCTAAAAGAGATCAATCAATCAAGTATTTCCTTCCCCTTTTAAACGCTGTCTATCTAACAAGAACTTTTCCAGATGTGACACGTCAACAGATAACAGGGCTAGATAACATCAAACAAGGATTCGCCCTCATCTTTCTCGACATTGTGGCGGCTTTTGACTCCGTCAGTCATGATCTACTTCTGTCCCGCCTTGCTGAGAAGGGAATCCACGGCACCGCCCTCGCATGGTGTACCTCCTACCTAAATGACAGATGGCAGCACGTCCGCTCTGGTACTTCAACTTCCACCCCATTCCCACTAACGAAGGGCGTCCCTCAGGGTTCCTCACTCTCCGCCCTCTTCTTCAACGTCTATATGCAGCCTATCTGCTCCATCATCAGGTCCTTCGGGGTAAACAGCCTAATTTATGCCGATGACGTCCTCATGTTCACCCCAATACATACTGATCACCCAGATGTATCCCGATTATCCTCATGCTTCAACGCAGTCACAGACTGGCTACACTCTCAGAAGCTCAAAATAAACCTTAAAAAGACAGAGGTACTTTTCATCAGCAGAGACCAAGCATTCACTCCGCCCCCTTCATTGAAAGTACGTGATGCTGAACTCCGCACGAAGACAACGATTCGTTACCTTGGAGTAACGCTCGACCAACACCTCAACTTAAATGCCCAGATAGGCAACATTTCAAAGGCAATTTACCACAAAATCCGGATGCTATGTCACATCAGACCGCTACTTGAGCCAGAGGACTTCCGAACAGTCTTTCAGTCACTGGTGATACCCCACTTCGACTATGCAAACTCCATTCTCCACGGCCTTCCAAAGTGCACTCTACAACCTTTGCAGCTAGCAATGAACACGGCAGCCCGAACCCTTCACCAAGCCTCTAGAAGGGATCACATTACCCCTATCCTGAAAACACTACATTGGCTCCCAGTACACTACAGGATCACCTTCAAAATCTTAACAATAACATTCAAAGCCATCAACAAATGCACGGCCAGCGCCCTCTCTGAGCTTATCCAACTCACCCCCCCAACAGACTGAGAAGATCTGCCGCCACCAACTCCCTAATACTCCTGAAAACCATCACCAAATGCACCAAAACCTCTAGAGCCCGCGCTTTTGCTCTATCCGCACCCTCATGCTGGAACAACCTACCAACCAACATCCGTGCCATAAACAACCTTCATCAATTCAGAAAGGCATTGAAGCACTACCTCTTCCTTCAATGCTTTTCCAACTCAGACGACATCACGTAGCAACATCTCATCCCTACCCAACATCCATTGAGCAGACACCCCAATCACCCTCTCCGACCTTCCAACCCTCCTTTCCCGGCTAATCACCCGACCGACCTCGATTCTAAACTTCACAGCGACCTTTAAATAACATGCATAGATGTATGGAAGAGTTATGTACATAGTTTTACCTGTTCTCCAAGTCTAAATTCCTTGTTTTACTGTAAGTCCAATGTAGACCCCCCACACTGGACATTTGTGTTATTTGTGAACCGCGCTGATGTTAAATAGTGCGGTATATAAAAAATGTTAAATAAATAAATAAAATAAATAAATTTACACGGATAACCTAAGAAGAAAGAAGCACCCAGGGCTGTAACCTGGGGCTTCAAAGATAGAAAATGCCACCGACGTAGTTGTGTAGCACGTGAAACATCAGGGAATATACTAATAGGCTGACCACAAAATTTAGCAGATTTAACCTTAAAGAATGCCCTTAATATGCGATGCTTATCTGTGACAGAAAAAAGTGTTCCCAATAATGTAGAACGGGTAGTAATTTCATCCTGGGAATCCTCTAAAAAGTCTGTAAGATTAGCCAAAGAAGGGGCAATAACATCCAATTCGCCCTCAGCAGAATTAACCTTTTTTGACCCCATGGGTAGATAGTACATCTGAGAAACTTCAACTAACTCTGATATAGCAAGAATTTCTTTAAGATATTTATCAAAAAGAATTTTAGATGACAACAATGCAGACTGAGGAAAATTTAAAAACCTCAAATTTCGACTGCGTGCAGAATTCTGAAGTGCCTCCACTTTAGAATGTAAAATTAAGGAATCTTTGATACCTAAAATATTAGTAGATTGTAAAGGTAAAACTTGGGACTCTAATTTAGTGACTGCTACATCAATTTGAGAAACTTTTTCATCAAGCTTCCGCAAAGATATTGCTGCTTCTTGAGAAAACTTGCACAATGAACCAACAGCTAAGGATACCTTAGAATCAATACACTTCATAACTCCCCCAGAGGTCTTTCAAGGTAATTTCTGCATCTAAGGGTGGAGCAAGAATTTCAAAAGAACCATCCTGTACAATAAATTGGACAGGCGTGGGCAAGGACACCATCCTGCCACTCCTGCCCACACCAAGAGAGGTTCCTAAACTAACATCACTAGCCATACAAGGATAGGGGGGAGGGGATCTCCCGTCGGGGCGCAAGGAAGCTCCTTCGGGAGAGGACTGTGCTAGGGGCAGGGGAGTGAAATGTTTGTCTAAGGGGCCGGTCTGTTTAACATCACCAGACTCGGCAACCTGCGACTTGGACTGTACTTTAGCCTTCCGTTTGCCCATAACAGGAATAACAATAAAAGAAACACAAAAATAACCTCAAGAAAATAAAGGTAGCAAACAGGCCAGCACAGAACCACCAACCTCAATCTCTGCTCACACACCCCAAAGAGTATGCCACCAACACCGTCGACGCCGTAGTGACGTTGAAGGTGCGTCAAAGGGGCAGAACCTGCTCCTTTAACACGCCCCTTCAACAACACCCCACAGTCGCAGAGGAAAAAGAAAACAATTTATAGACCAAAAGGTCCCAAGGAGTCCAGCTGCCCGGGGCGCGCCTGCCCGATGTGACCAGGGCAAGGCAGCGTCAGCTACTAATCCCAGTCCCGGTACTCCGGCCCGATGAAAAGGGCCCCAGCCTCCGCGGTCTCAGGCAGCGTCAGCGACTAGCACAATCCAGGTACTCTGGCCCAGTAGAAGGGCCCCGACCTCCACGATCTCAGGCAGCGAGTCCCCAGGAGGGAGGATTCTGGGTGGAGCATGTATGGAGTCATGATTTTTTTTCTTGGCAGAATGGCTATGAAAGACCTAGATAATGTAAACCGCCCTTGATCTCTGGAAGAGGCGGTATAGAAGAAATAGATAAATAAATAAATAAAAATAAATGATTTACATATCTATTTAACATTTACACTTGCTCCAGAGCAGGCCCAATGTATGTGCCTTCAATCTAAGTGGGATTTCTGCAGAATTTCTACTAGCATTTTATAAAGGCATATAGGTTCCTATAAGCACATTTTTTTTCTTGGCAGAATGGCTATGAAAGACCTAGATAAGATTCTCAAGAGCAGAGATGTCTCTCTCCATACAAAGATTCAACTCATTCAAGCCATGGTATTTTCAATAACATCATATGGATGCGAAAGCTGGGCAGTGAAAAAGATAGACAGGAAGAAAATTGGTGCCTTTGAATTATGGTGCTGGCGGTGAATACTGCGTATACCATGGACTACCCAAAGAACAAACCAGTCAGTATTAGAGATCATCAGACCTAAGCTTTCTTTAGAAGTTCAGATGACAAGATTTCAACTTTCATACTTTGGACACTTTGTGAAGTGAGAGATCATTAGAGCAAGACACAATGCTTGGCAAGATAGAAGGTCAACGCAAAAGAGGAAGGCCAGCAATGAGATGGCCAGCTATGGGTATCAGTCTGTCAACAATGAGCTGCCTGTCTTGAAGGACTAGAAAAGGGGATTACTACTTCTGGAGAGAGATCTGCAATTGTGAGTATATACTTCTGGGAATTTTTCTGAAGGGACTTCTTTGGATTAAAGCTGATTAATCTGTGAACCCAGTGTATTTGTTAACTCAGTCAGGGCCTAGTAGCAGCAGTTTAAGTTTAAATTTAAAACACAGAAGAGAGCTTTCTGGCTAGATTTCATACCAGCAGAGAGCTTGTAGTTTAAATTTAATACTCACTCAGGGCCTAGTATCAGCAAAGTACTTTTAGTTTAAATTTAAAACACAGAAGAGAGCTTTCTAGTTAAATTTAGAACCCAGCAGAGAGCTTCTAGTTTAAATTTCATAATAAGTCAGAGCCTAGCAGCAGCAAAGAGCTTTAATTTAAATCAAATCAGAATATAACTTAGCATAAAAGGCAAAACAGGGTCAGTATTCTTTGAGCAACAAATAAAGTCTTCTAGAGACCTTTACAAAGAGGCCTTCTCCCTAGGGGGCAAGAGACCTGTAAAACGTTTTCAATAGGTGTTAACGCCAGGTGGCAGGTCAAAAGGCCATTTTGAAAGACTCCTCTTATCCAAGCAGCCCTCTTTTAATAAGTGTTATTTCCCTCCCTCCCTCCCCAACACCCACACACCCCTGGGATAATCGTAGCTTTATAGGTACTTACACATCTTAAAAGAAAGGAGGTGCTCTCAGGTGCAGCTCGTTATCCAAATCAGTCATACACTAAGGACCTGAAATTAATTAAGCTTCAGGTGAACACGGTATATTAAACGTATTAGGTACATTTTATCAGTATAAGTATCCATAGCAACCCTTAGTAACTAAAGAACTTAAAGATCTAAACACAAGCTTAAAACTAAGGGGCTTGTTTACAAAGCCGTGGTAGTGGTTTCCGATAGTTATCGGAGCCGTGGTCCTATTGAAATCAATGGGGCCGCGGCTCCGATAACACTCGGAAACTGCTACCGCAGCTTTGTAAACAAGCCCCTATGATGCAGACAGCAGTCCAGCAGCAAGATGGGGGCTTTCCAGTCTTTTGCATTGGGAGTCACATGTATGATTTTCTCCCAGTTGATGAGAGGACTTATGTGTGCACTAGGTGCAAAGAGCTCTTTGCTCTCAGGGAACGAGTCCATTCTCTAGAGCCTAGAGTAGCAGACTTGGAAGACATAAGAAAGACAGAGAGGTACATAGACGAGACCTACAGGGATATAGTCCTGAAGTCCCACCTCCAGTCTGGCAGCATCCCTGTTGCCATGGAGAAGAGAGGTCATGTGACAGGAGAGCATCACCCTGGTGTGGCAGGAAGTGATTTTGTAACTAGGACCTGTCCTCCAGGTGATGTGAAACCCTCTCGCACTGAGGAAGTTTCTCCAGGACCACGTGCCCATGAAGGAAAGGTTAGGACGGCCGTTATACAGTAGTTGGTGATTCGATCAATAGGCATGTAAATATCTGAGTGGATGGTGGACGTGAGGATCGCCTGGTAACATGCCTGCCTGGTGCGAAGGTAGCGGACCTCACACGCCACCTACACAAGGTCTTAGATAGTGCTGGGGAGGAGTCTGCTGTCTTGGTACATGTCAGTACCAATGACATAGGAAAATGTGGTTTTGGAGGCTAAATTTAGGCTTTTAGGTAGGAAGTTGAAATCCAGAATTTCCAGGGTAGCATTCTCCGAAATGCTTGCTGTTCCACGTGCAGGACCCAAAAGGCAGGCAGAGCTCCGGAGTATCAATGTGTGGATGAGATGATGGTGCAAGGATGAGGGGTTTGGATTTGTTAGGAACTGGGGAACATTCTGGGGAAAGGAGGGGCTCTTCCAAAGGGATGGTCTTCACCTTAACTGGGATGGAACCAGGCTGCTGGCACTAACCTTTAAAAAGGAGATAGAGCAGCTTTTAAACTAGATAATAGGGGAAAGCTGACAGTCGCCCAAGAGCGCATGGTTCGAAGGAATATATCCTTGAAGGATACTACCAAAACCAAAGAGGTTCCAAAAAATAGTAAAGTAGTCCAAATGCCCTCAAGTATGGAGCAGACAGAGCTTAAAGATCCCAAATTACCCATGCCTACCAATAGCCAAATTTTCCAGTCACACTGCCAAGAAAACCCAGGAGCTTCTGGGTCGCTAGGAGTCAGCATTGACTCAAAGGCACACATTGCATGAATAAAATACATTCTCTAAAATGCTAGTATGCAAGTCTAAAAAATAAGATGGGAGAGTTAGAATATATAGCACTAAATGAGAGGTTAGATATGATTGGAAGCTCCGAGACATGGTGGAAGGAGGACAACCAGTGGGACACTGTGATACCTGGGTACAAACTATATCGTAATGATAGAGCTGATCAAATTGGTGGAGGGGTTGCACTCTGTTAGAGAGGGCATTGAGTCCCAAAGGATTAAAGTTTTGCAGGAAACAAAATTTGCTATAGAATCTCTATGGATTGAAATTCCATGTAAAAAGGGGAAGGCGATGGCAGTGGGGATGTACTATCGACCGCCTGGCCAGAATGAACAAATGGATGATGAAATGCTCAAAGAAATCAAGGAGGCTAACAAACATTACAGCACAGTAATAATAATGGGTGAATTCAATTACCCCGGTATCGACTGGGTCAGTGTCACGGCAGGACATGCTAGGGAAATAACGTTCCTAGATGAAATAAATAACTGCTTCTTGGAGCAGCTGGTTCATGAACCAACCAAAGGGGAAGCCATTTTGGACCTAGTCCTTAGTGGAACACCAGATCTGGTGCAAGAGATAAGGTTGTTGGGGCCACTTGGCAGTAGTGATCATAACATGATCACGTTTGATCTAATTAATGGAGGAGCGATGGTAAGGAAATCCACAGTACTATCTTTTAACTTTCAAAAGGGAGACTATGATAAAATGAGGAAAATAGTTAAGAAAAAGCTAAAAGGAGCAGTTGCAAAGGTTAAAGACTTACATCAAGCTTGGGTGTTGTTTAAAAATACTTTCTTTGAAGCCCAGACCAGCTGTATTCCACGTTTTAAGAAAAGTGGAAGTCCAAAAAACTGCCAGCATGGTTTAAAGGTGAGGTCAGAGAGGCTGTCATTGCCAAAAAAGCATCTTTCAGGAAAAGGAAAAAAGAGCCAAACGACGAAACCTGGAAACAGCACAAGCACTGGCAAGTTAAATGCAAAGCATTGATAAGGCAGGCAAAGGGAGAATTTGAGAAGAAGCTTGCTGCGGAAGCAAAAACGCATAATAAAGACTTTTTCAAGTACATTCACAGCAAAAAACCTGTGAGAAAGTCAGTTGGTCCATTAGATGATAGAGGGGTTAAAGGGGCACTAAGAGGCGGTAAGGCTATAGCGGAGAGACTGAATGAATTCTTTGCTTCGGCCTTTACTGAGGAAGATGTAGGGATGTTACCCATGACTGAAGTGGTATTTAAAGGTGCGGAATAATTGAAGGAAATATCGAAACATCGGGAAGATGTATTACAACTATTAAATAAACTGAAGAGTAGCATATCACCTGGGCCGGATAATATACATCCAAGGGTGTTGAAAGAACTGAAATATGAGATTGCAAACCTGCTATTAGTAATCTGTGAACTATCATTAAAATCATCTGTAATACCTGAAGATTGGAGGATGGTGAACATAACACCAATTTTTAAAAAGGGTTCCAGGGGTGATCCAGGAAATTGAAGACTGGTGAGCCTGATGTCAGTACCGGGAAAAATGATAGAAACCATCATAAAGAACAAAATTGCTGAACATGTAGATAGTCATGGTTTAATGGGAGACAGCCAACATGGCTTTAGACAAGGAAGATCTTGCCTTACTAATCTGTTTTTTTGAAGGTATGAATAAACAGGTAGACAAAGGTGAGTTGGTGGATATAGTGTATTTGGACTTTCAGAAATCCTTTGACAAGGTCCATCAGAAACTTTTGGCAAAACTAAAGAGGATTGTGGAAAATTGCAAGAGGATCTTGATAAATTGGAAGACTGGGCATCAAAATGGCAGATGAAATTTAATGTGGACAAGTGCAAAGTTATGCACCTAGGAAAGAACAACCCAAACTATGGTTACACGATGCAAGGTTCCACTTTAGGAAGTGTAAATGTTAAATAGATAAATAAATAAATAAAAATAAATGATTTACATATCTATTTCTTTAGGAACCACCACCCAGGAAAAAGATTTAGACGTCACAATCCTCTTGGGTTTTAACAACTTTAAATAGTTTTGTGTCATCTGTAAATTTGATAACCTCACTTGTTATTCCCTTTTCCAGGTCATTTATGAATATGTCAAAAAGCAGCAGTCCCAGCACAGATCCCTGGGGTACACCACTATTCAACTTTTTCCATTGGGAAAATTGGCCATTTAGCCCTACCCTCTGCTTTCTATCTTTTAACCAGTCCCTGATCCACAATAGTACACTGCCTCCTATCCCATGACTCTTTAGTTTTGCCAAAAGTTTCTGATGGACCTTGTGTTATTTAAATAAAGCACTAGTTACCACCTATACCACTCACTTTTGTGTGTTTCTCTACGGTACTGCGAGAGGTTGCTCCTCTTGTTTCCTCTTTGAGAACCTGCCAGGTACTTGCGATCTGGATTGGCCACTGTTGAGGACAGGATACTGGGCTTGATGGACCTTGGTCTGACCCCGTAAGGCATTTCTTATGTTCTTATCACCACTGTTCCAGCTCCTGCTTCTATTGCTGCCACTGCCGCACCTCTCCGGGATGTGCAACAGTGGCATTACTTTTAAAATGGCACCAAAGCACCAGAACTACCTTTTCTTACAGCTCTGAAGTGCCTGTCATGTTTTGCCCCCTCCACTCCACGTTTGCAAAATCATATGGACTGTTTCTGAAATTGGGCACACACATGTATCTTTTAAGGAACGCCCTGGACACATCTCCGTCATGCCCCCATGCAACATGGACATGATCCCTCTAGAGACATGTAACTTTTGGGCTTTCTAAAATGGCTCTTGGTATGTCTCAGTGCTTCTGACATCTGAATGTGTGATTTCAGATGTCGAAATCATGAATAGAGCTTCTAAAATGATCTCCTAAGTGTCTTTATAAAATAGACACATTCATTCCCTGAGAACCTAGGTACTCTTATAAAATTTCACCTGTATGTATTTCTATTTTTTTGGTATTGTATCTGAGATAGTTTTTTTGTAAGTTTTCTTTTTTTAAGGAGAACTATTTGAAAGAGAAGAAAATCAGTAATGCCAAGGATCAGAAAGGCTGGCAATAAGTATCCCTGAATTGCTGGAGTTTTGTCACCACTAGGAATTCAGTTTTGCCACGATCACAAGTGCCTGCAGATAATGATGCTTCTGTTAAAAAGGAACGTGGGATCGGAGTGATGATTAAAAGCAGCTAGAGTGTGTGGAAGATACGGAGCATTAGGAGATGGTGGAGGAAAAAGCATAAGAAGGAACAGAGGAGGAGGAAATCGGAGGGCAGAGACGGAAAGACCCAGCTGGCTGGATTATCAGCTGCCGGGCAGGGGTTAATGTGCGGTGGGGCAGAGGGGCGGGCCATGGATGGCCTTAAGAGGGGCCTGCAGGCCGTGGCCCATCCTCTTGCCTCTGGTTCGGACAGAGGAGGACCATGCTTTTCTCCTTTTTCTCCTGTCTGGCACCCCTGCCCTAGGAATCATTCTACTTGCCGGCTGTCTGGTTAGGGTCGCTGGTGCATGGTTTTGCTGCTTCTGAGATGGTGAGTTCTTGCTTCAGGTCGTTATTTATGGGCAAGGGGAAGGACAGTGCAGGAGAGCACATGGTCTTCCGTATGGCGGCAGCAGGGGGGGGGGCAGGGGTCAAGCAGGAATATGCAGTCCTTGCCAGCCTATGCTAATTTCTGTAGCTAGATGAGAGCAGGGAAAGCTGATAGGGCAACTACTCTCACATACAGTGCTGTTTGCTGACACCGATGTTGACTCTTAACTCCCCTCCCCCATCTGCTATTGCCACGTGGTCCCAGGAACCTTCTCATTTGGAACAGAGGTCCTTGGGGAGGCGGACGGGGGGAGTTGGCCAGATAGTGTGGTCTCCATCAAGGCTGTGCATGGTTAAGAAGCTACTCACTGATATCCTGGGACCCAGGATATCAATGCTTGAACCAATACAAGCATTGTGGAACCTGTGTCCCTTGGGGAAACTTCTAGGTACGTATGACCTAGATTGGCCACTGTTGGAAACAGAATACTGGGCTTGATGGACCTTGGTCTGACCCAGTATGGCATATCTTATGTTCTTATGTTCTTACTGTGGCTGGAGTGAAAAGGTCTAATATGAACATCCATCTGGTTTGTAGGAGAGGTCAGGCAGCACTCATGGGGGCCCTGCAGGCACAAATAATTGTAGCTTTGCTACCAGATATATATATAACCCATGAAACACTGCTTTCAAACTTGTGTCTGGTTTCCTTTTCTCATGACTCCTTCCCATCCATCTTAATAGGAAGCTTCCTTTTAAAATGGGATTAAATAATTTAACTGAGCCCAGAGCTGCCCTGTGGACTTACTTCCACAGAAAGCTTTCAAACCCAGTCTTGTTTATGAATGTTCATCTTACTGCATTCTGGGATAGGTTAATTAAAAAAAAAAAAAATCTCTATCAATGGTTTGGTGTGATGCTGCCCTCCGGTGGCTGTAATGGCACATGTCAGGACTATAGCTCAACACACTGAGGCCATGTGCATATGATTGGAGAGTTGTAGGTTTGAGACCTGGCTGTGGATCATGTATCTACAGGATAGTTCACATCCTTGCAAGGGGCCTTCACATTTTATCAAGTGGGCCTGCTGGAGGTATATATGTATGGTACTGGTGGGCAATAGATAATGGTAGGACTCAGGGGCGGCCCAAGGGGGGTGCGGGGCCATGTGCGGAGACTCGGTGCGGGGCCTCATTTGCATAAGTGGCCTTATTTGCATAAATATTTGCATAATGCTAACATACACTAACTTTTAGTAAACATGTCTCTTAATGAGTGTATGGATAAAGACAGACTATAATCCAGTGCCAACCGCCAGGCACATTAGGAACTACTACAAACACTGCACAGGAACATTAGTAACTACTACAAAAACTGCACATACTACAGTATAATGCAGTGCCAACAGCCAGGAACATTATGAACTTCTACAAACAATGCACATTTAGAACACATAGCAAAACCGCAGTATCCTAACAGAACTACCAGTACTCACAAAGCTCCATACCCTACCTATCCAAAAAGCAACACTGCAAATATTAAACCAATACATTTCAGAGTACAACAATACATGACCTACTGGGGAAAGAGAACAAGTGGCAATGTCAAATAGGCATTACATAAACAGAATACCTCAGCCTCAGTTACACATGCAGAACATAGACCATCACAAACAGGAATCACAATTTAGAAACAGGAAGGTAATAATTAAACTGGAAACCCAAAAGCCAAACTTGGAATGTACAACAACACTGTAGAATAAAACTATAAATTAATTTCCACTTGTACCAAACAAAGCGCAGACGTTAATGATGCACATTTCCCAGAGCTTTCATATTCCAGTTAATAAATTCAAAATAAAGAGATATCTTTTTACCTTTTGTGCATTTTTTTTCAGTTGCAATTGCTCCAGACACTTTCTTCTGGTTTCTTCATGTTTTCTGCTAACTCTCCATCATCTGCTGTCCATTTGTCCTTTCTTCTCTCTTCTAGTTTTTTTCCATTCTCTCTCTCTACATCTGCTTTACATACTAATCTTTCTCCTTTTGCTCTTTCCTCATTCCTATTTCATCCACTCAAATTTTACCCCTCCATCCTCAATCCCCACTTACTCTCCCAATACCCGGCTAATTGTAGATTTTTTTATCCCTCCCACACCAAAATATTTTTCCCTCTCCATTTTACTCTCCCAGCCCAATCCCATTCTCATCCTCCCCAAACATCAGCAACCTTATAGTTCCATCCACACCCAGCATCCATTCCCTTCTACTCACTGCAACAGCCCATTTCCACGCCAAGCCACCCAACAGCCCATTTCCAGTCCTAGCAAACCCCAACCAATACCAGTCCTAGCCCCCCCCATCAACCCACTTCCAGTCCTAACCCACCATCAGCAGCCCACTTCCAGTCCTAACCCCATCAACCCATTTCCAGTCAGCCCCCCGGAGCCCGGTGCCAGTCCTAACCCCCCCATCAGCCACAGCCCATTACCAGTCCTAACCCTATCAGCCCACCTCAAGTCCTAACCCCTCCCCATCAGCCATGTCCTGTAGCCCCCACCCCCCCATAGCCATTATCAGTCCTACCCCCCCAATAGCCCATTACCAGACAGCCCCCATCAGCAACAGCCCATTACCAGTCTTAACCCCCCCCATAGCCCACAGCCCATTACCAGTACTAACCCCATCAGCCCACCTCCAGTGTTAACCCCCCCCCATCAGCCCATCCCAGTCCTAGCCCCCATAGCCCATTACGTCCTAACCCCATCAGCCCACTCCAGTCTTAATCCCCCCAGCCCATTTCCAGTCTAGCAACCCCCCAACCATTACCAGTCCTAGCCCCCCAGAGCCCACTACCCGTCCTAATCACACCAGCCCATTTCCAGTCTTAATCCCCATCACCCATTTTCAGTTTAAGCCCCCCCATACCCCATTACCAGTCCTAACCTCCCCATCAGCCCACTCCCAGTCCTAATCCCACCAGCCCATTTCCAGTCCTAATCCCCCATCAGCCCTTTCCAGTCCTAATCCCCCATAGCCCATTACCAGTCCTAACCCCCCCCCATCAAACCACTTTCAGTCTTAATCCCATCAGCCATATACAGACTTAGCTCCCCCATGAGCCATCACCACTCCTAACCACCCCCCTAGCCCATCACCACTCCGAACCCCCCCATAGCCCATCACCACTCCTAACTCCCCATAGCCCATCACCACTCCTAACTCCCCATAGCCCCCCCATAGCCCATCACACTTCTAACCCCCCATAAGCCCATCACCACTTCTAACCCCCCAATGCCCATCAACACTTCTAACCCCCCCATAGCCCATCACCACTTCTAACCCCCCCCATAGCCCATCATCACTTCCTAACCCCCCCCCCATAGCCCATCATCACTTCTAACCCCCCCATAGCCCATCACCACTTCTAACCCCCACCATAGCCGCCCCCCCCCCCCAGCCCCCCATCCCGGGAAAATTTTTTTTTTTTTTAAGCTGTCTTCTCCGGCTGCCGGGGCCGCCGCGGCAGCAGCGAGTGTGCCGCGGGGCCCCCCTGCCCAGCAGAACCTGCCCTCCCCTTTATCACCTCTGTCTCTGATTGTAGCTTCAGTCAAACGCGCCGGCTTTCAGAGCGCGAAAGGACCAGTTTCCCTTTCGCGGCTCTGATAAGCCCGCGGGGGCTGATGGGAACTTCCCATCAGCCCCCGCGGGCTTAACAGAGCAGCGAGGGAGAAAACTCTCCTCTCGCGCTCTGAGATCCGGCGCGTGTGTGACTGAAGCTACAACGAGAGACAGAGGTGATAAAGGGTGAGGGCAGGTTCTGCTGGGCAGGGGGGCCCCGCGGCACACTCGATGCTGCCGCGGCGGCCCCCGGCAGCGGAAAGAAGACAGCTTTTTTTTTTTTTTTTAAATTTAACTTTAGGATCAGAATGTTTTTTGCGCGGGGCCCCCTGAAACGCGGGGCCCTGTGCAAAAAACATTCTCGCTCAATGGACGGGCCGGCCCTGGTAGGACTCCTGGGCCCAGATGGAGAATAAGTAGCTGAGATAAGGGATTTGGATTTTGCAACTGTTTAGAGAAAGCTGATAGCAGACCATGATCATTTGGTGACTTAAAACTTGGAAAGAGGCAAGATCTTGGGTTTAATTGTTGATTTAAAAAAAAACAGTTCTGTTTGCTTTAGAGGTTATAAATTACTACTACTACTGAGCATTTGTATAGTGCTACAAGTCATATGCAGAGCTGCACAGACATGTAAGAGACAGTCCCTGCTCATCAGAGCTTACAATCTAGTCAAGACAGACAACACAGGTGTAGGCAGGGATAAAACAAGGAGGAAAGGAAAAGAAAAAAGGAGATCAGGTGAGTCCAAAAGCAGCAGCAAAGAGGTGCGTTTTCAGCCTGGCTTTGAAAAGGGTCAGACAAGGTGCCTGGCGTACAGACAGAGGTAGTTTTTTCCAGGCGTAGAGTGCAGCAAAGTGAAAGAAGCGAAGTCTGGAGTTAGCAATAGAAGGGCACAGATAGAAGCAGTTTGCCAGAAGAGCAGAGTTCCCAAGGGGGGTTGTAAGGAGAGGTAAGAGAAGAAAGGTAGTGAGGAGCTGCAGAGTGAATGCATTTATAGGTCAGCAGGAGAAGTTTGAACTGGATACGGAAACGGATAGGGAGCCAATGAAGTGACTTGAGAAGAGGAGTAATATGAGCATGACGAGGCTGACGGAAGACTAGCTGTGCAGCAGAGTGTTAAACAGATTGAAGGGGAGAGAGAGGATTCAAAGGGAGACTAACAAGGAGTGGGTTACAGTAGTCAAGATGGGAGGTGATTAAGGCGTGGATAAGCATCTTAGTAGTGTGTTCAGAAAGGAATGGGAGGATTTTGTTGATATTATAGAGAAAGAAATGTCAGGTCTTAGCTATCAGATGAATATGTGTAGAGAAGGAGAGAGAGGAGTCAAAGACAACCCCAAGATTACGAGCCAGGGAAACAGGAAGGAGCAGAATTATCCACAGAGACTGAGAAAGGATGAAGAGGAGAGGAGGTTTTAGGGGGAAAGAACTTAAGAAATGCCATACTGGGTTAGACCAGGGTCCACCAAGCCCAGAATCCTGTTTCCAACAGTGGTCAAAGTCACAAGTACCTGGCTGGATCATGAAGGCCACAGGTTCAACTAGGCTTGTCAGGGGGTAAGCAGTGGATTTCCCAGGTCCTGTTTAATAATGGTTTGTGGACCTTCCCAAACCTTTTTTTAAAATCCAGATACACTAGCAGCTATTAATTTATAGGCCTCTATCGTATCTCCCCTCAGCCTTCTCTTTTCCCAAGTTAAATAACCCTAACCATTTATGCCTTTCCCCATAGGGGTATCCTTCATCCCTGTTACCATTTTGGTGGCTCTTCTTCATACCATTTCTAATTCCACTATATCCTCTCTAAGTTCCAGCGACCAGACAAGCAACATTCAGGACTAGCACCAGGGTGGAGATACTGCCCCCAGTATAATACCAGCAGCTCACATGGAACGCATATAAGTCCCTACACGCCTGTTTGATCTGTGCAGATAGCCACTCAGCTTCCATGTATAGATCTGCCAGTAAGGGAGAACCTTTTAAGCCAGTGCCCCAGCAAAGGACATGGCTCCCTCACACATCTGGCTTGCATCTGTAGCCATGGTCCTACTCTGACTAGTACTGGGAATGCATCATTATTGGATGGCTTTGCAGAAGGTTTCCCTATTACATCCTCTGCCCCTACTTCCTTGCACACCATATGCAACTCCCCTTCGCTCCTTCAGCACCTTCAGGTGGTGCGGGGAGGGGGGAGGGGGGAAACAATCACCAAGGAAAACACCTTGGGGACCTACACCTTCCCTGGTTTGGTGGTGTCCCTGTTGGGAATAGTGACAAAGAAGGAGCCAGGCAAATTCCATTTGATACACAACCTGTTCTGTCGCGCGGGAAGATGGTTGATGACCATATCGATCCTTCTTTATGTTCTGTGAGATATGCTTCTATCGACCAGGCCATAACAATCATTCAGAATTTGGGCCACAAGCAAAACTGGCTAAGGCAGATAGGGTCGGCATTCTGACTGCTCCCGGTGCATCCAGAGTCTTTTTCATCTACTCGGTTTTCACATTCAAGGGTGAGGACTACTATGACAAATGTATGTCTATGGGCTGCTCAATTCCTGTGCATATTTTGAGCAGTTCAGTTCATTCCTGCTTTGGCCGGCCAAAGAAATAGCTGGGTCTGGCTCAACTGTTCATTACCTTGACTTCCTGTTCATGGGGACTGGGTTCGAGGAATGCAAAAGGATCTTGGATCCTGAGAGCCTATCGCATAGCAGTTTGGAGTACCTCTGGCGGCAGAAAATGACCCTGGGACCCACAGGACACATTCTTCAAAATTGAGCTAGATATACAAGCCCAAGTGTCTAGACTGCCCAGTGATAAGTTGAAGAAATTAAAAACCACCATTGGGCAAATGAGAGGCTTGCAAAAAGCTTAATTAGAACAGTTTCAATCTCTGCTCAGTTTATTATGTTTCACCTGTAAGATGATCCCAATGAGGCAGGTTTTCTGTCACCGACTGGCTCTTATGACAAGGGGGGGGGGGTCAAGCAGAGGCACCACTGCATCAGGGTTGATAAGAGCATACACGAAAACGTACGAGTCTGGGGAACATTTCCTGAAGGCCTTTAATGGCTTAGCCTTCTGGCAGGACTCCTCCTGTTGAAACTGCAACCTGGAATTGTTCATGGATGCATCAGGGGGGCCAGTTTTGGGATATACTTCTGTGGGGCTTAGGGGGTTTGGAGTCTTGGCTGCAACAAGAGCCCAAAATCACCCTTTTTATAGGTAAGGGACAGGTGTCTGAGCCCTAGTGAAGCAACCTCCATCCTGCTGGTATAGGACAGCCCTCCAGGGTTGGTGAGCCACAACCATACCTGTGATTGGGGCAGGGGCAGAACAGCAGTAATACTGGGGTTAGGTCTGGAAAACCCCAACTGCCTCACACCACCCTCTGCCAGTCACCAGCAGACAGCACAATCAGACTGCACCCCATTTGCACCATCGCCATAGTGGCCTTTCATACTTGGGCACTATGCTGTTACTGCAAATGGAGCACTACTATCACTTGTCTTGGGCTCCCTGCCTATGCTGTACATTGCTTACACTGAAATAGTTTCTCTCTCCTGCAAATGTGCACCTAACGGCAGGTTTTCATTCGCAGTAGGATTCAGCCCTTCAGTTCAGCACGTTAGTGTGCAGGGAGCCTCTCTCCACCCACTCCCCACCCATTGACCCCTGATCTCCACCCTCTCTCCTCCCTCTGCGGTAGGTACCGCGCCACGGAACACTTCTGCATGGGTTGTAACATTACTGTGCGGTAACGTTACATTACCGCACGGGAACATTACACAACACACGGTAACGTTGCCTAACATGCAGTCTGTAACGTTACCACAGTTTAGTACACATATCCCTTAATTTCTATTCATCTATGAGGAAAGCCCATCAATACAACTATAATTCAGGTATATGCCCAACAGCTGCAGAACAAGATGAAGATGATGAGCTCTAAGAACAAGTACATGCTGAAATTGACAGAACATGCAAACAGGATATCCTGATAGTCATGGGTGACTGGAACACAAGAGTTGCCAACAAAGAAGGCAGCAAAATGGTTGGAAAATATGGACTTGGAAACCAAAATGAAGCTAGAGAAAGACTGAGAATTCTGCAAGACCAACGACCTATTCATTTCAAATACCTTCTTCCAGCAACAAAAGTGGTGACTGTATACATGGACTTCACCCAACGGATTGTACAAGAATCAAATTGACTACATCTGTGGAAGTCAACAATAGAAAACCTCAATAATATCAACAAAGACAAAATCTGGAGCTGACCAAATACTAGCATGCAAACTCAAGCTAAAGTTGAAAAAAAAAGCAAGCCATTCAAGAATGGAGCAAAATATGACCTTGAGAATATACCACTGGAATTTAAAGACTGCCTGCAACATTGATGTGCTGTTTTAGATACAAAAGACAAAGCATCAGAACAGTGTGATAAAGAGTAGTTACCTGTAACAGGAGCAGCAGAAATCAGTCCTCACATATGGGTGCCGACGGAGCCCCCTTGCGGAGCATTTCCCCAGCTTTCAAAGAAAGCCTTTGGGAATTGCAGCACGCATGCGAGGTCCCCTTCCCACCCAAGGGTGCCATCTTGCTCAGGCTGATGACATAGCTAAAAGACAGCAAAAAATTAGCAAAAATAAATCATATGACTGCAAATCCAAGGGGAGGAGGGAGGGTTGTGAGGACTGATTCCTGCTGCTCCTGGAGAACACCTGTTACAGGTGAGTAACTACTCTTTCTCCAGGACCAAGCAGGAAGTCAGTCCTCACATATGGGACTCCCCATCTTAAGGCTACCGGAGACCTCAAGCTGAAAAAATGAGCTCCCTCTAGCTTGTCAGTACGTAAGGAAGGAATCTTCTCTGAGAATGCCCCCAACCGGTAGCCCAACACCAGGACCGGAGGGTAGGAGTTGCCTAAACCTCAAAGAGATTATGGAGTGCTGCCTGTCTGAAAGCACTGTCCCTGCGGGACTCCCTCTCAAGGCAGTAATGGGCCGCAAAAGTCTGGCTTGAAGACCAAGTAGCGGCCCAGCAGATGTCTGCCAACGGAACAGAGCGGAGATGAGCCACTGACGCAGCCTTTGCCCTGACACGATGAGCCGTGACTCGACCCTCCAACGAGAGGCCAGCTGTCCCATAAGCCCAGGCAATACAGTCAGCGACCCATATGGACAAAGTACGCTTGGAGACAGGGAACCCCAACCTATTGGGGTCAAAAGAAACGAAGAGCTGAACAGCCCTCCGATGCTCCCGCGTACGGTCAAGGTAGAAGGATAACGCCCTCCTACAGTCCAGGGTATGCAGGACCATCTCAGCCCGGTTGGCATGCGGCCTGGGAAAGAAGGTCGGAAGAACCACCTCCTGATTGAGGTGAAAAGGAGAGACAACTTTAGGAAGAAACTTCGGGTGAGTCCGTAAGACCACCCTATTCCTGTAGAACCTAGTGTAAGGGGGATCAGACACTAGTGCCTGAAGTTCACTTACTCGCCTAGCAGAGTTACGAGCTACCAGAAACAAGGTTTTCCAGGAGAGAAAACGGAGAGGGCAGGTAGCCATAGGTTCAAATGACGGACACGTAAGCCGCTGTAAGACCACATTCAAATCCCACTCAGGGGCTGGTGGATGTAAAGGAGGCTTAAGTAGGAGAAGGCCTCTGAGAAAACGAGCCACCAAAGGGTGATTGGAAAGAGGCCTTCCGTCCACCAGCGAGTGGTGCGCTGAGAGAGCACTGAGGTGAAACCTGACAGAGTTGGACTTAAGGCCTAGATTGGAGAGGTAAAGCAAATATTGCAATACTACCGCTACCAAGCACGAGAAGGGATTCTCACTGTGCTGAGCACACCATGCAGAGAATCTACGCCACTTAAGAGCGTAGGATTTCCTGGTGGATTGCCGTCTAGAGGCTAAGACTACGTCTTCCAACTCTCTAGGCAGTAGTAGGGGAGCCAGGACTACCCTTTCAGCAGCCAGGCCATCAGATGAAGGGACTGGAGGTTGGGATGCAAGAGAGATCCCTGTTCCTGAGACAGGAGATCGTGTTGAATCCCCAGAGGAATAGGAGTGTCCACCGCCAGTTGCAGCAGAAGTGGGAACCACGGTTGCCTCGGCCACCTGGGGGCTATCAGAATCATCGAGGCCCCGTCCTTGAGGACTTTGAACAGTGTTCGGGACACCAGTGGCGTGGGAGGAAACGCATACAGTAGGCCTTGGGACCACGGAATCAGAAATGCATCCGCTGCTACTCTGAGAGGATGCGGTTGTCTGGAACAGAACCTCGGGAGTTGCCGGTTCATAGGACTGGCGAAAAGATCCATGGTGGGGAGGCCCCACCTGAGAAAGATCTGCTGAACCACCAATGGATTCAATCTCCATTCGTGTGGTTGTAGTATCCTGCTCAGTCTGTCCGCCAGGTAATTTTCTTGACCTGGGAGGTAGACAGCCTTGAGGAGGATTCCGTGATTGACGGCCCAAGAGCACAGCCGTTGTGCCTCCTGACAGAGAAGGAAGGAGCCTGTGCCTCCTTGTTTGTTCACGTAGAACATGGCAACTTGATTGTCCGTCTGGACCAGTACAGACTGGTGAGATGTGAGGTGGGAGAAGGCTCTCAGAGCTAGGCGTATCGCTCGTAGCTCCAGGAAGTTTATCTGCTGAGCAGCCTCCCAAGGGGTCCAGAGACCCTGAGTACATGCCCCTTGGCAATGTGCTCCCCAACCTAGAAGAGAAGCATCTGTCGTCAGCACTTGAGAATGCGGAGGGGATTGAAAAACCACTCCGAGTACCAGATTCGGAAGATGAAGCCACCATTGCAGAGAGGAGACGAGCAGGGTGGATATTCTTATTGAGTCTGCAAGGCTCCCTGTGGCTTGATGCCACTGAGTTCGAAGGCTCCACTGAGCAGGCCGCATGTGCAGGCGGGCATTGGGGGTTACATGAACCGTGGAAGCCATATGGCCGAGAAGTCTCAGGAATTGCCTGGCAGAGACCAGGGAATTGCTGTGAAACTGCCTGGTGAGATCCATCAACCTGTGGGCTCTGTCCACTGGCAGAAAAGCCTTCGCCTGAAGAGTATCCAACCTTGCTCCTATGAATTCTAAGTTCTGTGACGGGAGCAAAGTGGACTTTGCGAAGTTTATGACAAACCCCAAGTGCTGAAGCAGAGCCACAGTGCGAAGGGTGGCTTGACTGGCCTCCTGGGAAGACTGGCCCCTTATGAGCCAGTCGTCCAGGTATGGGAACACAAAAAGACCTTTAAGCCTTAGGTAGGCCGCCACCACCGCCAGGCACTTTGTGAACACCCTGGGGGCGGAGGTTAGGCCAAAGGGTAGTCCTCTGTCCTGATAGTGGTTTCCTCCCACCACAAATCTGAGATATTGTCTGTGGTCTGGATGAATAAGGATGTGAGTATAAGCACCCTTTAGATCTAAGGAGCATAGCCAATCTCCCTGCTGGAGGTAGGGCAGCAGGATTCCAAGGGTAAGCATCTTGAACTTTTCCCTCTCCAGGAACTTGTTGAGATTGCGCAAGTCTAGGATGGGTCTGAGGCCTCCTGTTCTTTTTGGTACCAGAAAGTACCTGGAATAAAAGCCGTGACCTCTCAGGTGGTGGGGCACCGGTTCCACAGCCTGTTCCTTTAGCAGACTGCTAACTCCTGAAGGAGTAAGCCCTGTGCAGAGGGAGTCTTGAAGGCTCCCCTGGAAAATAGGAGGGAGGTACCTGGTGAAAATGGAGAAGATAGCCCTTTTGGACTATATGGAGCACCCAGGCATCTGATGTGACGGCTGACCACCTGTGGGCAAAGTGGGCCAGCCGGCCTCCTGTGCTGATGTGAGCCAGCTGAGGAGAAGAGGCTATGCCTTCTGAGTCAAAAACGCCCACCCTGCTGAGCAGGGGCCGGTGTTGGTGGCTTGGGGGCCTTCTGCCTAAGGGGCCTATGACCCTGCCCCTTGGCCTGTTGACCCTGCTGGGGAGCTGCAGAGGCCTGATAATGAGGGTACTGTTTATAGGCAGATGACTTCCTCGGGTAAAGGGTCTTTTTTCCCGAGCCCTTCTTTTTCTGAGAAGGGGCAGAGGTTTTTCTGGACAGCCTAGTCCGGGTCAGAGTCTCGGTCTCGAGTTCTGCAGCCTTTTCAGCCATGGGCTTGCCAAAGAGGTTTTCACCCCGGCAGGGGACATCGACCAACTTGTCCTGTACCCATGGCTCGAGGTCGGATGACTGTAGCCAAGCCTGTCGGCGGGCTCCGATGCCGGCCCCGGCTACTCAGGCCGAAGCCTCGAAACCATCGTAGGCTGCTCGAGAGATAAACTTCGAGCACTCTCGAATACCAGTGGACAAGGCCTGGAACCTCTGCAAAGGTTCCTCGGAGAGACCAGCAGAGAACCCGGCAATCTCCTTTGCCAGGTCTCGAAGATACATGCCCATGTAGAGCTGGTATGTCTGGACACGGCAAGCAAGCATAGAGCCCTGGAAGCACTTCTTACCGAGGGCATCCAGGTTCCGGGCCTCCCGGCAGGGAGGCACCAAGGAGTGCATCTTCTGACTTTTCAGTCGATGCATGGCCGATTCCACAACCATGGAGTGGTGTGGTAATTGTGCCTTTTGGAACGCGGGGCTCTTGCGGACTCGATAGATGGAATCGACCCGCTTGCTTAACACTGGCGTCGAAGCCGGGGTCTCCAACATGCGGAAGAGCAGCCGCTCCAGCATCGGAGGAACCGGTACAGTAAAGGCCTCCTTCGGGGGAGAGTCATACTGGAGGTTCTCGAGCTCCTCGGCTCGAGGCTCCTCCTCGGGATCCGCGGGGAATGCCAAGGCCTTGGCCATATCCCGCACGAAGTCCGAGAACCGGGTATCCTCCGGTGGGGATCGTCTCAGAGGTTCGGACTCCGGCGAGTCCGATGGGACACACCGAGTCCGATAGGTGTCAGGTGACTCTTCGTCCTCCGTCTCCCAGCCCAACTCCTCGGAGGAGGAATCGAGCGGCTCCGGTCGGGTGGGCACCGATGCCATCCGCCCCGACGCCGAGGGTACCGGCGTCGATGACCTCGGTCCCGAACGGGTGGCCGAGGGAGACCGTGGCCGAGGATCGACTCGAGCCCACATGGACTCGAGGATCGGCTCGGCCTCCGGGGTCGACTTGGACATCGATGTCCCGGTGGTCGGGGCAGATGCACCGGTGAGATCGGCGATCAATGCCCGCTGCTGTTCCATGAAGGCAGCAAGGCTGCTCTCCAAGGCCGTCAACCTGAGTCCGAGCTCAGGAGACCCAGCAGCCCCCGACAGCGTCGGGCCTGACGTCGGCTCCCCTGGAGGAGACTCCATGAGGACTACAGCACTCACATGTCCAGGAGACTCCATCTCGATACGAGGTTGCTTGGCAGGCCTCTCCGACTCCGAAGACTCGGGACGGCTATTGGGGCTATGTGACCTGGCCCTCGAGGAACCAGGAGCATCCACCTATGCCACCCTCATGGGTTTATTCTTCCTGCGCTGTTCCCACGAAGGAGACCCTTGCTCAGAGGAACCCCGACGCTGCTCGGGGCCGGAGTCCCGAGACATCGAGGCCTCTGACGAGGTCCGGGCCCGTCCAGACGCGGAGTCAGAGAAGATCCTATCCCTTCTGGTGCTGCCGACTCCTCAACGCCTTCGAGGACATTTTGCCACATGGACCACAGATCATCGGGTCATGATCGGGTCCGAGGCAGCAGTCATGTGTGTCGGTAAGAGACATAAGTTTCTTACACCGATCACACTTTTTAAACCCGCTGGAAGCCATCGGGGGAAAAAGGGCCCCTGCGAGGTCAAAAGACAGGGCTGCCAGTGAAAAAAGAAAAATGGCACGAACGCTAGTCACAAAGGACAAAGAACGAAAAAGAGAGAGTGGGCTCGATACCGGCGTATCGGGCCCAGGCGGGAAAAGGATCCGGCGTCGAACCGAAGGAAAAGAACAAAAAAACAGGGAAATCAACTTTTTCCTCAGCGAAAAATTAACTATGTCCGTCAGGCTCCGCGGAATAAAGAAGACTGAGCAAATAGCACCCTTGGGCGGGAAGGGGACCGCGCATGCGCGCTGCAATTCCCAAAGGCTTTCTTTGAAAGCTGGGGAAATGCTCCGCACGGGGGCTCCGTCGGCGCTGACGTCACCCATATGTGAGGACTGACTTCCTGCTTGGTCCTAGAGAAGGAAGCTTATCATAGTTCAGGAAGAAATAATACAAGAGGTGAATTGGCTCTGAATTGGCTGGTAAAAGCACTAAAACAGAGTGTTTACCTAAAAGACTACCAGACCCAGAATACACTGGTTTACAGAAAGCCTCTAGGAGAGCTGAAGTAGGGAAACGTGTGCCTAATCAGAGAAGCAATGATGTAATACCTAATCACCCATTTCCTAGGGCAGGGCTTGATTCAGAACACCTGGAGTGTACTAGGGTGGAGCAGCCATCTAGGCACTTTAAAACTAGAAGAAATTCTTCAGACAGAGAGAGACAGAAAGGAGAGCAAGAGAAAGGATGGCAACAGCAGGAGAAGGAGAGATGGATCGTGAACAGAAGGAAGAACAGCAAGACGTCCAGAAGGTCTAAGAAAGGAGCCCAAGGCAGTACGTATACTGGGAGAGATTCCTGGGGCAAGCATTCTTCATTGGACTGGAAGAAACCAGAGGCTTGGAGATATACAGCCAGGAACCCTGGGACAGCACCTGTAAAGGAGACGGCTGCATCTACAGAGAGAAGGAGCTCTAATATCTATTTAAGGAGGTATGGGAAAAGAGACCTAAAGTCCAGAGATTCTGACTGGATAGCTGGGCACAGAAGCTTTGCTACCTACTGGCCAAAGTACCCAGAGAGGAAACCTAATGACAACGTGATCTCAGGTATGAACTCTGATCTGTTCCCTAGCTTTGCACAAGGAAGACAGCAGGGAAACAGTTTATATCCTGGTAGAGATCAATTAGAGAAATCCGCTAAGCCAGTGTTTAAAAGTGATCCTATGATATTTCAAGAGCAAGGGGAAATATCAGAGGAGGAAATTGAATGCATGGATTGTTCTCTGTCTAAGCTGCTGTTCTAAAGTAATCCTCAGATAAGAATCAAACACCAAAAGGAACTGTACTGATTTTTTTTTAACTTCCCAGAAAGGTTTCTTTGAGAGAAAGCTTTGGGGAAAGTTGGAGCCACATGGAGAGAGAACCAGCAATGGTTTGCAGCTGGTTAAGCACCTGTGATTAGAGCAAGGCACAAGTGCACGTGGGACTGGGAGAAAAAAACTTCTCTGTGTGAAAAGAAGAGAGCCGTTTTTTTGATAAAGAGAATTTTCCTTTTGGGTTTATTTTTTTCATTCCAGCACTGCTAAGAAAGTTATTAGCAGGGGCTAGAGGAAAGACCTTTTCTGTTCCCATCAAGGTCTTTAGTATTTCAGGTCTAAGTATTTCAGTTGCCTTATTTGTTTTGTTTCCTGAATAAAACACCTGAAGAAAAGTATCCTGTTGATGTTACCAAGCATATCTGTGCGAGGGAATAACTCCCCATAAATAAAATCTGTTTTCTGCTTTACACTCGAGCAACTACAATTCTTTATTCTTATTGAACAGCTGGTTTTGTGTGATTGAACTACAACACCCACAATCCTTTGCAAGTCAAGTAAATTCCTGTCTTTGCCAAGATTGTGGAACTTTCACAACAAGCACCCCTGTTTACAACGGTTATGGGATGGCATCAAGAAGGTTGTATTGGAAGAAAGTGAGAAGTCTCTACCAAAGGTGAAAAAGCAAAAATGGCCAAAATGGATGACTCAAGAAACTCTGAAAATTTCTCAGAAACGCAGAGAAGCTAAAGCCAGGGAGAAAGAGATGCAATCGCAGAACTCAACAGAGATTTCGAACATGCAGCAAGACAAGACAATGAGAAGAACTACAATGATGCATGCAAGGAAATAGAATCAGAAACTATTAGAGGAAGAACAAGATCACCTTTCCTAAAGCTATGAGAGTTAAAGAAAAAATTCCAGCCTCGAATTGGAACGTGACAAGATGCTCAAGGATCCATGTTGAATGATGCTGAGATGATCAAGAAAGGGTGGAAAGAATATACAGTCATTATGCCATAAAGTTGAAGTGGACCAACAGCCGTTTCAATTTGTGCCTTATGATCAAGAACCATTGGTGATGAAAGAAGCATTGAAAGCCTTATCAAAGAACAAAGCACTTGGCATTGCTGTAATACTTCAATGGGAATGCCATCAATCAGATGCAGCTGTTACTATACTTACAAGACTCTGCCAGGAAATTTGGACGACATCATCATGGCCAACTGGCTGGAAAGGATCTATGTTTATACCAATCCTAAAGAAAGGTGTTCCAACGGACTGTGGAAATTATCGCACAATCGCTCTGATCCCACATGCCAGCAAGATTCTACTCATGATCATTCAGCAGAGACTACAACCATACCTGGAACAAGAACCACCTGAAGTGCAAGCAGGATTCAGGAAAGGGCAAGGAACAAGAGACATCGTCGCACATGTGAGATGGATCCTTGAAAGGACAAAAGAATACTGAAAAGATGTGTTTTATCACCTACAGAAAGGTTTTTGACTGTGTAAACCAGAGAAACTCTGGACCACATTAAGAAGCATGGGTATACCAGAACACCTGATAGTTCTCTTGCACTGATCAAGAAGCAACAGTTCAAATGGAACAAGGAGAAATAGAATGGTTTAAAATCAGCAAACATGTATGACAATGCTGCATACTTTTCCCCTACCTGTTTAATTTATATGCAGAACAAATCATTAGAGAAGCAGAATGTATGAAGACAACCGAGATGTGAAGACTAGTGGAGGACTCAACTGTCACTGTGCTGATACCACATTACTGGCTGAAAGTGAAGACGATCTGAAACATTTGCTTCTCAAGATCAAGGAACATAGTCATAAAATGAGCCTGTGCCTTAAAGTAAAGAAGATAAAGATCCTGACACTATCATTGATGGAGAATAAATTGAAATAGTTGATAACTAACCTACTTGAATCAACTATCAAAGAAATGACAAGCAGTTAATAAATCATATGACACATTGCTCTTGGCAGAATGGCTATGAAGGACCTAGACAAGATTCTCAAAAGCAGAGATGTCTCTCTCCATACAAAGATTCAACTTGTTCAAACCATGGTATTTTCAATAACATCATATGGATGTAAAAGTTGGACAGTGAAAGACAAAAAGGAAAAAAAATGAAGCCTTTGAATTATGGTGCTGGCGATGAATACTGTGTATACCATGGACTGCCCAAAGAACAAACCTGTCAGTACTAGAGGAGGTCAAACGTAAGCTTTCTTAAGAAGCTCAGATGACAAGACTTCGACTTTCATACTTTGGATACATCATGTGAAGAGAGAGATCATTAGAGAAAGACATCATGCTTGGCAAGGTAGAAGGTCAATGTTAATGAGAAAGGCCAGCAATTAAATGAATCGATACAATAGCAGCAGCTATGGGTGTCACTTTATCAACAATGGGCCACCTGACTGAAGACTGAACACGGTTTAGGACAACTATCCAGAGGGTCACAATGAGTAGACTTCAACTCGGTGGCACTTAACAACTATACTCCAAATGAGATCGCACCAGAGACTTATACAGAGGCACTATGACCTCCTTTTTTCAGCTGGCCATTCCTCTCCCTATGCATCCAAGCATCTTTCTAGCTTTCACTGTCACCTTTTCCACCCATTTAGCCACTTTGAGATCATCAGAAACAATCATGCCCAGGTCCCACTCTTCTTTTGTGGACAGAAGTACTTCACCCCTTATACTCTACCGCTCCTTTTGGATTTTTGCAGCCCAAATGCATGATCCTGCATTTTTCAGCATTAAATCTCAGCTGCCAAAGTCTTGACCATTCTTCAAGCTTAGTTAGATCCCTCCTCATGTCAGCAACTCCTTCCAGGGTATTTACTCTATTGCAGATTTGGCATCATCTGGAGCGAAGCAAACCTTAACCGACAGCCCATCTGCAATATCATTGACAAAAATGTTGAAAATAATTGGACCAAGGACAGATCCATGCAGCACACCACTGTTAACTTCTTTCTCCTCAGAGTGAGATCCATTTACCTGTACCCTTTGTCACCTCCCACTCAACCAGTTTCTAACCCATTCAGTCACTTTAGGGTCCATCCCTAGGGTGCTCAATTTATTTATAAGTACAACAAAGAACCAGATCAAAATTAGTACAAGAAAATATAAAGAGGGGCCTCAAATAATTGTGAGCTTATTAAGGCCTAAGAAGACCCTCTAGCATAGAATATTCAAAGGGCTGTAACTAGTGTTCTCAAATTCATCACAGGTCCTTAACTCTTCATTACAATAATAGTGCAAAAATAAATGTGACATTCATATAACCAACACAATTGTGTTTCAATAAGGAAAAAGACATCTGATTGAGGGGAAAAAGCCCCGATTCAAAGTTCCCAGAGAAAAATTCCAGCCGGCTGAGTGCAGGACTGTGTTAAAGGCTTTACTGAAATCTAAGTACACCACATCTAGGGCTCTCCCTCAGTACAACTCTCTGGTCACCCAGTCAAAAAAAATCAATCAGATTTGTTTGACAAGACTGCCTCTAGTAAACCCATGCTGCTTTGGATCCTGCAATTCATTGGCCTCCAGAAACCTCATTATCCTCTGTTTTAGTAGTGTTTCCATTAATTTACTCACCACAGAGGTCACACTAACTGGCCTTTAGTTCTCAACCTCATCCTTCCTTCTGTTTTTTTTGTATAAAGGGACCATTTTCTGTAGACCTCTGGGACCACTCCCGACTCTAAAGAAGCATTGAAAAGGTCAGACAGTGGAGCCGCTAGAATGTCCCCAGGCTCCTGTGCCTGGGGGCGGAGACTCACCAAGATGGCCACAAAGTGTTTCTTTCAGCCAGATGCCTAAGCATAAAGGAAAGTTGAGAGCTTTCCCTTCTGAGCCCCAACTACCAATTCTCGGTCCGATGGACCGTTTCATTCAGCTCTCCCTGGACCAAAGGCAGGAGATATGAGCTGGCTTGGCAGCGCCAAAAGAGGCGGCTTCGGTGCTTCCGTCGGATGGTGAGACTTCTCTCTCTCCTGCGCAGAGGATGCCGCCGCTGTGCCCAGCTGCTTCGGATCCACCCCTGGCTGCTGCGATGCCATTGTCTCCTGGTGAGGAGACTGTTAGTGCCACTGAAGGGGAGCTTGCAGGTCATTTGGCTCTGTTGACCCCTGAGCATATCGGGGAGGCTTTGGGTGCAAATTTGACAGCGGATGTTCCAGCGACTCCTTTTTTTGGAAGGCAGGCTAGCTCCTCAGTCTGTGTCTACTCCTTCAATGTCTTCTTCATCCATCTTGGCACGTCCAAACGTTTTCACGCTGGAATCTATATGGGAGGCCATTGTGTCTCTTTCTGTGGCGATTCAGTCTCAGACTTCTGTTTTATCCTCCCGGGTCCAAGAGAATGTGGTTAACATTCAGAAGAATGCTGGTAAAATTGAAATGGCTGTGTCTGTTTGTGATCAGATGAAAACGCAGTTAATAGATCTAGGAACTCAGTTAGAAACTGTTTCCGATATGTCTTCTGCTTTGTCTAAAGAAAATGGGGCTATCAAATATAAGCTAGAGGTACTGGAAAATGCTTCCAGAGCTGCTAATCTGAGAGTTCTAAACTTTCCAAAACTGTCTGGTATTACTGCACTTGACATTTTTAAAAGGTACTTGCAGGAGATATTAAAAGTCCCTTCAGAACTGATACCACCTTTAAATAAGGTACATTATCTCCCTTGTGGGAAGAAGAGTACTGAGGTTCCAATAGTTGTGTGGACTTTGACGTTCTGAATGTATCTGGCCTGCTCGAAGATACCAGTGGAGAATCTGGTATTCTTTCAACTTTATTGGTGCAATGTGCGTTAGTCTCTGACAAAGAATGGCTCTTAAAGATGTTTATAAGAAGTGTTTAGAGACTTTTTTTGGTCTAGCCATATCTATGTTTCCTGATCTGACTAGAGACACTCAGAAGCAGCGGAAACAATTTCTTCTTCATAAAGCTGGGGTGCTGCAAAATGGGCGGGGGGGGGGGGGGGAGGCCTTCTTCCTATGATTCCACTGCAGATGTCTGGTTATAATTAATGCTATGAGATATTCTTTTTCTGACCCTATTGATTTGGGCACCTTTATTAATGCCAGACTCTATTCTATGGAAGTCCCAGAATAATTGTACCTTTTTCCTCTCGTTAATAGTATATCCAGGGTACTTTGCGGTCACTTTTTTTTTTCTTTGTTAAATAGTTATCTCAATTAATTACACTTTCCAAAGGGCTCCTGCTCTGGTTCATTTTTCTTTTCTCCTCCCTCCAGTATGTGGACTATGAGTGAGTTTGTAGGATTTGATCTGTATTAATTATTTCTGATTGTATTTCTTTTTTTCACCTACACGCTCTATTTTCTTTAGAAGATTGAAATATTGTTCTTGCTGTTTTGTTTAAAAATTCAATAAATATATAATTATAAAAAGAATGTCCCCAGGCTCCTTCAATACTCTCAAATGTATCTCATCCAACCCCGTTTTTTTGTCTACTTTTTAGTTTAGCTAGTTCCTCACACACACAGTCTTCTGAAAATTGTTCAAGATCCCCTTCACTTCTGTTTCTATTTGTGGGTGTTTTCTGAGGTCCTGCTCCTGGCCCTTCATCTGTGAACACAGAACAAAAATATTTCTCAAGTAATTCTGCTTTATCCTTATCAGCTTCTACAAATTCTTCCCCTTTACTCGAATCTGAAAATACCACTTTTGCACTTTCTCCTCTCATTGATATATCTGAAAAATGCCTTGTCCCCTGTTTTACTGCATTGGCTATTTTTTCTTCTAGTTGTATCTTTGCTTTCTTGACTGCTTTCCTAGCTTCTCTAAATATTGATGCTTGTCTTCCTCTTTCTGTGTTTGCTTGTATTTTATGAAGGCTACTCTTTCTTCACCATTTCAGCTACTTCTTTTGAGAACCACAATGGCCTCACTTTCCCTTTACATTTATTTACTTTCCTAACAAAAAGGTTTGTTGTTTTTAAAATATTCCCTTTCAGTTTTGTCCATTTCTTTTCTACATCGCCCAGCTGTCCCCATCCTGCTAACAACTCCTGAGGTATTGTCCCATTTTGGCAAAGTTAGTTTTCCTAAATTCTAGGACCTTTGCTTTTGAATGGAATTTATCAGCCCTAGTCCTAATACTGAACCACATCATCTGGTGATCACTGGATGCAAGATGATCTCCCGTTATAACATCAGAAACACTTTCCCCATTGATAAGCACCAGTCCAGTATGGCCCCTTCACGTGTGGGTTCTCTTACCAGTTGCTTAAATAATTCTTCCTGTAGAGAATCTTAGATCTCCTTACTTCCAGACACCGCAGCAGGGATCTGCCCATTAACATCCAGCATATTGAAATCAGTAGCACATCTCCATTCATGGCAATACTGCAAATGTCTTCAATTAAATCTCTGTTCACTTGTTCTGCCTGTGAACAAGATTTCTGTATCAGACCAGTAGAAATGGTCTGATACACAGACCCATTCCCTCTTTCTAGTTTAACCCATATTGCCTTCTCCTTCCCTTGTAAGTCCTGTAATTCTTGGCTTTAATATTTTTTACATATAGTGCCACTCCCCTCCTCCCCTTCTACTGCCAACTCCAGACTTTGATCCTTCCACCTTGCTGCTCCTTATGCCTGGAACAAACTACCTGAGTCTATGCGTCAGACTTCATCTCTGGCTCTTTTCAAGTAAGGCTGAAAACTCACCTCTTCGAGGCCATTTTTGGATCCCGATCCACTTAGTCTCCCTATGTATTTCCTTACCATTCCCCTAGATATACCCTTTCTCTCAGCTGTTGTGTTGTCTGTCTTGACTAGACTGTAAGCTCTGATGAGCAGGGACCGTCTTTTACATGTGTCTGTACAGCACTGTGTCTGCCTTGTAGTGCTATACAAATGATAAGCAGCAGTAGTAGATTTCCTAATGTTGGCCTTTCTAAATGGCTGTTTCTCACATTAAGGGGTATGTTTACAAAAGAGCTGTAAGGAAGCAAAGATGCTGCTAACGAGAGTTATTGGTGCCCATGAGCGGTTAGCACCGCAGAAAGCACTGATAATGCTGGATTAATGTGCGGAAACTGCACCCTTAGTGTTAAGGTGAAAGGAGGTGGAGAGTGGGCGTTAATGGGGCGGAGACTGGGCAGGGATAGCGTGTGCACCTTTAATGCTAGTTTGTGTTACTGTGCATTAGAGTTTCTGGTGCTGAGAACCCTAACACTATTTGAGAGCTCGCCATCTGAATCCTAATGCTATCTGAAAGCTGAGGGGAGAGCCTATTTGTGCTCCACCCACTGTAGTTCTCAAATTAGTGAGAGTAGTGCTCCATTGGCAGCAGCATGATGGTCGATTAATAAAGGGCACTATGTTGTTGGTGCCAAATTGGCAAAGGAGGTGTCACATGGATGAAGCAGTGGGGCTGGCTGGACCACTAGGCTAAGGCTGCTGCCTAGGGTGCATATCTGCAATGTCTGGTATGACTCCACTGTGACAATGGCAGGACACATACATGCTGTCGCAGTCAAAAAGAAGCCATGCCACTCTCACTGCCATGTCAGCATTATGTGAGGGTGAGGGTGGGGGTAGTGGTGGTCACAGCAGCTGCAGTCTGCTGCAGATGAAATCAGAGTCCTGGCCCAGTGTGTCATGTGCAACGCTGCAGTTGCCACTGTCAGTGGTATGGCAAGCATGTCAGCAGAAGGTACAGCAAAGCACATGGTGATACCTACCTTCCAAGGTCTAAGGCAGCAGCACGTGTGCCCATATCTCCCAGTGGAGGGGGCCGGAGTGGCATGGTGTGACTAGCTGCATGTGTAGAACTTCAATAAAGCCACCTGAAGCACTGAAGCAGTGGCTGTGCCACAATGACAGGGAGGGAGGAATCAGCCGGCATGCTGTCCACCATGATCAGTGGACCCTGGCACCCAGCTAGTTTTCTGAATGAATGGGCTGGCCCTGAGATCAGGATGATCCACACCTGCACATATTGCGTGGATACATGCATGTGGGGGAAAAATATGCCACTGAGCCTGGAATACTATGCAATATGAAAGCAGCCCATGTCAGAGGAAAAATGACCACCTTGCCCCCTCACCTGCCAAATGATGACCATAATCTGTGCGCGAACCAATGACCCCTCCATAATAAGTACTTAGTCAGTTGCAACCATATGAGCCACACATGAATCCAAATTAATCAGAGGGCTAGATAAGCCACATCAAGGATTTATTGTATTCCTGGACATCAGTGCTGCTTTTGACTCCGTAACACACCACACCCTTCTGACAAAACTCAGTGACATAGACCACCACAAGAACATAATAGACTGGTTCACTTCCTACCTCTCTGATAGAATGCTACAAGTAAGTCAGATACTCCAAATCTAAACAATTCAACCTAAGACAAGGCATTCCACAAGGCTCGGCCTTATTGGCCCTCCTATTTAACATTTACATGCTAAGAAAATGGAACATGCGCTTTCATCTATATGCTGATGACAATATTCTATATGCCCTTCCACACGTTTACCCCAGATTTCTCAGTCATATCAGATTGCTTCACAGCCATTACAAACCGCCTTGTAGAACTAAACCTAGTAGTGAACAAAAATAAGACTAAAGCGCTACTAGTCACAATAGACCCATCCTTCGTGCTACCTAGAAAACTCATACAACACTCAGAAATCACAATAAAAAATGAGGTCAAATAGCTCTCTTGACAGCAATCTTAACATGCTCTCACATATCAAGAAATCAACCAATACTGCCTACATGAAACTTAAATCCCTCCAACATCTACTACAGATACTCCAATATACTGACTACAGAACAGTCTTCCAGGCCATCATCACACCCCACCTCAATTACGGCAACATACTTTATCAGGGCCTGCCAAAGCAGACGACATATCCACTCGAACTAATGCAAAACACTGCTGCCAGAATCTTAATGGGAAAATCAGGACAATCAACACTCAGGAGCCTACACTGGTTATCAATTGCACAAAGGATAAAATATAAGGTCGCAACCACAATCTATAAGATCCTCCATAACCTATCTGCACCCTGCCTTGAGGACGTGATCACAAGAACATCTACAGCAAGGCCTAGAAAATCAGCAAACCAGAACCTTCTAGCCTATTCTCCCCAGCAATTTGGAACTCACTTCCAGAAGCCATCAGATCTGCACAGGCCATGCAAGACCTTTAGAAACTCTTAAAAACACATCTTTTCTTGGATCTCTTTGGTCCCAAAGACATTAACTATACACACATCATAATTTCATTCACTTACTGCTGATTCTGGACTAGAGGCGGTATAAAAAAAATCTGTTTAATAAATTAAATAGCTATGGTGGTCTGCAAAATATGAGATTATTTCATGACTGCCCCACAAGCACACACCAGGAAATGGGTATGTTGGCTATTCTGCTAGGACACTCATGGTCTGGAATGTGTGTGTTCATTTATCATGGCCTGCCCCTTTGACTGGACAGATCCCATATGTAAGGCATGAATGTCAGTTGAACCAGAAGCATAGCAAGGCAGTGCAACATACAGATCTAACAAGATGTCTCTCTCCCATGCCTGCCGAATATACCTAGTCAAACAAGAGCCTGCAGAGATCTAAGCAGGTGTAGGCATACCCCAACTCAAGCCCTCATGCATCCTGACAATGATCACATATATACCTTCTGTAATATCCATTGCTTCTTATAAAACCCCTCTCAACTGACTCTGGATCCAGCTTTTCCACTGTCTCCGCCTCTCACCACCGCTCTCTCTATCCCTTACCCGACTTTATATTGCCACCTCATTCCTATTCCTTCCCAAAATGGCTCTTCCTAAATTTTGCTCATTCACACTGGGGTCTGCCCTCAGTTTACTTTACCTCTTTTTGCTTACCTTCCCTTATGCGCTCACTTTAACCCATAGCACCCCCATTCCAATAATCTACTCCCCCAGGCACCTATATACCCTACCACATCTCTCCCATGCACATTATAACCCCCACTACCGCTCATGCAAACTCAACCATTACTACAAACTCTAACCTTAAACCATACTCTCCCTCTGACCTCCCCCATCCCCCCTCAAATGCACCCTACTCAATGCTCGTTCAGCCAGAAACAAAATCCCTTTACTCGCTGACCTTATTACTGATTACAACCTTGATATACTCTGCCTCACTGAAACCTGGTTCCAAGACTCTGACATGGTTCTAGTAAACCAACTATGTCCCAAAACATATTCAATCAATATATGTAACAGATTACATGGAAGTGGAGGAGGTGTAGCTATTATTTCTAGATCCAACTTACAACTCTCTACTGTTGAATCCACTTCCACCTCAGGCATGGACTCTATTACTGTCTCCAATTCCATACTTTCTTTGCACCTTCTATACCGTGCTCCCCAGATTGACTCATCTGATCTCTCCATGATCCTAGATACAGCCTGCTCACCCCAACCTACCTCACGCCCTCTAATTATCTTGGGAGACCTAAACTTACACTCTACATCTTCAATACAATCCTCCTCCTTCCTCCAAGCAATGAACACTCTTCACTTCACCCAAATACTACAACACCCTACACATTCTAAAGGAAACATCCTTGACTTAATATTTATCCCACAACCCCCTCTTTAATGATCAGGTCCAACACACTATTCAACCCATACCCTGGTCTGATCATGCTCTCATCCTCTTCACCGTCTCCTACTCCACCCACAGGAGTCCACCACACACTCAGCTCCAACACACCCATAAATTCAAACAATTCAACGCAGCCAACTTCCTGGAGCAAACAATCCCATCACTTGACCTACTAAATAACAAAAACCTGAACCAAGAGTCCATCATCTCTAAATGGAATGAAATCCTATCTGCAGCCTCCCTACTTCCGCCTAAGCAACCTCCTCAAAAACACCGCAGAAGAACCCCATGGTTCTCTACAAACCTGAGAAACCTCAAAAGGGAGCTTAGACACCTTGAACGTAAATGGAGACGCACTCAAGACTCCAATGTACATATTGCCTACACAACCAAACTTCAAACCTACTGCTCAGAAACCCTCTCTCATAAAAGAAAATATAACAAAAATATTATCCGAGAGCTTAATAAACCAAGTGAGCTCTTCTCCATCACTAAATCCTTAATAAACGAGCCCCTACAACATGACCAGCCACCAAAAATAACTGCACAGGCTATAGCTAACCATCTGACCTCTAAATTCCTCCCAACTTTATCAACCAATAACCCCCAACTCACTCCTGACCACAGCACCCAACCACATGATGCAACCTTCTCAAACTCATGGAATGAGTTTCATCCCATTACATTAGATAATGTATTTGATGTTATTAAAGATTTGAATGCTTCAACCTCTGCCCTTGACCCTTGTCCTGTCCCCTGGATCAAGTCTACCAGAACTTCCCTCAGCCCCTACATTCTGAACATTGTACAAACCTCCCTCCAGACTGGTTCCGTACCATCCCCACTTAAGTGTGCCTCTATCCGCCCAATCCTAAAAGAAGCTAAACTAGACCCCACCTCCCCTTCCTCCTATAGACCCATCTCTAGTATCCCTTTCCTCGCAAAGATAACCGAGAAACCTGTCCAAACCCAACTTCAGAACTATATTGATGATCACTCTCCCCTTGACTTATTCCAGCATGGTTTCAGAAGGAATCACGGAGTTGAAACCTTCCTCACCTCTCTACTAGATTCCTTGTACTTACACACCCAGAACCCCACTCAAGGATGCCTACTTATTTTCCTTGACTTATCTGCTGCTTTTGACTCTCTTCCCCCACCATCAACTCCTAATCAGACTTCATGAAATAGGACTGAGAGGCATAACTCTAAAATGGTTCCAATCCTACTTAGACGCCAGAACCCAACAGGTCCGTATTGGAAACGATACCTCCCTCCCATTTACACTAAAACAAGGTGTCCCCCAAGGTTCTAGTCTATCTGTGTTACTCTTCAATATCTTCCTCCAACCTGTCTGCAAGATTTTCCAAAACTATGGCATACAATACCAATTATATGCAGATGACATGTGCTTCACCCCATCTAATCTCACTAACCCTAATTTTACTAAATTAAATGAATGTCTAATCAGCCTCAAATCTTGGCTCTCCCAGCACAACTTGCTAATTAACCAATCCAAAACTGAGGTCCTTTAAGTATTTTCCAATCCCTCATACACCCCTCCTCCAACTCTTACCTTTGGTGATCTCACACTCACTATAAAAAACCAAATGAAATATCTTGGAATCATCCTTGACCAGAACCTCTCCTTCTCTGATCAAATAAAGAGAACCACCAATACAGTATACGCAAAGCTACGTACTCTCCGGAACCTCAAACCTCTCTTAAGCCCTGACTCCTTTCGTACTGTCTGTCAGGCCCTCACAACCCCTTCGCTTGACTACTGTAATCTGATCTATCATGGCCTCCCCAAGAACACCATCCAACCACTCCAACTAGCCCAGAATACATTAGCGCAGCTCATAACCAACAACCCCAGACAATCCCATATTACACCAGTCCTCTATGACCTCCACTGGCTCCCAATTCAACACAGAGCTAAATTTAAGGTTCTTACTCTTATACACAAAATTATCTCAAAGGAGTCAGCTCCATGCCTCTCCCCACTCCTTGCCTTCTCCAAAACACAAGAACACACTGTTCCTTTACCAAAACCCTACTGACCATACCAACAACTAAAAGGCACTGCAAACAATCTACTAACAACAGGGCCTTCTCTCTCTATGCTCCATCCCCATGGAATACCCTTCCTCATGAACTGCGTAACTGTGTGAGCCACTCTGAGTTCCGAAAGAAGTTAAAAACCCACCTCTTCCTTGAACATTTTTCCCTACCACCCTAGTACCTAACCCTCTACAGCTACCTCTCCGCCCATGCTCCCTCAAATCCTATAATACAACTATCTGTAGCTCTATATATATATATATACATATATAAATAGTTGATCATTGATCATTGTAATTAGTTCATATTGTTCACTTATGTATCCTTGTTACATTGTTCTTTGTAAACAGTTGAAACACACTGCCTTGAAACGTTCTATGTGAACCGTCTTGATTTGTAGAAAGACGGTATATAAAAAATGTTAAATAAATAAATTGATGAACACCCCCCATGGCTGCTCTGTGTCTTCAAACACATGGCTAGTATGCGTATGAGAGAAGGGTCATAGGTTCAAAACTAGTCTGTGGATCAAGCATGGTATTGTCCAGGTGTGTTAACTTTATCCTACATTTCCAGAATGGTTTCAGTATGTGTAACCTTCAATATTTCATCCAGCATGAGTCTACACTCGCAGTTGCCACACTGAGAAGCTGCACCACCCACAGCTGGATGGCAGAGTGCACTAATAGCACCTACACACTGAGCAGGCATTGACAATAGTGGGACATTAAAGGAGGCCTAAGGAGCAGGTAAGAAGGCCAACTTGCACCACTTTTTGATAGCAGGGGTCATGTGTGTGTGCGTCTCTAGATGGGTGCGAACTGTAGTAATGCACTGTGCGTGCGTGCGTGCGTGCGTGCATGCATGCATGTGGTGCACAGGCTTTACGGCTATTCTTACAAAATGCTGCAGGTCAGCTATACAGCAACCCCACATTATGTGTGAGAGACCATTTAAAAACAGGTTAGCTTTCAGTAAATAGTCACAACCTGTGGCTGCGACGCTGTAATGCATTCCCAATTACACTATCCTCCCCATCCCCACAGCATTCCCCTGCACTTACCTCCCAACATGACATTGTTGTGCAGCTCCCAAATTGCCTGCTAGTTTGATTGGACTGAACAGGGGGAACATATATGTGTGTGTTGCAACCCTCACTTCTGACTGAGCCTCAAGGCCTCAGGATACACCCATTTGCACAGATGAGAGGCCTGATTAATGCCAACTGCCATAACGGCTGTATCCATGGCAACACTGTCAACCCACTTGGCGCAGTTAAGAGTAGTTACTCACCTGTAACAGGTGTTCTCCAGGAGCAGCAGGAATCAGTCCTCACATATGGGTGTCATCGGCGCCGATGAAGCCTGTCAGACAGCTGCCTAGGGTGAGAACTTACACAATCTTGACGATGCATATATTCATATGATTCTTGCAAGGTATTGTGGGTAATGTAGTTCATTCACTCCCAAACACAGCTGAAGACAATAATTGAGTTGTGTAACCAGTGGTAAAGCCAATAAAATACTTCTTTTATTGATGGGTTTAATTCACCCAGCGCAAATATGCTTGGTAGCAATATAAATGAGGATACTTGCTTGCAGTGTTTAAATGGATAACAAAGTCACAAAGCAAATCAGAAAACAACCTTCAGCTTGTCAGGCAATTAGCTAATGTTTTCTTAGCAAATAATTACCAAATAAAAAGGCACAAAGAAATGAATAAACTTTGCTTGTTAGGTTAACTGCTGCTTATTTTCCACACAGTTCCAGCAGTGATTCTCTCTTGCTCACATACACAATCAGGTGCAGCTTTAATTACTATCAATTGACCAGCTGAAACCCTTTAGCTGGCTGGCTGCTACTGTGTGAACCCAAATCCTGCTTTAAGAGCTGTTTTGCAGTGGAAATAAGAAGTTAGGTTTCTTTGTGATGGCTGATGTGTTTGCTCACAGAAAGCTAGCAATAGCATTGGGATAAAGAACAGTCCATGTAATCAATAGTTTCATCTGCTGTATCTCCCCCTTCATCAATCAGCATAGGGTCACTATCATACATTGGCACAGACGAGTCTTTCAATAAGGCATTATCATGAGAATGCTTATTCCCTTGCTGCCATTCACTATTATAGATAGGGTCTGGATCAGTGTTCATACCTGAGCCTCTCCTGCTATCATAATTCCTCTCTGTATAGTCTGGCCAGTATGTAATCCAGTTCTGATGTCCAGCCTTCCAATCTTGATCCCTGGACACTGGATCTCCTCTCACATACCTTCTGGCCTTGGTCTGAAAGTCCCTTCCACGTGCAGTCTTCTCTCTCCCAGGTAGCCACTGGTGATTCTTATCTCTGCCAATCCATTCCTCTGGCTGACTCCAGTCCACTGGACTCTGCTGGCATTTGGAAGACCTCCCAGTATAGGTACCGCCTTGGACTCTCCCAGACCTTCCAATGGCCTTTCTTCTCTTCCTTCCAGAGAGTTTCCTTCTTTCTCTATCCGCTTGGCTTGGCTTCTGTTTCTCCAGGTGATGCTGGTGCTTGAGCTTGAAGCTGTTGCTGTCTCCTTTCCTGAAGCTTTTGCTGAAACTGTTATCTGTAGAATAAGCTCTATTCTTATTCTGTCCTAATGTGTGCTCCTCCCTAACACAGCGCAGCTGTGTTGAATCAGGCCCTGCCCTTTGAGATGAGTGCTTAGGGATTACCTCATAGCTCTCTTGATTGCACACACGTTTTCTCACTTCAGCCCCTCTCATGGCTGCTGGAACCTGGTGCATGCTGGGACTGGTAGTCTTTTATGTGAAAACTCTGTTTTCTTACTTCTACCAAAACTGACAGGTTGCTTGTTCAGAGTCACATCATCTTTTCTATAGCTCCTACCTGAGCTATGATAAGCTTCCTTATCACAAGCCCCAGCGGAGCATTTCCCCAGCTTTCCATGAAAGCCTTTGGGAATGCTGGCACGCATGCGCGGTTCCCTTCCCGCCTAAAGGTGCCATCTTACCTCAGTCAAATGACATAGCTAAGAACAGCACACAAAAATGTAAAACAAACTATATACAACTGCAACTCCAAGGGGAGGAGGGAGGGTTGTGAGGACTGATTCCTGCTGCTCCTGGAGAACACCTGTTACAGGTGAGTAACTACTCTTTCTCCAGGACCAAGCAGGAAGTCAGTCCTCACATATGGGTGACTCCCTAGCTCTGGGCTACCGAGGAACCCAGGCTGAACAAGAGAACTCCCTCTAGTCTCAGCAGCAAAGAAAGGCTTTTCAAGGACACAACCTCCACCGGTAGCCCAACAGAGGGCAGGAGTTGCCTAAACCTCAAAGAGATTCCGGTGTACTGCTTGGTCAAAAGCACTGTCCCTACGGGACTCCCTCTCTAGACAGTAATGGGCCGCAAAAGTCTGGCTTGAAGACCAAGTTGCAGCCCTGCAGATGTCTACCAAGGGCACAGAGCGGAGATGAGCCACTGAGGCAGCCATTGCCCTGACACGATGGGCCGTGACCCTACCCTGCAAAGGAAGGTCAGCCGCCTTGTAAGCCCAGGTGATACAGTCAGCCACCCAGATGGACAAGGTACGCTTGGACACAGCCAGCCCCAACTTATTGGGGTCAAAGGAGACGAAGAGCTGAGTAGCCCTTCTATGTCCCTGCGTACGGTCAAGGTAGAAGGACAAGGCCCTCGTACAGTCCAGGGTATGCAGAACTGCTTCAGCCTGGCTAGAATGAGGCCTAGGGAAGAATGTTGGAAGAACCACCTCCTGGTTGAGGTGGAAAGAGGAGACAACCTTGGGGAGGAACTTTGGATGAGTCCTAAGGACTACCCTGTTCCTATAAATCCTGGTGTAAGGCCTATCACAGACCAGGGCCTGAAGCTCACTCACTCGCCTAGCCGAGGTAAGGGCTATCAGGAAGAGAGTCTTCCAGGAAAGGAAGCGTAGAGGGCAAGTAGCCATCGGCTCAAAGGGTGGCCGAGTAAGTTGCTGCAAGACCACATTCAGCTCCCACTCAGGAGCAGGAGGACGGATGGGGGGCTTGAGCAAAAGCAAGCCCCTGAGAAAGCGGGACACCAAGGGGTGACCTGACAGAGAATGTCCCTCCACCAGTGAGTGGTGAGCTGCTAGAGCTGAGAGGTGGACCCGAACAGAATTGGACTTAAGTCACTGATTTGATAAGTGCAGTAAGTACTGAAGCACTACTGGCACAGTCAGGAGAAAGGATCCTCTGTACGTAGCTGACACCACACAGAAAACCTCTTCCATTTGAGGGCATAGGTTTTCCTAGTGGACTGTTTCCTAGAGGCTAGGACAACCTCCTCAACTTCCTGAGGTAGGCCCCAGGGAGCCAAAATTACCCTTGCAGCCTCCAGGCCATCAAATTGAGAGATTTGAGATTGGGGTGCAGAAGGGAACCCTGCTCCTGTGAGAGAAGGTCGGGCTGCAACCCCAGAGGTAGTGGGGAATCCACTGCCAGCTGAAGCAGAAGGGGAAACCAAGGCTGCCTCGGCCACCTGGGAGCTACCAGCAGGACCGAGGCCTTGTCCTGAAGAGTCTTGAAAAGAGTTCGGGCCACCAAGGGCGTGGGAGGAAACGCATACAGGAGGTCCTGAGACCAGGACATCATAAAAGCATCTGGTGCTATCCTCAAAGGATGGGGTTGCCTGGAGCAGAACTTGGGCAGTTGCTTGTTCAGTGGACTGGCAAAGAGATCTATCCAAGGGAGACCCCACTTCAGGAAGATCTTCTGAACGACCAAGGGATGCAGCTGCCACTCGTGGGGCTGCAGAATTCTGCTCAACCGGTCGGCCAGGCAGTTCTCCTGGCCTGGAAGGTACACCGCCTTGAGAAGCATGTTGTGCTTTAGGGCAAAGGAACAGAGGTCTTGAGTCTCCCGACAAAGGAGCTTTGACCCAGTCCCGCCCTGTTTGTTCACATAAAACATGGCTACCTGGTTGTCTGTTTGAATCAAGACTGAGCGGTGAGCTAGGACCGGAGAAAAAGTCTTGAGAGCTAAGCGGATAGCTCAAAGTTCTAGGAGATTGGCCTACCTCCCAGGGAGTCCAGAGGCCTTGAGTGCACTTGTCCAGACAATGAGCACCCCAGCCCCGCAGAGAGGCGTCGGTGGTGAGGACCACCGAGTATTCTGGCATTTGGAAGGGCATCCCCTTCAGTAGATTGGGTGGATGAAGCCACCAGCTGAGGGAGGCCAAAAGGGGTCTGGACACCCTTATCCTGTCTCTTAGGCGGCCTGTGGCCTGAGACCACTGAGTCCGAAGGCACCACTGTGCAGGCCTCATATGGAGCCTGGCATTTGGAGTCACATGCACTGTCGCAGCCATGTGGCCCAGAAGTCTGAGGCAGAGTCTGGCGGAGACCAGGGACCTGTTTAGGAAGTGTTTGGCCACGTCCATCAGTCTTTGAGCCCTGTCTTCTGGCAAGAATGCCTTTGTCAGTTGAGAATCCAACCTTGCCCCTATGAACTCCAAGTTATGGGAGGGGAGCAAAGTGGACTTTGCGAAGTTTATGACAAAGCCCACGTTTTGAAGCAGAGCAATGGTTCTGAGGGTGGCTTGTCTGGCCTCCAGGGACGTCTGACCCCTGATGAGCCAGTCGTCCAGATAGGGAAAGAAAAAGATGCCTTGATTTCTCAGGTAGGCCACAACCACTGCCAGGCACTTGGTAAAGACCCTGGGAGCGGAGGTCAGGCCAAAAGGTAGTACTCTGTACTGATAATGGTTTCCTCCCACAATGAACCTGAGGTACTTTCTGTGGTCTGGATGAATGAGGATGTGAGTGTACGCATCCTTTAGATCTAAGGAGCATAGCCAATCTCCCTGCTGGAGGTAGGGCAGAAGTGTTCCAAGAGTAAGCATCTTGAACTTTTCTTTCTCTAGGAACTTGAGGTTCCTGAGGTCCAGAATGGGTCGAAGGCCACCGGTCCTTTTGGGTACCAGGAAATACCTGGAGTAGAATCCGTGACCTTGCAAGTGGGGAGGCACAGGCTCCACTACCCTGTCCACCAACAGATCTTGGAGCTCTTGAAGGAGAAGGTCTGTGTGCAGGGGAGGCCTCAAGGGCTCCCCTGGGAAGTAAGGAGGCGGCAGTTGATGAAAATGCAGGGCATAGCCCTTTTGGACTATGTCCAGCACCCAACTGTCGGTGGTAATGAGAGGCCACTGGTGGGCAAAGAGTACAAGGCGATAGCCTGTGCAGGGCTGGGAGAGCAGGGACGGAGTGGCTACGCTCAAGGAGTCAAAAACCCCCACCCTGCTGAGTGGTAGCAGGGGCCTGAGGCTTGGGGGTTCTCTGCCTACGGGGCCCATTACCCTGGCCCTTGGCTTGCTGACCTTGGGGGACAGCTTGGGCAGCCTGATACTGAGGGTACTGTTTGTAGGTAGTGCCCTTCCTCGGGTAAAAGGACTTTTTACCCGAGCCCTTCTTCTTATGTGAAGGGGCAGAGGTCTTCCGACAGCCTTGTCCGGGTAAGGTGCTTGGTCTCGAGCTCAGCGGCCTTCTCAGTCACGGGTTTGCCAAAAAGGTTCTCACCTCGGCAGGGGACATCGACCAACTTGTCCTGAATCCATGGCTCGAGGTCCGATGACTGCAGCCACGCCTGGCATCGAGCCGTGATGCCGGCAGCCGCAACTCGGGCTGAAGCCTCGAAGCCATCGTAGGCAGTGCGGGAAATGAACTTGGAGCATTCCCGAATCCCCGAGGACAAGGTCTTAAATCTCTGCAAGGGTTCCCCGGAGAGACCAGCAGAGAATCCGGCCAACTCCTTGGCCAGGTCTCGCAAGTACATGCCCATGTACAGCTGGTAAGACTGGACACGGCAAGCAAGCAAGCATAGACCCCTGGAAGCACTTCCTACCGACGCCATCGAGGTTGCGGGCCTTCAGACGATGCATGGCCGATTCCACAACCATGGAATGGTGTGGTAGCTGTGCTTTCTGGAAACCAGGGCTTTTGCGGAGTCGATAGATGGAATCGACTCGCTTGCTCAGAACCGGCGCCGAGGCCGGTGCCTCCCACATCCGGAAGAGGAGCCGTTCCAGCATCAGAGGAACCGGGACAGTAAAGGCCTCCTTCGGAGGAGAGTCGTACTGTAGAGCATTGAGCTCCTCGGCTCTAGGCTCTTCCTCAGGATCGGCAGGGATAGCCAAGGCAGCGGCCATATCCCGAAAGAACTCCGAGAACCTAGTGCTCTCCGGAGGGGATCTACTCCGGGGCTCAGACTGCGGTGAGTCTGATGGGACGCACCGAGTCTTAAAAGTATCGGGAGACTCCTCTTCCTCTGTCTCCCAGGCGGACTCATCCGAGGAGGAGTCAGGGTCTGACCCCGCGGGGCCCCGAGGCACCCGCCCTGACACCGGGGGCACCGGTGTAGACACCCTCGGTCCCGAACGGGAGGTCGAGTGAGACCTCGACCGAGGACGACTTTGAGCCACGAGGGTCTCGAGTATCGGCTCGGTCTCCGGGGTTGACTTCGAAGTCGACGTCCCAGTGGTCGGGGCAGATGCACCAGACAGGCTGGCCATCAGTGCCCGCTGCTGCTCCATGAAGGCAGACAATCTGCACTCCAAGGCTGTCAGCCTGAGACTCAGCTCGGGAGACACAGCAGCCACCCACTCGGGCCCCGGCGGCGGCTCTCTGGGAGGAGAGTCCACGAGGACAACGGGGCTTACGTGTCCAGCAGACTCCGGCTCCACACGAGGAACTTTGGCAGGTTTCTCTTGGTCCACGGGCCCGGGACGGCAGTCGGGGGTCTTAGAGCTGGCCCTCGAGGGACCAGGGACCTCCTCCAACGCCGCCCTCGCGAGCTGCTTCTTCCTCTTGCGTTCCCGGTCAGGGGACCCCCTGTCCAAGGAGCTTCGATGGCGCTCGGGATCGGAATCCCGAGATGTCGAGGCCTCAGACGAGGTCCAGGCCCGGCCGGAGGCAGAGTCCGAGAAAAACCTTTCCTTCTGATGCTGTCGACTTTTGAGTGCCTTGGAAGACATCTTCCCACATGGCACACACGACTTGGGGTCGTGGTCAGGGCCGAGGCACCGAAGGCAGCTGTCGTGTGTGTCGGTGAGAGACATAAGTTTCTTACACCGATCACACTTTTTGAAACCACTGGAAGCCATCGGGGTAAAAAGAGCCCCTGCGAGGTCAAAAGACCGGCCTTCCAGGGAAAAAATGAAAAAAGGGCGCGAACGCCAGCCACGAAGGGCAAAAACCGAAAAAGAAATAAACGGGCTCGATACTGGTGTACCGAACCCGGCGGGAGGGGAACCGGCGTCGAACCGGAGAAAAATAGTGAAAAATCGCCGAAGAAAAAATCACTTTTATCCGGGAGAACAGGACACACGTCCGGTGAGCTTCTCGGAAAAAAAGAGACTGAGGTAAGATGGCACCTTTAGGCGGGAAGGGAACCGCGCATGCGTGCCAGCATTCCCAAAGGCTTTCATGGAAAGTTGGGGAAATGCTCCGCTGGGGCTTCATCGGCACCGATGACACCCATATGTGAGGACTGACTTCCTGCTTGGTCCTGGAGAATAACCTATATGGAACTAGGCTCAAGTGGAGGGCTGGCCTCTATGAATGCCCAACCCATTCACTTTGTTGGTGACACTGGCAGGAACCTGCAATTTTCCTGTATGCACATTGCTCTTGTCCCATGCTGCATTCAGAGTACAAGCGAGGGGACTCTTTACTCCATGAAATGTATACACATATAGGGAGGTGCATATCAGGTAAATTCGCAAACATGAAACACCACCTCAACACTGTCTACTGATTGTTGGCCAAAGAATCCAGCAGTACATTACCTATCACCCCAAATGAGAGTCCAACTGCACCTGTGTACCTGACTGGGACAGTGGGACACTGACCTCAGAATGGTGCGTTCACACTTCCAGCTGCCAAAATGTGGCACAGGATGTTATGTTGGTCTCCGCATCACCCACCACCATATGGGAAGGAAGTGCCTGGAGGTGAATGTTGTGATGTGGGTAGGGGTGCAGGGAACACTACCATACGTGTTTAGTATGTGCCCTTAGTAGATGGCATTGCTGGCCAATGCTTTCTTCACTGTGGGCCTACTCAGTGTCTGCATGTGTTACATCAGAGGGCATGCATGACAGCCTCACTGGCCCCATATGGGCACCAAGTATGACAGTCACAACACTGGTGGTTAGAGTACAAAGAGGCAGGGTATGGTGGCGTGTCACCAGCAAATGTTTCAACATCCAACCCCATGTCCAACCTGCTATGATTCCATGCGCCCTTGGGGGGGGGGGAAGAGGAGCCAATGCATCTGCAGCATGGGAGAGTGCATGGGCTGCACTGGCCAGTGGAGTATCCATGGCTAGGGACATAACATATGCCAGTACAGACATGCAACTAGGTTCACTGCTCACTGCCAAGAGCTGTCTAGGGGGACACTGTTAACTGTGTATAAGACAGACATAGCCCACTGTGGGCTAGCATGCACTCTCAGCCTCTCTCTGGTCCATTTTTCACTGTGTGTCAGATTGCATGAGCTGTCCCCAAGACCAAGATAAAAGGGTACATAATTAGGAACAGAGGATTCTGGGTATTGTCTAAAACAAAGGTTTGCACAGGATGTGTCGGAGGATAGGTCAATGGCTGGGCCATCTTAGCATGGATATGACCTGGGTGTACACATCTATTCATGCTGAGAGGCCACTCACACTAACTATGTCACAGCTATGTATGCACATGGTGCTATATAGGGATCAAGCTGTAGTGATATAGAAACATGACAGCAGAAAAGGCCACATGGCCTATCCAGTCTGCCCTTCCATATCAACCACTACAACAGTCCCCTTTTTTCCTTTAGAGATCCACTGTGTTTGTCCCATGCCTTTTTGAATTCAGACACTGTCCTCATCTCTACCACCTCGACTGGGAAACTATTCCATGCATCTACCGCTCTTTCCGTGAAGAAATATTTCTGCATATTACTCCCGAGTCTATCCCCTTTCACCCTCATCCTAAGTCCCCATGCAGCAGAGCTTGCTTTCAATTGAAAGAGGCTCTCCTCCTGTGCATTTATGCCACGGACGTATTTAAACGTCTCAATCATATTACCCCTATCCCACCTTTCCTCTAAAGTATACATATTAAGATCCTTAAATCTGTCCTCATATGCTTTATAATGAAGACCACTAACCATTTTAGTAGCCACCCTCTGTAACCGACTTCAACTTGTTTATACCCTTTTGAAAGTGCGGTCTCCAGAATTGCACACAATACTCCAAATGAGGTCGCACCAAAAACTTATACAGAGGCACTATCACCTCCTTTCTTCTGCTGGCCATTCCTCTCCCTATGCACCCAAGCATCCTTCTAGCTTTTGCAATTGCCTTTTCTACCTGTTTAGCTACTTTAAGATCATCAGACATAATCACGCCTAGGTCCCGCTCTTCTTTTGTGGACAAAAGTACTTCACACCCTATACTATATCACTCCCTTGGATTGCTGCAGCCCAAATGCATGACCTTGCATTTTTAACATTAAATCTCAAAGCTTATCCCTCCTCATGTAATCTACACATTCCTGGGTGTCTACTCTATTGCAGATTTTGGTATCATCCGCAAAGAGGCAAACCTTACCCGCCAGCCCTTCCACAATATCACTAACAAAGATGTTAAAAAACATTGGATCAAGGACAGATCCCTGGGGCACACCACTGATAACCTCCTTGTCCTTAGAGTAAACTCCATTTACCAATACCCTTTGTCGCCTCTCACTCAACCAATTTCTAACCCAAGCAGTAACTTTATGGTCCATCCCTAGGGTGCTTAGTTTGTTTATATGTCGCCTGTGCGGAACGGTGTCAAAGGCTTTAATGAAATCTAAATACACCACATACAGGGCTCTCCCTCGGTCCAACTCCCTGGTCACCCAGTCGAAGAACTCAATCAGATTTGTCTTGCAAGACCTGCCTCTGGTGAATCCATGCTGCCTCGGATCCGGTAATTCATTGGACTCCAGAAACCTCACTATTTTCTCTTTCAGCAGCGCTTCCAATAATTTACTCACCACCGAGGTTAAACTAACTGGCCTGGAGTTTTCAACCACATCCTTACTTTTGCTTTTGTGTAAAGGGACCAGATGTGCCTCTCTCCAATCCTTTGGCACCACTCACAACTCCAATGAGGTATTGAAAAGGTCAGTCAGTGGAGCTGCTAGAACATCCCCAAGTTCCCTCAGTATTCTCGGGTGTATCCCTTCTAGTTCCATTGCTTTGTCTACTTTAAGTTTAGCTAGCTCCTCATGAACAGTCTTCTGAAAATTGTTCAAGATGCCCCTTGCTTCTGTTCCTGTTTGTGGGCATTTTCTGAGGTCCTGCTCCTGGTTCTTCATCTGTGAACACAAAACAGAAATATTTGTTAAGCAATTCTGCTTTATCCTCATCAGCTTCTATATATTCCTCCCCTTCACCCTTGAGTCTGACAATACCACTTTTGCCCTTCCTTTTCTAACATATCTGAAAAATGCCTTAATCCCCCCCCCCCCATTTTATTGCATTGGCTATTTCCTCCTCTTTTTAAATCTTTGCTTTCCTGACTACTTTGCTAACTTCTCGAAGTTTTTCCAAATATAGATGCCTGTCTTCCTCTCTGTGATCTCTTGTATTTCATGAAGGCCTCCCTCTTTTTCTTCACCTTTTCAGCTACTTCTTTCGAAAACTATAGCGGTCTCATTTTCCTTTTACCTTTATTTACCATTTTAACAAAACAGTTGGTTGCCTTTAAATATCCTGTTTCTGTTTTGCCCACTATTTTTCTACATCCCCTAGCTGTTCTCATCCTGCTAACGACTCCCTGAGGTATTGGCCCAACTTGGTAAAGTTAGTTTAACTAAAGTCTAAGACCCTCACTTTTGAATGGATTTTAGCAGCCCTAGTCCTAATACTGAACCATACCATCTGATGATCACTGGATGCAAAATGATCCCCCACCATAACATCAGAAACACTTTCACCAGTGGTAAGCACCAAGTCCAGTATGACCTCTTCACATATGGATTCTGTTACCAGTTGCCTGAATAGTTTTCCCCGTAGAGAATCCAGGATCTCCTTACTTCTAGATGATACTGCAGCAGTGATGCGCCAATCAACATCTGGCAGGTCTGATCGGATTGGGAGTTATGTCAGATTTGAACTGTTCTTGAAATAGGTATGTCTTCATTTTTTTCCAGAATTCTGCCAAGTCTGGGCATCCTCTTAGAACTGGGGATAACGAGTTTTAGATTATGGGTGCGAAGAGTGAGCGTGCCCTATTGCAAGAGGACTGTTTGCTCTTTGTTTTTTGAGGAGGTATGGTTAGGAGGTGAAGTGAGCCCTGCCTCCAAAGTCTGTCATTTTTTGGGTTTTGACACAAGGGGTTGAAGGCAGAAAACTGAACTATCATGTATGATTTTGAATATGGTGACAAGGGGTTTGTATCATATTCTTGATTGTAAGGGTAGCCAGTGCAGGTGTATAAGAATGGGGATGTGTGATATATGCAGTACATCCCACTTCTGGGATGGCCACCTGCAGGGATTATCACATGTCCTTTCTTGCTCCATATGGCCAATATGAGACAAACTTTTCAAGTTGTTATATGCATATGTATCAGGAAGATTGTATGGTGGTTAGAATAGCTGGTATTGGTACAGCTACTATTTTTTCACACACAGTACACCTGCATTTGTGCAGTCACATCAGGTGCATCGGGGCAGTAAGGTCATACCGCCCTCTCATCTACTACCTTCCATTCTTCAGTCCATCCCTCAGCATATGGCCACTATGTACAGTCATGTAGTTCCCTGCCAGCTGCTCCACCATAGCCCACACAGGAGCATTTTAATCATTAGGATTTATCACTCGTACCTCTCAAGTGAATGATCTGCACATCACCACTCCAACTGTGTCATTCTTTTGATGCCCACATCATGTTGATGCTGGCTCTACCAGGGGACAATTCTTCCCAATCCTATGCCACACACTGACATTACAGTAGATTAAATGGGCATCCTTCACTGCTATAGTACAGATGCCTCCCCCATGCTCATCCTACCTACTAACACGTAGGATACATATGGATCTGATATGTCCAGCTCTTACCTTTCCTTCCATCCATCCATCACAAAGTGTGACTTTCACAAGGACTCCCTTATCCTGCGTTAAGGGGACTGCCATTTTTGGGTGTTAAGGTGCATGCTTGGCACTTTAACACCCAGTGTACTCTTAGCATCTGCTAAGTGGAACCAAGCGTCCTTACCGCCGGATTGCCTACTCCCTGCCCTGGCCTTTACCACCCTTACCGCTGCTGTTAACGCTTGCTAACCGGTATGCCCTTAATGCTCTTTAGTAAAGATACCCTTAAGTATCTTCGATTTGTAGGAGAGTAGCTTATATTTACATACTAGATTTGTTTTTTGAAATATAACATCTGTTCATATCTCCCTTTTATAAGTTTTTAATACCTAGTGATTGTTATATTTTGTTTTTGTATTTCAGTCTTGTTTTTACACTTATTTATATTACCTGAATGCACTGTAGCTGATTTTTAGGGCTGGAACATGGCTTTAATATGTATGTGGCTATGTTTTTGTACTATTAATGTTTTAACTCATTTCATGTTATTATTTAAGAGAGATGTATTCTTATTGTTTTATTATTTTGTAGAATGTCATTTTGATGTTTTTATTGATTATCACTTATTTTTTACTTAGTATATTGTACATGTTTGTTATCTAACAGTTTATGTTTAGATGCATTTGGTCCAAAGTGCAATTTTTCATCTTGTTTTAATATTGGGTTATAATTTATTGTCTTTTATGTTTTGTATGGAGGTTCTAGGCCCCTGAAGAAGGCTTTAGCTGAAACACATGTAGGGTTTGACCTCATTGGACACTTGAATAAAGACTTACAGTTTGTTCTCCATGGTATGTCATGTTACTATGCCTAGACACGGAGACATTTCTAAAACTATTATAGTACCCTGCACAGTTTGGTTTGGTTTGGATGTCTCCACTGCCACCTTGATGGCCTTTCTAAAATGTGCCTTCTAGGAAATCATCAAGGTACATGCTCATCAAATAGGATCATCATCTTGGCAAAGCCATATTGTTGTTGTTGTTGTTATACTTTAGAAGACCAACAGACTCAGCCATGCTTGTTAAATATTAATTTTTTTCAAAGTTCATAAATGCTTGCAGTTCCCTCCTTCTTGCAACTACTGAACTCTGGTGATTCTCTTTTTAAGAATTGTTTTGTCTGGGCTTTTTCTACCAACCGCATATTTCAATTTTTTTTTATCTTTCAGCACGTCAGGTTAGTGTCTACAATTTGAATCCCAGTTGTTGGTCCTCAGGTTCCTTTTGCTTTGAGCTAGGCCATCAACAAGTCACATCTAAACCTCATTCCCAATTCCCCCACCCTATAAACACCTACCCCTCCCTCTCTCGCTCCCTATGTCCGTAACATCAAGAAGTCTCCCTTTAACAATTGTGATAGAGAGACCAGTGAATTGATATTTAAGAACTACACAAAAAAATTGAAAAGGATGCTTTCAAAGTATCTCTCTCAAAAAAGGCAGTTTGTTTGATGCTTTACTGAGTTAAAGCTAAGTACCCATGTACCCAATGTTTATTACATAGCCAATATGAATTAGACAAAAGCAATTCTCTCTCGCAGAAAGTCAGCGGGGGAACATCTAGCTTTCCTGCATTCCATTTATATATGTTGTATTTACAATTCATTTTAATATTTCTATTTCTAAAGTAGTTTGATATTAGAAATATTTCTTTTTGTCTCTTATTTTTTTGAATGTACATTCTTTTGTTCTATGCTGTTGTCTGCTTCTCCAACAGTGAATGTCTGTGTTCTTCAGCAGGTAGCCATAGTGGCAAAGAAAAATTAGACCAATAACAGAAATATTACCATGCATTTTTAAAAACTATGATGGACAAAAGGTACAAGAGAAGAAGAGGTAAAAGCCAGGAGAATGAAGGAAAGGGTATGAGTAAACAGAAGAAAGGGAGAGAGGAATACATGACGAATAAAACAGATTTACTATCTACTCCTGCTTTCACCCACAAAAAAAATTATCATGGGGGTAGTTTTATAAGGAGTCATCTAGATGGGAAGAATGTGCCTACATGATGGTATTTTAGCCACTTGCATGCATAAATGACCTCTTATAAGATATCATCTAGTGTAAAAGAACACATTTACATGGTGCATACTTTCACTGTAGACATACCCATGGGTAAAGTTTAGGTAGAGCATAGGCAGAATGTACACGCATACACAATTATTGCATACTATAATTTACTCACATACAGTACTTGCAAAAAGCAAGCACGGGCATTTACACCAGCTCAAGGTTTGGTGTAAATGTCCACACCTTAACATAAGGCACTTTCTCTGCCACCACTCATGCTAGTATTTTATAGACAAGTCTGCGCAAACTTGATGTTATAAAACAGATGCAAAAATACACATGAGGAAGACACAACTGTATACAATTTCCCCCAATGTGATTTTTTTCTAGCCCTGGAGGTGAACACCACCTTTACCAACTTTCTTTACTCTTTGGATTACACTTTTATTTTGTTTTTACTTTCTTCTGTTAATAATAATAATCATATTTTTTTTCATTTCTAGTTGTTTCCTGCCATTTTGGGCTCCAGATCAATTACAGCCACTCTCAACTGGGCTATGGTACCATGAGCTTTCATCCACAAACACCAACAAATTAGCTCAACCATTATAGTAGCAGCTGTTGACCAGATCCCAGTATGTATGTACCCTCATTCTGGACACTAGGCTTTGCCCATGAGCTATTTGTTATTAAACAATTTATTTACATTACAAAACTAACAAAGCCTTGAAACTGTTTAATGCTTCTGTTTTCATGCAAGGTTAGAAGCCTTTTTCATAATTCATGTGTGGAAATACCAGCATTTACATGTGCAAATAACTATTTTAGAAAAAGCTGAATTTACAGATGGATGTCCCTTATTTGGTACATTATCAGTAGGTTGGGCATCAAGTCTATCACGTAAGGGCACTTCATTTTCCATGGATTGGGCACCCTCATTATCCAAGGCAGAGAAGGCATTGTGCAGGGATATCACTTGATATATAGGGTGGCGGCGACCTTTAATACAGAGAAACCCTATACATCAAGAGATATCCCTGCACAATGCCTTCTCTGCCTTGGATAATGAGGGTGCACAATCCATGGAAACTGAGGTGCCCTTAAATGATAGACTTAATGCCAAATCTACAGAGAAATTAGACCTTACCTGCTAATTGTCTTTCCTTGAGTTCTCTCCGGGCCAGTCCAGGAATGTAAGATAGTCAATCCCTTCCAGCAGCTCTGAGGACTGATAAACTGAAAAACTCTTTGCTGACAGGTCTTATAGCTCCCCCTGGTGTCAGAGAGAGAGAGACAGTCTTCTAGTAACAAAGCAGTAGAACAAATATGCTAATCTAAAACCAAACCTCAACAACCAACATCAAACTCATCCATCTCCTTTGACCCTCTCATACTGTTTCATGCATTTTTTTTTTCAAAAAGTGCTTAGAACATGCCCAGTAAAGAAGAATCCCCAGCCCCGGTCTCCGGTTTGGAAACCGCAAAGCTTAGAACCTGCTGGCCGAGGATCTTGACAGCCCCACCTCTTGCAGCTGAGGGCGGGTCCTGGACTGGCCCGGAGAGAACTCAAGGAAAGACAATTAGCAGGTAAGGTCTAATTTCTCCTTCCTATTCGTCTCTCCGGGCCGGTCCAGGAATGTAGGGCAGTACCAAAGCAGTACTCATCTACGGGAGGGCCCTGCGAGCCCCACTACAATAGCTGAGGCCCCCACACTGGCATCTTTCTGAGCCTGAACATCCAACCGATAATGCCGAGCAAAGGTATGCAAGGAAGACCATGCCGCCACTCTACAGAGTTCTACCGGCGGAACTAAGGCCGACTCCACCCATGAAGTAGCCTGAACCCTAGTCGAATGAGCCCGGATCCCCACCGGAGCCACTACGTTCTTAGCTTCGTAAGCTGCTCGGATGGTCTGCTTCACCCATCGAGCGATCAAAGCCTTGGTCGCCTCCGTGCCTTTAGCTGGACCCCCAAACAGCATGAACAGCCTGTCGGACCTCCGAAACGACTGTTTCCCGGAGATACTTCCGCAACACGCGCCCGAGATCCAACGTCTTCAGCAACCAATCCCGTTTGCTTCCCTCACTAGGTCGAAACGTAGGCAGGAAGATAGCCTGATTCATGTGAAAACTAGATACCACCTTAGGTAGAAAGCACGGCACCGGTCGCAGAACAACCTTCTCTGCCGTAAACTGAAGATACGGCTCCCTGCACGAAAGCGCTTGTAGATCTGATACCCTGTGCACGGAACACAAGGCTACCAAGAAAGCCGTCTTCCAGGAGAGCTCCCGGATATTACACGCCGACTTGGACTCAAACAGCAGCTCCATCAAGGCCTCCAACACCAGATTCAGATCCTACGGCGGAACCAATTGACGAAGCGGAGGTCGAAGAATCTTGGCTGCTCTCAGAAATCGACGCACATCCGGATGGGAGGAAATGGAACGACCCTGTATCTTCCCCCTATAACAGGCTATCGCCGCCAGCTGTACCTTAAGAGTATTCAGTGCCAGACCTCTTTCTAACCCTCCTTGCAGGAACTGCAAAACCTCCGGCAACTTTACTCCCGCAGGGATAAGGAGACGGTCCGTACACCATGCTTCAAAAATACACCATACCCGAATGTACGCCAACGAAGTAGACTGCCTCCGAGACCGCAACAAAGTGGCTATCACAGACTGAGTATCCCCTGCGTCGCAACCGTTCCCTTTCAAGAGCCAAGCCATAAGCGAGAACTGATCCACCTGCGGCATCAGAACGGGCCCTTGATACAGAAGATTCATTCGAGACGGCAACCGCCACGGAGCAGCCACCAGCAGCCTGACGAGATCGGCATACCATGGACGTCTGGGCCAATCCGAAGCTATGAGGATTACTGTACCGTCATAACTTGCTATCCGCCGAACTACCCATCCTATTAGCGGCCACAGAGGAAAGACATATAGGAGCTGACCCGTCGGCCAAGGCTGCACCAGTCCGTCGAGACCTTCCGACATATGCTCCCTGTGCCTGCTGTAAAACCGAGCCGCTTTGGCATTCGCTAGAGTAGCCATGAGGTCCAACACCGGCCGACCCCACCGCTCCGTGATCTCGTGAAACACTGCGCCGTTCAGCTCCCACTCTCCAGGATCCAATGCATGCCAACTGAGATAGTCGGCCTGAATGTTGTCTTTTTTCTGCCACATGCGCTGCCGAGATTGCCAAGAGATGCGCTTCTGCCCATTGAAACAATAGTTGACTCTCTTCCAGAAGGCACGCACTGCCCGTGCCCCCCTGCTTGTTTATGTAAGCCACGGTGACCAAGTTGTCGGAAAACACCCGCACCGCTCGGCCGCGGAGCTGATCGACAAACTCCACCAGCGCCAACCGTACCGCTCTGAGCTCCAAGCGATAGATTGACCAAAGGCTTTCCTCCACCATCCAGGTGCCTTTTGCTATCTGCTCCAAACAGTGTGCGCCCCAACCTGAGAGACTGGCATCGGTTGTGAGCAACACCCAGTCCGGATCCGCTAGGGACACTCCCGCCTGCAGATGGGCCGGCACCAGCCACCATTGCAGACTGAAACGCACCTCCTCTGGACACGGCAACCGCTGGGACAGGGGATGATCCTGTGGCGACCACCTGGATAGGAGCGCTTGTTGTAGCGGACGCATATGGGTTCTGGCCCACGGCACTAGGTCCAAAGCCGCCGCCATTCACCCTAACACCTGCAAATATCGCACGCCGTCGGCGCTGAAACCCACAGGAAGGCCGCAATCTGCGACCTCAGCTTCTGTACTCTGTCCGCCGGCAGGAAAACTGATCCTGCCTCTGTATCAAAGAAAACGCCTAGATACATCAGTTGTCTCACTGGTTCCAGGTGACTCTTGGACCGATTGATGACCCAACCAAGCTGCTCGAGGAACTGCATTACCTGAGCCGTCGCCGCATGGGATTCCGGCACCGACGGAGCATGAATCAACCAGTCGTCGAGATAAGGATGAACTTGAATTCCTTCATTTCGAAGCGCCGCCGCTACTACCACCATCACCTTGGTGAAGGTTCGAGGTGCTGTAGCTAGCCCAAACGGAAGCGCTCAGAACTGAAAATGACCCATGGGAACCGCAAATCATAGGAATTTCTGGTGCTCTGCTCTGATGGGAATATGCAAATATGCTTCTGTCAAATCTATGGACGAGAGAACCTCTCCCTGCTTGACTGACTGGATGACGGACCTCAACGTTTCCATCCTGAAGTGCGGCACCCGCTAACAACGATTGACGTGCTTGAGATCTAGAATCGGCCGAAAAGAACCTTCTTTCTTGGGAACTACAAAATAAATCGAGTATCGACCGAAGCCGCACTGGTCCGCGGGCACTGGCACAACCGCTTGAAGGCGCAACAAGGTGTCACTGACGGCTGCTCTCTTCGCCTGGGAAACGCACAGAGACGCTACAAAGGTTTCTACCAGTGGGTGAGCAAACTCCAGTGCATAACCCTCTCTGATAGTTTCGAGAACCCACTGGTCCGTTGTGACGTTGGTCCAGGCAGAGAGAAACCCCTGCAAACGTCCTCCTACAGGAATCTCTGCCTGGACCAACGTCCCTTCATTGCGGCTTTTTGGATGCCGACTGTTGAGCGTTAAAGTAGCTCCTACCAAATCCTCTGGCCCCTCAAAAGGACTGGCCACGAGGCAAAAACCAGCCTCTCTGATAGGGCGTAAACCGGGAACCATGGAACCTGCGAAACTCGCGCCCCGGTCCCCTCTGCCCCACAGGCACTTTAGAGGCCCGCGGGTGATCCTCTGGAAGACGTCTGCCCTTAGAATCTCCTAAATCCTTCACAATCTTCTCCAAGGCCTCCCCAAAGAGCAGCCGACCCTTGTAGGGAAGCTTACTGAGACGAGTCTTAGACGACGCATCTGCAGCCCAACTGCGGAGCCAGAGAAAGCGCCTAGCCACTATAACCGAAGCCATGGACTTCGCTGAAATTCTCACTAAATCATAAAAGGCATTCGCCAGGTAGGCTGCAGCCAACTCCAGCTTCGCCCCTTCCGCAGCTGAAGAAGTCTTTCTCCACAGCCCCGTCCCCTTGAAGCCAACGGATGGAAGCCCGAGTCACATACGCCCCACAAACCGAAGCCTGAAGCGCCAAGGCACTGCCATCGAAAGTTTGCTTTAGGAGCACCTCTAACCGACGATCTTGAAAATCCTTAATAGCCGTACCCCCCTCTACTGGGATGGTAGTCTTCTTGGTAACTGCTTCCACTAAGGCATCCACCTTAGGCATCCGCAAAAAGTCCTTCTCTTCCTGGGGAACGGGGTACAGCCGAGCCAGTGCGCGACCCCCCCGCAAGGAGGCCTCCGGACAGTCCCCTTCCGAATCAATCATCTACTTGATAACCCTGTGAATGGGGAAACAGCACTGTTCAGTCTTAAAACCTTGTAACAAGGGATCCTCTAATGGTTCTTGCTGCACCTGAGGAGCCACCATGTTCAATGCTGCCAGAGAATGCACTATTTATGCACCAAGTTCCTCCTTTCTAAAAACGCGGAACACATTAGGGTCCTCGCCAGGCCCTATCTCCCCTCCTCTAATTCCTCGGGCCACCCTTCCAGACCTGCTTCTGAAATCAGCTCTCCGTCCTCTGGTACCTGAGACTCCTCACCCAGAGGACTAGATGCTGCCACGGGAGCCTCTAACGCTGAACTCAAAGAGGAAACCCCCTCCCTAGGGTCAGCATCTGAGATCTCACTCTGTTTCAGCAGTGCTCTACTGGCAATAGAGGGGGAGCCCGCTGCCTGAGACTTTTTCACCAAAAAAGCCTTATGGAGTGCCAATATAAACTCGGGAGCAAGAAAGGACTCCAAAGACCCCTGCTCCACCGAATCAGAATGCTGTAGCTCTCCTTCAGCAGCCGGAGCCCTGCGTTTCTTTGACTTGCACTTCACTGGCTGCTCCTGAGCGCGGGAACAAAGCACGGCTGAGACAAAATGGCCATCGTTCCCGCTCGATCAGCAATTGCCTGCGGGCAAACTAACCCTTCATCTCCCGAACCCTTAGGTGCCTCTATGAAATCGCTGCACTAAAAAGCAGAACCAACCCCTAACAGAGGACACAAACTAAATCGCAGACAAGAAAAAAGGAGAAACGGCGCGAACACGGGAGACGCAAGGCAAGACGAGACGGAACAACGTGCCTTTCAAGCTAAAAGAAACTCGCCCGCCATAGCCAAACTGAAAAACCCCTCACTAGTTAGCCACTAACATGTACCTGAAAAACTCCCCAGCAAGAGGTTAAGCTGCCAGGATCCTCCGCCCGCCGCCAGCGGGTTAACGGAACTGCAGCAAGCTGATAGTGGGAAGAGGGATCTGGGGCTCCCAGTCCTTACCCAAGAACTCTCAGAAGGCGGCACTTGAAGGAGTAGGCTGTGAGTGCCCCGATGAAAAGTTCAAGGAGACGCACTGAGCGCTTGAATAGACTATCACAAAAAGAAACGGAAGAGTGCTGAGCTGATCTGCCCTGCTAGGACCAAATAGTCAGCGCTTCCGACAGATTTTAACCTTGCCAAAAGAAAAGAAATGTAAGAGTGCTGAGCTGATCTGCCCTGCTAGAGCCAAATAGTCAGCGTCTCCTAAAGATTCTGTTGTTTTTTTTTAACCACTTTGTAAAGCCCAGTGCCTTTCCTATTAGTCTCTCTGAGAAGCCTGTCAGCTACACATCTTCCTCCGCTGCTGAGGACTGAAAGATTGACTCTCTCTGACACCAGGGGGAGCTATAGAACCTGTCAGCAAAGAGTTTTTCAGTTTATCAGTCCTCAGAGCTGCTGGAAGGGATCGACTACCCTACATTCCTGGACTGGCCCGGAGAGACGAATAGAAATGATAATGTACCAAATAGGAAGAAAAAAATCACAACATAGAAAATTACTTCTTCTCGAAGATGTCATCCATCAGAGGCACCAACTTGGAAACACAGCTGAAAGGAGAGAGGATGGTCAAATGCCTCCCAGGCTCTTCAGCCAGCAGGAATACAAATCAAATTGTTGGTTTACTTAGTGCAGAAAGCAAGCACTCAAACTGATATTGTCATCCACTTGGATACAAATGACCTGGCTAGAAATAGTGCCTCTGCAGTTCAAAGGGACTTCCAGACTCTGGGAGAGAAACTCAAACCCATTGCTAACACTATAGCATTCTCATAAGTTCTACCTGTTCATGATAAGGGGGCAGAAAGGCTTCATCGCATAAACAACTTTAATACGTGGCTCCAAACCTGGTGCAAACAAGAAGGATTTAGATATATAGGCGACTGGGGAAACATGCAACAACAAGAGACTATACTCCGCCACACGAAAAAGGATCTTAAGTGAAAAATTCAGGCAGTATGTGGAAAGGTATTCAAACTATGGAAAGGGGGTGACGGCTGGAGAAGGATAAGTTCAGTACATCACTCCAGGCAAAAGCAAAACACTGGAAACAGCCACACTTTTGAACAACACATCAAAGGCAAGTGGGAAGGGGCATGTAGAACAAAATACATGCAAAAGGCAGGCAAGCCATTCAACAAATGCTGGAAAGCAATGAGTACAAATGCTCGAAGGAAGCCCTAATGGACTTGGACATTGTGGCCATTATAGAAACATGGTTTAACGAGTCACATGAATGGGATATAGCCATAGCTGGCTATAATCTATTTAGAAGAGATAGAGGGGGTAGAAAAGGAGTAGCCGCCCTGTATGTCAAAAGTAATATTAAAGCTGCTGAAATACAGGGGACACGGGGAAAAGAAGCAGCACTCTGGATTGTGTTGGAAAGAGGAAATGGCACTGTCATCCATACTGATGTGGTCTACAGGCCTCCAACTCAAACCGAAGAAATGGATAGCAAATTGATTGTTGACATTGCAAAGATAGCCATGAAGGGGGAAGTGATCATATTGGTGACTTTAATCTACCCGATGTGGACTGGAGTGTTTCTTCTGCAAATCTGGAAAGAAGTAAAAAAAAATTGTGGATACCTTCCAAAATGCATTACTTAGACAAATGGTGATGGAACCGACCAGGGAGTGCTCACTCCTGGATTTAGTGCTCACCAACAGAGATAGTGTGTCGAATATCCGGGTGGGCACCCATGTGAACAGCAGCGATCATCACATGGTGTGGTTTGAGATAAAAGCCAAGGTGAAATCCAATCACAGCAAACTCAAATTATTAGACTTCAAAAACGCTGACTTCAGTAAAATGGGCAAGTACCTGAAGGAGGAGTTGGTAGTGTGGGAGGGGATAAGGGAAGTGGAATTGCAATGGGCTAAACTAAAGAAAGCAATAAAAGGTGCAACAGAAACATATGTAAGGAAAGTAAATAAAAACAAGAGGAAAAGGCAACCTATTTGGTTTTCCAAAGAAGTGGCTGCCCAAATAAAGGCAAAAACCACAGCTTTCACAAAATTCAGCCGCTCACAAACAGAAGAACATGGAAACGAAAACAAGATCAAACTAAAAGAGACAAAAAGAGAAATAAGGATAGCAAAATCAAAGGCAGAAGAAAAGATGGCTAAAGGTGTGAAGTGTGGCAACAAGACTTTTTCAGGTATATTCGGGAGAGGAGGAAAATCAGAGGTGGAATTGCAGGATTCAAAAGTGCTGGGAACAGATTCGTGGAAAGGGACATTGAATAAGTGAAAATGCTAAACAAATAATTCTGCTCTGTTTTCACTAGAGAAAATCCTGGAGAAGGCCCATCTGTGATTGACAAATATACAAATGGGAATGGAGTAGATATCATACCATTCACAAAAGATGATGTGTTAGAACAGTTTGCAAAACTGAAAGTGGACAAGTCTACGGGACACACCCCAGGATACTGAAAGAGCTCAGTGAGGTTTTTGCAGGGCTTTTAAAGGATGTTTTTAATAGATCCTTGGAGACAGGAGAAGTTCCACAGGACTGGAGAAGGGCTGATGTGGTACCTCTCCACAAAAGTGGTGACAGGGAAGAAGTAACAAACTACAGGCCAGTAAGCGTTACCTCGGTGGCGGGAAAAGTAATGGAGGCCCTCCTGAAAGAGCAAATAGTGAATTTCCTTGAAACCAAACGGTTGCATGATCTGAGGCACCATGGTTTTACCAAAGGACGGTCTTGCCAAACAAATCTGATTGAGTTCTTTGACTGGTTGACCAGAAAACTAGATCAAGGGCATGCGATCTACCTAGATTTCAGCAAAGCCCTTGATACTGTTCCTCATAGGAGGCTTATCAATAAACGCAATAGTTTGGGGATGGGTCCCAAGATGGTGAACTGGATCAGAAATTGGTTTACTGACAGATGACAGAAGGTGACAGTAAACGGAACTCACATGGATGAAAGGAAGGTGATTAGCGGTGTGCCCCAGGGTTCGGTCCTGTGACCAGTACTGTTCAATATATTTATGAGTGATATTGCCAAAGGGCTGAATGGAAAAGTCTGTCTTTTTGCAGATGACACCAAAATTTGCAGAGTGGACTCCCTTGAGGGAGTGGGGAACATGAGGAAAGATCTACAAAAGCTGGAAGAATGATCTAATGCTTGGCATTTAAGATTTAATGTGAAAAAGTGGAGTGTCATGCACTTGGGAAGCAAAATCCAAGGGAATTGTATGCGATAGGGGGCAAGTGATTGGCGTGCATGGACCAAGAGAAGGACCTCGGAGTGATTGTTTCTGACAATCTCAAGGTAGTGAAACAGTGTGACAAGGCAGTGGCAAAAGCCAGAAGGATGCTGGGTTGCATACAGAGAGGAATTACCAGCAGAAAGGAAGAGATACTAATGCCACTATACAAGTCATTGGTGAGGCCTCACTTGAAATATTGTGTTCAGTTGTGGAGACCATATCTCGCAAAGGATATAAAAAGGCTGGAAGCGGTTCAGAGGAAGGCACCAAAATGATTTGGAGCCTGCGTCAGAAGACTTATGAGAAGAGACTAGAAAACCTAAATATGTACACTCTGGAGGAGAGGAGGTACAGGGGAGATATGATTCTGACCTTTAAATACTTAGAGTATTAATGGACAAACCAACCTCTTCCAAAGACAGAGAAGCTGTAAAACCACAGGGCATAACATTAATCTGCAAGGGGGCAAATTGAAAGGCAATGTCAGGAAATACTTTTTCAATGAAAGGGTGGTGGATGCTTGGAATGCCCTCCTGATGGAAGTGGTGGGGGCAAACACAGTGACAGAATTCAAAATGGCATGGGACAGACACAGTGGATCCCTTTATAGCAACAGGATAAAATAAAAACAAGCATAACTATCTCTTATAGCTGAACAAATAGGGGTGACCTACACAGAGCAGTGGGTACACCCCTAAACAAAGGCATGGGGAGAGGTGACCTGCATGGAGTGACAAGTACATCTACTCTTGCCGCCTTGCTGGGCAGACTAGATGGCTTTATCTGCTGTCATATACTATCTAAGTTTCAAAGAAACATATTTGGGATATAGCCAGCGCAGGCCAAAAATTTACATATGGGGAATACACATCTACGACCAAAAATGGCCATAAGAACATAAGAGATGCCATACTGAGTCAGACCAAGGTCCATCAAGCCCAGTATTCTGTTTCCAACAGTGGCCAATCCAGGTCCCAAGTACCTGGCAGGTTCCCAAAAACGTATAGATTCCACAATATTTGTCAGAGGGCAAGCAGTGGATTTTCCGGGTCCTCTTTAATAATGGTTTATAGACCTTTCTTCCAGGAACATTTCCAACCCTTTTTTAAAAATGCAGCTACACTAACAGTTCCAGAGTTTGACTACGCATTAAATGGATTACACTGTAGCTTCATTAGAAATACTGGGATTTACTCTTGCTCCCCGGCAAATTTAGGTTTTTAAAACGTGCTCATTTCAGCCAGCCTTTTACAAGGGGGAGGATTAATGGAGTTCTCCTCCTTAATCCTCCATTGTTTATTTCCCCTTCCATATCAAAATTAGAGAAAGCTAGCACAATCTGTAGTTAACTGGTGGCATATACATGTGCTGCTTGCAAAACGGCTCACAGCGAGTACGAGTGTAAAGTTGCAAAATACTGACCTGCAAGTGTTAAGTGCCAGCATTTGCACGTGGATGTGGCAGTGTTCCACCCACAGTTTTTCCCCACATGCAGGCTTGTAAAATAGCTCCTCCTGCTGTACACAGATGCATATCCACATGCATTCTTGCACTTCCTTCTAGGTCTTTTAGAAATGGCTCCACCTTTAAGCAGAGCCTTTTCTACAATATTGCTGGAATTGCAACCTCAATATCTGATCTCCATGTCTTTTCTAAAATGTGCCTTCAAATGTTAAATTTTCTTAGAAGCAAAATAATGAATTTTATTGTACACTAAATGCTTTATTTCAAAATGCTACCACAATACTTAACAAATACAACAACACTCCTTTTATCAGTTCATGTTCCATTGACATTGTGCAGCTCCAGCAAACAGTTCAAGAAAAAAATAACTTTTGCTGAAACAATACTTTCTTCCATCATGAAGATCCTGCATAATGTGAAAACTACTTATTATTTCAGGTTTAAAACTGCTTTTTGTCCTAAGTACCCATCATTCCTTTCCTATTACGCATCTTAACTACATTAGTTCGTTCATGCTGCACCATTCTTTGACTAAAATGAACCACATACAAGCAGAAAGCCTTACCCAGTGTGGGGAAAATGGGATTTTCAAGAACCATTGAACAAACATATTTAGCATCTAATAAACAAAAGGCTTTTACATTAGCTAAACTTCTAAATTGCACAATTTCTATAGTGCATTAAGGAATCCACATCTAAATACAAAAAATCAGTCTAACCATCATCATATATGTTTAGACAATTCTTTTTGTATGCCCCTGAGAGAAGAGTACACGTTAATGAACTATAAAAACCCATTATCTGGTTAATGCATTAAATAACATTTTTAATGGTTTTGTTTTAGCCGGCTCATTTTGTAAAGTGACACTTCAAATTCCACATCGTGCCAACAAGATGTTCACTTTTCTAGTGCAGCAAGATCATGGCCAAACTGAACCTTCATCAGCATTATAAAACTCAAAAGGCCAAACTGTCATGAGTTTTTAAAATATTCAACACAGATGGGATGGCTCACAAAAAGGAGAAAAATAGCACCATAACGGCTGGCAAATAAACTGAGAGCATAAAAATATTAGTTGAGGAAACAAAAAATCATGACCTTGCACAAATATTTTGGTTCCACCTAAAATCTTTCACAGAAGTTCCTTTTTCTTCTTTAGTTTTTGATACCAAGTTGTCTTCTGCTTCTTTGGTCTTTTGGCTTAGTTGTGATTGGCTTCCATAACAATCATCCTTGGCCAGAAGACACAACTGGTAGGTTTCTACTGCTTAATTGTGGTACCTCCTCCTCCATGCCAGGGGTGAGGTGAGGACACCCTTTGTCTCCCCAGCAGAGCAGAAGTCAGGATTTGAAATCTAACCTGTGTATCCCCACATGGCAGTACACACCACTACCAATGAGCCACTGAACCCGTCCCTATCTGGATTACCTTCATGAAAATAATTGTAATGATTTATCAAATGTCTTGTACTAATACCTTTCAGTGCACAGTTTTTCTATGGCCTAGGTGAGAAAATATTAAAAACCAGGCAAAGATGTCATAAATGCAAGCAAACGAGCAAGAACATAGAGGTATATGGAAGAACAGAACTTGCAGTTTGCCTGTGGTGAGGCACAGGCTACTAACCTTTGTAGTTTGTACCATCCAGGAAGAGCAATGACAATCAACTCATCCCTTACTTAAGAAGGGGCTTCTTTATGCACTATCATCTGATTTAATTTGAATATTTAACTCATTCAAACATGTTTACAATCTATACATTAAAAGGTCTCCTTCATAAGATTAAAAGAAAAGTTCTGCCTGGCCATATGATCTGCCACCCAATAATAGCACTCTATAAATGCTGCTTCATAATGGAAGGCAGGTTAGAAAGAATGCATTACGGACATTTACACACATCTATATTAATTAAACCAGACTATAAACAATTATTTTGGTATTTTAAATTAGAGCAGATATTGCTCAGAATTCCTCTTCTGAATGTTTTGAACGAGACTCTTTCAGCTGCAAAAGTCTTTTAATAGTTTCAGAAATGCTAAGTTCTCCATGCACCTTGTTATCTCTTGTACGAATGTTTACCGTTCCAGTGTTCTTCTCTTTTTCTCCAACAACTAAACAAAAGAAAAAAAATATACAAAAGAAAAATGTATTAACCCAAAGTTCTCACTGCAAGTTAAAATGGTTCGAGTCATACCTAACAAATAGAATGCAACAGGTATGCTTCAATAATGAGCAAGCAAAACCTTTCCCTCAAACCCAAGGTATACCTCAGGGCTCAGCTATCTCCTCCCTGTTATTCAACATCTACATCCAGCCAGTATGTACAATTTTCCAAAAGCATAGTATCAGATACCACCTATATGCAGATGACATTATGATGTACACACAACTTGATATAAACAACCCTAATTTCAAACAATTAGAAGAATGCCTACATGAGCTGCAAAAATGGCTCCAATGCAACAATATGTCTATAAATCACAAGAAAACTGAAGTGATGTTCATATCAGGAAAACAAGATTTCAAACCTCCTGCATCTATCACCCTGAACGGCAACACCTATCACTCTAAAAATGAGATTAAATATCTAGGAGTACTAATCGATGATAACCTAAAAATGGACAAACACCTCCGGATAACAAATAGAGCAATATTTCACAAGCTGAGAGTTCTACAACCCATACGTAGCATCATTGACCACTCGGACTTCAGAACAGTAGCACAGGTGCTCATCATTCCTCACCTTGATTACTGTAATGCCATATTACAAGGTCTACCGAAAAAAACACTAAACATCCTACAAATGGCACAAAATGTATCAGCCAGGATTATTATGAATAAGAGCCTGACAGATCACATCACTCCAGTTCTTATAGAGCTCCACTGGCTCCCCATACCAGCAAGAATAATCTACAAAATGCTGATAACGACATTCAAAATTATCCATAAGATAGCCCCCTCATTTCTCGACAACCTAATCACCACTCAGCCCGCCAACAGATGCCGACGGACTGCTAACCTGAACACACTCTGCGTACCCAGCAACATAAGATCAGTCAAAGAACGGACCAGCAACCGGGCATTCACGTACTCAGCACCTATGCTCTGGAACCAGCTGCCTCACGAGTTACGTCAGGTCAAAGACCTTCAGGTCTTCAGAAAAGAGCTTAAAACACACCTGTTCCAATCACATTACCACATCACCTAGCCGGTTTCACCTCTCTCTTCCCACTCTGCCCACCTACCTCATAAGCATAAGCTTCATATGATCCTACTTTCATTGAGGTTTCACTTCCATGATGATTAAAAATATTTATATGTATATATTCTCTGCCAATATGCCTGTATATATTGCAAATTTTGATGTATAATTTTGTAACCTCTTTGGTTGTTCAATCTGTAATTTATATGTATTTATTTTATTTACATTCTCTTATATACCTCGCTATTCTGCATCAGTGCGGTTTACATTGAACAAACTGAAATTACATTGAACAGGGCATTATAACTTGGAGATAACTATTTTACAGGGAACATGGGCTATGGAGGGTTAAGTGGCTTGCCCAAGACCACAAGGAGCACCTGTGGGACTAGAAACCCCAGTCCTTCCGGCCCAAGGTTGCTGTCCTCTAGTGGGATTTGAACCCCCGACCTTCCGGCCTGAAGTACCTTGCCCCAACCACTAGGCCACTCCTCCACTCCATTAAATGGTAATCAAATGTATAACTGTAATCTTTTGTTTGTTAGTCTCCCCCACCGTTAATCAGACTGTATTTTCTAAATTTTGTGCTGTACATACTCCCTTGTCTTATCCCCTATGGACCGCTTCTGATCGCTGGAAGGGGCGGTGTATAAATTCATGTCAAATAAATAAATAAATAATTTTAAAATGGATTTCCATTTTTTCTAAGCCTGCCTGCTTTTTTGTGCAATAAAAGTGCACAGTATTAATTTCATGTATACAAGAGGAACAGGGTTTGGGAAACACACTTTTTTGCATTTTCATAATGTATGCATCCATTCTAATTCAGAGGAACTCAGTAAACATGTGGGAATACTTTTTATGGGATAATTTTCATAGTGAAGAGTAGATGCATACATTTTCATCCATAGGGCAGTATTAAAATGACTCTAATGAACTCTAATGAACAATCTGCATGGATTGTTAAGGCCTCTGGTGTTGAATGGGAAATGTATTTTTCAAATTATGCTTCTCACATGGAACATCAATCCAGCAAGTTGAAAAGAAAACTGAGGCAGCAATGAAAAATAAAATATAAAAAAGCAGCTATTTTAGCATACAATTATATCTACTCCAAGAATGGAATCAATGTGTTTCATCATTCTACTGGATGCACTGTAGTTCAATGACTGAAAGTACTGGCCATAATTTTACAAATGCATGCATAGAAAAAACACATACCGCACATGCTTTTCCCTGTGCACACACTGACAAATTTTCAAAACAGAAGTGCATACTTCTTTTTAAAATTACTCCAGGGAATTTAAGCCCTTACATTTGTAGCTGTTCTTTACCATGCACAAATTTGCTGGGCTAATGTACACCCATGTTCTAAAGTGTGCATGTAAATACTATTCCCGTCCCACCCTCATGCAGTGCAGGTAAACCTGTACTTGTGTGGGCTGTTTATGCATTAAAAGTTTAGCCACAACTCAAATGCACAATTTTATAAAAGCCTATTTCTGTACTTTAAGCACTGTTTTACTCCCAAAAATGCTTTTGAAAATTACCCTCACTGTGGCAGATAACTGAATATATAATCTATACAGATAACTGAATATATAATCTATACACTGTACAGCTATCATTATTGGTATATCAATGATAAATGGAATGGAGTGGTTTGATTTCCGCTAGCACTCCTTGTGGCCTTGAACAACTTACTTAACTCTCCATTGCCTCAGAAAAATCCAAGTTATCAATGTCTCTGTTTCATGTACATCTATTACCAAGTCTAAGTTACAAAGTAAACCACATTGACTGAAATGCTAAAGCAGTATAAAAACCCTGCTCAATAAATAATGTGTACGGTACCCAGCGAGAGGAAAAGAAAGAAGAGTGTGATGACAAGGGCATGGCTTTAGGCTGTTCGTGGTTTCACATTTCAAGGCAGCAATGCGGTAAAAGAATGAGCACTGGGCATCATTTATTTTTGCCTCCAAGCTTTAGATGAAAAATTGTGTGAAACGGGGATTTCAGTTTAAACACAGGAAATTATAGACTGAAATAAAACCAAGTCATTTGACCACATTTTTCTTCTTTGTGAGATATAATAGAGGTATTAATGCCAAGTAAAAAAAAATGTAAGTTAACAGGTCAATGAACTTTAATTATAGTTAAGTTTTTTCTTCTAGAGCTGTTTTATCAAAATTAATTCATATAACAAAATCCCAGGTATTGTAAGTTACCAATTCAGGTCATATGCCTAGTGGTTAAGTGGATTCCAAAACACTGTTCTTCAGTATGATTATTACATGTTCTTCAGTATGATTATTACATTAAACCATCTGATTTAAAAAAAAAAAAAGATTGTATTAGATAGTATGACAGTATACCACAACAGCCACTCTCAATGACTCCATTCACAGGTGAAGGGAAGAAAGAGAGACCGATTTCTAGCTTTACATAAACTGTGATTGAAGACATACTGGTCTTTTTAGCTCAACAGTTACCAGCTTTCAGGTTGAACTGTTCTACTTTCTAAATAGAAAATGAATCAGTCTGTGACCTAAGTATAAAAGAAAAGCATGAGAAGAGATGAGTAGATCATTTATTGTGTGACATTACTGCTCCCCATTTTATGGCATTTATCTTCTGTGGCTTAAAATTATTATTATCTAACCTAGGGGATGGGGATGACCAAATATTGTCCGATGGTGACACCCGGTGGCCAGACTAAGTGTGCACACATAACAGAGCTAAGGATAAAGCTGCTGTTTTAATGCTCAGATAGCTGGAAATGAAGGCTTATGATGTCAAAGGCACACAGGAGGCTGGTTTTCATTGATCTGAAAACCGAGAAGGAACTACTGGGCCAACAACTCATCCTAATTTGGCAAGGAAATTGAAAATTAAAAAAAAAAAAAAGAAAAAGAGAGGCATTCTTGTAGAAACATTGATCTTGTAGTAAATCTGAATTTTTATAGGAATCAGCCCCTTTCAATGACCCAAGAATAATGAAAAGATTGTTTAAGAGCATAAAAGATGCTTCCTAAAATGATTATCTCCATCTATATGAGAAGACATTTTTATTTTTTATTTATTTATTTTATTTATCTATTTTCTTTTATACCGCCCCTTCCAGAGATCAAGGGCGGTTTACATGGAACAATTTAACAATCTTGTACACTTCTGTATACATTTACAATGAACAGTCTTAAAAGGTGACATTTTACTTGCCAGTAAATATCCTTTCCTTGAGTCCTGCTAGACCAGTCCAGACAAGTGGGTTGTGTTCCCCTACCAGCGGATTGGAGGAGACTAAGAACCAATGAAAAGCCCAAGTTTAAAATGACACATCACTCCCATGCATCTATTCGCCTTAGCCACCAGAGGTCCCTTCAGCATTCATTCCAATGCATTTGAGAGAAACATGGCAAGCTCCACACAACCTCAACCATAGGCAACAAGGCGTAAGCAAAAGTAGAGAACTATGCACCAGAAAGCATAAAAAGTAAGCTATCTGTACAAGATGAACTTGCCGAGCCAAATATAAAAATCATTGCAGATTTTAGGGAACTGCAGCAGAAGAGCAAAGCAAATACAGTTTCAGTGACGGGCCCTGGAGTGGTCTAGCAGGATTCAAGGAAAGAACATTAACTGGTAAGTAAAATGTCACCTTCCATATCCATCCTGCCAGAACAGTCCAGACAATGGAATGTACCAAAGCTACAACTCCACTGGGCAGGAAGAAAACACAGCAGTTCGCCATGGCCACCCATGTGTGGACATCAAAGAGGTAATGCTTGACAAAACATTGAAAGTGATGCCAACATTACTGCCCGACAAATGCTTGCAGGGGCTACTGAGCTCCGCTCTGCCCACGAGGACGCTTCTGCTCAGGTAGAATGGGCATGTAAACCCTCTGGAACCGGCTGGTTCTGAAACAGCTATGCAGAGACCATGGCCTCTTCAATCCAGCAACCCAAAAGCAACATAGCCGCTGCGTCACAATAGCGTGGGCCAGCAAATAGCACAAAGAGCTGGTTGGACTTACAAAAGAAATTCATAGCCTCCAGGCACCAGAAAAGCACCCTTCGGACATCCTCAAGGTGAAGATCCTTATCCTTCCCCCAACACTGCTCCTTAGAGAAGAAGGGCAGGCAGACCACCTGGTTCACAAGAGGAGAAATCACATTATGCAAGAAGGACAGCACAGGCCAAATGGAAACAGCCTCCTTAGAAAAGACAGATAAGGATCTCAGAAAGCAGAGCCTGCAGCTCGGAAATCCACCTTGTGGTGCAAAACATGACCAAGATGACCATCTTGAGCAAATCCTTTAAGGCAACATGCTTCAAAGGGCACCACCATCAGGGCCCTGAGCACCAGACACAAATCCTAGGAAGGGATCACAGACTGGAGGGAAGAACACAGACACTGAATCCCCTGGAGAAAGTGCAAGATATCTGGGTGCAATGCTAGAGACTTACCAGCCACCAGACCTCAGAAACAAGCCAAAACCGGTACCTGAACTTTCAGGGAGCTAAAGGAAAGGCCCTTCTTCAAGCTTGTAAAAAGGTCAACAGAGAGGACACCTTGGCAGCCTCAGGAGCCAACTGCTGAGCGTCGCACCGTCGCTTAAAGAGGCACCAGACCCACACGTATGCTAGGTTGGTAGACCAAGCAGAGTAGAGACCACCACTGGAGAGTAGCCTGTATGCGCTAGCCTCCTCCTTTATAGAGCCAAGCTGTAATTGTGAAGTGAACTGGGTCCTCCAGTGCGATCAGTCTCTGCTGCAACAGGCCCCAAGATGGAGGCCACCGAAAAGGAGGTGCCTGCAGGGGCTGCGCATCAGGTCTCTGAACCACGCTCTCCTCGGCCATACTGGTGCCACCAGAACGATCCTGCCCGAGTGGCATTTTATACACCAAAAAACATGCCCCACCATAAGAACATAAGCTATGCCATACTTGGTCAGACCAAGGTCCATCAAGCCCAGTATCCTGTTTCCAACAGTGGCCAATCTAGGTCATATGTACCTAGCAGTATCTCCAAGAGACAGGTTCCACAGTGCTTGTACTGGGTCAAGCAGTGATATCCTGGGTCCCTTTTTAATAATGGTTTATGGACCTTTCCTCCAGGAACTTGTCCAAACCTTTTTTAAACCCAGCTACACTAACGGTCTTTACTACATCCTCCAGTAACAAATTCCAGAGTTTGATTACACGTTGACTGGAAAAATATTTTCTCTTATTTGTCTTAAATAGTTTACTCTGTAGCTTCATTGCATGTCCCCTAGTCTTTCTATATTCTGATAACGTAAACAATCAATCTACGTTTAACCGTTCCACTCTGTTCATTAATTTATAGACTTCTATCATATCACCGGGAGCCATGGAGGAAACATTAACAGCAGATGACGACTCAGCCAAGGCTGAGTCAGGGCATTGACACTCTTGGACCCCATCTTCACGCAGCAACTGAAGCAGCAACAAATTTTGGCATTGGTAGGTCGCCATCGGATCCATTTCAGGGCAACACCAGTGGCACAGAATCAACTCCCACTATCCAGTATCCAGAGAGTGCCAGCTGAGAAAGTCTGCCTCAACAATGTTCACCCTAGAAATGTGCTGAGCCAACAAGGCTAGGAGGTGGTTCTCCATTCAGGCAAACAGGAGAGCCATCTCTAGACCTACCCCACGTCACTACTTGTGCCACCTTACTGATTGACATAAGCCACCACCTTGGCATTGTCTGAAAGTACTCAAACTGCCCAGCCCTCGAGAAAGAGCCAAACATGTAGAAGAGCCAACCTGATGGCCCTTACCCCGAGGCAGTTGATGGACCACACTGCTTCCTTGTGGTTCCAATGGCCCTGGGTGGTACAATTTTGGCAATGGGCCGCTGGATCAATCATATGTGAGGTCATACCCATGGCACCATCTCTACGGTCACCGCCAGCAATCCAAGGAGTTGAAAATAATTCCAAACTCTGGGAGCCTGCTGCGCATAGAACAGCGCCAGGCAATCCAACAGTCTGACTTTCTCCTTTGGCAGGAAAACTCTGCCCACTTGAGTGTCGAAACATGTTCCCAGAAATTACAGAAAATAGGAATGCAACAGCTGGCTCTTTTCCTGATTGATCACCCAGCTGAGGCTCTCCTCTCAAAGGGAACAGGCCCGGATGAGCTAAGGTCCAGATAGGGTTGGACAGATCTCTCAACGCTGCAGCTGCCACCACTATGACCTTGGAGAACATCCTTGGGGCAGTGGATAGCTCAAAAGGGAGGGCAGCGAACTGATAGCCAAGAATGGCAAAACTCAGATTGTTTGCTGATCCATCCAGATTGGAATATGAAACTACTCCATGGTCAGATCCAGAGAAGCCAAGAACTTCCCTTGGTGCAGGATGTGCAAGTGCTTGTTGACCCCCTTGAGGTCCAAAATGGCCCAGAAGGAACAGTCTTTTTTTTTAGGGGGGGGGGGAACCACAAAATAGATGGAGTATCTGTCCTTGCTGCATTCATCTGGTGGGACAGGGACCACCACCTTTAGGCGCAACTTGTCCAAGATGGTCCGCACAGCGGTACTTTCAATCGGAGACCCATAAGGGAAGATGAAGGCATATGGAATCTGCTCTTTGAAGCCCAGGACAGAGCTGAACTGAACGCTGGCTAGCACCAGTGATCCTTAGTAACCCAGGTCCATTCTTGAAAGAAAAGGCAAAGCCTGCTTTCAAATGGAGGAACTGGGGAATGGGTCCCTAAATAATCATCACACAGCCCAGGAGGGTCCTCCTCTGGAAAGGACAGAATCTCTGGGCCCACATGCTCCACAAAAGGATGAGAATGAGCCTGAAGCCCAGAAGCAGAGAGGAAGAAAGGTGTTCTCTTTTTCTTTCCAGTTCAATAATTACAAGAGTCTCGAGACCTCCGAGGATCTAGGCAGTGCCCTCATTTGATGGGCACAGGCAGACGAGAAAGGGGCAGCAGCCTGCTTCACAGGTCCCTTGAATCTGTTTTCCAGAAGATGGTAAGATTTTGTCTCACCCAGGTCCTTCACCAGCTTCTCCTATTCAGATCCAAAAGCAGCTCTCCCTAAGAAAACCAGGTGGGTCAACTGGGCTTTGGAAAATGTATCCACTGCCCAGTGCTGGAGCCAAATATAATGCTGTGACACCGTTGTTGGGGCACCATCCCTGGCCGCCAAAAGTACCAGGTCATACATGGCATCAGAAAGGAAGGTTGTAGCAGACTCTAAAAGAGGAATACATCTATCTGGCAGAAGAGATTGAACCCACTGGAGTAGGGCTCGAGACGTCAGGTCTGCACATACCGCAACTGAAGAATAGAAGCCGCAGCAGCGAACTGGCTCTTCAACATGAATCCACCTTTCAGTCCAGAGTATCTTTTAAGGCCAATCTGCCTTCCACAGGAATGGCAATCCATTTGGTAACTGCCATTCCCTGCATATCCACCTTGGAAATATCAACCACACAACGAACTCCCTCTCCAGGAGAGCATGCATCTTATACACCCTTAGCCCCTTAGGCAGGGAGTTGGAGTAATCCCACTTGGGCTAGAACAGACCCTTCATCACCTCTGGGAAGACAGTAGTGGATTTCGGAATCCCTTGCAGGAGCTGATGCCTCTTTGGTTTCTGCTCAGTGACTGGAGTCTCCGCCAAGCTCAAAGTGGATAACCTGGTATCAACAACTCTAGTTCCTACACCTGGAACAGGCAAATAACCTCAGCCTCCTCATAATCCTCTGAAGGAAAGAGCATCCACATTAGACATTGCAATCCAAGCCACAGCTGAACACGTCCCTGGGGAGGGGGAGGGGCACCCCCTGCCAGAGACACTTTGCCATCAATCAAAGGCGGCATCCTCTCTCAGCCTGTCCCCATGAGCCTGCAAGCAGATAGCTCTGAGAGCCTTCTGCAATCTTCGGGAGAGGGCAGGGGGGACAGAGGAGGAGAGAGGGGACATTGAGGTTGTGTGAGGAAGTCTTACTCTTCCAGATCCTTCCAATTTCTGGCTGCTCAACAGGCCCTTATCCAGGGTAAGAGCATGGAGCTGAACCAATTTTGTCTCCTCCTGAGGCTACTGAAAAGACTGCAGTTTAGTGGAGCCTCCCACAACACGCTCTAGGGAGAGATCAACCTGCAGGCCGTCATTCACGAGCAGTTTAAATCAATCTTTTCCTCTCAAATCCTGAATTTTCTTCAGAGAGGAGAAAATCCATCCACCATCTGCTGAAGACAAAGAAATACTGGAGGGACCTCTGGTGGTTGAGGTGAATAGAGGTATAGGAGTGATGTCATTGAAACCTGGACTTTTCATTAGTTCTTTGTCTCCATCAATGTGGGAGGGAGGAGTGGTCTAGTGGTTAGGACAAGGTACTTCAGGCCGGAGGGCCGGGGGTTCAAGTCCCACCTGGGGACAGCAATCTCAGGCCGGAGGGACTCGGATTTCTAGTCCTATAGGTACTCCTTGTGGTCTTGGGCAAGCCACTTAACACTCCATTGCCCATGTTCCCTGTAAGTATTAGCGTATGTGTCTCATATCCCCTCGTGTTAAATGTATCCCCCAATTGACCGCTTTGACCCGGTGAAAAGCGGGACATAAATACAGCTAAATAAATAAATAAATAAACATTGACGGAGGCAATATTGTCACCCATGCCCATCTGCAACCCTCAAATTCAAGTTTATGTTAACAATTGCCGTTTCATCTCATGATCCAGAAACTCATTTTGTACATAGTTTATTCTATTTATACTTATGTTTCACATTTGCATGTAATTGTAAATAGTTAAACCATTTTGGTTTGTAAAACTGTTCTATGTAACTCGTTTGTTTAAATGTAAACCGCCCCTGATCTCTGGAAGGGACGGTATAGAAAAACTGTTTAAATAAATAAAAGCCAGAGAGACTGTAAAAACAAATGCCATTTTGGGAAAGACTTAGAACTAGATCAAGTGAAGCAGAGCAAATTATAAAAAGATTGTTCCAAAAGTAGGCAGCACTCAGGAAAACAGTTACTCACCTGTAGCAGGTGTTCTCCGGGAACAGCAGGAACCAGTCCTCACATATGGGTAATGTTGGCACTGACAGAGCCCATGTGGTAATCTCTCCCCAGCTTTCAAAGAAAGCCTTTGGGAGATCAACCACGCAAGTGTGGTCACCTTCCCACCCAAGGAAGCCATTTTCCCTCAGTAAAATGACATAGCTTAATAAAGCCCAAAAAGAAAAAACAACTCCACAGGGAGGAGGGAGGGTGGTGAAGACTGATTCATGCTGTTCCCGGAGAAAGCGTAGTTACTCACCTGTAATAGGTGTTCTCCAGGGACAGCAGGAATCAGTCCTCATATATGGGCGACATCAGCATCGAAGGAGCCCCGCAGAAGTATCTCCCCAGCTTTCAAAGAAAGCCTTTGGGAGATGCCATCACGCATGCGTGGTCCCCTTCCTGCCCAAGGGTGCCATCTTACTCAGTCAGATGACATAGCTAGAGCCAACAAAAGAAAATGTCAAAAATTGTACAGCAACTCCAAGGAGAGGAGTGAGGGTTGTGAGAACGGATTCCTGCTGTCCCTGGAGAACACCTGTTACAGGTGAGTAACTGCGCTTTCTCCAGGAACAAGCAGGAAGTCAGTGCTCACATATGGGACCCCCTAGCTACAGGCTACCAAAAACCTGTAGAAAAACATGGCCCAACCGTGAGCAGCCACAAGCGAGTCTAAGGAAAGACTCTAAGGACCCCAGTGTCCAGGAAGAGCCATCGCTCCAGTAGCCTGAACAAGAAGGGTCAGAGGGCAAGAGTTGCCTAAACCCCAAACAGATTAAGGAGTATGGCCTGGCTAAAAGCACTGTCCTGTCGGAACTCCCTCTCCAGGCAGCAGCGAGCTGCAAAGGTGTGAACTGAGGACCAGGTGGTGGCCCGGCAGATGTCTGCAACTGAGGTCACTATAACCCTGATTTTGAGTGCCGTTACACAGCGCTCCAATGAGAGCCCGGCCTGATCGTGGGCAAAGGCGATGCAGTCCGCCACCCAGGTGGACAGGATCCGCTTGGTAACAGCCTCCCCCAGTCGACTGGGGTCATAGGAAATGAAAAACTGAGGATTTGCATTGGCCCTGGGTATGTTGCAGATAGAAGTATAGGGCCCTCTTACAATCCTGAGTATGGAGAACGGCCGCTGCTTTGTCGGCGTGGGACTGTGGAAAGAAGGTGGGGAGCACCATTTGGTTGAGGTGGAAGGCGGATTTCACCTTCGGAAGGAATTTAGGGTGGGTGTGAAGCACGAATCTATTCTTGTAGAACCTGGTGTAAGGTGGCTTGGCCACCAAGGCCTGAAACCTGCTGACTCTGCAGGCAGAGGTGAGCGCCACCAGAAGACGACCTTCCAGGAGAGAGAATGCAAATGGAAGGCAGCTTGGTGAGCTGCATCAGAACCACGTTGAGGTCCCATTCCATCAGGGGTGGCAGATGGGAGGCTTAGAGAGCAGAAGGCCCCACATAAAACGGGTAATGAGGGGCTGTGCCTTCTATGAAATGATGGTGTGCCAAGAGCGCATTCAGGTGCACCCTGGTAGAGTTGGATTTTAATCCGGTTTGTGAAAGGTGAAGCAAGTATTGCAGCACCATGTGCACCTGGCAAGAAAATGGGTCAATCCATAGTTCCACACACTAAACTGAGAACCTGCACCACTTGAAGGCATAGGCTCATTTTGTGGAGTTCTTACGAGAGGCCAGGAGGACTTCCTCCGCCTCCCTTGGAGGTTGAAGGGTGCTAAGGCTGCCTGTTCAGCAGCCATGCTGTTAGCAACAGGGACCCAAGGTTGGGGTAAAGGAGGGAGCCCCCATCCTGGGACAGTAGCCCTGACGTGTTCTCCAGAGGGACCAGGAGCTCCGTAGAGAGGTGGAACAACAGGGGAAACCAAACTTGCCTGGGCCACAGTGGGGCCATCAGGATCATGGAGGCCTTGTCCCGCAGGACCTTGAAGAGGGTCCAAGCGATTAGTGGTGTGGGAGGAAAAGTGTACAGAAGGCCCTCAGACCATGAAATGAGGAAGGTGTCTGCTGCTATCTGGGACAGATGTGGTTGGAGACCGCAGAAACGGGACAGCTGAGCATTGGTCAGGGCTGGCGAAGAGGTCCAGACAGCACAGTTACTTACCTGTAACAGGTGATCTCCGGAACAGCAGGAATTAGTCTTCACATATGGGAGACGTCGCCGACGGAGCCCGCACGGGAATGCTCCCCAGCATCCAATCAGAAAGCCTTTGGGAGCATCCCCCGCACCTGCGCGGTGGCTTCCCGCCCTTCCTACTGCCTCTCTCCAGTTGAGTTTCATAGCTGAGCCAGAAGGAGAGGAGAGGAAGGAATAGAGAGATACAACCCCTAGGGGAGGTGGGTGGGTTGTGAAGACTAATTCCTGCTGTTCCGGAGATCACCTGTTACAGGTAAGTAACTGTGCTATCTCCAGGAACAAGCAGGAATGAGTCTTCACATATGGGGACTCCCTAGCTAAGGATGCCCGGGGAGATCCCATAAGCGCAGCCCAGAACAGGATGGAATTTTCCCAACCTGGATCCCCGGCATCCCCTGAGGGATGGAGGGTAGGAGTTGAGAAGAGAGGAACAGCAAAAACCCCAAAGACTACAAGGGGAGTAGTCTTTAGAATGCATGTGAAGTATCATTAAGTATCATTAAGCATGTAATGAATAAAAGACCTAGTACCACGTAGAGCTTACCTACTGGGTTGTAGGAAGTAGAACTGAGATGAAGGTACTGTAGACGCAGAAGCGAGGTCTTCAAGGGAACTTCACAGCAGCGAGGAGGAAGTTCCAAATCCGGACGGGCAGGAGACCCAGGAGTCAACTGGGGCAGGAGAAGGACGGCAGGTCTTCAAGGAAGCTCTGTGCGAAAAGCTGAGCACTCCCTCAGGAGTAGAGTCCGTAACCCTGAGGACTAAGAGTAGAAGACCAACCGATCTGGATAGCCCAGTCCGGAGGAGAACGGGGGTGTACCCCGGACCGAAGGAGTACACAGTCTACCCTAGCTGAAGGGATAGGGAGACAAGGGTCTGAACCTCATGAAGGAGGGCATAACTAAAAGCAGAAGCTGTTGACTTCACAGCAGTAAGCTGAGTACATAAGTACCGGCCATTGGGGAATTAGTTGGTAGAACACAGGCACTGTGGACATCACCCAATATGCACCTACCGAAACAGATAATATCTAATATTCCTTTATATATATACATATATATAATACATATCAAGGTAAGTTGGGCATGGAGAACGCCCACCCGGCTACTAACACCGGTATGCCCAGGGACCTACCTACGTGAGCATAACACACAACACTGATAAGGAGGACCTGCCACTGATCCACAGAAAACGCCCACCTCGGGAGATGGCGTCAAAGATCCATCCAGAGAAGGGATCTATTCCTGTGGGGCAGGGGCAGATCAGCGAAAACTAACAGCACGATAGCGTGAAGGACAGAGGATAATATCAGTCCGGTAAGGGCACATCAGAGGTACCTCAGGCCCTAGATGTGTACCCAGGGCATTCACGCAGAAAAAACTCGCCCCCCGCCTTAATGGGAGACAAGAGGGTATAGTCAACGATAAGCCTTGGAGTGACTATAGCAAGGGGTTCTCCTGCCTGAACAGGGAGAACAGACAAGGGGACGGGGCTGACCCGGCCCTATCGAGGGATCGCTCAAGACGTGCTGCGCAGGATAGCAAACAAAGGTCTACACTGGGAGAAGGATTTCGGTATGTAATCAACCTGGAAGAGAAGGGTTCGGGGAACGTACCTAAGGGTAAGTCAGTTAAAGGGTAGTATGTCCATGGGCCATAGCTATCATGGAATAGAGGTGATCTCCCTCTTCCGAAGGAAGGAGAATACCTTAACCCCTGGGCAGCATCCGAACCATTTGCCCCACCGAACGAACCCCAGTGTAGAGCTAAAAATTTAAACTTCTGGTAAGAGAAGTTAATTGTAAGCCACCGCATCCAGGAGCCTAAAGCTGCTTGGTATGAGTATCCCGGACGCGGGCCCGGGAACTTCAGACCGGATTGAGACATCCCTTGCTTAGGCGCACCCGGCGGGTGGGCGGAGGGATGAAATTTTCTCTTCCTAGGGAAGGAAGGTCTAGTAGGACATTTTCCACCCCCGGGGGGAAGAGAGGACTTTGGACGGCTTCTAACGCTAGGAGGGTTAGCGAAGCACTGAGCAACCTGACGTAAGGCTTCACTGTTGAAGAGGTGGTCTCCAGCACACGGAGAATTGCCCAAATTATGTTGTGCCCGCCTACACAAGTCTGACGCCTGCAACCATGCTGTACGACGTGCTCTGATGGCAATAGCAGAGGATCTGCTGACCGACAGGAAGGAGTCTAGAGAAGCACGAGAAAGGAACCCAGAGATATTCCTGCAATGATAAAGAAGCAAGGAATATTCAGAGGCCTTAGTTGCAGACAAAAAGGGAGACAAAAGAGATAATCTCTCGGTGACCTCCCGGAGTGCCAAGCTCATATAAAAAATATATGAAATAATTCTGGAAGCCAACATGGACATTTGGAAGGTTTGACGCCCCAGGGTATCCAGCGTTTTAGAGGCACGACCTGGGGGGCGAGAAGAATGCTGCTTCTTGCTTCCAACCTTCCTCAGCGCTGATTCCACCACGATGGAATGATGTGGAAGCTGGTGCTGCTGAAAACCCGGGGAGGGGGGCACCCGATACAGAGCATGCATGTCTGTAGACGGTGCCGGAACCCTCAAAGGCGACTGCCAAGCCCCCAGCAGAAGATCCTGCAGGGAAGGATGTAAAGGAAGCATTACGGCCGCCTGTTCCGCAGGGCCTGGACTTAGGGAAGGACCCGGAATAGGAATGGCAAGCAAGTCCGCCATGTCAAGGAGAAAATCCTGAAAAGACGGCTCTCCCAGAGGGGCTATGCCGGGGTAGGCGAAGGCGGGAGGGGCCGCCTAGGCACCAAAAGACCTATCGGACTGACGCCCGCTGGGCAGAGGGTGGTACCAGCAGTCCCAGATCGGGGCAGTCAGCACGGCGTCGACGGTTCCTGGAATTGATTCCAAGCTAGGCATCGAAGGGGTCGATGGCACCGATGGAACCGCCGGAGTCGTCCTTGGCCCCGACCCCAGGGCCGGCCCTGCCGACGATTGAAGCGGTTCCGAGGCAACCGGAGAGCAGTGGTTAGAGATCTCTGCACTGCGTCGCAGGAAGGGACCGGGGCCGGTCCCGAAACGTGCCGTAGCCAAGCCTTCGAGGCTGGATACCGATTCGAGGCTGGGCATCGAACCGAGCGAGGAGATCGACTCCCTCCTAGAGGGCCCCGGCGGCGGAGGTGACGCCGGCGATGCCGATCCCGGGGAGCAAATCGGAACTGTGTTGATTGGTGCCGGAGGCACCGAGGGCCCCCGAGAACGAAGCTCGGTAGAGGGGGGAACACCCGACCCCGGCGTCGATGCCGAGCGGTAGGCACCGCCAGATGCCGGGACCCCTCTCGAGCCTGTCTTACCCAGAGGAGAATCCTGCCGGGGCATACAACCCGTCCCCGAGGGTACCCAGGTAACCCGACGACGAGCCCCTGCGGGGCGTGAAACGCACAACCCCGGCGCCGACGCCGGGGTACCGGCATCTCTTGACGCTGGAACCAACCCCCTGGCTGGCCGGGGCGACGGGAAACCAGACTGGATCGAAGCGATCGAAGGCACCGGGGCCCCCCTTCTAGCGATGAGCGGAGCACTCGACGTCCGCGTCGATGCCGGGGGATCGCCCGTCCGGGGCAGATCGATAGACCCCGAAGGTACTGGGGGAGCCAGGCGGCGATCCCTGGTGACGAGTGGAGCACTCGACACCCATGCCGATGCCGGGAAAACGGTGCCGTTCAAATCCGGTACCACCCCCGCGCAGGGCTGGGATGCAGGCAAGTCAGACTGGGTCGAAGCGATCGGCCCCGAAGGCGCCGAGGACACCAGATGACGATCCCCGTCAGAGAGTGGGACACTCGACGCCGAAGCCGCTGCCGAGGGATCGGTACTGCCCGAAGCGGGTACCACCTCCGCGCATGGCAGGGATGAAGGAACGCCAGACTGGGTCGAGTCGATCGGCCCCGGAGGTGCCGAGGACAGCAGCTGACGATCCCCGGTGAGGAGCGGAACGCTCGACACCGATGCCGATGCCGGGGGGGGGGGGGTCGGTACCGCCCAAAGTGGATACCACCTCCGTGCATGGCTGGGATGTAGGGAAGCCAGACTGGGTAGAGTCGATCGGCCCCGGAGGTGCCGAGGACACCAGCTGACGATCCCTGGCGAAGAGTGGAACACCCGACGCCGATGCAGGGGAAACAGCACCGCTCGAAGCGGATACCACCCTCGAGCATGGCTCGGGAATGTTCTGTGAGGAGCGAACCTCAGGAACAACCCGAAACCCCGTGAATGCTTTGGAGCCCGAAGACTCCCGCCGGGGTTTAATTGCCAAGGAGGGCTTGAGGGGTTGGCCGGAGCCGTCGTCATGACGCGCATGAGACTCGCCCCTCAAGACTTGGCTAGTCTTAACAGACTGTTTTGTGGTTACCTGATCCTGGAGAGAAGAGAAAACCGATGACTGCACCCTAGGGGGAAAGACGTCATCGAGGGACACCCGAAAAAGGGAAGGTCTTCTCCCGATACTGGAGCCCGGGGAACCGGGGAGAAAAGGGTCAGGGCCCAAACAGGAGAGGCACCAGGCATTGGAGTCTAAGTGAAAAACTAAGTCTCCACAGTGGGGGCACTTCTGAGGGGAAGAAGGCTCCATGCTGTGCAGCCCGATAGGCCTCAAAACGACCAGAGGGAAAAAAGGTTCCCTCGAGGTGACTAAAAGAATAAAAGAAAAGAAAAAAAGGGGCACTGGTGGTGCCGTTGTCGGCGGGAAAAAGGCTGCAACCACAGGAAACAAGAAAAGAAAGAAAAGTTTCTGCGGTGGCAGGAGGAACGTCCTGTCTGCTCCGCGGAAAAACGAAAACTGGAGAGAGGCAGTAGGAAGGGCGGGAAGCCACCGCACAGGCGCGGGGGATGCTCCCAAAGGCTTTCTGATTGGATGCTGGGGAGCATTCCCGTGCGGGCTCCGTCGGCGACGTCTCCCATATGTGAAGACTCATTCCTGCTTGTTCCTGGAGATTTGGGGTTCCCCAGAGTCAGAATAGCCGCTACGCCACCCTGAGGTCTAGTCACCATTCGTGCAGCTGGAGGATCCTGCTTAGACTGTCCACTAGGGCACTGTCTTAGCTTGGAAGTTACACCGCCCTCAGGAGCATTCCCTGAATGATTGCGTACGAGCAGAGGGCTACTGCCTCCTGGCAGAGGCTCTGAGACCCTGTGCCCCCCTGCTTATTCAAGTAGAACATTGCTACCTGGTTGTCTGTTTGGATTAGTACAAACTGGTTCCACAGGCGGTGGTGGAAGGCCTTGATTACCAGAAAAATGGCCTTGAGCTCCAGCAGGTTGATCTGTTGCCAGCTCTCTGCCAGGGACCAGTTGCCCTGCATGCACAGTTCCTCACAGTGGGCACCCAAGCCCAGTAGGGACGTATCTGTGTTGAGGACCCTCTGGGGGTTTGGAGGCTGCAAAGGCATGCCCTTTTGCAGGTGCTGTGTGCTCTGCCACCAGTCGAGCGACTCTGCTAGTTGAGAGGACACAAACCCTGTCCTGGAGCCTTCCTGTGGCTTGTGTCCATTGTGAGTAGAGACACCATTGAGATGCTCGCATGTGGAGGCAGGCGTTGTGAATCACATGGACTGTGGATGCCATATGGCCAAGTAGGCGGAACATGGACTGCGCCGACACTGTGTGATGGCGCTGCACCTCGGTGGCCAGGGCCCTGAGGCGATTTGCCCTGTCCAGGGGAGGAAGACCCTAGCCTGAAGAGTGTCTAGATGAGCTCCTATGAACTCCAAATCCTGTGTTGGAGTGAGATGAGATTTGGGGTGGTTTATCATGAACCCCAGATGTTACAGGACCTTAATGATGCGGGCTGTGGCTTGTTGCAGCTCAGTGGCCATGTCCCTTTTCACGAGCCAATTGTCCAGATATGGGAAAATAAATGCCCCTAGGAGGCGGAGGTAGGTGGCCACCACTACCAGGCATTTGGAGAAGACTGTTGGTGCAGAAGCTAGGCCGAAGGGTAGTATCATGTACTGGTAGTGGTTGCCCTCGACCATGAACCTTAAATACTGCTTGTGACCGAGATGAATGAGAATGTGGGTGTAAACATCCTTTAGATTCAAGGAGCATAGCCAATATCTCTGCTGGAGGTAGGGCAGCAATGTTCCAAGGGAGACCATCTTGAACTTCTTCTGCACCAGGAACTTGTTCAGGTTTCACAAGTCCAGAATGGGCCTTAGGCCTCCTGTTCTTTTTGGGACCAGAAAGTATCGGGGGTAAAACCCCTTGCCCCCGAGGTTTTGGTGTCCTAGTACTATGGCCCTGTCCCTGAGTAGGCCTGCGAGTTCCTGCAGTAGTAGGGCCTGCTGCAGGGGAGTCCGAGGGGGCTCCCCTGGAAAGAAGGGCAGTGGGTGCCTGGTCCAGATGAAGGAGGTAGCCTTCTCTGACCACTTGGAGTGCCCAGTTGTCGGTTGTGATGGCAGGCCACCGATGGGTGAAATGAATCAGACGCCACCCTGTTGGTAGCTGCTTCCCCACTGGTGCAGAGGCTATGCTCATGGAGTCAAAACCCTGACCCAGACTGGGCAGGAGCCAGTGTTTGGGGCTTAGAGCCCTTAGGCTTACGTTGGCTTTGGCCTGCTCCTTTGTCCTGGTGACCCTGCTGTAGGGTCTGGGGGCCTGGTATTGGGGATAGCCTCAGTAAGGTTGGCCTTTCCTGTGGAAAGGAGGCCTTTTCCCCAATGTTTTTTTTCTTGGGAAGGGCGGAGGTCTTCCTGGAGAGCTGAGTCCTAGTGACGAACTCTGTCTCGATCTCTGCCGCTTTATTCTCTATCAGTTTGCCAAAGAGATTTTCACCAAGGCAGGGGACATTGAGGAGTTTTTCCTGGACCTACTGCTCGAGATCCGATGCCTGGAACCAGGTCCGGCATCAGGCATCGATGCCTGCAGCGGCCACCCTCGCGTTAGACTTGAAGCCATCGTCAGTGGCTCAAAACATGTACATCAAGCACTCCGACACACTTTGTGAGGGTTTGGAAGCATTGGAGGTGATCTCCGCTGAGACCTGCCAAGAAACCTGCGAGTTGTTTTGTGAGGTCTTGGTAATACATGCCGATATGCAGCCGATAGGCTTGTATTCGGCATCCTAGCATCAAGCCTTGGTAGCATTTACATCCAAGGGCGTCGAGGGTGCAGGCATACCTGCCCAGGAGCATGGAAGAGTTGGTCTTGGGACATTTCTGCCAGCGCATGGTTGACTCCATCACCACAGAGGTTTGAGGGAGTTGCACCTTCTGAAAGCCTGGGCCCCACTGGACCCGGTACATGGTGTTGAGGCGTCGGCTAACTATTGGCACTGACGCTGGTATCTCCCACATCTGAAGGAGTCACCTATGAATGGAGGTGATAGGGACCATCAGGGCCTCCTTAGGTGGAGCCTTATATGGGAGGATTTTGAGCTCCTATGTGTAAGGGTCCTCTGACTCCGTGGTGAGAGACAAGGCTTTTGCCATGTCCTGAACAAACTCGAGGAATGAGGTGTCCTTGGGAGGTGACCAGAATCTTGATGCCGGGGGAGACTGATCCAAGGAGAGATTGCGATACTTACATGTCTCTGGGGAAGCCTCGGACTCTCAGTCCAAGTAGTCCATTGAGCATTCAAGGCCTGATGGCTCCTAAGGTGTCGGGCTTAGATCGGGTCTTTGATGACCCACGGCGGCTTCTTGGCCAGAGCCACAAGTGCTTGCCAGGGAGGATCTCACTTCTGAGGTCCAGGAGGCATGATTGAGACCCTCACTGAGGACTGGCTTGAGGCTTGGGACTCTTGAGGATTGTATCTGCAGCTCGGGAGTCCTAGATATCGAGGTCGCTGCGGTCTGAGCGTGAGCACTTACAGGGCTGGGCACCGATGCTTGCTGTGAGGCTAGGAAGGCAGTGACACTGCGTTCCAATGCCATCATCCTGGCTTTCCAGTCAAAAGTTGCAGCCTTTGATGCAGGCACCAGGGTGACCGGATCCAGCGTCAGTGAGGAGAGTCTTCAACGAGACAGGCCTTGGAGGTCTGTGATCTGTCACTGGACGCCTCGGGATCTGTTCTGGGCACCTTTGCTGTCCACTCCTGCTCAGACTCCTCGGATACCTTCCGGGGACTGTGGGACCTTGCACAGGACTTGTATGTGTCAGATTCCCAGGAAGAGGTCCTCGAGGATTATTTCTTCTTCTTGTGCTCCCACTCCGGAGAAGACTTGTTGGAGTTTCCACAGACCCAATTGGACGTTATGGAGTCTTTATGTGACTCTGAGGATCCGTGCGGGGCCTTAGAGCGTGAGGTTGCCAGGACACCAGGGTAGAATCTGACCTGTGGAAGATGTTGTCTTTTTTCTGCCGACAACTTTGGATGGCCTTGGCAGACATCTTTTTGTACAGGGCGCAAACCTCTGGGTCATGGTCGGCACCTAGACACCGGAGACAGCAGTCATGTGCATCGGTTAGGGACATGTTCTTTGCGCACAGATTACACTTTTTGAACCCACTGGCCATTGAGGCAAAAAGAACCCCTGCAAGGTCAAAGACCCTCAACGCGGCCAATGGTAGAAGGAGGCGCAAAATCACACTGGAGGAAAAAACAAAAAACTCCTGAGACTCAAAGCCAAAGAAACAGGGCTCGGAAGCGGGAAAGGGATCGGTGCTAACCAGAAAAGAAAGGCACTATAATGCACAAGAGAAATCAACTTTTTTCCGGGGAAAGATGACCGACATCTGTTGGGCTCTGTGGAAAAAGGGAGAATGAGTAAGATGGCACCCTTGGGTGGGAAGGGGACCACACATGCATGGTGGCATCTCCCAAAGGCTTTCTTTGAAAGCTGGGGAGATGTCTGCGCCAACAGAGCCCCGCGGAAGCATCAACCATTTGTGAGGGCCGACTTCCTGCTTGTTTCTGGAGAACACCTATTACAGGTGAGTAACTACGCTTTCTCCGGGAACAAGCAGAAAGTCACTCTTCACATAGGGGACTCCCCAGCTAAAGGCTATTGAAAAAATGGTAAATAGCCATGGGCGACGCAAAAAAATCAAACAGTGAATGGCAGCGAAAAACGCTGAAAAGCCCGAAGCATCGGGATGCAACCCCAATATCTGCAAAGCAAACGACTCTCCAGTAACCTGGACATACAGAAGAGTCAGAGGGAAGCAGTTGCATTAGCTGCCAAAGAGATGCCGAAGGACAGCCTGGCCGAAGGCAATGTCACACCAGTAGGCCTCCTCAAGGCAGTAGTGAGCTTTGAAGGTATGGATCGATGATCAGGGGGTCACTCAACAAATCTCCGGTAGGGAGACGGAATGTAGGTTAGCCACAGAAGTCGTCATAGACCAAATGTTATGGAATGTCACATGATGCTCCAGAGAAAGGCCAGCCTGTCCATAAGTGAAGGAAATGCAGTCAGCCACCCAGGTGGAAAGGGTGTGCTTACGCCAAGTCTGTTGAGGTCATAAAAAACAAACAGTTGAGAGGAGTGGTGATGAGCCTTCATCCAATCGAGGTAGAATGCCAAAGCCCCTTTACAATCCAAGGTATGAAGAGAGGCTTCCGCCCTGCTTGAGTGCGACCTTGTAAAGAAGATGGGAAGAACCACCCTCCTGGTTGAGGTGGAAGGGAGAAACCACCTTAGAAAGAAACTTAAGGTGCTTGTGGAGAATCAATCTATTCCTATGAAGCCCAATGAAAGGGGAGTGAGCCACCAGTGTTTGTAGCTCGCTAACCCTGCATGCTGAAGTGAGAGCAACTAGGAAGATGACCTTCCATGAAAGGTACTTGAAGTCAGTGGTTCCAAAGGAGGGTCAATGACTTTACCCAGAACCACGTTCAATTACCATGTTGCCGGCGGCGGGTGAAGGGGAGGCTGCGAGAGCAAGAGGCCACCAATGAGAGGACGAGTTGACAAGGAACTCCCGTCAACCACATCATCGTATGCCACCAGGGCACTCAGATGCACCCTGATGGAATCAGACTTTAATCCAGCCCAGGAGAGGTGGAGAAGGTACTGCAGGATCACCCCACACTGGACAGGAGAACAGATTGAAACTTCTATCCACACATCAGACCAAGACTGCGCCATTTGATGGCAGATGCCCTCCTGGTGGAATTCTTGCAGGACATAAAGGAGGACATTCTTAATGTCCCTAGGAAAATGATGCTGAGCGAGGGCTATCCTTTCAGTATTCATGCTGTTAGAATTAGGACTGGAGGTTGGGATGCAGGAGGGTCCCGTCATTATGAGAGATCAGATCCAGGGCTGATAAGCATACAGCAGGCCCTCACCCAGTAGAGAAAAAATGCATCGGCCGTGAAGTGATTCCGGCAAGGAATCCTGGAAAACAGCAGCAGCCTAGCATTGTTTGGGCTGGTGAAGAGGTGCACACCAGGGCGTCCCTCCTCGGAAGATATCCTGTGCCATTTGTGGGCTGAGGGTCCACTTGTGAGGCTGCAGCACCCTGCTGAGCCAGTCCACCAGAACCATTTACCTGCCCCGGGAGATAGATGGCCCGGAGGAGCATACCACACCAGTACGCAAAATTCCAGAGTCTGATTGCCTTCCAACAGAGGAGGTAGGACTCCATGCCACCCTGTTTGTTCATGTAGAATATTGCCACTTGATTGGCTGTCTGAACCAGGACAACCCGATTCGCCAGATAGTGTTGAAAAACACACAGGACATTCACGACTGCTCTGAGTTGGAGGTCGTTGATCTGGAGCTGGCTCTCTTCCTGCAACCAGAGACCTTGGGACTGAAAACTGTTCCAATGAGTTACCCAGCCGAGCTTGGAAGCTTCCGTGGTGAGGATCTGCTGATGCGAGGTATCCTGAAAAGGTAGTTCTGCCAGGTGATTGCATGACCATCACCACCAGGCAAGGGAACAAAAGAGGGGCGGGGTGACCCATACCTTGTCCGACAGGCACCTTGTTGCTTGCTTCCACTGAGTGCAGAGAGTCCACTGGCCCGACATATGGGGAGACGGGCTCAGGGTGTGACATGAACCGTTGAGGCCATGTGCCCCAGGAGGCAGAGCATTTAATGAGCCGAGACCATCAGAGAGGTTTGTTCCTCTCCCACTAAAACAGAGAGGTGCTGAGCTCTGTCAGGCAGAAGAAACACCCAGGCCTGAGTGGTATCAAGGAGGGCTCCAATGAACTCCAAGCACTGGATGGGCTGTAGCTGGGACTTGGGATAGTTTAAAACCAAACCCAGGGTTTCCAGGAGCCAGATGATACAACGTAGGGTCTGTTGGACCTTGTCTGGGGATGCCTCCCTTATCAGCCAGTCATTCAAGTAAGGGAAGATGAACATGCCCTGCAGTCGCAGGAAGGCAGCAACCACTGCCAGGTACTTCATGAATACTCTGGGGGTGGACATCAGTCTGAACGGGAGGACCTGGTACTGGTAATGACACCCACCGACGACAAAGCAGAGGTACTGCCGATGCAAGTGGTGGATCAGGATGTGCGTCTAGACATCTTTGAGATCCAAGGAGCATAGGCAGTCTCTCTGGTGGAGGTAAGGCTGCAACATTCCAAGGGATACCATCTTGAATTTCTCCTTCACTAAGAAGCAGTTGAAATCCCATAAGTCTAGAATGGGTTGCAACCCACCCATCTTCTTGGGAACCAGGAAGTAGGGGGGAGTAGAACTCTTTGCCTCTGAAGCAATGGGATGAACTCTATCGTCCTGTCAGTGAGAAGAGCCATGAGCTCCCTTTGAAGGAAGTCCCAATGGGTGGGATCCAGAGGAAGTTGCCCTGGAAAGAACGAGGGGAGTGTCTAGTGGAAGTGAAGGAGATACCTGGGCACTTCAGGTGGTAAAGGAGTGCTATCTGTGGCGATTGCTGGGCCACCAGTGGGCAAAGAACATGAAACATCCCCCTATGTTCTGTGGCTCCTGACCTCCCATGGGAAGAGGGGCTATGCCCCAGGAGTCAATCCCCCCCCCCCCCAAGACTGCAGCACAAGTGTTGTTTGGGGGCTTTAGGCCTATGAGGGCCTTGGCCCTGGCCATTGGTCAGCTGCCTCTGCGGGCTAGCTTGATAGGACTGATGTTGGGGGTATGTTCCGTAGGCCTTCTTCTTCAGGTAGAAGCACTTTTTCCCCCGAAGCCTTCTGTTGAAAAGGATCAGCAGTCTTCCGAGAAAGCCTGGGGCTGGTCATCAGCTCAGTATCCAACTCGGCAGTCTTGTCTGTGATGGGCTTGCCGAAGAGATTCACCTTCCGGCACGAGACATCAACCAATTTGTCCTGAACCCATTGCTCCAGGTCTGAAGACTGTAGCCATGCCAGGCAGCAGGCATGAATGCCTACTGCAGCCACTCTAGCCACCGACTCAAAGTAATCATAGACTACTTGAGTCACATTCTTGGAGCACTCTGACTATGGTCACCAGGCTTCTGAAGAGCTAGAGAGGTGTGGAGGGAGGAGTGGTCTAGTGGTTAGGACAAGGTACTTCAGGCCGGAGGGCCGGGGGTTCAAGTCCCATCTGGGGACAGCAATCTCAGGCCGGAGGGACTGGGATTTCTAGTCCTATAGGTACTCCTTGTGGTCTTGGGCAAGCCACTTAACACTCCATTGCCCATGTTCCCTGTAAGTATTAGCGTATGTGTCTCATATCCCCTCGTGTTAAATGTATCCCCCAATTGACCGCTTTGACCCGGTGAAAAGTGGGACATAAATACAGCTAAATAAATAAAAGTGTTCATCAGACAGCCCAACTGAGTACTCGGCAAGCTCCTTCAGCAGGAATCTCAGGTACATGCCCATGCACAGCTAGTAAGCCTGAATACAGGCCATGAGTATCGAGCCCTGGAAACACTTCTTACCAAACTCATCCATGGCGCAGGCCTCCCAACCCAGCAGCACCATGGAGTGGTGTGGTAGTTGAGTTTTTTCAAAGCTGGGGCTCTTGTGGACCCAATAAATGGAATCGAGCCGCTTGCTCACAATGGGAACCATACCCTGGGCTTCCCACATCCTGAAAAGGAGGTGCTCCAAGATGGGAGGCACTGGCACCATTATGGCCTCCTTGGAGGAGAGTCATACTGGAGTATTCCAGGTTCTCCACCCGAGGCTCCTCCTCTGCCTCGATGGTGAAGGCGAGGGCTTTGCCCATGTCCTGGACAAAGTCCAGGAAGAAGGGGTCCTCTGGCAGGGACCACTGACACTCCTGAGGAGGACAGAGGTATGAAAGAATGTCCTGATGCTGAGCAATATCGGGAGACTCATCGTCCATCTCCTATTCTGAATCGGAAGGGAGTTCAAAGCGCCAGCAGGAATCATGCCGATGTGCAGTCGGGGGCGAGGATGGCAGCCGGGACTCCTGGTGGTCCAATCCCAAAGCACTCAGTGGAGAAGTGGAGAAGCCAGAGGGTCTGACAGAGAACAGGATTAGACATTGGAATTGGTCTACAGGGCATGTTGTTCCAGGACAGGCTGGATCTCCTCCTTCGAGGCCCTTGTGGTGGAGGGGCCTGTTGCCCTGAGGAACTGGAGATAAACAAAACTGGGGTCTTCTGGTTCACCAGTAAGGCAACGAGACTGTGCTCCAGGGATGCCATTCTGGCCTCAAGACCCAAAGGCTCTGTAGCCACCGGTGTGGGCACAGAGATAACAGTCTCAAGGCCAGCTCCCTTGATGGGGATTCACTGATGGTGATCACCTCAGCAGCCCAGGGGTGATCCTTTGCGGAAGTGGGAACTGCTTCCTGCCAGGGCAGCTTTGGGGGCCACTTCCAGTCCTCACCCTCTGAATCCCATTGAGGGCTGCAGTGCCAGTGCTCGTGGGTCTCACCTGCAGTGCTGGTACGCATAGGTCTTACCCACAGTACTGACATTGCCTTCCAGATGAGGACTTGGTCGAAGTCTGCTCCTTCCAGGGACCACCCTCCATAGACAGTCATTGGTCCGACACTCCGCAACCTTGGGGCTCTGAGTGAGCTCGGTAGCCGCCCAGGCAAGAGTTGTCCCATGGCTGCCCTGAGGGTGCCGATTCCAAAGCCGATGACTGAGCTGAGGTTGAGGACTTGGGGCCAAACAGAGTCTCCTTCTGCCTTTCACAATTCTTACGCCCCTTGCTCACCATCTGAAGAAAGAGTGGGAAAGAGGCGGCGTTGTCATGATTGGCCCCAAGGCATTGAAGGCAGCAATTATGGATGTCCATGATGAACATGGTCCTCCCACAATCAGTGCACTTCTTAAAACCACTAATCAAGGACATAGCGGGAAAGACATCCCTCGCGAGGTCAAACTCCAATGTCCTGATTAGTAGCGTGTGAGAGAAAAGGCCCACGCACAGAAAGAGAAAAAAGAAAAAAATAAGTACCCTAGAAAAAACACTGAGGTAGCGATGGTTCTGGGAGCGCAAGAAGATGACTGTACATGATCGAGAAAAAGAGCGGAATAAACAGCAAAAATTCACCTTAAGAAAAGCCAACTTTTTCCCCGAGGTGCAGACGGTATGTTTGGGGGGGGGGGGGGGGCAGGGTCCACTGTAAAATGAAGACTGAAGAAAAATGGCTCACTTGGGCAGGAAGGTGACCATGCATGTGTGGTTGATCTCCCAAAGGCTTTCTTTGAAAGCTGGGGAGAGATTACTGCGCGTGCTCCGTCGGTTCAGACGTCACCCATATGTGAAGGCTAACTTCCTGCTTGTTATCAGAGAAAGTAGCTTATACAGGCTTGGCTACTGGACCTTTTTGTTTTTATTTTTTATCTTTATCGAATTTTCAATTACATGATAAAAATTAACTCTTATACAGAAAAAGGATACTCTCTGGACGTCATTAATTACAATAATTAAAGGAAAGTTTCAAAACAAAACAAAGAGACACCTACTAGTACACAAATATTAAAGAAGGGCATGTAGAATCATGGAGGAAAAAGTCAAAGTAAAATATATAACAATGTGACCCAGAGCATAAAATAATGTATGATCACACATTCTCTATTAAATTTGCGGAAGCCAATGTTTCAAACGACTTGGCATTAATGAAGGCCACCGGATCCAGTGGTTGAAAGAATACATAGCAAACAGATCTATAAGTAATCAAACATTTACATGGAAATTTCAAATATGCTCCGATTTGCAATATACCAGGTTTAATAACAAACTGCTTGTGTCATTCCTACGTCTCTCTTGTGAGGCCTGGAAAGCTAGTTTTAATTTTTTTATGTTACCTAGAATGAAGTTATACTGTGCCAGCTGGGCATTTCTGATCTTCTTATTAAGAGTGCAGCCTGGGTCCAGATCAACATCAGTCATTAATCCAGCAGCATGGAACTGTTCTCTTACCTACAGTGGACAAACACAAACATGCTTCATCATCCCAATGACATGTGGAGGATAATTTTATAACAGGCCACCGATGTGTGAAAGTCAAATAGGCAGCTAATTTGAGCCTAGTTTCTAAATGCGCCTATAATGTCTTTATAAAATATGAGGGGCAAAGGGGCAGAAACCATAACTAGAAGAAACTGCAAGTGTAAACATACATGGTTGAAGTATGTATCCATTTCCATGAGTGAGATTTTAAACCAGTCTGAATTTCTGACACTCATTCTGATGCATCATGGGACCTTCAGCACTGATTCCAATGGGTAAAATCAGAGACTACAAATGCCATACCACATTGCAATGCAAATTTAATACCAGAACTAGCAAAAAATCTCACTCCTGGAACTGGGCAATTTGGCAACTCCGTGCATCTATTTTATAAAAAGTGTGCATAAACTGACTCCGCCCATGCCCCCCCCTTCTAGCTCCACTCCAGAACATGCTCACATAAAATGTTGTCGCTCTGCGGACTTAATAAGCGCATAACCCCTGGGATAATTGTACAAAAAGCATAGTTACTCACCTGTAACAGGTGATCTCTGGGAACAGCAGGAATTTAGTCTTCACATATGGGTATCATCGGTACCGACGGAGCCTGCGTGGGAATGCTCCACAGCGTCTAATAGGAAAGCTTTTGGGAGCATCCCACAGCGCCTGCGTTCTGCCTTCCCACCTTTCCCAACTGTTCCTCTCCAGTTGAGTTTAAAGCTGAGACAAAGAGAGAGGGAAAGAGAGAGAGATACAACTCCTAGGGGAGGTGGGTGGGTTGTGAAGACTAAATTCCTGCTGTTACCGGAGATCACCTGTTACAGGTGAGTAACTATGCTATCTCCAGGAACAAGCAGGAATGTAGTCTTCACATATGGGGACTCCCTAGCTGCAGATGCCAGGGAGAAGGCCCCAGAAGTTGTGTGCCCTTGTGAAAGGGCTCCAGTTCCCCCCATGGATCGCTGGCATCCTACCAGGGATGGTGGGTAGGAGCTGATTAAGTATGGAACAGGTGTTGAAGAACAGCCTGACCAAACAAGGCATCCCGGCGGGAGTCCTTGTCTAAGCAGTAATGGGCTGTGAAGGTATGAATCGAAGCCCAAGTAGCTGCTCTACAGATGTCGTCGATAGACACAGAGTGAAGATGAGCCATAGAGGCTGCCATGGCTCTCACATTGTGAGCTGTAATATGGCCTTCAAGAGGAAGGTTTTTACTCTCATAGGCAAAAGATATACACTGTGCAATGCAGTTGGACAGTGTTCTTTTGGAGACTGGAAGTCCCAAATGACTAGGATCAAAAGCAAAGAGTTGAGAGGACTTCCTATGTTGCTGTGTCCTTTGTAAGTAAAAGGCTAGAGCCCTTTTACAATCCAAAGTATGAAGATTCCTTTCTGCATTTGAGGCGTGAGGCCTTGGGAAGAATACAGGAAGGTAAACCGCTTGGTTTAAATGAAAAGGTGAAACCACCTTTGGCATAAAATGTGGATGAGTCCTAAGGACTACCTTATTGTGATGGAACCTTGTGGAGGATAAGCCACCAATGCTTGCAATTCACTGATGCAACGTGCTGATGTGATTGCAATAAGAAAGATGATCTTCCAGGAAAGGAATTTCAAAGAGGTAGTGGTTCAAAAGGCGGTTTCATAAGCTGCCCAAGAACAAAATTTAAGTCCCATGCCACCAGTGGTGGCTTAATGGGAGGCTTAGTTAAAAGAAGGCCTCTCATAAATCTCACTATGAGAGGAGGAGAGGAAATAGGTTGCCCATTTAGAGGCTTGAAAGAAGCTGCAATAGCACTCAAATGAACTCTCACTGAATTGGTCTTAAGCCCTGCATTAGACAAATGAAGGAGATACTCCAGTAATGATTCCAGAGGTATCGCAAGAGGGTTAAGACCCTTCTGCGAGCACCACATGGTAAACCTTTTCCACTTGAACATATAAGAGCGTCTTGTGGAAGACTTCCTGGAAGCATAAAGGATATCCTTTACCTGTTGAGAAAGGTTAAGACCGTGAAGTTCTAGGCCTTCAGCAACCAGGCCCTGAGATGCAGACTGGGGATTGGGATGCCACAGCATCCTGTCCTCCTGAGAAAGGAGATCTGGAGCAGATCCTAACTCCAGAGGGGGAGCTTGAGAGAGATGTAGGAGCAGAGGGTACCACATTTGGCGTGGCCAATGTGGAGCTATGAGAATCATATGACCTCTGTCTCTCTGAAGCTTGAACAGGGTATTGGGAATTAGAGGAATGGGTGGAAAGCATACAGGAAGTCCTGACCCCAATGGAGGAGGAAAGCATCCCTGGCCCGACAACCCTGAGCCAGAATTCTGGAACAGAACCAGGGAAGTTTGGCATTCAGCGGACTTGCACAGAGATCTGTCCGGGGTTCCCCAAATTTGAAAACTTCTGGCCACCTGGTCTGCATGGAGAGACCATTCGTGTGGAAGCCAAACTCGACTGAGTTTGTCTGCCCAAAAGTTTTGGATGCCTGGAAGATACACCGCAAGGTGATGAATCTGATGCTCTCTGGCAAGGGCCCATAGTCGCAAAGCTTCGTTGCATAGTGACAGAGAACCTGTTCCGCCCTGCTTGTTCACATAGAACATAGCTACCTGATTGTCCGTTTGAACTAGGACTGTCTTGTAGCTGGGCATGAAATACTCGAAGAGCAAAGAAGATCGCTCTGACCTCCAGGAGGTTGATGTGAAGACAGGCCTCCTGGGGAGTCCAGGTACACTGGGTAGAGAGATTGTGCAGGTGGGCTCCCCATCCCACCTGTGATGCATCTGTTAGGGTGGCTTGGGATAGGGGTTGCTGGAAAGGAGACCCCACCAGAAGATTTCTGGGTGATTGCCACCACTGGAGGGACGAAATAAGATGATTTGAGTTTGTTATTTTGTCCGACAGGCAGCCTGAGGCCTGTGTCCACTGAGTGGATAAAGTCTACTGGGCTGCTCGCATATGGAGACAAGCATAAGGAACCACATGCACGGTGGATGCCATGTGGCCTAGCAATTGTAGCATTTCCCGAGCAGTGAGACACGTTTTGAGCACTGCTTGGGAAGCTAGTTGTACTATGCGAAGACAGCAGGGCTGCGGAAGGAAAGCCCTTGTTTGTCTGATATCCAGATGAGCTCCTATCAACTCTAGAGACTGAGTGGGAGCAAGGTTGGATTTTGGGAAGTTTATGACAAGTCCCAAATACTGAAGGATTTGCATTGTGTGAAACAGAGCAGAGCTGGCTTCTGGCACTGTAGAGGCTCGAATGAGCCAGTTGTCTAAGTAAGGGAAGACGAATATTCCCAGGGTGCGAAGAAAAGCTGCCACCACAGCCATGCGTTTTGTGAACACCCTTGGTGCCGAGGCCAGACCAAAAGGAAGAACCCTGTATTGGTAGTGCTTCCCTTGAAATAGGAAGCGAAGGAACTTTCGATGAGTTGGATGGATGAGAACATGAGTGTACGCATCCTTGAGATCTAGAGAACAAAGCCAATCCTGACTCTGAAGGTATGGCATCAGAGTTCCTAGAGAAATTATTTTGAACTTCTCTTTGAACAGGAATTTGTTCAATTCTCTGAGGTCTAAAATGGGTCTGTGTCCTCCTGTTTTCTTTGGAATAAGGAAATAGGGGGAGTAGAACCCTGTACCTTGTTGTAGAATGGGTACCTTTTCTATTGCACCTTGGGCAAGAAACAAAGTGACCTCTTGACCTAACTGGTTGTTGAGAGAGGTCTGAGAATTGAACTGTCTTACCATTGTAGGAGGGGGCATGCTGAGGAAATGAAGCTTGTATCCTTCTCTTACAATAGACAAAGTCCAATTTTCTGCTGTTATCTGACCCCATCTGGGGGCAAAATGACATAACCATCCTGGAATGGTGGAGGGTTCTGGACCGTTCAGGGCCAGGAAGGCAAAGTTCTCTAGATAGGAGTCAAAGCCCCTGTGGAGGCTGAGTCGGTTGAGGCTTAGCAGCTTTTGTTTTTCTTTGCCTAGGTTGTTGCTGCTGTCCCTTTTGGGCAGACTGACCCAAACGATGTCCCTGTTGGGTATAGGAGGGATAAAACTTCTTCTTCTTACTGAAGAATGGTTTCTTAGAGGATTTTTTCCTTGTAGGATCAGCTGTAGATTTAGACAATCTATCCAAGGTGATATTGTCAGCATCTATCTCATTAGCTTTTTCCTGCCAATTCTTGCCAAAGAGATTCTCTCCTGTGCAAGGAATATTTCCTAGTTTATCCTGTACCCAAAGTTCCAAGTCAGATGCCTGGAACCAGGCAATCCTACGTGCACCTATGGCAATAGCAGAGGTCCTGCTTATGCACTCAAAGCAGTCAAAGGCTGCATGATTTACAAACTTGGAAACATCCTGAGCATGTTTGACTAGAGTAAGATAGTCTTGCCTTTTGTCATCAGGAAGGAGGGGGCTCATAAGCTCCAAGTCTCCTGTGACTTCTTTAAGGAACATTCCCATATACAAGATATAGGAACTGATCCTAGCTGAGAGCATGGAAGCATCGATGCCCAAAGGCATCGAGAGTTCTACATTCACGACCTGGAGGATTGGACGCATGTCTCTTAGCACTTTTCATCCTTCTCATGGCTGATTCCACCACCATTGAATGGTGTGGTAATTGAGTTTTTTTGAAAGCCAGGACAAGGTGAACTTGATACATGGTATCGAGTCCTTGAGAATGAGGAGATGTGGTTAAAGGTGTTTCCCACATCCTTAGCATAAGATCATGTAAAATCTCATGAATAGGCAGAGTAGCTGCCTCTTTGGGAGCCTTAGGGTATTGGAGAATTTCCAAATTCCATTGCCCTAGGCTCTTTTTCAGGAGCTACTGTGATGGAAAGGCCTCGGGCCACATCACGGATAAAGTCCTGAAAGAACATATCCTCTGGCGGAGACCTTCTGCGCTGAGGAGAAGAGGAATTCTCGGGGAGAAGTACTCTTGTATCGGCAGAGTCTTCGGGAGTCTTCAGACTCATCAGAGGATTCAAAATACCTCCGATCCCGGTGATCGTGCAAAGCATGGTACCGGTATCGATCGAAGTCGGTATCGGGTTGTTCCGGTACCGATCTGTCCATGCCGGAGACATAGGCATGACTCGGTATGGTTGGTATACCCGCCGATGCTAATGCAGTCGGTACCGGTTCCGGTACTGGTGTCAGTACTGGTATCGGTTGAGGTGTCTGAAGCAGTTTCAATGGTACCGAAGCCGTGAGAAGAGCCGCTAGACTGCATTCGACAGCAAGGAATCTCTGGTCTATCAACGCTGCCAATGCTTGGGTGTCGGTACCAGTAGAAGCAGCCGGAACCCCAGAACATGGCGCTAGTAGTTCTGCCGAGGTTGAGGCCTCGAGAACATCCTGGAACCCCATTAGTGCTTTGGAAGCCGAAGCCTCCCGCCGGGGCAGTTTTGCCGGTGAAAATTCCTCGAGGACAATGCCAGTGGCATCTCAATACTTAGGAGATCTACCCTTTGAGGACCGGCTAGATTTATGTTTAGTTACCCGAGATCCATGGGAGGAAGATGAGGCCCTGGAGGACGTCAATGCAACAGACGCCACGTCTGAGGGAAAAAGGGTGCTAAGTTTAGCAGCTAGGTTCTGCCGGCCCCTTTTTGACATCATTCCACAGGAGTGGCACTGTGAAATAGAGTGGTCAGGACCTAAACATTTGAGACACCAATCATGGGTGTCGGTGACAGAAATAGTACCGCCACATTTAGAACATTTCTTAAAACCTGAAGTAGGTTTTTCCATTCTTAAGGAAAAAATTGGGCCTAGTGCCCAAAATGGTGCCTAGCACCAAGAAAAAATGTTTCTAAAGTAAAACACCTCAAACTATAATTTTTTTTTTAAAGAAAGAACTGGCGGTACCAGTATGGTATCGAAGGAAGGCAGACGCGACCACAAAAACAAAGATTAAAGACAAAATTTTTCTGCGGTGACAGGCTATGACCTGTCGACTCAGCGGAAAACGAATAACTGGAGAGGGACAGTTGGAAATGCGGGAAGGCAGCACGCAGGCGCTGTGGGATGTTCCCAAAAGCTTTCCAATTGGACACTGGGGAGCGTTCCCGCACAGGCTCCATTGGTACCGACGATACCCATATGTGAGGACTACATTCCTGCTTGTTCCTGGAGATAGAGTAATCTTTACTCAATTAACGCAGTATGTTGAAGCTCTCAATGCACTTGACTCTAAACAGACAGACTTCTATTTGGGGGACAGTACAAAAACTACCCTTGCCACTATACTTAGTATTATCCACTCCATATTGGATCAAGACGAGGCCATTGTCCTGATTTCTCGATCTCAAAGCTGCCTTTGACCTTGTAAACAACACACTACTAAACACACTGGAGGAATTAGGCATACAGGCACAGTCCTCAAAATGGTTCTCTTCTTAAGTGATAAGTGCTTCTCTTTCACTTTAACATCCTAAACGTATCCTCTTCACTGTGGAGCACCCCAGGGTTCTATTCTCCCCCTCCCCTCCCCCACACTTCTTTTCCTCAGTCTCCTAGGCTTCCCAATTCAAACCCAGGGCATAGCATATTTATATGCTATTCCCCAGTTAATCCTTGTTTTATTCCCCTGTTACCTGTAACTTGGACAAGTTCTCTAAATCTGAGTATATTTTGTTTAATGTAAACCGCACTGATGTCAAATAGCGCGGTATATAAGAGCTGTTAAATAAATAAATAAAATAAATAAATAAATGGTTATTATTCCGATGATATTCAGCTCATCTTCCCTACTAACCCTTTTTCCCCTGATCTTTCCCTTCTTAATAACTGTCTCAGTGCCATCAATACCTGGATCACCTGACCCAAGCTCAAACTCAATGTGTCTCTATATCCCACGCCATCTGGATAACTGATCGGAAGCACCTCATCTTCATGGTAATGATCTGTCCCTGACAAATTCCCTCAAGGTCTTAGGTTGGTTTGTGATTCCTTACTCTTTCAAACCTCAAATCTCCTCAGTAGTTAAAAGTTGTTTCTTCTTCCTCAGTCAGCTTTGCTACATCAAAGCCTACCTCGACCAGGATGCCTTCATGACAGCAGCACACTCCCTGATATCATCTAGGCCAGGCATGTCCAACTTCGAACAGGTCGTGATCTACTTTTTCTGGCCAAAAATGCCGGTGATCTACCACCATGAAAATTAAGTTTCAAATTAGTTTCAAATTAAATTTTAACCCAATAAAGTTGGATGATTCCCCCATCCCCCCCCCCCATTTTTAATGAACCTTGTTATTTACTTGGATCTGATCAGCTGTTAAGCAAATTAAGCAAAAACAAAACAGAGAGAAGAAGATCCAGTAAGAACTGCGAGGGGAAATGGAAAGTATATTTTTTCTTAAAGTTTTATTGAGTAATAACTTTAACTGTCTTAATAACTAACTTTTATTGAATAATTTGTTAAATTTAGGTCGAGTATTGATCCAGGCTGATCTTGCACTATCTTTTTTTTTTTTTTTTTTTTTTTTGTTTTTTATGAGAACTTACACCAAATTAGCAAAAGAAAATCACAGTACAAAATACAATAGGAAAATAACATCCTGCAAAAGTAAGAATGATAAAGTCCACATTATGGAGCACGGCCAGAAAACAACAAGGAAAAAGAACATTATAGATTAGAAAACAAAGCCCAAAGGCCTACAATATCGGAGAATATCTATCTAAAAAACAGAATTATCCCCAACAACTGTGCCAGAGCGATCAAAAACAAATTTCTCTAACTGAGTTACATCCATGAAAACATACGTAGCTTCCTTAAAGTTGACAATACACTTACATGGGAAGCGTAAAAAAAAGTGGCTCCAATTGCCAAAACTAGGTTTCAATGCTAGAAATTGCCTCCGCCGAAGCTGAGTCTCGTGGGAAACATCAGGGAATATGTTAATAGTCTGACCACAGAACATGGCAGACTTCACTTTGAAAAAAGCACGCAAAATACGCTGCTTAGCTTCGAGAGAGGCAAATGTAACCAGTAGAGTAGAACGAGAAGGGATATTATCCGTGGAGTCTTCCAGAAAAGCTGTTAAATTAGCAATAGTAGGAACAATTTCATCAAGAGCACCCTCAATGGGACTGACCTTTTTAACACTAGAGAAAAGGTAATAAGTTTGCGATATTACAATAGGGTCCGGTATCTCCAATATTTCCTTAAAATATTTCTCGAGTAAAATTCTAGGAGACAACAAAGGGGTCTGCGGAAAATTCAGAAATCTGAGATTACACGAACGTGACATATTCTCTAGGGACTCCAACCGGGAATATACTACCAAGGAATCCTTAACCCTGGCTGTATGAGCCACCACAAGCGATGGAACCTGAGAACCAATTTTAGCAACTGCCTTATCCACTGAACTGACCCTCTCATCTAACTGTTGAAAAGAGACAACAGCCTCCTGGGAGAATAGACAGAGAGCATTTAAAGTAGAAGACATTTTTTTATCAATAACCAGCAAGGCAGACCAGATATCTTTTAAGGTAATCTCACCACCGGGGGGGGGGGGGGGGGTTCTGGCGAAACTTCAGAAAAGCTATTGAGGGAAACAGCTTGAACAGGCTTAGGAAAAACAATAGGAACCATTATACTTGCTTTTTCCGGAGACTCCACGGAAAGCCCAGACAAGTGCAGAGGCACAGGCAATGGGGGAGGGGATCTCCCACTAGAATTTAGGGAGACCCCATCTGGAGAGGACTGCGCAACTGGAACTGGCAAAAAATGTCTATCTAAAGGACCACTCGGTCTGTCCGCAGCAGCGGTCTCAGACACCTTAGGAGCGCCCTTCGCCTTCCGTTTACCCATGACTGACTAAGGAAATATCACTGTGCAACAGCAAAGAAAGGAAAGGCTAACAGGCGCCGCTGTGTCGCCGAAGGGGCGCCAAAGGGGCGTGTCCACCCCTTTGACCACGCCCCTTCGAGCCACGCTCCGCGGTCAAGAGATAGCACACAATATATACTTAGGCCAAAGGACCCAAAGATGCAAGGGTGTCCCGGGTCCGCCTGCCCGATCCTCCGGCTCACTCCAGCCACGGCAATCCAGGAGCTGCTGATCTGCTCCAAGTACTCCGGCGTTTCTCTCTGCCCGTCTCGATCTTAGTTGCAGAGAGAAGGTCTTTTGTAGGGAATCAAGTCCCCGCCAGGTGCAAGGGTGTCCCGGGGCCGCCCTCCCGATCCTCCGGCTCACTCCAGCCACGGCAATCCAGGAGCTGCGGATCTGCTCCAAATACTCCGGCGTTTCTCTCTGCCCATCTCGATCTTAGTTGCAGAGAGAAGGTCTTTTGTAGGTAATCAAGTCCCTGCCAGGTGCAAGGGTGTCCCGGGGCCGCCTGCCCGATCCTCCGGCTCACTCCAGCCACGGCAATCCAGGAGCTGCTGATCTGCTCCAAGTACTCCGGCGTTTCTCTCTGCCAGTCTCTGATCTTGCACTATCTTTAATATTTCGCTCTTGCTCATTAGTGAGACGTCTGAGCCTGCATTTCATCCACCAGCTTTTTGAAGTTGGGTGAATATTGCGTGAGGGCCAGTCTCAGGGAATCCTGGAGATATTCATTTGTCATGTTGGAACGTTGTATACTCTGTCATTTTCAGATGGGAAAATGCAGATTCACACAAATAAGTTGAACCAAAACAGGAGTGTACAGCTTCACTGCATCTTCTCAAGTTGGGAAACTTGTCTCTAGGCACTAGCTTCCAAAACGATTCTTGCTCAGCACGGGTCTTGAGAAAAATGTCATTTTTAAGGGTTAATATTTAGTTTTCGAGAGATGGCTTGTTCAATGAGTAATTTTAACTGATAGCAGCTGCAGTTTCTTTAATGTCCACATCTACTTTGAATAGGTATGACAAGTAATCCACAACTTTTCCAATTTTTTGGAAGTCACAGAATCTATTTTTGAATTCCTGGATAACAGAACAGATTTCGGTCACATACTTCTCGTTCTGAAAAACAAAATTTGGATATTGCCCCAGATGGTCCCGAGTATTAGGAAAATGATCAAAAATGGTGTTTGCAAGGTCAGTCACCATTAGCTCAAATTTGCTCTTGTAGGATGAAACTGTACTCATCTCAACAATGCATTTGTTTTTTTACCTTGTAGTTCAAGGTTCATATCACTTAGTGTGCCTGTAAAGTCAGTGAGAAATCCCAGATCACATAACCACTCCTCATCTTCCAACTCTGCTTGGTCATCTCCCCTCTCCTTCAAAAAACTTTTCATTTCATTCAGCAAATCACAAAATCCTTGCAGAAATTTGTGCCTACTTAGCCACCTTACATCTATGTGCAAAATGATTTCCGCTGCCACTTCAACAAGAGTAAGATTGAAAAGCCATCTTTGAAGTGATCTTCCACGAACTGAATTTACAATTTTGAAAGTGATGTCCATGACAGTCTTTGTATTGAGTCTCTTGCTTGCCAAAACTTGCTGGTGAATGATGCAGTGGTAAGAAAGGAAATCTGGGACGTCGCCATGCTGTCTACAGAGGGCTATGAAACCGTTACCCTCACCTGTCATTGCTCTTGCTCCATCAGTAGTGATGGAAACAAGTCTATGCAATGGAAGATTACACTTTGTCACAAAAGAATGGAAAGAATTGAATATTTCCTGACCGGTAGTTCTCCCTTTTAAAGAAATCATTCCAAGTAGTTCTTCTTTACACTGAAGTCTTCAAAAAGCATCCGGATAAAGACTAGTAACTGGGCTATGTCTCTTATGTCTGTAGATTCATCCAGCTGGAGTGAGAAAGCAACACAATTTGAAACATCCTCCAACAATTAATCAGTTGTGTCTCCACACATCTTTTCTATTTGCCACACGACGGTGTTTCTTGACAATTGTACATCTTGAACAGCAGCTATGATCTCTTTTTAATTTTTAAATCCTTCAAAAAGATTGTCAGCTGCTTCAAGAAAACAATCTTTTACAAATTCCCCTTCAGTGAAAGGTTTGCATTTCTTTGCGATCAGGTTGCTGACCTTGAAGGATGCTATGGCTGCATAGACCGAATGTAACCTTGGCTTCGCCATCAACTGTTGCTGAGTAGCCAATTTTGATTTAAGTTCTTTGAGTTTCAGTTTACGAATTTCACTTTTGGGTGGAAAATCAGCATCAAACTTATTGCTATGCATAGCCTTATAATGACATTACAGATTACCCTTTTTGGGCAAGGATACATACATATCTTACAAATTTGAGAACACTTGTCTTTCACCATGATGAAGAAGTAGTCCATTTCCCATTCATCATGAAAGTGGTAGGTTTTGCTCTTCTTTGGAACACTCATCTTCGTTATACTGGGGTAGCTGGATGTAAGAAGGCCAAATCTGCTAAGTTAGTATAAACACTGGCTGAATCTGATCCACAACCGTCACTGTCCCAAAGTATTAAAAATCAACAGGAACTGAAGACCTCTTGATGATGTGTAATACAAGGACTGGAGATGTCAAAACCACACATGCAGTTCTAAAAGTAAAAATAAGAATTCATCATACTGGCACCAATAATCAAATACCACCAAACAATCATCAAAAAAACTCAAACACCTGTCCAGCAAACCAGATAAAATCAAATACAGCCAAAAAAGTTCAGATACGTACCACCACACGTGATTTAATAAATTCTGCACACAGTGTAGAATCAACGCAAAGGCAAGGTGAAATAAAATTGCAGTGTAGAATCAACACAAAGGCTAGGCAAAATAAAACTGCAGAGACAAGCAAAAGTCACAGTGGTTTGAACCAATTCGAAGGCAAGGCATAGGCAAGTTAGAACAAAATTGGAAAAGCCCGCCAAAATCACCAAATTCTTGACTTTGTTGTGTCTGCCTGAAAACGTTTAATGAAAGCGAACTATAAAGCGACCAACGACCAGCACACGACACAACTAATATGGTAAGTGTATTCAGGTAAAGCCCGGGTGAATGGATATCGCCCAGTATATAACACGCTTCTAAGGGGTGTTGGGGCAGGGGAAGGAATGGGTGATTCTGAGAGGCAGGAGACCAGGTATGACGCCGGGCCTGTGGCGTCTCGTTGCAGGGCGCGGGCGGTGGCCCCCTGGGGAACCCACAAACTACTGGCACGAAAACAAGCAGCGCCCCAATATACCCACAGGCAGGGAAAAAAAGCAGGCAAAGGATCAGCAGTGGTGGCAAGTCCTTGGTAGACGACCTGCCAGCATGAGCTCTCTCCTAGCGATGGGGTGAGCTGCTGGAGAGATGGAGCCAAGTGGGGCTGGCGATCTACCTCTGACCCCTCCATGATCTACAGGTAGATGCGATCTACCTGTTGGACATGCCTGTTCTAAATAATTAGATATCCAAGCTATCTACAAATACCTCTCCTCCCTTCAACCCCACTTCTGCCATCTTTTACTTAGGTGACTCAATAAAATAAGTCTTCACTAACGGTGGTAGGGTAGTATTCTTGGATAGCCAAAGCCTCCCTTTAGAAATCTTTTAAACATGTTCATAGACGGTACAACAGAAAAGTCAAAACCCTCAAATTTAGGGCTCGAGTTGTTATCCAAACTTTACAAACTCCAATGGATAACCATCTTATTCTTATCAAGCTCCACTTGAACATCTTGAATCTTCTTACAATCCTCCACAGCGTATGCAGTTATTTGATGCTGAAACTGCATTAAAGAACTATTAAAGGAGGAAACCAATCTATGTAGCTCTGAGATAGTCTCCCAAAGATTATCTAGTCACTGACATTGACTTCTTCAAAAGAGGAACAACCGCCCTTTTAGCAATCAAGTCCACTTCAGAAAGGGTCTCAAAACCAATAAATGCATTCATTCTGCTGCTCCTCACTGCCTTTCCTCTCTTATCTCTCCCCTGCCCGGGAACTCTGCTCTTCTGGCAGATCCCTTCTATCTGTTTTCTTTTCTTCCGCTGCCAACTCCAGACTTTGATCTTTCCACCTTGCAGCTCCTTATGCCTGGAACAATTTACCTAAGTTGGTCCACTAAGTTTCATCCTTGGCCCTTTTCAAATCCAGGCTAAAAACACACCTCTTCGAGGCTGCTTTTGGATCCTGATCTGCGTAGTCTGCTCTCCAACTATGTGTTTTCTTACCACTTCCCTTGACATATCCTAGTCCCCAGCTATTTGGTTGTCTCTCTTGACTAGACTGTAAACTCTGATGAGCAGGGACCGTCTCTTACATGTCTCTGTACAGTACTGTCTGTCTTGTAGCACTATACAAATGATTAGTAGTAGTAGTCTGCACTTATCTGGTGTTGACATTCTTCCTGCCTGGGCCTGCCGACATCTGGGTGTTTTGCTGTATCTAATGATCTTCCCACCTCTACTCACGATGTGGCAAATTCCTCTCCGCTGCAAAACCAACCGCTTCCGGGTTCATCAGCAGTGGCCTCACCTTTTTTGGAGAGCCATGTATAGGAGCAGGAGGGGCTGCAGGCTCATTGGGACTCAAAGATGTTTCATCATCCAGGAGAGGAGCTGCACCATTTGCCTCATCAGTGGCCATGTTCGGTGAGTTACTCGGCTGTGGCAGAAATGCTTGCTCAATGGGAATTAATGCAGTTGCAGGGCCTGGTGAGTATTGAAGGATGAACCCACCTTTCTCTTTCATTTCTCCATGCACCATCCCATAACAGTGTTTAGAAGTTGACTCAATCCTTAGCACTCAAATGCATGTCTGCATCACAGGACGCCATCTTGCCCCCCTCCCACAATCTGCAATTACAATTTTGCCTCTCAGAGTTTTCTACTTTTGTGGATGTAAAACAAACTAAACAAATGACTTAGATGCTTCCAGATGTTTCTACTTATACAAGTTTATGTTGAATTTCGTTCCAGAATATGCCTCAGGGCCTGGCCAAGAAACTTGAAATTCTACTCTATCTTTTCGTAAGCTTAGCTGTAACTAAGCAAGCTGAGGTAAAAGGTTGTCTGCTATTTATTTCTCAGTGGAAAACGCAATCCTATACTGAAACCCTCAGGGTTTACTTTACACTATAGTTTGTTCTTGTGTTCTCTCTACACACAATTGTTAGCATTCCGTAGGTGTCATAAAAGAATGCTAGTTATTCTAATTTCTTTTCAATGTTCATCAGAAGCTTTGTACCAGTTCAATTGGCAGATTTTGTCTCTGCTGCTACAGGGGCTTCAGCAGAGCTGCCAAGTTACCCAGTTCCAGAAGGGAGATTTAGAGTAGTTACTCACCTGTAACAGGTGTTCTCCAGGAGCAGCAGGACTCAGTCCTCACTTATGGGACTCCCCAGCTTCAGGCTTATGGGTGACATCGGCGCTGATGGAGCCCCCGTGCGGAGCATTTCCCCAGCTTTCTAAGAAAGCCTTTGGGAATACTGCACGCATGCGCGGTCCCCTTTCTGCCTAAAGGTGCCATCTTGCTCAGTCAAATGACATAGCTAAAAAACAGCACACAAAAATGTAAAAATGAACTAGGTACAACTGCAACTCCCAGGGGAGGAGGGAGGGTTGTGAGGCCTGATTCCTGCTGCTCCTGGAGAACACCTGTTACAGATGAGTAACTACTCTTTCTCCAGGACCAAGCAGGAAGTCAGTCCTCACTTATGGGACTCCCCAGCTTCAGGCTACCGGGGAACCAGAGCTGAAAAAATGAGCTCCCTCTAGCCTCAGCATCAGAGAAAGGATTTCACTGAAACATACCCCCACCGGTAACCCAACCAGAGGGCTGGAGGGTAGGAGTTGCCTAAACCTCAAAGAGATTCTGGAGCACTGCCTGACCAAAAGCACTGTCCCTACGGGACTCCCTCTCCAGGCAGTAATGGGCCGCAAAAGTCTGGCTTGAGGACCAAGTTGCAGCCCTGCAGATGTCTGCCAACGGTATGAGCTTCTGAGGCCGCCATTGCCCTGACACGGTGGGCCGTGACCCAACCCTGCAAAGGAAGGTCAGCTGCCCTGTAAGCCCAGGTGATACAGTCAGCCACCCAGATGGACAAGGTACGCTTGGAGATAGGCACCCCCAAGTTATTGGGGTCAAAAGATACGAAGAGATGAGTAGCCCTCCTATGCCCCTGCGTACGCTCAAGGTAGAAGTATAAGGCCCTCCTACAGTTCAGGGTATGCAGTACTGTCTCAGCCCGGCTGGCATGGGGCCTAGGGAAGAACGTTGGAAGAACCACCACCTGGTTGAGATGGAAAGAGGAGACAACCTTTGGGAGGAACTTAGAATGAGTCCTAAGGACTACCCTGTTCCTATAGAAGCGAGTGTAGGGTCTGTCACAGACCAGGGCTTGAAGTTCACTCACTCGCCTGGCCGAGGTCAAGGAAACTAGGAATAGAGTCTTCCAGGAAAGGAAGCATAAAGGACATGTAGCCATTGGCTCAAAAGGTGGGCGAGTCAGTTGCTGCAAGACCACATTCAACTCCCACTCAGGGGCCGGTGGACGGAGAGGAGGCTTGAGCAAAAGTAAGCCTCTGAGAAACCAGGACATCAAGGGATGAACCGACAAAGAGTGTCCCTCCACCACTGAGTGATGAGCTGCCAGAGCAGAGAGGTGGACCCGAACAGAATTGGACTTAAGGCCCTGATTGGACAAGTGCAGCAGGTACTGGAGCACTACTGGCATAGCGCAGGCGAAAGGATCTTCTTTGCGCTGCTGACACCACATGGAGAACCTCCTCCACTTCAGGGCATATGTCTTCCTGGTGGATTGCTTTCTAGAGGCCAAGACCACCTCTTCCACTTCCTGAGGCAGGCCCCAGGGAGCTAAGACTACCCTTGCAGCCTCCAGGCCATCAGATTGAGAGATTTGAGATTGGGGTGCAGAAGGAAACCCTGATCCTGAGAGAGAAGGTCGGGTTGGAACCCCAGAGGCAGTGGTGTCTCCACTGCCATTTGAAGGAGTGGGAACCAGGGCTGCCTCGGCCACCTGGGAGCAACCAGAAGGACCGAGGCCTTGTCCCTGAGAATCTTGAACAAGGTTCGGGCCACCAGAGGCATGGGAGGAAACGCATACAGTAGGCCCTGGGACCAGGAAATCAGGAAGGCATCCGGCGCTACCCTCAGGGGATGCGGTTGCCTGGAACAAAATCTGGGCAGTTGGTGATTCAGGGGACTGGCAAAGAGAAATGTGAAAGCTGGACTTTGTTGCAACCAGGAGCTAGTTGAACCTTATATGCGCATCCACCTTTTTAGAGAGATTGTACAGTAAGTGGATTTTGTCATATATTTAAACTTCTAATCCTTAAACAGCCCATGAATAGGAAATTTGGTAGCGTTTTCTGCCTCTGTGTACTTTAGGAGGCCAAAAACATCTGCCCATAGTTCAGTCTCTTGCTGCATTGGAAAATGTTATTTATTTTGCTATCTGCAGCAAGAATCTAGGGTAGGATATTGAGATATATTTCTCACTGGAGAGAAGAGGGATCAGAAGGGGTTCCTGTGGCATATTCTTCCTCATCCTCAAGGAAGACTGGATGGAAATCCAAGGGATCAAAGAACATTACTTGGAAAAACAGGACCCTGGCAAGGAAGGTGGCAATGATTGTGCTAGCTCTGGCTCGGATTCCAAAATAAATAGTATAGTAAAGATACCGTAGGATCCTGAGAAGAACATGTGTTCCTTCACACCACAATTAATGCCTGTTGAATTAGAAAGAATTCCCACTGGGTTATTGGTGCTGCGGATTTGGTAAGTCCTTACAATACTCTTTCACAAGTACATCAAATGCCTAGTCCAGAAGAGGTAGTAAAACAGACTACAAGGATTTATCTGCTACTGTGGCCAGTAAAGAAGTCAATTAAATAAGCTGTTGCGCAGAGACAGCATAGTTATTCACCTGTAACAGCTGTTCTCCAGGAACAGCAGGAATCAGTCCTCACTTATGGGTGACGTTGGCGCCGACAAAGCCCCATGTGGAGCAAATCCCCAGCTTTCAAAGAAAGCCTTTGGGAATTGCTACCACGCATGCGCGGTCCCCTTCCCGCCCAAGGGTGCCATCTTGCTCAGTCAGATGACCTAGCTAAAAAGGCGGCACAAAAAACCCCCAATGAAATGAAGGACTGCAACTCCAAGGGGAGGAGGGAGGGTAGTGAGGACTGATTCCTGCTGTTCCTGGAGAACACCTGTTACAGGTGAGTAACTACACTTTCTCCAGGAACAAGCAGGAAGTCAAAAAAGGCTCCCTCAGGAGAGCCGCAAGCAGTCACAAGGACAACCCTAACAAGGGAGTGACATTCCGGTAGCCAGAACACAGAGAGGGTTGGAGGGCAGGAGTTGCCTAGACCTCAAACAAATTTTGGAGTACCGTCTGGCCAAAGGCACTATCCCGTCGGACTCCCTCTCCAGGTAGTAATGAGCTGCGAAGGTCTGCCTCGAAGATCAGGTGGCGGCCCGGCAGATGTCCGCCAATGGAACAGAGTGGAAGTGAGCCACTGAAGCCACCATGGCCCTGACCCTAAGAGCCGTAACCTGGCCCTCCAGCGGGAGACCCGCTGCCTCATGAGTCCAGGTAATGTGGTCCGCCACCCAGGTGGACAGCATACGCTTCGTCACAGCCGCCCCCAGCTTACTGGGGTCATAGGAAACAAACAGCTGAGAAGCTCTCCTATGACCTTGCATACACTGAATGTAGAAGGACAGGGCCCTCTTACAATCCAGGTATGGAGGACCGCCTCTGCCTGACTGGCATGCGGTCTTGGGAAGAAGGTGGGAAGCACCATCTCTTGATTGAGGTGAAACGGAGAAACCACCTTCGGAAGGAACTTGGGATGCATCCGGAGCACCACCCTTCTCTGGTAAAATCTGGTATAGGGCCTCCCGACTATGAGGGCCTGGAGCTCATTGACCCTTCGGGCAGAGGTGAGCGCCACCAAGAACACCACTTTCCAGGAGAGGTGACGAAGATGGCACGTGGCCATCGGCTTAAAGGGCGGCCGGGTGAGCTGTCTCAAGACAACATTAAGATCCCACTCAGCCACCGGGGGACATATAGGAGGCTTTAACAGAAGCAAGCTTTTCAAGAACCTGGACATCACTGGGTGAGCAGAGAGAGGCCTGTCGTCTACGAGAAAGTGGTTTGCTGCCAGGGCACTGAGATGCACCCTGACATTAGACTTAAGGCCCTTCTCAGAGAGATGGAGCAGGTATTGCAAGACGATAGCAACTGGACAGGAGAAGGGATCCACCCTCCGCCCAGTACACCAAACAGCAAATCTGCGCTACTTGAAGGCATCCGTCCGTCTAGTCGACGGTTTACAGGAAGCCAGCAAAACCTCCTCAACTTCCTTTGGGAGGAGAAGTGGGGCAAGAGTCATCCTCTCAGCAGCCACGCTGTCAGCGACAGAGAACAAAGGTTGGGATGTAGGAGAGAGCCCCCCTCCTGGGATAGGAGCTGTGGGGACGAGCCCAAGAGAAAGTGGGCCTCCACCGACAGCTGCAGGAGAAGCGGGAACCACGGTTGCCTGGGCCACCGCAGCGCTATGAGGATAACCAGAGCTCTGTCACAAAGAATCTTGAATAGAGTCTGGGCAACCAGAGGGGTCGGTGGAAATGCGTACAGAAGCCCCGCCGACCATGAAACTAGAAAGGCATCAATGGCCACTCTGACTGAGTGCAGTTGCCTTAAGCAAAACTGGGGTAACTGGTGGTTGTCTGGACTAGCAAACAAGTCCAACACTGGCTTCCCCCAGGTCTGAAAGAGCTGGTGGATCACTTCCCGATCGAGTTGCCACTCATGCGGTCGGAGGATCCTGCTGAGCCTATAAGCCAGCCAGTTGTCCTGGCCGGGCAGGTACACCGCTTTCAGAAGAATCCCCTGTTGGATTGCAAAGGAGCACAAGCTTAGAGCTTCCTGACATAGGAGGTGGGACCCCGTGCCCCCTAGTTTGTTCACATAGAACATGGCCACCTGGTTGTCCATTTGGACTAGGACAGCTCTGTGGCTCAGGTAGGATTTGAAGACTGCGAGGCTGAGGCGAATGGCACGCAGCTCCAACAAGTTGATCTGCTGTGTGCTCTCCTCTCGGGACATACTCCCCGAGTAAGGTACCCCTGACAATGAGCTCCCCAACCCAGTAAGGAGGCATCTGTAGTGATGGTCCTTGAGTAGGGAGGGGCCTGAAAAGACATGCCCGCTCCAAGATGATGGAGGGAGAGCCACCATGTCAAGGATCACACCAGGACCTCAGTGATCTTGATCCTGTTCCTGAGGTGTTCTGAGGCGTGGGACCACTGGTCTCTGAGGCACTACTGCACAGTTTGCATGTGGAAGCGGGCATTCGGAGTTACATGAACCGTGGAGGCCATGTGGCCCAGAAGACACAGCAATTGTCTTGCAGGCAACTGAGAGACTGCGACTTACCTGGCCTGCCAGTGCCATGAGTCACTCTGCCTGTCTGCGAGCAAAAAGGCCTTCGACTGGATGGTGTCGAGCCTTGCCCCAATGAATTGGAGCTCTTGGGTCGGTTTCAGATGAGACTTGGGGTAGTTGATTAAAAACCCCAAGTGCTGCAGGATCTGGATGGTACGGGGTGCGGGCTGTGGCCTCTCGCACTTTGTTGACTGAAGTGCCCCTGATGAGCCAATCACTGAGATAGGGGAAGACAAAAACTCCTTGAAGCGTGATGAAGGCAGCGACCACCGCCAGGCACTTTGTGAATACCCTGGGGGCCCGAGGCAAGGCCAAAGGGAAGTACTCTGTACTGATAGTGGTTTCCTCCTACCACAAAGCAGAGGTATCGCCTGTGGCTGGGGTGGATCATAATTTATGTGTAGACATCCTTCAGATCTAAGGAGCATAGCCAGTCTCCCTGGGGGAGGTAAGGCAGCAAGATTCCAAGGAAGAGCATCTTGAGCCTCTCCCGTACCAGGAATTTGTTGAGATTGCGTAGGTCTAGGATGGGTCTGAGGCCTCCTGTTCTCTTTGGTACCAGAAAGTACGTGAAGTAGAAACCTCTACCCTGAAGGTGGTGGGGCACCGGTTCCACCGCCTGATCCCAAAGATCACCTGTCAACTCCTTCAAAAGAAGGTCCTGGTGATAATACAGGGGGAGTGGCTGCTATTCTAAGATGGCGGTGTGAGCGTTTTTGCGGTCGGCAATGCCTAAGCGAAAGGGTAAGCAGAAAGTTCTTCCCGCGGAACCTGCAATACCTGTTGCCGCAGGTCCATTGGATAGATTTGTCCGGCTGACAGAGGAGCAGAAGAGGGAGATAAGAGTGGGCGCTGCGACGCCGGTAATAGTGGCTACGGCTGTCCCTGCCCTGGATGTGACTCTATCCCCAGATGAGCGTTTGCCACCTCCTCGAGGAACTGATCCGTTGGAATCTCCCGCGAGAGGAGGAACTGCCCCTCCCGGAATGGATGAGACAGTTTCTGATGAGCGGGCCTTGCGGCGAGAGAGCCTTGGATTCCTGCCCGCTGTTCAGGGGGATGTGGATGGGGTTCCTCTTTCCAGCGTGGAGGCGGATACATCTTCCATTTGTGCTGGAGGAGTGGTGATTACTTCAAAGCCGACGGCTGGTATGGTTACGGGGTTACCTCTGCAACGACCTAAGGAGATTTCCCTGGATTCCATTTGGGAAGCGATATCACAGCTTTCTTCCATTGTGAGTAAACAATTGGATTTAACTGTTTCTAGATTGGAGAAATTGGAAACATCCTCGTCCATGATTCAAGGAGAGGTGGCTACCTGCGTTTTGAAAGTAGAAGCTGGGGAACAAAAAATGACTCAGTTTGCATTATTGCAGGACTCTATTATAAAGGATAATGTCTTCATGAAAATGAAACTGGAGAACTTGGAAAATGTGGCACGTGCCTCGAATATTCGCTTGTTGAATTTTCCAGTTGTAACAGCTTTTTCCCCGGTTGATTTATTTAAAAAGTATATTCAAGAAGTTTTGAATGTTCCATCTGATTTAGTCCCCCGGTGGTGAAGGCTTATTTTTTGCCCAAGGGCAAGATAACGGGTAAGGTAGCGATAGGTGATATCTGTATGGATAGTTTGGATGTATCAGTGTTGTTACAATCACCCAAGGAGTCAGATATATTAACCTCAACAATGTTGATGACTCTTGCATTACCTTCAGATCGTGATTGGCTGTTAAAAATGTATTTTAAGAAACGGTCAGTGTTATTTATGGGGAAGAGGGTGGCAATGTTTCCTGATGTCTCCAGGGATACTCAGAAGAGGCGTAGGGCCTTTTTGTTGTTAAGACCAGGAGTAGTTCAGATGGGTGCTAACTTTGTGCTTCGTTTTCCTTGCAAGTGTATTATTTCCTTTCAGAATTCTAAGTATGTTTTTCTCCGGCCTGAGGATTTGTCTTCGTTTATTAGTTCCCATATTGTAACTTCCTCCCCTCAGCAATAATCTCATCAATATAAGGTATATTCTCTGTCCCCCGCCGATATTAGGAGCCACTTTTTTTTCCTTGTTAAATTTTGTCTATGGCTATTTCCCCCCCGGTTGTGGGCTACCTACATTTTTGTATTTGTCTTTTTTTCTTCTGGTACCTTTTTCTGAGATATATTTACCTTTACAAGATGTTGTTTTCTGTACAAGTATTTTGCTTGGTTAATTATTGTAAAATTGCATAAATAATGAATAAAAAAAAAAAAGAAGGTCCTGGTGAAGGAGAAACCTGAAGGGCTCTCCTGGAAAGTATTGTGGAGGCACCTGGGCTAGACGTAGAAGGTAGCCCTCCTTGACTACCTGTAATGCCCAAGAATCTGTGGTGATCTGTCCACCTGTGGGCAAACAAAGCGAGCCGACCTCCTGTGGACTGCCTGGCTCTTGCTGGAAGAGAGGCCATGCTGTGGGAGCCAACAACCCCCACTAGGCTGGGCTGGATCTGGGGCCTGGGGACCTTCTCCTTACACGGGCCATGCCCCCGTCCCTTGGCCTGCTGCACCTGTTCGGGAGCCAGGGAGGCCTGATAAGGGGGTAATTTCAGTAAGCAGCTCCCTTCCTCAGGTAAAAGGGCTTTTTACCTGAGCCCTTCTTACGAGAAGGGGCAGAGGTCTTCCATGTCCTTGTCATGTACTCGGTCTCCAGCTCTGCGGCCTTGTCTGACATGGGTTTGCCGAAGAGGTTTTCTCCCTGGCATGGGATATCGACCAACTAGTCCTGAACCTATTGCTCGAGGTTGGACAACTGCAGCCAGGCTTGGCGGCGTGCACTGATGCCCACCGCGGCTACTCGAGTCGCCGACTCGAAACCATCATAGGCCGCCCGAGACAAACTTGGAGCACTCACGGATGGCTTTGGACAGGCCCTTGAAGTGCTGCAAAGGCTCCTTGGAAAGACCAGTCGAGAACCCGATGATCTCCTTCGCCAGGTCCCTCAGGTACACATGCCCTGTAAAGCTGGTTTGCCTGGATTCGACAGTTCAGCATTGCACCCTGGAAACATTTCCTGCCGAGGGCATCCAAGTTACAGGCCTTCCTGCTGGGGGGCACCAAGGAGTGTGTCTTCTGACTCTTCAGCCGACGCATGGCCGATTCCACAACCATGGAGTTGTGCAGCAGCTGTTATTTCTGGAATCCAGGGCTTCGACAGACCAGAAACATTGAGTTGAACCGTTTGCTGATCACCGGCGTCGATGCCGGTGTCTCCCACATGCAGAGCATAAGTCATTCCATGATTGGAGGAACAGGTACCATGAGGGTCACCAGAGGAGGAGCCTCATACTGGAGGATCTCGAGCTCTTCGGCTCAAGGCTCCTCCTCAGACTCCGTGGGGAAAACCAAAGGCTTGGCCATATCCCATACGAAGTCCAGGAACCGCATATCCTCCGGTGGGGACATTCTCCGAGGGTTGGATACCAGGGAATAAACGGGATGTCCCTATGCCTGTGGGTATCCGGGGACTCCTTGTCCTCCATCTCCCAAGCCGAGGCCTCTGAGGAGGACTCGAGGGGCTCCGCAGGCATTGAGGGTCTCGGCGCCTTCCGCCCCAATGCTGGCAGGCTCAGCGGCCATGACCTCGATCCCAAACGGGAGGCCAAGGGTGACCTCAGCCGAGGATCGACTCGAGCCCGAAAGGCCTTGAGGATTGGCTCGGCCTCCAGGGTCAACTTGGACGTCAAGGGCCCGGTGGTTGGGGCGGAGGAACCGGACATGTCAGACATCAGCGCCAGCTGCTCTGCGATGAAGGCAGTGAAACTGCGCTCCAAAGCCGCCATCCTGGACACGAGACCAAGAAGCTCCGCAGCCTCCGGCTCAGGTGCCGACTTGATCAGCCCTGACGCCAGCTCCCCCGGAGGGGAGTCCGCAATAAGAATGGTCTGTACTTGCCTAGACGGGTCCGGGTCTCACCAAGGAACCTTAGCAGGCCGCTCCCTCTCCAACGACCTGGGCAGACATTCGGGGCTCTGTGACTGGCCCCGAGAAGGCCCGATGCCAAAGCCATACAGAGACGCCACCTTAGACTTCTTCTTCCTGTGGTGCTCCCACGAAGGGGACCCCACTTTCCGAGGAACCTCGATGGTGCTCAGGCTCGGAGTGTTCCCCCCGAGACGTCGAGGCCTTGGACGAGGTCCTGGCTCTCAGAGGCATAGGGGACTCTGTGAAAATTTTTCGTGCTGCTGCTGGCGGCTCCTCAGGGCCTTAGAAGACATCCTCTTACATGGACATGGGGCACAGTCTGTCGGGTCGTGATCCGGCCCAAGGAAACGGAGGCAGCAGTTGTGAGTATTGGTGAGGGGACATGATTTTCCTGCACCTATCGCACTTCTTAAAACCACTGGTAGCGGGGGGCGGAGCCTGATGTCCAGCGGGATAGTCGCATAACGCTGAGGCTCCCGAGAGGCCTACTCAGAATCCTGAATTAACACCGTACATACTTGGAACTTCTACTCTGATCTTGCCGGGGCACATTGGTGAGATGGCGGGGACCAAACCCACGCGTTTGGAATTTGGATCTCCAGCGGCTTCTCACGGCAAACGTTCCAAAACTGAACCTCCGTCCCCGCAGAAGGGGCTGGCCTTGCGCGAGGGCCCCGAAATGCAGCAGGAAATCCTCGCAGAGATTAGAGGGGTCAAAAACCTCGTGCAGTCAAACGGTGAAGCACTCCGAGCGCTGCGGGAAGATTTTGGTGTGCTGCAAAGCAAGCTAGAAGGGCTTTCTTCGCGTCAGGACAAAATGGAGAGCATATTGGACTCCCATGCAGCCCGGTTGTCCAAACTCGACAAAGTTGAACGTCAGGTGCGGGCCTTGCAGAAAGAAGTGGAAGATGGCAATAATAGAGCGCGCCGCAACAACATACGACTCGTGGGCATACCGGAGGGAGCAGAATCGGGAGACATGAAAGAGTTTTTATGCAAAATCCTCCCTTCCCTGCTCCAAATCACCTTTACTAAAGATTTGGAGATCGATCGCGCTCATCGTGTACCCACAAGCATAACGCTCAACAGGAAGACCCCGCGGCCTATCATTTTTCGACTTTTGAGATATCAACACGTCGAGCAAATTCTAAATGCCTCTCGGGCAAAGGGCCATATGGAGTTTGAGAGCCACAAGATCTCCTTCTATCCCGACTTGGCTAAACCCACGGTCGACCGCCGAAAGCGCTTTCTGGAATTCCGGCCGAGGCTTCAACAACTACAAGCACGCTATGGCCTGATGTACCCGGCCAAGCTCCGAGTCACGCTTCACAATCAGACAAGAACATTTGAGGACCCTGATCTACTAGCGGAGTTTTTGGATTCCAAAGAAGCCGACTTGATGCGCTGACTTCCAGAATATTCCTACAAGTATTCTTATATCCGCTGTACCTGCCATATTGGATCTGCCGCAGCCCAGCAAAGAGTCTGGCGAGGGCGGTTTGTTGCCTTACTTTTGATGATATCTGTGACCCGACTCCATCTACCCACAGTAGCCTCGATGAGTATCAGAGACAGTGTTAATTATGGACTCTGGTGTTTCTTTTCCTTTTTTCATGTCTTTCTATTTCCTCTCTAGGGCCTCCTCCCGCAGACATATGGTCGCCATATTCTTTGGGGGTTTTGCTTCTTCTCTAAGATACTTTGGTACACACTTTTCAATATGGGGTGTATTAGCCAGAATACTCGGTGATTATGTCATTGTTGCACAGATTCTGATTATGTTGTATGTTTTCAAGCGCCCTCACTTAAAATGTCTATTACTGATTGATGGCACCATGTAAGATTTTCTCATTGAACGTAAAAGGAATCAATAATCCGATAAAATGGAAGAAAATCCTAAGCTACCTAAGTCAGGAAGCTGCGGATCTGATTTTTCTCCAAGAAACGCATTTAAATTCGAAGGAAACTCTTAAACTCAATATTAAACCTTACATGGTGGCCGCCTATTCCCCAGCCGTTTCTAAGAAATGTGGGGTTGCCATACTGGTTAGGAAATCTTTGCATGCTACTATTATTGCGACTAGTTCAGATACAGAAGGTAGATGGTCCAGAGTTCACCTCAAGATAGGTAGCCTTGAAGTTACATGTATATGCCTTTACGCTCCTAATGTGGATGACCCTGCCTTTTTTGCTACCATTGCTCAGGTTGCGCAGGCCTCTGCTAATACTTCATTGATAATTGGGGGGGACTTCAATCTAGTCCTTGATCCCCTGATTGACAAACAGCCGCCTAGGACAAGTGGTCCCCCCAAGAGTCACACCACGCTTACCTCCCTGATCAAAGATCTTGCTTTAGTTGATCTATGGAGGTTACTACACCCCAATGAACTTGACTTCACCTTCTTCTCTTCCCCTCATAAATCCCAGTCTCGCATAGACTTCTTTCTAATATCAAAACTGTTAGTTCCTCAGGTGGACACTGCAAAGATTCACTCCCAACATATTTCAGATCATGCTGCCATTTCCTTTCAATTACACACTACTGCACCCCAAGGGAATTCGGGGGCCTGGTTCTTTGATAGAGCCCTGTTAACTCAGCCAGAGTTCCAGTTAGAAATTCGAGCAGCCATACAGGATTACTTCCATTTTAATCTACCCCAGGATACTGCGAATTGGGCTTGGTGGGAGGGCTTCAAAGCGGCCATTCGAGCAACGATCACTAGCTATCAAATCCGCCTGCGAAAACAACGCAAACAGCAGCTACTCATACTAGACCAACAAATAAAAGCAGGCGAACGAGTTCTAACTTCACGTACTGATCCATGTGTATTAATTCGATTACAGCGTCTCCGTTTTCAATATAATTCAATCCTCTCAACTGCAGCTTCTAAGAGTATTGAGCTTCAGCGAGGGACATATTATCGTGAAAATAACCGAGCCGGTCGACTCTTAGCCAATGCCTTGAAAGGTCAAAAAGAAGCCAAACGCGTAGCGGCCATTCGAGCTCCACAGGGAGGGGGCATAGTGACCACAGACTCCGACATTGTAGAGCTCTTTCGGGATTTCTATACCCGCCTATATCAATCTGAATGTGAGTTCTCGTCAGAGACATTCGAGCGATTGCTTTCTGGCATTCAGCGGCCGACCCTCTCTGAAGATGATAGGGATGCGATGGATGAACCCTTCTCTACTTCAGAGATCCAATCTGCCCTAAAACGAACAGCCTCGGGCCGTGCCGCAGGGCCCGATGGTCTCCCGACCGAATTCTACAGAACGTTCAGTGCAGATTTAGTTCCCTATTTAAAACTCTATTTTACTGCCCTTGCGGTAGATACATCCTCTTTGGGATCCTTTTCTGCAGCTAATGTGGTAGTATTTGAGAAAGAAGGCAGAGACCCGCTACTAACCGCCAACTACCCTCCAATCTCCCTACTTAATGCCAATTATAAGATCTTCGCAACGATCTTGGCCACCCGGCTATCTGACAGGATGGCCACCCTAATTCACCCCGACCAATGCGGTTTTATACCTGGCAGATCAACTGCTGACAATGCTCGGACCTTGTGCCATGTGCTATCCAGTGCTGCCAATCTAGATCATCCATGGGTGGGTCTTTCCCTGGATGCCGAAAAAGCCTTTGACCGCCTAGAATGGCCCTTCTTATTTGCAGTTCTCCGATGGTATGGCTTTGGGGAGGGCTTCCTCCGATATCTCCAAGTCATGTATACTCAACCCGTCGCCAGTATATGTGTAAATGCCATCAAGTCTCAGCCATTTAATCTCCAAAGAGGCACGCGTCAAGTTTGCCCCCTATCACCAATGCTCTTTGATCTAGCTCTTGAACCCCTAGCCCTCCTTATTAGACAGTCCGCACGTATTCGAGGTGTCCCCTTCAGTCATAGGGAGATTAAACTCTCTGCATATGCAGATGACCTTATGCTTTTCGTATCCCTCGATTCGGTTCCAGCTGTCTTGGATCTGATTGACGGATACTCACAATTATCGGGCTATAAAATTAACTGGACCAAATCTGTAGCATTCCCACTGAACCGCTGGGTACATGAGGCTGACATGCAGGCCTTTCCCTTCCTTTGGCAATCCCGCATGGTGAAGTATCTCGGGGTCCATTACTGTTCTCCTTTAGAAGACACTATCAGTTTTAATGCCAAAGAGGTAGTCTCCAAAGTCCGTGAGCTCACGAATCGTTGGTCTCCCTTATCTCTTACATGGTGGGGCCGCTTAGAAACTGTGAAAATGATGATAGTCCCCAAAGTGAACTACATTTTAGAAATGCTGCCATGTTTACTCCCGCTACATACTTATAAAGATATTGAGGGCCTTCTCGTCCGTTATCTCTGGCAGGGCAAGCCACCAAGGATAGCTAAACAAAAACTACAGTCTGCAAAGGAAAGAGGGGGTACCAGATTTCCCGATTTTCTTAGATATCATCAAGCCTTCCTACTTAAGCAAGGTGCCCGATGGCTAGATGCCTCAACAGACAGCAGACCAGTTTGGCTTGACATAGAAGAGGAGCTTAGTAGCCCAATTCCGTTGACCCATCTCCCCGGTATGTCCTATCAAGTAGACACCCGCCATCCACCAATGATTGTCGATACTCTTGCGGCCTTTAACACTCTCATTCTATCACTGGGCCCGAACGTATGTCCTCAGGATGGACTCCCGCTATGGAATAACCCCAGAATTCAAGTCCTAAATAGAACGATAGCATGGAAACCCTGGTACTCAAGGGGGATCTGGACACCCCAACAGCTTTTCTCTGCAGCTCGTTGGAAAACCTTCTCTGATTTACAAAAGGAATTTGCGTTACCAGCGAAACACTACTTTCAATTGATGCAGCTTCAACACTGCCTCAAAAGTGCTCGAATCATGCCGCCCTCTGCCCCTACTGAGGACGGGCTATTGGAGATAGTTCACTCTATTAGTAGTACACATGGGGTAGCCTCTAACTTTTATAAAATATTATGTCAGGGTACAGACACGGCCACTTTTAGAGCCCAACAAGCCTGGGAGCGCGAACTGCAAACCACTTTAACCCCTGTGCAATGGAGCGTTTTCTGGAGCAAAGTAGTGCGGGTTTCCCGGTCTGCCTCTGTTACCCAAACTCTCTTCTTTTTTGCACACAGATGCTTTTACACCCCAGAAAAAATAGCCAAATGGAACACGAATGCTAGGGACCAGTGTTGGTCTTGCCATACTGCTGTGGGAACCTTCGCTCATGTTATTTATGAATGTCCTCAACTACAGGTTTATTGGGGGCGGGTCTGGGGTTGTATTCAATTTATCTTGCACCTTCACGAACCTCTCTCTTGGAAGATCGTGGGACTCCGCTCTGTGGCGGAGGTCCCCTCTCTTCCTAAGAAGGGTCGCTTTCTCCTTGATTTCATGCTGGGTATAGCCATATGCTTAATCACGAGGAATTGGAAGGATAGCTCTCGACTGACTGTCAATGAATGGTGGAACCTCGTCTGCTTATATAGTAAATATGAGCAGATACCTCGGAGAGCTATTCCCCATGCCCAACCTCACTCTCGCTTGTCTAAATGGCAGATGCTTAATGATTATGTACAATCTGCTCATTGCTTCAACATGCCTGTATAATGTGCACTCATCATGTTTCAGATCACCGTTAGGTTTTGTAACACAATAATGTAAGTACACGCCCGTTTCGGGAATGATTAGTTTTCTAGAGAAGAAGCAGGGGGGAGGGGGGTGGCAGGGGTTTACTTTGGTGTATGTATTACACTTTATGTATCTGTCTGTTAGCTGTATGTCTTCCTTTTCCTTTGTTGTTATAAAACGAAAATAAAGAATTAAAAAAAAAAAAAAAAAAACCACTGGTAGCCATTGGGGAAAAAAGGACCCCGGCAAGGTCAAGAAACCTGCGGGCTGCCAGCGAGGAAAAGAGGGACAAAAAGGGCGTGAAAGCGCCTCAGGGACAAAAAGCTAAAGAAGTGGAAAAAAGAACCCATCTTGATACCGGAGTACCGAAGCCAGATGAGGGAAGGCTACCAGTGTCAACCGGTAAAGAAAACATTCACTTTTTCTGGAACACGGAGGAACTACGTCCGAAGGGCTCCACAGAAAAAAAGGAGACTGAGCAAGATGGCACCCTTGGGTGGGAAGGGGACCGTGCATGCGTGGTAGCAATCCCTAAAGGCTTTCTTTGAAAGCTGGGGATTTGCTCCGCAAGGGGCTCCATCGGCACTGACATCACCCATAAGTGAGGGCTGACTTCCTGCTTGTTCCTGGAGAAATGTCGATGTACAGGTGAGGTCTATGTTGAGAGAGCATTATCTTTGCAGAAAAGCTCTCATGCTGTGTGCCATATCAACACAGTCTGCTCTGGACATGCACTGGAACTACTGTCCAGAGAAAAAGGTTACGCCATTGGCATTTCAAATGAGGAGACACAGAGCCAATATGCTTCCATTTTTCACGCGTCCTGGAAAGTGATGAGGATGCCACTTTCCCTTCAGGCCTGTGTGAATGTCCAGAAGTGGTTGTGCTATGAGCCTGGAAACCTCTGAGGAAGAACGTGCCATTTTAAGTGTTATCTGACAGTCCTTGTGGGTGACTGGGCATTTGAAGCTACTGTTCAGTGATGTAATAGGTGGTTCCATGAAGATTCAGTTGACTATAGCTGTACATAGTTAAAGTCTGTATACTCTACATAGTTTAAGACTGCATATAGTTATGAAATCCTGAGTTATTGATTGCAAGCTGTATGTAGTTGAAGACGGTGTTATAATGTATTTTCCCTCTTGTTTTATATAAACAGCCTTGACTCAATGAAAGGCAGTATACAAATACAGCTAAATAAATCAATAAACTAAGTATGTGCCGAACTCCCAGACAGCTATGCAAACTCTCTTTTGATCCTTTTACACATGAAGTATACTTTTCTAAGCTTCATAGTAGTTAGAGGCAACAGAAGTGATCCTTCGGGACTTCAGGAGACGTGATCAGAATGCTTGAATTGCTCTAGTTATCATTCTTTGCGATGCAGATTGAACATTTGGAATGTGTGCCAAAGTTATGAATCTTTCTGCCATACTTTTGGGCAATCAATATAATTGAACCCCCAGGTATCAAATGACTCCAAATGAATTGGACTAGATAATGAAAGTCACTGACAATCCACCATTGGGTTCTGTCAGAAAAAGATTTTCAAATTTCTTCGCACAATTTTTGTCGGGGTCAACCGGCATGAGCAGGAGAGATTGAACCTCCCCCCTCCGCACCAGAAGAACCCTTTTTATTCAATAAGTACATAATCCCAAAATCATTAAACCATAGTGTAATAAACACTTATCTTATAAACAGGTGATGTTCGTCTTCCATAAGTAAGCACCAGGTTTTAAAATTGCACACGACATGCATGTTTTGGGCTCCCAAAGAACCCTGTGTCAAGTGTTCCCTTTCAGTAGTCAAAGTGATCGCCCTCCTAGAAAATGCCGAACCCAATGGCTCCTTTTGTGTAGCTAAGATGGCAGCTGATTGGTTAACAGCACGTCTTAGGAGGAGGGCCTTAAGTCAGCTAACCTAATAAACCGTCCACCCTTGACAAATGTAGAGTCCCTGCCACTGTAGATCACATAATGATAATGACATAAGAACATAAGATATGCCATACTGGGTCAGACCGAGGTCCATTAAGCCCAGTATCCTGTTTCCAACAGTGGCCAATCTAGGTCATACGTACCTAGCAGTATCCCCAAAAGACACAGGTTCCACAATGCTTGTACTGGGTCAAGCATTGATTATCCTGGGTCCCTTTTTAATAGTGGTTTATGGACCTTTCCTCCAGGAACTTGTCCAAACCTTTTTTAAACCCAGCTACACTAACAGCCCTTACTACATCCTCCGGTAACAAATTCCAGAGTTTGATTACACGTTGAGTGAAAAAATATTTTCTCTTATTTGTCTTAAATAGTTTACCCTGTAGCTTCATTGCATGTCCCCTAGTCTTTCTATATTCTGATAGCGTAAACAATTGATCCACGTTTAGCTGCTCCACTCCATTCATTAATTTATAGACCTCTATCATATCTCCCCTCAGCCGTCTCTTTTCCATGTTGAAGAGCCCCAATCTTTGTAGCCTCTCTTCATAGGAGTAGCCTTCCATCCCCTTCACCATTTTGGTGGCTCTTCTCTGTACTTTTTCTAATAATGCTATGTCCTTTTTAAGATACGGTGACCAGAACCGCACACAATATTCAAGGTGCGGTTCTGGAACGATACAGAGGCATTATAATATCCTTTGTTTTATTTTCCATCCCTTTCTTTATGATACCTAGAATTCTATTTGCTTTCTTGGCTGCCGCTGCACACTGGGCAGAGGGTTTTAACATGTTATCCACGATGACTCCTAAATCTTTTTCCTGGGTGGTGGTTCCCAATGTGGAACCTTGCATTGTGTAACTATAGTGTGGGTTGTTCTTTCCTAGGTGCATAACTTTGCACTTGTCCACATTAAATTTCATCTGCCATTTGGATGCCCAGTCTTCCAATTTATCCAGATCCTCCTGCAGTTTTCCACAATCCTCTTGGGTTGTAACAACTTTAAACAGTTTTGTATCATCTTCAAATTTGATAACCTCACTCGTTATTCCCTTTTCCAGGTCATTTATGAATATGTCAAAAAGTAGCGGACCCAGTACAGATCCCTGGGGTACTCCACTATTCACCTTTTTCCATTGGGAATATTGGCCATTTAGCCCTACCCTCTGCTTTCTATCTTTTAACCAGTTCCCGATCCACAATAGTACACTGCCTCCTATCCCATGACTTTTTAGTTTTGCCAAAAGTCTCTGATGAGGGACCTTATCAAAAGCTTTCTGCAAGTCCAGATACACTATATCAACCGACTCACCTTTGTCTACCTGTTTATGCACACCTTCAAAAAAACATATCAGATTAGTAAGACAAGATCTTCCTTGTCTAAAGCCATGTTGGCTGTCTCCCATTAGGCCATGACTATCAACATGCTGTGTAATTTTGTTCTTTATGATGGTTTCTACCATTTTCCCTGGTACTGACGTCAGACTCACTGGTCTGTAATTTCCCGGGTCACCCCTGGAACCCTTTTTAAAGATTGCTGTTACGTTGGCGACCCTCCAATCTTCAGGTATTACAGATGATTTTAATGAAAGTTCACAGATTACCAATAGCAGGTCCGCAATCTCATATTTCAGTTCTTTCAACACTCTTGGATGTATACCATCCGGTCCAGGTGATTTGCTACTATTCAGTTTATCAAATAGTTGTAATATATCTTCCCAGTGTAGCGATATTTCTCTCAATTCCTCTGCAGTATCACCTTTAAATACCACTTCAGTCTTGGGTAACATCCCTACATCTTCCTCAGTAAAGACCGAAGCAAAGAATTTATTCAGTCTTTCTGCTATAGCCTTGTCTCCTCTTACTGCCCCTTTTACCCCTCTATCATCTAATGGCCGAACGGACTCTCACAGGCCTTTTGCTACGAATGTACTTGAAAAAGTCTTTATTTCGTGTTTTTGCTTCCGTAGCAAGTTCCTTCTCAAATTCTCACTTTGCGTGCCTTATCAATACTTTGCATGCCTTATCAATGCTTTGCATTTAACTTGCCAGTGCTTGTGCTGTTTCCAGTTTTCTTCGTTTGACTCTTTTTTCCATTTCCTGAAGGATGCTTTTTTGGCAGCAACAGCCTCTCTGACCTCACCTTTAAACCATGCTGGCAGTTTTTTGGACTTTCTTCCACTTTTCTTAATGCGTGGAATACAGCTGGTCTGGGCTTCGAGGATAGTATTTTTAATTAACACCCAAGCTTGCTGTAAGTCTTTAACCTTTGCAACCGCTCCTTTTAGTTTTTTCTTAACTATATTCCTCATTTTATTATAGTCTCCCTTTTGAAAGTTAAAAGATAGTACTGTGGATTTCTTTACTGTCCCCCCTCCACTAATTAAATCAAACATGATCATGCTATGATCACTATTGCCAAGTGGTCCCAACACCCTTATTTCTTGCACCAGATCTGGCGTTCCACTAAGGACTAGGTCCAGTATGGCTTCCCCTCTGGTCGGTTCATGAACCAGCTGCTCCAAGAAGCAATCATTTATTTCATCTAGAAACTTTATCTCCCTAGCTTGTCCTGCCGTAACACTGACCCAGTCGATACCAGGGTAATTGAAATCACCCATTATTACTACTCTGCTGTGACGTTTGTTAGCTTCCTTGATTTCTTTGAGCATTTCATCATCCATTTGTTCATTCTGGCCAGGCGGTCGATAGTACACTCCCACTGCCATCACCTTCCCCTTCATACATGGAATTTCAATCCATAGAGATTCTACAACAAATTTTGTTCCCTGCAAAACTTAATCCTTTCTGACTCAATGCCCTCTCTAACATAGAGCGCAACACCTCCACCAATTTGATCAGTTCTATCATTACGATATAGTTTGTATCCAGGTATCACAGTGTCCCACTGGTTATCCTCCTTCCACCATGTCTCTGAGATTGCAATCATATCTAACCTCTCATTTAGTGCTATATATTCTAACTCTCCCATCTTATTGTTTAGACTTCTAGCATTTGCATACAAGTATTTTAGAGACTGTATTTTATTAATATTAATCTATTGGTAGGCATGGGTAATTTGGAATCTTTACACTCTGTCTGCACCTTACTCAAGGGCATTTGGGCAACTATACTCTTTTTTGGAACCTCACTGCTTTTGGTAGTATCCTTCAAGGATACCTTCGTCCGAACCATGCGCTCCTGGGCGACTGTCGGCTTTCCCCTATTTTCTAGTTTAAAAGCTTCTCTATCTCCTTTTTAAAGGTTAATGCCAGCAGTCTGGTTCCATCCTGATTAAGGTGAAGCCCATCCCTTTGGAAGAGCCCCTCCTTTTCCCAGAATGTTCCCCAGTTCCTAACAAATCCAAAACCCTCATCCTTGCACCATTGTCTCATCCATGCATTGAGACTCCGGAGCTCTGCCTGTCTTTTGGGTCCCACCAAAAAATTAGGTCAATTACTAAACGATTGGCAATACCACAAAGTAAACAAAAAAATCGCTCATGTATCAGTATGAAATTACCCATACTGATACATGAGCAATTTTTTGTTTGCTTTGTGGTGTCTTTTGGGTCCTGCACGTGGAACAGGAAGCATTTTGGAGAACGCTATCCTGGAAGTTCTGGATTTCAACTTCCTACCTAAAAGCTTAAATTTAGCCTCCAGAACTTCCCTACCATATTTTCCTATGACGAAAAATTGCATCACAATAAACTCCACCAGCCATATTCCAAGTTAAGCCCCATTGGAATCAGTTTGCAGATGGAAAATCCAGCGTTGTTCACGCCATTGGAGTTGGCGTTCTCGGTCACCACCCCGGGGGTTAGCGGGAATCCAATCGATGATCCTCCATCTAAGATCACTGAAAACATGATTCATCTGTACACAATGCTCCACTATTGGTGCTGAGAGGATCTTAGATTTGATTCTGGAGGCATGTTCCCCCAATCGAACCTTTACTGGGCGGATCGTCCTGCCAATATACTTTTGGGCAAGGCCTAACTTCTGACTTTGGTGAAATACCAAAAGAAAATAAAGGAATAATTCAAGGGAAAAATGGAGAGAAAGGGAGAACAATCCTTTTTTTGTGGAACCTAGTGTAAGGGGCGTAGGCCACCAACACCTGTAGCTTGCTAACTCTTCTGGCTGAAGTGAGCACTACCAGGAAGACCACTTTCCACAACAGGAACCTGAGGTAGCATGTAGCCGAGGAGCCATCAACTTCCCAAGAATGTTTAGATCCCACGCCACTGGCAGTGGGTGGACGGGGGCCACGAGAGAAGCCCCCTCATGAAGTGGCTCACCAGAGGGTGCACAGAAACAGGCTGGCCATCGACGAGGTGATGATGTGCCACTAGGGTGCTTAGGTGCACCCTGACGGAATTGGACTTTAGACCAGCCCACGGTAGGTGCAGAAGTTATTGCAGAATATCCTGCACTGAGCAAGAGACAGGGTTGAGATTCCTATCTGCACCACAGATGGAGAATCATGCCACTTGAAGGCATATGCGCACCGTGTTGAGTCCTTGCATGCTGCCAGTAAGATGTCCTCAACGTCCCGGGAGAGATGGAGGTGTGTTATGGTTAGCCAGTCAGCATCCATGCAGTCAGGGTCAGGGACTGGAGGTTGGGATGAAGAGTGGTCCAGTCCTCCTCCGAGAGCAAGTCCAGGTTCTGGCCCAGTGGTATGGGGGGCCATCGGACAGCTGCAGAGGCAGCAGAAACCACGGCTGCCTAGGCCATCGAGGGGCAATGAGGATTAGGGAGGACCAGTCTGACTGGATCTTGAGCACAGTCTTGGGAACCAGTGGGGTAGGCAGGTACACATACATCAGATTCCAGGACCAAGGCAGGAGAAAGGCATCTCTGCTACCCAGCCTGGGGCTAGCCTCCGTGAGCAGAAGCATGCAGATGTGCATTCTCAGGACTGGCAAAGAGATCCAGTGTCAGGGTCCCCCACCGTCGGAAGATGGAGTTAGCCGCCACTGGGATTGAGGTGTCACTCGTGGGGCTGAAGAACTCTGCTGAGCCAATCTGCAACAGATTGTCCTGGCCTGTCAGGTAGATGCCTGGAGGATCATGCCGTTCTTTGTGGCAAAGTTCCACAGATGAACCGCCTCTCATCAGAGGACATATAAGCCCGTTTCTCCCCTGTTTGTTGGACAAGCACAACCTGGCCTGCCAGGCAGGTCTGGAACACCCGAAGTATGTTTGTCACAGCTCAGAACTCCAGCAGGTTGATCTGGAGGGCACTTTCCTCCAGAGTCCAGGCACCCTGCTACTGTAGACCACTGCAGTGAGTTCCTCAGCCAAGCTTGGAGGTGCCTGTGGTTAGGATGTGATGTGTCATTGGGGCCTGGAAGGGTAGGGCTGCCATAAGATTCTGTCAGCTCTGCCACTAGGCAAGAGAGGCCACCAGAAGCTGGCTGATCTGGACAAGATCTTGCAGTCGGCCCATGGCCTGAGTTCATTGAGAGCTGAAGGTCCACAGGGCCTGACATCTGTAGATGGGCCTGAGGGGGTCACATGAAGCATCGAGGCCATGTGCCCCAATAGGCACAGCAGAAGACATGCAGATGCCAATGAGCGTCCCTGTACCTCCCCTGCTAGGAACGTCAGATGCCGCGCCCAGTCCAGAGGGAGGAAGGCTCTAGCCTGGGTCAAGTCCAGAAGGGCTCCTATGAACTCCAGGAACTGAGTCTGGCACAGATACGACTTGGGGAAGTTGATCACGAACCCCAGATGTTGCAGCTCCCTTACTGTGCGGTGGGCCGCATGGGATACCTCCTCTGGTGAGCTTGCTTTTATAAGCTAGTTGTCCAGATAAGGGAAGACAGGCGCCCAGTGAGGGGCGAGGACCGCCAGGCACTTGGCGGACACCCTGGGGGCCAAGGAGAGGCCAAAGAGGAGCATCTCATACTGGTAATGGTAACCTTCAATGACAAAGCAGAGATAATGATGGTGCCGCAGATGGATCAGGACCACACATTGAATATTGTGTGCAATTCTGGTCACCGTATCTTAAAAAGGATATAGTGATTTTAGAAAAGGTTCAGAGAAGAGCCACCAAAATGGTGAAGGGGATGGAAGGATACTCCTATGAAGAAAGGCTAAAAAGGTTAGGGCTCTTTAACCTGGAAAAGAGATGGCTGAGGGGTAATATGATAGAAGTCTATAAATTAATGAACGGAGTGGAACGGGTAAACGTAGATCGATTATTTACCTTATCAGAATATAGAAAGACTAGGGGACATGCAATGAAGCTACAGGGTAAACTATTTAAGATTAATAAAAGAAAATATTTTTTCACTCAACGTGTAATCAAACTCTGGAATTTGTTACCAGAGGATGTAGTAAAGGCTGTTAGTGTAGCTGAGTTTAAAAAAGGTTTGGACAAGTTCCTCGAGGAAAGGTCCATAAACCATTATTAAGAAGGGACCCAGGATATCAATGCTTGAACCAATACAAGCATTGTGGAACATGTGTCTCTTGGGGAAACTGCTAGGTAACGTATGACCTAGATTGGCCACTGTTGGAAACAGAATACTGGGCTTGATGGACCTTGGTCTGACCCAGTATGGCATATCTTATGTCTTATGTTCTTATGATGTAGGTATAGGCATCTTAGAGATCCAAGAAGCATAGCCAGTCTCTCTGGGGGATGTAGGGCAGCAACGTTCCAAGAGATAACATCTTTAATTTCTCCTTGACCAGAAAGCAATTTAGGTCCCGCAGATCTAGGATGCGCTGAAAGCCGCCTGTCTTTTTTTGGATGAGAAAGTAGTGGGAGTAGAACCCTGTGCCCCAGAGGGGCCAGGAAACTGGCTCCACCACCCAATCCTTGAGCAGGGGACTCTAGTTCCTTCTGCAGGAGCTCTCTGTGCCAGGTGGTCATGGGAAGTTCCTCAGGAAAGATAGGAGGAGATGTCTAGTTGAAGTGCAAAAGGTAACCCTCCCGCACTACCTGCAATACCCAGGCATCAATGGTGATGCTTGGCCATAGGTAAGCAAAGTGCACCAGATGTCCTCCTGTATGTCTTGGGCCCTGGCTTTCTGGGGGAAGACAGGCTATGCCCAGGGAGTCAAAAGTCCCCCCCCAAGCTGCAGCTAGGGTGCTGTTTGGGGCTTGGGGGGTTTTTGGCTTACAGGGGCCATGCCCCTGGCCCTTGGCCTGCTGACCCTGTTGGGGAGCCTGGTAGGCCGGAAACTGTGGGATATTTCACATAAGACTTCTCCTTCGAGTGGATGGGCTTTTTCCCCCAAAGCCTTCTGATAGAATCGGATTCTTCGATGGGGAATCACCAATGGTGATCGTGCTGGGAGACCAGACCTAATCTCCCGAGGCGGTGGAAGTCTCCTCCCACATGGGCAACTTCAAGGGCTGTTCCCGGACATCACCCTCTGTCTCGGATCGAGGGCTCAGAGGCTAGGTACCTGAGAACTTACCTCTGGCTCCGGGATCGGACTTGGATCTCGACTTGGACAATGTCTTGAGCCCATTGTAGAGGTCCTTAGAGGATGATCCCTGGTCCGAGGCTCCATGATATCAGGGCTCGGATCATGTGTGCCCATGCAACATCATTGGACGCGATTTCATACTCTATGCCAGCCCCGTGGCAGAGGTCTTCGAGCCAAACAGCCTCTTCTGCTGCTGTAACAATTCTTCCAGCTACTTGCTGACATCTCCAGGCAGAGCGGGCAGTTAGAGTCATCATGGTGTGCACCGAAGCACTTAATGCAACTACTGTGGTGGTCTGTGATGGACATGGCGCGGGGGCATCTGCCAGATTGCATAAACCCTCTGATTGAAGACATAGCAGGGAAGATGGTACCCGCGAGAGCAAACTTACACATTTTTGTCAGGGAAAAACCCGTGCTTTGTTATCCTTACATGAGCCATCATATTTGGTGTTTGATTGTGTAAAAAGGGTTTTATGGACAAGAGGGGAATTGGCAAGAAATATCAATACTAACTCATTTCAGAAAAGCAATAAAATTATTAGCATGCCAGAATATACAGCAAACATGTATTACTTGAAGTTAATCTACTTCTCCTTGGAGATGACTGTGCCTGAGACATTAAAGATATAACATACATCGGGGCATTATGTTAAACTGCTCTGGCATACAGTTAGTATACGTAAGTACCCTGCTCCTAAATCTTGGGATCATGTTACCTGTATTTTGGAGAGGCTTCATTGACTGTCAATTGCATGGAAAGCAGAATTAAATCTATTGCCCGATTTATAGACCTTTGAATTATATGGTTCCTTCCTATTTGAAGAAACATCTTTAGGTCTACGCTCTACTGTACAGCCTTCGTTTCTCCATTCCTGTTCCAGTTCCTGATGACGTTAGGTTAGTCAGAACTAAAATCAGTGCTTTTGATTTTTAGCTAAAATTATGGACTGCTATTCTAATTGTCTCAGTTTTCAGAAAATTCATCAAGTCTGAATGTTAACTTGTGTTTTTGGCTAATCAGTTTAACAAAAGCGTTTTAATTTTAATCTTAATTTTTAAATTCTTGTTTATACACTGCATTTTGCCTTGGACTTTTATTGATAAGGCAATCTAAACCATAAGAAAATCAATAATGTGAACAGATTACTTTTTTTCCTACATTCCAGATACCTCTCACTTATTGTTACTTTGCAGACGAGTCTAGTACGGGTATTCGGAATGGACAAATAGCCTAGTGGTTAAAACATGCTAAAAACCAGGGAGGCCAGGTTTCACATCCCACTTCACTTACTGACACACTAAGGGCCTTGTTTACTAAGCATTTTTCCCATAGATACAAAATAGGAGAAAACCTATAATAAACAGAACCCTAATTTTTGGTCAGTCACATCAACATCTACAGCATCAGGTACAAAATTAGATTGTAAGTCAACTAGAGCAGGGTTTTATCTACTGTACCTAATTGTATTTTTCTGTTGTCATTTTTCTATGTTTCTATGTAATTTGCACTGAGCTCGGAAGTGGAAAGGCAAATAATCAAAGGCTAAATAAAGACTTAAAAAAAAAAAAAAAAACCCTGAAAACTAAATGTATTTGTTTGACTCTTTACATACATAGAAACACGATGGCAGAAAAAGAACACATGGCCTATCTAGTCTGCCTTTCCATATCAATCACTACAACAGTCCCTTTTTGCTTTAGAGATTCTCTATGTTTGTCCCATGCTTTTTTGAATTCAGATAGTGTCCTCATCTCTACCACTTCCACTGGGAGACTATTCCATGCATCTACCACGATTTCCGTAAAGCAATATTTCCACATATTACTCCTGAGTCTATCCCCTTTCACCTTCATCTTATATCCCCTCGTAGCAAACTTTACTTTCAATCAAAAGAGGCTCTCCTGTGCATTTATACCACGGAGGTATTTAAATGTCTCAATCATATCGCCTCTATCCCGCCTTTCCTCTAAAGTATACATATTAAGATCCTTAAGTCTGCCCTCATATGCTTTGTGACGAAGACCACTAACCATTTTAGTAGCCACCCTCTGTACCGACTCCATCTTGTTTATATCATTTTGTAGGTGCAGTCTCCAAAATTGCACACAATACTCCAAATGAGGTTGCATCAAAGACATACAGACATTCTTCTGCTGGCCGTTCCTCTCCCTATGCTCCCAAGCATCCTTCTAGCTTTCGCTGTAGTCTTTTCTACCTGTTTAGTTACTTTAAGATCATCAGACACAATCACGCCTAGGTCCCGCTCTCCTTTTGTGGACAGAAGTACTTCACCCCCTATACTATATCACTTTCTTGGATTGCTGCAGCCCAAATGCATGACCTTGCATTTTAAACATTAAATCTCAGCTGCCAAATTCTTGTCATGCTTGTCCTCATGAAGAAAATAATTTTAAATAGATGGCAAACTCAAATGTATCAATCAGCTTTTTTGGATCAAATTAACAAAGCATCAGTGGATTACCTTTTCAGCATAGTCATCAAAAGTAGGTCCTATAGGCACTACCATCACTTGTTGAGGCGATAGCCAGAGAGGCCTTAGGGGAAAAAATACATTTATATGTAGATCAACATTTCTTTATTTTCAGATATTAGAAGAAATCCAAAGCTGTTATTTTCTAATCAGAAAACTATTCTGAAGCAAAATAGTCACAATTCTAGCTGTTCCCTAGAAGCTGCTTCGAATATTTACATCTGGCAGTCTTTCCTCTCTCTTGGTACCCATCTATTACAAAACAGAGCCCCAAGGAGGAGAAGACCACTGATGATGTCAGACTAGATTCACTAAGGGAGCTATTTTAGAAGAATTCCATGTATAAAATCAGGCATTTACATGTTTAAATGGTGATTTTAGAAGGGGTTGAATCTACATGTGGATGGCTTGACTACGCAGAAATTGCATGAGGGCATATCAGAAGCATGATTAGGGAGTGGCCTGGGCAGGACAAAAATCTATATGTGTATTCCCCATTTCATACAGGGAATATACATGTATGACTGCAATTGTCCATGTTGGAATTTATATCTGCTTCCTTACATGTTTAGGTTTTTAAAAAGTGTTCATTTGAGGAAGCTCTTTAAAGGAGACATTAAGGTGTTATCCTTCTTAATCCCCCATTTATTTCCCCCTCCAAACTGAAATTAAAGATAGCATCTTTACTTAATTGGCAGCATTTATACATGTAGGTTTAAAAAATGGCTGACATCCACATGTAAGTGCTGGCGCATACAAGTGAAAGTTGATTTTTCCCAATGTGTAGATTTGCAAACCAGCTTCATGCATCAGCACGTACAGTACACATGTGCACTCCTGCACCTCCTTATTCATATTCTAGAAAAAGCTCCATGTTTGGCACAGTCTTTTCTAAAATACCACATGAATGGTGTACGTCATGACCTTGAAATCTTTGTTCCAATCACTATGTATTGTCTAAAATGTGCCTTCACATGTAAGAGAAGGAAAGAAAAGTCACTAATACAGCAAAAGCAAAAAAGGCAAAAAAAACAAAAAAGATTTTTTGATTTTTTTTTTTTTGGATAGAGTACTTTATAAAAGTCTTCACATTCTTGTACATTTTTCACATTCTGCTCTGGTGAAAGTCCCTTTTGTGGCAACAACAGTCATGAGCTGTTTTGGATTAGCATCTACCAACTTTGCATAATGAAATGGTGCAGACTTGTGCCCACTCGTCTTGGCAGAAGAGCTCAAGCTTAAGTTAGCTGGGGATCATCTGTGGACTCCAGTCTTAATGCCTTGCAAAAGCTTTATTTTTTTTTAAACACTGTATTCACATCTGTGCTTTAAATGGGCCACTGAAGGATACTTGCTTTCTACTTGCTCAGCCTTCCATTGTTGCTTTTGATTTTTTGCTTAGGATCATTGTCCTGACAAAAAGTGAATCTTCTCCGCAACAGCAGACTGGAACAGGTTTTCCTCCAGGAAATGCCTGTACCATCTATTTTAAAAATTCTCTGTCACCCCTACTTCAAAGCATCCTCACAACAAAATTGTTGCTACAGCTAGGCTTTAATGGGATGAGTTAACAGGGCAATTACCATGTTTGTTTTACACTACACATCACATATCATGGAAATAGCGAAACAGGTGTTCTCTGGGAACAGTAGGAATCAGTCCTCACATATGGGTAACATCGGCACCAACAGAGCCCACGCGGAACATTTCCCCAGCTTTCAAAGAAAGCCTTTGGGAATGCTATCATGCATGCGTGGTCCCCTTCCCACCCAAGGATGCCATCTTGTTCAGTCAGATAACCTAGCTTAGGTGAAAAAATAAAAGCAGATAGAGGCGGCAACTCCTAGGGAAGGAGGAAGGGATGTGAGGACTGATTCCTGCTGTTCCCAAAGAACACCTGTTACAGGTAACTACGCTTTCTCCAGGAACAAGCAGGAAGTCAGTCCTCACATATTGGACTTCCTAGCTCCAGGCTGCCGGAACCCGAACTACGACAGCACCAACGGCGACCACCAGGGAAGGTCACCAGTTGCAGAAGATGAGTCCTTAGCGTAAGACCCCGCTATGCCCAGCTATCCTCATTGCTATTAGTCCAGTAGCCTGATCATCGGTGGGCTGAAAAGCAGGAGTTGCCTATACACCGAGTATGCTACAGATTACCTCCTGGCCAAAAGCACTGTCCCTGCAGGACACTCTCTAGGCAGTAACGTGCTGCAAAGATATGCACTGAAGATCATGTGGCAGCCTTGCAAATTTCCATCACCGGTATCGAGCACAGATTGGCCACCAACGTGGCCATGGCCCTGATGCGATGAGCAGTGATCCGGTGCTAAAGGGAAAGGCCAGCAGGCTCATAAGCAAAGGCGATGCAGTCTGCCTCCCAAGAGGACAGAGTCCGTTTGGTTACCGGCAGCCCCAGCTTACTGGGGTCGAACGAGACCGATTTGTGGGGGCTTTGCAATGGTCCCTGGTCCTATGAAGATAGGACAGGGCCCTCTTGCAATCTAGGTTACCTCAGGCCGGAAGCCCGGGGGTTCAATTCCCACATGGGGGACAAGCAACTTCAGGCTGGAGGGACTGGGGTCTCTAGTCCCATGGCCACTCCTTGTGGCAAGCCACTTACCCTCCATTGCCTCAGGTACACTTAGATTGTGAGCCCTTCGGGCGACAAGGGAACAAAAAGTACCTGTTAGTATACATATAAACCGCACTGATTCTAAAGAGCGTGGTATAAAAAAGAAATAAATAAAAATAAAATAAATAAGGTGAGCAAGACCGACTCTACCTTGCCGGTGTGAGGCTGTGGAAAGAGGGTAGGGAGAACCACCTCTTGGTTGAGGTGGAAAGCAGACACCACCTTAGGAAGGAACTTGGTATGTGTACGCAGCACCACTTTATTCATGTAGAACCAGGTGTAGGAAGGATCTGCCACCAGGGACTGCAGCTCGCTCACCCTGCGGGCAGAGATCAAGGCCACCAAGGGAGGACACTTTTTCCAAGAGAGGTACCTCAGGTGACAGGTGTCCATAGGCTCAAATGGTGGTCTGGTGAGCTGGGAGAGCATCACATTAAAGGTCCCATTCCGCAGCCAGAGAACGGGGGGGGGGGGGGGGGGAGGGGCCAAGAAAACAGAAGGCCTCTGAGGAATCTGGAGACCAGGGGCAGGGTCGAGAGGGGCTTTCCCTCTACAGGATGGTGGTTCGCCGCTACAGCGCTGAGATATACCCTGACTGAATTAGATTTCAAGCCCGAGTGCGAGAGATGCAAAAGGTACTGCAACACGCGTTGTACCTGGCAGGAGAACAGATTCACTTTCCTGTCTGCGCACCAGACAGAGAACCTCCTCCACTTTAAGGCGTAAGCCCTTCTAGTGAAGGGCTTCCTGGAGGCCAGGAGGACCTCCTCGACCTCCCTTGTGAGGTGGAGCTACTCTTTCATCAGCCATGCTGTCAATTCTAGGGCCCTCAGGTTGGGGTGCAGGAGGGAGCCCTCCCCTCCTGAGAGAGAAGGCCCGAGGCCTGGCCCAAGGGTACTGGGGCTGTCACCAACAGAGAGAGGCAGGGGGAACCAGGGTTGCCTGGGCCACCTGGATCCCCGAGGCATGCTCACACTGGATTTTGAACAGACACATGGGTATCAGGGGGGTCAGCGGGAATGCATAAAGCAAGCCCTGTGACCATGATATCAGAAACGCATCTGCTGCCACCCTCCCGCGGTGTGGCTGAGGGGAGCAGAAACGCGGAAGCTGCGCATTGTCCGGAGAGGTGAACAGGTCCAGGAGGGGTCTGCCCCAGAGTCAGAAGAGCCTCTGGGCCACCTCAGGGTTCAGGGGCCACTTGTGCAGCTGGAGGACCCTGCTGTGCTTGTCCACCAGGAATATATCCTGGCCCGGTAGGTACACAGACCTTAGGCTCATGCGGTTACATACTGCAAAGGAGTGAAGTGCTACAGCCTCCTGACAGAGGGAGTAGGAACCTGTTCCGCCCTGTTTGTTCACACAGAACATGGCCACCTGGTTGTCCATCTGTATGAGGATTGGAAAACCTCGGAGCAGGTAGCAGAAGGTCTGCAGGGCCAAAAAGATGGCCTGGAGTTCGTGGAGGTTGACGTGCAGGAAAGACTCCTTGGAAGACCAGTAGCCCTGAGTGCACTGACCCTTGCAATGCACACCCCAGCCTGCCATGGAGGCATCCGTAGTCAGAACCCTCTGAGGTGCTGGTGGCCTGGAAAGGCATCTCCGCCCTGAGATGTTGTGGGGACTTCCACCAGGCAAGGGAGGATGCCAGCTGCCGGGTGACACACTCCGTCCCCCAGTCTGCCTGTGGCCTGAGACCACTGAGACCGGAGGCACCACTGGGCCGCCCACATGTGTAGGCAGGCTAAGGGGGTAACATGCACTGCTGAGGCCATGTGGCCCACAAGCAGAGGAGCCGCCGGGTTGGCACCGAGCTGCAGGCTTGCACCTCCCCGGCCAACTGCCTCAGGCGGTGGGCTCTGTCTTCTGGGAGGAAAGACTTGGCCAGCAGTGTGTTCAGCTGGGCCCTTATGAATTCCAGGGTCTGAGCTGCGGAGAGCCTGGACTTGGGGTAGTTGATAACGAAGCCCAACCGATGGAGGGCATGAATGGTAAGCCTTGTGGCCCAGTCCACCTCCCAGGAGATGCTGACCCTGACAAACCAGCCACCTAAATAGGGGAAGACGTGAGCCCCCTGAAGGTGCACGTGTGCGGCTACTGCAGCCAGGCACTTTGTGAAGACCCTTGGAGAGAAGTTAAGGCCGAATGGGAGTACCCTGTACTGGACGTGCAGACCTCCCCCCTCAAACCTCAGGTATCGCCTGTGGAAGGGATGTATCAGGATGTGGGCATAAGCGTCCTTGAGATCCAAGGAGCACAGCCAGTCTCCCTGGCGGAGGTAGGGCAGTAATGTTCCAAGGGAGAGCATCTTGAACCTCTCCCTCACCAGGAACCTGTTGAGGTTGCACAGGTTCAGGATAGGCCGGAGGCCTCCTGTTCTCTTGGGGACAAGGAAATACCTTGAGTTGAAGCCCCTGCCCCAGAGGTGGTGGGGCACAGGTTCCACTGCATTGTCCCAGAGCAGGTTTGCAAGCTCTATGACGCGTAAGGCCTGGTGTAAAGGGGCAGACGGGATGGCTCCCCTAGAAGGTAATCTGGAGGGTTTAGCTGCAGGTGGAGGGAATAACCCTCTCTCAGCACCTGCAGGACCCCACTGGTCTGTAGTGACGGTGGCCCAGCGGACGGCGAAGGAGGCCAGTTTTCTCCCTATGGGCTGAAGTGGGTCTCCTGGGGGAGGGAAGACACTGCCCACAGAGTCAAAAACTCCCCCCTGACTGAGGGGGGCTGGCGCTTAGGGCTTCGGCGCCTTGGGTTTCCTGGACCCATGCCCCTGGCCCTTTGGCTGTGCAGGTTGGGTAAGGCTGACCCTAGTAAGGCTGGTAATGGCTAGGCGAGGGGTAACCCTTTTTCCTTGGGTAAAAGGTCTTCTTTCCCAAGGGCTTCTTCCTGGGGAAAGCACAAGTCTTTTTGGAAAGTCTCTGCGAGGTAACTACCTGGGCCTCGATCTCGGCAGCCTTATCGGACATAGGCTTTCCAAAAAGATTCTCCCCATTGCAGGGCACATCCGGTGGCTCAGCAGCCTTCGGCGTGGACACAGAGGGCCTTGGGTTCGAATCCGGCACTCCGGAGTGTGCATCCTCCAAGAGGACTATGGGCTCTCGAACCCTGGTACAGTCACCACCAGCCGAGGGCTCCAACCTCAAGACTTTTGAAGGGTGCTGTACCGAGTCCCATCACAGGGCCTTCCCAGGTTTTATCGGCAACTCGGGAGGCCGCACCTTCTTCTTCTTAGGAGGGTCTGACGACCTACTGGAGGAGCCGCCGCCGCCATGGGGCTCTGAGGACGCCCGGACCTCCCTCGAGGAACCCTCCTTTGGACTGGGCGAGGGGGACGCTGGAGCAGAGTCTGGCTTAGGGAAAAGCTTTCCCTGCAACTCAGACCTCTTCCTTTTGGTCTTGGGCATCATGGCCTGGCACCGATCACAGGAGGAGCTGTCATGGTCCAGGCCCAGACAGCGAAGGCAGAAATCATGAGTATCTGTATCGATATGGTCTGGACACATCGGTCACACTTTTAAAACCCACCAGGAGTCATGGTGGAAGAACACCCGGCCGGTGTCGAGGACCCCCAGGTGAAAAAGGCACAAATGCCAGTCAAGGAAAATCTCAACAAGAAAGGACTGCAACGAGGCAGAGGACGGTACAAGACCGACATCTAAGAATTTGAAAGGGAAAAGAATCATTTTTTCCGGGAGAGATGAGGACCACGTCCATTGGGCTCTGTGGAAAAAAGGAGACTGAACAAGATGGCACCCTTGGGTGGGAAGGGGAGCATGCATGCATGATAGCATTCCCAGAGGCTTTCTTTAAAAGCTGGGGAAATGTTCTGTGCAGGCTCCGTCGGCGCCGACGTCACCCATATGTGAGGACTGACTTCCTGCTTGTTACTGGAGAATACAAAGTTATACTTTGGTCTCATCAGAACAAAATCTTCTCCCACAGGCATGCAGTGTCCCTGCATGTTCCTTTGCAAATACTATGTAGCACATCATAGAGGTAATTTTGTAAACAAACTACGTAAAGTTATGTGCAATTCGCATGCATAAATTATGTATTTTCCATGACTTACACATGCACTTTATGCAGTCACTATTCTAAGTGCACGTGTCAGGCTGATGGTGCATACTTTTGGAGTGGGTAGGCACAAAAGCACAGCATGAGCAGAGCCTAAATTTAAATGCATAAGTTATAAAATACAATAACTTAAAACACGCATTCTTTACAATTCTAGGCATTCATTTTTGCTATGTTTAGGGCTGGTTTAAGAGCTTGTGCCTAGGTTTGGCACATGAATCTTAGAACTTATGCTTCTATTTTGTAAAGTAGGCACCGCTTTTCTTTCTAAAATCGGCATGATTTGCACATATTGGAACACACGAGAAACTAGGCAACCCTTATAACATTACCCTTCATACAGATCTTCAGAAGTGTTCTATTTCTTGCCACCCTCCCATATTGATCATGTCTGTGGAGTAATCTTTCCCAATTCCGGCGGTGATCCCATAAACTACAGACCGGTGAGCCTGACATTAATGGTAGAAACCTTTATAAATAACAAAATTACTGTACATATAGTCATGGTTTAATGAGACAAAGCCAATATGCATTCAACCAAGGGAAGTCTTCCTCATCAATATGCTACATTTTTTGGAGGTGTGAATAAACATGCAGATAAAGGAGAGCAGATTAATATCATGTATCTGCAATTTCAGAAAGCATCTGACAAAATCCCTCATGGCAGGATCTTGAGAAAACTAAAAAACATGGGATAGGAGGCCATGTCCTACTGTGGAGTGGAAACTGGTTAAAAGACAGAAAATAGAGAGTAGGGCTTATCACTGTTCTCAAACGGTGCCCCAGGTCGTCTATACTGGGCCTACTACTTTTTAACATGTTTTTAAATGACCTGGAAATGGAAACAAGTGAAGTGATCAAATTTGCAGATTACACAAAATTATTCAAAGTTGTTCAATCACAAGAGAATCTTGAAAAATTGCAAGAGGACCTTGAAAAACTGAGACACAAATCATCCAACGGCAGATGAAATTTAATGTGGACAAGTGCACAAGTGATGCACATAGGGACGAACAAGCCAAACTATAGCTACACGATACAAGGTTCCACATTAGAAGTCCACATTAGGAAAAGGATCTAGTTGACATGGATAATATGATAAAATCACCTGCTCAAGGTGCAGCCAAGAAAGCAAAAAAGAATGCCAGGAATTATAAGGAAAGAAATTGAAAACACAACAGAGAATATCATAGTACTTATGAATTGTTCCACAATGGCACCTTGAATACTATGGGCAAGTCCCAAAAAAGATATATATTAGAATTAGAAGGTGGTACAGAGAAGGGCTACCAAAATGATAAAGGGGATAGAATAACATCCCCATGAAGAAAGGTTAAAGAGGTTAGGAATCTTCAGCATGGAGAAGAGATGGCTGAGGGGAGATACTATATGACAGAGGTTTATGAAATGAGTGGAGTGGAATAGGTAAATGCAAACCAGTTGTTTACTCTTTCAAAAAATACAAAGACTAGGGGATACACCATGAAGCTACTAAGTAGCACATTTAAGACAAATTGGAGAAAAGTTTTTCACTCAAAGCATAATTAAGCACTGGACTTCATTACCTGAGGATGTGGTAAAAGATGTTAGTGTAGTTGGGTTTAAAAAAGGTTGGGCAAGTTTTGAGAGGAATCTATAAACCATTATTAAAGTGGACTTGGGGAAAGCCACCACTTATCCCTAGGATAACCAGTATGGAATCTGTCTACATTTTTTGACCTAGATTTGCCACTTCTGGAAACAGGATCCTGGACTTGATGGACCTTTGCTCTAACCCAATATGGTACTTCTTACTGTTTGTTGGAACAGTCAATATTCAACCTCACTAGTCAAGAACAGGTATCTTTCCAGGGAAAACGCTCTCAATGGTATGGCCTAAGTAGAGGCATTCTAAATGGTTCAGCTTTGTCCCTCACTTTATTTAACATATATTTGACACCACTACACAAATCATTGTGGAGCCTGGAGTTATAGTTTCGCTTTTATGCAGATAAAATTCTGATTTTTGAGACGTTCCTAGTCACTGCTTATCTGGCATCCTTTAGTATTTCTTACCACTTTTTGAAAATAATGCAATGGATAGCATTAAATGGGCTAAGGGTTAATTCTCGTAAAACTGAAGTCATAGTTGTGTGCATCGATCACTTAATCTTTCCTGCTTCTTTGTCCATGGGTAATAATCCTATCAAGGATGAAATCTGTTATTTAGACATCGTGCTGGATAGGAATCTTTCCTTTAAATCCCAGATTGTGGGGATAGTGCAGGGTATCTATTTTATATTGTGTACTGTATGTTTGCTGCGTATAGACTTTTTAGATATTGCATATTTTCAGACAGTAGTGCAGTCTTGGACATAAGACATGCCATACTGGGTCAGACCAAGGATCCATGAACCCTAGTCTCTTGTCTCCAACAGTAGCCAATCGAGGTCACAAGTACCTGTCAGGTTCCAAAAAGGTAGACAGGAGTAAAACTGTGTTTTTTTCTGATCCTCTTTAATAATTGTTTATTGAATTTTCCTCCAGGAACTTGTTCAAACCTCTTTTAAACCCAGCTACATTACTACATCTTCTGGTAACTAATTATATTATAATGTGGTGTTTTGGGGCTGCCTGAGGATGTGCTTTGTTGTTGTTAAGTACTGTTGAGTCAATGTTTCCTCATGGGGACTCTCTGGATGTTGACAACTGTGTTCAGTCGTCAGTCAGGTGGCTCACTGCTGATATAATAAAAACAGCTATGGTTGCCACTCTATCAAGCCATCTCATTGCTGGCCTTCCTCTTTTGCGTTGACCTTCTACCTTGTCAAGCATTGTGCCTTTCTCTAACGCTCTCTCCCTTCGCATGATGTGTCCAAAGTATGAAAGTCAAAGTCTTGTCATCTGAGCTTCTAAGGAAAGCTTAGGTTTGATCTTCTCTAGTATTGACTGGTTTGTTCTTCGGGCAGTCCATGATATACACAGTATTCATCAGCAGCACCATAATTCAAAGGCATCAATTTTCTTCCTGTCTATATTTTTCACTGTCCAACTTTCGCATCCATATGATGTTAGTGAAGATACCATGGCTTGGACAAGTTGAGTCTTTGCATGGGGAGAGACATATCTGCTCTTGAGATTCTTGTCTAGGTCCTTCATAGTCATTCTGCCAAGAGCAATGTGTAGTAGGAATAGACTGCTTGTTCTTTCTTTATTGATTGTTGATACAAGTTAGTTAAAGTTGTCAACTATTTCAATTTTCTTCTCCAACAGTGGTGAACGTATTGATTTTGCCAGTGGTCAGGATCTTTGTCTTCTTAATGTTAAGGTGCGGGCCCATTTAAAGACTATGGTCCTTGATCTTGAGAAGCAGTGTTACAGATTGTCTTCTCTTTCAGCCAGTAATGTGGTATCATTAGCATAGCAAAGGTTGTTGATGGGTTTTTCACCAATCTTCACACCTTGGTTGTCTTCATATAGTCCTGCTTCTCTGATGAGTTGCTCTGTATATAAATTAAAGATGTAGGGGGAAAGAATGCAGCCTTGTTGTACACCTTTGCTGATTTTAAACCATTCTGTTTCTCCTAGTTCCGTTCAAACAGTTGTTTCTTGATCAATGTAAAGATTGTGCAAGAGAACTATCAAGTATTCTGGTATACCCATGCTTCTTAATGAGGCCCAGAGTTTCTCATGGTTTACACAGTCACTATAGGGCTGGAAGATGAGACCCCCAGGTTGGAAGGCACTCAACTGGCTACTGGGAATGAGCTGAAGACGTCTCAGAGTAAAACCAGCATTTATGATGTGGCTAGATCAAAGCCCTCGAGATGTCTGACTGCTGATGTAGCTGCACATGAAATGAGAGTCAGAAGTTGCAAAGATGTCTTACATATAGGGACATGGAACGTGCGAAGCATGAACCAAAGGAAGTTGGAAATGGTCAAGAATGAAATGGAACATGTACAACTCGATCTGTTGGGTGTCAGCAAACTGAAATGGACTAGCACTGGGCACTTTGCATCTGATGATCACATGGTCTACTATGCTGGAAATGAAAGACAAAGAAGAAATGGTGCTGCATTTATAATTAAGAACAAACCTGCAATAACTGTAATGAAATGCAGTGCAGTTAGTGAACACTTAACTCCTATTCATCTACGAGGAATGCCCATCAACACAGCTATAATTCAGGTATATACCCTAACAGCAGCTAAAGAAGAGGAAGAAGTTGATGAGTTCTATGAACAATTACAAGCTGAAATTGACAGAACATGCAACTAGGACATCCTGATAGTCATGGGTGATTGGAATGCAAAAATTGGCAACAAAGAAGGCAAAGTGGTTGGAAAATATGGACTTGGCAACAGAAGTGAAGCTGAAGAAAGACTGCTAGAATTCTGCAAGACCAATGTTCTATTCATCTCAAACAACTTCTTCCAGCAACACAAGCGCTGACTATACACATGGACTTCACCCAATGGATGGTACAAAAATCAAATTGACTACATCTGTGGAAGACAATGATGGAAAAGCTTGATATCATCAACAAAGACAAAACCTGGAGCTGACTGGTACAGATCACCAACTACTAGTATGCAAACTCAACCTAAAGTTGAAAAAGAGCAAGCCAAGGGCATGCTTAAACCACTACAATCGGCTCAAAATTCAGCATGTTTGACTAATTACCAATTCAGTTTTTGTCACCATCATGGAACTGAAATGCTGTTCTCTTATGGAAGATTTTCTTTCCTGATATGATTAGGGGAAATCTTGTTTATTAGTTTATTTATTAGTAATGTTGGAAATCTCAGCAGCTTTTGATACCGTTGATCACTTTTTATTATTGTCTAGTGATCTCTGTATCCAGAAATCTGTTCTCTTGGTTTTCATCTTTTTTTTTGTGTATAACAATTTTTTATTAAGATATAAGAAAATAAGTACAGCAATACAGTACAGTATCAGACAACATCCCTCGGCATCCCAGAGAACCCAACCTAAGAACAGTATGTCTCACTCAAAGTTAACATGTAAACCAATCCCCAGAATTAGAAAACTAACAGATAATGTACCCCCATATGAAGAATAGCCCTAGTTATATCTGTGGACAAATATCCTATGATCGAAGTCAACAACCCAAAGTATAACATAACCTTTATCATAGGGCTGTTATAGCAGCAAAGAGAGAAAGAGAGAGAGAGAAGAAAGAAAGAGGAACACATCACAGCCAAGGCATAGTAACAGCCTTGATAATAAACCTTCACACCTACATATACTGGAAAGTCCGACTTTCTCACTATCATAAATATCCATCAAATGAAGAACGTTAACTATACAAACAGGTGTTAGCACACTAATAGTACAAGGTGCGAGATAAATAGTTAAGATAACATTCCAATACCTATCAAAGGCGGGGAGCCTGTAAGAAGGAAACAAGCGAAAAATGTGTCTGATGCTAATCCCCCTGACAACCCCCCTCCCCTGTCCTCCTTCCCACCCCCCAAAACTCAACAATGAATATCTACACCTTCGCATCCAGGAATCAAGATTTAGCAGGAACACAATGCTATTGCAGTAAGGAGTGACAGCAGGTACCTTCTTTTGGCTCTTGTCAGTGAACAATAAGTAAAGGGAAACTAGTGGTGGCAGACCCCCTTAATAGGTAAAAACAGTGCCCAAAGTTGAGAAACACTATCTGTACGACCCCTAAGTCATTCCATCCTGTATATATTCCATATCTTTAACCACCATTCAGTTAAAGTAGGAGCATACGACCGCTTCCAGAAGCGACTAACTACCGAGTGGGCTGCTAACAGTAAACAATTTACCAACCTAGCCTTATCAGGAGGTATTATCAGTTCCGGGAAATAACCCAAAAGACAAAGCTCCGGCAGATTGGGAAGCTCCACCTCCAACTTATTGGTAATTTGAGAATGGACTGCCCCCCAAAAGGCCTGAATGTGTCTACAATCCCACCACATATGCAGATATATGCCCCTCTGGCCACATGAGTGCTAACAAAAAGGGATCATCCGTCCTTCCCCACTGAAATAATTGCTCAGGTGTAATAGACATCCGAAATAATATACGGAGTTGCATGTTAACAAGCGATAAAGATATGGAGCATTTATGCAAATAAGAAAATTTCAGCCCAAAATTCCTCTGTTTTATCAGGCATTTCCGTCTCCCAGTGTTTTTGAAAAGTTAGAGTAGAATAAGAGGCAGCTATTTCAAAAGAGAGAGCTTTATAAAGTCTAGCTAAGAGAGCCTTTGGGCGAGGGCTATTAAAGAGAAGAGTTTCCCACTGTCTTGGTGGCCTTGTTGCAGCAGAGAAATACGTCTGCTCCGAAAAACAATGCTTAAATTGGAAGTACTGAAAGTCCGACACAACCCGGCCAAAGAGATGTTCCATTTTTTGTTTGACAAAAATTGAAGATTTTCATACATGGAGGAAAATCTAGTCTGAGCACTAATTGCCAACATCTTTCGCCTGGGCTCGCAATCGGATTGCGAGAGGTTCGAGAGCAAGAGCAAAAAGTAACGGGGAGAGTTGACAACCTTGTCTTGTCCCCCTGCCCAATATGAAAGACGACAAGCTAAATCCATTAACCTGCACTACTGCACTTGGTGCCTTGTATAAAGCCTCGATCCATCCCTGAAAATCAGGGCCAAATCCAAAATGATGCAACGTCGCAAATAAATAAGGTCACTCTACCCCATCGAAGGTCTTTTCAGCATCTAAAGACAGTACAGCATAGGTTCCCTCTCTTTTCTTCAGCCCAATTAAAATATTGAGTAGCCTCCGAACATTTTCAAATCCATATCTACCTTTAATAAAACCTGTCTGGTCCGGGTGCACAATCTCCTGGATGTTGGAATCCAGTCGCATCGCAAATATTTTAGTCAAAATTTTATAATCTATATTAAGTAAGGATATGGGTCTGTAATCGCTACTGAGCGTCGGATTTTTACCTTCTTTAGGTATCACAATGATAGAAGCCTGATACATAGAGTGTGGTAATTTTCTTTGGATTAATATCTCATTGTATACCTTAGCTAAAACGGGAACAATTTGATTCGAGAGGACCTTATACAGTTCTGCCGGAAACATATCTGGTCCAGATGCCTACGGATTGCTTCTTGCACTTCCACTATTTGAATAGGTCTTTCTAAGGTATGAAGGGTATCCTCCAATATCTTAGGAAGATTAGATTCAGTTAGCCAACAATTTACCTGATGATCATCAGCCGAAAACTGAGATGTGTATAGGGTTTTATAAAACTTCGCTAAACAATCAGCCATCTCTGTAAATTTCCTAAGCCAGTTACCTGCATCGTCCACAATAGTTGAGATTTTCTTTTTCAACCTCTTCCGTTTTAATTGCCATAGAAGCAGCTTGCTAGCTTGTTACCATGTTCATAGAAGCTACGCTTCATTTGCTGCATTTGAGATGCTATCTCAACTGTTTCCAAAGCGGCTAATAATTTACGCCAAATTTTCCTATTCTGAGTACGCTTGTGTGTCTTTTCAAGTGTAGTTATCTGAGCGCACAGATTATCCTGCTGTAACGTTTTTTGTTTCTGAAATGCTTTTGAGATTGATACCAATTGTCCCCTCATCACTGCTTTTCCCGCTTCCCATAATAAGGAACTGGTGTCATGAGGTGCAGCGGTCAGAGCCCATGGAGATAGGGGATTCTGATAAAAATGGAGCTAACTTTGACAGCTCAGAGATACACATGGTCAAAGGTTGCCATAGGAACCATACACAAGCTATTTCACGTGGTGTAGGGGAACGCCCAGACCCAAAGCTAGCTCGTGGCTCATCAGGGGATGAGGGACAGCTGACAAGGGGCGGAGCCAACATCACAAGCTACGCAGTTAAAAATCACTCACCTGAGAGTAGTAGAGGAACGGCTGGAGAAGGAAGCGGCTAGAGGGAGAACTGCAAGAGAGAGAACTGCTGAGGAGAGACGTGCTGGCAGGGAGAGAAGTCCCGATAGCAGGAGAACTCCAAGTAGGGAGAGAAGCTTGAGAGGCAGGAGAGAAGGATCTCCATGCTGGTTAAAACCAATTGCTGACCAAAGGAGACTACCCGGGAGGTGCAGTGCTGAGAAACCCAGGAAGGGCTGTTTGGAAGAGCAGTGCACAGCTGACCAGTGCTTCCGAGAACCTTGCTACAGAGGAAGCAGAGGTAGTAGCTCTGAGGCCAGGCTAAGGCAAGACCAGTCACCCAGCACAAGGTACCGAGCAGGAGAAAACCATTATCCTGAAGATAATTTGGTGCCAAGGAGAAAGCTCAAACAGACACGGAGTGAAAAGCCTTCCCACGAGCAGAGCTGTGCTCGAGGGAGGAACGTTGAAGGGAAACTGCTGAAAGGTAACCTTATTCTTCCTAATAGGAGAAGCTTAGACTATAGCAGTCAGCCCTGTACTTATCAAGAATTATGTGCTGCCTCTGAGAGAGACTGTAGTGATTACGGTAATTACCCATCCACCTCTAGGCTGGTGGGGGAAGGGAACTCACAAAGCTATAGAGAGGAACTCAGCAGTCAGAACAGAAGTTTCACTCACCGGGAAACTTACCCAGATATAGAAGAGATGCAATGTGATCCGTGTGAGGAGTCTAACGGTGATATTTACATGGACTGTACATATACCTTATCTGATAGCATATCTTCTCTATGCTGAAGAGCTGTAGGAGCTAATTCATAAAGAAAACAGACAGGAAGAGTTTTGTGAAGAAAGCTGTTTTCTTTTACCATTTTTGCCTCCATTGTGAAAGCTGAAGATAAGCATATCCTTTGTTCAAATGTTTCTTTAACTTTGATACCAGACGTATGGTTTTTGTGTTGCCTTATTTCATTGTGTGAAAATCCAACCCCGGGAAGGGAATAAATCCTGTTTAAATCCTTATCACTCCGACTACAACTACTTTCTTTTTGCTACAGTTGTGGAACTACAAATCCCAGAGGGCATTGCCAAGCCTCTCTACTATACTCCACAGCTATTAAAGAACTTACCCTGCTAATCCACCCATGCCTATGGCCTCTGGGGGGTGAGTGGGTGACACTGGATATCTCTGGTGAGTCATTAAATTGTAAATAATCGTTCCAACTAGCTTGCAGCTGCTCCACAAACTTTTTGTTTTTCAAAAGCTGTCTATTAAAAATAAATAAATATTCAACGAGCACGTCCTGGGGGAGAATCTCTTGGTCTGTTATTAACCATTCTAAGGAGACCAGATGGTGATCCGACAGACCATTAGCTCCAATGTGTACTCTAGAGATAGAAGGAAGTAACGACAGACACCATCCAGGTATCAATTCTGGAATGCGAATGATGTCTTAGAGAGAAAAACGTGTAATCTCTTTCTCCAGGATGAGTCTCTCTCCAAACTTGTCAGAGTTTGTTATATAAGTCCTTAGCGCTTTGGACCATCCCGTTCCCCTCCCTAAGGATTCTGACCTATCCAACTCTGAGGTTACACTGTTGAAGTCTCCTCCCAGCAAAACTTCATCTGTAGCGTGAGCTCGGAGTGTTTCTAGAAGATCATATAACGACACTGCGATATCCGCGGGAGGAATATAAACATTAAGCAAAGTAATTGGAAAATTATTGCAAGACCCTGAAATGAGAAGAAAGCGCCCCATTGGATCTGAAATGTGAGTTGAAACTGCAAAGGGACAATCTTTAGATATTAAAATTGCTACCCCCCTGCTTATATGAAGTAAAATTAGAATAAAAAACCTGTGGGTATGCTTTAGAGGATAAGCCTGACTGTGCTCCTGGTGCTAAATGAGTCTCTTGGAGAAACACAATGTCTGCTTTTTCCCTATGGGTTTGGGATAACACCCTGCATCTCTTAATGGGGTGATGTAGCCCTCGAATATTCCATGTTATTAATTTAAGCATTGTTTCTATTAAATGTTCGCTTACCTGAAACAGCCAGTTGGTTCCATACAGTCACTCTGTTACTGCTTAGCTTATTGTATATTTGCCTAGAAATCCCCCAATGCACAAAAATACTCCAAACCATAAGCTTCCCAAATCCCCAAACCTGCAGTACCCGCACCCCTCCCCCTCTATTCCCCCCCATCTCCCTTTACTCCCCCCCCCCCCAATATCCCTGGTCCTGGAATTAGAGAACCTCTCCCCTTCATATCAAAGTTTCAAGAACTTGAGCGACGTCTAGGTCGCCAAAGGGGTAAAAAGAACCACAGTTAAACCCCAGCCAACTACATCCCTCCCCCAAACAAACAGTTCGTCCCTAGGCGAGCCAACTTCAACTGTAGGAATAGTTCCTCCCCCCCCCCCCCCTCAGTAAATTGTAGTAAACCGTAATGGTAGCTAAGTATAGCATACAGCACCCACTGAAGACTAACATTACATATCCATAAATTATATAATGGAATCACAAAACCCCATACCCTTAAGACAATCAGTCCATGTATATAGAAAAGAGTAAAGTTCAAGTGACTTCATGGAGGAGCAGCAGTGTCCATAGCCTTAATGGCATGATCATCAGCATCCGCTTCTGATTGACAGCGTGAGCGTAGAATCTTCCGTCTTTTAGGTGTTGAAACTTCCCATTCAGGTTGCAGGTTGCACTGGCGTTGGACGCGATTATCTCCATATTGAATCTGATCAACAAAGTCCATATATACCGAAAGGTCCATAATTTTTGGGGTTTTATTGTGCCACTCAAAAATTAAAGCGAAAGGAAAGTTCCAGCGATATTTAATCTGCTTTTGTTGTAGAATCTGTGTTAAGGGTTTGAAACGCCAACGTTTTTCCAGTGTGAAGGCTGATAGATCTTGATAAATTTGAAGTTCCCAGTCTCTAAAGAAAAAGGAACGTTTTCCACGAAGTGCTCTCACTAACACAGCTTTATCTTTGGAACATTGGAAGCAGGCGATGATGGGACGAGTTCTAGTATCTCCTCCTGTTTTCACATTGCCGCTCCGATGCGTTCTTTTGATTTTAACTGGAGTAGAACTCGCAGGTACACAAAAAGCATATATCTCTTGAACTAATGTAATAATGTTACCAGCTGTAGTGGGAGATTCTGACACCCCCCAAATTCGGATGTCATTTCTCCGCTGCCTATTCTCCATGAATCCTGCAGTTCTTTCATATCCGTAGTTAGTTGTTCCAGCTTATAAATCTTAGCTTGAAGCTCCACCGTGGAATCCATTTGCTCTCTGATATTTACTTCGGCTTGAGTTACTCTATCTTCTAGAGATTTAAAATCGGACCGAAGATCCGTGATTGCTTTAGAAAAGTCAAGTCGGAAAGAGCGCAATTCTTGAAAAAACTTCCATCAAATCTGCCTTGGACACCGGTTGGGCTCCCATGTTCTGATCCGAACCAGAATCAGATGTCAAAGTAGAGGCTCCTGATGTGCCAGTTGTGTGATTAGATCCTGTTTGTTCAGGTTTCCTGGAGAATTTAGAGAGTGCAGTGGCGTAATGATTCTTAGCAGCCATCCTGAGCAGCACAGTTACCCTGGTAAGATATTCAAACTTTCGGAATCTGGGTTCTGGTATGCCAACAATATGCCTCAGAAAATAGCAGAATAAACCACAAAAATATTTCCTCTGGAGTCAAAGTTGGTATCCGATCATAAATTAACTCAGCTTATGGATCGTTGAGTTAAGTATATTGCTGTCACTCCTCAAAACTCCTAAAAGGCTGTGAAAAGAAAAAGCGGGAAAAGTATATTGCAATGATGTCAACAGCCACTAGGTGGGGCTAAACGCTCATCGAAGTCCAGTGAATCTATCCAAACTGTAAATCTCAGCCAGTAGCACAACGAAGTACCTCCGTACAGCCCTTAAAAAGTGTTGACAGGAGAAAATTTACCGATTTCCCGGTATGCCTTCTAAATCCCTAAACTGGAACTACCTCGATTTAGATGTTATTGTAAATAAAAATGATAAAAAGCAAATGGCATAGCCTCTCACATAAGATAAACTGCTCCGGTCTTAGTTAAGAACAGTCAAACCAGTCACAGGAATAAGTAACCTTTAAGAAGCTGAGAGGCAAAAAATACAAGAGTCTGAAGGGATCATGAAAATAGGCTGGCAGCTCATCTGAAACTGAACGGGAGATACACACTTAACCCCGATGCAATCACACCGATACCTGTCAGTGTCAGTCTATCAATTTACTCAATTCGTTGTTGATTTTATTAGATGTAATGGGAGAGATTAGTTTTCCTAATACTCAGAGATCGGCAATAAGATGTTAATGCTGCTTTACCTGGTGATCGAAAATTTGCCCTGCCGGAAAAAAAAGAACTTTGTCTACATCAGATCTAGTTTATTGTCTTCCACACAACTGTAGTGATGCTGAAATCATTGAAAATCCATTGTACAGGACCATGCTATCCTGTTAGTCTGGAACAAAATTTCGTGCATAGGAGTTATACCGCTGTCATAACTTAAGGGAGCTCTAATACGATCTGTTAAGGTTGTCAGTGTAGCAGTGACATAAAATGGCTGAAGCTCGCGCTGTCATCTACGTTCCAGCGCTGCGTGTCACTGCCATCTGGTGATGGCCGTCCTGTCAAGTTTTCCCGCCACTAGATCTCCTCAAACTAAATCTAACTAGGGCTTTGTCACCCTCCATGGCGAGGACAATAGAAAAAAGCCAAATCTTGCCGAGGTTCGCAATCTGCACTTAGACAAGGACCTTGTTTTAAAAAAAACAAACAAAAAAAAAGTAAAAGCATCGAACGCCTGTCACCACAGGCATCGGAGAGTAAATTTGAGAGAGGCACTCACAATTACTTAGCGATCTCCTATTTGCGATCTAGTTTATGCTCCGCCACAATTCCCGATCCTGTATATCGACCTGACATTTAGTTGTAATAATTAAGATCCGATCCGCTGATCTTAGACTCACCCAGAGAGGGAACTAGAGCTGGGAAGAGCCAATGAAACTATTCTGCTCCAGAGGATGACATCAGCTTTGTTCGGTACAGAGACTTAACAGGATTCACATCGAGCCACTATTCCTACATCCATAGTTATAAAGTGAGAGTTCTAAAAAATTACATTTCATCAGTTTTTAGTGGGGACAGGATGATCACGGCTCGGAGCTTCAGGGAAACCCAGCCATTCCTCCGGTTTTCATCTTTTTTTATGAACAGACAAATATTTATGGTCTGCTGGCAAACTTTCATCATGGCATACCCTTACTGCTGGGGTTCCCCAGGAGTCAGCCTTACCTGCTATACCTTTCATTATTTATATTGCTCCATTACACAAAAGTTTGGACATCTTGGTTGTGAAATTCCACATTTTTATGGATGGTGTTCAGTTCATCGTTTCTGTTTTTTTGTTCTTAGATTCCTTGAAAGCTGTGTCTTTTTGTCTTACTGCTATACCGAGATCCCTAACCACGGAGTTAATGGAAGGTAACAAAATGTCATAAGCAGACAGAAAATTTGCATCAGGTAAATCCCAAAGAAAGATACAAAATTTCAATTTTTTTCATATTTAATGCTACCTTATTACAAGTCATCCAATATTTAATAGTAACATAGTAACATGTCCTTTTCAAACCGGACATAGAGAGGGGCTGTACATCCAGGATGGACTCAGCCTGTAAATGTTTACAATCAATTACAAGAACGCTGGAAACTGCCTAAGGAGACGCAACACATCAAACCTACTAAACCTGCCCCCAGCATTAACCAAGTATAACAAGTCTATTTGCTCCAGGGCAGTCTCCCTTCATGCCCCAAGCCTATGGAATAATTTACTACCACAAATCAGAGACACCCACGACCTTCCAACCTTCCTCAAACTGCTTAAAACCCACCTATTCAAGGAACATTTTGATGGGATAACATAACCCCCTCTTATCTATCCCTAATATATCCTTAGATGTAAGCAACCTTCTACCTGATTGAGATGAAAAGCAGAAATACCTTAGATAGGTATTTCGGGTGAGTTCGGTGAACTACCCTATTCTTATGAAACCTGCTGTACAGCAGGTGTGCCACCAGTGCTTGCAATTTGTTGACTCTGCATGCCGAAGTAAGCACCACCAGAAAAATGACTTTACAGGTAAGAAATTTGAGCAGGTAGGAGCTAAGAAGTTCAAAGGGGGGGGGGTGCGAGGAACTGTCTGAGCACCATATCAAGGTCGCACATCATCGGGGGGTGGTTTAATAGGGGGGTGAGATAGGAGGCCCTGCATAAAGTGACCCACTAAGTGGTAAGCAGAAACCTTCCCCAGGTCTCGCACGAACTTTCAGAAGGAGAGGGGGTATCTCCTCTGCTTGTACAGGGGCGAGGATCAAAGGGGATATTGTGGTGACAGGTGGTCTCTGGAGATTCCACTTCGGTCTCACAATCAGAGACAAGAGGAACTCTTAGTACTGCAGCGAATGGTGACTATGCCGATGGTGCTCAGGTGGAGTTGAAGGAGTCCTTGGCTCACCAAGAGGGACCTTAAACACTCACAGAAGCTGCCTGAGAGAGCATGGACCTCTAGGATGGGCTGCACATTTATTTATTTTATTTATTTAACACTCATTTTTATACCGCATCTTCCAGAGATCAGTTGCGGTGTACAAATAACAACAATTAACAAAGCTAAGTTTGTTTTACATAGAACATCTTAATTTTACATAGAACATCTTAAAATATCATAAATTAAACAAAGAAGTTTACACTAGAACTATGTGAAAACAATTTAACTAACAAAGTGTAGTGTCTATATACATAAGACAGTACATAACTGATACAACTATATACATGCGTAGGTATTAGGTCATAGGAGATAGGATCGTCATTTCGTTAGAGCTGTGTGTTGTCCATTTAGGTGGGAGGTTTGTGCTTTAAGTGGTCAGTTACCTGATTAGCCTTTATCTAATTTGAGTGCAAGGTTTTCCATGGTATTGTAGTGTTTAGTGAATAGATAAGTTTTTAATTTTTTGCGGAATTCCATGATCTCTGTTAGTGAACGTAGATCCTCTGGTAGGGAATTCCAGATAGTTGGGGCTATATGTGAGAAGGCTCTATTGTTGGTTAATTTGTGTGCTTTTATGAAGTCCTTTGGAATCTTTAGTTTATTTAACTGTTCTTTTCTGTTAGTAGGCTTAGGTGTTTCTTTGCATATTAGATTACATAGTGTAGTCGGCGCCATGTCGTTTAATGCTTTAAATGAGGTTATTATTGTTTTATATATTATCCTGCTTTGTATTGGTAACCAGTGAAGAGATGCAAGTATTGGTGTTATGTGTTGGAGTGAACTTATTTTTAGTATAATTCTTGCTGTTGCATTTTGGGCTAGTTGAATTCTTTTAATGTTCTGTTTTGAAATGCCTATAAGTATTAGGTTGGCGAAATCAAAGTGAGGGGTTATGATAGCTTGTGTTATATTAATGAAATCTTGTACAAATACAAGCGGGCGTAGTTGTTTGAGAATTTTAAGTTTGAAATAGATTTTCTTTATAGTATTTCTAATGTGGGTTTCCATTGTAAGGTGTGTATCTAGGATAACACCTAGATATCTTATTTCATTTTTTATTTTAATTTCTTGATCTTGTAGTGTTATGTGGGTTGGGGGGATAAATGATTGATTTTTTGTTACGACTAGGACTTCGGTTTTGGCATGGTTTATGTGGAGGTTTTGAGATTTTAGCCAAATTGTGATTTCATTGTAGCAGTCTGAGAGGAGTTGTAACGGTATGTTAGGAATTGTAAATGGAATGTACATCATAATATCGTCTGCATAGAGGTGATATTGTACTCCAAATTTTTTAAAGATATTGCAAACCGGTTTTATGTAAATGTTAAAAAGTAGGGCTGATAGTGCAGATCCTTGTGGTAGACCTATTTCTTGGTTATATGTAGTTGAAGTTTGATTACCTATTCGTACATTTTGTGTTCTGTTGTTTAAATAGGAAGTGAACCAATTATGTACTGTGGAGTTTATGCCTATCTGTCTTAAGTTGCTGAGCATTATTGAGTGATGTACACCATCAAAGGCTGCTGATATGTCGATGAAGAGGAGGATGAATGCTTGTTTATGATTGTCGATTCCTCTTAGGAGAGTATCAATTAATACTGTTAGTAGTGTTTCTACTCCGTGGCGGGGCCGAAATCCATATTGTTGCTCGTCAAGCGGGTAAGATGTGTCTATGTATTCCTGTGTCTGTAATTGTACTACTTTGTCTATTATTTTGGCCAAAAATGGTATGCTAGAAATGGGCCTGTATGATGCTGGGCATGTTTTATCTAGTTTGCCATTCTTTAGGATTGGGCGTATTTGTGCATGTTTGAGTGATTGTGGGAGGTAGCCTTGGGAAAATGAGAGGTTAACTATTGGGAGAATGAAGGATAGTAAGGTAGGCAGTGTGTTTTTTATCCATGACACTGGGCATGGGTCTAAATAAGAGGTTGTGGTATTGAGTCCAGATATGATAGTTTTTAATGTCGTTCTTGAAATGGGGTGAAAGTCTGACCATGCGTCAACAGACTGGTGAGAGTTGTTAATTGTATCAAAAGACATTTGAGGTTTTTTTGATTTGTTTTGGTAGTGATTAGCTAGTGTTTGTGCTGAGTGTTTGTGCTGAGTGATTAGCTAGTGTTTGCACATCTACAGGTGAGGCACTTGCTGTGGACGAGGATGTCACTGGTGCCAAGGAACCTGAGGTCACAGGGGCCCTGACTGCTTGCTGGGCCATGAATTCAGTGAGTCTGCACTAGAGGACCTGCATCCTCTCTGCGAGGATACAGGTCTCCGCTGCTGCTGGAGTCTGCACTGCAGATTTTGGTGGCCTGGATTGATCACTGTTGGAGGCGGGATGCTGGGCTTGAAGGACCTTGGTCTGACCCAATATGGTATTTCTTATGTTGCTACTGGCCTGCTTCCCCTCTGCTTCAAATTTTCGGACTTGTTCTCAGTTCTTTCAAGGAGCTTGTGGACCCATGAATTTGGCCCACTCAGATTCCACATTAGGAACCACCACCCAGGAAAAGGATTTAGGCGTTATCGTGGATAACATGTTAAACCCTCTGCCCAGTGTGCAGCGGCAGCCAAGAGAGCAAACAGAATGCTAGATATCATAAGGAAAGGAATGGAAAATAAAATAAAGGATATTATAATGCCTCTGAATCGTTCCATGGTGCGACCGCACCTTGAATATGTGTGCAATTCTGGTTGCCGCATCTTAAAAAGGATATAGCGTTATTAGAAAAGGTACAGAGAAGAGCCACCAAAATGGTTAAGGGGATGGAAGTTAGGGCTCTTCAACCTGGAAAAGAGACGGCTGAGGGGAGATATGATAGAGGTTTATAAATTAATGAATGGAGTGGAATGGGTAAACATAGATCGATTGTTTACATCATCTGAATATAGAAAGACCAGGGGACATGCAATGAAGCTACAGGGTACACTATTTAAGACTAATAAGAGAAAATATTTTTTCACTAAACGTGTAATCAAACTCTGGAATTTCTTACCGGAGAATGTAGTAAAAGCTGATAGTGTAGCTGGGTTTAAAAAAGGTTTGAACAAGTTCCTGGGGAAAGGTCCGTAAACCATTATTAAAAGGGATCCAGGATATCACTGCTTGACCCAATACAAGCATTGTAGAACCTGTGTCTTTTGGAGAAACTGCTAGGTACTTATGACCTAGATTGGCCACTGTTGGAAACAGGATACTGGGCTTGATGGACCTTGGTCTGACCCAGTATGGCATATCTTATGTTCTTATACCATCTCTCTCAGCGGGGAATCATCGATGGTCACAGCCTCAAGTCCCATGTCAGCCCTCTGCGGCCTCAGGAGACAACACCTCCCACCAGGGCAGCTTGGAGGTCCGCTCCTGGCTCTTGCCCTCTAAGTCGCACTGAAGGCTCTGATGCCAATGCCCATGGGCCTTCACCCTGTGCTCGGCATCGCCCTTTGATGCCGACGAGGTCAAAATCCAGTCCTTATGGGGGTGCTCTTTATCAAAGGAGAGCCACTGTCCCAGTGCCCCGCAATCCCTTGGCTCCGAATGAGCCCATCCTCCACGTGAAACTAAGCGCCTTGCACATCATCTGCGAACGGAGAGCACAGTCGGAGGGCTCATGGTCGGGCCCGAGGAACTGAAGACCCCAGCTGTGGTGGTCCGTGATGAAGATGGTCCAGCCACACTAGGTGCACTTCTTGAAGACACTGGCCAGTTTTGACATGGTAGGGATGACAGCTTCTACCAAGTAAAAAGGACTACAAAGTCCTCACCGACCAGGGGGGCACGAGAGGAAAATCCCACATGTCGAAAAGGAAAAAAGGCAAAAAAAATCCCTGAGAAAAACACCAATGCATCGATGTTCCCAGAGACACGAGGAAGATGCTGCATAGCATGCAATTCCAAAAAATAGCAAAAACTAGTGAAAAAAAGGTCAACTAAATTCCAGGAGACAGATGACATCTGGAGGGCTCTGCAGAAAAAACAAGACTGAAGTAAAGATGGCTCCTTCAGGCAGGAAGACTGGCATGCATGTGTGGAGCACCTTCCAAAAGCTTCCTAGGGAAACTGGGAAGCATTTCCGCGTGGGCTCCATCAGTGATGTCACCCATATGTGAGGACTGACTTCCTGCTTAGTACTGGAGAAATCAAACAGATCATTAATTCTAACGACTTAACTAGTAATAGCTCACAGTTCCCTAACGAAGATGTATCAATCTTTAATTCTTGTGGCCCAAGTTCTCTCTGATATATGATAAGCAGACCACCACTGTGTTTACCCACCAGAGGCTTAGATAAATTGTGTTTATCTAAGCCTCTGGTGGGTAAACACAGTGGTGGTCTGCTTATCATATATCAGAGAGAACTTGGGCCACAAGAATTAAAGATTGATTAGTAATTAGGGGGGCACATCTGATTAATAATGATTGTATCTGTTTCCAATAGCCAAGATTCAGTAATGCAGAATAAATCAGGCTGATCTTCAAGCAAAATATCATGTTCTTAACAGACCTAGCATTAACAAGATACAAAGATTTCTTCCTGATAAATGAGGAATAACTTAGAACAGGAGATGATTTAAATATAAGGGAACAAATGACATGCTCAGGTCTGGAAGAGAACCGTCTAGGAGGTAACTGACCATATCAACCTCGACCAATAATAGCACTGCATTGGTTGCCTGTTGCTTTTAGTTTAAATGTGCAAGTTTGATCTATAAGATTTTTCAATCTCGTAGGCATACTGAACTATCATCACTATCAATATCTTACTGCCCTGTTGGCACACACCTTGTCTTACTGCTCACAACTTGCATGTTTCCCTCATGCAACTGTTCAAAAGGAAGCAACACAAATGTGTATTTTCTGTGTGGGGTTCTTTCCTTTCGAACGCTTTGCCTCAGATTCTGCAAGATATGTCTTCCTATTTATCATTTTGCAAACACATTAAGGCACATTTCTTTTCAGAAAGCTTTTAATTTGCTACTTTAATCTTTTCTTTGGATTATATATACTGGTTTTTAGGTTTACTTTTAATCTGTATTATCTTAGTTTGTTTTATATGTTTATTTTATTATGATAGATTCAGCCCAGTCTCAGGGATCTCTATAGTTCGTTTAAAATAAAGTAAAGTAATCTTAAGTCTCACAGTAACCTTCCTCGGCAATTTCTGTAAGATTAAATTAGACTTACCTACTAATTGTAGTTCCTGGAGGAACTCCAGTCTAGTCCCGGAATCTCTGGGTTGTGATCCTCCTCCAGCAGCTTGGAGACTGAGAAGTGTCATTCTCGTGACATCACTGGTATATAAGCCCCGGAACCGCCTCTTCTCACCAGTTACCTATTGACAAAGCAGACTCACCGGAGCAACCATTAAGTAGTAACTATACCATAACCAAAACCTAAAACGTTAACTGCCCACTGAAGGACGCCAAGCCAAACTATGTACATAATCTTCTGAAATGTACCCTGCGTGCTGAGATCCACTTTCCCTCCCCTGCGAAGGACGTTGACCCCCCCCCAATGTTCCCTCTAATTTTCTGTAGGCTGTGTGCGCATAAAATATCAGCTGTGCAGCTTTTGAAGGAAGGTTAAATTTTTGTGCGCCACATAATGACACTCAGTTATATACTTTAAAATTTGGCTACACGCCAGAATACAATATGTACACCACATTGATTGCACTAGAAAATATTGTAGAACTTGTGAAAACCATAAATACACAACAACTTTTCAATTTTAAGAACGTCTGTGTTGTTTTCTATCAGAATCAGAACCGTAATTTTTGTGCGCTCTGTTGTAAAGTATGTGCGCTCACTCGGCGAGGTGTGTGCGCGCGCACACGCGCACAGCTTAGAGGGAACAGTGCCCCCCCCCCCCAAAAACACACCCTGAGCTAGGAACCTTACGCTGCAGGACAGCCAACTGTGACTCTTACCTGTTAACTTATTCCTGCTTCAGGCCATAGTCCACTCATCTATCAGGGCGGGATACGGGACTAGACTGGAGTTCCTCCAAGAACTACAATTAGCAGGTAAGTCTAATTTAATCTTCCTGATCGTCCCTCCAGTCTAGTCCCAGAATCTTTGGGGATGTAACAGAGCAGTGAATAGATTCAACGGGAGGGCCCTGCTAGACCAGCCTGAAGCACCGCCGATCCAAAACAGGTGTCCCTCTCCGCCTGAATGTCCAGACAGTAATGCTTTACAAATTTCCACCGCTGGCACCAGACTGCATTCTGCCCAAGAGGCTGCCTGTGCCCTAGTGGAATGAGCTCTCAGCCCCTCTGGAACCAACCGGCCTTTCAACAGATACGCTGACGCGATTGCCTCCTTTAACCACCGGGCAATAGAAGCTTTAGACGCTGCCTCGCCCTTTCTTGCTCCCTCAAACAACACAAAACAGCCTATCTGATTTACGGAAACTTGCTGTCCTGCGGATATACCGCTTCAAAGCTCGCTGAATATCTAACAAATGCAACTGTCCCGCCGCCTGATTCTCGCTCTCTGCTGAGAACACCAGCAAAGACACCGACTGATTCACATGAAAAACGGAAATCACCTTCGGTAAAAAGGATGGTACCGGCCTCAAAACCACCTTAGTATCAAAGAAAGCCAGAAAAGGTTTCCTACAGGACAGCGCTTGCAATTCTGATATTCGTCTCGCCAAAGCAATCGCCACCAAGAACACCACCTTCAGAGTGAGATCCTTCAGAATCGCCTTCGCTAATGGTTCAAAGAGTGCTCTCCCTAACGCCCCCAACACCAATGGGAGATCCCAAGTCGGAACAACCTGCTTACGCGGCGGCCTCAACGGGGTTACCGCCCGCAAAAAACACTTAATATCCGCATGTCCCCCGAGCACCTCGCCCTGCACCTTACCTCTATAACAGGACAGCGCTGCCAACTGAACCTTCAATGAAGCGGCTGCCAAACCCTTCTGAAAACCATCTTGCAAGAAGGACAGTACTTGCAGAACCGACGCCTTCAAGGGAACACAACCCTTATCCGCACACCATGCTTCAAACATGTGCCAGACTCTGACATAAGCCAACGAAGTAGACCATCACTGAGCTTTCAGCAAAGTAGAAATCACCGCCACTGAATAACACTTGGCTCTCATCCTAGCCCTCTCAAGAGCCAAGCCGTAAGCGAGAATCAATCTACCCGATGCATGCACAGAGGCCCCTGTGTCAGAAGATCCTTTCGAGCCGGAAGCCGCCAGGGCTTTCCTACCAACAGCCTCACCAAATCCGTGTACCACGGTCTTCTGGGCCAATTCGGCGCTATCAAAATCACCTGACCTCTGTGGAGCTCTATGCGCTGCAGCACCCGACCGATCAACACCCAAGGTGGAAACACGTAGAGGAGCTGCTCTTCTGGCCAGGCCTGTATAAGAGCATCCAGGCCTTCCGCCAATCTCTCCCTTCTTCTGCTGAAGAAACGCTCTACCTTTGCCGACTGAAACGTTGCCATGAGATCCATAACCGGCATCCACAAGCAACGCACCAGCATCGCGAATACATCTGGATGTAGAACCCACTCCCCCGGGTCCACCGTTACGCGAATCAAGTCGGCCTCTACATTGTCTACTCCTGCTACATGTGCCACCGACAAAGCCACCAGATTGTCCTCGGCCCACTAACAAACTCTCGGCCTCGGCCTCCAGTGCTACACTGCTGGTGCCTCCCTGCCGGTTGACAAGCCTTCAGCAACTCCCTCACCATCCCTCACAAAAGAACCAAAAGCTCGCAACGGACCTGTAATCGAGCCTTTGAACTGTATGCTCCACCTTATGGAACTCTCTACCGAGCTGTCTCCGAAATAACACCGATTTACTATCGTTTAGAAAACAGCTGAAAACCATCCTGTTTCAGGAATACCTCAAAATGACTTCCACCAAAAAGCGAAATAACCTCTGATCTCACCCACCATGACCACCCAACTCAAACTATACTAACCCAACCATGTCCAAAATCTGTCCAAGTCCAAAGTCTGTCCTATGTCTTATGTTGAAATCATCAATGTAGCCTCCCCGGTGACGGTCCCACCCCTACACGTAAATTCCCCCCCCCCTTTTTTATGTAACGCCGCTTTGACCCGGTGAAAAGCAGGATATAAATACAGCTAAATAAATAAATGTAAGACACTGCAGTCGCATTGTCTGAAAACACCTGAATGGCCTTTCCCTGGAGTGCCTGCCGAAACTCTTGCAGCACCAGTGCCACTGCTCTCAACTCCAGTCTGTTGATCGACCAACTCTTCTCCAGTTCGGACAACTGTCCCTTCGCAAGCTGTCCCTGAAAGTAAGCACCCCAGCCCATAAGACTGGCGTCTGTCATTAGAGACATCCACGCCAGTGGCTCCAAGGGCATCCCTTTCTCCAGACACCTGGGACGTAACCACCACTGAAGCGCTGCGCTCGTCAGCGGCGGGCAAGGCAGCCACTGAGACAGTTGATCCCGCTGATGCAACCACCTCCTCAACAGCGCCCTCTGCAGCAGTCTCATGTGAGCCCTTGCCCACGGAACTAACTCTAGCATCGCCGCCATGGTCCCTAGCAACTGTAGGTACTCCCAGGCCGTGGGGCTCTGCTTGCCGAGAAATGCCTGAACAACCTCCTGAGCCCCAGTACCCGCTGCTGTGGCAGAAAGATTCGTCCCACTCTCGTATCGAAACACACCCCTAGGTACTCCAGACTTGGGACGGTTCCAATTTGCTCTTTGCCATGTTGACTACCCAACCGAGACTCTGCAAGAAGGCCACCACCTTGGCCGTAGCCGTTACACTCTCCTCTCAGGACTTCACCCTGATTAACCAATCGTCCAGATAAGGGTGTACTGTGACAATGTGAGCTGTAGTGAGCAAATGGAAATAGAGGAAAATAGGGACTACACCTTTAAGACAGAAGAAAGGCAAGGTTCCCAGAGAGCTCAAACTACAAACAAACTAGAGAAGCATGCTTTGGCTGAGGCAGAGCCCCACCCAAGCCCTAACGAAGGGTCAGGTTTGAGCTCTGATAACAAACACGTGTGCAGAGAGCAGGGCGTGGGGGCTGGAAAGCACCTTTTTAAACCTGCGTCACTGAAGTCAGAGGGGGCAGAGGAAGCTGGAAGAGCTGGAGGATCTGGAGAATCTGGAGGACCAAAGGAAGCAGAAGGTTCAGAGAGCGCTGAGAGGTCAGAGTGGACAGAAGGCTCAGGGAGAGCAGGAAGCTCGTGGCCAGGATCCTGTTCAGAGGGAGTACTGAAGCCAGAGGGTTCAAAGGAGAAACCTGGTTTAAGGAAGCCCAGAGAAGGGAGATGTGGAAGGTTTTACTCCACGGGGAAATTTGGCTCCAGCAACAAAGGAAGCAATCCTTTTGTAAAAGGTGTGTCTGCTTCAGCGTCCAGCAGAAGCTTAGCGGAGGACGTTGCTAATGAACTGAGAAAGAGTGCAGAGCAGAGTGCTCCAGGAACCCGAGCTGCCAGAAGGTGGGTGAAAGTTATTACAAATGCTGATAACCAGAACCCAGCCAAGGGCAGTGAGACAGACCTGAACCTAATTGAAAAGCTAAGGCAACTGTTGCAGGATAGAGGAGCTTATTCTCAAAAGCACAGCTAACCTTTCTCCAGGAGAGCAGCTTGTAAGGGAATTTCAGAAGCTTCTTCCAAACAGTAAGTTTGAATCTGCTAGTGAAAGTCCAGAGAGGGACAGACAACTTGCAATACAGGAAGATATGCAAGTAGATTTGTGTGTGCCAGAAACTGAGTGTGATATAATACCAATGGATTGTTCTTATTGTAAGAAGGAAAGCTTTCACATGTGCTAGAAGAAAGAAGGGAAGTCTTTGCATAGCCTGTTTCTCTTGGCTAGAAGAGAAACAAAAGCTTCCATTTGAAGTAAAGAACATTCTTGGAATCCTGAGTGTTAACTGAACAGTTTTGGATAAAGAGAAAAGAACTGTGCCTGATTTAAAATTGAGGAAAGTAGCTGTGATTTGTTACTGCTGAAGAATGGCTGTGAACAGCTACTGTCTGTGAAAAGGGTTTTACCAAGTTCTGATGTTCCAGACGCTTTATGTTCCTGTTGCGTTTTCTTTTGGAGAATAATCCTTTAATGCCTTGTGTTTTGAATTTTGATGTGAAAGGGGAACCCAGATCAAAAAAATAAATTTTCTGTTTTACCTTAAACAAACCGAGTGGTTGCAACTACTTTGTCTACAAGTAACTGTGAGAAACTACAACTCCCAGAATTCCCTGGTGAGAGAAAAATCTAGTAACTCTTTACTTAAGGGCAAATGAGGCCACCCTTCTGCCTATTGGCCTGGCCAGCAGGGGGAGTGTGACAGTACCAACACTCCGTCTTTTCGCAAGGCAGCCGCCACTACCACCATCACCTTCATAAAGGTACGTGGCGCCATAGCCAGGCCAAACGGAAGCGCCTGGAACTGGAAATGTCCCATAGGGACGGCAAATCTTAGAAATTTCTGATGCTCCTGGAGAATCGCAATGTGGAGATATGCCTCTGATAGGGTGAATTTTTAACGTCCCTAGACCTTTCTTACCACCACAATAACAGACCTGAGAGTCTCCATGCGAAAATGAGACACCTTTAGACAACGATTTACTCTCTTGAGATCCAAAATAAGCCGAAAGGTCCCTTCCTTTTTTGGAACTATGAAATAAATGGAGTACCGACCGCTCCCTAACTGGGTGGTTGGGACTGGTATGATCGCCTTGAGGAATATCAGTCTCTGCACTGTCTCCCGCACAGCTTTGCGCTTTACGCGTGATCTGCACGGAGACTGAACGAAAGAGTCTGTTACCGGCCGCTGAAATTCCAACGCATACCCCTCTCGAATTACCTCTAATACCCACTGATCTGAGGTGATTTGGACCCAGGCAGGGTAAAACTCCCGTAACCGACCTCCCACGGGAACCAACCCCCGCTGGGCCCCCCTGACTTCATAGTGATTTCTTGAAATTTGAGGAAGCGGAAGAGGCCGCAAACCCTCTGCCTGCTCCCCTAAACCCACGAAACCCCTGGCTCCTACCAGGAAAACAGCCCCAGTGATTCTGGACAAACCTCGGAGAACGGAAACGCCAAAAGTCCCGTTGTTGGCACCGCGGCATGGGAGTGGGCCGCCCCTGCTTCTGCTTGTCCTCTGGCAATCTCCCGCCTTTGGACTCACCCAAATCTTTCACCAGTTTATCCAAATCCTCACCAAATAACAGTTTTCCCCTGAAGGGAAGCTTACTTAACTGCACCTTGGAAGAGCCATCTGCCGCCCAATTGCACAGCCAAAGACAACACCGTCCCGCTATCACCGAAGCCATACTTTTTGCTAACCCCCTGATAAGGTCATAATGAATGTCAGCTAAATAAGCTGCCCCGGATTCAAGTCTGGCCGCCTCCTTGTCCGCCACCTCTGAATGGGCCCCTTGAATCCCCTGCGCCCAGCGTAGGCAAGCCCTTGCCACCCAGGCCCCACAAATAGAAGCCTGTAAAGAGAGTGCATTCACCTCAAAGACTTGCTTCAACAAGGTCTCCAACTTGTGGTCCTGAGCATCCTTGAGCACCGCACTCCCCTCTACTGGGATTGTGGTCTTCTTAGTAACCGCCGACACCGCTGCATCTACCCTCGGAGACTTAAACAAGTCCTTCTCCTGATCTACCAGAGGGTAAAGCCGCGCCATAACTCTAGAACCCTTAAGCGCGGCCTCCGGCGTGTCCCACTCTTCCTGTATCATCTCCCTAAAAATTCTATGCATGGGGAACGCTCTTTGCATCTTTCAAAACGCTTGCAATAAGGGGTCCTCTAGCGTAGAATCCTCGGCCGGATCTTCTGGTGGCAAATTAAGGGTCCTAAGCGACTCTGCGATGAGAGCCGGCAACTCTTCTCTACGAAACACGCAGACCACCCGTGCTTGGTCCTCCTGCTCTGCGATTTCGCCTTCCTCTAGATCTTCGTCTAGGCCAGGGGTCTCAAACACGCGGCCCGCGAGAGAACATTGTGCGGCCCGCGACGGAGGGAAAGAAAAAAGCCTTGCTTCTGCTTCTGCCGTTGCTGCCGTGGCAGCGGCAGAATCGACTGTCAATTTTTTTTTTTTTTAAACCTGGCTTCTGCTGCTCAAGCAGCAAAATCAGCTGTGCTGCGGTCCCTTCCTCTCTGCACGGAGATCCCTCATTGTGCTCCATCAGCGTGTGCTTTTCAAGCCGCGAAGAGAGTATTCCCCTCTCGTGAGGCTTGAAAAGTGAATAGGATTAAGCCGCGCGAGAGGGAAATACTCTCTTCGCGGCTTAAAAAGCACGCCGCTGATGAAGCACAATGAGGGATCTCCGGGCAGAGAGGAAGGGGCCGCGGGACAGCTGATTTTCTGCTGCAGCAGCAGAAGCCAGGTGTTTTTTTTATTTACCGGGGGGGGGGGGGGAGGACTGGAAATGGGCTATTGGCAGGGGGGGGGGCTGTAGGACTGGAAATGGGCTATTGGCAGGGGGGTTATGACAGGAAATGGGCTATTGGCAGGGGGGGGGGTTAAGAATGGAAAAGGGCAATTGGCAGGGGGGGTTTAGGACTGGAAAAGGGCAATTGGCAGGGGGGTTATGACTGGAAATGGGCTATTGGCAGGGGGGTTATGACTGGAAATGGGCTATTGGCAGGGGTGGTAATGACTGGAAATGGGCTATGGTGGGGGATAGGACTCGAAATGGGAAGGTGGGGGTTAGGAAGGACTGGAGGTGGGCTGATGGGGGGAGTTAGGACTGGTAATGAGCTATGGAGGGGCTGACTGAAATGGGGTAATGGGGGTTAGGGCTGGAAGTGGGCTATTGGCAGGGGGGTTATGACTGGTAATGGGCTATGGTGGGGGCTAGGACTGGAAATGGGCAGATGGGGGTTAGGACTGGAGGTGGGCTGATTGGGGGGTTAGGACTGGAGGTGGGCTGATTGGGGGGTTAGGACTGGTAATGGCCTATGAGGGGAGGTAAGACTGAAAATGGGGTGATGGGGTAAAACTGGAAGTGCGCTATGGGGAGGTTAGGACTGGTAATGGGCTATGGGGGGTCTAGGACTGGTAATGGGCTGGGGGGGGGTTGCTAGGACTGGAAATGGGCTGAGTGGAAGGGGGGCTTGAACTGCAAATGGCTGATGGGGAGGGGGGCTTGGAATGGAAATGGGCTGTGAGGGGAGGGAGCTAGGATTGGAAATGGGCTGATGGTGAGGCTATGATAGGACTGGAAATGGACTGATGCAGGGACTAGAAGGGAGCGGATGCTGGGTGGGGCTGGAACTAGAAGGGAGCTGATGTTGGGGGAGGATTAGAATGGGATGGAGCTGGGAAAGTGAAATGGAGAGGGGAAAAATATTTTGTCTAGGAGAGAAGACAAATCTACAATTGGCCAGGTATTGGGAGAGTAAGTGGGGATCGAGGATGGAAGGGTAAAATTGGAGTGGATGAAATAGGAATGAGGAAAGAGAAAAAGGAGAAAGATTAGTATGTTAAAGCAGATGTAGAGAGAGAATGGAAAAAAAACTAGAAGAGAAGAAAGGGCAAATGGACAGCAGACGATGGAGAGTTAGCAGAAGACATGAAGAAACCAGAAGAAAGTGGCTGGAACAATTGCAACTGAAAAAAAATGCACAAAAGGTAGAAAAATCTCTCTTTATTTTGAATTTATTAACTGGAATATGTCAGCTCTGGGAAATGTGCATCATTAATGTTTGCGCTTTGTTTAGTACAAGAGGAAATTAATTTATAGTTTTATTTCTACAGTGTTGTTGTACATTCCAAGTTTGGCTTTTGGGGTTCCCAGTTTAATTATTGTCTTCCTGTTTCTAAATCTTTTAGTCTTTCTTTATCCATACTCATTAAAGAGGCATGTTTACTAAAAGTTAGTGTATGGTAACATTATGCAAATATTTATGCAAATGAGGCCCCTTATGCAAATGAGGCCCCGCGTCTTATGCGGCCCCCGGGTTACTTTACAAGTCCTCATTTGGCCCTCAAAGCAATTTGAGTTTGAGACCCCTGGTCTAGGCCCATGTTGTGATCCGGATCCTCCGACCCTAGCCCCTCCGACATAACCGACTCGTCCGCTCGGTGCCTGTCTCCTCTTGGTCTTTTCGAACTTATGCCCGTCACCACCGCCGACAAAGGCGTACTCGGTCTCTTATACCCCAGCCCCACCTCGACCGGGCTGGCTGTAGGCTTATTGAGCGAGCAGGTCAAGGCCTGCTGAAGCAGGGCCACAAAATCTGGCATGAAAATCGCCGCTAGGCCTCCCAGTAATGGAGGCTGCGCTGTCGGAGGGTCTGGAGCCGCAGACGTACTAGGCACTGGTTCCTGCGTGGCCCCCATGTCTAAGAGAGGCTCCAAAGGGCCCACAAACGTCCCCTCTTGAACCCCCACATCAGCTGCATCCTGCTCCATAGCCGCCGACTCCCGAGTACAACCTCTGCAAACCCCCTCCGGGGACACGGATCCCCTTCTAGCCCCGCACAGCAAACAAAGCGGCCTAAGAAGCATCCTGCAAATCCGATCCCCTCCCGAATAATTCAGGCCCCTAAGCAGCTCACAGAACCGCTTAACTGTTAGGCTGATGAACCAAATTTTTTTCTTTTTAAACTGAATTCCACGCAGAAACGCCTCCCCAGACTAAATGTGAGGAAACTCCTTAAAACGAGGCTCCACATCCGAGATATCAAGCTTCTAAAAAGCTTCAACTGCACTCCGCGATTCCCACGCGAGTGCCACGCGGTCCGGCCTGCACCACCTCGAACCGCGCTTCCATGCCCTTTGAAACTGAGGCCTCGTACCTTGGCAGTTGTAGGAGTTGTGTGTGCTGCCTTCTTCTTCCCTGTGCTCTACTGTCTCACGGGAGCTGCAGGCACGGGCTGAAGCAAGGAACCTCTCTGAGCTGCCGCGGGAACCGCCGGCTTCAGACGCGTTTGCAGACAAACCTTCTGCACGCTCTGAGCTCGCGGTTTGCTGGTCCCTCCTCCCGACTGATGGGATTGGTCACCGGTGGGCTGTGCAGTTTCTCCGCTCCACAGACCTCAAAACTACCACCAGGCAGGTAAAGGCAGACGGAGGGGGGAGGGGAGGGCAGAGGACTCAAAAGCAACGGGAAGGAAAGAGCACCTGAGCAGCAGAACGGCTTAGCTCCAAAAACCTCTTCCTTTATTATTTCCTTTTTTTTTTTTTTTTTTTAAATCCAATAAATCTACTTCTTCTAAACCTAATCTCTCCTTAATAGTCTCTCTAGTGAGCCCCGAACCCCTGGGCTCACCCAATCTCCAGCTGCTTGGAGACTGAGATAACTGGTGAAAAGACGCGGTTCCGGGGCTTATATACCAGTGATGTCAAGAGAATGACACTTCTCAGTCTCCAAGCTTCTGGAGGAGGATCATAACCTAGAGATTCCGGGACTACACTGGAGGGATGATCAGGAATTTACAGCTACTGACTAAAAGAACCTGATTGAGGCAGTGATGGCAAAATTGTGCTCAGCTGATTCAAACACACAAACTCAGGAATTTCCTTACTGCCTTTCCCTAATCTGTACCTCTGAATAACTTTATTCTGCAGTTTTTGGCAGTTCCATGTTCAGCATGCTCAGATTACGGTTTCAGATTCACTTCATATAACAAACAGCTAGATACATCATTTCAGAGTATTTGAGTAAGCTCTGCTACTGTGGCTGGAATGGTAGGCTTTGTTTAACTTATTATAGGTTTCAATTAGCTTTGTTTCCAAAAATTGCCCTAAAATGTTTTATTTCTTATTGTTAATTATTTTATGAACAGTTGTATAATTGTTCTTTCACACTGCAAATACAGAGTATATTGAATAGATGAGTGAAATTCCTAGTTTTTTTTTTTTTTCAAAACTTTATTTTATTCATTGCAAACTTACAAAGTTAAACAGCACACCATCTCCGGGGGGGTGAACTCTTATCCCCACCCGGAGTATAACTCCATGCAATGAATACAATATTTTATGATAATAATGCCCCCCCCAACTCCCCCCCCTTCCCCCCCACCCCCTCCCCTCCAACCCCCCCGCACACCCTGCCACCTCGACATCGCTAGCGCTCTATCAGATTGTCCTCTCGCCCTCTGGGCTCCTTCCCTTAGTGGCCAATGTGTAAAAGCTCGTTCCGACACCTGGCACCCAGGGTTCCAATATAAGCGCCCCATATCTGAATAAAGGTAGTCCATCGCTTGACACTGCCCCGTGCATGCCACCGCTCCATTAACATGACCTGGTGGAAACAGTTACGCCATTCCACAAACGTGGGAGGACGTTGCTCCCGCCAGCGGCGCAGAATGGGGCCCTTCCCCACCAGACAAGCCTTCCGCAATAACAGCCGATCAGAACTCCGGGTTGGGCAGGGGGGGTCTAGCTTGTCCAGTATCACCAAAGCCCCCGTCCAGCGGATCCGCAACTGCAATAAGTCACTAATATAGGCCTGTATCCGAGCCCAGTACCGTTGGATATGGGGGCAAGCCCACCACATGTGCAGCAGATTGGCCAGAGGCGCTGAGCATCGGGGACACCGGCCATCCTCCGTCAGACAGCTACGTAAGGCTCGTCGTGGCGAGAAATAGGCTCTGGTAAGGCACTTAAATTGTATCTCTCGCCACTTCGCCCCAACCGCCAGAACCGCGATCCTGCACAAGGCTTCCCTAATAGTGCCCGGAGGGACCTCACTTTCCAGCTCTGCTCCCCAAGCCGCCTCCACACCCCTGTAATCTACCGGGGCGCGAAGGCCGTCGAGACGGGCTCTCAGGCCCGCTATCGTAGGTGGAGCTTCCTCCCCTAGTGCAAAAAAACTCCAACAACTGTGCAGAGCGCTCCACCGCCAGCGCTTCCTGGGGCAGGGAAGAAATGTAATGAGAAGCCTGTAAAAACGCAAAGGTATGCTTGGAGGTCAAGTCATATTCCTGACTGAGATCCCGAAAAGATTTAAAGTGACCATTGGCCTCCACCAAATGTCCCACTAGACGGATGCCTTTCCGTCTCCAATCTCGAAACCCCCAAGACCCCGATCCGGGAGCAAACTGAACATTACCTTGCAAAGGCAACCAACTGGACGCCGTCCAGGGCGCCCTCCAGCAGGTATTAAGGTGGCGCCAGGTCCGCTGTACAGAACTAAATAAAACACTGTTCGCCAATCGACTGGGCAGATGTTTGGGCCGTGTATGTAAGGCCCCTAATAATGAAAGAGGCGCTGCCAACTCCTCCTCAATAAGTATGGGTGTATATACTCTCGTCTGCCCAAGCCAGTCTCCCAAATGGCGTGCCTGACATGCCAGGGCATAGACACCCAAGTCCGGCAGCCCCATCCCCCCTTCGCGCCACTTCCCCACCAGCCGCGTCAGAGGAATACGAGCCCTAGCACCGCGCCAGAGAAATGCCCGGATCAGCCGTTCCACCTGCCGCAGATCTCGTCGATATAGCCAGACCGGCAGGGTTTGCAACCAGTACAACAACCTCGGCAGGATCACCATCTTGATGGCCGCCACCCGCCCGGACAAAGAAAGTGGCAGCGGTCCCCAGGCCCCCAACTGGGAGCGTATACGACTCAACATCCAGTCCAAATTACTCCTGTAAAGGTCTCGCGGCTGCTTAGTCAGGCGAATACCTAAATAGGTAAAATGGGAGTGCGCCCATCTCAAAGGGAAGGGGCCCGCCCAGCTGTGTTGTAAAGACCCGGAAATATCCAAGGCCTCCGACTTTGCTCCATTGATCTTCAGGCCAGAGAAGCGGCCATAAGTCTGAAATTCCAGCATCAGTCGGGGTAGGGACTCCTCCGGTGACAAGAGGTGCACCAAGATGTCGTCCGCAAAAGCCGAAAGAGTAAAAGTTTGCGAGCCGATCCGTACTCCGTGGATCCCTGGTCGGGCCTCTATCGCCCGAATCAGCGGGTCTAAAGACAATACGAATAGTAGGGGAGAAAGCGGGCAACCCTGTCGCGTACCTCGTTCCAACGGGAAGTCCTCCGAAAGCACCCGTTACAAAGTATTCCCGCTACTGGGGCGGCATACAAACAGTCTATCATGGCACAGAATGAGGCTCCAAGACCATACCAAGGCAACAACGTTTTCAGGTATCTCCACTCGACTCGGTCAAAGGCCTTCTCTGCGTCAAAACTTATCAATAGAGAGGGGAGGTGTTGCTCGTGTACCCACTCCATCGACGCTAGAATTTTCCGCATATTCCGTACAATATAGCGGCCTTTCACAAAACCGACCTGGGAGCCATGAATTAAAACGCCTAGGTACTCCGCCAGTCTATTGGCCAGCACCTTAGCAAAGATCTTAGAATCAAAATTCAATAAGGAAATCGGACGGTATGAGGCAGGTAACTCCGGGTCTTTACCTGGCTTGGGAATCAAGGTGATGTGAGCTTTGTTCTGGCCCCATCGAAAGCCACCCTGTTCCACCCGTTGCGCGTATACCTCAACCAGAGCCGGGCTAACCAGGCCATGAAGCAGTTTATAAAACTCGGCTCCCAGGCCATCCGGTCCAGGGGCTTTGTAACAACTGGCCTTCACAATGACCGACCCCACCTCCTCCAATGTCACGGGGCGCCCCAGATCCCGGCTTTGTTGCTCTGTTAAGGACGGGAGATTGAGCTGCCGGAGGTAGTCAGATGCTGCCGAGGATGGATCACCCTCCCTTGCGTATAACTTTTGGAAGAAACCCCGAAATACCCTGGAAATCTCAGTAGTATCACTTTGTAAGCGTCCGTTTTCGTCCCGCAGTGCCGCCACCGTATTGGAACCGCGTTGGCCTCGCAAACAGCTGGCTAACAGCCGCCCAGGTCTGTCCCCATGGCACTGAAGTCGGTGACGGTAATATAACAAGGATTTTTTAGCTCTCTGGTGAAGTAACTCGTCCAGACTCACCCGGGCTTCCCATAGTGCTTTTTGCAGCACCGGAGACGGAGCCTGTGCTGTCCGACGACGTAAATAGGATACCCTCTTTTCCAATCTAAGAATCTGATCTACTAAGAGCCGTCTCCTACGGGCCGCATATCCGATAATTTCACCGCGCATTACCACCTTAGCCGTCTCCCAGATCAATTCCGGGTCACCTTGATGTACCCGATGGACCTCAGCGAATTCCTGCCAGCGCTGTTCCAAGAATTTATGGAACTGTGCATCTTTGTATAATTCTAATGGAAATCTCCAAAGTCGCGGACGATCTGCTCGTCCACCCCAGCTCAGATCCGCCCAAACCGGCGCATGATCCGATATTGCAAAGGGCCCGATCTGCGCTTCCCCCACTTTTGCAAATACGCCCTTAGAAAGTAAGATATAATCTATACGGGAACTGGAGCCGTGGGCCCTAGAGTGATGAGTAAAATCTTTATCAGAAGGATGCAGAACCCTCCAAGGGTCCACCAACCCCAAGCGAGCCTTAAAGCGCTGTAACACGCGAGTTACCGGCCCTCTTTCACGCGCCTCTCCGCCTCTGGTAGTATCCAGATCCACATCCAATACCCCATTAAAATCGCCGCCCAACATCATGGGTATCTCAGGCATCTGTTCCACCTTGGAGGCCACATTAGCATAAAAGTAGGGGTCATGTGTGTTCGGGCCATACATCGTCCCCAGGATGACCGGCTGCTCTTCCAAGCGGCCCTGCAACAGCAAATAACGGCCCGCTTTATCGCGCACTTCTGCTTCCATCACCCAGCGAACCCGCTTGTGAACCAAAATAGCCACCCCTCCCTTCCTCCCCACCGCCGGTGACCCCCATACCTGCCCAACCCAGCCGCGGCGTAGTTTGGCATGTTCTTCGGCTGTCTGGTGTGTCTCCTGTAGGAAGGCTATATCACAATTGTGCCTGGCTAACGCTTGCAAGACTTTATATCTCTTGATAGGGTGGCCTAAGCCGCACACATTCCATGTAATGATTTTCAGGGCGGCAGGGCAGTGTCAAGCGTCCTTTGTCCGGTCTGCCACAGTACTCCGGATAGGGCCCCCCCAGCCTGGGACCCCCTCCTCCCGCTCTCTGCATAATGTCGCTGTAGAAGCTTACAGGGTGTGCAGCCTAACCCTCCCCCTTCCCCCTCCCCCTCCCCCCCCTCCCCTCCCCCATTCCCTCCCCCCCCCAAACCCTGCCCTCCCCTCATTCCATACTGTCCTCCTCCACTCTTACCGCTCCTTCTACCCATGGAACTTTCGGTGATGCGCTCCGCCGCCCCCACTTCCCTAAACCTCACCCACCCCAGCCCTCCCCCACCCTCGTATTAATAGCCCCCCTCCACAGCCCGAGTACCCCCCCTCCCCCCATTGGCCCTCAGGCGCCGCAGGCGAAGCCATACCGGCGAATTGGGGAACCCCACGCTCCTTTGCTCGCTTTCCCGGGGTGTTGCGGTTTTGCCAGCACGCTTGAGTGTAGGCTAACCTCACGCCACCATGCCTCACCTCCAACAGTCCCGGGCAGAGCCGCCATAGAGCAGGTCCACCGGGCCTGTCGTCGGAGGGGTAACATATCTCCATAAGGGGGAAAAGGAAACCGACCGACTGGGACCCAGGGAAGGAAGGGAAGAGAACAAACAAAGGACATCGGTAGCTCCCCGCCTTTTATCAGGTGGACCCCGGCGCATACAAACCGATAGTTTCCCTCTATGCCTGAGTGCCTCTCCCTGGGAGTATTACAGAGCGCTTGGGCATGCGCAGTGTTATTGTTAACTTGTTCTCCCCCCTCCCCCCCCCACCTACGTGCAAAGTCCCCACTACTACCTGCCGGATGGGAACCCTCGCCCCCCCTCCCATCTCGCTGGCATGTTCCGACATTGGTGTGGGCCTACCAGTGGTTATCGCCCGTACCCAGCCCCTTATCAGGCACCCTCACTAGGTCTCCCCCCAAACCCCAGGGATCTACAGGGACACTCCAACACATGCCCCCTCCTGAGTCAGAACCAGAACCCCCCCCCTCCCACCACACCTTAGGAACCCCTCTCCAACCAGGTATCGAGCCCCTATCCTCAACTTTGTCAACCATTACAGTAACTTTAAAACCACCCCCAACCAGATACAAAGTAGCCATCAAAACCATACAATTGAAACATTGTGTTAACTTACAGTATACCATGTATCCCCTCCAGTCCTCTCTCTCATTTTAAAGTTCACTAGCGCTAGGGCTAGGGGAGGGAGCCACTTTTAATGTCGGGGGAGAGAGAATCCCCCACTCCACACCTCCTGGGGCGCCTCACCATGCCAGCTTCTCCCCTATCTCTCCTAGCCATTACTGATGCGAATGGCAACAGGCCTTAAACAAGAAAGTTCCTGCAACGACGTGATCTCAGCTCTCTCCGCCGGTGTTGACAATACTGTCCACAAAAGACTTCGCTGCGTCTGCCGACTCAAAAATCCGCCGTTGGCCCTCATAGAAGATGTGCAGACGTGCAGGATACTGCACCATGAATTTGATTCGGCGATCCACAAGTCTTTGACAGAGAGGGGCATAGGCTTTGCGGCGCTGACTCAGTGGCACAGAGTAATCTTGCGCTATGCGAATCCGCACGCTGTCCACCTCCAGACCGCCCTGGGCCCGCGCAGCCCGCAAGATCCGTTCCTTTTGAGGGAAGTGGAGGAGCTTCGCGAGGACTACGCGAGGTCGAGTGTCTCTCCCATTTCGGGCTCCTACCCGGTGGGCTCGCTCAATACAGATCGGATTCCCAGCGCCCCCCTCCTGCAGTAATGGCGAGAACAGCTCCAGCAGATACCGTTGCAGGTCCACATCAGCCACCGATTCCGGCACCCCCATCACCCTCAAATTGTTCCTTCTCGACCTGTTTTCCAGGTCGTCCAGTTTGGCCTCCTGGGCCCGTAGCTGGGTCTGTAATGTGTCTACCGTTTGCTGTAACACGGTAGTAGTGTCCTCAATCTGCCCCACACGATCCTCCACCTCCTGCAGTCTTTGTCCATAAGAATCCACCGAGTTTTGTACTGCATCTAGTTTCTCTCGGAGGGCAGTGAATTGCGTTGCCAGCGCCTCCGCTACCGCCGCTGAAATTTCTTCCACTCTGGCTTGGGAGGTTGGGGAGCTCGGTATCGCCGTACCCTCCGCCATCTTGCTAGGACCAGGTCCCCGCTCCTTCTTTCCCGTCCGTAACGCTGCCGCCATCCTGGCTTCTTCAATTAGTCCCTCAGAGTGGGTATCAGTATATGGAACACCCGTGGAGGTGTTGTGGGGGGGGGCCGGGGAGCTTCGAAACGGTTTAAATAGCCGGCTTAAGCAGGGGACGGCCAGAGGACGAGCAGCACCCGACTACTCGCTCTCACCGCATCACCGGAAGTCCCCTAGTTTTAATTTTGAATTGAAGAGTAAAGCTGCAGAATATAAAGTGCATATTTTGTTGACACAATGGCACTTCCCCCCTTTCTTCCATTGGTAGGCCCAGGCATGTCTGTGTGAGGGATTTGGTTTAAGACTCCATGGTAAAGTGTCTCTTGGTAGGGTAGCAGTGGATGTGCGAGTGGGCAGGAAAGCACAGCATGGGCAGTGATCGACTGAGCTATATAGTGCATCAATGGTAGCATAATGTGGCCATCTCCGTGGGCAGAGTTTAGCCAGCGTGAAGAGCCTTTACCTTCACGCTGGCGGCTGTTTCAATGAAGCCGCGAATGCCGGGAGAGGTTAAAGGGCATTGCCTTTAACCTTTCCCGGCATTCGCGGCTTCATTGAAAGAGCCGCCAGCGGGAAGGTAAAGGTTCTTCACGCTGGCGGGCTGTGCAGAGGGAGCTGGGGCCTCGCGCGGGCTTCCCCGGCTCCCTCTGCAGCCCCTTAGACGGCACAGGGATCTTCGGGGGGGGGGGGGCAGCGAGGACTGGAGGGGCTGTGATGGGGGGGTGAAACGGACTGAAAAGGGCTGGGATGGGGGGGGGGAGAACGGACTGTTAATGGGCTGTGATGGGGAACGGACAAATTGGGCTGGGATGGGGGGAAACAGACTGGAAATGGGCTGTGGCGGGGGGGGAGAACAGACTGGAAATGGGCTGTGGCGGGGGGGGGAGAACAGACTGGAAATGGGCTGTGATGGGGGGGGAACGGACTGGAAATGGGTTGTGGTGGGGGGGGAGAACAGACTGGAAATGGGCTGTGATGGGGGGAGGACTGCAAATGGGCTGTGATGGTGGGGGGAATGGACGAAATGGGCTGTGATGGGGGGGGAACTTGGACTGGAAATGGGCTGATGAAGAGCTGGATTAGGACTGGAAATGGGCTTATGGGGGCTGGAATAGGGCGAAGTGGGCTGACGAGGGGGCTAGGATTGAAAATTAGCTGATGGGGGAGCGTGGAGGAAATGGGCTGATGAGGGACTGGAATGGAACTGGAAAAGAGCATATGGGGGCTAGGACTGGAAATGGGCTGATGAGGAGCTACGATAGGACTAGAAATGGGCTGATGGGGGGAACGTAGACTGCAAATGGGTGATGGACTGGAATAGGACACTGGAAATGGGCTGATGGGGGCTGGAATAGGACTGGAAGTGGGCTGATGGGGAGCTTGGAGTGGAAATGGGCTGATGGGGGGCTGGAATGGAACTGGAAAACAGCATACGGGAGGCTAGGACTGGAAATGGGCTGATGTGGAAGCTTGGGAGACTGGGACTAGAAGGAGGCAGATGCTGGGTGGGTCTAGAAATATAAAGGAGCTGATTTTGGGAGAGGACTAGAAAGGGATGGGAAATGAGAATGGAGAGGGGAAAAGATATTTTGTGTGGGAGGGAAGAAAAGTCTACGAAGGGCCGGGAATTGGAAGAGTAAGTGTAGATTGAGAATGGAAGGGTGAAATTTGAGTGGATGATAAAGCAATAAGGAAAGAAATGGAGGAAAGAGCAAAAGGGGAAAAATCAGTATGTTAAAGCAGATATAGAGAAAAAATTTGGAAAAAAATCTAAGAGAAGAAAGGAAAATGGATAGCTCGCAGAAGACACAAAGACCAGAAGAAAGTGACTGGAGCAATTGCAACTGAAAAGAAAATGCACAAGCAACAAAAGGTAGAAAAATACTTTTTTATTTTGAATTTATTAACTGGAATATATCAGCTCTGGGAAATGTGCATTGTTAACATCTTTTGTGTTTTGTTTAGTACAAGAGGAAATTTATAGTTTTATTTCTCCAGTGTTGTTGTACATCCCAAGTTTGGCTTTTGGGGTTCCCAGTTTAATTATTGTCTTCCTATTTCTAAATTGTGATCCCTTGTTCTTTGGTGACGGTCTATATCAGTGATGGCTAACCTTTTTGAGCCCGAGTGCCCAAACTGCCGCACAAAACCAAAGAATTTCCTCAAAGTGCCAGCACGTCATTTGCATAAGTGGTCTTATTTGCATAAATATTTGCATAATGTTACCATACACTAACTTTTAGTAAACATGTCTCTTAATGAGTGTATGGATAAAGAAAGACTAAAAGATTTCTACATTACTATAATCCAGTGCCAACCGCCAGGCACATTAGGAACTACTACAAACGCTGCCCATTTAGAACCCATAGCAAACCCGCCGTATCCTGACAGCATTACCAGGACTCACAAAGCACCATACCCTACCTATCAAAAGGCAAAAATGCAAATATTAAACCAATACATTTCAGTGAATACTGGGGAAAGAGAACAAGTGGCAACGTCAAATAGGAATTTCCTCTTGTACCAAACAAAGCGCAGATGTTAATGATGCACATTTCCCAGAGCTGACATATTCCAGTTAATAAATTCAAAATAAAGAGATATCTTTCTACCTTTTGTGCATTTTTTTTTCAGTTGCAATTGGTCCAGCCATTTTCTTCTGGTTTCTTCATGTTTTCTGCTAACTCTCTCCATCGTCTGCTGTCCATTTGTCCTTTCTTCTCTCTTCTAGTTTTTTTTCCATTCTCTCTCTCTCTCTACATCTGCTTTAACATACTAATCTTTCTCCTTTTGCTCTTTCCTCATTCCTATTTCATCCACACAAATTTTACCCCTCCATCCTCAATCCCCAATTACTCTCCCAATACCTGGCCAATTGTAGATTTTTCATCCCTCCTACACAAAATATTTTTCCCCTCTCCATTTTACTCTCCCAGCCCCATCCCATTCTAATCCTCCCCCAACATCAGCTCCCTTCTAGTTCCAGTCTCACCCAGCATCCATTCCCTTCTTCAAGCCCCCCACTTCCCCTCAGCCCATTTCCATTCCAAGCCCCGTCCCCATCAGCTTTTTGCAGTTCAAGCCCCCCCCTTCCCCTCAGCCCATTTCCATTCCAAGCCCCATCCCCAACAGCTATTTGCAGTTCAAGCCCCCGTCCACTCAGCCCATTTCCAGTCCTAGCACCCCCCACCCATTACCAGTCCGAGCCCCCCATAGCCCACTCCCAGTCCTAATCCCACCAGCCCATTTCCAGTCCTAACCTCCCCATCAGCCCACTCCCAGTCCTAATCCCCCATCACGCGATTTTTAGTTTAAGCCCCCCCAGCGACTATCAAAACTCCTAAAACCCCCCAGCTCCCATCAACACTACTCCCCCCCCAGCCCAGCGCCCATCACCACTCCTAACCCCCCCAGCCAGCCCATTGCCCATCACCACTCCTAACCCCCCCAGCCAGCCCAGTGTCCATCACCACTCCTAACCCCCCCAGCCCAGTGCCCATCACCACTCCTAACCCCCCACCCCAGCCCATCACTACTCCTAACACCCCCCAGCCCAGCCCAGCCCATCACCACTCCTAACCCCCCCAGCGCCCATCACCACTCCTACCCCCCCCAGCCCAGCGCCCATCACCACTCCTAACCCCCCAGCCAGCCCAGTGCCCATCACCACTCCTAACCCCCCCAGCCCAGTGCCCATCACCACTCCTAACCCCCCCAGCCCAGCCCATCACTACTCCTAACCCCCCCCCCAGCCCAGCCCATCACCACTCCTAACCCCCCCCCACCCCAGCCCATCACTACTCCTTACACCCCCCAGCCCAGCCCAGCCCATCACCACTCCTAACCCCCCCCCCAGCCCAGCCCAGCCCATCACCACTCCTAACCCCCCCAGCCCAGCCCAGCCCAGCCCATCACCACTCCTAACCCCCCCAGCCCAGCCCAGCCCATCACCACTCCTAACCCCCCCAGCCCAGCCCAGCCCATCACCACTCCTAACCCCCCTCCAGCCCATCACCACTCCTAACCCCCCCAGCCCAGCCCAGCCCATCACCACTCCTAACCCCCCCCCAGCCCAGCCCAGCCCAGCCCAGCCCATCACCACTCCTAACCCCCCCCCCAGCCCAGCCCAGCCCAGCCCATCACCACTCCTAACCCCCACCCCCCCAGCCCAGGGAAAATTAAAAAACAAAACAACCCTGTCTGCTGCCGTTGTCGGGGCCGCCGCGGCAGAATCGAGCGTGCCGCGGGGCCCCCCTGTACCCGGCAGATCCTGCCCTCCCCGTAGCAGCTCTCGTTGGAGCTGCAGTCAGACGCGCCGGCTTGCAGAGAGCGAGGGAAGAGTTCCCTCGCTGCTCTGTTAAGCCCGCGGGGGCTGATGGGAAGTTCCCATCAGCCCCCGCGGGCTTAACAGAGTCGCGAAAGGGAAACTCTCCCCTTCACGCTCTGCAAGCCGGCGCGTCTGACTGCAGCTCCAAAGAGAGAGCTGCTACGGGGAGGGCAGGATCTGCCAGGTACAGGGGGGCCCCGCGGCACGCTCGATTCTGCCGCGGCGGCCCCGACAAAGGCAGCAGACAGGGTTGTTTTTTTTTTTTTCGATTGCGGACCTTCCCGCGTGCCAGCTGCAAGGCCTTCGCGTGCCACAGCTGGCACGCGTGCCATAGGTTCGCCATCGCTGGTCTATATTCTGCATTTTAACCAAGCTGAGGTATTCTGTTCATGTAGTTTCTATTTGACCATGTCACTTGTTCTCTTTCCCCAGTAGGAGATGCATTGGTATTCTCTGAGATGTATTGGTTTAATATTTGCAGTGTTGCCTTTTGATAGGTAGGGTTTGGTGCTTTGTGAGTCCTGGCAGAGCTGTTATGATATGGTGGATTTGCTATGAGTTCTAAAAGGTCAGTGTTTATAGTACTTCCTAATGGGCCTGGCGGTTGGCACTGGAATATAGTAACGTAGAAATCTATTAGTCTTTCTTTATCCAGACACTCATTAAGAAGCATGTTTACTAAAAATGCATGTTAACATTATGCAAATATTTATGCAAATTAGGCTCCCTATGCAAATGAGGCCCCGCAATTAATCTCTGCACATGGCCCCGCACCCCCCTTGGGCCGCCCCTGTGTGTGTGTGTGTGTGTGTATAACAGAGAGAGATGAGGTGTTCCAGGTGTGTGATAGGGTGTCCGTGGGGGGTGGGGGGGCGGGGAACAGCATCTAAAGCAAAATAGATCCCGACAGACACTGAAATTCCAAGAGGATCAGGATCTTGTTTCGCCTACAGGGAGAGCAGGCACACACATATATATAAAGCAAAATTTAATATTTAAATATATGATGTTTTTCATGGTTGTTGAGTTTAATAAATAAAATCTTGGGGGGAGGGGTGGTACATGCATGTGTGTGTCAAGGGGGTGTCAGGTAGTATATTTTTGGAAATTTAGGCTTCTCTGCTCCTTTGCACTCGTTCAATCTATCTCCTACCTCTCTATTTCTTCTCTACCTTTTTCCACTCTCCTTTCTTCACTTCCCCCAGCCATGTACTTAACCTTCCCTCCTTTCTTTGCCCCCTTTCACTCTCTCCCTCCCCCTACCTTTTTGTACTCGCCCATTTTTTTCTTTCCCCTCCACCCTTCTCTCTGCCCAGTTTATCTCCCTTCTCTATCTGATCCTTCCCTTATGTTCTGTCTATATTCAGCCCCTTTTTTCCTCCAACCCAACCCCTTATTGCTCTGTGCCTTCACCCCTCCCTTATCTATTCCATTCTAACCTCAAACCTCTATGTCCTTCCTCTCTAAGCCTGCCCCTCACACCACCTCTTCCCTTCTCTGACAGGCTGCAGCTTGGTGCCGGAGAGGAGAGCTGGGAATTCTTGCCAGTGCTTTGGGGATATTCTTCTCTCTTAGTCAGTGGGAAATGGTGCTTTGGAGAATGCTCGCCTCTCTTTACCAGTGAGAACTAGGGACTCTCACCGGTTCTGGGATCACAGTACTCTCAGGCCAGCAAGACCTGTGAACTTCCATTTGCTCTTGACATTTCACGCTCTAGGGAAAACCTATGGATCTGTTTGCCTGCATATGCGCCAAATGGATGCATACAGACACATGGCTGAAGCCTCCCCAATAGGTGCTATTGCTTATGAGAAACACGCCTAAATATGTACAAGGGTATGAAGACTTTTGCTAAGCACTGCACTTACATGAATGTTTTTGGATTTTAAGTCTCCTTTTAACATGCTACATGCAATGTTTTTAGATAATGAACATGGTAATATCTGTGAAAGAAACTTGCAAGAGAGGATACACAAAGGGATGAGTATTTGAGTGAATCTTTGTTTAACACATGCCATGACTTATTAACTGAGTGGCATTTAACACAAATTAAAAATGCATTAACATGAGTCATCAATAACATTCAAGGCTGAAAATATGGACAAATGTAAAGAAAATATTAAAAAAGCTTAATGCCAACAAGAATAAACCTAATGATCTGCAATAGCCAAGGAAAAATGAATTTACTTTACAAGGTATAGTTAATTTTCTCTGAGAACACTAGCAAACTAATACGTCTACCAATGCTCTTTGGTTTCCATCCCTGACTGTAAAGGTGTCATTATTCCTGAATTAATTTCTTGGTAGAGGGATAATTTTCAAAAGATTGTTCTTGCTGGATCCCCTTCAACTAGCATATCCCACAGATCTAGAAATCTTCCTACCCCTCAACAGAAAATGGTCCTGCATCTCTATTTCCCAGTTCAAAGCTCTTCCCCACACTAAGACTCCAAAGTAGATAGAAAAGCACCTGATAGGTATATAAAATGAAGAAAAAAAAAAAGCGATCAAACTCACCAATCGCCTGAAAAAAATACTAAAAAGGGTAACAAAATAATCATTAAAGAAGAAACTTAAGAAGGGCTGAATGGAGACATCAACAGGCATCAGACATCTAAACGATGACCAAGTCGTCGACATGCCATATATTCATCATTTGTCTCCACTGCATGAACCGTCTATTCAATAATTTTTTTAAGCAAAAATTTTTGAAATAATTTAAAATACTTTATTTAACAGCTTATGCGCAAAGCACCTTTATCAATAAGGATTCCACACTTAACCCGTTTTGGACCAGCGTATGTTTTACATACATAAGGTTTCCATACTTACTACTCAACTGTTTACTAATTAATGGTTATAAATTAAATGGAACTATGTTTAGCTATTATCGTTATGTCAAAATGCATTATATACAGATTTTTTATCTGAGATCTAGTTAGTTTAATAGGTATTCGAAGTTTGCTGATTTTGACGGTACTAGCAGCTCAACATAAAAAGATCACAAAAAATAGTAAGTAGCTTATAATGCTGTAATAGCTACTATTTTGCAAATAAAAGTATTTGTAGACTTTAGAAAATAGGTTTAGATAACTGTAAGTTACTTAGTGTCAGAGTTATTGGTGCGTATATCGGCCTTGTATGTTTTTCATATGCTGGGCTAATATGTTGTCGAAACGAATTGCTGTGAAGCATTCTGTTCTAGGTGTTTCAATGGTGCAATATCGACGCACTGCATCAGAAGTGTTTTCACGTGTATCATATTCCGCCATCAGAATGGACTGTTGACAAACTATATTATATCATAATAAAGTGTTTTAAATGAAAACTGCAGTTTCAATGGTATCATACAGTATGTTTATGTCAATGAATATTGGAACTGAATCCTATCTTTTCTGAAGACGGACAATATACTATATTGGACCAGTGTATGAAAAACATACACTATGTGAAACTTCTATTTTCTGCAAAGTTTTAATATTTTTTTTATTATTGCTGGTATTTCATAGTTGTTTGAGTGTAACAAATATAATAAATCATCCAGAAGAAAGAATATGCGAGCTGTCCAAAACGGGTTGACTTATAATAGAATCTTACTGAGAAAACAAAAGATGTTGAGAACGCTTATCTTGTAATGGCATCTTTCTGAAAGACAACAGCTGGTCAACGGTAGCAGCACAGCTTCAATTAGCGTGTACTTCAATTTGACAAGCGTTAAAGGCACACCCCCCTGCCCATTCCAGACACCAATGTTTTAGCCTTCCAAAGGGCTTGCTTCAGAAGTGGGCAAGATTCTAGAAGTTCAACATTCACAAAATTGTTACCCTTTTTGGTATTTTTTCAGGCAATTGGTGGGTTTGGTCACTTTTTGCTTTTTCATTTTATATACTTACCAGTTTTTTTTCTCTCTACTTGCAGTCTTCTAATGTGGGGTACAGTTTTGAACTGGGAGAAAGGGATGCAGGATCATTTTCTAGGCTGTTGAGAATGAAGATTTGTAAAGAAAGCCCAAAGTGAAGGGGCAAACAAGCATAGTTACTCACCTGTAGCAGGTGTTCTTCGTGAATAGCAGGAATAAGTCCTCATGGATAAGTGATGTCACCGATGAAGCCCCACAAGGTGATTTTTTATAGGTTTAATTTTTTTTGTTTTTAAGTTAGGTTTGTTTTGATTTTTACAGCGAAATGAAATACGTCTTAGGGCTCTAATGCTCATGCTAATCAGCTGGTGGTATACACTTCCCTCCAGGTATTCCCTTTTGATTCACTCCTGCTTCTTTATTATAATATATTAGATATTAGATATCACTCCCTAAACTTAGTTATAGCTTCTCATCCCTTTGTTTCTCTTTCGGTTTAAAGGGGTCTTTTATAAATATAAATATGTCTCACGTATATATTGAAGTGTTAATAGTACATGTTTTAATTGTTATTTTTAATGTTTGTTTTGTTCTTACACATGATGTCAGTTATAATTTTCTAATCTACATGTTTAATGCACATTTTTTATTATGTGCATTTTTATGTTTTAATTTGATGCTATTCATTTTTGAACACTTCCATATTGCTGTTTCATGTTTTTATTGTTACACATACATTTTTAATTTTTTATTATCTGTTTACATTTAATTTGTAAACTGATTTGCGATTTGCACATCTTATTTATTCTTTTGTTTATGGTTTTAATAATTTGTTTATTTATGTTTTTATGTATGCCTTTTTATGTCATTATGATGTTTTTATAGTTTATAGTGTGCCACACCCCTGAAGAAGTATCTATACGAAACACGGCCTGTGTTGGGTTTTGGCTACCTCTATCAAATAAGGATCAATAAAGGTTGTGAGTTTTATTCTCTGCCCATGTTTTTGGACTGGTCCTTCCTGCTGTTTAGTGCGGCAGTGTGCTGTTTGTTTCTTGGTGGACCTACATCTGATGCAGTATCCACAGTCGACAACAACCAAGGGAATTTTGAGCAGGTAGCCTGGATGGACAGAAGGACCAGTGGGCAGGAGTTGACCCTCAAGACCCAAAGAGATGCCGGAGTATGGCCTGGCCAAAATTGCTGCCCCGTCAGGAATCCCCATCCAGACAGTAATGGGCTACGAAGGTATGGACTGAAAACCATGTCGCAGCCCTGCAGATCTCTTTTGCGGAGACAGAACCAAGGTTGACTACCGATGTACATATCGCATAGACATTGTGAGCCATGAGATGGACCCTCGAGACTCAGACCAGCCAAGGAATATGCATGGGCGATGCAATCAATCAGCAAGCCAGAAGGACAGTATTTTTCAAAACAGCGACTCCCAGCCTATTGGGGACGAAGGAGATGAACAACTGAGAGGATTAACGGTATGCCTTCATGCGCTCCAAGTAGAAGGCCAACGAATGCTTGCAATCCAGCATGTACAATGCTGCCTCACCACAACTGACATGAAGCCGGGGAAATGACTTCGGAAGAACAACAGACTGGTTGAGGTAAAAAGCCGAGACCACCTTTGGCAGAAAATGCGAGTGCGTAAGGAGCACTACCCAGTTCTGGTGGAAAAGGGTGTATGGAGGGTGTGCAATCAGAGCATGGAGCTCGCTCACTTGCTGGGCAGAAGTGACGGCCACCAGGAAGAGGACCTTCTAGGTCACGAACATCAGCAGACACATGTCCAGTGGCTCAAAAGGAACCCACATGAGCTGGCTGAGAACCACGTTCAGATCCCAAGCAACCACAGGGGGCTTAACTGGAGGCTTCGAAAGAAGCAAGCCTGATGAATCGGCGTACCAAAGGCAGAGTTGAGAAGGGCTTCCGATTGCAGCCACGAATGCTCCTATCGCGATGAGCTGAACATGCACAGAGTTGGACTTGAGCCCAGAATTGGAGAGGTTGAAGAGATACTCCAGACAAAGGGGTCAAATGCCCGACCAGTACACCAGATGGCAAACTATCACCATTTAAACGCATAGGCATTACATGCTGATGCCTTGCGAGATGCCAGCAGGATCTCAGTGACACCTCAGAAATGGCAAGCTATCCGCTCAGCATCCATGCTGTGAGTGCTAGAGAGTGGATGTTGGGATACAACAAGGAGCTGCCCTCCTTCGAAATGAGGTCTGGTTTGGAGCCCAGGCAAAGAGGTTCCCTTCTGCGAGGGCTGTAGCAATAGCGGGAACCATGTCTGTCAATGCCAGTAAGGAGCAATGAGAATCATGGATACCCTCTCAGCCTGGAGCTTCAGAAGCCTCTATGTGATGAGCGGAATGAAGGGGAAGGTATAGAGCAGGTCTCTCCCCCAGTTAATATGTAAGGTGCCTGGAGCCAGGCGATTGCTGGCCTGCCTCCAGAAACAGAACAGAGATACCTGGGCATTCTGTGTCATAGCAAAGAAGTCCACGTCGGGGGTGCCCCACTTCTTAAAGATTCCAGTCCACCACCTCCCTCGAAGACCACTCGTGTGGCTGAAGAACCAGCTGAGGCGATCCGCTAAGCCATTGCTCTCGCTGGGCAAATAGATCACCACGTGTGCATAGTCTGTTTTAGTTTGCTTTTCTCTGATCAGAGAAGAGCAGTGCTGTCACAGTGCTCTGCTAGAGAGTGGATATTTGCCTCCTGTGACACCTTGCTGTGAGTTCTAGCTGTTTATTTAATTATTTATTGTTTGTCTTAGTGGTGTGCTAGTTCAGCGTTCTCAGCTGTAACTTACCTTGCCTCTCTCAACTAACTGGGCTTTGTGTGGTACCCCCTCCCCCCTGCTGAGAGTTCAGGACAGGGTACCTTGTAACTGCCCTCTTTAATAGGACTTATCTCCCTCCCTCCCTCCCCAGCACCCACCCACCCCTGGGGTAATTGTAGTTTTATAGGTACTTGCACATCTTAGAGGAAAGGGGCTGCTCCCAGGTGCAGCTCTTTATTCAAATCAGTCATACACGGAGGACTGAGATTAATTAATTAAGCTTCAGATACACAAGGTGTATTAGGGGTATTAGATACACTTTTATTAGTATAAGCATCTACACCCATCCTTATTATATACAAAATTTAAAAGACCTAAACACAAGCTGCAAACTAAGATGCAGATAGAAGTCCAGCAACGAGATGGGGGTTCTCCGGTCTTTTGCATTGAGTGTCACATGTATGATTTTCTCCCAGTTGGTGAGAGGTCTTACGTATGCACTAAGTGCAAGGAGCTCTTTGCTCTCAAGGAACGAGTCCGTTCTCTAGAGGCTAGAGTAGCAGACCTGGAAGACATAAGAAAGACAGAGAAGTACATGGACGAGACCTACAGAGATATAGTCCTGAAGTCCCACCTCCAGTCTGGCAGCATCCCTGTTGCCATGGAGGAGAGAGGTCACGTGACAGGAAAGCATCACCCTGGTGTGGCAGGAAGTGATCCTGTAACTAGGACCTGTCCTCCAGGTGATGTAAAACCCTCTCGCACCGAGGACGTTTCTCCAGGGCCATGTCCCCATGAGGGGAGGGTCAGGACAGCTGTTATAGTTGGTGATTCAATCATTAGGAATGTAGATACCTGGGTGGCTGGTGGACGTGAGGATCGCCTGGTAACATGCCTGCCTGGTGTGAAGGTAGCAGACCTCACGCACCGCCTAGATAGGATCATAGATAGTGCTGGGGAGGAGTCTGCTGTCTTGGTACATGTTGGTACCAATGACATAGGAAAATGTGGTAGGGAAGTTCTGGAGGCTAAATTTAAAGCTTTTAGGTAGGAAGTTGAAATCCAGAACTTCCAGGATAGCATTCTCCGAAATGCTTCCTGTTACACGTGCAGGACCCAAAAGACAGGCAGAGCTCCGGAGTCTCAATGCGCGGATGAGACGATGGTGCAAGGATGAGGGTTTTGGATTTGTTAGGAACTGGGGAACATTCTGGGGAAAGGGGGGGCTCTTCCGAAGGGATGGGCTTCACCTTAATCAGGATGGGACAAGACTGCTGGCATTAACCTTTAAAAAAGAGATAGAGAAGCTTTTAAACTAGAAAATAGGGGAAAGCCGACAGTCACCCAGGAGCGCATGGTTCGGACGAAGGCATCCTTGAAGGATACTACCAAAAGCAGTGAGGTTCCAAAAGAGAGTATAGTAGCCCAAATACCCTTGAGTAAGGAGCAGACAGAGCATAAAGATTCCAAATTACCCATGCCTACCAATAGCCAGATTAATATTAATAAAATACAGTCTCTAAAATGCTTGTATGCCAATGCTAGAAGTCTAAACAATAAGATGGGAGAGTAAGAATATATAGCATTAAATGAGAGGTTAGATATGATTGCACTCTCAGAGACATGGTGGAAGGAGGATAACTAGTGGAACACTGTGATACCTGGATACAAACTATATCGTAATGATAGAGCTGATCAAATTGGTGGAGGGGTTGCGCTCTATGTTAGAGAGGGCATTGAGTCAGAAAGGATTAAAGTTTTGCAGGGAACAAAATTTGCTGTAGAATCTCTATGGATTGAAATTCCATTTATGAAGGGGAAGGTGATGGCAGTGGGAGTATACTATCGACCGCCTGGCCAGAATGAAGAAATGAATGAAGAAATGGATGATGAAATGCTCAAAGAAATCAAGGAAGCTAACAAAAGTCACAACAGAGTAGTAATAATGGGTGATTTCAATTACCCTGGTATCGACTGGGTCAGTGTGACAGCAGGACAAGCTAAAGAGATAAAGTTTCTAGATGAAATAAATGACTGCTTCTTGGAGCAGCTGGTTCATGAACCGACCAGAGGGGAAGCCATACTGGACCTAGTCCTTAGTGGAACGCCAGATCTGGTGCAAGAAATAAGGGTGTTGGGACCACTTGGCAATAGTGATCATAGTATGATCATGTTTGATTTAATTAGTGGAGGACAGATAGTAAAGGAATCCACAGTAGTACATTTTAACTTTCAAAAGGAAGACTATGATAGAATGAGGAATATAGTTAGGAAAAAACTAAAAGGAGCGGTTCCAAAGGTTAAAGACTTACAGCAAGCTTGGGTGTTATTTAAAAATACTATCCTCGAAGCCCAGACCAGCTGTATTCCACGCATTAAGAAAAGTGGAAGAAAGTCCAAAAAACTGCCAGCATGGTTTAAAGGTGAGGTCAGAGAGGCTGTTGCTGCCAAAAAAGCAACCTTCAGGAAATGGAAAAAAAGAGCCAAATGATGAAAACTGGAAACAGCACAAGCACTGGCAAGTTAAATGCAAAGCATTGATAAGGCAGGCAAAGCGGGAATTTGAGAAGAAACTTGCTACGGAAGCAAAAACACGAACTAAAGGCTTTTTCAAGTACATTCGTAGCAAAAGGCCTGTGAGAGAGTCAATTGGACCATTAGATGATAGAGGGGTAAAAGGGGCAGTAAGAGGAGACAAGGCTATAGCAGAGAGACTGAATGAATTCTTTGCTTCGGTCTTTACTGAGGAAAATGTAGGGATGTTACCCAAGACTGAAGTGGTATTTAAAGGTGATACTGCAGAGGAATTGAGAGAAATATCGCTACTGGGAAGATATATTACAACTATTTGATAAACTGAATAGTAGCAAATCACCTTGACCGGATGGTATACATCCCAGAGTGTTGAAAGAACTGAAATATGAGATTGCAGACCTGCTATTGGTAATCTGTGAACTTTCATTAAAATCATCTGTAATACCTGAAGATTGGAGGGTCGCCAACGTAACACCAATTTTTAAAAAGGGTTCCAGGGATGACCCGGGAAATTACAGACCGGTGAGCCTGACGTCAGTACCAGGGAAAATGGTAGAAACCATCATAAAGAACAAAATTACACAGCATGTAGATAGTCATGGCCTAATGGGAGACAGCCAACATGGCTTTAGACAAGGAAGATCTTGTCTTACTAATCTGATATGTTTTTTTGAAGGTGTGCATAAACAGGTAGACAAAGGTGAGTCGGTTGATATAGTGTATCTGGACTTTCAGAAAGCTTTTGACAAGGTCCCCCATCAGAGACTTTTGGCGAAGCTAAAAAGTCATGGGATAGGAGGCAGTGTACTATTGTGGATCGGGAACTGGTTAAAAGATAGAAAGCAGAGGGTAGGGCTAAATGGCCAATATTCCCAATGGAAAAAGGTGAATAGTGGAGTACCCCAGGGTTCTGTACTGGGTCCGCTACTTTTTGACATATTCATAAATGACCTGGAAAAGGGAATAACTAGTGGGGTTATCAAATTTTCAGATGGCACAAAACTGTTTAAAGTTGTTAAAACCCAAGAGGATTGTGGAAAACTGCAGGAGGATCTGGATAAATTGGAAGACTGGGCATCCAAATGGCAGATGAAATTTAATGTGGACAAGTGCAAGTTATGCACCTAGGAAAGAACAACTCACACTATGGTTACACGATGCAAGGCTCCACATTAGAAACCACCACCCAGGAAAAAGATTTAGGAGTCATCGTGGATAACATGTTAAAACCCTCCGCCCAGTGTGCAGCGGCGACCAAGAAAGCAAATAGAATGCTAGGTATCATAAGGAAAGGGATGGAGAATAAAACAAAGGATATTATAATGCCTTTGTATCGCTCCATGGTACGACCACACCTTGAATATTAAGTAGAGAAGAGCCACCAAATTGGTGAAGGGGATGGAAGGCTACTCCTATGAAGGAGAGGCTAAAAAGGTTAGGGCTCTTTAACCTGGAAAAGAGACGGCTGAGGGGAGATATGATAGAGGTCTATAAATTAATGAATGGAGTGGAACGGATAAACGTGGATCAATTGTTTACGCTATCAGAATATAGAAAGACTAGGGGACATGTAATGAAGCTACAGGGTAAACTATTTAAGACAAACAAGAGAAAATATCTTTTCATTCAACGTGTAATCAAATTCTGGAATCTGTTACCGGAGGATGTAGTAAGGGCTGTTAGTACAGCTGGGTTTAAAAAAGGTTTGGACAAGTTCCTGGAGGAAAGGTCCATAAACCACTATTAAAAAGGGACCCAGGATATCAATGCTTGACCCAGTACAAGCATTGTGGAACCTGTGTCTTTTGGGGATATTGCTAGGTATGTATGACCTAGATTGGCCACTGTTGGAAACAGGATACTGGGCTTGATGGACCTCGGTCTGACCCAGTATGGCATGTCTTATGTTCTTATGTTCTGAGATCCATGCCATGGAGCAGGGTAAACTTCCAGAGAAGAACAGCCTCCCAACACAGGAGGTATAAGCCTGTGCCCCTCTGCTTGTTCACATAGAAACATAGAAATATGACGACAGAAAAAGACCACATGGCCTATCTAGTCTGTCCTTCCATAACAATTACAACAGTCCCCTTTTTACCTTTAGAGATCCTCTGTGTTTGTCCCATGCTTTTTTGAATTCAGTTACTATCCTCATCTCTACCACGTCCACTGGGAGACTATTCCACGGATCCACTACTCTTTCCGTAAAGAAATATTTCTGCATATCACTCCTGAATCTCCCTTCACCCTCATCGCAGAACTTGCTTTCAATTGAAAGAGGCTCTCTCCCTGAACATTTATGCCACGGAGGTATTTAAACATCTCAATCATATCACCTCTATCCCGCCTTTCCTCTAAGGTGTACATATTAAGATCCTTCAGTCTGTCCTCATATGCTTTATAATGAAGACCACTAATCATTTTAGTAGCCACCCTCTGCACCGACTCCATCCTGTTCACATCCTTTTGAAGGTGCAGTCTCCAGAATTGCACACTATACTCCAAATGAGGTCGCACCAAAGACTTATACAGAGGCATTATCACCTCCTTTTTTCTGCTAGCCATTCCTCTCCGTATGCACCCAAGCATCCTTCTAGCTTTTGCTGTTGCCTTTTCTACCTGTTTAGACACAAACACGCCTAGGTCCCGCTCTTCTTTAATGGACAAAAGTACTTCACCCCCTATACTATATTGCTCCCTTGGATTGCTGCAGCCCAAATGCATGACCTTACATTTTTTAACATTAAATCCCAGCTGCCAAATTCTAGACCATTCTTCAAGCTTAGCTAGATCCCTCCTCATGTTATCTACCCCTTCCTGGGTGTCTACTCTATTGCAGATTTTGGTATCATCCGCAAAGAGGCAAACCTTACCTGAAAGCCCTTCCGCTATATCACTAACAAATATGTTAAAAAGAATCAGACCAAGGACAGATCCCTGGGGCACACCACTGATAACATCCTTTTCCTCAGAGTGAGCTCCATTTACTTGTACTCTTTGTCGCCTCCCACCCAACCAATTTCTAACCCAAGCAGTAACTTTAGGGTCCATCCCTAGGGTGCTCAGTTTGTTTAGAAGTCGCCTGTGAGGAACAGTGTCAAAGGCTTTACTGAAATCTAAATACACCACATCTAGGGTTCTCCCTCGGTCCAACTCCCTGGTCACCCAGTCGAAGAAATCAATCAGATTTGTCTGACAAGACCTGCCTCTGGTGAATCCATGCTGCCTCGGATCCTGTAACCCGCTGGACTCCAGAAACCTCACTATTTTCTCTTTCAGCAGCGTTTCCAATAATTTACTCACCACCGAAGTTAAACTAACCGGCCTGTAGTTTTCAACCACATCCTTACTTCCGCTTTTGTGTAAAGGCACCACATGAGCCTCTCTCTCCAGTCCTTTGGCACCACGCCCGAATCCAACGAGGCATTGAAAAGGTCAGTCAGTGGAGCTGCTAGAACGTCCCCAAGTTCCCTCAGTATTCTCGGGTGTATCCCATCCGGTCCCATCGCTTTGTCTACTTTAAGATGAGATAGTTTCTCAGAAACACAGTCTTTTGAAAATTGTTCAAGATGTCCTTTGCTTCTGTTCCTATTTGTGGGTGTTTTCTGAGGTCCTGCTCCTGGTTCTTCATCTGTGAACACAGAACAAAATTATTTGTTAAGCAATTCCACTTTATCCTTATCAGCTTCTACATATTCCTCCCCTGCACCCTTGAGTCTAACAATACCACTCTGGCCCTTCCTCTTCTCACTAATATATCTGAAAAATGTCTTATCACCCCCATTTTATTGCATTGGCTATTTCCTCCTCTTTTTGAATCTTTGCCTTCTTGACTACTTTGCTAGCTTCTCTGAGTTTTTCCAAATACAGATGCCTGTCTTCCTCTCTCTGTGATCTCTTGTATTTCATGAAGGCCTCCCTCTTTTTCTTCACTTTTTCAGCTACTTCTTTCGAAAACCATAGTGGTCTCCTTTTCCTTTTACCTTTATTTACCAGTTTAACAAAAAGGTTGGTTGCCCTTAAAATATCCCCTTTCCGTTTTTCCCACTGTTTTTCTACATCCCTCAGCTGTTCCCATCCAACTAACAACTCCCTGAGGTATTGGCCCATCTTCGCAAAGTTAGTCTTCCTAAAGTCTAAGATCCTCGCCTTTGAATGGATTCTAACAGCCCTATCCTAATATTGATCCACACCATCTGGTGATCACTGGATGCAAAATGATCTCTCACTACAACATCAGAAATACTTTCACCACTGGTAAGCACCAAGTCCAGTATGACCTCTTCACGTATGGATTCTGTTACCAGTTGCCTGAATAGTTTTCCCTGTAGAGAATCCAGGATCTCCTTACTTCTAGATTATACTGCAGCAGGAATGTGCCAATCAACATCTGGCATATTGAAGTCTCCTATCAGTAGCACTTCCCCTTTCCTAGCAATGCTGCGCATGTCTTCAATTAACTCTCTGTCCACCTCTTCCTCTTGTGAGGGAGGTCTGTATATCACACCAATGTAAATAGATTTCTCTTTCCCTCTTTCTAGTTTAACCCACAATGCCTCCCCTCTCCCTTTTAAGCTCTGTAATTCCAAAGCTTTAATAGTAGTTTTTACATATAGTGCCACTCCTCCTCCCCTACTTCCTACCCTGTCCTTTCTGAATAAAGTATAGCCAGGTATAGTTACATCCCAATCATGGTTTTCTGTGAACCATGTTTCTGTAACTGCCACTAAATCCAAGTCAGCCACTCCCACATAGAACATGATGACCTGGTTGTCCATCTGGATCAGAACTACCTGATTCACCAGGTGTGCCCAAAAGGCACAGAGAACATTTGCAATTGCCCAGAGCTAGAGGAAGTTGATCTGATGGAGACACGTGCTCTCAGACCACAGGCCCTGGGTGCAGAGACTGTCCAGATGCACACCCCATCCGAGCTTGGAAACATCCATCATGAGCAGCCTGTAGGGTTCTGCTGGTTGGAATGGGATTCGTCGTCGCAAATTTGCAGGCACAAACCATATCAGGGACTGTGTGAGTGGCACAGTGACCACCACCCTGCAGGCAGCCTGAGGCTTGCTGCCATTGTGTTCACAAGGTCCATTGAGGCTACCGCATGCAGAGGCAGGTCTGAAGGATGACATGTACCATGGCTGCCATGGGTCCAAGGGCTCTCAGCGACTCCAGGCTGTGGAGTGTGGCAGTGATGCTGCAATGCACCCACCACCTTGATGAGACACTGCAGGTGGTCCCCGTCAGCAGGAAAGCTCACGCCTGAGTGGTATCAAGGAGGGCTCTGAAGAACTCCAGCTGTTGTACTGGCTGAAGGTGAGGCTTCGGATAGTTGATCACAAAGCAGAGGCCTTCGAGCACTTGAATGGTGAGCTCAGTGGACTGTCGTACTTGAATGGTGAGCTCAGCGTGGGACCTTTTACGAACCAGTCTTCCAGATTCGGGAAGACAAAAACTTTCTGGGTCAAAGGAAGGCAGTCACAGCCGCCAGGCACTTTGTGAAGACCCTGGGATCTATGTCCAGCCTGAAGGGAAGCACCGATAGTGCTGGCTGCCCAGTATGAATCAAAGGTACAGTACGTAATGCGAGTGGATCAGAATATGTGCATATGCGTCCTTCAGATCTAAGGAGAATAGCTAGTTGTCTTGTAGGAGGAATGGGAACAGCATCCTCAATGAGACCATTTTGAAATATTTGCATACCAAAAACTGGTTGAAGTTTTACAGATGCAGAATGGGAAGGAACCCGCCAGACATTTTGAGGACCAGAAAGTATCTGGAGTAAAAACCCTACCCAATCTGGGCCGGGGAAACCGGCTCGATGGCGAAGTCGGCTAGCAGGGCCATGACCACAGTCTGGAGGAGGCAGCAGCTGGGTGAAATGCAATCAATAACTTGCTTTGGATGATTTGTAGCATCCGAGGTGACAAGAGACCACAGGTGGGCAAATGGACGAGTCTCCCCCCCCCCCCCACCTGCAGGGGGATCTCAGCGGACAACTATCACTGGCTGCTCCAGAAAACCCTTCTAAAACCTCCACCCAGCTTTGGTTGGGTGGGTGGGTTGTGCCTTTGGGGTTTTCTCCCTCCACTGTGAGAGTGGGGGAGCTTAAGACTGCAGCTGGAACATTAAGTACCTCCACGGGTGTGGAAGGAAAGCCTTTTTGGGCGTTGCTTTCTTCTGCACGGGATCCGCAGAAGAGTCTAATGAGAGTCACCTGCTCCTTTTCCAGCTCTTTGACCTTTTCCTCCATGGGCTTGCCAGAGAGGTTTTCACCCTGACAGGGGACATTGGCAATCTTGTCCTGGACCCGCTGCTCCAGGTCAGAGGACTGCAAGCAGGCTATCCACTGTGTAGCGATCCCCATGGTTGCCACCCTACTGGCAGATTCGAAGGCATAGTAAAGAACCCCAGACCATAAACTCTGAGCAATCCTTGCCATGAGCAACGAGACCTTAAAAAGATTCACGATGGTCCTCAGGAATGAGGGAATCAAAGTCCTCGATGTCCAGCATGACCTCCTTGAAGAACATGGCCATGTAAGTTTGGTAGGCCAGGATCCAGGCTATCAGCAAGGAACCCTGGAAGCACCTCCTCCTGAAGGAGTCCAGGGTTCACAGTTCCCGTGTGGGTGGCACAGAGGAGTGCATTTTGGCACACTTTGCCCGCTTCAAGGCAGACTCGACCACAATGGAATTATAGGGCAATTGAGGGTTCTTGAACCCTAAGGCCTTCTGGATCTGTTATAGGGAATCGAGCTAGTGGCTGATGACCAGCAGTGTAAGCGGCACCTCCCACAGCTGCTGTAGCAGCCTCTGCAGGTCATGGTGGACGGGAACCATCACCGCTTCACGGGGTGAGCAAAGATTATCGAAGGAGTTCAAGTTCGTCCACCCTCTGTTCCTCTTCCAATGCCAGAGAAAAGGGGATGGCCTTGTTCAGGTCCTGAATAAAATCCTGGAAGGACATGTCCTCAGGAGGCAACTTCCGCTGATCCAGAGGCGGCGATAGGTCGGACAGGAGATCTTGGGCCAGAAGATCAGACACTGCCGATTCTGCCTACGTTTCCCATTCTAATTCAGATTCCGAGAAAACGTCAAAGTAACGTTGAGTCTCCTCAGAGTGCTGACAGCACGACTCAGGAGAGGATGGACCTCAATAATCCCTCGTGTCCAGCATGTCAATGATGATGCCCCAGGGCCTCTGATGCCAACATCCTGGAGAGAAAGATGGCTCTGGTCACCGGTGTCGATACCACTCTCCCACCTGATGTCCCAGTCATGGTAGGTGGTGCATGGGTCTCCGGGATTGGCAGGAAGGAGTACGGTGATGACACTCCAAGCCACGAAGTCCGCATTCCGCAGGGCTTCCAATGCCACCAGGTGAGCTTCTAAGGCTCATAGGTGTTCCTCCAGAACCACCGCATATGAGGATGTTGATGCCGTGGCCATTGCCGGTGATGCCGTGATGCCGGTGATGCCGTGGCCATTGCCGGTGAACCCTTGGGTGGGGACCCCATGATAGGAGCATTGGGAGACATCCAGCAGTCCTCCAGGGCAATGGGAATGGACTTTGCCATTTGGGGTGGGTCCTCCTGCTGGTGAAGCTTGGTTGGCTGTTCCTGGCCCTCACTGTCCATCTTACGATGAGATCGCTCTGCAAGTGGATTTTTTCCTTGTGCTCTCCTTTCAACGCAGATGGGACTTCTGTAGACAGAAGCCCCTCTCCGCTTGAACCTTTCTGCACCGACTGAGCCCTCTATTCTTTTCCCCCCGCCACTTCAGACATGGACGAGAGAGTCCATGCTGAGGATACTGAATCAGATGAGCCAAAGAGGGACTCCTCAGTTTTCCGTCTCTTCAGTCCTTAACACTGCTTGCAGAATAAAAGCCAACAGATAACAGGCAGGTGAAAAAACGAGTGAAAGCTCAGCCACAAGGGCAAGAAATTCAAACTTTTTTCTGGACTGCAGGAACATGTCCTAAGGGCTCTGTGGAAAAAAAGAGACTGGAGAATATGGCACCATGGCAGTTGGGGACGGCAGGTGCAAATGTGCAGCATACCTCCCAAAAGCTTCCTTTGGGAGCGGGGGAGCGTTCCATGCGGGGTTCCATCGGCGACATCACTCATACGTGAGGGCTTATTTCCTGCTTGTTCATGGAGAAAAATTAAGAGATAAGGAAAAGATGAAGAGATAGTTTATAAGCAGATGTGAATGCTTTAATAGGAGTGCTCTGCCCATCTTACCATTTTCCTCCATAGTTTTCAGTCAGAATAGCAATCATTCGTTCCACAGACCCCAGGATAGCACGGTGAATAATAACTGGTCTCCTCTTGTCATCACCATCATGGCTGAAGGGAAAAATAAAAAGTCATGGGTTGTTTTGAAAACCTAAATTTTAGGTATTTGCTTCAACCACATTTGCTTAAAAAGTATCTTGATTATGCAAAATCTATGATTTGTAACATCACATATCTAACAATTTTGCAGAAAACAGGAGAGTGTTCTCTCTAAATTAAAGCTGAATGTTACTAGGCGAGCAGCACCGCTTATTTAATAACCTTGAAAATACAGGAAATTTTTTTTTTAAACAAACACCATCAAGTTATGAAAATGTACAAAAATATAATATTCCTGTGCCACAGCATTTCTCTGCCTGTCTTGCTTGCTTTGTTTCTGATTTGAATCTTCTCTATACTGGTTGTTTGTTATTCTTAGTTTCTTAAAGACCTTTCTGAAATAATCCAACAATTTCAATACCACCAGCAATTTGGTAACATCTCCAAATTAAAATTCTATTGTACTTAGGGGTATGTTTACTAGAATGCAGTAGTTTGCCACACATTCAACCCCAAAACTTAGGACGAAGCAGGACCCATGCAGTTAATGTGGGTCCAGCACCACCTCCACACTAAGCCTTTTGTCATGATTACCATGGATGCAGTTAGCACCGCCCACTGTGGTGGCAGCAAGTGCACCCTCGCTAAACTGCAACATTGATAGTGAGCGTATGCTAAAGACGTCCATACTAACCACAATATGCGGTTAATGCCCACACTCCACTACTAAACCTGTCCAGCCTCTGCCTCAACCCAATAATGTTTACTATGGCGGGCTTAGCGCACGTTAAACCCCATGCTACCCATTAGTGCAATTTAGTAAACATACCCCTTAAAGTTCTACTAGCAGGCAGCAAAGCTAATATCAATCAGCAGTTGAGCAGTGAGGGATAAATGGGACTGCTACTGACTGCACAGCTGAGCCAGCAGAGAAATACAGGGAACAGAGGCTCATATTAAAAATAAAATTTAAAAAAAAAAAAAAGATATTATGGAAAAAGTGATCATGAGTATAAGATTGAATATGCATATATTAGCTGAATCACTATGTGTGACATTCTGCAGTAACTGTTACTGCATATAGCAGGCAACTACACATTGATGAACCAGTCTTATAAACTAAAATGCAACATGCTATTTATGGAAAAAAAAACGCTTGCAATGGATAAAACATGAGCTATGCAGTATTTGACAAGACAAAAAGGATGAACAGAAAATGAAGAACAATTGTATGTAACAAACATAGGTTTGGTCATTTATTTATTTAAGTGTTTTTCTATACCGCTCCTTCCAAGGATCAAGGGCGGTTTACAATGAACACAACTAGGTACATTGAACATTTAACATAGGTGTTACAAAGAATTTCTCATGAAATATTTACAATGAACATATATTACAGTATTTACAGAAAACACAATTGGAATCAATATTTACACAGATGTTTTGCTTTCATCCTATTACAGCAAACGTATTATGAAATGATCTATTGCACAGATAATATTGGTTAAGGAAGGATGAAGTAAGGCGGTATATGAATATATCAATGTTAGGTTGGATCAGTATTATTTTGGTCTATTGAATATCCAAAGTGTTCAAGAAACAGGTGTCTTAATTTCCTTACGGAATATTTGAAGATCCTTGATTGTTCTTAATTTCTCTGGGAGGGAGTTCCAGAGTAGAGGAGCAAAGTATGAAAATGCCCTATTACTTGTGGAACAGTTTGTTTTACGGTAGTCAAAGGGAACTATTATGTTGTTTTGATTGCATCCTCTTCTTACTCTTTCATTAGATGGAACATTAATTAAAGATGAGAGTCATGTCACAAATAAGTCAGAGATAATACCACAAAGAAATAATCAGTGTTAAGCAAGCATAAACAAAACAGAAAAATAAAAATAAAATAAAAATGCAAAGAATTCAAAGTGAGCAGGAATGTGCCAATCTAGGGGAAACCAGACAACCTTTGGTTTGGATCTTCTTTCAAAGGTGATTGGAACAAGATGCATATTTTTTTTTATTTTTAGGTTTTTGCTTCTACCTACAATATATCTATTGTTCCCTTCTACTTTGGGTTAACACATAAGCATGCTAACGTTTGTTTATTTATTTAGCTGATTTTATATACCACCCTTATCAAAGTGTCAAGACGGTTTACATGTAACAAGTTGAACTTAATTTAATATAAATGGAACAGAGTAAGGTTAAAATTAGAACAGTAGCAACAATAATGATCAGTGGAGTACATCAGTGGTAAAGCAAGTGATATAAGTCGACATGAACAGGTAGGGTAGTAGGGGACATGGGTGAAGCAGGGAGGGAGTGTGAGCATGGTGGAGGAGGGGACTGGAGGGATGAGATCAGGAGCAAGTGGGGAGGATATCAATGGGCGAGTATGATCTTGTGATCAAGTGAGAGTTTCATTGAAGTGGGTCTTCACTTTTTTCCAAAGGTCTTCAAGATTACTCGTGGCTCAGCTGTTAAGATAGTGCATTCTATAGGTGTGGAGCGTAGAGCCAGAGTGCAGCTGCTCTTTCTGTGTGCTGGTGGGATGGTAAGTGCAAATTGCATGTTGGTTGTCCTTGGTCTGTCGGCTGGTGTCTTTTGGATTAGTGAATGCAGATATTCTGAAGAGAGATTGAGGTATGCTTTGAAGGTAATGATGAGAACCTTGTATTAAGCATGTGATGCAATAGGAAATCAGCGAAGGTTTCAGAGTATTGGTGCTTTGTGTTCATGTCTGGAGGCGGTGTTCTGGGCCATTTGTAGAGTGGATGGAAGATACTGGTAGTCCCTGGAGAACAGGGCCGGCCCAAAGGTTTCTGCCCCCCCCCCCATCGTGCCGATCCCCCCCCACATAGCTGTCCCCAAGCCACGCTGCTGCCCCCCACCACTGCCAATTGTGTGTGTGTGGGGGGGGAGATGGTCAGCAGCAGCAGTAGTATTTCAAAGGCAGCAGCTTTGTGCTTTATCCATGTCTATGTCCATCCTTACCGAAATCATCAGTGTTGCCCTCATGGTGATGGCCCTACTCCTTTAATTGATTACCCCCCCCCCCCTTTTCATGTTGCACCGCTTTGACCCGGTGAAAAGCGGGATATAAATACAGTTAAATAAATAAACAAATAAAAATTGTGCCATCGTTCTCTTTCTGCGGCAGGCCAATTGTGCTTCAGCACACATGGCCTGCTGCTTCTAACCCCCCTTCAACAATAAGTTGCATTGGAGGGGGGTGTCAGAAGTGGCAGGTCATGTGTGCCGAAGCATAGGCCTGCCATGGGCAACAAAACAATGGCATAAAGCCGTCCACCCTAGACGGCCACCTAGCTAGCCTTATGGGCAGGTTGGTCCTGCTGAAGAATAATGTTGCAATAATCCAGATGAGGGAGTACCAATGCCTGGAAAACTGTGTGGAAATCATGGCTGTCAAGTATGGGTGGAAGACCATGGACTGTTTTTATTTTGTGATAGGCAAGTTTGAGAATGCTACTGATGTGTGGCTGCAGAGTTAGGCTCTGATCTAGGGTGACTCCTAAGTAGCGCACTTGCGATTTTACTTTGTTGTGTACCTGGTGTATTTAAATGTGTGCTCAGTGTAAAGTTTGTGTTTTTGGTAATATGGAGGACCTGTGTCTTCAGAAGGTTTATGGACAGGTTGTGATTTGTTAATCATTGCTTAAGTGCTGTGAAGCAATTGATCAACAGGTATTTGGCAGGGTGTAGTTTGCTGAATGGGACATAAATCATAGCCTCACCCCGTGCTCTCCAGCACTACAGCTTCTCTCTTTCTTAAATAGATTTGCTTGTCCATTAATACCCCCCCCCCCCCAAGTATTTAAATGTCTGTATCATATCTCCCTTGTCCCTTCTCTCCAAGGCACACATATCCAGCTTTTCAAGTCTCTTCTCATATGCCTTCTGGCACAGGTTCAAAATCACTTTGGTTGCCTTCTTCTGAACCACCCCAAGGTCTCCTTATATCCTCCTGCAAGATATGGTCTCCAAAACTGAATGCAACACTCCAAGTGAGGCCCCACCAATGACCCGTATAGGTGCAGCAACACCTCCTACCCTCTGCTGGCCATTCCTCTCTGCATGCAACCCAGAATCCCTCCAGCCTTGGTCACTGCCCCTGAGCTTCTGCAGCAATGGAAAGAGACGTTTGTGCTTCCACTGTGAGGAGATGCTTGGCGTAGGGTTTGAGGAGGTGTAAGGTGCAGAGGAAGCCGCTACTAATGGTGGAACAGAGGAAGAGACACATTGGATGGGCATCAAAGTACTCAAAATTGAACAAGGCTGACTGGGAGAAAGTTCTGTTCAGTGACGAAAGCATGTTCTGCATTCTGGGTGAGCAGGGCAAAACCTGTGTGGAGGCTTCCTCGTGAAGAGTACAAACCAGAATGCTTGACTATCTCCATGAAGCATCCAACCAAGGTCATGATCTAGGGATGCATGGCAGCCAATGGTGTTGGAAGACTCCATATCATTGACGGGATGGTGAATACAGCAAAATACATAGGAATTCTGCAGAAGTGCATGCTGCCATCAGCTGAGCAAGTTTCCTGGCAGATATTTCTTCCAGGATGACAATGCACATTGCCACAGAGTTACTGACCGGTTGAAAATAAACTGAGTTCCGACCATTGACTGGCCAGTTCAATCACCCGATCGAGAATCTTTGGTACAAGGTAGGGTTTTCAACCCAGTCCTCGGGGAATCCTAGGCCAGTCAGGTTTTCAGGATTCCCAGAATGAATATGCATGAGAAAGATTTGCATGTTCTGCCTTCATTGTATGCAAATCTATCTCATGCATATTCATTGCGGGAATCCTGAAAACCTGACTGGCCTAGGGTTCCCCAAGGACTGGGTTGAAAACCTATGAGGTATCAGTTGAGTTTGCCAAGAAGCAGTCACCCAAGCGAGAGCTGACTTAGTCACTGATTGCAGTCTGGAATTACATCATAACCTTGTTAAACTGGTCCACCCACTCCATGCCAGACAGATGTCTGGTGAGAAAGAGAAAAGGCTGGCGCATCAAGTACTAATGGCCTCCAACAACAAAAAAAAAAAGAATAACCCTTTTCAGGGTTACCTAATGAAATTCAGAAGAAAACATGCACACTACCACCATACATGGAACAGAAAACACAGGTTTTTGGGCTCACATTGTATCTTCGTACACAGGTCCACAACCAAACAAACATGGGTATTTAACAATCATAAAAGAACACTCAAGTCATGCAAACTTGTCAGATTTGTACAACACACAAAAGGGAAGAAAATGGCATGTAGAAGGGATTGTAAATTGTAAGCATTTTGTCCCTGTGAACCAAACAACTAAAAACTGCCAATTCGGCGCTCCCTATGGAGGCTTCACACCACTGTATAACTAACTTTATTTTGGTGTTAGAAACTGCGCTATGGTTCTCTTTCTTTTTGAACATCTATTTTGTGTCCAAGGAAATCCCTCCTCTAACAGTAGGTACAGAGCAGAACTAGGACATTTCACTACAGAACCCAACATACAAGAAAAAATACATCAGATTCTGGTGTCTTCTCATTAACAGCTTCTCCTGTATCAGGCAGATTGTGAACAAACCCAAAACCCTACAACAATCACTGAAGATTTATAAACTAATTATCATATAATACTAATAAACTGTGGAAATTATCACACTCTGATCTCACATACCAGCAAGTCGCTCTGATCCCACATACCAGCAAGATTCTACTGAAGATTATTCAACAGAGACTACAACCATACGTGGAACAAGAACTACCTGAAGTGCAGGCTGGGTTCAGGAAAGGTTGAGGAACAAGAGGCATCATTACGGATGTGAGAAGGATCCGTGAGAAGACAAGAGTACCAAAAGGATATCTATTTGTGCCTTATCAACTACAGCAAGGCTTCTGACTGTGTAAACCATGAGAAACTCTGGGCCACATTAAGAAGCGCCTTATCATTCTCTTGCACAATATACACATTGATCAAGTAGAAGGATTGTATGAAGACAACAGAGGTGTGAAGACTGGTGGAAGACTTAACAACCTTCGCTATGCTGATGATACCACATTACTGCTGAAAGTGAAGATGATCTGAAACATTAGCTTCTCACGATCAAGGAACAGTCTTAAAATGGGCCTGCACCTTAATGTAAAGAAGTCAAAGATTCTGACAACTGGCAAAATTAAATAAGTTCATCGCTGAAGGAGAAGAAATTGAAATCCTGGACAACTTTAACCTACTTGTATCAACTCAATAAACAAACAACTAGCAGTCAAGAAATCAGACAACGCATTGCTCTTGGCAGAATGGCTATGAAAGACCTAGACAATATTCTCAAGAGCAGAGATGTCTCTCTCCATACAAAGATTTGACTGGTTCAAGCCATGGTATTTTCAATATCATATGGATGCGAAAGCTGGACAATGAAAAAGATAGACAGGAAGAAAATTGATACCTTTGAATTATGGTGCTAGCGGCCAATACTGTGTATCCCATGAACTGCCCGAAGAACAAACCAGTCAGTACTAGAGAAGATCAAACCTAAGCTTTCCTTAGAAGCTCAGATAAGACTTTGACTTTCATACTTTGGATACAACATGCAAAGAGAGAGATCATTAGAGAAAGACATCATGCTTGGTAAGATAGAAGGTCAATACAAAAAAGGAAGGCCAGCAATGAGATGGATCGATACAATAACTGCAACTACGGGTACCAGTCTGTCAACAATGAGCCGCCTGACTGAAGACCGAACACAATTTAGGACAACTATCCAGAGGATCGCCATGAGTCGACAGCACTTAACACCGCCACCACCAGCTTCTAAAATTAACATAAGGAGCCTACCCAGAAAACAGCAGCAGCAGGTGTATGGATGTTCTAAGATCCATTTGGAAAACTGAACAAGCCAGAATTACTACATATCCTTCATAGAAACTTCATGCTAACAGAACACTTGGTCTCTGTCACACAGGCAGAACACAATTAGACTCCTCACCAAGTACAAAATAAAGTAAAAATACATAGAAAAAATTAAATTGAAACCTCAACAAGCTAGAGTCTGCATGCAGTGTAACACAAGAAATAGAAAGTGATGCATTTTCCCCTGTACTGTGCAAAATATAAAGATAGAATATAGAAAATCCAAATCCCGACATATTCCAGTCATTAAACAGAAAATAAATTCTTTATTGTTATCGTCTAGCTATTTTATTTTTTAAATTTCCTGGTTTCTCCATCCCGTCTTTTCTTAACTCTTTTCCAGAGTCCACAATCCACATGTCACTTCTCTCTACTTCTGTCTTCTTCACTTGCTCACCTACATCCATCTCTGACCTTTATTTTTATATTTAACATTTTTTATATACCGCCTTTCAGATTTTCAAGGCGGTTTACATAGAACAGAACTTGTTTACATAAAATGTTTCATTAGAACTATGTACAAAGCTGTTAACAGTGCTTACATTTAACAATTAACTATTTACAGCTCTGTCTGTGGTTATAGACAATGTTTTAGACGACTGGAGGGTTATGGAAATGCTCTGTGAATAAGTGAGTATTTAATAGCTTACTGAAGTCTGTGGTGGCTCTCTGGAGGGGTGGGAGAGGGTTCCATAGTGAAGGGATGTAGAATTCAAATACTCTGTATAGGGTATTCTGGGAGATGCCTGTGTGTGATGTGGTGCTTGCAAGGGAGTTTTGGTGCTGGGTTCTCCTTGATCTGTTGTCAGGGGTTCTTCTGATTATGTTTTCTAAGCCGTTGGCAGATTGGTCGTGTTGAATCTCGAATGCCATCATTATGGCTTTATATTTTATTTGAGAACTGATGGGGAGCCAGTGTAGTGATTCAAGTATGGAAGTGATATGGTCATGCTTGCTGGATCTTGTGATTAATCGAGCTGTTGCGTTTTGGGCTAGTTGTAAGATTTGGATTGTGTGCTTGGGTACGCCGTGTAGAATTAGGTTGCAATAATCAAAGTGCGGTGCAATTAGCGCCTGGCAGACGGATCGGAAGTGGTTCTGATCAAATAAAGGTCATAGGTTTTGTAGGAGCTTCATTTTGTAATAGACCTTGGAGGTAGTCTTACTAATGTGGGACTGGAAGGTGAGCCTCTCGTCAAGATGGATTCCCAGGTACTTTACCTCATTTTTTACTGGGCTAGATCTGTTTCCAATTGTTATGTTTTCTGGAGGTTTGAATGTGGGGTCCCTTCTGACTATAAGGGCTTCCTATTTTTTTGTAGTTGATCGAGGTTGCGTGGGTTTAGCCATTCGGTTATTGCTGACATGCATGAAGAGATCCTGGAGTAGTTGGGGTTCCTTGTGTCTAGGTCGGTGTATATATCATTAGGTCGTCTGCATATAGGTGGTAGTATATGTGGCTGTAAGTAAAGGTTTAAGAGTAAAGCTGAAAGAGATGATCCTTGAGGAAGTCCTTGCTTTAAAGGGAATGGTCTAGAAGTGTTGCCTTTTATTTTGACTTGAGATTTTCTGTCTGCTAGGAAGGAGTGAAACCATGCCAGAGGTGTGCCACTTACTCCTATTTCACTTAGCCTGTCCAGTAGTATGGAGTGGGTGATTGAATCGAAAGTGGCTGTTATGCCTAGAAATAATAGGGCAAAGCCTCTTTTGATATCTTCAAGTCCCTTCATTACTGTGTTCAGGAGGGATGTCAGTAAGGTTTCGACCCCGTGGTACTCTCTAAATCCGTGCTGTTGGATGTCGAGTGGGACGGAAGCATCTACGTGGTCTTGCAGTTGGCGTTGGACCACTTTCTCTATTAGTTTAGATAGGAGTGGAATGCTGGATATAGGTCAGTAAGAGGCGGAGGAAGTTGGGTCAATTGTATTATTCTTTAGTAGAGGTCTAATAGACAAGATTTTCAGTTGAGGTGACATGGTTTCTTGTGTTAGTGAGGCGTTAACTATATTGCAGAATGTTGGGGCTAGTTCATGCGCCATTGTCTTTATCTGGTAGTTGGGCATGGATCTAGCAGAGAAGTGGACGTGTTTAGGGATTTGAGTAGGTTGGTGCAAAGGTCTTCAGTAACTGGATAAAAAGTGGACCAGCTGTTTGGTCGGGTTTGGTTAGTCAGAGTTGGGGAGGGTAGACTTTGTGGTGTTTGTGGACAAGATATTTTGACTTGAAGGTAGGATGCATAGGTTTCGGGGGTAAGGGCATCTGTGTCTTGGCCTTGAGAGGTTTTTGAAAGGGGTTTCACTATGGAGAATAGCTCCCTGGGTCGGTTTAAGGAGGTCATTATAATGTTTGTGCAGTGTTGCCTCTTGTGGTTAAGAATTAGTTATATTCATGCTGTTTTGTCGTGTATTCTTGTTTATCTGATTGTGCTCTTGTTTTTCTCCATCGCCTTTCAAGTCTTCTCAAGGTGGTTTTTAATTGCTTGATTTCTGATGAATACCATGGGGCTTTTTTCTCCCTTTTGGAAGTTCTCAGGTTTAACAGTGTGAAGGCGGCGTGGGAGATGGAGTGATTCCAGGTCTCTATAGTGCTGTCTGGATTGTTGAGGGACAAGAGGAATGTTAAAGGTAATTGCGTAGTGGTCCGACCATGGCATAGGAGTTACCTGATGATTGATCTGGGAGTCCAAGGTGTGGATGATAGAAGGTAAGAAGACTAGGTCCAGGGTGTTGCCAGCAGTGTGTGTCTGTGTTGATATAATCTGATAGAGATCCATGGCGGTTAAGGCCTCCAGGAATGCATTTGCGTGAGCTGGAGCTAAGGAGTTTAGGTTGAAGTCACCTAAAATTAAGAGTAGCTTGCCTTTGTTGGTATATCTGGTGGTTAACTTAATTATGGTTGATAAGTCGACAGGGGTGGAAGTGGGGGCTCTGTAAAATAGGTATATCATTATGTCTTTGCTTTCTAGGGTTATGGAGTTGAGAGTGGGGGTAGAAAGCTTGTTGATGGTTTTTAGGCTTAGTTGTTTGCCAGCTAGAATGAGTGTACCCCTCCTTTGCATCCTTTTCTGGTTGATTGGTAAGCCTCCATGTGAGGTGGAGTAAGCTGGTTCAGAAGGATGGTGTCCGCGTCTGTAAGCCATGATTCAGTTATGCACATGATCTGAACATTCTGATCGTATATGTAATCAGATATTGTGTGGACCTTATTCCTGATAGAGCGGGCGTTTATTAGAGAGCACTTGGCTGTTTGTGTCCGTTGCTTGGTTGCTGTGTTGGTCCAGGTGGCTCCATCGGTCTGTATGTGGATGAGACAGTTTGTTTTTTTGTGTGTGCTGGAGAAGAGGGGTTGTGATGCTAGGAGTTGTCAGGGCCTGTAGAGTATTGGTATTGATTTGTTCCAGTTGGTGTTGTTTTGGTTGGTCTTATTAGCAGGATAGCTATGATGGAGAAGAGTAGGGAGGCATGCACCCACTTCATTGTGGTTGTTCGAATTGTTGCCTTGTCTTGCAGGTCAGCGTTTTGTTTGCAGTGGTGGTATGATGAGAGAGGAAATGAGGGTTGTGTTTGGTTGGTCAATTGAGACCTTAATTATGGCCGTGCTGTCAGAGGTCACTGCACAATGGTTGAAGTTGTTTCCACTTTGGGACCTTGGTTGCTTTAACGCTATTGGCACAGTGAAAAATAAAAGGGCTCTTTGTGGTTGGGAATGAGGTAATTCTGCTCCAGAGTGCTGTACATGAGTGAGGAGGGGGAAGACGAGTTTAGTTCAAGTGTGGGACACTTACAGTAGTGGTCCAGATCGGTGCTGCATGATTGTTGAAGGTGCTGTTTTTGTTCCTTTTTCCGCCTGCGTTCTCCGCCTAAGGGCCTTGCCAAAGGGCCCTCAGGCGCAGGCCCGCCCTATGGCGCTCAACTTTTAAAAGTCTTGAATGGCCCTGATTGGCCTTGGGCCGTTGAGCGGATCTCCTTCCCGCTCCCTCGCCCAATGCCAGTCAGGGAGGAGATGAAAATGTTCCAGCTGCGGCACTCCTCTGATAATCAACAATAATAATTTTATTGTGATAAAATTATTATTGTTTATTACAGGGGCATCACCGCAGCTTCATCTGAAAGCGGGTTTGGTTTGAAGCAACTCAGGGGCAGACGGGACTAAAGAAGTTGAATGCAAAACTTTGTAAAGCAGGTCATGTAACAGCAGTAGGGATGGGAGAGGGCATATTGCTGCTTCCACTCCTATTGGTCGCTCCTGAAAGATGTGAGTGGAAAAGGTAGGATGCCTAGTGGTTAGGAAAAGGAGGAGTGGCCTAGTGGTTAGGACAAGGTACTTCAGGCCGGAGGGCCGGGGGTTCAAGTCCCACCTGGGGACAGCAATCTCAGGCCGGAGGGACTGGGATTTCTAGTCCTATAGGCACTCCTTGTGGTCTTGGGCAAGCCACTTAACCCTCCATTGCCCTTGTTCCCTGTAAGTATTAGCATATGTGTGTCATATCCCCTCGTGTTAAATGTATCTCCCAATTGACCGCTTTGACCCAGTGAAAAGCGGGATATAAATACAGCTAAATAAATAAAGACGTCTAGATGCGGCCACGTGGGGCTGGTACTTTACGTTTCCCTCGGGTTGTGCTGCCCGGCATCTGAACATGGACGTGACGGTGGCGCCCCTGCAGATGGCTCAAAACACTGCCGCCCAAATAATAACGGGATCATCAAGACATGATCACATCACCCCCATTCTCAACCAACTCCACTGGCTCCCCATCAGCTCCCGCTTCAGATATAAAGCAATAATAAACATATTTAAAATCAAACAGAACCTCTCAGCAAACAGCCTAATACCCCTCATCAAATCTGACACAAGCACCAGACCAAGGAAGAGAGGCACATCAGGAGCCATTATCACCCTCGTAACATTTACCAAAGCTAGGCAAGAACAGCACTCTCCATGGCTGCCCCCGCTTTCTGGAACTCCCTCCCAGACAACCTACGATCAACTACAGACATCAAAGACTTCAGGAAGCAGCTCAAAACCACGCTTTTTATTGAACACTGTAGTGACATTACATAATCAAACTAATTTAGACCATGGCGGCTACCTAAAATTCCCCCCCCCTTCCCTGTATATACGTACCTGTACATAGCCTATCCTGTATATAACTATATATAACTACTTGTACATAACTCAGCCTATATATACCTCACCAAGAAATCAATGCCTTCACTCCCACAACCACTTCCTGTGTCAACACTGCATCCCTACCCCTACTAATTACACTCCTTGATTGTTGAAGTGTAAACCGCTTTGATTTCAGGACAAAGCGGTATATAAATCCTTTTAAATAAATAGTATTGCTACACTTGTCCCCACTGCAACGTGCGTTTCTGCTCTCTGCCTTGCTACTGCGGCGTCCGTCACCACAGCTGCTCAGAGGCATTCTACCGCCATTCCATGCTGGAAGAGCTGCGCCACCATTGCCCCTCCACTGATGGGACGATGCAGGACAATCCTGCTGCGGGACTGGAAAAGTTGTGCCGCCCCTGGGGCAGAGGAGTGGCAGACGAGACCCGAAAAGGAAGAGCGGGGTCCTTCCGAGCACAAAGATCTACCTTTCAGCTTTCTTCTATTTATTTCTCTATCGATTCAGATTTCATTTCTCCTTTTTATATCCATTTCTCAATCTCCCTTTTTGTTGTGTCAACCTACCATTTTTCAATCTTTAACACAGCCTTCTCACTCCATCTTTCTATCCTTCCCCCATCCACTTATTTCCCAGTCTTTAACTAACTCTTTCTCTCTTCCATCCCTCTGTGTTCATCATCATCTCAAACACACATCTATCAGACCTCTGCTGAAAAACAGCAAGCTTGACCCTCAGAAAGTGGAATCATATAGACCAATTGCCAGTATTCCACTCCTGGCCAAGATAATAGAAAAGGAGGTCCAATGCCAGATACAACATGTCAATGCCGCGCCTCTAGACCACTGCCAACATGGCTTCAGAGAAGCCCATGGTGTTGAGACGCTACTCACCACCCTATTCAACAACATTCTCAACACAATAGATAACATTCACTGCGGTGTGGCTCTTATATTCTTGGATATCGTCACAGCATGCAACTCAGTATGCCACACGACCCTCCTGAAACGGCTTGAGGAGAAAGGCATCTGTGATTTAGCCCTAACCTGGTGTAAATCATACTTATCTGATAGATGGCAGCATGTGCGAACAGAGACATCAACATCTGAACCATTCCACCAGAAACAGGGCGTTCCGCAGGGATCCTCCCTATCAGCCCTAATGTGTAACATCTACATGCAGCCCATCTGCGACCTCATATGCTCATTCAACATTGAGTGCATGATATATGCCGATGACGTCTTGCTCTACACACCTTTCAAGACTGACCAGATTGACCTCTCATCACTAACGAACTGTTTCAACGCAGTGGAAAATTGGCTCCAAAATCAGAATCTCCGGATACAGCACAAGACGACGGAAGTGCTGTTCATTACCAGAAACCCTAACTTCTGTCCACCAGCCTACCTAAAAAGTCGGAGATGTAGAACTGCAAACCAAGTCTACAATCCGTTAACTGGGCGTAACACTGGACCAAAAACTAGACATGAAGACACACATTGGCAACATGGTGAAATCAACATATCATAAAATCAGGACACTCAGACATCTACGCCCCCTGCTACAACCTGATGATTTCAGAACGATCTTTCAGGCGCTAACTATTCCACATCTCGACTACGCCAACGCGATACTGCAAGGGTTACCACAATCAACCCAAAGTCCACTCCAACTTGCCATGAACTCTGCAACCAGAGTTCTAAATGGGGCCTCAAGGCGAGAACACAACACCTATCCTCAAAAGTCTCCACTGGCTCCCAAGTCCACTGTAGGATCGCCTTCAAGATCATGCTACTAACATTCAAGGCCATCAATGGGCTCTCCCCCTCATCACTTGCGAGCATCACCTCCATGACTCCCCCCACCAGGACCAGACGACTTACAGCAATAAACACTATGGTAATCCCCAAAACAATAACCCAGTGTACACAGTCAATCGCAAACAGGGCTTTCAGTCTTTGTGCACCTAGATGTTGGAATGCCCTGCCACCCAACATACGAGCAATCACAGAGATAACGAAATTCAGGAAGGCACTGAAGCACCACCTCTTCACCAAGTGCTACCCGGATGTAGGTACGCCAAAGTGCCCCGCACACAATCACAGATCCATGACTACCCAGTAACCATACCACAATGCGATGTATATATGTATATATATTTTCTGGTATTTTTGTGTAAATAGTTAACATGTTATCCAAGTTGAGCTCCCTGTTATCTGTAATTACGGTGTAACCCTCACCGTAAAAATCTCATTGATGTTCCATGTAAACTGCACTGATTTCGAATAGCGTGGTATATAAGAGTATTAAATAAATAAATAAATAAATCTATCCCCTTCTCTCCTGCCCAGTCTTGTCTTCCCTTCTCTCCTCAATCTCATGCCTCTCCCCTTTTTCTCATTCTATCCTACCCATGTCCAGCATTCTACCTCCCTCACCCCATGTCCAGCATCTCCTCTTTCTCTCTCTCATCCCATATCTAGCATATCTGTCCTCCACTGCCCAACTTCGTGTCCAGCATCTGCCATTTATCTCCCTGTGTTCGGTGGCATCTTTGATTCCTACCTCATGTCCAGCATTTGCCCACTACCCCTACCTGTGTCCTGCATCCACATTCCACCCTCCACACTGTGCCATCTCCTCCACACTTCCTATTCAGCATCTGCCCTCTGCCCCCCTTGTGCTAACATTTACCCAGCAATTCCTTTCCAGCCATTCCACCCCCCACCATGTCCATCAGCCCAGCATTTCCCTTCCAAACATTCCACATATATTCCACATATACATCCCCTGCTGCTGCCTGCTCGCTGCTGCCACTTTTTCCTGTGTCTGCACTGATGGTCTCAGATTTAAAAATAAATCTGATGTGAAGCATAGGTCACAGAGGGGCGGGACCAGACCAGTCTTCTCAGCTTAGGAGAGCCTTTTTTTTCATTTAAATAGGAGACCAACGCTGCAGACATAGAAAAAGCAGCAGTAGTGGCAGCGCAGAGGGGGTGGGGGGGGGGGAGGTTGTAGCCGTGTCGGTGCAAGAGCCACCCTCACCCTTCTAAACTACACCCATGCCCTCCACTCACACCACCAAGTGCTGCAGGACCGGCGCTGGCTGCCCGCAAAGATCCCATCTCCTCTGGGCAGATGTGCAGCTCTTCTGCCCACAGGAGACGGAATCCCAACAGGTAGCCACCGTCAGTCTGAACCACAAGCACCAGGCCTGATGTTTTAGTCCCAGTGACCACCTGCTGCCTGGGGTTTGTCAAGCCTGGGCCAAAACCATATTAAAAATTCCCTCTCCAGCTGGTGCATCCTGCCAATCAAGCATCTTGACAATATGGATAAAAAAGTCAGTAAGAGTTCAGAGCATAGGAATTAACTATTCAATGAACCCCCTTCTCCATTGTTCTTCCCTTGTGCCTATTTGGTACCTGCTATCTCTCAGCTTAAATGACTCTGATTTAAATGAGTTTCCTGTAAATCTAAAACCATTATTATCAAATCTGGACTTCAGATCAGTCCTTCAAGCCCTGATCCTGCCTCACTTAGATTTTAGTAACATAATTCTTCAAGGTATTCCAAAACATGCTTTACACCAACTAAAAGTAGCACAACATGTTGCTGCAAGAATGCTTATAAATGCAGGTCCAACTGAACACATAACCCCTATACTGTACAAACTTCACTGGTTACCTATACAAAGTAGGATAAAATATAAAGTTATCATAACAACGTTCAAACTGATAAGAGATATAGCCCCATCATATCTAACTGATCTACTGACAATTCATTCAAGGACCAGAACAGTGAGACAAAGGAACCTGAACACACTACTTGTTCCAAACAACTTTTCAAAACTCAATAAAACTACAACAAATAGGGCATTCAGCTTCAATGCTCCTTTAATATGGAACGCTCTGCCGGATAAACTCAGAGATATCACAGATCTTTCAGCATTTCGAAAAGATCTTAAAACTCACTTATTTATAGAGTACTTTGGAGACTCATTCCCAATAGATGAAATATTTCCCACTTAGACTCATGTATACTCATACTCATTAATTCACAACTTACTTTTTCCTTTTTCTTACTCTATCTTACAATACCCAATTCTACACATTATCACATTTACTCTTTACACTAATAATTCTAGTGAACTACAATACATTTTTCCTTGCTCAGATAAGATTTTTGAAGTTTGTAAATATTTAAATCTGTATATATGTTTAAACTATCTATATACCTAATCAGCATTTACTCAGCATTGTAACCCTCAAATTACCATTTTTTTTATTATATACAATTTAATGTTCACTGTAATTTCAATTCTTTGAATAAGTTTCAATGTAATGTTCAAGTTTTGTTCTATGTAAACCGCTTTGATTTTTCTGAAAGGCGGTATATAAAACCGTTCAATAAATAAATAAATATCTGGATGCTCTTTTGGACGATACATTACTTTCTTCAGTTTTATTGGGTTATTTAACCTTTAACATGCCAGAATAATAATGTGAATGAGCCAGACATTTCGGAGAATAGCAACTACTCTCCGAGCACAGCCTGGGCAATACTCAGTAAAGCTATAAGATAGGTATGTCTGAGATCCTGCAGACCTGTAGCACTGGAAGCTTGAATGAACCAAACATCAATGAGCTTCAAAGATACAATATTATATTTGCAACTAAGTGAGACGTTATGCTGAGTTTTTGAATTTTTTTTATATTGACATACAAATGAGTTTAGAATTGTATATGCAGTATGTACTACAAAATGCTGAAGTGGCATAATGCAGAGGAATTAAAAGTGTTCATTTCGGAAGAATTTATATACAAAACGTTTGTTTGCGATTTTATTGCTATATGCCTTGAAATTTTTTTTTGGTTAAGTGGGCTATAAATGCCAAATTACACTTATTTTACCAAAAAAAAAAAGCTTCTAAAAACCTGGTAAGTTCTATAGAACTAAGTTAGAAATGGGTACTCAGATGTTACCAAAATGAACTCAGATACTCAAAAATTCAAAATTCATTATTCTCATATGTACTACAAGATGATCTCAACTATTACATAATGTTCATAAAATGTTAAAAGTTCAAATACTCATCTGTGCTGCTACACATTGCCTGACGAAGGCCTTTGCTTCACAAAATTACTTGCTGTATATGAAGGGCCATCAACATCACTTTCTCTCCATCACGCTGATATAATTTCTAACATTTCCCAAATCATTACTATTCTTTGATGTATTCTGCATTGTACAACAGTTGAGCATTGTGCAGCAGTATATACGAGTACAATGAATTTTGAATTTTTATGGAGTATCGATGAGTGTAATGATTTTGAATTTTCTATGAGTTTTCTCTCCCAATGAATTTAAAAGAAACAACTTTGGACAGTATTTTGATACAATGAACAGCATAAAGCAATACTGAAGAACAAATGAACAGCAGTTAATTATTTAGGCATTGTGTGAATCTTTGATGTTGGATGAATTTTGGGGGTCATTCTCTGATATATGGATAAACTGGCTTTTTTTAAAATAAAACTTTGGGAATCAGATTTTGTGTGAATTTTTTCACTTAAAATATTTTTTTGGATAAACTGTAGAGACTGATAATAAAGACTAATATTTTTAACAAGAATTATTAAAAGGAGCTTTTTCATGATCTATGATGGTGAAGATCACATGAAATTATGATTCTAAGTGGCTATTAACTGCAGATACCCTTTTTGTTTTTTTTTTAATTTTAAAGTTATTGAAGAAGTTGTGAAGTCTATTTATTTAACATTCTTTGTATACCGCTTTTCAAAGCGGTTCACAGAGAACAGAACATTATTACAATGAACGGTAGAAGAACTTTTTACATTTAACAGTTTACAACTCTATGACTATGTACAGTGATTCTGACTTTTGCTTGAGGGGGGACAGTTGGGTGCTGAGATCAATCCAGTGGTTGTATATCCGATATGCTGTTGTAGTAGTTTTTGAAGAGGTAGGTTTTTAGGTGTTTTCTGAAGTCGGCAATGTCTATGATCTCTCTTAGGTTGGGTGGGAGTGAGTTCCATAGTGTTGGTGAGTAGTATTCAAATGCTCTGTGGAGTACTCTTTGTGTGGAGTTCGGTGGTATGGAAGATGTTGATAGAGTGTTTTGGTGGGGGTTTCCTCCTTGAGCACGTGTTTGGTACTTTTCTGATTATGCTGTTTAGGCATTCGGCGGACTGATTGTTTACTATCTTGTGCAGAATGCCACAATAAAATGCTGCAAACGGTTCATAAATCAGCATAAACATCTTAATAAGGATGTGCATTTCTAAGCACATCTTAAACCTAAGAGGGTCATTCACTAATGGTTAGCACATACCAACAGTTTCTGAATGACCCCCTTAGTGCCCATAAAATCAATTTAACTTTCATTAACCTACAAATTAACGTGTTTACAATCAAAATGCATATGTTAAAAAAGAATTGCATACATTAGAATTTATTAAAATGAATGCCTGAAACAAAACATAAAAAAGTGCACCCAAAAATTGGGATAAAGTCCAAAAAATCTGAAAACAAACAAAAAACGGTTTTGCCTGTGTATATCATGAACTACTACCATGAATGATCCCAATTTTCCACAGAGCATTCATACCAAAACACTTTCCAAGTGCATCCTAAAAACTAGCTGCAAAATCATGTACATTATGTCTATGTGCCATTGTAAAAATATCTTCCCAAAATTCCTGTACAAAGTTACACTACACTGCGGCAAGCATATGTTTTCTGTGTAAGCTTGTGTGGATATAATTCAATGTGTGCCTTCAAGTCAGTCCTGACTCCTGGTGACCCAGAAGCTCCTGGGCTTTCTTGGCAGTGTCACCGGAAGTAGATTGCCAGGCCTTTCTTCCGAGGCAATAGAGGGTTAAGTGACTTGCCCAAGGCCACAAGGAGTGCTAGTGGGAATCGAACCCTGGTTGCTTGGTTACCAAGTCAGTGTTCTAACCACTAGGCTACTCCTCCACTCCTGTGTGGATACATGCATATTTTATAACATAAGAGTGTCTTAACTCCATCCCAGCTCCGCTCAACCTCTGCCCAAGCAAATGCTGTTTATGCACAGAGGTTTTATAAAAAGGTTACCCCTTCCCCAAAACAGACACAAAATATTACTTACCATTAAAGCATTTAACTTTATAAAAATTTAGAAAACTATACCATATCTCATGCTAACATATATTCTGCTGCAAACGGATACCTTCTATTTATTAGCTTCGTGTTTCTCTACCTTCTAAGTAGCAAGTACCCCCAAATGTCTGATAAGTTGTTTTAAGTATCCTTAATAAAATGGATGTGTCCCTAGAGTCGTGGAAAATGTAGCACATCCAATTTTTGTTAATTTGAAAAAAGGAAAGGTAAAAAGTGACAGAAGGGTGCACCTGACCCTGCCCTGCTATGTCCTATTTTGTAAAATAGATCTAGACAGCTACCAGAACTAGTCATGCGGTTGCCTGGCAGCACTCAGTTACCACCTAACCTGCCTGCATGAATCTGACTTGGTTCAGGGGTGCTGTGGGTCTGAATCTAATTAAAATCTCATGCATGTATCAAGGCAATAGATATAAAAGTGAAAGTTTAACATAAGTTGCTGAAGGATGGACTCAAAGACTTGTTTTCCAAAAACTAAGTTAAGGATACAGACTTGTAATTCAATAAAACATAAAAGGCATAAGAAATAAAATGTGTTAAGCTAAAAAGAAAACGAGAGTGGAGAAATAAGAGATGATTAACATTTTACTGATACTGATCTACATATGCCAGTATTTTTTCAATAATTTTTTTTTTGTTTTTTAGATGTTAGGTGGAGGTGGTAGAGAAAAAATGGTAACAGAATTAAAGAAAGCCCAGGACATCTACAGGCAATTTTTAGTTGTAAGGAAGGGAGGGAAAAAATCAGAGATCAGCTGGTGTCTTGGTCACTGCACCAGGAATGAGACTGAACAGACTAGATGGGCATTACTGTCCTTAGGTGCCATCATATTCTCAGTTTCTAGGCAAGCTTGGAAAGAAGCTTCTCTTAAGAGTAGATTAGTGCAGCAAAAAGCAAACATCAAGCTTAAGAAATATAGAAAGATGTTCAAAGAACGTATACATTCCTACCTCACATAGGTAAGGTTGAATCTCACTGGTAGTTGAAAGTCTAGCTGGATTGTAGCGCACTGGTGGTATCGGCCAATGGCATCCTTGATCTGAATGTCAATCTGAAAAAAAAAAATATAAACTTTGTAGCACAAACACCTTCATATTTATTTAACCAAATCAACAGAGACAATGACACAAAGCGTAGTTGCTCACCTGTAACAGATGTTCTCTGGTGACAGCAGGAATCAGCCCTCACATATGGGTGATGTCAGCACCAATGGAGCCCTCGCGGAAGCATCCCCCCCCCCCCCAGCTTTCAAAGAAAACCTTTGGGAGATGCCACCGTGCATGCATGGTGCCCTTCCCGCCCAAGGGTGCCATCTTGCTCTGTCAGATGACATAGCTAAAAGACGGCAAAAAACAAAGATGGGAGGGAGGGCGGGAGGGAGGGAGGACTGATTCCTGCTGTCACTGGGGAACACCTGTTACAGATTAGGAACTACATTTTCTCCAGGAACAAGCAGAAAGTCAGTCCTCACATATGGGACTCCCTAGTTAAAGGCTACCTAAAGCCCGTAAGGAAAAAACAGTCGCCCTCAAGGGGAGCCGTGAGCAGCAGAAACTGAGTCCGCAGATACAGACTACAGTAGGACCCGTGTGTCCAATAGGAAATAACGGTCTGGTAGCCTGAGCACAGAAAGGTCAGAGAGTAGGGGCTGCCTAGATCCTAAAAAGATTACAGAGCACGGCCTAGCTGAAGGCGCTGTCCCGTTGGAACACCCTCTCCAGGCTATAATGAGCTGCAAAGGTATGGACTGAAGACCAGGTGGCGGCCCAGCAAATGTCCAGCATCAGGACGGAGCACAGGTTTGCCACAGAGGCTGCATGGCCCTGACACTGTGTGCCCTGACACAGCCATCCAGCGGGAACCCAGCCTGCTCACAGGCGAGGGCGATGCAGTCTGCCACCCACGTGGACAGTGTTTGCTGGGGTCATAGGAAACAAAAAGCTGAGAAGTTTTGTGGTGGCCCTGCATACGTTGCATGTAGAAGGACAGGGCCCTCTTATAGTCCAAGGTGTAAAGGACAGTCTCCACTCTGCTGGAGCAAGGCCTTGGGAAGAAGGTGAGTAGCACCACCTACTGGTTGAGGTGAAAGGAAGATACTACCTTCGGAAAGAAGTTAGGGTGTATGTGTAGCATGACCCTGTTTTTGTAGAATCTGGTATATGGCGCTTCTGCCACTAGGGCTTGGAGCTCGCTGAACCTACGAGCGGAGGTGAATGCCACCAGGAACATGACAGGCCATGAGAGGTAACGCAGAAGGAAGGCAGCCAGGGGCTCAAATGGCAGGCAGGTAAGCTGCGCCAACACTATGTTGAGGTCCCACTCTATTGCCGGAGAGTAGATGGGGGGTTTGGACGGTAGGCATTCCCTCAGGAAGCGGGTCATCAGAGGATGGACAGAGAGGGACTTTCTCTCGATAGGGTGGTGGTGGTGCACCGCTAGGGCAATGAGGTGTAACCTGACTGAGTTTGACTTGAGCCCGGATTGTGAGGGATGAAGGTACTGCAGTTCCATCTGCACCGGTCAGGAGAATGAGTTTAGCCACTGCTCTGTGTGCCACACTCGAGAATCTGCGCCATTTGAAGGTGTAAGCTCTCCTAGTGGAGGTCTTACAGGAGACCAAGAGGATTTCTTCCACTTCCTCAGGTAGAAGGATTTTTGCCCGAGCCCTTCCATCGGGGAGAGCCAGCAGTCTTTTTTGAGAGCCTTGTCCTCATCACAAACTTGGTCTCCAACTCTGCAGACTTTTCTGTCATGGGTTTGCCAGAGGTTTTCCCCTTGGCATGGGACACTAAACAGTTTGTCCTGAACCCATTGCTCGAGGTCAGATAGCCAAGCCTGGCGTCGGGCACCTATGCCCGCCACAGCTACTCTAGCTGCTGACTCAAAGCCATCATAGGCTGCTCAAGTCATGAATTTGAAGCACTCACGGACAGCTTTGGCCAGGTTCTTGAACCACTGCAGGGGTTCCTCAGAGAGACCAGCCAAGAACCCGATGAGCTCCTTCGCCAAGTCTCTCAGGTACATGCTCATGTACAGCTGGCAGGCCTGAATCTGGCCGAGAAGCATCAAGCCCTGGTAGCACTTTCTGCTGAGGGCATCCAAGGTGCGAGCCTCCTTACACGGTAGCACCGAGGAGTGTGTCCTCTGGCTCTTCAGCCAACTCATGGCCAACTCAACCACCATGGAGTTATGTGGCAGCTGTGCCTTCTGGAAGCCAGGGCTTCAGCAGACCTAATACATTGAGCAAAGCCGCTTGCTCACGACAGGCACCAACGCCGGTGTTTCCTACATACAGAGCATTAGCCATTCCAGAATGGGTGGAATGGGCACTGTGAGCGATTCCCTCGGTGGGGCCTTGGAGGATTTCTAGTTCCTCGGTCCAAGGGTCCTCCTCCGATTCCAATGGGAATGCTAGAGCCTTTGACATGTCCCACACAAAGTCAAGGAATGCCATGTCCTCGAGTGGGGACCGATGCCGGGACTCAGAGATTGGTGATTCCAAGGGGACATCGAGTTGGCAACGGGTGTCCAGGGACTCCTCGTCCTCAGTCTCCCATTCTGAGTAGTCAGTTGAAGACTCAAGGGAAGGGCGGCTCGGGGGCTCCGGGCCTGAGCCCTGCCCGTCCCTCTGTGGCCCTGCGGCTGATGCCATGTGTGCTAGCCAGGGAAGACCTCGGTCCTGTGGAATGGGACTCTGATCTAGACCTCAGTTGAGGATCGACTCGAGGTCATATGATCTTGAGGATTGGCTCGGCCTCAGGAGACATCCTCAATGTCGAGGGCCTGGTGGTCTGGGTGGAGAAACCGGTTGTACTGGACAGCAACACCCGCTGCTTGTCCATGAAGGCAGATTGTGCTTCAAGGCCACCATTCTGGTTTTCAGTCCAGAAGGCTCCGCAGCTGTCAGTGTGGGCACCGAGGAACTTGGACATGGTGCTGGTTCCACAATGAGGATGGGCTCGGGCGTCCGAGGCCAATCTCCGTACAATTCCTTCCAGGCAACCATGGTGGGCTGCTTCCGCTCCCGCTCCAAGCCCTCGGACGAGCATCGTGGACTGAGGGACCTGGCTCGGGGCTTACCTGACTTGCTGTAACTGTCCAGAGACACTGCCTTAGAGGATTTCTTCTTCTTCTTGTGTTCCCTTCAAGGGAGACCCCCCCTCTCTGACGGTCCACGGTGTTGACCAGAGTCCGTGGGGGCACCGCGGGAGTCTGAGGCTTCAGATGGGGCCTTGGTCTTTGGAGGCACCTGGGACTCTGGGAAAAACTTGCCATGCTGTTGCTGGTGGCTCTTAAGAGACTTGGAAGACATCTTTTTACAGAGAACGCAGGTTGTGGGGTCGTGGTCCAGCCCTAGATAGTGTAGACAGCAGTTGTGTGTGTCAGTGTCAGTGAAGGACATGATTTTTGTACAACGATCACACTTCTTAAAGCCACTGGTAGGCATGGGGGGAAAAAGGATCCCAACAAGGTCGAAGACCTATGGTGCTGCCAGTTGGAAAAAAGACGCAAAGGCACCAAGGAGAAAAAAAGTATATAAACATGAGACTCTATGCCAGGGCAGTGGGCTCGGATGGTGGGAAGAATACTGGTGCACAACTGGAGGAGAGTATGAAGCTCAGGTATAAGAATCAGCTTTTTCCTTGGGAAAACAGACGGGTGTTTGAAAGGCTCTGCGGAAAAAAGGAGACTGAGCAAGATGGCACCCTTTGGCAGAAAGGGCACCACACATGCATGGTGGCATCTCCCAAAGGCTTTCTTTGAAAGCTGGGGGGATGCTTCTGGAAGGGCTCCATCAGCGCAGACATCATCCATATGTGAGGACTGACTTCCTGCTTGTTCCCAGAGAATTTATATATTTTTATACTCAGATCTTAGTTTGGGTGAAATATCCTCAGGCTTCCTCACGAGTGCCTTGAGCTTTACCTAACCTATACCCTTTGTTCTCTCAAAACTTGGACCAGCTAGAAGGGTAAATGAGGAACTTCTCATCCATCTTCAGACAGTCTTTCACTCCCAAGTCTTTGACCAATGTCTCCAGATTCTTGCCAAACAGCAGTCCCTCCCCTTAAAGGGGAGCCTGCTTAGGAAGGCCTTGGAAGCCGCATCCACTAATCAGTAATAAAGCTAAAAGGAGCTACTTGGCCATGACCACTGCAGACATTCTTTGGATGCTCTTACCAAATAATAGCAAAGAAAGCTACTCCCATATCCAACCTGGACACCTCTTAATTCATAGAATGGGGGCTCACAAGGACTGCATCTCCGCTTGAAGCAAGCCTAAGGTTTCAGATCTTGAAAAACTGTTTATGAAGAGCTTCAATCTTCCTGTCAAATATGTTCCCCACAGTGCCATGCTCCCTTCTACTGGGACTGTCTTCACTAAGGCATCCACCTTGAAGAGCTTCAGCTTCTGTCTTTTCTTCGCCATAAGAGGATACAGTTTTTACCCTATGGCCTTGGCCACCCTTAATCCTGTCTCTGGCTGTTCTTACTCTGCTGACAATATTTTGAGCCTGGTAGAGAGGGAATGACTTAGGGGTCCTGGGTAATCTGGCTAGACAGGATCCTCTGTGGACTTTGCTGAAGCTGGCAGTTCCCTTTTCAGTTCCTAGAGACGACAGTATCAGTGAAAGAAAAAAAAAAAAAGGGCAACGCCTCCTTTAAATACACAATCATGAATTTTCCCTGTCTGAGGGGAGAATCTCTCACTCATGTGTCAACATTCTCTCTGGAGGACCTTGTTGAGGCCAGGGCAAGCAGAGATCTCTTCTTCCGATCCCAGTCTGAAACTCTGGTAACAAATGGGCCTGCAACCTTGAAGGCAACACCACTAAGGAAGGAAGAGCCATCAGAAGATCAACCTCCAAGATCCTGCCTGATGGGCCAATACACATGGTTCATCTTCATCACAAAATCAAGGGTAAAGATTGGGCCCCAATCCTCAAAAGTTCCTCCTGTCCCCCAGTTGGGCTTCCTGTCCGAATAGCCAGTATGAAAAGCTTATCCATTAATTTGGAGAGTTTAAGGTGGCCTTTTCACAGAACCCGGTGAGCACATGAACTCCTTATTATAGCAGCTGTTCCTGCCAGAATCATACACTATGTGCACTTCTAAAGTTGCCAGAGGCTTGGGGCACCCTATCCAAATGTGGCAGACTCAAACAGAATCCTATGATGCCCATTACTCTACCAGTTTGAGTCCTAAAAGATACAGATCTGTATAAGTCACTGGAGTATTCTGGCACTACAGACCCAATCTCCCTGCCACAAGTGGCCACTGACCAAATCTACAAACAAAAGTGCACCTCCCTTTGTTGTCATGCACCAACATTCTCAGCTAATCACATCAACAAAAATCTCTCACTTCCTTATGACAGATAGGGAGGGAAGGAAGGAAGGGAGGAAGTGGAATGAAGGACAGCCAGAGATTGTGCCTAGAACTCTTGCACTGTCCCAGCCATTGTGGTGGTGAACATCTCCTCACCCTGAATCCTCTGCTTTCTTTTCTTGAATAGATCCAGAATAGGAGCCTATCCATTGTTGGCCACTACTTTCTAGGACCCTGCGGTGGGAGGAAGCAGATGGCAAAGCCATACTTCTCATCACTGGTCAAGGGGAGGACTCCCAAAGGCAAGACACCTTCTCCCAGGGCAGACTGATCTCTAAAGGAAGATCCAAGTTCACCCCTCTAACTCACTACAGATAGTAAATAATTTCTTTTTAGAAAAAGAAAATTTAGATGATGCCATTTTAGCAGGCAATGGAGTAGCCACCTAATGGTTAGAGTAGTGAGCAGAGAAACAGGGAAGCCAGGGTTCCATGCTGCTCCTTGTCATCTTGGGCAAAATCACACCACTGCCTTAGACTGTAAGCCTTCAGGGGACAGAGAAAAAAAAAAAACTACTGTACATGACTAACTTGCCTTGAGCTACTGTAGATAAAGGTGTGAGCTTAACCCAAAAGTCTCTTCTCATTTGAGCACAGGAAGCAAAACTAAACAAATTGTGTGTGATGTCCTCTCAGAGGACTTAGCAAAAAGATAACTAATGTTTTTTTGAGGGTAGGGTTTGAATGTATAGAGAGGGGAACTAACATCAGTAAATAGTATCATAATATATGACAACAGATAAAGACCAGTATGGTCCATCTAGTCTGCCCAGCAAGGTAGCAAGAGTAGGTGCACCTACTACTCCGTGCAGGTCACCCCTCCTCATGCCTTTAGGGGTGTACCCACTGCTCCGTGTAGGTCAACTCTATTTACTGAGATATAAGAGATAGTTAGGTTTATTTTGATTTTATCTTGTTGCTATAAAGGGATCCACTGTGTCTGTCCCATGCCATTTTGAATTGTCACTGTATTTGCCCCCATTACTTCTATTGGGAGGGCATTCCAAGCATCCACCACCCTTTCAGTGGAAAAGTATTTCCTGGCATTGCCTTTCATTTTACCCCTTTGCAGCTTCATGTTATGCCCTCTAGTTTTACAGCTGCCTCGTCTTTGGAAGAGGTTTGTTTGTTCATTAATACGAGGGTTGCTATTTATATTTCTGGCCTTAGCAACAGTAAGTGTTGCCAGGCACCATCCAATGGTTCCATTGGAACACTGACATTGTTGAACATAACCTTATTCATAACATTTTATCATTTATTTATTTATTTATTTACAATTCTTATATACCGCACTATTTGTGATCAGCGCGGTTTACATAGAACAACATCCGACAATATTTGAGCGCGATTTGTTGTTTACAGTAACTTGAAAAATTCATCTCGGGCGAAAAATGGAATTAACTCGTGAACATTTTCGTGCGATTATTTTTCATAACTTTCGACGTGGATTATCAAGACAAGAGTGCATTGATGAACTTAATTTTTTATACGGCGATAAAGCACCATCCTACAGCACTGTAAAAAAACTGGTGTAACAAATTCAATCGTGGCCGACGTTCGCTCCAGGACTTCCGTCAGGGTCGTCCAAAATCGGTTGTTGTGCCAGAAAATATTGATGCTGCGTGTGAACTGATAAAGCAAGATCGTCATGTGACATACCATGAGATTGAGGCATCTTTGGGCATTAGTATGACAAGCATCAATAAGATATTGCATGATCATTTGGCCGTAAAAAAGATTTGTTCGCGTTGGATCCCGCATAATCTGACAAACGCTCAAAAGAAGGCTCGTGTCGATTGGGGCAAGGAAATGTTGAAAAAATACGTTCAAGGTGCATCAAAGACTGTGTATAACATCTACACAGGTGACGAATCATGGATCTATGCATATGAGCCCGAAACAAAACAGCAATCGACTGTATGGGTCTTCCAAGACGAGCCAAATCCAACAAAAGTTGTTCGCGGAAGAAGCACATTGAAGCAAATGGTTGTCTGTTTCTTCAGCATTACCGGTCACGTGGCGACAGTGCCGTTAGAGCAATGTAGGACAGTCAATTTTGAATGGTACACGACCATTTGTTTACCAGAAGTCTTCGGAGAAATTCGGAAAAAGTCGAAGACGAGGCGAATAATTCTTCATCATGACAATGCGAGCTCTCACACATCGGCTCAAACAAAGGAATTTTTGACCGGCCAAAACATCGAATTGATGTGTCATCCACCGTACAGCCCTGATTTGGCACCCAATGACTTCTTTTTATTCCCGCACATCAAAAACAAATTACGTGGTCAATGATTTTCAACACCCGAAGATGCGGTTGATGCATTCAAAACGCATGTTTTGGAGTTACCTCAATCGGAGTGGAAAAAGTGCTTCGAAAATTGGTTCAAACGCATGCAAAAGTGTATTGATCTTCATGGAGAATATTTTGAAAAACAATAAAACCAATTTCGATCATAAATATTTGTTTTTTCATTATTAGGCCAGAAATATAAATAGCAACCCTCGTACTCTAAGTATTTAAAGGTCTGAATCATACCTCCCCTGTCCCTCCTCTCCTCCAGAGTGTACATATTTAGGTCTTCAAGTCTCTTCTCATAAGTACATTTTGTTCGCCTTCCTCTGAACTGTTTCCAGCCATTTTATGTCTTTTGAGAGATATGGTCTCCAAAACTGAAAACAATATTCCTTTCTGTTGGTAATTCCTCTCTTTATGCAACCCAGCATCCTTCTGACTTTTGCCACAGCTTTGTGACACTGTTTCGCCACCTTGAGATCCTCAGAAACAATCACTCTGAAGCCCCTCTCCTGGTCCGTGCACACCAACCTCTCCCCCCCCCCCCAATCGCATACAATTCCCTTGGATTTCTGTTTCCCAAGTGTACAACATTCTTCACATTAAATAGTAACTGCCAAGCATTAGACCATTCTTCCAACGTTTGTAGATCTTTCCTCATGTTGTCCACTCCCTCAGGGGAGTCCACTCTGTTGCAAATTTTCATGTCATTGCAAAAAGACAGACTTTTCCATTCAGTCCTTCAGCAATATCACTCACAAATACATTGAACAGTACTGGTCCCAGGACCAAACCCTGGGGCACACTGCTAATCACCTTCCTTTCATTCGCGTGAGTTCCATTTACAGTCACCTTCTGTCTGTCAGTCAACCATTTTCTGACCCAGTTCACCACCTTGGGACCCATCCCCAAGCTGTTGAGTTTATTGATAAGCCTCCTATGAGGAACAGTATCAAAGGCTTTGCTGAATTCTAGGTAGATCACATTCATCGCATGCCCTTGATCTAGTTCTCTGGTCACCAAGTCAAACAGATTTGTTTGGCAAGATTGTCCTTTGTTAAACCATGCTGCCTTGGATCATGCAACCTGTTGGTTTCGAGAAAGTCCACTATTTGCTCTTTCAGGAGCACCTCCATTACTTTTCCTGCCACCAAAGTAAGGTTTACTGACCTGTAGTTTGTCACTTCTTCGCTATTGCCACGTTTGCGAAAAGGTATCACACATCAGCCCTTCTCCAGTCCTGTGGAACTTCTCCTGTTCTCCAAGGATCTATTAAAAACATCCTTTAACGGTCCTGCAAGAACCTCTCAGAGCTCTTTCAGTATCCTGGGATGTATCCCATCTGGTCCCATGGCTTTGGCCACTTTTAGTTTTGCACGCTGCTCTAACACATCATCTTCTGTGAATGGCATGCTATCTACTCCATTCCCATTTGTATATTTGTCAATCACAGGTGGTCCTTCTCCAGGATTTTCTCTAGTGAAAACAGAGCAGGAGTATTTGTTTAGCATTTTTGCTTTTTCAATGTCACTTTCCACGAATCCGTTCCCAGCACTTTTGAGTCCTGCAATTCCATCTCTGATTTTCCTCCTCTCCCGAATATACCTGAAAAATGTTGCCGCCACACTTTACATCTTTAGTCATCTTTTCTTCTGCCTTTGATTTTGCTTTCCTTATTTCTCTTTTTGTCTCTTAGTTTGATCCTGTATTCTTTTCTGTGTTCCTCTGTTTGCGAACGTTTGAATTTTGTGAAAACTGTGTTTTTTGCCTTTATTTGTGCAGCAACTTCTTTGGAGAACCAAATAGGTTTCCTTGTCCTCTTGTTTTTATGTACTTTCCTTATATACGTATATGTAGCCCCTTTTATTGCCTCCTTTAGTTTAGCCCATTGTAATTCCATTTACTTTTTCCTTCCCACCCTGCCAACTCCTCCTTCAGGTACTTGGCCATTTTAATGAAGTCAGTGTTTTTGAAGTCTAAGACTTTGAGCTTGCTGTGATTGGATTCTACCTTGGCTATTATCTCAAACCACAGTGTGTGATGATTGCTGCTGCTCACATGGGCACCAACCCAGATATTTGACATGCTATCTCCGTTGGTGAGCACTAAATCCAGCACTGAGCTCTCCCTGGTCAGTTCCATCACCATTTGTCTAAGTTATGCATCTTGGAAGGCAGCCACAATTTTTTTTTTTTTAGTTCTTTCCAGATTTGTAGAAGGAATACTCCAATCCACATCGGGTAGATTAAAGTCACCCAATATGATCACGTCCCCCTTCATGGCTATCTTTACAATATCAGCAATCAAATCGCTATCCAATTCTTCAGTTTGAGTTGGAGGCCAGTTAATTATGTGTTTAGGTATACAAAAGAGTAGGTATGATTTTACTATAAGTTATCATGATTGAATGTTGGATTGGCAGCCTACAAATGTTCTTAAATAAAATAAACTAACTGGCTATTACCCTGGGAATACTATTTTGACAGATCTGTCCAGGTCCTTCCATCTGCTGTATACCTTGCCACTTGGAAGGCTTGGCTATTTCCAGAGATTCTTAAATGGGGAGGGGGCAGCAAAGCCTTGAATATCACCAATCAGCTGGTAGGAGGGTACAAACCCACATATCAGGACTGGTGGTGGCAGGAAAAAAAGGAAGACAGCAATTTTCAAAGGAGTTTCTATGGGTGAACCCCATTTTACCCAGATAAATGCTCTGAAAATTACCTACCCCATATTTTAATTTGCAATGCATTGAAGGAATTTTGAGGGTAGAGTTTGGTTGGGGAAGAAAACTAAGCAAATAGTTTGAAAATACCAAACTATTTGTGCAGTTTTGGTTGGGAAAGTATCCACAGAAAAGTAAAGTCCAACTGTCTGGGCTACTTTTTCCTTAGACAATTTTTAAAGTGCAAGTACAATCGACTGGGGGGGAGATTTGGCACCTCAGCAATTCCTACCCTTGGTCCCGTCACTCCTCCCACTATGTTCTTTGGCTGAAGTGAGGGATGTGAAAGGGTGAACAAGTTGGGACGCATATCTGCACCCCACCTGTACCGATGTGCAAAGGATTTATGCATGCATACATACATAACACACATACATAAATACACACACACACACACACATAGTATATATAAATAGATACAGATATTTCGATAAATGTCTATCCCTTTGCAAATATGCATCCACCAGGTTCACCTTTTCACACCTCTCACTGCAGCTGCAGAACATAGGTAAGAGGAGTGGTGGGGGCAATGGCAGGAGCTGTCAAGGTTCCAAATCTCCACTTATTTCCACCCTTCCCCCATTTTTCTTTGACAACTTTTAAAATGGAAGTACAATGTAGCCCAGGCACTCGGATCTGCCTTTTCTATAGATACTTTTTCCAACTAAAACTACACATTCCCCCTCCCCATTCAGTTCATATAATTCCTCCGATTTGTACATTTTCTGTTCATTTTTATTGTGCTGTTAATTTTAAATATTAAAATGTCTCACAAATGAACACATACCCAATATGGCCTAACTTTCATATATGACCACATATTTGCAAAATTCATGCAGGTAGTTTTGCCCACAGACTTTGCATCTTTGAAAGCTGCTCTGGGAAAGAGTTCCTGCAGAAAACTGTACCTGCTTTCTCTGCAGGTACTTTTTCTCTGAAAATATATAAACTGCTTTGATTGAACGATAAGGCGGTATAGAAAATTAGTTAGTTAAATAAATAATTATATCAAATTAACATTAGAAGCCCCAAAGTGCCTCATTTGACGCAAATGCATCTTCGAAGTTGTATACCAGCGCCATTGCTAGAACCATGTCAGTCATGTTCCATGACTTTGTTAGCAAGGTCAAGATGTTCAAATATGGGCATCGAAAATAAATGACAGATGCACCACCTAGCGGGAAAATGAATTTATACCTAGAAGCCTCAAAGTACGTCAATTGACGCACACAATAGTCTTGGATGCGTCAATTGATGTAATTAAGGGCTTCTAGGTATAAATTCATGTTCCCCACTAGGTGGCGAATCTCAATCACTGTTTATAGTTTTACTCCGACATTACAAACACACAATGACGTCATGTAATGACGTCACATACTGCACGTGTTTAACAAATAAGTAACTTCACATTAATTCACATCTGAATTTCATGCTAAACGCAGTCGTGATAATGCGTCAATTGACGTACTTTGGGGTTTCTAGGCAAAATTCCTTTTGGGGCTTCTAGTGTTAAATAATTTTTTTAACAGTTGTTTGGATATTAGCCATATCCCCAAATCTTAAAGTATAACCACAGTTAAATTCAAGAAACCAGCAGAGATAAGGTTTAAGGTTGTAAGCTTAGCTGTGTGGAGGTCCACGCTGGCTATGCAGTCTAGATTTTAACTGTTTGTTAAACATTAAGCTGGGGGATATTTGACTGCCTGCTTCCTTGTGTAGCTTTAAATCAGATATCTGAGTGTGCCCACGGTTCAGGTAAAACCTACTGACCAGGGACACTAATGATAGTCAGCTACTTGGAATAGAAATACTTACATTGCAGGGGACCTGAGTCTCCAGATTATGTTAGTAGCAAAGGTATCAGAGACCTTTTGCACAGGAGGCAGATAAAGAGATACAAAGGTGGTTTTTTTGCTGGATCATTCTGCTCCAAAGATTGTTTGGAGCATGTCTGATGCCAGGGAGGGACTAATTTAGATCATCTTACACCTGGCCTCACATACCGGTTAGAGCTAGACTGCATAGCCAGCGTGGACCGCCACACAGCTAAGTTTACAACCTTAAACCTTATCTCTGCTGGTTTCTTGAATTTAACTGTGACTATACTTAAAGATATGAGGATATTGCTAATATAGATTTTAACTGTTGGTTAAACATTAAGCTTGGGGATATTCTGACTGCCTGCAAAACATTTCCCTGACCAGGAGTACTCCACACAGCTGGGCTTAATTTGTAGACAAAAAGGAGTGGAACTAGGGAGCTGCTCCAGGGGGCACGAAAAACTAGGAACAAGAGTAATAGGAGAAAAGGGGCTGGATTAGGGAGTTGAGTGACTATTCTCTGTTCTTCACTAGGCTCACCTTGTCCCCTACTCTTTCCTGAGAACTTGCTGGAAGAAAGGGGCTGAAGCAGACCACCTTTGCTGCTCTGGTGTCTGAAGAGAAGTGGCAGAACTGCGTTCCCCCAGAGGCACCTCATTGTGGGCACTGCTGAATCAGTCCCCTTTTGGGCCTCTCTGAAGTCAGAGCAGGAGGGTCTGGTAAGGCCAGGAGAACATATTCGCAGCTAAAATTGCTGCCATTCTCACACTGCTACTCTTCAGAACAGGACCCATCCAGACCAGTGCAAGTCTGAGCAGGAAACTCCTGTGCCTGCTTCCCAGACCCAAAATACAGCATCACAGGCTCTTTGCTCATGGCTCACACAGCTATCACCATTTGCTGGAGACTAAGAATATTAAACTAAAAAATAAAAGTTAAAAAAAGATAAAAAGCATAATGGGTTTTCTTATAAACAAACACTTAAAGTCAGACTGCACAGTGGCCTATATAGGGCAAAGCTCATAAGCATTTATTTTGTCTCCATTTGCTGGACTGGTCTGATAAATAAGGAAAGTGAATACACTTCTGAAACTAAGGGACCTTTTTACTAAAGTGCAATACATTTTTACACTTACCACATGGTAAGTGCCCGAAGTATTGCACAATAATGCAAAGCCTCTTCAGTAACTGTTGGGAGGGCGGGGAAATGGATCCAGCATCTTCCCCTACAGTTATCACATAGAAAAAAAATGTTACCATGCCATAAAGCAGGGGTGGGCAATTCCGATCCTGGAGGGCCGCAGACCAGTCAGGGTTTCATGATGGCCCTAATGAATATTCATGAGATCTATTTGCATCCACTGCCTTCCATTGTATGGAACTAGGTCCATGAATATTCATTAGGGACATCATAAAAACCTGACTGGTCTGTGGCCCTCCAGGACCGGAATTGCCCACCCCTGCCATAAAGCATACTTACAGATAGGATATATCTGAACTCTACCTGCATCAATGACAGCATGCTCTAATTTGCTATATACTAACTCGCAGGCACAGTGCACACCATTTTCTACCAATAACCTTCCCATTTCTTGCCCTAATCCCAGATATGCAGTTAGTGCGTGAATTTGCATGCCCTGTCATGCCAGCACGGAATGGTTAGTGCAACTGCGTGCTAAGATACTGCTTTGTTGACTCATGCGGTAACTGCTTACTGCATTTTAGTAAAAGGCCCCCTAAAACTTGAAATACTGAAGTGAGAAAGAGCACTTTTGTTTTGAAAACTGGTACAAAGCCTACAGGTAAAAAGTATGTGCAGTCTATGTCCTAGCTTAGACATTTCGAAAACTGTCCCTCTTAACATGAATACTTGCCTTGTTTGTGCTGATCGGGGATTAGAAAATAGGATTCTGATTTCTATCGCTGTAGATCTAGCATAACTTCTTAGAAAAGATGTGTTAACTATGAACAGTCTGCATAAACATATACAGATGTAAGGTGGCCTCATATCTGAAGTTTACAGATCATGCAACTCACATAAAAATTCAGAATACAAAGACAATTTACAGAAAGGTGTCTTATCTAGGAATTTATTGCCGCCTAATTATTCTAGTTTGCGTGCGTTAACTCTGTCATTACAAAAGGAACAGGAAAACCTGTGGAATCCACAGAAACTTTATATATTTACTAACCTTGGGTCCATAAAAAGCACCATCACCAGGGTTTAGTTCCCACTTCTCACCAAATTCATTAAGGCTATTTTCAAGTTGCTGAAAGAGATAAAAAGTACATTACTTAAAAAACTGAAAATATACTAATCACAGAATTATTTGAAAATAAAAAGGATATTGTCGTGCCAGAGTTTGAACCCCCCCCCCCTTCATAAAACACACAGCTTCAATGGCAGTGGCTCTAGAGTTCACATCTGCTCCTTCAGGCTTCCAGCTCAATTGAACCCAGGGCTGGAATCTGGCTGAGGAGCCTTCATTTGTAAATGGCCAGAGATTTCTGATCCTATTTTATATCTCCTCTAAAATCACCTAGTCCAGTCACTGCAGCAATATTTCTTGATCAGTGAACATGCACCAGGACTCTTTCCAGAAACTTTTCACGGGCCTTATATCTGGCTATTAGGTGACACCTCTCTGCACAGTGACATATATCCTCCAACAAGTGGCTGCAAACACTGTTTCAGCTGACCCTGGCAATAGTAGACTAGACTTGGGAAATGAAGCCAGGTACTACACATGGCAATGCACGGCACTACCACCGAGCAAAGGGGTTGTCCTAACATTTATATTCTTCAAAATTATTCCAGTTTTGCTTATTTTTGGTGATTAAATATTCACCCTCTTAATATTCAAGTTCATTCCATGGAGTTTAGAGGCTATGCATAACACATCTCCTGCAAACTATTCCTTTATAGATGTCAATAATACAGTGCAATCAGCATTCTGAATGTGTCAAATTTATAGTATTGAGATTTTGTTTCCCATTCTTACAGAGCTTTCAAAGTTAAAAATTTTAAATTTCCAGTTGATATGCTTGACACCGGTCCAGTTCACATCTCTTTGCCACTGTCCTCTGCTGTCCCTCTGGCCCTTCCTTTTCCCGTTTTCTGGTTTTCTCAGCACTCATATTCCTCTTTTCTATTTACAGTTCACAACAGCAGCCAGTTTGTGACAAACATTAGAAAAAGCTTACCAAAACACCACCCCCCCCCCACACACACGCACACACACACACACAAAACCCTTACTAAAGAGTTGTTACTCACCTGTAACAGATGTTCTCCAGGGACAGCAGGAATCAGTCCTCACATACGGGTGACGTCGACGGAGCCCCCATGCAGAACAAATCCCCAGCTTTCAAAGAAAGCCTTTGTGACTGCATCGCGCATGTGCGGTCCCCTTCCCGCCCAAGGGTGCCATCTTGATCAGTCAAATGACATAGCTAAAAAGACTCACAATTCACCAATAGAAACACTAATTCTGCATATGTTTCACTTCTCATTGTGGTAAGGTCTCAGACAAATTTGTAGCACTTTGTCATGAACTGAACACCAGTCCTTACGTAGTGCTTCCTTTGCATCAATTCTACCTTGATTTTTATATTTTATTTTATATTTTAATTTTAAAAAGTCTCTCTTCAGCCCATATGCAGCTGATCTTTCTTAATCATAGTGTCACGCTTTTCATATCGTATAAACTAGTATAAAAACTTTTACTGTTGTTCCTCCTTCAATTCCAGATATTGAATCTGAAGCATCTCTCTTCAATTTTTTTTATTTATTTATTTTTTTAACATAACTTCTTGTCGGACTATATCCAATAGTTTCTGCTGTTCACTCTGTTGCTTAACGAAATGTTCCTCAGTGGCTTTTAATAGTTGAACACACGAAAGTAGCAGTAGAAAAGATGACTGAGGAGATAGATGTGGTTACCGAGGATTTAAAAACGAAAGCCACTGAGGAACATTTCGTTAAGAAACAGAGAATTCTGCTTAGCTTGTCTGCTAGGAAGTTCACCTGACTTGGTAAGTAGACCACCTTGAGAACTTCTACCTAGGGGGCAAGAGACCTGTGAAACCTTTTCAATAGGTGTTAACACCAGGTGGCAGATCAAAAGGCCATTTTGAAAGACTCCTCCTATCCAAGCAAGGACTGTTAATTACCCAGGAAGTTGGTCACAGCATTACCTCAGCAAGCAGAGGCATAAATAGCTCAACCAGAGCTCTGTGATCCTCTGTCTTGAAGGACTAGAAAGGGGGACCTGTTACTTCTGGAGAGAAATCTGCAACTGTGAGTATATACTTCTGGTAATTTTCTAAAAAGAATTCTTTGTATTAAAGCTACTTAATCTGTGAACCCACTGTTTTTTGTTGGATCAGTTAGGGCCTAGTAGCAGCAATTAAAGTTTGAATTTAAAACAAAGAGGAGAACCTTCTGGTTACATTTCATACCCAGCAGAGAGCTTTTAGTTTAAATTTAATAGTCACTCAGGGCCAAGTAACAGAAAAGTACTTTTAGTTTAAATTTAACACACAGAAGAGAGCTTTCTGGTTAAATTTAGAACCCAGCAGAGAGCTTGTAGTTTAAATTTCATAAGAAGTTAGAGCCTAGCAGCAGCTAAGAGCTATAATTTAAATCAAATCAGAATTTAGCTTACCTCAGCAGCACAAGACAGGGTACTGTGTAGCAGCCCTCTTTTAATAAGTGTTATTTCCCTCCCTCCCTCCCCACACCCACCCACCCACCCCTGGGATAATCATAGTTTTATAGGTACTTACACATCTTAAAAGACAGGAGGTGCTTTCAGGTGAAGCTCATTACCCAAATCAGTCATACACTAAGGACCTGAGATTAATTAAGCTTCAGGTGAACAAGGTATATTAAACGTATTAGGTACAGTTTTATTGGTATAAATACCCATAGCAATCCCTAGTAAGTAAGAACTTAAAGATCTAGACACAAACTTAAAACAAAGATGCAGACAGCAGTCCAGCAGCGGGATGGGGGCTTTCCAGTTTTTTGCATTGAGTGTCACATGAATGATTTTCTCCCAGTTGGTGAGAGGTCTTACGTGTGCACTAGGTGCAAGGAGCTCTTTGCTCTCAGGGAACAAGTCCGTTCTCTAGAGGCTAAAGTAGCAGACTTGGAAAACATAAGACAGAGAGGTACATAGATGAGACCTACAGGGATATAGTCCTGAAGTCCCACCTCCAGTCTGGCAGCACCCCTGTTGCCATGGAGGAGAGAGGTCACGTGACAGGAGAGCATCACCCTGGTGTGGCAGGAAGTGATCCTGTAACTAGGACCTGTCCTCCAGGTGATGTAAAACCCTCTCGCACCGAGGAAGTTTCTCCAGGGCCATGTGCCCATGAGGGAAGGGTTAGGACAGCCGTTATAATTGGTGATTCGATCATTAGGCATGTAGATAGCTGGGTGGCTGGTGGACGTGAGGATCGCCTGGTAACATGCCTGCCTGGTGCGAAGGTAGCGGACCTCACGCGCCACCTAGATAAGGTCTTAGATCAGGGGTCTCAAACTCAAATTGCTTTGAGGGCCGAATGAGGACTTGTAAAGTAACCCGGGGGCCGCATAAGACACGGGCCTCATTTGCATAAGGGGCCTCATTTGCATAAATATTTGCATAATGTTGCATAATGAGTGCATGGATAAAGAAAGACTAGAAAATTTCTATATTACTATAATCCAGTGCCAACCGCCAGGCACATTAGGAACTACTACTAACACTGCCCATTTGGAACCCATAGCAAACCCCCCGTATCATAACAGCACTACCAGGACTCACAAAGCACCAGACCCTACCTATCAAAAGGCAACACTGCAAATATTAAATCAATACATTTCAGAGAACAATACATGACCTACTGGGAAAAGAGAACAAGTAGCAATGTCAAATAGGAATTACACAGAATACCTCAGCACTGTAGAAATAAAACTATAAATAATTTCTTGTACCAAAGCACAGACATTAATGATGCACATTTCCCAGAGCTGACATATTCCAGTTAATAAATTCAAAATAAAGAGATATTTTTCTACCTTTTGTGCATTTTTTTTCAGTTGCAATTGCTCCAGCCACTTCTGGTTTCTTCGTGTCTTCTGCTATCTCCATCGTCTGCTGTCCATTTGTCCTTTCTTCTCTCTTCTAGTTTTTTTCCATTCTCTCTCTCTACATCTGCTTTAACATACTAATCTTTCTCCTTTTGCTCTTTCCTCATTCCTATTTCATCCACTCAAATTTTACCCCTCCATCCTCAATCCCCACTTACTCTCCCAATACCTGGCCAATTGTAGATTTGTCTTCTCTTCCAGACAAAATATTTTTCCCCTCTCCATTTCACTTTCCCAGCTCCATCCCATTCTAATCCTCCCCCAACATCAGCTCCCTTCTAGTTCCAGCCCCACCCAGCATCTGCTCCTTTCTAGTCCCTGCATCAGTCCATTTCCAGTCCTATCCTAGCCTCACCATCAGCCCATTTCCAATCCTAGCCCCCCATCAGCCCATTTCCAATCCTAGCTCCCTCCCCACACAGCCCAATTCCATTCCAAGCCCCCCTCCCCCTCAGCCATTTGCAGTTCAAGCCCCCCTTCCACTCAGCCCATTTCCAGTCCTAGCAACCCCCCCAGCCCATTACCAGTCCTAGACCCCCCATAGCCCATAACCAGTCCTAACCTCCCCATAGCGCTCTTCCAGTCTTACCCCCCCATCACCCCATTTTCAGTCTTACCCCCCCATAGCCCATTACCAGTCCTAGTCCCCCCCATAGCCCACTTGCAGTCGTATCCCCCATCACCCCATTTTCAGTCTTACCTCCCCTCATAGGCCATTACCAGTCCTAACCCCCCAATCAGCCCACCTCCAGTCCTAACCCCCATCACCCCATTTTCAGTCCTAGCCCCCACCATAGCCCATTACCAGTCATAGCCCCCACCATAGCCCATTACCAGTCATAGCCCCCACCATAGCCCATTACCAGTCATAACCCCCCCCTGCCAATAGCCCACTTCCAGTCCTAACCCCCATCTGCCCATTTCCAGTCCTAGCCCCCACCATAGCCCATTACCAGTCATAACCCCCCCCCTGCCAATAGCCCACTTCCAGTCCTAACCCCCATCTGCCCATTTCCAGTCCTAGCCCCCACCATAGCCCATTACCAGTCATAACCCCCCCCTGCCAATAGCCCACTTCCAGTCCTAACCCCCATCTGCCCATTTCCAGTCCTAGCCCCCACCATAGCCCATTACCAGTCATAACCCCCCCTGCCAATAGCCCATTTCCAGTCATAACCCCCATCTGCCCATTTCCAGTCCTAGCCCCCCCCATAGCCCATTACTAGTTATAACCCCCCCCCAGCCCATTACCAGTCATAACCCCCCCTGCCAATAGCCCACTTCCAGTCCTAACCCCCATCTGCCCATTTCCAGTCCTAGCCCCCACCATAGCCCATTACCAGTTATAACCCCCCCCCAGCCCATTACCAGTCATAACCCCCCCCCCCCCCTCCCCCTCTGCCAATAGCCCACTTCCAGTTCAGTCAGCCCCTCCATAGCTCATTACCGGCCAACAAAAAAAAAACCCCAAAACCCTGGCTTCTGCTGCTGCCGTTGCCGCCGTGGCAGCAGCAGAATCAATTGTCAAATTTAAAAAAAAAAACTGACTTCTGCTGCTCAAGCAGCTGTCCTGCGGCCCCTTTCCCTCTGCCCGGAGATCCGACTCTGCTCTATCAGCGGCGTGCTTTTCAAGCCGCGACGAGAGTATTCCCCTCTCGCGCGGTTTTTAAAGCCGCGAGTGAGGGGAATACTCTCTTCGCGGCGTGAAAAGCACGCCGCTGAGAGCAGAGTCGGATCTCCGGGCAGAGGGAAAGGGACCACAGGACAGCTGCTGGAGCAGCAGAAGTCAGGTTTTTTTTTTATTTTGACGATTGATTCTGCTGCTGCCACGGCGGCAACGGCAGCAGCAGAAGCCAGGGTTTTGGGGGATTTTTGGTTTTCCGCCGTCGCGGGCCGCACAAAGTTGTCTCGCGGGCCGCATGCGGCCCGCGGGCCGCGTGTTTGAGACCCCTGTCTTAGATAGTGCTGGGGAGGAGTCTGCTGTCTTGGTACATGTCGGTACCAATGACATAGGAAAATGTGGTAGGGAGGTTCTGGAGGCAAAATTTAGGCTTTTAGGTAGGAAGTTGAAATCCAGAACTTCCATGGTAGCGTTCTCCGAAATGCTTTCTGTTCCACGCGCAGGACCCAAAAGGCAGGCAGAGCTCCGGAGTCTCAATGCGTGGATGAGACAATGGTGCAGAGATGAGGGTTTTGGATTTGTTAGGAACTGGGGATCATTCTGGGGAAAGGAGGGGCTCTTCCGAAGGGATGGGCTTCACCTTAACCGGGATGGAACCAGGTTGCTGGCATTAACCTTTAAAAAGGAGATAGAGCAGCTTTTAAACTAGATATTAGGGGAAAGCCGACAGTTGCCCAAGAGCGGATGGTTCGGAAGAATGTAACCTTGAAGGATACTACCAAAAGCAGAGAGGTTCCACAAAAGAGTAAAGTAGCCCAAATGCCCTCAAGTATGGAGTAGACAGAGCTTAAAGATCCCAATTTACCCATGTCTAACAATAGCCAAATTAATATGAATAAAATACAATCTCTAAAATGCTTGTATGCAAATGCTAGAAGTCTAAAAAATAAGATGGGAGAGTTAGAATATATAGCACTAAATGAAAGGCTAGATATGATTGGAATATCAGAGACATGGTGGAAGGAGGACAACCAGTGGGACACTGTGATACCTGGGTACAAACTATATCGTTATGATAGAGCTGATCAAATTGGTGGAGAGGTTGCGCTCTATGTTAGAGAGGGCATTGAGTCAGAAAGGATTAAAGTTTTGCAGGAAACAAAATCTGCTGTAGAATCTATATGGATTGAAATTCCATAAAAAAGGGGGAAGGCAATGGCAGTGGGGGTGTACTATCGAGCACCTGCCCAGAATGACCAAATGGATGATAAAATGCTCAAAGAAATCAAGGAAGCTAACAAAAGTTACAGCGCAGTAATAATAATGGGTGATTTCAATTACCCCGGTATCGACTGGGTCAGTGTCAAGTCAGGACATGCTAGGGAGATAAAGTTCCTAGATGAAATAAATGACTGCTTCTTGGAGCAGCTGGTTCATGAACCAACCAGAGGGGAAGCCATATTAGACCTAGTCCTTAGTGGAACACCAGATCTAGTGCAAGAGATAAGGGTGTTGGGGCCACTTGGCAATAGTGATCATAGCATGATCGCCTTTGATTTAATTAGTGGAGGAGAGATAGTAAGGAAATCCACAGTACTACCTTTTAACTTTTGAAAGGGAGACTATGATAAAATGAGGAAAAAAGTTAAGAAAAAACTAAAAGGAGCAGTTGCAAAGGTTAAAGCTTGGGTGTTGTTGAAAAATACTATCTTGGAAGCCCAGACCAGCTGTATTCCACGCTTTAAGAAAAGTGGAAGGAAGTCCAAAAAACTGCCAGCATGGTTTAAAGGTGAGGTCAGAGAGGCTGCTGCCAAAAAAGCATCTTTCAGCAAATGGAAAAAAGAGCCAAACGACAAAACCTGGAAACAGCACAAGCATTGGCAAGTCAAATGCAAGGCATTGATAAGGCAGGCAAAGAGAGAATTTGAGAAGAAGCTTGCTGCGGAAGCAAAAACGCAAAATAAAGACCTTTTCAAGTACATTCGTAGCAAAAAACCTGTGAGAGAGTCAGTTGGTCCATTAGATGATAAAGGGGTTAAAGGAGCACTAAGAGGCGACAAAGCGATAGCGGAGAGACTGAATGAATTCTTTGCTTCGGTCTTTACTGAGGAAGATGTAGGGATGTTACCCATGACTGAAGTGGTATTTAAAGGTGCGGAAGAATTGAAGGAAATATCGATACATCGGGAAGATGTCTTACAACTATTAGATAAACTGAAGAGTAGCAAATCACCTGGGCCGGATGGTATACATCCAAGGGTGTTGAAAGAACTGAAATTTGAGATTGCAGACCTGCTATCAGTAATCTGTGAACTATCATTAAAATCATCTCTAATACATTGGCGATCCTCCAATCTTCAGGTAACACCAATTTTTAAAAAGGGTTCCAGGGGTGATCCGGGAAACTACATACCGGTGAGCCTGACGTCAGTACCAGGAAAAAATGGTAGAAACCATCATAAAGAATAAAATTACTCAGCATGTAGATAGTCACAACCTAATGGGAGACAGCCAACATGGCTTTAGACAAGGAAGATCTTGTCTTACTAATCTGTTATGTTTTTTTTGAAGGAGTGAATAAACAGGTGGACAAAGGTGAGTCGGTTGATATTGTGTATCTGGACTTTCAGAAAGCCTTTGACAAGGTCCCTCATCAGAGACTTTTGGCAAAACTAAAGAGTCATGGGATAGGAGGCAGTGTACTATTGTGGATCAGGAACTGGTTAAAAGATAGAAAGCAGAGGGTAGGGCTAAATGGCCAATTTTCCCAATGGAGAAAGGTGAATAGTGGTGTACCCCAGGGATCTGTGCTGGGTCCGCTGCTTTTTGACATATTCATAAATGACCTGGAAAGTGGAATAACGAGTGAGGTGATCAAATTTGCAGATGACACAAAACTATTTAAAGTTGTTAAAACCCAAGAGGATTGTGAAAAATTGCAGGAGGAGCTTGATAAATTGGAAGACTGGGCATCAAAATGGCAGATGAAATTTAATGTGGACAAGTGCAAGGTTATGCACCTAGGGAAGAACAACCCAAACTATGGTTACACGATGCAAGGTTCCACATTAGGAATCACCACCCAGGAAAAAGATTTAGGCGTCATTGTGGATACCATGTTAAAACCCTCAGCCCAGTGTGCAGTGGCGGCCAAGAGAGCAAATAGAATGCTAGGTATGATAAGGAAAGGAATGGAAAATAAAACAAAAGATATTATAATGCCTCTATATCGTTCCATGGTGAGACCACACCTTGAATATTGTGTGCAATTCTGGTCACCGTATCTTAAAAAGGATATAGTGATTTTAGAAAAGGTTCAGAGAAGAGCCACCAAAATGGTAAAAGGGATGGAAAGATACTCCTATGAAGAAAGGGTAAAAAGGTTAGGGCTCTTTAACCTGGAAAAGAGACGGCTGAGGGGAGATATGATAGAAGTCTATAAATTAATGAACGGAGTGGAACGGGTAAACGTAGATCGATTGTTTACCTTATCAGAATATAGAAAGACTAGGGGACATGCAATGAAGCTACAGGGCAAACTATTTAAGACTAATAAAAGAAAATATTTTTTCACTCAACGTGTAATCAAACTCTGGAATTTGTTACCGGAGGATGTAGTAAAGGCTGTTAGTGTAGCTGGGTTTAAAAAAGGTTTGGACAAGTTCCTGGAGGAAAGGTCCATAAACCGTTATTAAGAAGTGACCGAAGATATCAATGCTTGACCCAGTAGAAGCATTGTGGAACTTGTGTCTCTTGGGGAAACTGCTAGGTACATATGACCTAGATTGGCCACTGTTGGAAACAGAATACTGGGCTTGATGGACCTTGGTCTGACCCAGTATGGCATATCTTATGTTCTTAACATACCCTGGCTGACTGCGAAGGAGCATAGGTCCAGGGCTTCCTGACACAGGATGCGAGAACCTGTGCCCCCTTGTTTGTTCACATAGAACATAGCTACTTGATTGTCTGTCTGAATCAAGACAGACTGATGAGCCAGGGTTTGGCAGAAGGTCCGAAGAGCTAGGCGGATCGCTCAAAGCTCTAGGAGATTGATTTGTTGTATGCTCTCCTATGGAGACCACGCACCTTGAGTGCAAACCTGTTGGCAATGTGCACTCCATCCCAGCAGGGAGGCATCCGTAGTCAGCACCCTCGAGTGCGTGGGAGGCTGAAAAGGCACTCCCCTCCAGAAGGTTGTGAGGTTGAAGCCACCATTTCAAAGACTGTATCAGGTGATGGGACACCTTGATGTTGTCTCTGAGTCTGCCTGTGGCTTGTGTCCACTGGTCCCTGAGGCACCACTGAACTGTTCTCATGTGTAGTCGAGCATTGGGTGTCACATGCACTGTGGAGGCCATGTGACAAAGAAGGCACAGAAAGTGTCTTGCTGAGACATGGAAACTGAGACTCGCTGCACTAGGGCTACCAGTCTTTGTGCCCTTTCCTCTGGTAGATAAGCCCTTGCCTGAAGGGTGTCTAACCTTGTCCCTATGAACTTCAGTCCCTGAGAGGGAACCAGAGTGGACTTTGTGTAGTTGATCACAAAGCCCAGGTGCTGGAAAAATTGGATAGTGCAGGACGTGGCCTGTTGGGCTTCTAGAGCTGACTGAGCTCTGATGAGCCAGTCGTCTAAGTAGGGGAAGACAAATACCCCTTGAGTCCTTAGAAAGGCAGTCACCACCGCAAAGCACTTTGTGAATACCCTGGGTGCCGAGGCTAGGCTAAAGGGAAGCACTTTGTACTGAAAATGGTTTCCTCCCACTACAAATCTTAGATATTGTCTGTGGTCTGAATGAATCAAGATGTGTGTATACGCATCTTTGAGATCTAAAGAGCATAGCCAGTCATCCTGGCAGAGGTAAGGCATAAGAACATAAGATATGCCATACTGGGTCAGACCAAGGTCCATTGAGCCCCATATATCCTGTTTCCAACAGTGGCCAATCTAGGTCATATGTACCTAGCAGTTTCCCCAATATTCCAAGGGAAAGCATCTTGAACTTTTCCCTCACCAGGAACTTGTTTAGGCTTCGCAGGTCAAGGATAGGTCTTAGGCCTCTTTGGTATCAGAAAGCACCTGGAGTAGAAGCCTGTGCCCTGTAGGTGGTGAGACACCGGTTCTACCACCTGACCCTCGAGAAGACCTGTTAACTCCTTCAAGAGGAGGTCCTTGTGAAGAGGGGGTCTGAGAGGCTCCCCTGGAAAGTAAGAGGGAGGCACCTGGCTGAGATGTAACTGATAGCCCATTTGGACTATCTGGAGAACCCAGGTGTCTGTTGTAATAGCCACCTGTGGGCATACAGGGTCAGCCTTCCTCCTGTGCAGGGCCTTGCGTCCTTTGAGAGAAAGACTATGCTCTGGGAGTCAAAAGCCCCCTCCCTCCAGGCTGGGCCAGAGCCAGTGCCTGGGGCTTGGGGGCCTTTTGCTTACGCAGGCCTTGCCCCCGTCCCTTGGCCTGCTGGGGAGGCCTGATATGTGGGGTAGTTTTGGTAGGCTGATCCTTTCCTTGGGGCTTCTTACCCGAGCCCTTCTTCTTAGAAGGGGCAGATGTCTTCTTCGAGACTTGCCCGGGGGTCAGGTACTCGGACTATCTCGGCAGCCTTCTCAGTCATGGGCTTGCCAAAGAGGTTTTCATCTTTGCAAGGGGCATTGACCAACTTGTCCTGAACCCATGGCTCCAGGTCTGATGACTGTAGCCATGCCTGGCGTCGTACACCGATGCTGGCCCCCGCTACCCGGGCCGAAGCCTCGAAGCAGTCATAGGCTGCTCGAGTCAAACTTTGAGCACTCTCGGATCCCAGTGGACAAAGCTTGGAAGCGCTGGAAAGGTCCTTCGGAGAGACCAGCCGAGAACCCAGCAATCTCCTTTGCCAGGTCACGCAGGTACATGCCCATGTACAGCTGGTACGACTGGAATTGGCATGACAGCATCGAACCCTGGTAGCACTTTCTGCCAAGAGCATCCATGTTGTGGGCCTCCCAGCCAGGAGGCACCGAGGAGTGCATCTTCTGGTTCTTGAGCCGGCGCATGGCCGATTCCACAACCATGGAGTTGTGGGCAGCTGTGCTTTTTGGAACCCAGGGCTCTTGTGAACTCGATTAGATGGAATCGATTCGCCTGCTGAGGACCGACATCGAGGCCGGTGTCTCCCATATTCGGAGCATCAGCCATTCCAGAATGGGGGGGCACCAGTACAGTAAGGGCTTCCTTTGGAAGAAAGTCATACTGGAGGACCTCGAGCTCTTCTGCTCGAGGCTCCTCCTTGACATCCGCCGGGAATGACAAAGCCTTTGCCTGGAGGAGGAGTCCCAGCAGTACAGTGTCTTCGGCCAAGCAGTACTTAGCCATCAGTTTGAGGTTTAAGGCAACTCCTGCTCTCTGGCCCGTCTATGTGTCCAAGCTACTGGAGAGCTGGTATAAAGTTGTACACAGAGAACAGTGAAGCACAGAAAATGTTGCTGAACCTCCTGAATGGGAATGAGAGCATGCCTCTGCCAGGTCCAACGATGTGAGAAACTCCCCACACCGTACTGCCTAAGAGTTTCCATCCGAAAATGAGACATTAATGCCCTTCCAATCCAGGATTAGTCGAAAGGTCCCAGCCTTCTTTGGCTTGATGAAGTAGATGGCGTATCTTCCCTTGCCTCTTTGAGCAGGAGATATGGAACAATGACTTGGAGTTGCACCAGTCTTTTCAGAGTGGATTGGACAGATGCCCCTTTCAGCTTCAGGGTAAAAAAGATAGCCAATCAAGGTGTCTAAACTAGGTTACTTACACTTCAGGATGTAACCATGCTGAACCACGTCAAGCACGTAGTGATTGGTGGTGACCCAGGACCACTCCTAGTGATAAAGGTGGAGATAGACGTTCATTGGCTGTAACCTAGAATGGGCCCCATCCTGTCATTATGCTGGACAGAAAGTGTTGGCTCTCAAGAAAGAAGAATCATGGGCCTTTGTGGGCACTGCGAAAGGGCTAAGGCCAGACTTGAAAGATGGAAATAGTACCGCTGGGAGTCTTAAAAGTCCAGGTAGCGGAAGCCAAAAAAAAAAAACACAGAAGAAAGGTGGAATCTATCTCCAGTACCCTTTGGGCTTATTCTCCAGAAGGCTTTGAGGCTTGGATTCCCAACTCCTTCACTAGCCTTGAAGGCAAGAGGCTAGCTTGGACAATCGTGACTTAGAAGCCAGGTCCATTGTCCAATGACAAGGCAAAGCCACCGTCATGCTACTGTTAGCGCAATGCTCTCTGATAACGAATAGACAAGATCCTACATAGATCAGCAAAACTGCCACTACCAACTCCAGTTCAGCCGAAGTGTCATCCTCGGGGAGCAATTTCAGCCAATAGAGAAGGGCACAGGTTACCGAATCGCCACAAATGGCCTCAAGAATAAGGGAGGTAGGCAAGAAAAAACTGCCTCAAGAAGAGCCTTGACCTTGTGTCCTGCTGATGTTTTAGGGCAGCTCCACCTTCCATTGGTATGGTCATGCACCTGGTGACCGCGGCCACATGCGCAGTCACTTTAGGAAAAACACAGCCACTTATCCAGATTTGCCTGTGGAAGGGTATAAGCTTGTTCAGAACCCAGATGCCCTTCAAGGGGGAGCCCAGTCAGTTTTTCTCTACAAGCAGCATACTTTAAGAACTTGTGGGGTGTCCCTGTGGTTTCTTGCCCTCAGTGGGCCTCTGAAAGCTGTAGGGAATAGGCTACTAGAGATCAGGGCTATCAATTCAACCTTCCTGAAGAGATGGACAAAGGAATCTTCATGCTTTTCCTCAAGTAGGGAGGATTCACCTTCTGCAGACCTGGATCTCCTCTCCAAGGAGGTGTTGTCTGAATCGGACCCAAAAGAAAAGAGAGATGCCTCATATATGGAGACAATTTCATGGTGGAATAAGGGCGATCCCAACCAATCTTCACCAAGAAAGCTACCTCCAGCTGCACTGAATAATTCAAGGCAGTCTGAGGGGAAGGGGTGTGTGTCTCGAGCCAGACTGCTACTGCCCTGTCAAAAGGACCATGCCTGCTGGAAAAATGAGAAATAAAATTCTGCTAACAAGGGTCTCGAACAGTGAGGTGCTGTGCCATTACCCACTCCCTCGCCTAGTAAAAACTGCTCTCCAACCAACAGTCCTGTCCAAGTAGAAGAGGTTGGGGGGAGGGGGATCACACGAAAAGACTTCAGAGCCTTGCACTGCTGAGGTATTCCTAATAGGGGCTATAAATTTCAAGCAAAGCTGGGAAACCGTCAGGTACTTTGGTAGATCTCTCTCTCTTGTTTTGTTTTAATAGATACCTAAGCTCCACAAACTGAACAATGCCTGTTGAAGGACTGGTTCCATGTGCAGGGTGCCTGCATGCTGAAGCTCTCAGGAAACAAGTGGAGGAACTCAGAGAGGAGGTGGCGAGGCTGAAGAGCATTCAAGCAGTGAGAAGTACATTGATGAGATGCTTCTTGCAACATTCAAGCTCTCCAGCACAGGAGGAGATGGGTGCCTACAGAATGATGAAGGTTGGACACAAGTTACCAGGGCCTGCAGAATCACCAATCCAACATTCTCCAGCCCTTGAAGTGAAGAACCATTATGCAGCCCTGGAAGTGGAGTGAAAGCATCCCTGGAAAGGGAAGAACCTGAGCTCAAGTACCCCAAAGTTGCAGAATCAGTGACCACAAGGAAGCGAAGGGTAGTGGTGGTTAGTGACTCTCTTTTGAGGGGTACCGAGGATTCCATCTGCCGACCAGACTTCATGTCCAGAGAGGCATGTTGTCTGCCAGGTGCCAAAATCGGAGATATTACGGAGAGTTTGCCAAGACTCATCAAGCCTACTGATTATTACCCAATGTTGCTAATCCATGTCAGCACAAATGATACTGCCAGGTATCCCTCTGAACATATCAAAAGTGACTTCATGGCTCTGGGACAGAGGGTAAAGCAGATAGGTGCACAGGTGGTGTTCTCTTCAATCCTCCCTGTTGAGAGTGAAGGCCAAGGTAGAGAAGTTTGCATCCTAGAGATGAATGCATGGCTGCATGGATGGTGTCATCGAGAGCGTTTTGGTTTCCTGGACCATGGAATGCTGTTCCAAGGGTTGCAGAGCAGAGATGGCATCCATCTGTCCAAGAAAGGTCAACACGTCTTCAGTAGCAGACTGGCTAATCTACTGAAGAAGGCTTTAAACTAGATTCATTGGGGATGGGTAAAAAAAGCCCTCAGGTAAGTGAGACATTAAATACCTTTATGGAAATGGGTAAAAGGGGCAACATATGGAAAGCAATATGTATAAATGCCCGTAGCATGGGAAATAAGATCCCAGATGTTGAAAAACTTTAATGGGAGTGGCTGACTTGGATTTAATGGCAGTTACAGAAACATGGTTCACAGAAAACCATGACTAGGACGTAACTATACCAGATATACTTTATTCAGAAAGGACAGGATAGGAAGAAGGGGAGGAGGAGTGGCACTATATGTAAAAAATAATATTAAAGCTTTGGAATTACAGAGCTTAAAAGGGAGAGAGGAGGCACTGTGGGTTAAACTAGAAAGAGGGAAAGAGAAATCTATTTGCATTGGCGTGATATACAAACCTCCCTCAAAAGAGGAAGAGGTGGACAGAGTTAATTGAAGACATAGCAGCATTGCTAGGAATGGAGAAGTGCTACTGATAGAGGATTTCAGTATGCCAGATGTTGATTGCCACATTCCTGCTGCAGTATCATCTAGAAGTAAGGAGATCCTGGATTCTCTACAGGGAGAACTATTCAGGCACACATGAAAGGGCCATACTGGACTTGGTGCTTACCAATGGTGAAAGTGTTTCTGATGTTATGGGGGAGATCATTTTGCATCCAGTGATCACCAGATGGTGTGGTTCAGTATTAGGACTAGGGTTGTTAGAATCCATTCAAAAGTGAGGGTCTTAGACTTTAGGAACGCTAACTTTGCCAAGATGGGCCAATATCTGTTAGCGGGATGGGAACAGCTGGGGGGATGTAGAAAAACAGTGGGCAAAACTGAATGGGGATATTTTAAGGGCAACCAAACTTTTTGTTAAAATGGTTAATAAATGTAAAAGGAAAAGGAGACCGCTATGGTTTTCAAAAGAAGTAGCTGAAAAGGTGAAGAAAGAGAGGGGGGACTTCATGAAATACAAGAGATCACAGAGAGAGGAAGACAGGCATCTATATTTGGAAAAACTTAGAGAAGCTAGCAAAGTAGTCAGGAAAGCAAAGATTTCAAAAGAGGAGGAAATAGCCAATGCAATAAAATGGGGGGATAAGAAATTTTCAGATATGTTAGTGAGAAGAGGAAGGGCAAAAGTGGTATTGTCAGACTCAAGGGTGAAGGGGAGGAATAGATAGAAGCTGATGAGGATAAAGCGGAATTGCTCAACAAATATTTCTGTTCTGTGTTCACAGATGAAGAACCAGAAACAGGACCTCAGAAAACACCCACAAACAGGAACAGAAGTGAGGGGCATCTTGAAGAATTTTCAGAAGACTGTGTTCATGAGAAACTAGCTAAACTTAAAGTAGACAAAGCGATGGGACCGGATGGGATACAGCCTAGAATACTGAGGGAACATGGGGACGTTCTAGCAGCTCCACTGACTGAACTTTTCAATGCCACGGAGTCAGGAGTGGTGCCAAAGGACTGGAGAGAGGCTCATGTGGTGCCTTTACACAAAAGCAGAAGTAAGGATGTGGTTGAAAACGCGAGGCTGGTTAGTTTAACTTCAGTGGTGAGTAAATTATTGGAAACGCTGCTGAAAGAGAAAATAGTGAGGTTTCTGGAGTCCAGCGGATTACAAGATCCGAGGCAGCATGGATTCACCAGAGGCAGGTCTTGTCAGGCAAATCTGATTGCTTTCTTTGACTGGGTGATCAGGGAATTGGATCGAGGGAGAGCCCTAGATGTCGTGTATTTAGATTTCAGTAAAGCCTTTGATACCGTTTCTCACAGTCGACTTATAAACAAACTGAGCACCCTAGGGATGGATCCTAAAGTTACTTCTTGGGTTAGAAATTGGTTGAGTGGGAGGCGACAACGGGTACAGGTAAATGGAGCTCACTCTGAGGAGAAGGAAGTTACTAGTGGTGTGCCCCAGGGATCTGTCCTTGGTCAAATTCTTTTCAACATCTTTGTTAGTGATATAGTGGAAGGGCTGTCGGGTAAGGTTTGCCTCTTTGCAGATGATACCAAAATCTGCAATCAAGTAGACACCCAGGAAGGTGTAGATAACATGAGGAGGGATCAAGCTAAGCTTGAAGAATGGTCTAGAATTTGGCAGCTGGGATTTAATGTTAAAAAATGCAAGGTCATGCCTTTGGGCTGCAGCAATCCAAAGGAAGGATCAATATAGTATAGGGGGTGAAGTACTTTTGTCCACTAAAGAAGAGTGGGACCTCGGCGTGGTTGTGTCTGATGATCTTAAAGTAGCTAAACAGGTAGAAAAGGTGACAGCAAAAGCTAGAAGGATGCTTGGGTGCAAAGGGAGAGGAATGGCTAGCAGAAAAAAGGAGCTGATAGTGCCACTGTATAAGTCTTTGTTGCAACTTCATTTGGAGTATTGTGTGCAATTCTGGAGACTGTACCTTCAAAAGGATATAAACAGGATGGCGTCAGTACAGAGGGTGGCTACTAAAATGGTTAGTGGTCTTCATTATAAAGCATATGAGGACAGACTTAAGGATCTTAATATGTACAGCTTAGAGGAAAGATGGGATAGAGGTGATATGATCAAGACGTTTAAATACCTCCGTGGCATAAATGTACAGGGGGAGAGCCTCTTTTGATTGAAAGCAAGTTCTGCTATGAGGGGACATGGGATGAGGATGAAAGGGTACAGATTCAGGAGTGACATGCGGAAATATTTCTTTATGGAAAGAGTGGTGGATCCGTGGAATACTCTCCCAGTGGAGATGGTAGAGATGAGGAGAGTATTTGAATTCAAAAAAGCATGGGACAAACACAGGATCTCTAAAGGAAAAAAAAGGGGACTGTTGTAGTTGTTGATATGGAAGGACAGACTAGTTAGGCCATGCGGTCTTTTTCTGTCGTCATTTTTCTATGTTTCTATCTGGAACTGGAAGAGGTTAAGTCCAAGGCTCCAACTGCATTCCCAGCACTTATCCCTGAAACAGAGACCCATGTCAATGCTTGCTACCAGCCAGCAGCTTTTAGAGGTTGACATGTGCATTACCAAAGCATGTGCAGTGGCATGACTGCAATCAAACACTTTAGTGACAACCTGGTGGAGAAACCAGTCACAGCCTCTGCAGAGGTCTTAGCACGTGTAGCAGAGGCAGCACTGCACATCCAGTTTTATATGTGTATGTGGCGACACAGGTCTTTATACATGTATGGCTGCAAGGTCAACATGTGCACACCTCTACCAAAGACATCTGCAAAGCCTGACAGCAGAATCACACGAAATGGAAGAGGATGGCTCATCTGCCCCTCTCCATGATGGCAGCTGCAAGATGCAGGCACTAAAAGAGTTGCACTTACCCCCAAGAAGCCCAGGACAGACCAGTGATGCTGGGCTCTAGGATGCTTGGATGTGCTTCTGCCTCCCTACATATACCTTCTTGCTTCTGTTTGGAGGCTGCTTTGGGAACCAGAGGGTGGGAGGGAGGAAGCCTCATTGGGGGCTGTATGGAGACAAGGATACTGACTGGCACAAAACTTGGATGCTCAAGCAGTCTATAATACTGATGGAGAGCAAGGTCTTCCCCTCCCCTCCACATGGTAAACCCCAGAAGGGTATCCTCCAATATGCTCTGGCGACGCCGCTGCTGAGTTCCACTGGGGAGGCATCCCTATGGATAGCTGCCCAGGAGCCAACACTATCCCAAACAGAGCTGCACCAGTCCAGCATCCACCATTTGCTGGAAAGAAATACTGAAGTATGCCCCTAATTGCATCAGCATTAATAGCAGTGATAATATCACTAGAGGTTTCCAGTTCTCTCTGTCTCCACGTCTGCTAGCAGGGAGACACAACCCACTTGTCTGGACTTGTCTAGCAGGATGATCTGAAAAGGGTCATTGAGGCAATCAGGACATGGACGCTGAGGGGGCCCTGACATGCCCCTCTTAGATCAAACCTTTTTGGGTGCAACTAAAAAAATATACAACCTGCTACCCAATCCCAGACTTGTTGGAACAAAAAAATTAAACAAAAGGCTTAGTGGACTTTTTAAAGGTCTTTATTCCATTCTAGCTAGAAAGCAATGACCTCTTCACAATCTAGTGTACAGGGTTAGATAACTTTTATGTCAAGAGGCCTTGGAAACAATGTTTGTAGGTCAGTTACTGATTAAGGTGGAAACTTGAAGTGTGTGAAGCACCACCCTAGTATGATGAAACAAAGGAAATATGGATAAGTTACTAGGGCCTGGAGCTCCGAGACCTGTGAACTGAAATTACTGCTACCAGAAATGAACAACCTTTTAGGCAAGGTTCTTTAGTCCAAATGAGACCAGAAGCTCAAGGCTTTTCTCAGCTCTGTTAACATCACACCGACAACACAGGACATTGTGGATGACTTAATGATAGGATTCCGTAAAAGCAAGCCTCATATAGATCTTAGAAATAAAGGTTGTACACAAATTTAACTTCCTTCTGGACAACAGGATAAGTGACAATTGCACTGGAAGTGTACACTAACAGGTTTATTTTAAGTCCAGAGGGAAAAGAAGCACACCACCTTCAAGAAATTCCTGACAAGCACTGGGAACAGTCTGTAGGTACTAAGCGATGGTGACATCATCCATGTGTTTTACTAATTTTAAATTGAACCTGCCTAGATATTTATGTAATGAGAGGCAGAATAGCAAATGTGGGAAAAGATACATAAATAGGCAATTCACGTGACTTCAGAGCTTTAAAATCATAATGCCTGACTACACCAAAAATGAATGAGACTATTTTGCCCATCTCTACAAGCAACTGACAAACATGCATTAGAAAAAACAAGTCTTTCTTCATAACATCATTTTATTCATTTAATGGAATGAAATTTACATGATGAAAATTCTTCAGACACAAAGGTCAAATCATGCTTGCAACTTGGCCTCTGTGTCTTGCCCAAGTCGTACCTTCTTCTGGTTCCTGAGTTTGTCAACTTTAGTACAATGAGAGTGAGATTTTAACTTACCAGATAATCTCCTTTCCTGGAGTCTTGCCTGACCAGTCCAGACAAGTGGGTTGTATTCCCCTAACAGTAGATGAAGAGACAGAGAAAGAACTAGAAACTTCCAGTGACATAATCACTGCTACAAATGCTGATGCAGCTAGGGGCACACTTCAGTATTCATACCCAAGTATATGGTCGAGAACTCCTTACTGCACACAACCTCATTAAGGATAGCTCTCTGTCCCTTTTCTCACTATGAACAAAAGATAAGTACAGAACATTCATTGGACAGAACCCCTTCCAAGAGGGTCACAGATGGTCATAAGCTATAGAAGGCCATATCGACCTTATAGCAAACAGAATAAATCGCCCAATACTGTCATAAGCCAGGCAAGGCCAAATCACAGAAACAGCAGAATACAAGGGTGAGTCCTGGACTGGTTTAGCAGGACTCCAGGAAAGAAAATTATCCAGCAAGTAAAATCTCACCTTCCAGTTTGTTCTGCTAGACCAGTGGTTCCCAACCCAGTCTTTGGGTATCCCCAGGCCAGTCAGGTTTTTAGGGTATCCACAATGAATATGCATGAGATAGATCTGCATATAATGGAAGCAGTGCAAGCAGATCTATCTCATGCATATTCATTGTGGATACCACTATGCTAGACCAATCCAGACAAGTGAGAAGTAGCCAAGCTACTACTCCACTAGGCGGGAAGAAGAGATGGCTGCTTTCAAAATCTCCGCACTGAAGGCAGTGTCCGCCCTAGCCTGTATACCCAAGCAGTAATGATTGACAAAGGTAATGAGGGTTGACCATGTCGCAGCCCTACAGATGTCAATGGGAGCCAAAGAACTGCACTCTGCTCAGGACACCGCCTGTGCCCTGGTGAATATGCCAATACTACCATCTCCTTAATCCAACAGCTCAAAGTAGCCTTAGAAGCCACTGTACTCTTGCATAGCCCCACGAAAAGCCTGTCCGACTTACGGAAGGAGCTAGTGACCTTTAAGCATCAGAGAAGCACTCTGACCATCAACCAAGCGAAGGTCCCTATCCTTCCCTTGTAACTGTTCTGCCCAAAAGGAAGAGAGACAAATGGTTTGCTTGACATGAAATGCAGTAAGTACCTTAAGCAAAAAGGGAAGGAAGTGGTTGAAAGGACACTGTCTCCTCTGAGAAAAAGACAGGTTTAAAGGTTCAAATGGCGCCAATATCAAGGCATGAACAGCAAACCCCAAGTTCGAATGACAGACCATAGGAAGGACACAAATGCCACAGCCCCCGAAGGAAGTGGACAACATCCGGGTGCAAATCCAGGGAGAAAGCACAGTTATTTACCTGTAACAGGTGATCTCTGGGAACAGCAGGAATAAGTCTTCACATATGGGTACGTCGGTACGGACGGAGCCTGGGCGGGAACGCTCCCCAGCGTCCAAAAAGAAAGCTTTTGGGAGCATCCCAAACGCATGCACGCTGCCTTCCCGCCCATTCACTTCCCTCTCATCAGTTGGGTTTGTAGCTGAGACCGAAGGAGGGAAGTAGAGAAATTAGAGAGAGAGCGAGAGAGAGAGAAACAACTCCTAGGGGAGGTGGGTGGGTTGTGAAGACTTATTCCTGCTGTTCCCAGAGATCACCTGTTACAGGTAAATAACTGTGCTATCTCCAGGAACAAGCAGGAATGAGTCTTCACATATGGGGACTCCCAAGCTAGAGATGCCTAGAGGAGGTCCCAGCATGTTGAAAATCTAATCGATGGGCCATGCTATTTCCCAAAACCTCAGGCATCCAAGGGATGGAGGGTAGGAGTTGAACTACAAAGGGTGTGCTGTGGAACAGCTTGACTAAACAAGGCGTCTAGAGGGGGTCCTTGTGTAGATCATAAATGTTAGTAAATATTGGATTCCAATTTTCTAATGTGGACCTTAGTCAAAAGTATTGCAAAAGTATTTGTTGAGGCTAATATGGGTCTGGTGCTAAGAGCCAGTACATTATCCTCAAAGAAAATACCTTACTGTGAAGTAGAGGAAATAATTTTTGCAATACAGGCAGAGGTCAGAAGCCTAAATGGCTAGAACTAATCCCAGAAGAAAAAACTGTAGGAGTTTAATGGGGTTGGACTTTGGATGAGAAGCTAAAGCTTCTGTAAGCCAGAGTTTGAAGCTCTTTGTCCTTGGAGCAGAAAAAGGCTCTAGGAAAGAGAGGAGATAAATCTGACTGGTTTGCAGAAAAAGGATGGGTCTTTAAGACACCTCTATCCAAATGAAAGGAACATTTGTAATAGGCGGTGTAGCTTCCAATTTCTTGAAGATCAGTAATGTCTTCCCTAAGTGATGTCACTTAGGATGACTTTACATGGAGAGCTTCAGATGTAACGTAACCGGAGAGGTTACAGTAAAAGAAGGTAGTTTCTAATTACCACAGAAATTGGTTGTCCATTTAAAACCCTATGGCATGCTGGAACAGCATTAATATGGACAGTAACAAATCTTTCAGAGTGAGATATGTGTATTTATATAAACATATAAACATTATATAGATAGATAGATAGATAGATAGATAGATAGATAGATAGATAGATATAAAGAGAGACTCACTTAACAAGAAGGGGTAAGACCTGCTTGAGAAAATGGATAGAGAACCTCTTACTGGTTACACGTGGAAGAACCATGAAGAAGGTTACATGGAGACCAGTGGAGTGTTCCTAGTCAGAAGGATAGGTCTAGATTTCTTTAAAATTCTAGACTTTGAATAACCAGAAATGGAGATCTACGTGAAGAGGTGCAGAGAAATCCTTAGTCTTAAGACAATAAGTCTGGATCCTTCTATAACTTCAGTGTGGAGAAAAAGACGCAATAAAAAGGAATACCATATTTGCCCATCTATGGAGGGCAATATGAGTATAATGCGTTCTTTGTGCAGCATAAGCTCCAATGAAGTATTGGGAATTAGAAGGAATGCACTAGACAAGGACCGACTGCAGTGAAAAGAAATGCATCCCTGTTGGAAGAGTTCCACTGGAGATGTGGAACAAGTCAGGGAATTAAGCAATTCTTTATGCTTTCACGTGATCTAAGCCCTGGTTCATTTTCCCTAAAAGAAAATTTTAAGGAAGATGGTAAAAGTAGGAAAAAACAGTCATGTGGGAGCATGACTGGGCAAGCCTTTCAACCATCTCGAAGTTACCCACCAGGAATGGCTCTGACGCTCTCTGGCAAAGGCCCATAGTTGCAGAGCTTTTTTGTAGAATTGCAGAGAGCAAGTTGTAGGTTGCCCAGGTGAGATCTGGTTGTCTAATTACCAGTGTGCAACCTAATCTATTCTGTGGAAGCCAAAGAATTGAAGATGCTTAAGAATAGCAGACAGGCTGGTTGCCTGTAACGAAATATTGTCCAAGTAGGTTTTGGAACCTCTCTTGGAGTTATGTGTTATTAAGGCAGCAGAAGAGGTTAGGTCCTATAGATTGGAAAATGACCGACAGACCGAATAGAGTAGTTACTCACCTGTAACAGGTGTTCTCTAGGAGCAGCAGGAATCAGTCCTCACATATGGGTGACATCGACGTCGATGGAGCCCCTGCGGAGCATTTCCCCAGCTTTCTATGAAAGCCTTTGGGAATACTGCACACATGCACGGTCCCCTTCCCGCCTAAAGGTGCCATCTTGCTCAGTCCAATGACATAGCTAAGAAACAGCACACAAAAATATAAAATGAACTAAGTACAACTGCAACCCCCAGGGGAGGAGGGAGGGTTGTGAGGACTGATTCCTGCTGCTCCTGGAGAACACCTGTTACAGGTGAGTAACTACTCTTTCTCCAGGACCAAGCAGGAAGTCAGTCCTCACATATGGGTGACTCCCTAGCTCTGGGCTACCAGGAACCCAGGCTGAACAAGAGAACTCCCTCTAGTCCCAGCATCAAAGAAAGGCTTTTCACTGAAGAACCTCCACTGGTAGCACAACGGAGGGCAGGAGGGCAGGAGTTGCCTAAACCTCAAAGAGATTCCAGAGTACTGCTTGGCCAAAAGCACTGTCCCTACGGGACTCCCTCTCCAGGCAGTAATGGGCCGCAAAGGTCTGGCTTGAGGACCAAGTTGCAGCCCTGCAGATATCCGCCAACGGTACAGAGCGGAGATGAGCCAGCCATTGCCCTGACACGGTGGGCCGTGACCCGACCCTGCAAGGGAAGGTCAGCTGCCCTGTAAGTCCAGGTGATACAGTCAGCCACCCAGATGGACAAGGTACGCTTGGACACAGCCAACCCCAAATTATTAGGGTCAAAAGATATGAAGAGCTGAGTAGCTGTTCTATGCCCCTGCGTACAGTCACGGTAGAAGGATAAGGCCCTCCTACAGTCCAGGGTATGCAGAACTGCTTCAGCCTGGCTTGCATGAGGCCTAGGGAAGAATGTCGGAAGAACCACCTCCTGGTTGAGGTGGAAAGAGGAGACAACCTTTGGAAGGAACTTTGGATGAGTCCGAAGGACTACCCTGTTCCTATAGAAGCGAGTGTAAGGCCTGTCACAGACCAGGGCCTGAAGCTCACTCACTCGCCTGGCCGAGGTTAGGGCTACTAGGAAGAGTGCCTTCCAGGACAGGAATCGGAGAGGACAAGTACCCATCGGCTCAAAAGGTGGGTGAGTCAGTTGCTGCAAGACCACATTCAACTCCCACTCAGGGGCTGGTGGACGGAGAGGAGGCTTTAGCAAGAGCAAGCCTCTGAGAAATAGGGACACCAGGGGGTGAACCGACAGAGTGTCCTTCCACCAGTGAGTGATGAGCTGCTAGAGCTGAGAGGTGGACCCGAACAGAATTGGACTTTAGGCCCTGATTGGACAAGTGCAGCAGGTACTGAAGCACTACTGGTACCACACAGGAGAAAGGATCTTTGGTACGTAGCTGACACCACACAGAAAACCTTTTCCATTTCAGGGCATAGGTTTTCCTAGTGGACTGCTTTCTAGAGGCTAGGACAACCTCCTCAACTTCCTGAGGTAGCCCCCAGGGAGCCAAAACTACCCTTGCAGCCTCCATGCCATCAAATTGAGAGCTCTGAGATTTGGGTGCAGAAGGGAACCTTGATCCTGAGAGAGAAGGTCGGGCTGCAACCCCAGAGGCAGTGGGGTGTCCACTGCCAGTTGAAGCAGAAGTGGGAACCAAGATTGCCTCGGCCATCTGGGAGCTACCAGCAGGACCGAGGCCTTGTCCTGTCGAATCTTGAACAGGGTTCGGGCCACCAGAGGCGTGGGAGGAAACGCATACAGGAGGCCCTGGGACCAGGAAATCAGAAAAGCATCCGCTGCCAGCCGCAGAGGATGCGGTTGCCTGGAGCGGAACCTTGGCAGCTGTTTGTTCAGAGGACTGGCAAACAGATCTATGGATGGAAGTCCCCATTTCTGGAAAATCTTCTGAACCACTAAAGGATGGAGCTGCCATTCGTGGGGCTGCAGAATCCTGCTCAACCTGTCTGCCAGGTAGTTGTCCTGGCCAGGGAGATAAACAGCTTTGAGAAACATGTTGTGTCTGAGAGCAAACAAGCAAAGGTCCTGTGCCTCTTGACAAAGGAGCCTGGACCCAGTGCCACCCTGCTTGTTCATATAAAACATGGCTACTTGGTTGTCCGTTTGTACTAAGACAGACTGATGAGCCAGGGTTTGAGAGAAAGTCTTGAGGGCTAAGCGAATAGCCTGGAGTTCCAGTAGATTGATCTGCTGCGTGGCCTCCCAGGGAGACCACAGGCCCTGGGTGCACTTGTCCAGACAATGTGCTCCCCAGCCCTGCAGGGAGGCATCTGTTGTCAACACTACTGTGAACCCAGGAACCTGAAAAGGCACCCCTTGCAGTAGATTGGGGGGGGGGGGGGCTGCAGCCACCAGCAGAGGGAGTTCAGGAATGGTCTGGACACCCTTACTCTGTCTCTGAGGCTTCCTGTGGCATGTGACCACTGAGTTCTGAGGCACCACTGTGCAGGTCTCATGTGGAGTCGGGCATTGGGAGTCACATGTACTGTCAGAAGCCATGTGGCTGAGAAGCTATAGGCAGAGTCTGGCGGAGACCAGCGACCTGCTGAGAAACTGGTTTGCCAGTCTTTGGGCTCTGTCCTCTGGCAAGAAAGCCTTTGCCAGCAGAGAGTCTAGCCTTGCTCCTATGAACTCCAGCTGGTAAGACTGGACACAGCAAGCAAGAATTGAGCCCTGGAAGCACTTTCTACCAAACACATCAAGGTTTCGGGCCTCCCTGTCGGGGGGGCACCGCAGAGTGCATCTTCTGACTTTTCAGACGATGCATGGCTGATTCCACCACCATGGAATGGTGTGGTAGCTGTGCCTTTTGGAAGCCAGGGCTCTTACGGAGTCAATAAATGGAATCGACTCGCTTGCTCAGAACCAGAGCCGAGGCTGGTGCCTCCCACATCCGGAAGAGGAGCTGTTTCAGCATCGGAGGAACCGGCACAGTAAAGGCCTCCTTCGGAGGAGAGTCATACTGGAGGGCCTCGAGCTCTTCGGCTCAAGGCTCCTCCTCGGGGTCCGCAGGGATTGCCAAAGCAGTGACCATATCCTGAACGAACTCCGAGAACCGGGTATCCTCCAGAGGGGACCTACTCCAGGGCTCAGACGGCGGTGAGTCCGACGGGACGCACCGAGTCTTGAAGGTATCGGGGGGACTCCTCGTCCTCCGTCTCCCAGGCAGACTCGTCCGAAGAAGAGTCGGGCTCCGACCGCGCAGGGGTCGGCAGTACCCGCCCCAATGCCGAAGGCACCGGCGTCAACGCCCTCAGTCCCGACCGGGAGGTCGAGGGTGACCGCGACCGAGGGCGACCTCGAGCCTTCATGGTCTCGAGTATCGGCTCGGT